>JABFTP020000144.1:73461364-75873864 GCA_013387265.2 Cryptolaemus montrouzieri | reverse complement strand
TGGTCTTCAAATCGGAAAAAACCACCCAAGATTTTTATAGAAAATTGGGTCACCCTGTTTACTGCAAAATAAATTGCTGAAGTAGATATATATATATATATATATATATATATATATATATATATATATATATATATATATATATATATATATATATATATATATATATATATATATATATATATATATATATATATATATATATATATATATATATATATACTGGGTGATTAACTCGAAATACATATGAATATCTTCTAAGCGACCATTTCAACAATAGCAAAACCAGATACAGTTTATTTATATATACAGGGTGTTACATAATGGTATGTCACAACTTGAGGGGGTAAATCTACGTGCAATTTGAATAAAAAAAGTTCACATAAACATAGGTCCGCAAAAGCTTCGTTACGGGGCTACAGGGTGTTGAAATTTTAGGGAAAAATTGATTTTTTCTTCAAAACTCCTGCAGTTTTGAAATATTCAGCCCAAATTTGGAATGCAAGCTATTTTATATAGCCTCTATTATTACAGGTCCTAAATTTCAACTAGAATCTACAAGGTGTTTTCTTTTCCGGAACCATGTCTTCTTTTGCCTTTCAAACATTTTTTCAGTACGCCACTGATCAGCGTACAATCAATTTTCGTCATTTTCATCCAATTAAAAAACTTTTTTGACAATCGTAATTTTTTCGTATCTCCGACCGTTCTCGAGCGAAAAATTATTAAACGATTTTATGCATTCGCTGAATTGAAAGCTCTTCTAACTAAAAAAATTACTAGTAAGCTTTCATTTTTTTCATTTGTTTAATTATTTTGACAGTTGCTAAGATTGAACCAGTGTTTGCTCGATTTGTTTATTGAATTAACAATTAGTTTTAAGACTTCTGAAGTTTTGCTGTAAGAATAAATGGCTAATTTTACTAACGCCGGATTGGCTGATATCCATTACATGTACAATCTGACTGACGGAAACACAACAGAAGCTAGGCGATTGTATCAGGTTTTCCAAATCGAGTAACACCTGACAGGCGAACATTCTCAAATATTTACAGAAGGTTGAGGGGAAACTGGTACTTTCACTGCAAAAAATCATTTAAAAGGTGCAACTCAAACTATGAGAACTCCAGATATTGAGGAAGCTGTTTTGAATTGTATTGAATCGAATCCTCATGTGAGTACAAGAGAAACTGGAAGTCTGTCGCATATTTCACATGTTCTAGTTTGGAGAATTCTCCACGACTTTTTATTGTACCCATTTCATATTCAACGCGTCCAAACTTTACTTCCTCGAGATTTTGCTTCAAGACTGAATTTCTGCTGATGGTTCTTAGATAAAATCAGAGAAAATGCTCATTTTGATAGCGAAATAATATTCACAGACAAAGCTCACTTTTCGAGAACAGCTATCACAAATTTTCACAATAACCTAACCCATTTGATTGAAGAATCTCATCATCAAGAACAATAATCACTAAATGTCTGGGTCGGAATAATTGGACATTATTTGACTGAGTCAATTTTTTTTGCCTTACAGACTAAACGGTCCCGCTTATCGGCAATTTCTTGAGGACGAGTTATCTTTATTGCTCGAGTATGTGCCACTTTTGGTTAGATAATATAAATAATAATGTGGTTTATGCATGACGGAGCACTAGCACATTTTAGTGGAGAAACATTCAACAACCGATGTATAGGTCGGGGTGGGCCAAAGCCATGGACTCCTAGGTCCTCAGACTTGTATTCTTGCAGCTGGAGGACACTTCCAGCAATCTATTTAGTTTTAATTGTTCTTTTTACAGTTTGATATTGAAGAAGTATAATTTCAGTCTCAGAAGAGGAGTTATCAGAATAAATGCAAATTTTGGACATACCTCTCGAGTATTTTTATTTAGCGAATAACAGAATTCAAATAATTCAAATGCAATAATTTTTCACTCGAAAACGGTTGGAGATTCGAAAAAATTACTAGTGAATTTCTAAATTCAACGAAGATGACGAATATTGATTGTACGCTCATCAGTGGCGTACTGCAATAAAGTTTGAAAGGGAAGAAGGAGACATGGCCTCGGAAAAGAAAACACCTTGTGAGTTTCAGTTCAAATCTGGGACGTGTAATGATGGAGGCTGTGAAAAATAATTTGCATTCCTAACTTGGGCTGAATATCTTAAAAACTGCAGGAGTTTTGGAGAAAAAACCAGGTTTTTTCGTAAAGTTCAGCAACCTGTAGCTCCGTAACGAAGCTTTTGGGGACCTTTATTTATAAGAACTTTTTTTCTTAAAATTTCACGTAAATTAACCCCATCAAGTTGTGACATACTATTATGTAACACCCTGTTGATAGGTTCCAATGATGTGTGAAAAAAAAGTTACTTCATTCAAAAACATTAATTTTTTTGGTGTTCAAATCTAGTCAAGTAAGCGGGTACTTTGGAACTCCAGAAGTTTAACATTCCCAATTAACCATTTTCCTCTGTTGATTGAGTAGAAAAAACCTTTGAACAAATTTAAATAACATATTTTAGGTTACTAATCGAATACTGAATTCTAGAAACTTTCAACAACATTATTTCTTTTTTAATGAATTCAAGGTGTAATGAATGTTAGATGAAGAAGTTCAACAAATTATCCGCTTCTAGAATAAAAATAGAAAAAACACAACATGCTATTTGCAATAACAGCGTTCTATTCAACTTTCGTTGTAACCAGATTTGTCCCGATTGTAAAAATATTTTCCACAATTTACAATTTCTATGACTTCTACGACTATTAGAAGTCAAATATATTATAATAGTCGACTTAAAAGAATCACTATGTATATAGAAATTTAATATTTGGAAGAATTTGCATCAGTAGTTTGATTGATTTGGTTAATATCGGATTGTGTTTCTCTTGGGACTACAACAGATATTTCATCCTTTGCATATTAATTTTCTGTCTTTTACATATTCTGTGCATGGAAACATTGAACTTATTTTTTCATGCCAACAAAACACTTATTTTGGCTCAAATAATGGAAAGAATATAAAATATCATATTCAACTAAGCGTACAGTTAATGGATCAAAGTAACCTCATATAGGCATTTAATAGCAGATAAAATACACAAATACGACTCACACATTACAACAATCCAATCCAAATGGAATCTCTTTAAAGTCCTCGAAGTTCTATTAGGTTATGTAAGTAAAATTATTCGAATTTGCATCTCAGATTTCAATATTTGCATTGGCGTGATCTTCGAACATCGTGGATAGAATCTATAAAATTTGGAGTTCTGTACTCGTAAAAAAATACTGAGAGATTTTCATAGGTCATTTGAAGGTGAGTTATCGATAAGTAATTCGAGGATGCTATCTATATTATAATGAAGTACAGGGAGACAGATTTTGACGTTTCAGTACTGCAGCTATATGAAATATTGTAAATAGAAAAAAATCAGCCCGCTTACGAGGTATTCTTTTTGTGTGCGGAATTCGTTGCCATAAACAGATTCAAGGTAGGTTTTTTCCTTCTCGAGTTATGAAGATATCTCGATAGTTTTTGGAGTTATGAATGTATGGTTTTAAAATTCTACAGGCATTTTTTCACGAAAAAACAAACTACCTGCGGATTTTTTTTTTGTCCAGCGGTGAACTTATGTTCATTTCATTATGAACCATAGGTGAATTTGATTTCGTTGAACAAAGTTAATTTCCCCTTCAACAATATAGGGTGCGCCAGAGAAAACCGAACAATTTTTTTCCGTTATAACTTTCGCAATTTTAGAGCTAGATAATTAGTTCTTGCTTCAATGGAAAGCCAAAGAACTAGGTTTTTCAGAAATTGTATCTAAATTTCTCTTTCGGTGAAATCCAATATGTCTGACTCATTCGAAAATGAGTTATATTTCAAGATTGCTGGAACGTTCTTTTTTCAATACAAAATTCGAATGGGGCATTCAGTCGATAACTAAGTCTTTCCCGAACAATTTGATATGTTGATCTTAAAAATATTCCAAGAATTGGTGAAAAAGTAGCGTGAAGAATTTTTATCATTCTGATTTTCTGCTGAAATCGAAATATTTTTTTCACCTCATGGCGTTGGCACTCCTGAAGTTATTTTGTTTTTCATGGATGTTCTAGGAAGAAAAAGAACCATATTTTACTAAAGCCTACCTAACATTTGATTTTCGTTAGAATTCAAAAAGGCCGATTTCCTCAAAATTACTCATTTTCCCCGAGCATTAATAAAGTTTTCGCGGTCGTAATGATTCAACTGCGTGATTCAATCACTAGATCGAAGCTTTCTCATCATTTTGAGGGAACGAATTCGAATATTGATTTAGAATTGTGCCAATTGTCGTCAATAATTATTCTCTTTTTCACCATCATCTGCACCTTCCGTTGTGAAACCTCTGCACATAAGCTGCATGCATTAACTCTATGAAAAACAAAAATAAAAAAATGTTATCGAGTTTTAGACTACATATGGTTCGAACCCGAATTTTATCTTGGTGTTGTTTATTTTGACGTTTGAAATTGTTAACAATGGTTTTAACAAATGAGGATAGCCGACTCGGTGGGGTAGGAGATATGATGCTCGTCTCCTGCGCAGAGTTATCTGGGTTCAATCCCCACAAAGTCGGTGCGATTTTTCGGATTCTGGGAATCGCTTGAGTGTCCATCTTTCGGAGGAGATATAAAGCTGTCGGTCCTGTCTTACAGAGATGTGTTGGACATTAAAATTCTCGGGGTGACAGAATTCCCCGGCATGTCATTAGCCGAAAGGCAGAAATAGAGCACATTAAAGGAAAAACAAACAAACAAACAAACAAATGAGGATAAGCCTTTTATTGAATGTTTATTCATGCGTGGCTATACTGCTAGGCAAATATTACGCCAATTTCCAGCTCCTTATCACAAAAGAAGTACAATCTTTGATCTTCAGGAAAAATTTCGAACAGGGACATTAACAAGAAGATCTGGATGACTGTTTCCCAAATATCTCAGATAAGTCTTCTTCCGAATGACCCTGTTGTCCGAAATTTTTCCTCAAGATCATAGATTGTACTTCTTTTGTAATTAGGGGCTGGAAATTGGCGTAATATTTGCTAAGCAGTATAGCCACGCACAAATAAACATTCAATGAAATGCCTATCCTCATTTGTTTGAATCATTGATAACAATTACAAACGTCAAAAAGAAGCAACACCAAGATAAAATTCGAGTTCAAACCAGATGTCGTCGACCGCATGCATCAAAGAGTTGATGCATGCGGTCTATGTTCAGAGGTTCATATGATGGTGAGCAGCATTTCGAGCAGGCAAATTGAAAACAAAAAGATGTAACTAAGAGTGGAAAACTCATTATTCGCATAAAGAATAGATATAAACCTTATAAACTGAGAATATCCCAGTTTATACAGCTAGGAGTATTCCAACATCGACTTGCAACTTGTTTCTGCTTCATTCTGCAGAAAAACTGCAGTTTTCTAAGAAATAATTTGGATTGATGAAGTTCACATCAGAGTGATGAAATATTCAATTGTCACAATGAACATTGGTAGCCGGATGGAAACCCACATTGCCCTATTGATATTCAATGTCAAGGCCAATATGATAGATAGATAGATAGATATTTATTTAACCATATAAAACTTACATGGTATGTCATAATTTGAACATATAACAAAAATATATACACACATACTTGTCAAAAATAATCTAAAATGTACGAACGAGAAAAACAAATGAGACAGCAATGCAAAATGATGAAAAATAAATACTGTGATCTATAGGGTTCAATTTACACAAGTCTGAATACTTTTGAGGTTTTTTTTAATTCATCAACATAAATTCCTGAATTGTGTATACTGACTGCTGTAATTAACGTTTCTTCATTCTTCTTGTAAAAGAGCCTACTGAGAGGTTTTTTTATGCTGGACGGCCGTCTGTTATACTATGCAATTCCTGAATGGTTTGTGGCAGTCTGCGTTCTGGCGAGCCGATGGAACATTGTTGTTAGGTCTTTTCTTCTTCGTGTGTTGTATACATGAATGTCGGAGTTAGTTTTGAATTTATGTTTATTCTCATGCACGAATCTTAAGCAGGTAAGTACGATAACTGATGTAACGGTAAGTATTTTCCGAGTCTGAAATAGTTCTCGACAGCTCTGTCTACGGGGAACACCACATATGACTCTAACTGCTGCCTTCTGTTTCAGAAGGACTTTAGCCCATATCAAGATACCATATGAGGCCAGTGAATGGAAACTCGAATAATAAGCCATCCCGCAAATCTCCTGCGACGAAACAGCTTTCATTCTTCTGATAACGAAAATAGCTGTGCTCAACCTCAAAAGCAGTCCGGAAATATACTCCCTCTACGTAAGATCCGAGCTGAAAGTGAAACCTAACAAGTCAATTGTACCCTTCTGAACGTTTTTGGTATTTAATAGTAATCTTTGAGTTTTATCTACAGTTAATTTTAGGCCGTTTGCTGTGAACCATTCTTCCGCACTGAGTAGGTTTTGTGATGTCACCTGTTCAAGCTCCTGTTGTGAACTGGCCACATTATGGAAATTGGTGTCATCTGCATAGAGGCTCACCACTGTACTTGGAATATTATATGGTAGGTCATTAATGAATTTGATGAACAATATAGGTCCCAATGGATCCTTGTGGAACGCCAAAATCCATTGTTTTTCTATCCGATTGCTCACCTTACCAAGGTACTATTTGCTCCCGGTCCGACAAGAATCAAATAACTTTAGAGCTACTCCACGTAGTAGTACTCCATTTTCTGCAGTAACAAATTCCTCAATATACTATCAAACGCCTTGCTCAGATCACATGATAATAGTTCGGCAAACTGATAGTCGTCCAAGGCCTCCACGATACCTTCCACGAGCGCTATAAGTGCGGTCGTAGTTGATCTTTTTGGTCGAAATCCATGCTGGCAGATGTCTAAGATTTGATTCTTATTCAAAAACTCGACGATTCTTCTCTTCAGTAGTTCTTCAAGCACTTTAGAAAACACTGGTGTATCGATATAGGCCTATAATATATGGGATCAATGTATCGTGTGCATAGAAATATAATCGCATATTATGTATATATGTAATTTTTGATGAATTCCTTTGTGGTTAATTATATTATGAAATTGTAAATAACAACATTATCTTACAGATATTTTGATGGAGTGTTTCTTGCTGAAAGAAGAAATATCTATTTTCAACATGATAGAGCCTCTCCTCATCAAATTAGTTGCTGATTTATTTGACTAAAATTTTTGCAATAATTGGATAGAAACTAGGGGGCTATTAAATTGACTGGATTCTTCGCCGCTAGACTTTTTCGTTTGGGGTTGTATCATAGATCTGTTATACAGAAAAACTAATCGAGATATTGAAGAGTACAAGCAAACTTTCAAACATTGTCGTGCTTCGGTTACTTATATTCAAATTTCCAATGCGAGTCGGAATATACTCAGGCGTTGTGAATTATGCATACTGAATAATGGAATACATTAGAATATGTACAGGGTGTACAGGTAAAATATTGCAGATAGAGAAAAATGAACCCCCCCCTCTCTCGATCTTATTTTCAGGGACTAGTTTAGTGGTGCCAAAATTTTTCTGATATCTCTTTCCGTTCTGGACTTACTTAAAATTTCTCGAATTTTGGAAAAATCGTCCTTCGCGGGTAACTTGATCGTCATCAAAGTTGCATTAAAATAAGTTTGACATTCTATAGGCACTTTCTTGAGTAAAATTGAGTGCTGTGTAAAAAAATTTTTTTGGCTCGGAGGTTTTCGAGTTATAACATCCTTTTTTTTTTCTTTTTCAAAAATATATAACACTTGTATTCAATTATTGCATTCAATACCTTTCTTCAGAGAAAAACCTCAAATTGCTATAATTCCATTCATTAGCTGCATGCCCATCAACGATTTATATTGTTCTATGACTGATTCCATTTAGACCATAGTAATCAACTGAGGTCTTAGAGTTTGACACTTACTATTCCAGTTTCAGTATAGGTATTAGTGTTTATTGAATATCGAAATAGTTGCTTGTTAGTTGTATGTTCCAACTATTACATTTAAGAATTTGTTCACCTGAAACTTTGGTTGTTTCAAGATGCAGACTAGAAATCATAACCATGAAAATTATGAAAAGAGTTCGATATGATGGAGTGTTATATTCTTAGTGTGTATGATTCAGCAGTAACGGCCGAAACATATTTCAATCGGTATCCTGAAAGGCACCAGCCAAATAAATCTATTTTTCAAAAAATGAAGAAGAGTCTTATCAATAGTGGCTCATTCAGAAAAACAGAAATTGAAAAATGTTATATAAGTGATAGAGAGGAAGCAAAGATCGAAGTGATAGGTGCTGTAACGGCCAAACCTTCAATTTCGAGTAGACAAATAGAAGCAGAAACAGGAATTTCGAGACGTTGGGCGCTCGGCATTCTGAAGGAGAACCAGTTCAAACCCTACAAAATGCGAGTCTCCCAATTTTTGCATTCCAGGGGATACCCCTCGCTGTCTAAATTTCTGCAATTGGTATCTAGAAATTATCCAAGAACGCCCAGAATTTTTTAGAGAAGTCACATGGACATATGAAGCCGCATCACTAGCTATGGGATATTTGGTTGCTTTAATGAACATTTGTGGTCCGATGTAAGTCCTCAACGCCATATTGACGTGCAGCATCAAGGACGGTATGGTTTCAATATGTGATGTGCACTGAAAGATAGTCGCGTTTTGTCGTTTGAAATTTTTGATGAAAATTTGAATGGAACGCGTTATGAAGAAATCATCAACAATAATATCATTGAAGGATTTCTTGATCAACTTCCGTTAGCCTAAAGGTCCTGTGAGATGGCCGCCTCGTTTCCCCTGAATTCACGCCACTAGATTTTTTTCTTTGGAGTCAAGTTGTGGATTCACTCTACAAGAGGAACAGGAATGCCTTGCATCTGTTAGCAATATTCATATTTACAATGCTTGCCTCAGTGTTTCTCGGCGATGCAATTTATAGATTGAAACCAATGGCAACACTTTTGAATATTTGCGATAAAGTAGTTTCCCTCATTTGTATCGTTAGGAATTTTTGTTTCTGTTAAAGATTTTCGTATGTGTTTTTGATTTTCGTTTGAGAAAAGTTTAGTGTCAGAGGTCTTGTTTTTCATAATAATATATATATTTACTCGCATAACTTTCTAATTATTGTAATAGAATATTACCAAAGCAACATACATGGACTCTTATGTTACATAGATTCCTCGGAATGGCAAGTTTCGAATTTCAAAAAATTCGTGTTCATCTGTAATTCGATTTATGAAGAGTAGAAGTGATTGTCGAAATCTTAGACCACAGTTAATTACTATGATCTAAATCAAATCAAACTATAGAAATAACCATGATCTTTAAAAACTATGGTTTTCAGCGATAAAACAATATGAATCGTTGATGGGCATGCACCTAATGAATGGAATTGTGGAAATTTCAGGTTTTTCTCTGAAAATAACAAAATGCTTCTATGGTTTGTATTAAAGAAAAAAGCATATTTGAATTCAAATTCGAAAACCGAAAAGCTGAAACAATTTTTTCACACAGCACTGTATATACAGGGATATCCACCGGGACCGTCCGTTAAAAAATTTTTTGTGTTCCAATTACAATATCAAGCTGAAATTTTATATGCGGCCATAACTAGCGATTTCCAATTGAAGTGAAATATTTTCGAAGTGATACCATTCCCGGTTATACCGGAAGTGGGTCATCATATTGTTATTTCAGATGGCAATCGACATTTGAGCAAGGCATAAAATACCCAAGTTGATGGCACTTATCTGTCAAAACTTTTGACAGATTTAATCATTTTTGTTACAAACTCGATTTTTGAGGAACATTTAAAAAAATTGTTGCTTGTAGATCTTTTGCACTACAGACACAATTTTTGCTTGGGTGGATAGAAGAAGGATCAAGAAATTTTTCAAGCAATCTACATATGTCTAATGTTTATTGCGATGTTTTGTATAATTTTTTCAATTTGGCCTTTTTCAAACAGCAATAACTCAATTTTATCAAATGGCACGTGCCAATTTGAGATGAAGCGTCAAATTTTAGATGGATTGTATGAGCATGTACTATACCCATCTCTTATAGTTCCGAAATAATTTGGGAATATATTGAATTTTGATGATTTTGCAAAAACTAACAGAGAATGCTTTAAAATATTTGAATCAAGTAGCTGAACTGGCTACGCTCACCTGACAAGTGCCTAAAATTAATGTACTTGTCACTTCCTTCATTCTACTTTGATATTTCAACAAGAATTGTTGGTAATTTGAAGTGAAAATTTTTGAAAAACACCAGATTGATAATTAAATGGCTGATTATTCAAACGAAGATATATTTGTTCTCTTCTTAATTCATGGCGAATCAAAAAGTGGTGGATAGAACTTGAAGGCAATTCAATAATCAATTTCCAAATTTGGCGCCTATGAGTAAAACAAAATTTCGAAGGATTAGAAGCAATTTTCTGCAATTTGGAGGAATAAAATACATAGAAACTAGAAGAAAACCTATTCTCGAGGACGACGACAATCAACTTAATACGCTAGCGTATTTTCGTGCCAATCCACATGCGTCCATTAAGTCAGCATCAATGGATATTGGATTGAGTTATACATCCATTCAAATGATCTTTAATAAACATATCTTGCACCCGTATTCTTTTATCAGACTACAAAAATTGAAACCAACTGACCTTCCCAAGCGGCTAAATTTCTGTGAAAATTTATTAATTCCGCTTCAAGAAGATGAGACAATTCTGCAAAAAATTATATGGTCTGATGACTCCTAGTTCAATGAAAGTGGAATAACCAACAGGAGAAGTCGACATTTTTGGGCCACAGAAAATCCACATTTCATTGAGGTTATTGATTTCCAAAATAAATTCAGCGTGAACGTTTTTGCAATTTTAATGAATAATTTGTTGGCTTATCACATTTATGAGGAAAATTTCAATGGACAAAGATACCTGGAAATTTTGAGAGGAACCTTAGCAAATTCTTTAGATGGATTACCCCTTAACATTCTGAGGGATTGCTATTACCAAATGGATGGTGCACCAGCACATAAAACACGAGCTGTAGTTCGGCAGCTAACAGGAATGTTCGAGGATAGATGGTGGGGTAATCAAGGACCAGATTTATGGCCTCCGCGATCTCCAGAACTGGCGCCCCTTGATTTTTATTTATGGGGCAAAATCAAGAGTGAAGTGTATCTTATTCCTGTAAGAAGTAAAGAAGAGTTACTAGAGAGCATTCATATTGCTTTTCGTAATATTGATCCTGAGGAAACTAGGACTCAAAATGTTTGTATACGAGCTGTCAAGTGTATCCAGCAAAATGGGGCCCATATTGGACATTTATTCAGATCGAAAATTAGTTTTCTCCTATGATGTTTGCTATCATTTATTCGTATTAATGTAATTAACTTCGATGATTGGTTTTCGCTTAGTTCCTACAATTTTTATTCATCCGAATTGTAGAAAATTGCTTCTAATGCTTCGAAATTTTACTCATAGACGGTAAATTTGGAAATTGGTTATTGCATTGCCTGCAATTTCTACCAACTACTTTTTGACATTCTAAAATGAATTAAAAAATGATTAAATATATTTTCGTTTGAATAACCAGAGGTTTTATTCCAAATGTGTTGTATTTTTTGGATATTTTGAATCTGAAATAACGACAATTCTTGTTGAAATATCAAATTCGAATGAACGAAGTGACAAGTACATTAATTTTAGGCACCTGTCAGGTGAGCGTAGCCAGTTCAGCTACTTGATTCAAATATTTTAAAGCATTCTCTGTTAGTTTTTGCAAAATCATCAAAATTCAATATATTCCCAAATTATTTCGGAACTATAAGAGATGGGTATAGTACATGCTCATACAATTCCATCTGAAATTTGACGCTTCTTCTGAAATTGGCACCTGCCATTTGATAAAATTGAGTTATTGCTGTTTGAAAAAGGCCAAATTGAAAAAATCATACAATACAACGCCATAATCATTTAACATATGTAGATTTCTTGAAAAATTTCTTGATCCTTCTTCTATCCACCCAAGCAAAAATTGTGTCTGTAGTGCAAAAGATCTACGAGCAACAATTTTTTTAAATGTTCCTCAAAAATCGAGTTTATAACAAAAGTAATTAAATCTGTCTAAAGTTTTGACAGATAAGTGCCAACAACTTGGGTATTTTATGCCTTACTCAAATGTCGGTTCTAGATGTATAATAAAAAAGGTAGATTGCCATTTGAAATAACCAAATGATGACCCACTTCCGGTATAACCGGAAATGGTATCACTTCGAAAATATTTCACCTCAATTGGAAATGAAATCGCTAATTATGACCTCGTATAAAATTCAGCTTGATATTGTAATTGGAACTTTAAAAGTTTTCAACGGTCGGTCCCGGTGGATATCCCTGTGTACATGGTGCTTCAACGAAAACTAAACAGAGGCTATATCTACCAAGATATTCATTTATGATCAAAATGCAAAAACAGGTGAATTTTTGTTTCAAGGGGGACATCTTTTGGGGAACAAAACTTGCCTGAAATATCAACCCCCTAAGCGGGGTTGCAATCCTTGAACATTTTGAATAGGAAAGATGGGTCGAGTGATGACTCAAAATAAAGGTGGTATCTTTAGCTACATCGCCTTGAACGAATTACCATTTACTACTGAAAAATAGAGGAGACTATCTATCGCCCTGAACTATTCAAGTATTAGTGCAAAAAAAATGGAACAGATTCATTGAAGATCAAAGGCTGTCATCTTCCGAAACACCATTCACATCTCAAATTTCAAATAACATTTGAATAGCTCAGGGCGATAGATAGTCTTCTCTATTTTTCAGTGGCTCACTTTGTATCTTCTACAGTTTTCAATTAAAAATGAAAATTCTCTCTTGGGAATGCAGACAGAGATAATACCTTTCTTTCCAATTATCACTCGACCCATCTACCCTCTTCCAAATTTTCAAGGGTTATCACCCCTGCTCCAGGGGTTGAATTCCGAGATGAGGATGGTACTTGATGATGACAGCCATTGATCAACATGGATCTGTTCCATTTTACCTCACTGAAACTCGAATAGTCTCAGAGAAATAGTCTTCCCTATCTTTCAGTTGCTCACCCTGTATATGTTACAGTTTTCAATTAAAGATATATACATATATATATATATATATATATATATATATATATATATATATATATATATATATATATATATATATATATATATATATAAAGCCTCTGACACTACTCGTTGGTACATTGATATCATTGTCTGATGATGCTATAGTATGTATATATTCTGGTAGATTGATAAATTCTCATAACATTTAATGTTATCCTAATATATAATTATTCCAGAATATGTTTTGATTATAATCATTGCATGGCAATGGTATTAATTACCGGGTGGTGGATTTATATTTTTTCATGAAATCAGTTTGATTGCATGAACAGATATATGGGCAACTCGTCGGGGTAAAACCCCCTATATATATATATAAATGAATATTCTTTTGAAGAGAGATGATTTACAGTGTGTGTCAGAAAAGACACAAGTGTGAGCTCAGGAAATGTAACAGGGGAACCATACTATCTTATATATGCTTCAATAAACGAGTGAAAAAACCTGAGGAAAAAACTCGTTTCCCTGTCGCTATTGCACCAGCAATATCTTGTCTGTTTATGTTGTGTTAGTGTCGTATGTACATAAAGAGTACCAAAGATTATTCTGCTTAGCCGCTTCATTCTCTCTTGCATTCCATGATGTCCAAACGAAGACATGGGTGAAAGAAGGGGGGTTTGCGACAGGAATCTGTAACAATGAAAAATGAAAACCAGCAGAAAAATATTTCAACAATCATACTTTTTATATGTCTGAACAAATCTAAGAAAAGATTTTACATAACAAGCAGAACGGAAAGAGATATCAGAAAAATTTTGGCGCCACTAACCTAGTCTATGAAAATAAGATCGAGAGAGGAGGGTTCATTTTTCTCTATCTACAATATTTCACATAACTACCATTAAAATACATCAAAATTTGCCAACCCATTTCTAAAATTTCGTTTCAATTCGTGTATATTATCATGGATTTGTCTATATAATGAATCCTTGACATAGCCCCAGAAAGAAAATCTTACCGAAAAGCGATTAAAAAGTTCTAAGACATTTTTTGTCTGGTGTGGAACTGCACCGTCCACCTAACGTTTTAACTATGTTCTCATTTATTATATCATAATATCCAAAGAATTCATCTTCATAAATTACGTACGTCAAAGACGGCGGTTCATTTACGCGCATCAAACAGTAATACCGAGTCACCCCATGCGGAACGTTCATTTCCCGATGAGGAGTGACATCGGTTAAGTAATATTCTTCATTGCGATTGAATAATCCGTCAATCATCACCCTGATTTTGTTAGTCTATATGGTATATTTGAAGAATTCAGAATTTTCTATTAAATTTTCCTTATACCATCGCCCAAATTCTAGCCGTGTTATAAAAACTTGAAACTTATATTTTCTCAGGAACCGCGTAACCTTAAATTTTATTATCACACTATCTGCTTAAAGTTGCATACCTGAATTAGAGGAATTCGCAGTAACAGCTCTGAAATCTTCATTTTCTTGTTTATTGAACTTCTTTCTCTGAGTGCTTTGAAAGAACCAGTGTTTATAAGTTTCTGCTTCAATCTTTGCAACATAGACTTCTGAGTTTACCTCCTGTCAGGAAAACTTTTAATTCATTACCTTGGCTGAATGTACGTTCAGTAGCATAAGAGATTCGAAGGCTTCTTGTCTTCTTAAATTATCCTCCTGTATTTTGAACTTCCTGACTTGTTGAAATATTGTGTCAAGAGATCGTCTATCATGAAAACGTGCAGCTAGAATCGAGTATTTATTACATTCAAAATAACACTGCTTCAAGTTTACCTTTTCATTATTATCATCTTTTTTATTTTGATACTTCAAACAATACTAAAAATCTATAATTAAATAGGTATCAAATTCGTGCACCAAATCAAGATGATATCGATGTTGAATTCATTAGAAGGGATTGATGGCCGACCAGAGAGAGAGAGGCAAATCTTCCACGACATATCGGCCGCTGTTGAATACACTGCACCACTCATATGTTCGTGTTTTTGATAAAGTCGATTCACCGTAAGCCTTCTGTAACATTTTCTGCGATTCAGTAAACGAAATTCTATTCAGAATACAACATTTGAAAAAAATTTTTCGTTCGACATTTTTAAAATTTTTTACACTGTGAAAATCGCAAAACACACCTGTGAAAACTGACAAAATCGAGCACTGTAAACGAACTGAATGACAGGTTGCGTTCAAAACCCGGCGTCTGTATAGAAAACAATGTCAACTTAGCAACAACAAAAATTTTGATAATCGTTTTGAGCAGATTTTTCAAATAAACAATCTCCAGAACTTTTTTGACAGAATGTATGGAGGTTTCAATTTGAAATAATTTTTTTTCTTCCCCTTACTCCGTAAAAAAATTATTTAACCATTTATTAAATTTTTTCAATCAAATGAAGAATAGAGGAGCTATTGGGATCGGCATTTTTTAGGAACACCCTGTACATGTGTAACCTCGAGTCAAGGAGAATTATTTGATGGTTCTGAAATTGGTCTACCATGCATGCGGCCAGAAGACCGACTGTACTACAAATGAACAGGATGTCTTAAAACTGAGCAGCAAACTGCAGTTTCATCCTTATATAACATCTAACCTAACTCATCAATACTGCATATCACTTTCACACTCTAAAGTTTTGTAAGGCGAAAAAGTGAATAAAAGTGCTGAAAGTATCGAAACGAATAATAAAATGTAGAAGTGGTTCTCCACGTTTCGAAAAAGGAATAAAAAGAAGTTTTTTTTATGCAGTGAACAATTCTATGACCCTGAAGATTCCAGTTTTCTAGGTTTCACTGTCCTCTTGCATTCATAAAAAGAATTAAAAATGCAATTAGGACCAACTACTGAAACCGCAATTCTAAACAATTTCAAGAAATGAATATAAATTTTTTGAATGCATGAATACACAAGCTTGCATTCTTCAAATAAATATACGGAATTTTCATCTTCGTCAAGTAAAAGGGAATAATGTGTTCTATTGGCTGCTAATCAAACCTGCTCTGCATTTAAAACCTTGAAATGTGGGAATGATATTTGCACTCTAATTAACGCAACGGATAATACTAAAATATAAAATGATGGAGACGCATTTCACTACTCAGCAGCTTCATCAGACAATTGAGAATGAACAATGATGGTAAGTTATTTATATGTCAACAGGAAATATGAAACAAGTAACCAAATACACTAATGACTAAATCTATAAGAAAATTCTATTTGCTGATTTTTTCAAATTGTCGGCATTCCCAAATTCTGAATTTGAATTTATTAAATCTATCTAACGTAAATTAGCCAAAAATGATATAGTATTCATGAAAGCAGATAAAGGGAACACAGTTGTAGTCATAAACAAAGTAGATTATATTTCAAAAATAGATGAATCTTTAGACTCCGGAAACAACTAGAGGTCTTTCATAAAGAAGTAAAAGCGCCCATCAAATGAACTAGCTCAGTAATTGCAGAGAAGGAAAAATACAAATTTATTTCCTCTAATCCACAACCTCCTGAATATTGTATGTAACATCACCTTCATTTGCACTCTCAAAATTGATTAATGAATTATTGATAAAACATTGAAAAATTGGAGATATCAGTATACCAAACAATGCCAAATTTGCTTTTTGATGTTAAGAACTTGTATCTGGAATAATGGGAGAATTATTCGATTTCAATCATGTCAATCCGTTCGTAAATCAGACATTTATTTGTTTGCTCAAATCATAAATATTTTCATTTGAATAAAAAGTATTTTACCATTAGTAGTCGAAATATTTTATCAATTCATTACATCCAAACATCATATTCTCTACGTTAATTGATATTTGTTAATTCTTTGAAATATCCCTATTCAGGTTAGAGAAATGTTTACGTTGGCCATAACTCCTGCATCACATTTCTCTTCATTCTTATCTGCGCCACTGGTTAGCAGAGAAAGTCGAAAGTCCAGAACGGGCAGAACGGTCCGGACGGAGAGTGAAAGTCCTGCGGGAAGTGTAAAGAGAAGGCGGCCGCGGGAAGGGGACGTCAGGGGCGCTTTATCGATCTCGCACAGCCTCCCTATGTAGTCTTAACACTCTACGATGGACACTCGCTGACTTGCTTATGAATTCATATGTAAAAGAAGTAAAAGCATACCGCTCATGAACAAGGACACCTAGTGTAAATTCTGATGATTCGGTCGAGTATTTCAATTGTTTGCTGTTGCATTTAGGAAAGCAAATCATTAAAACAATTTAGAATGAGCTTCTAAGGGATCGTTATTTGGTAATCTAAGAATTGTTGAATATTTCCTCTTGTTCTAAGAAATTACCGGACTTGACTTGCTTACTATCAGCAGACTTCGCAAATATCTTCTCGAAATTCCAGTTTTCCATGAAATTTACACTAAGTGACATTTATTATTGAGTTTAACACCGCATTCTTTTCATTTCGTTATTGTCCAAATTTCTGTACGAAGCAAAATCAAGAAATGAGTGCACTTTTAAGTTATCCTGTGTCGCCGCATTTGCATATCTCTGCCGGATCGTATTTGATAATATTTGGGGTCAGGAAGTGACATTTTATATTTTGTGGTTACGTCTATGTTCTGATGTGCGAAAAATCTTCGGAGCACTGAAAAGGAATCCTTAACAGATAATTAATTCAAAAACTTCCTGGAAAGCCATCTATTGAATACATATATGAATCCCAATTATCAAGGAACATAAAAACACATGTTAAAATTGATCAAAATCGATCAACTCTGTAGCATTCCAAATATCTTGTTCACACTACTACGTCTCACAAAAAAGGTAAGCAGGTAAACGAAACCTATATTAACTCATAGCTTGAAATATCTCATAGCGAACCCATATTCATACATAACGTGGCTTCATTTTCAAAGAAGTTTTTTTTTTTCGAATCAACGAAATAATTATCAAAACGCTCCACACCGCTTCCGGTGATGTGGTACTACTGAGTTATTGAATTAACAAATTAATACTTCTATATTGAAAATATGCAGAATAATGATTTAATAGTGATAACGTTATTGTTATTGTATTGTGATTTCATAAAACCAAACGTGACTTTCTCTTATGCTACAAAATAAAATAAACATTTTGATAACGTTTACATACATTATCCAAATTCAGAATAAATAATTCCATATGTATTATAATTGCTTGAAGCAATTATCTGTCGAAAGTTTTAGCACTTACATTTATAAAGATAGGAAAAATTTAGTTTTGGCACTTCTTACCCATTCCCACCTGGCTGTGATATTCTCTTCTCGTTAATGTGTCACATTCTGGTTCAATCGCAGGTACATAATAATCAATAAGATACTTATAAAGTAAAGAACCAGAGGTGCCAAGCATCTTTCAATAAAGTAATATAAAAACATTATTTCTCAAGATTTGCGTAGAATAAAGAATTTTAGTATTTCAAGGATAATGGCTATGTCTGTCATATTATTTGTTTATAAGGATAGCCTGATAACAAATGACTTGTCTACAGTGATCAAAGAAACATTAATTTACTTTTGATTGTACTATCACAGTGCTCACTGCAGAAAATTTTCCTATTATCACAGATTTTGCTATTGAAGAACTAATATACCTCAACACAAAAGAAAAACCAAAACTTTACCAATGCAACGGATATAAAGCCATACACTATTTTACAGCAATAATCTGAAATACTAAAGTTAACAAAATACACTGCATATTGAAATTATCGCGAAAATCGAAAATTCAAATCTATTCTGAAGAAGCTTAGATATGTTGAACTAATATTTTTCATGTAATCCATTAAGGAATGGAAACTATTGATATAATTATTCATCTTTATTTTTATAAAATTATTTTCGTTCAACTATTTTGTCAATTAAGCCACGAACGAAATCGTTGCTGTGAGCTATGGCTTAAATTGTTTCACCTTCCTTTTCAAGATTTTCCAATCATAAAGGTAGTGAAAATGCTCTGTGCAATATTGAATTATAAGCTGAAATTTAATGAGAATATAGGTGGTTGGAATCTTTAGGAATACATATATCTGTTTTTCTAATGGTATTGAGATTAATTTTGATATTTGAGTGAGAAACTTACAGTTCTAAAATGGTATTTGATGGTTTTCCTGCTTTTCGAATTTAAATTATATTATCGGATGAATACTGTCTATGAATTTGAGAAAATATTAGACATGAATATACCTGCTTGAAGGTGGTGATTCCATCACAAGACCGCTCGGTTGTTTATATATCTCTTCATTAAATTGAAAATAATTGAGCTGTTCCTTTGTTCGCACTCCAAAAAACTATAAATTTGAAGTATATCAAAACATAACATAAGATTGTTCAAAAATATCAGGCGATAAGTTAATACTTTCATCTCTCAGAATCTTTGAAAACATGTTATCTACATCTAAGCTTACGATGCATGAGTCATACAATGAGGTGAAGTTCAATTGAATTTCTGATTATATGCTTAGGAGTGGAATTTGTCATTCTTTTGAATATCTGACCTTATTGTAGCGACATGAATCGAAGCGCGTCACAATTATATAATCTGATAAAAATCCACAAAGGCAATGCTCCGATCCGCCCAGTTGTTTATTTTGTTAATAGCTCCACTTACAAGATGATATCCAAAAGAATGATAAACTTCACTACTAAACATACAATCAAAAATTCATTTGAATAAACCCAAAAATTAGAGAACTCCATTTCACCGATTAATTAGTACCCCCTAAGCTCAGATATAGATAACATATTTTTAAACATACCAAGATGAACTTATTAACTAAACGTCTGCTATTTTTGAGCAATCACATGTCAATCCTTTGATACAATTGATATTTCTTTTGGAGTTATTCAAACAACTGAATTATTTTCAATTTTATGATTCAGTATTCAGTGTTTATTGGTGCTGATATGCAAAAGCATTTACACACGTCATATCGCAGAAAAATATCACTAAAAAATTACAAACAACCCTGATACCCCTTTAAAAGCAAACACAGCGAATAGAGTTCAGATTGTCAATCCAGAAAAGTTGAGTTTAAAATAATCATCAGTCTTATACAAACATTCTCTAATTAAAAATTTCTTGATTTTATTTTTGAATGATGCCACAGAAAGTCTACGCTTACAAACAGGTAATACATTATTGGATTTGTAACACAGAAAGTTTGGTCCATTCTGCGACCCCCTCAACCTATACAACGGGAGTCTTACATTATCTTTGCCTTCGGTACTATAGGAAAGAAACTGGCTATTTAAAGTTACTAATTTTTGGTTTTTATGAGCATATAGTAGATACTCAAGTATACACAAGCTAGGAAGAGTCAGTATACTCAGTTTTCTGAAAGAATTTTTACAACAATCTCTATAGCCCACTTCACAAACAATTCGCACCGCTCGTCGTAGTATTCTGAAAATCCGATCAACCTCACCGCAATTTCTCCACACCAGGATACTGTATCTCCACTGTGTCTCAATAAAGACAAAATAGGTAGTTTTCAGTACCCTCCTAGACAAAGAGCATGCCAAACTTCGCAAGAGAAATGCATTCTTGCAAATTTTTTTAGCAAGCACATCACAATGAACCTCCCAAGTGAGACGCGAATCCAAATGAACACCCAAAAAAAGAACACTTTCAGCCTCAACAGCTCTAACACCAAACACAACTCTCTCAGTCTAGTCGTTGTTCATGCTCAATAAATTACCCGAAAATCATTCCGAGGCCCTCAACTCCGTATGCGTAAACTTTTCTTCAGCTTCCACCAAACTATCTCTAGGAACTTATACACTAGCGTCATCAGTAAACAGAATGTGAAGGTAGCCGCTCAGGTAACCCGGAAAATCATTAATAAAGATGAGAAATAATAAAGGACCCATCACAGAACCCTGTGGCACTCCAACTTCAACTCTCTCCTTACCCGAGAAACAGTCATTCACAAAAACCGTTTGAAACCTATCAGTTAGAAATGAGGAAATAAATTTACGAATATTTGAATCAAACCCATACATACGGTACACCTAGACAATTTCATAATTTTCTCAACTGTTGTGAGCTCCTTAGAGCATCTTCCGTGGAAGTATCTGTAAAACAGAGAAATGTCAGCAACTTGTCTTCTGAGAGCCAGCGGTTTGAGATCGCGGGTGATCTCCGGAGGGTCGATGAGGCGCACAGAACGGTTTTGCACACTATCCAACTTTCGCAACGAATGTTTGGGCGCAGATCCCCATACATGGTAACAATATTCAAAAGCAGGTCGAATCTGTGCCTTATATATAGAAGCAACAGCTGAAATGACATGAAGTATCGCTTGGCTCTGAAAAGAAAACTAAGTTTAGTTGATGCCAACTCAGCTATCGCTGATACATGTTCATGTCAGCAAAACCCGGACTTCACCGTTATTCCGAGAAGATGCGTCGAATGTTTGGATGCAATTTGTTGGCTTTGCATCATCAGATGAGGTTCTCCAACGGGGACCTTTCTAGAAAACGTAGTTGCTTTCGTCTTCCTCGCGATGCGGCTCACCAGGTTAAACTGACCCCACTCAAATATCCTCTTTAAGTCAGATATTCCGCAGCTGTAATCGGCCGCAGACTACTAAAAGACGAAACCAGGGTGCAAACGTCTGCAAAACCGAAGATCTTGTTCTCTGTAGATGACAGAAGCTCGTTTATCTGCAACAGAAACAAGGTTGGCGAAGGAATAGGTCCCTGAGGTACTCCTGCTTGCAACTGGGAACAATCTGATATTATACCGCCGACCACAACTTGTATTGATCTATTCAAAAGAAAGCTATTTATCCAGCCCAGCAATTTTCGGTAACCCCATATGCAGCAAGTTTATTCATGGGATTGTGCGTTTTGCAGATGTTGGTGGACTGCATCGACATTCACTTTGTTGTGCCCCAGTCCTCTGGTATAGCAGAACTCTATCAAGAGTTTGCTTTCTTTTTTAGAATGTGAATGAATTAGTGAATTCACCGGAGGAGTGCTCAACTTACCCGAACCCCTCGAGGCAGTCCCCCCGGAGATCCGAATGGGAGACTATTTTAACTCCGGATGATTTTGTCCCAGAAGAGCTCATCATGCTTGCCAAACCTTTCCATCCTGGAAACCGGACCATCCGCCAGATCCCGAAACTTAGTCACACAGGTGACCAATTCACGGGACCTATAGCCGGATGTCGTGGTATCACACCAGACGGCAAGGGTGAGGCCGCCTGCCAACTTGAAAAAAAATGGACAAAATAGTAACCTGAAAACAATTACATATAGCTATTAGCCAAAAATATCGAATCATAGATATTTTCTCGACAGATAAGTTAAAATACCGCAAAAACATTTCCAAATCGAATAGTTAAATCACATTCAGACCTCAAAATAAACATGTATGGAATTCACGCTTAACACTTGGTGAAACATAATGAATAAATGATTGGTTAATCATTGACAAAGGTTTCACAAATATTTATTGAAAATTCTCGTCATATGTTTCGGGTTGTTAGCCCATTATCAAGAGTGATACAATACTGAATACAAAATGAGTGATTTCACTTATGTATAACGGCATTCACAACAGGAGGTAAATTGAAGTCTAGTTAGTCGTTGCAAATTGGCTGGTTTTTCCTATGAGCGAACGTAATTTCAATAATCTTCAAGATGTCCATCCTTTTTCCTTTATTACCTGGATGCATGAGTTCGATATTCTCGAAATCTATGAAATGATTTTTGTTGATGCAGTGTTCCAAAATACCCGTAAAATTTTTATTTTGGAGAGTAGATCTTTTATGTTCTTCAACTCTCGATGCATTTTCCGATTTAGCCTATATAGAATGTCTCACATACACTACAGTGTATTTTATATACTTCTGTTTTACCCAATAATTTTGTTTCATCTTTGTTATTAGCTAGCAATGAACCCAAATTCTTTTTATTAGTACTGATAGTGTTAATATTATTTCTGTGTAATCTGTTACAAATCTTGTTGCTGATATTAGGAATATAGTTAATTGAAAATTTTCTGTTAGATTTCTCAGTATGCAACGGATAGATGCTCTGCAATAAAAGATTATGTCGTTTTTTTCTTATTAAGGTATCAGTTAATTTTGGTTCATAGCCGTTGTTCTTACTGATTAATTTCAAAACTTGAACTTCATTAACAAAATCGACAGCTGACAAAGGAATAGAAAGCAATCTGTGCATAAATGAATGAAATGCACTCAATTTCATACTCTGGGATTGGGAACTACTCTTATGAATCAGAGTATCCGTTGGTTTTCTGTATATTTCAAAGGCGAGTGAGTCCTGAGCCCTACTAATCGACAAGTCCAAGAAGTCCAAAGATTTTTCATTATTTTCATTTTCCATTGTAAATTGAATAGATGGATGAAAAGAATTCAAAAACTGTAAGAAACTATTGAGTTGTCAATCTGTGCCAATCCAAATACAGAAGATAACATCTTCATATCTCTTCCATAAAAATACATTCTTAATTAGGATGTTGAGAGATTAAAATTTTATTTCATACATTTATCATAAATATTTCACTTAATAATGGAGAGAATGGAGAGCCCATAAGTAAACCATCTAATTGTTGATATATTTTATTATTGAACCTGAAATAACTTTGTTGGAGACATAGGTTTACAGCTGACATCGTTTCTTCTATATGAGTGGGAGTTAATGTACTATTGGATTGAAGTTGTTGATTAATTGTGGCTTTGACAGCACGACAGGGTGTAGACGAATATAGATTAATTATAACAACGAATACTAATTTAGCATTTATCGAAATTTTTAGAGATCTCAAGTGATCGGTTAATTCTATAGAGTTTTGTATTGAGTAAATTGGATTGTGTTGTATCCAATTTGAAAGTATGTTGTTCAAATATTTACATAATTTAGTAGCTGGAGCACTTACATATGAAACAAAAGGTATCATGGGACAATCTACCTTGTGAATTTTAGGTAATGAATATAAAATTGGTGCTTGGTTTATATACTGCCCGAAGATAGGCTATAGTTCGAAACCGCGACCTAATAATTTAATTTGTCTGTTGGTAGCAAAAACAGTAAAATATTCAATTTGTGTATTAATCATACTCAACTACCAATATAAAGGCTAAATCTCACTATACTCTATACAGTGTCTCTATACTCGGTATTAATCGGAAGCGTTTGAGAGAATGCGAATAATAATAATAATAATAAATATCAAGATATTACAATTCCTTTTTTCTATGACACAGGGTAAATTGTATTCCCAATACATGATTTTGACTCACCTGGAACCATACTTATGGAGATGTCTGCAGTATGATACAATAGTGTATCTCTCAGCTGACGTTGAGTTGACTGAAAATGCCTTACAGAGATTTCTTCATTAAGACTATGAGACAATATGAGCTACTACCCCAATATCATATTTACGGTTCTGTGTATTGTCATATTAATTTAGTATTCGGCGATTTCTATATGAACTAGATCGAGGCTTATCATACATACAATAATATCATAGTTAAGAAAGATTCCTCCAAAATCTCTAAATCACCGAATTCATACCCCAGAGAAAGATTCAATCGAATATTTCAATAAAAAACATCAAAGTATAGTTTTGTCTTTATTAGAGAGGCGTTTGTTATATATAGTTATATGCCATCTACCCCCTTGAACCTTGAAAGTATATAGCGTCTGGCTCGATCTTACATATTTATCTCAGGGAGCAGCTCCTCTCGAAGGGTTATTGGAAAATTGATGATTTATTGAATAGTTCATATTGAAAAATTAGTATTTGAGGAACTCGTTCCAACACGTTATATGTGCCAGAATTCTCATACTTCTTGTTGATTATTTCATTTAATCACAGTATGTCAGAACGAGCTATCTACACTGCGCCAAGAAATTAACGCACAAAAATGAAAATTCGAAATTATTATTAGCAGGTTGGATATGTAGCCAATTATTTTTTCAGTAATCAAACAGCTCTGGGGAATGCTTGAGAACGATCAAAATGAATATGGTACTCATCGAAATTGAAATAAAACTTATAATGAAAAATGTCCCTGTTCATACAGGATATTTACACCTCCAGCGGGAATTACTGTATTACTTCTATGATTCATACTCAAAATCAATGACCTCATAGCTTTCTGTTCTATTTCGTTCCAAATTTCGATCAGTTTGTTCTGAACCTCATTCACGGAAGCTGACAGGTTCAGCTGTCTTTTTAAACTTCGTGCAGACAATTGAAGTGATTTGGTGATCTTGAAGGTAGAGTTCTGAACGATATGAGATTGATGACGTCTATAGTATCATGCATAAACAATATGTTTTCACCTATGGTACAACATCTTCTTTCAAAATTTCTGTAACGTACCTTTGAGTAGTAAGTAGTAAGCATTATTGACGTCTGTACTCTAGAGAACGTCGACCGCAATGCAAAAGATAAAATCTCGACTCATCTGTAAACAAAACTTTTATCAAAATCAGCTTTCAACCAATTGACATGTTCCCTGGAAAAATTCATCAGGGCTCTTCGATGTGCTACGGTTAGAGCTGGGATTCAAGCCGCGACGCGAGACCTCAAACCAAATTTCCTGAGACGTTGTCGTATCGTTTCAGTACTAATTTGAACTTCACTGTTCACTGCATTTGGAGATGCCTAGCAATAGCCAACTCAAATAAGTCATGGATCATGTTGCTCGAGGTATTTCTTGCCCAGGTCTCCTTTCATGAATAGTCTTTCTGTACCTGCGAATGATTCCTTAGACTGTTGTTGTGGGTTGAGTTGGAAATCCCAATTATAAGTCCGACCTAGTTCATCTAAGACCACTGCTTCAGCACATTCTACGGGGTCACATTTCGCTTTGCATTATTATCGAAAACTGAAATTTTCAAGAAGAACGGTACTTCCAAAAGTTGATCAACAACTGCTGTTATCAATATGTGGTGGTTATTTGCAAAATCTCAATGAATTTCCTTCATTTTATTTATGATGAAAGGAACATGTGCACCAAGCAGAAACATCGAATTCTGTTAACATATTTCCGAAAAAACTATGTTTTAATAATTAGTTACATACCATATTGAAATATTGAAATTCTGCGTTAATTACTTGGCGCAGTATATTAGCCGTATTGGTCAGCTGATTTCTCGGATGAATAGTAGATTTATTCAGAGCTATCGGCTGTAGTACGGAGTTTTCTCGAAATGACCAAATTACATACAGGATTGATATTGCAACACCTCAAATAATATACGAAGTATGTTCACTTCAACAATATTTACATCGAGTATCGCAGGAACTAAAATGTTTCTGAATGAATAAAACTAGCTGAAAGGAGTATATATTTTGCCAAGTATTATTTTTTCAATTGCTGTTATTCCAGAAAACTCTGTTAAGTATTGAAATGTCAGGTCAGAAGAAGAATTGATATGATCAGATAGCTGTGGTAATAGCTGAGAAATTTATTTCATGTTGTATATTCATGAAAATTATATATATTTATCTGTAATTTCGTTAAAATGTCAAAACATGCTTGACACTTGACAGTATAGGATCTGATCATTTGTCTAAGATCTATACACCTGATTTCTTCGGGAGAAATCAGAAATCGTGTACTACAGGTGGGTACATTGTTAACATTGGCTGATAATGTTATAAATAATAAAAAACAAGTACTGTGTTTTGAGGAATTTTACTTAATAATTGCAATTCATAACACGTCTCACTACACCGTAGCTTCTTCAGACGAATGAATGTACATAAAATAAGAATGAGAATATAAATATAAATGTTCTTGAGTAATTAAAAGCTTATTGGGTTGCTTCCTCTTAAGTTGTTATTTATGACAGGTATATCCAATAAAATTAAAGAATAGATTGCTCCCCGAAGAGATTCAATAGAGGTGAAGGGCTTAAATCGACTTGTTCATTGATGAGTCTACCTGAGTGTTTGTATTTATTTATTTCTAAAGTTTCCCAAAGATCTACCTTCCAATATTTATAATCAGTATGCAAAATTTCTAACTGTGGGTCGAAAGAGTGATTATTTTCTAAGAGATGATTCGCGTAATCTGAATCTGATTTTTTATTTGAAATACTGCGTTTATATTCCGATATTCTAATATTAAAATTTCTATGAGTTCTACCAATGTAGAAATTATCACAGTCATTGCAATTCAATCTATAATTATTATTTTTATATATTTGCCTAAATTATTGTTAGTTTGGAAAACTATGTTGAAATTATTGCTACTCAAGAATGATTTCAGTTTCTCACCTGTAATGTGTGTTAAGGTGTTGAATTTTTGTTTCAATTTATCGTCAGGGTAAACTTCATTCAATGCGATTTTACTTTGTTTTTTTATTTAAAATATTATTTATTAGTTTGGGATATTATAATATCTGTATGTGACGGCTTATGGTAAATTGCGAAAACATGTTTTCCATTTTCATTCGAAATTGTTACGTCTAAGAAATTTATATGATTTTCGAAAATTTTTAACTGTCTATCTGTTCCTGTGAAGCAAATAATGATATCGTCTACATAGCGATACCAATATAAACAATATTTACTGAGTAGATGATTATGAATTAATTTCTCTAAATTATTTATGAATATTTCTTCTAACAAAGGACTTAACGGATTGCCCATAATCAAGCCGTCTTCAATAGTATAATATTTGTTATTGAAATGGAAATAATTTTGATCTAAACAAATTTGTAATAATGAAAGAATATGTGATTTAATGATAGTATTGACATGATACTTTTCTAACCTAACTAAGTAATACGTATCTTTCGGAGGAATATTGGGAAATAGATTCTTAACATCGCAAGAAGTGAGTTTGGAATTAGGTGGTTTAATGGTATCTTTGATATTGGCAATTAGTTCGTATATATTATTGATGATGGAGTTTTACCAAGTAAAAGCCTCCCAAATTCAAATGATAATGTTATAGTTTATATATACTCTAATATATTGGTATATCTTGATAACAAATAGTGTTTTCCTAATATATGCATTATTATTTCGAAGATATTGTAAGCATAATTATTGACTGACAATCGTATTAATTACCGGGTGGTGGATAATTTTTCTCCATGGAATAGAAGTTTACTTACATAGACTGATGTGTGTACCAGGCATCTAGCAGTACTATCTCAATAATGCGTTCACACTGATTTGTTTAGTTTGACTTTGACATAATATTTATTCACGAAATTACAATTCGTAAATTTGACATCTCTGTGATTTATATGATGAAAATTAGCATCTTAGCTGTGATCTGACGAATCTGAATGACTCTTGAATAAAATTTGGTGAAATTCATGTTTGTCATTCTAGTGACGACGATCTTCAAATACAAGATTTTAAAGAAGGATTTCCTAATTGATCTTGGTCTTCCCAAAGCAGCATCCTGGGTCTTTAGTACTTTCTGCTTTGTCTTATTCGTAGTCTTCTAGGACATTCACGAGAGTATGTGGGTGGAATGCTTTCACTGCGGATTGAGAAAGGAAATACACTAAACTTAAGATCTGCAAGTCTATATGCAACTCCGAGTTTCAGACGTACCATGTAGGATTCACATCAATCCTCAGTGCTTTATTCTGTCCGACTTGGAGAAGTTCTTGAAAATGCTTAGGAACAAAATATCCCCAAAGAGACGAAGCGTAAGTCATCATGGGTCTGATGATAGCAATATAGTATTTGAAATTTGTAGGGGATCTTTGCGACATCGGTATAGATGCTGAACAGCAATGACACTAGTAGAGATCTTTGGGTATCTCCGGCTTCCAACTTCCTATTGGAGGAAAGGGTGTCACCTAAATAGACAGAGAAGGATATTTCCTCAGATATTACTGTATTAATCGGGCCAAGGCAGTTGAGAAGTCGTTTTTCAACATCATCAAGATCCAGTCTTCATGCCAGTGATTTATTTAAGCGCCTAATCATAAGTCTTATGACGTTCGATCGTCCATTTGAGTCATGTTGTCTTTGGATAGAATTTATTTTGCGTTTTATTTGGTTTTTCTTTTTCGCAGACCATTCTCTATAAAACTGCTATGTTCAGTGTCATCTAGTTTTTGGCGTTGTTTATAATTTTATAATTAATGCCTATCGAATTAATGATTATATTACTTAATATGTTAAAAACCCGGTTTGTTTCTGATCAAATGATGATGTTCATTCATTTCAACAGATATGCGGGGATTTTCATATCCTTTGTATAGAATGCAGTAAGCATCTTGTTGTTTTTATATTGTTTTATATGGACTTATTGTGGTTTTAACGTTGTTTCTACGGAGTCGTTTACAGATTTTGTCTGTTGTGCTTTTAATATATGGAAGATAGGCTGTGCCTTATATTCAATTCCTTCTTCGTCTATGAATTGTTTAGGAGGTTTTGTCATCGATTTCATAATAATTCGACGACTTTAGCCGTAATTTTTTTTCTTTTCTTTTAAGGGAGGGTGGATACGGCCAATTTGGCCCACGTCCGTCCTTCCTTGATCTTTCTGGTCTGGACTTGTCATTTTCGTCATCAATTTTTATTCTGTGATATAACCTCTAAACACATGTGTATATAGAACTCACAATAAACCGACAGCCGCATGAGTGCAAAGTGGTAAGCATGTGATCTCCCCACCAGGCCACATGCGATTGTTAGCCGTTATTTTCCAATATTAAGTTAGGTGTTTCGACTTTTTCATCATTATTGTTAATGGAAGACAGGTGTTCTGAGCGTGTAGATTTTGTGTTTACTACAGAATTTTAATGTTCAGAGTGGTGGTTTGATTCAGTAGAATTTACATGTAGAAAAGGTAAAGAATTGTACTCATCCAATAATCCACCTTGCATTGTGAACTTTATATTATTGTAGAAAGAGTTTAGTTACGATGGAAAGTAGTTCAGTTCGTATTCAGCATGAGACCATAAAATCAACACATCATCTTCGTATGGAAACCATATCCTCTTATGCTCATTTTCCCTAAGGCTTTAGTTTCTAATTAGGTCACGAAAGGGTTCATTATATAATGAATTACTACCAATATGACAATTTATGGAATTATTTTCGTCTATATACGCATATGGGGATCTAACCTCATATGCGTATATATTACAATGTCATTAGAACGAAAAAGCAGATGAGTGAAACGGAAATCGAACTGGTAGTTAGTTATTGGTATATTATATTTGTAAGTTGATGAAATTTCTAAGAATTCTAAAAATCTAATCCCTTGATTTGGTTATCTAAATGTAAAATTTAAGTTTTCCTGAAATCTAAGGAATGATTTTCGTTTATACGATGTTTTCAAAACCCAGCTGTTAATTTATAACCAATTATTGATTTTTTATACTCATCTTCTCTGATATAGATGAATCGACCAGTTTGACCCATATAAAAAACAGGACAATCATTACAATATCATTTATATACACCGCTTCTTTTACCTGTATCAAGTCGATCTTTGTTATTGACTAAGGATGAACATAGATTTTTGTTATTCGAACATATAGTGTTGATTTTGATCTGTTATGTCAGATATATAGCATAATTTAGTACTCATTCTTGGTATATAATTAATGCAGTAATATTTTATCCTTTCGTGAGCTTGTTTTCACATTCTATAAGGCTTGTTTACAATTTGGGATGTACAGCGAGAACATATTGGTATTCAACGAAAGCGGCGAGCTCCTTCTAGATGATTCAATAGTATTGGACAAGGAAAAATTGACCAAAATTAGTATCTTTGGATATTTGATGAACATCGAGAAACTGAGTTTTTTGCATTTTCATGTACGATAAAAATTTAAACACTGTATACCGCTTTTAACGAAAGTTCTGAAAATGCATTAGATTGATTTAATAAGAAACTTTGTTACTTAAAAGAAAAATTCGAAGTTGCCAATTAATACATTTCTTCAAAAAAACGTTGTTACTTCATGGGAATAATGGGGTGTTCCATTAAACTGTTTCTAGAATGATCCGCAGGTATAGTTGGAGTGGTATTCATAAAAGGATGCCTAGGCAAGGACGATTTCGAGAAACAAAGGCAATTCATGACCGTTATTTGAGAATTCCGTCATTGAGACAACGGCTAGCTTCTGCTAGGCACCTTTAAATTCATTTTCGACATAACAGCGGAGTGCACAATAGCCCTGAAACGAAACGACAACTTCTCAGGCGATTTGTTCTGAGGCCTCGTGTCGTAGCTCGAGTCTCTACTCTAACCGCAGCGCATCGAATAGCCCAATTGAATTTTGCCAGGAAACATGTCAATTGATTAGAAGCTGATTGGATGGATATTTTTTTTACAGACGAGTCGAGATTTTGTCTTCTCCATTGCGATGGACGTTCTCTAGTACGCAGACGTCGAAACGAAAGAAATATTCACTGCAACTTTTAACCAATTTTTGGTTGATGTTCACTAATAGTGTGGGTAAGAATTTCTTCAAACTCCTCACTGATCTAGTCATCCTTAATAATGGAGCATGGATGCTCAGACGTACATTACAGATATTCTAGAAGAACATGTGCTATTTGCCTCAAACATGAATAAAAACTTTTCATTTTTGTGTGATAACTTGACACCTCACCAAGCTTATATCGATAGCAACTACCTTCAAGTTAGAATCACTTCAATGAAGTGACATGCACAAAATTCAGACCTTAATCTATTTAACAAGTCTGGGGCATTCCCAAGAAGCCAGCAAAACTAACAAATTTCCGTTAATGATTTGGTTTAGACCGATCGAAATTTGGAACAAAAGAGATCAGAATGTAGTAAATCTCGCCACGGATAGAAATATCCGGTATTACCAGGTTTTTGGAAACTTTGATTAATTCCAAAAGTTTTCCCTATTGTAAAAATCGAAATTTGAAACATATTTTACAATAATCCCTTCTACCGATCAATCGATATGAAGATACGCATTTTATTCATCAGAGTTTCGAGATTTCTGATTCTCTGTTAGCTAGCTCTTGAAAATAACTCAAAATCAACTTTTAACATCAATTGTTTTCATTTAGACCTCAGCGGAAGGTCCATTTTACTATATCCAATGCTCACGTGGCAATTTGTAGTACATTCAAAGGTACTTTTTTTCAAATACTACCTAGTTTTTCACATACCATTAGAGAATTAATTCTAATACGTGTCACACTGTAGGAGGCTTTTCCTACCTAAAATGTATGGTTTCAGAAGTTTTTTGCGATTTTACTCGAAAAATGTCGATTGATTGCACGAGAAACCACAATTGCGGGGAAATGTAGGAGGTCAATGTTTTTTTGATTAATTAAGTTGTATGACAAGTAAACTAGATATATGAAAATTCAAATCTGTTACATCTGGTAGTCATATTCCCATTAAAGTTTTCTCCTATTAGCCCATATTATCGACACGTTATCGCTGAAGGCGCTTCTGCTGAGTGTGTGAAATTCACCACCAATGAGCCGGATCAAATTCAAACGAATGAAACAAAATTACACTAACCATAAAAGTCAATATATGAATTATGAAATCAGAACCAAACCCATAGTAAACGGATAACGTTATAAGCGTTTTGGCTGAGTAAGAGGAATGAATACAGAAAATGAAAAAAAGTCACTTTCCATTTCAGAAATTACATCAAATATTGGCCAGCCAAAATCCATATAAGTTTGAAGGGTATGTTAACATCTAGTTTAAATCTTCTTCAATCTTGATAAAAACATGTTCCAAACGGTGAAATACGCCTTGTCTTGTAGAACTACTTATTTCATTTGGATGGAGGCTGCAGAAAACTGGAAATACTCGAAATTCCAACTCCTGTCTTGTATTTACTGGTGTGATGTAAAAAACATCTTTTAAACGACCTCGTAGTTTGAATCCAGCGGAGTTTGATCTGGAGATCTGGATCCAATCTTCGAATCAATCTATCCTCCAACATATTCGACAGCTGAGAGACTTCGGTAGCGCAATGGACCGAAGCGCCATCCAGTTAGTACCAGAAGATGGTACAATGCTCTAAGGGGTAACGTTTCGAAATAATGATTCAGATATTTCGCTCCCATTTGAATAATCATCCTAAATCATATAACGACATCGATCGCTATGCAATAAACAAAAAACATTGTTGTTGAATCTTTGTTGAAAATTCGGCTTTCGCGTCACGTGTGGATTTTCGTCACAACACCATCTCTTCAGTTGACAATGCCTTTTCTGGAGAAGTTTGAGTCATCCGTCCATATGAAATCACTTGAAAAAATCATATCTGTACTTAAACTCGAACCAAAATCATTTTCCAGTATTCTCTCCCATTGTCTGAATCTTCTGGGTTCATCGCACAAGTTAGCGAAAACTGTATGGATGAAAATTGTATTCCGAGAATATTATGGGCGGATGACTTCAACACGTCCAAATCTCTAACAGCAGTACAGGGTGTCCCAAATTCGATGTATTTGAATAGAATCTCCTAAATTATTAGAGATAGAAGGATCCGGTTTACGCGAAGTGTTGCTACTTTTTAATGAAACGAAAGACGCCGTTTACAGAATTTTCATAGCCGTCTTCGTTTCCGAGATACAAGCCAAATATCGAAATGTTCCACTTTCGGAAAACCCTCGTATCTCAGTCAGTTCAGCAAAGGTGAGAACTGCTTCTTGCAGGGCTTTTCATGTGGAATTCATTGAATTGCACAACTTTCTCTTACGGGGAACAACTTTTGAGTTATAACCCAAACTTGTATTATTTTGACTGGAACATCCTGTATATTCCACCATTATCGTATTTTATTCGCTGGCAGTTCTACAAATACATATATAACACTCAATATTTTATAATATGAGTGCATCCAAAAAGGCGATTATATCGTTAATATTTGATTTTTCGTAAAATTCTGTGAAAGCGGTGGTGGAACATTGTTCAAAATAATGAAACTATATACTCAATTACGGTCTTGTTGAAATTATGCACGCGTATATCTTCATATTTGATATATTTGGGCATTTATGATGATACTACATAGCTTTCATTCGATATGAATCCAATATATCACGATGCCTCTGAAACAATCATAGGCGAAATTTGTGGTTTGCATACTTTATTCTATGCTCAATATTTATTATTGCTTTGTTCATTGAAAAATGTCGGCTCAAGTGAATTTTGAATACCGTGAAAAATATGATATGGTTAGCTGCTTTATTAAATGTCGCGAAAATGGAAATACAAAGTCGTCTTTACTAGGTGAGGTTTCGAAAAAAAGGTAGACCTCATATTTACTCATACTATTTCTTCATAGGTTTCCATAAAGGGGACAACCTGCTAGCAATATTTTCTGTAGCATGAAAAACAACCTTATCAATTATGGATCGTTTGGAAAACCGCGTTCGAAATCCTATAACAAACCAGAACAAGATATAACAGAAATTATCATTTTCGCAACGATTGAGATATAACCTGAAAACTCTAGAAAAAACCGAAGATACAGTTGGGATTCCGAAAATCACAGCCCATAGAATTCTATGGAAACACAGATATAAGCCCTATAAATTCAAACTGGTACATAATTTGCACGTCGGAGAATCAGGGCGAGGGCTCGAATTCTGTCATTGGTATTTAGGAAACCTCAACCATATCAGAAATTTTCACAGTAGTATAATATGGTCTGATGAATCATATACAAGCAGTGCTGGAGTTTTCAATAGGTTTAATAATAGGTATTGGTCTCAGTAAAATCACCATGTCATCTCACAAAGGAAGCCGCAAGGCAGGTTTCAGCGTGGCTTGCTATATTTTGGGTGGTAATCTAAAATTTCATATTTACGAAGGCAACCTTACAAGAGAACGATATTTAACTAAAATTCAGGATATCGTGCCACAAATAATGCAGGAAGTTCCGGTTCCTGAACGAGAGAGCATTTATTTCCATCAAGAGGGGCCCATAACTCCCACATAGTTGCTCAACATTCAAATAAAAATTTTCCTGGCCGCTGGATTCGCACACATGGCCCACTACGTTGGCCGGCTAGGTCACCAGATCTGTCTATTCTGGATTTTTTTTATGGGGTTACTTGCAAGATAGATTTTTAAGACCCAACATGCTACGATGGAAGACTTACGCACTGCCACTGAGAGAAAACTAAGAAATTTGCAAGCCAGGCCCGTGATAATTATCAATGCGCTTCGGAGAATAGAAATTGTAGCAACAGTGCGTTCAACAAAACGGCAACCATGCAGAGCAATATTTTCAATGAAAACCTCTGTCAATTAGAATTTAACAGTTTTGAATTGTGATATTATAAATTATGACTTAAATAGGTACCTACTCATAATAAATTTTTCTAGCACATTGTTAATGATCCTTATGTCGGAATGTTTGGCAATAATAGGGAAGCTTCCATTATTTCCAGATCAATCTATTTCTTCCGTCGATTAAAGCTTGTGTGCAACAAGTTTTTCCTTACTTTTAATTTTATCACTTATGAAGATTGCCTTCGCCGTTATCGAAACACTAAGTTGGACACTTCGTTAATAATTATAATTTTCCAATCCTGTGGAATATGAACTTCAAAAATCTGTTCTTGCCAATAAATTTGCTGAAGTGAACTATCTGAGAGGTGGAGTGTGCATTTTTATCAGGAAAGGAATAGAGTTTAAGCTGATGGTTTGTCATGCAATGGAGAAACATTTCGAGGTATGTGCAGTAAAAATCAAAAATAACAGTGTAAATGATAGGAACACATATATTATTAATAGTTATCGGTCACCAGATGGAAATGCAGAGTTACTTTTTAACAAAATGAATGAATTTTTGAAAAGTATTTACAGCTTTGGGGATAGTTATACAATTCGTTCAGATACCAATATAGATTTGTTGAAACAGGGTACAGAGAGGGATACTTTGCTAAATCTGTTGGGGGAGTATACCATGAGGCCACATATTTCTGTTCCAACTCGCATCGGCTCGCATGGTTCTGTATCGTGTATTGATAACATATTTTCGAATATAAATGCTTTTGAGGTGTCAGTGGAGGAAACATACCTCTCTGACCACACATATCAGATATGCAGATTTAGTCAACCTCTTCGAAACAAGAAGAAAATTTTAGGAAATTCGAAAATTTCTTGGATAATGAAACTTGGGGTGCAATTTATGCAAAAATCCATTTCAATGGTGAATTTGAAACCTTTCACGGTATGCTGTCGACTTACCACGATATAGTAGCTTTTCCAATTTGTAGAAAGATTGTTGAAAATATCAAGCGGCAATGGTTCACGCTAGAATTAAGAGCACTTCGTGATGTGAAATGGCCAAACTAGAGAAAACACTTGATTGTCCTTATTATACTGAAAGATTCCATAGATTCAAAAGATTGTACGAAGAGGAAAAAGGTAAAACGACTCCAGAATACGTTCTGCTAAGAATGTGAACAAGGAATGGTGGAAAATAATCAACCAGCATAAAGGTTCTAGCAGAAATATAGTTTTCGAGCTTGTGGACAAAGAGAATTAAGAAATAGTGAAGAATAAAGAAGTAGTGAGTAACATGTTCAATGACCACATTGCTACATTGGCTAGCTCTGAAGAGATTGATAAAAGCCTAATAAAACTTCCACCAAGTCTTGCATACAGTATGTTCCTATCGATACTGAAAAAACAACAGCGAAACCAACTGCTGGTATAGATGATATCAATGGCAATACTCTAAGAAGAGTAAGTGGCAGTATTTGCCATATATTGAGTGACTTAACTAACCAATCTTTTGTCTGTGGTGTGTACCCTGATCGACTTAAGATGTCCAAATCAATACCCTTATACAATCATTTGGCTAAACTATGCGAGAATGTATAAGACTCGTAAATTTTCAAAATGGGTTTAGATCAAGGAGATCAAGATCATGATCCAATACATTTTATATATGATGCAATTGATGATAGGAAAAAGTGTGGAGGCCTATTTTATGATTTGAGTAGGGTATACGAGGTCCAGCACACTCATGGGTGGCTTCATACTTAAAAGGAAGAAGAAGACAGGTTGTTGTCATTGACGGGGCGTAATCCAATGAACGGGAGATATTGGATGGGCTTCCCCAGGGTTCGATACTCGGCCCTTTGTTTTTTATTCTCTTCATGAATGATTTTAAACTCACCTGAGACTCCAAAATTGTTGCTTATGCTAATGATACCAATGTCTTATCGTCAGGAGAAACAGAGGGGGATTTGGTGAGAGCAGCAAATGAAGCTTCAACCTTGTTTGGTGATTGCTGTGACAAAAATGGTTTCCACATAAACATAAGGAAAACGTTATGAGATTCTCATCGAAGAATGTTTCTCATGACTACAGCTTGCTGATCAGGGTTTTTGATGAAACTATTGAGGAAATTGAAAAGGTAAACTTTCTGGGAGTAACAGTCGACCATAAACTCACATGGAGTTATCAAATAGAGAAGGTCTGTTCGAAAGTGAGCTCAGCGGGTTTTGTCGTGAGAGCACTTCGTGATACGGTTACACTGGAGGTTCGTCGATTGATGTAATTTGGAATTGTACAGTCAAGATTAACATATGGTCTCATGTTTTGAGGAACAGTGAGTTGTTCTGGTGTCGTATTTCGAGCACAAAAACGAATAATTAGAATTATGGAATGTTCAAAATCTATGGACCCCTGTAGGCCCAAATTCGTGGAACTTGAAATCTTGACTTTGCCCTTTCTGTATATCTGACTACTTTTGTGTTATGTCAAAACTAAGCTGAGAATTTTTACAAAACATAATGTGATTCATTACAATGACACTATAAACGATGATAAAATGAGGCTTCCTCTGTTGAGATTGAAAATGAATCAAAATTCGCATGTTTACCAGGTTATTTAGTTTTTCAATAAAATATCTGATGTTATTGATACAAATGTGACTATATCGGCTTTCAAAAGTAGAACAGAAAAGTTTCTCTTGAGTAAGGCATTTTATTCTGTGGAGGAATTTCTAGAGAGCTGATTGTTTGTATTTGTTTTTAGTTAGTTTATTAGTTCTTTTTTTACTCTACGTTTAGGTACTATTGACTCTTTCGGAAGCTCTCATCAAATATTGGAATATATATCTATATATATATATATATATATATATATATATATATATATATATATATATATATATATATATATATATATATATATATATATATATATATATATATATATATATATATATATATATATATATATATTTGTAGAGCTGCCCAGCGAATAGAATACTATGATGGTGGATGTTCCATTCAAAAAATTCACGTTTCGGTTATAACTCAAAAGTTGTTCCCCGTATTATTTCTTAAACCATGAACATGAATGATGAATAAATTCATAATTTCCACATTGGAAAATTCAATACTGCAATCCACTGTGGAAAACACCTATACGGATTTTCACTATATTACACATAGCAAAAGTGACTTCAGCGATCACGTATCTATAATGTGGGATAATAGAGAAAAAGGAATTAATGAGAATTTGATAACCAGATGTTGTAACAGGTTTGAATTTTCACCTATCTGTTTTGCTTATCTTATCATAGAACAAATCGAACTCCCCTATTATTCAGCATTTGAGGTTTTTTACGCAATAAATCGGCATTTTCTCGATGAAATCGCAAATAACTCGAGAACGAAGCATTTTAAATAGAAAATAACCTCCTACAATTGACACGTATGTAAATTACGATTTTAATGGCGTGTGAAAAAATAGGGAGTAGTATTTTGTAAAATGGAATTGAACATTAAAGTTATTTATTCTATTACTTGAATACTCACTTTCTTCACTACTTAAACATTAAAACAATCAATGAAAGTCTTACAGTTACCTCATCTCACAGAAACTCTACTTTCAAAATATTTTCAACTACATAACAATACATTTATACCCGAAGTGCACTCCAACTTTGTCTTTTTTTGTATAGAATACTCTGTACATGAGTTAATGATTCGATAACACATCTAATTTCATACTCAAGATTACCAGAAACATTAACCTAAGATGTGCGGATCATGAAATATTTCAAAAGTAGTCGAAATTTTTCTCCGGCCACAAAAAAATTGATATCAAAAGAAATTCGCGAGAGTAACGAATATAATGGAAAATGTTTTTTGAAATAAAGTTCAATAGGCGTGACGATATTATAACATAATCAAAGATTTAATGACTTTAGGAGAAAATAGACATTCAAAGGATTTAAAAACTGATTTCGATTTATTTAAAGAATTGAGATTAATAGGATTTTCAATAAAATAAAAGAGTAAAATACTGCAATCGGCCACTTTGACTGAAACGCCAATCACAGCGCATGACGTCATACTTATGTAAGCTTTACTGTGTTTTGATTACCTACTACTGATTGCGCGTTACGATTGATTTCATATTTGTTCTTGTGATTTATCAACTTTACAACATGAATCTATCTATAACAATGGATCCAGGCTTTGTTGAGGCAAAAAGCTCAAATTTACCCAGGATCGATTTATTGATGTTGGGCGAGTTCCTCGCTACAAATAAAGAATTTTGCTAGTCCGAATTTAGAAACGTGAAAACCTCTTTGTAAGTATATTTTATTTGTATTTATCTTTAACTCTAGAAACAAATATGACCAAGCAGTAATCAGACTCGTTTTTAACTCGTAGTTTATTTTGTTTTACTTTCATATGTTATTTTCACAATAAGCTTGTCATTATTTTTGAGGTTAGCTTCCTTGCAGTATAGGTATATGTTTGCTATTTTGGACTTATTACCTATCAGAACGAAAAATTTGTATAACTTCGAAACACCTAAATATGAGAAGTATTGGTAGTTTTAGACTTAGGTTGACACACAAAATTTTTGACTTCTAAATAAGTCTACATTCAAAAATAAACATGTTTGATTCGACAGTGTGTATGTATTTGTTCTAATTAATTTCTATTATTTCAGGTATTCAAGACCCTCATATGGAGATGATGCAATTAGTTATGTGCAACTAAAACGGAAGAAAACATTTGCAATGCAAGATTTGCCCAGAGCATAAAGTCCATGCAAAACTATATGCTCTCAAATTGATAGTTGATGAAAATGAAGAAAAAGTATCATCAATTCAACGTCATGATTGTGTTACTGCCCAGAGTGGGTGCAAACATGCCATATCACGACTTATGTGAGTCCATAGACGAAGCGAAGAACCTTCATGCACAGAAGTCTAATGTTACTGGCAGAAATCAAAGCTGCCAAAGATTTATCTGAAGGTAGCCCTATGTTGCCTTTTAACTATACAGTCCTTGAAAAATTTTTAGAGGAAGGAAAAAAGAGAAATCTCAGTAACTGCGAACTACTAAAGTACCAACACGATTAAAATGGTGATGATGAATTAGTTAGTGTCTCATTGCACCAGATGTTGTTAGATGTTTGTGTGTTCCTGTCTGGTTGGTAAATAAATTTTGTGGGCATCCATATAATTTTCCATATCATTTGGCAACTGAAAACTGCAAAGGTAATGATTAAAATTGATGATAAAGATGATAAACAAGACTAACACAAACATAACCACAATAAATGACTAGTTATTCCATAGCTTCTACATTTCAACTATTTCACGTCAAACAAACATTAAGTTAAAAATCTATAACTACATGATAACATACTCACATCGAAGTGATCTTCACAGAAACAAAGTGGCGAATTTGCCTTTACATCGTGCAAGCTTTAATCATTTATCTCTTATTATTTTCTTGTATGGGACATGTACAAACACCTTGTTGTCGTTATTGATATATTTGTCCACTCAGGTACTGCACACTTCTTTTAATATGATACATATGATGCCAAAATAGAAGAAGAAATATTTGTAGTGCCACAAAAAAGAGACTTACTGGCTGATGAAGAGTTTGAACAAAAACTGAATCAGATTGAAAAATCCGCATGGACAAGTTTTCGAAATATTGTTCTTAATTTTCTTGGAAACCACAAGGCCGAAAACTATGAAGAGTTAGTCAACAACCTCTTAGCGGCTTACAAGGACATGGGATACAATATGTCGCTCAAGATTCACTTTTTAAACTCGCATTTGGATATTTTTACTCAAAGTTTGGGAGAACAGTGGTTCCATAAGGACATATCCATGGACATGAGAACAAGGTACCAAGGCAAGTGTAGTCCGAATATGTCAGCTAACTACTGCTGGAAACTCAAAAGGGATGTATCTGACGCAAAATATTCTCGAAAATCCTGAATGAAAGTAAATATAAGTTATTTTTTCTTAATTTGAAACATTTTTCTACCGTTTTTACTTAAAAAAATATTAATTGCTGAGGGTGATCGGAATTTTCTAAACATACAGGTTACTTACAGACTAGTTGTAGATACACAATTTCATTTAACTTTCATTGAAGTCAATTTTGTCATCAGTGTAATTAACGGCCAGTTTGATTTCCGTTTGACCACACTTGCTCATGTGCTTCCTTATGAATGACACTGCAATATTTTAATTTCCTCTAAATTTTTGAGAATGCAATAAGAACCAAAACATATGTAAATACATATATTTTAGTCATTATACACTAGACCGTAAAATTAACCGGACAAACAAAATTCTACGAAAAGTTTGAATGGACATGATGAAATAAGGAATAGAAGCAAAGATTGCATTTTGCCTCCAATTTCTGAACACCTTGTGGAAAAATTTATCTGTATGATAGTTTTTGCACGAAATTTTCAAGTTCCATCTTTCTCTAACAACATTTTTGTTGAATCATGTTGATATCTGTATTTTTTGAAGAGATACACATTCATAAAGATCAGTATTCAGCTCATAGACCTCAATTAGCGATACTTAATTTTTTAAGTGCGTTTTTTCCTAATATGACATGATTAGCCGTTTCCATGGTTTATCAGAAAGCTTCTTGTCAAAAAATTATACATTTATTTGCATTCTTTTGTACTTATTCTGTTTATTTGATTGTGTTTCCGGTATTTGTTTCGGAACATTTCCGTAGATGATCAGTATTTTCATTAAATTAAATGATGAGACCAGAAAAAGTAGCGAACGCCGTTACATTACAAGATGATGGTCGTTCAGTTGGGTATATCGCAGGCAGACTTGGTCATCCACGCAGTACAATATTCGATGCGATATGAAGATTTGAAGAAAATGGTTCTTACTCGTGAAGACTTCGGCGGGAAAGACAGAAAGCTACAATCACGAAAATTGGCTGATGTGTATGGTAACTTGATTTCATTTGATACGTAGAAGACTAAGAGAACTAAATCCATCCTCTCGTCTATTTGCCATTGTCCTGATGATCGCCAAGGAGTATGGAGAAAGCCCAGAGAAAGATATGCCTTGAGTTGTTTCTCCCCCAGAATGCAATTTGGTGGAGAAGAAATGAAGGTATGGGGCGGCATTTTTTCTGGAAGGCTGTACAGATCTTGTTACGCTCCAGAGAGGTTATAATACTAACAGATAAATTAGAATGTGTTTGAAGAAGCATGTGGTTCCTTATGTACCATTTATTAGAGAAAATTTCCTCCTATTGCATGAAAAGGCTCGGACGGCATATAGCCAAATGACGAGACAGTATTTGAACGATGTTGGTAGTCTCAAGACTCCCACGAAGTCCTCAAAAAAACCCTATTGAACAAATGTGGTATATCCGAGGGAAAAGAGTTAGGTAGAACTATCGCAAGTTTCATACGTTACTTGCATTAGAGCAGGTGTTAATAAACGAGTGGGTGCAGAAACCCAAGACGCGTTTGCGACTTTAATTGAATCCATGCCTGGGAGAATGATAGTTGATCTTCAAATTTTCGGCCAAAACAAAATATCATCCAGTTAATACATTTTTCCACAGGGTATTTAAACATCTGAGGCAAAATGCAAGATTAGCTACTATCCCGTATATTATCATATATATTCAAACTTTTCGTAAAATCGATGAGAGAAAGTGAAGAAAAAGGAAATCTGCAATTTGACAAAAAAATCTTCGGGATTCATGCAAAAACTTGATATTTTAACAACATTCTGTCAAAAAAGTACCGGGAATTGATTATTTAAAAATCTGCTTAAAACGGTTATCAAAATCTTTGTTGATGCAGAACTGTTTCACAGTCTTCGATTTTGTCAGTTCCCACAAATATGTTTAACGATTTTAGAATGTATATATATATATATATATATATATATATATATATATATATATATATATATATATATATATATATATATATATATACAAATTCGAATAATTGTATTTACAATAAATGCTTATATCTATAATTTTGTTGTGTGTCAGAAAAACACAATCGTAAAAAACAAGTTAATAAATAGAATACCAGCGGAAAAAACAGATCATGCCCGTTCCTTAATCAGGCATCTAAACTCGCAACATGCCTCCTACAATTGCCCCTAAAGTGTGATCACAGAAAATGTAACAGGGGAATCATACTATCGTATGATTCAATAAACGGGTGGAAAAAACACGTTTCCCTGTCGCTATTGCACTAGCAATAGCTTGTCTGTTTATGTTGTGTTAGTGTCGTGTGCACAAAAAGAGTACCAAAGATTTTTCTGCTTAGCAGCTTCATTTTCTTCATTCTCTTTCACGAAGATGAGGGGGAAAAGGAAGGGGGATTGGGACAGGAAAAATCTGTAACAAAGGAAAAAGAAAACCAGCAGAAAAATATTTCATCAAACATACCTTACTATTATGTAAGGTCTAAACTCTCTTGAACTAGAGAACTTAACTAGTGCTCCTCTGTGAATGAAACCCTACTAAGGTGTAGCCCTTACCTTATCAACATACACCATGGGAATAAATCTCTAAGGGGGAGCAGTCCTAGCCTTATCTAAGAACTTAACTACTGCCCCGCTGCTTTTCAACAGGGAACATCTCATACACCATTCGGGGGTGTAACCCATAATAACCTCAAGATTCAAAAAACTAATCCCCTAAATAGACTTGAAGTTCTCTACCCAATTAATGAAGTTATCTGAAACGGAATGAAATTCTTGAAAACCACCCGTAAAATCGTAATTAGGACAATCGAGGACTAAATGTCTTATTGTTTCTTCAGCTGCGCCACATTCACTTGCCAGACTTTCTACAGTATTCCATTTGAACAACATACTATTACTACGACCATGTCCTGTTCTGAGACAATTTAATGTAAAAATATCGAACAAATAATTTGTCTCAAATTTTGTATTTCAAATGGAATTTCGTGTGCCGACTCGCTGATAATGTTACAGAAGGCGGTGAAGCGGTGAACCGTCGGCCATCAACTTCTTCAACTCCAGTTGAATCGATTAAGTGAAGGAAATGGTAATTAAAACCCATCATTTTGAACGATTGTTTGGACATGAAACGCGTTGCCGCTGGACTAGTTCCAAACGGCCTGAATTTTGTTCAAATAATGAATAGCGTAAAGGTCGCTGACACATGCTAGAATATGCTTATTCATAAAACGCGCTAGAACTGGTGAGGAGATATGGGTTTATGAGTTTGATACGCAAACCACTCAACAAGCTTCGGAATGCTGCCATCCATCTGAACCGAAACTACGTCAAAGTCGATCAAAAGTAAAGATAATGTTGACTGTTTTCTTAGACTATAGCGGTATTGGGTACTCAGAATTTTTGCTAAATAAAGAATATTATGGGGCGTCTGAGAAAAGGCCAGATTTGTGGAGGGAAAACTCATTGATTTACATCACCATCTCACATTGTGAATGAATTTCTGACCAAAAATTCAACAAATACCATCGAACAACCACCGTATTTACCTGATATGGGTCTGGCCTACTTTTTTTTCTAAAATTCAAATTACCACTTCGAGAAACCCGTTTTTAATAGATAGAAGACAAAAGTGAATTCGCGGAGAGAACTGAAGCCGATTCCGGAAACAGTGTTGGAAAAATGTTCTGACGATTAGTTTATTCGTTGGTGTGAATGTATTATTTCGGAAGGGGCCTACTTTGAAGGCAATACAATAAATTTGGTTGAAAAATAAATATTCTGTGTTTCATTGACCAATTACGGATACTTTTTGTAGAATGTATTATGAAATTTGAACCAAATTTTGTCTGTCCGTTTAGTTTTGCGGTCCAGTGTATTTTGTATAACTTATGCCAAGTGTTTTTTCTTCAATTGTTTTACTACTACTGTATTTAGTCACTTCTTCCTGAGAAAAATGGAATAGGTAGGGCCCCCGCAACCAAATGTGCAAAATGTGCAATGCACACGGGCGCCATCCTTTAGGGGCGACAAAACCCACGGTCCAAAAAAAAATATTAAACTAAAAGTTGAGGAATTAAATAGGATTAGGTATAAATACACACGAAATTTTATCAGTAAATCATCCAGTTACTACCGATTCCTATATTGCGAGAACATGTCAGGCGGCAGTTTCTTGATTTTTCCTGTTCAGACATGAATAACGCCTGGAGCGCTATGAAAGCGATGCATCACCACAGGCGTTTTTAAATCAGTTAGTTCACAGGACCGTGCAACAAGTGAATAAAAACAAGTAATCCCATTAATTTTATTATTATTATTTTATTTTGTCAAGTGTCGTGTTGTGTTGTGTAATATTTTGTTTACTACTTTTTTTTTAAATTAAGTACCGAATACCTGCTGACTGCTATATCAACGGCTTGATTTTTTATAAAATGGTAAGAGTTCCCTACTTTATACTATCAACATTAACCCTTTGTTGGACACTGGTTAGATTTTTAGAATATCTTTTTATTAATTGAAATGTCATGTACGAGTTTAAAAAAGTAACTGGTTTTATCCATAACTTGCTCAGTTTTTATTCTATTAATCTTTTTAAAAACCATTTTGTGGTGTTTTTTAAGGGCTATAAGATCAAATTAATTAAATCCGTAATATCAATAACCGTGAGTGGAACATCTGAAATGTCAACAGTATCATCAGGTCCTGCAACAAGTGGCAGCGGTTGTAGTAGCAAAACAGCTTCTACTGATGCAGAGCCCGATGAAGCGATGACACCATCCTCGTCTACAGCACTTGAACAATCCACTTCAGGTAATTCAGCTTGTGTAAAAAGTTCGTTAATGTCAGCTACCGAAATACCTGCTGCAAGTGACACTTTCGATGAAGGCTGTAATGAGGTTAGTATCGATATAATTCCGTCCGACCCCGGATTGTGGCCCGAAAGAATCACCAATGAGATGGCTAGAATATTGGTTAAACGTGGTCCGCCCTTGATAGACGTTTTAGCTTTCCTAGTAATAAAGATGAAAGAAAGTTTTTGTGCAAATACTCTGAAAGAAATCTAGCAAATGGAGAAAAAGTCGAGAGGGCTTGGCTTATTTACTCTAATTCTAAAAATGCTGTATTTTGTTTTTGTTGTAAGTTGTTTTGTAAATGTAAAACTCCTAACGCTTTTTGTGATACAAATGGAGTATCTGATTGGCAACACTTGTCTTTGCTAATTAAGAGACACGAAACGTCAATTTTACAAAACAGTTGTATAAACACTTAGGTATATTAAAAAAAATGTTTGTTTGTTTGTTTGTTTTTCCTTTAACGTGCTCTATTTCTGCCTTTCGGCTAATGACACGCCGGGGAATTCTGTCACCTCACTAACCCGGGAATTTTGCCGAACCCCTCTCGTGTCGAGGGAAGGGATCTTTAATGTCCAACACATCTCTGTTAGACAGGACCGACAGCTTTACATCTCCTCCGAAAGATGGACACTCAAGCGATTCCCAGAATCCGAAAAATCGCACCGACTTTGTGGGGATTGAACCCAGGTAACTCTGCGTAGGAGACAAGCATCATATCCCATACGCCACCGAGCCGGCTAAAAAAAAAAATGTTGGAGACATCTATGACTGTTAATGCTCATCATCTGCGGATTTTAGGAACGGAAAAAAAATATTGGCGAGACGTGTTGGAAAGAATTATTCCTATTGTTAAGTATTTATCTACACAATGCTTGGCATTTCAAGGTTCTTCTCAATTGCTTTTCGAACATGATAATGGAAATTTTCTACAAGCTGTTGAGATGATTGCCCCTTTTGATTCAGTGATGAGACAGCACGTTAGCCGAATGTATAACTCCCAAAAAGAAATCTGTTAAAATTACTCATTATTCAGGCGTGCAAATAGAGAATGAAATAATTGAATTATTGTCGTCGAAAGTAAGAATAATATTTTAGAAATGGTTCGCAGTTCAAAATATTTTTCAATAATATTAGATTGTACACCAGACACTAGTCATACTGAGCAAATTAGTCTTGTTGTGAGGTATGTTGTCCACCACTTCAAAAAAGGTTGAAATTAAGGAAAGTTTTATTGCGTTTAATCCAATTCTGGACAGAAGAAGGGATATATACATTTGTGATAGAAAATTTGAAAAAATTAAATTTAGAATCAAAACACATTAGAGGACAAGGTCATGATAATGGGACAAATATGAAGGGAAAACATCTTGGGCTTCAAAAACGCATTCTTGATGCGAATCCGAAAGCCCTTTTTGTACCTCGTGCGGCTTATACTTTGAACTTAACAGTAAATGACGCTTCTGAGGTGTCAGGTGCTACAATAAACTATTTTAACCTTGTGAAAGAGTTATATAATTTTTTTCGTCATCCACAAAAAGGTGGTATGTTTTGAGAAAAAATGTCCCCGGGTTAAGTTTGAAGCCTCTAAGTGAGACAAGATGGTCCAGCAGAATTGACGCAATAAAGCCCCTTGAAGTTTATTTAGTTAAGGTTTGCGAAAGTCTTCTAGAAGTGGCTAAAGATAATTCCTTTCACATTGATGCAAGACATAAAGCGAGTTCCTCTTAACGTCTGTACAAAATTTTCAATTTATTTGTGGAATTAACATTTGGCATGACGTTTTATTTCATGTAAATATTGTCAGCAAACAAATGCAAAGTGCTACAATTGATATTAAAGTATGCCAAACCTACCAAAGAAATTTGGTTGATTACTTCCAGCAATATAGATCTGACCAATCATTTCAAGAAATTCTTGAGCTTGCGAAAGAAGTAGCATCCTCTCTCGAAATTGAAGAAGACTTGCCACCATTACCAACGGTTAGGAGGAAATTTAAACCAAAACTGTTTGACTATGAACACCGAGATGAGACTCCTCATGATCCAAAAACCGCTTTTAAAATTAGTTTATACTTATTATAGATCAAACTTTAAGCTCTCTAAGAAACCGATTTGAGTATGATAATATTTTCGGATTTTTTGGCGACATATTCAAATTAAGTTCTATTCTTGAAGAGCGACTGACAGATCAGGATAGTAAGGATATAGACTTCAATGATCTGTTTAATAAAATTAAAGCGTTAAAGTTGTTGTCATTACCTGATGATCCTGACCCTTAAGTATTTTACAATACATATTTTGATATAATATCAATAATATTTGAAAACAATTCAATCTCCACCTTTTCAAACGTAAGCATTTCACTAAGAATTCTTTTTACATTGCCTTCATCTGTAGCTTCTGGCGAGGATCTTTTTCAAATTTAAAATCATTAAAAATTATTCAAGATCGACAATGATATATATATATATATATATATATATATATATATATATATATATATATATATATATATATATATATATATATATATATATATATATATATATATATATATATATATATATATATTTTTAGGTTATTTTCTAGTATTCATAAACAACGAGTCAACATGTCTGTATCCTATTACTTAAGTAAATGTTTTAAAATGGGTATAAACAAGAATTTATTTTGTTCTGTTTGTTTCATTTTGATGTTTCAGTCTACAAATAGATATCACTTCTAGTTCAGTTTTTTGCTTTACTTCAAGCACCTACCTACCTACCTACCTCCTACCTTCAAAAAAAAATTAAAAAAACACGATCCAAAATGCCTTAAGGGGCGGCAAAATTCTTTTTTGCACATTTGCACACAAGCGCCAGTAGCCCTCACGGGGGCCATGGGAATAGGTTCATTATCGCAAACAAAATTTTTTCGTAATGGAACAATGTTAGTTGTCGTATTTTTTCTGTGCTACCTCACATTCCTTCCCGCCAAATTTCATGGATTTGTGTTAACATGAAGAACCGTGAAGATTTATGTTCAACATGAAAATATGCCGCAACATAAACGACCGTTTCTTTTAAATATTTGCTACTAATCTTTACTTTATACTTACATATGTTCCAGCGGAAAGATTTGTGACAGACGTACAACGAAATGATCTTATAAGGGCTCCTCATTAATGTTACCCGTCTACCAAAATTCGACCAAAAAAATTGCAATAAGCAGGATCTACTAATTGTGATATACGCGGTTTTTCCCACAATTTTCAATATATGCCGACATGATTTTGCTCATTGAATTTTCCCTGTCGGAAAATTTGCTGCAGAAGTTTTGAATCCTACAAGTAAGTTGTGAGCAAACATATAATCATTTAAGTAGAAGGGTTTCAGTGTTGGAGAGGTAACTTCAACTTCCTGAATGGGATTTGCCAGAATAAAACGCTACTCGATGTGTGATTAATAAGTACATTCTCAACTGAAATTACATAACCGCCAGGATTGTACGTCTGTAAATATTCAAGAGAAAAAAGAAACTGAAAAAATACATTCGATTTCATTAAATCGGCTCGATAACATCGTTGCAATTTGAGGCCGATTATACGAGATGTGAAAAGTTCATTTCACACTTTAATTAGGCGACTCACACATGAACAAAGTAACATTACATCTGACGTACTTGGCGTGGTTTCACAAAAGCAAGAGCGGCAAGTGCCCCAGGCTGTAATGTAGTCCTGGATCTGAGGTATTGATTGAGCTCGGGCGATGTCCATTCTCCCGACCGCGCGTCTAAATTATGCGTGAGCTGAGTATATGCGTGCCAGGCGCGTCAATCCTGCTTCGGGGGTTGGAGAGGGTCGAGGGGGACACGTCTTGGACGCCAATACTGCAGGACTTTGATGTTCACTCTCTCCCCCATCCCCTCGTTTCTACCGAACCCCACCTGCCAAACTCCATGCATGATTGAGAGCGCGTATTGAAATTGAATTCTGAGCTGCTTCGCTGGACCAAAGACCTTCTCTCTGCATATCATCTGGCGTTCTCTTTCTTCTCCTTCACGTCCCTTTCAAAATACATTACATTAAATATTTAAAATTGTTTCCGCGTGATATATGCATTTGAAAATTTGTCATAACTTGTATGATGTATGCGACATAGTACGCATTGTGAAAGTTATACGCATCGCGTCTCTCCGTTAAGTTTTAAGTGGAATTTATAGAACGAAATACTCAAAATGAACACGAATAAGGTTGTATTTTAAGAGCAGTGGCGTGCGACCATGTCTATGAAAATCTCCTCTATAAACAGTGTCATTTGAAGTTTCAATCTGAATTAAATTTGTTCCAAGTCATCGACAAACTCATTCAACTCTTATCACTTCCTCGTCTGATCGAAAAATTCACAAAATCCTTCCTTCAAGGGGAAAATAGTGACATGAAATCATATAGAAGCGCATCCGCCATAACTTTAATGAATAATCCAACTCAAAAATTCTTGGAAACAATAGCAGTATCTATTCATAATAATATAGTTTCCTCAGATTTGAAAAACTTAAAGCAAATCATATGAATTTCTTATTCGATAACTAAACGTCTGAATAGACGTTTAATCACATAGATATGAAATAATGTCTGTACGTGAGTTGAACGTAATTGAAATATGTATTTCTCCCATCAGTAATTTTAAAAATCCAACATTTCTACTAACTACCATTGCAATTTCATAGTCACAAATAAGTATTCACCACGAAGAAAGTTGCTATCAGTGTCACTATCGTCCTGAATAATTACTATCGGATTGATATGTCGCTATCGTTGTAAATGTCACTATCGGTAGGAAAAGTCAGTGTTGAGTCGCTGTCTGTATGAAAGGCACGATCGGTATGAATAACCACTATCTGAAGTAAAGGAAAGTATCGGTATCAAAGTCACTGATTTAGTATTTTATTGTCATAGATCTGATTATGACAATTGATTTATAACTTCCAAACAAAATTGTCAGCCACTTCTTTGTATTCATCTTTTCATTTTTTTTCTGAAATTTCTATACATATAGGCTGTTCTCGATTCTTGAGGTAACATGGCGTATATTCTTGATTCCAGATCAGCTATCGGGGTCTCAAATCTATTTCTCTTTCGTTTCTGGTGGAATAAATATGTTCTATTGAATTTAATTGTCCTTTTGCTTGAAATATGTAGAACAGAATGTGAGTAAGAACAACTGATAGATGTTCAACAGGTAAAAGGTCTCATAACAACATTTTTTTTGTATTATGGCAATTTATTTTTTCATAAGCCTCCCTCCCCAATCCAATAATACCATATGATAAGTGGGATTCTACGAGAGCAAAATAAAGTATGCGAAAAAGGTACGTGCAGTTGTTAGTTGGACCTTCCGCTGATGAGCCTTTTTGTGTCTGATTTTTCTTTGGAACTGGATTCTTTCCAGAACCAAACGTTTCAATTCTTCGAAGCATTAACTATGGCAGTATCTGTAGAAAACGGAAGGATCAGCAACCTGCCGGCTTTGAGCTAAAAGTTAGAGATCACTCTAGATCTTCGGTTGGTCGATGAGGAGCACTGCTGTCTTCTGGGCATTATGCAATAGATGTAGTAAATATTTCGATGAGGAACCCCGCACATGGGAATAGTATTTATAATAGAAAGAAGATTGAGTTTAGGTTTAGCAGAAGCAAATTTGACAATGGCTGGCACATGGTAATGACAGCAAATTCTGGTGTTTATTGTGATGCCGAATAGATGCATGTTCATTTCTGAGGAAATTCGATGTCCTTAAATGATTAGAGAAGGCTCTACAGCAGTAACCTTTCTGGAGAACGTTGTTGTTGAACTTAACCGGCCTCACTCTAATATCTCATCCAAGTCTGAATGAAATCACATACTCTGTTGATATCTTTGTCGGTGTGACTCTTCTGCAGTTATAGGAGGCTGATTAGAAAATGAGGAAACCAGGGTGCAACCGTCTGCAAAACCAAATATTTTATTCTTGGTGCAGCCGAGAACATCATTAATGTGCATCAGAAAAAGAAGGCGAGAGTATGCAGCCCTGGGATACTCCTATATTAACCTGAAAAGATTCACTCGTTACACCATCAACTACCACCTGAGCCGTTCTACTGAACAGACAGGTACTTATTTATATCAGGATAAAATCCAATTGCCGAATAGGTTGGATAGATGTACAATAGGATATGATAATTTTTCTTCTATATTTTTCAAAACTTCATGCCATCGTGTCCAAATGCCTTTTTGTCTTTAAGTTCTGTTATGAACTTTTCTTCTTCTAATGGTTATATCTGTTTAAGCTCCGGATCTTTTACTTTTTCCGAGTATTCATTGAACTCATCAGCTAAGTTTTGTTAATCATCAATGAATTCATTTTTTGTATTTTCAATTTTTTCTATTTTCAACTCATCTTTTTTTGTTATAGATCTCCCTACACATTCCCACAAAGCTTTTGACTTGGATTATTTCTTTGAGTTATTTATAAGTTTATGCAATAGATTTCTACAATTAATATATTCTTCTCCAAGTTTTAAATTATTATTTTTGCAGCTCATCCTATCAATTTATGGACTGAAAAAGTGCTGGCATTATTCAGTCCTCTTCACAGGATTACCTTTCTATTCACTTTAGATGAATTTAATTTTTGCTCATGCAATTGTGTGCGATTATCTCTCGGTTTCTCATTATCGAAGTTATCCATCGTTTATTTCAAACACTTTCAATTATTTTGTTGTTTATTGTTCATTTTGACTGTAATTTATTTTTCGCAACTTTACATAAGTTTGCGTGTTTTCGATTTGGTTTTTATTTCTTGACAAACACTATGAATGATACTACAGAAGAAGTAGTAAACAAGGTATATGTCATGGGAACTCTTTATTGACATTCCGAATTTACGCGGCAGATTATCCGAAAAGAAGGCATTCTCAACTGGAGTGCTTCGAAAAAACGACGATTTCAGTCAGTGAAATGGAAATGTTGCTTACGAGAAAACAACACGAAAGAAAACTATTTTGACAAAAGAAAAAGAATTAGAAATTGGGCATTAAATTAGATATTAAGAAAACATGTGTCACAAATCTCAAAGAAAATAAGTATCAATCATAGTATATGTAACTACAAAAAAAATAGTTGAGGGGTTTATGCTAAAAAATTTGGGTTTTGTGAATGGATCCAAAATGAATTTATAGGGAAAAATAATAAAAATTTCGAAAGAATGGCTTTGGCAAAATAGACAATTTACTATACTTACTATTTTGCAATTATTATAGTAGCGAAACCCCGCAACTTATTCGTATGAACAGTTTTCAACATTAATAGTCTCTCGAGGTTAAAGGAGGGATTGTTGATAATTATGAAGTCGGGTCTCATTTTTTCGATAGACGAAAGGTGAAGAATTCTCGGGGAACATTTTCCAATATTGATTGTGCATCTACCGAATGCCTGTAACGTGCTACAATCACGTCACAACAGTTTGAATTAAAACACCTGATTCCAGTCAACCCTCCATCTGTGTCACGCCACTAGTCTGATGCGCATAATACGGCTATCAGATGATATGTGCTAATAGTTTCGCTTCAGAATCTTCATGTTGCTTTCTTTTCTTAACCCACCTTTGGACTAATTAGTTGAACTTCAAAATCATCGTTGATTGTATTTAAAATAATTAATTTATATAAAAGTTCCCTAGTGAAAATTAGAGATATCTTAAATACTGTGTAGTGACCTATATAAAAAATATAGGGTTAGTTGAAATTTCATCTAGCAAAATGCTGCATTTAACCTTGAAAATCTGATTTGTAATTTTTACTTACAGCATTTTTCCTATTAACTGTTTGAATGCCTTATAGTAGCTAAGAAAAATTCATATTCTGCTCTACAGAATCTGTATTTTTCTCACGATGGATTTCATAATCGTATTTCTTCAGTTCCTACTGTTTTTTTTATAATGACCTTGACAGATTTCTCATTAATAAACTCGATCAAAATAATTGTTTTGGGTCGAAAACGACAAAAGTAACTCGAACTCCAATATTCAATCATTATTTCCTTCATTTTCATGTTTTTTCGTGAAATTATCATGTAAATCATAAAATTCTTTCAAAATTTCAAAATAGTTGCCAAACATCTGTAATTTTTTTTTGTAAATAGTTTTTTTTGTTGATGCTTCCTTGCTTTTAAGTAGCTTCTATTTTAACTGTAAATAGCTTCTGTAGATGCTTTCTTGATTTTTATGTAACTTTACTTTCAATTCTATGACCTACCTGAGCAGCTGCACGAGTCTACTTTTTAGAATCTCTGCAAATTTTCCTATTAATTCTTGTTCGACCCACGTTATTTTGTTACTTTAAATTCCCTGATGAAGCTGGCTGTTACGTAAGAGCATAGAATATCTTGGTTATATATGTCTAATTTGTGGAATTCAGTTCTAGGTGGAGAGTCGTAGATGAAAAGTCGTAGGTGGAACTCAGTGGTTGAGATATAACTTCTATCTGGAGTTCAGAAATCCAAATTAATCCCAAGCTAAAATAGAGGTTTTCTCCCTATATACATCAGTAAAATACAAGAACTTTTTGGAATTTGAACTCCCTAAGTGATTGGGGACTCTAATATAGACAACCTCTAACTCATCCATTTCACCAAGATAAATCTTATTGACTGTATATATATAGAAAGAAGCATTTGTTGATATTGTTTACCATAATTATAATATGGAATTAAATATCTGAGTAGAACTACCTTGACTTTTCTTCCAAGATTTCAGTGACAATTATTGAATTAGAGTCTCATTGCTCATTTTTCTCTGGGCTTAACCAGTAAAAGTCATTTTTGTTACACTTGTTATTAAATTTTTTTATCTTCAATCTTTATAAATTTTCTTACCGTTCCTTAAATTCAATGTTGTTATATGCCTTAAAAAATACGATGAAGAAGCAACTGGATGGCGTTATTTCACTGATGTTTGAAACGAATCAAATACCATGTCAGAGAATTGACACTCGAAGGTCTCCAGATTTAACATTCATGAAGTTTAATTTCTACGGAGCAGTAAAAACAATAGTTTTCCAGGATGAAGTAACTACAAGAGATGATATGATGCACTTCAGACAATCTCAATAATTCGACGAGAAATATTGTGCGTTAAATTGCTATACCTTTCTTCACCGTGTAGAAGGCGTAGCGCCTGTTCAGTTCCAGTTTCCCTGCAGCAGTTCTTGTGAAGTTGATTGCCAACTGTCCCGCCATCGTTTTGGTGGTCGTCCAACGGATCTTCTTCCGTGTGGTACGTTGTTATATACGATTTTGGCTATTCTATCTGTGGTCATTCTGTTTACATGCTGGTTCCATTCTCTTCTTCTTTTTCTTACCCATCTTACAATATCTTCTGTTTCACATTTTTTCCTTATGTCGGTATTTCTTTGTCTGTCATTCAATGTGTAACCGGTTATAGTTCTTAGCGTTTTGATTTCTGTTGTTCTTAGTATCCTCTTTGTTACCGACGTTTCCGCTCTTGTTTCTGCCCCGTATGTCATAATTGGTCGCACATATGTTTTGTAGATTCTGGATTTGCATGATATACTGAGGTGTTTATTTCTCCAAATTGGTTGTTTAAGATGTCCCGATACTGCAGCTGCTTTGTTCACTTGTCTCCTCACTTCATCTTCAAGGTATCCTCTGCTTGTTATTTTGCACCCTAAGTATTCGAATGACATGACTTGGTCTATAGTGGCGTTGTCTATTCTTAACTTGCAGCGCAGAGGTTCCTTAGCTATGGTCATGCATTTTGTCTTACTTGTTGAGATTTCCATATTGAAATTTTTTGCGCGTTTGCTAAAGGCGTATAACATTCTTTGTAGGTCGTCTTCTGATTCTGCAATGAGTACGTTTTTAACGGTCTCTACAAGTTGGTCCATAACAGTATTAAATTGTAGAGGGCTAAGACTATCACCTTGGCGGATGCCCGACGTTGTTCCGAAATGCTGCGTTAGGGTGTGGTTTTTTCGTATTTGCGTTGTTGTATTAGTGTTCAGATCTTTTATGAGTCTTATATATTTTTTGGGTACCTCTTTGTTTTCCAGTATCTTGATTACATCCTTGAGTTGGACTCTGTCGAAGGCCTTCGTTAAGTCTATGAAACAAAGATATGCTGGAGTGTTATATTCAAGAGACTTTTCTACTAATTGCCTTGTTATGAATAGTGCATCGACCGTGGACCGGTTTTTTCGAAAGCCTTGTTGTTCTTCGCTGATTGGCATTGTTGACGTTATGTCATCGGCAAGAATCTTTGTAAGCAGTTTCAAAGAGGTGCTTAATAAGGTTATTCCGCTATAGTTGGCAGGATTTGTTTTGTCTCCTTTTCTTAAAGATAGGCACTGTTACACTTCTTTTCCATTCTTCTGGTATTTTTCCGTGTTGAATTATGATGTTAAACAGTTTTGTGTACTCTTCTCTCATGGCTTCTTCGCCATATTTGATCATCTCATTTGTTAACTTGTCTTCATTTGGAGCTTTCCTATTTTTAAGTTTACTTATTGCCATAGCTACTTGCTCTTTCGTGATTGTTACCGGTTCATTTATAATGTCGTTTTCTAAGTCTTCTTCTGGGGGTTCTTCTTCATATTCTGATTCGGTGTAAAGATTTTTGAAGTATTTTTCCCATGTTTCGTTTGTGATTGTTTTCAGTTGTATAGTTTCATTGGTGTCCTTTTTCATACCCCTTAATAATTTCCAAATTCGTTTTTGCGCTCCGTATATATCCGCTTCCATTTCAGCACTAAATCTCTGCCAGTATTCTTCTTTAATTTCCCGAACTCTGTTATTCACCCTATTTCTTATTTCTATGTATCTATTTCGGTTCTCTGGTGTCGGATGGTTCTTATATTCTAGATATATTTGTTTTTTTCCTTTGTAATGTTTTTGACTTCAGTGGTGAACCAGGGTTTATTATTAGGTTTGCCGTTCTGTGATACCGTGCGGGTTCCCAAGGCCTCTGTGGCACCCTTGTATATGTTTTCTTTTAGTTTGAGCCATGCTATGTCGGGGTTATCTTGCTGCAATATTGGATTACGAGTTATATACTGTTTGCAACGGTTTGAATAAAGTTGTTTTGTGCTCTCATTGTTGAGCGATTCTTCGTTAAATTTTTCAGTTTTTACAGATGGTGTTTTCTTTTTTAATTGAGTTGTCATCTTCAGTTTCCCTAGAACGAGCTTGTGGTCTGTTCCAATGTTAGCTGATGACAAAACTCTTACATCTAATATTTGTGGGGGTAGAAACGTTCGGTTAGTGATAATGTAATCAATTATGGATTTGTTGTTTCGGTTATCGTAGAAAGTATATTTGTGCTGTTCTTTGTGAGGGAAAAAAGTGTTATTAATTCGCAACTCGTTCTGTGCACAAAATTCCGTCAACACTTTGAGTATTCTCTATAGCGTGTGTTACCCTTTTCCTGGATATTGTTAGTTAGACCAAATTGAAAATGATAGTACGAAATTTGATAAGATTATGGGGATGTGAATCTGGATAGCAGAATCAACAATTACTATTTTATTCATTTATTTACAAATTTAGAGCTACATGGATCTCTAATTGGATTATTAGTAACTTTTTGTTGGTTATTATGGTATGTTTGTTTCATATTTTTTGGTAAAGTTTCGTCATTTTAAATAAGTCGAGGGTGCGTTCTGTCGGTTGTCAGAGCTTCTTGTAGGTTTCGTGAAATTCTTGTTTTCCTTCGTTTGTCTTCGTAGGTTGTGCAGTTGATTAGAATGTGTTTTATGTCGAGTTTGGTATTGCAGGTGTAGCAAATCGGAGGTTCTGTGTTTAACATGATATGACCTTGAGTTCGGTTGGTATGTCCTATACATATTCTATTTGTGACGACTTGATCTCTTCTTGTTCTCGGTGTTGTTAGTGAGTTTGTTGTAGTTACGTGGGGAATTATTTTCTTTAGGTGTGTGTTCCTATCGTTCAATTGTTTTTGCCATTCGTCCTTGATGAATTTTTTGATATTTAGTTTAATGTCTGTTGTAGGTACTAATGTATTGTGTTGTTTTTGGCTGCGACTGCTGCTGAGTCTGCCTTCTCGTTTCCATCGATGCCTATATTTGAAGGGACCCAAAGTAATGCGATATTTATGTTGTGTTGGTTGATTTTGTGTATAACTTCTTTCATCATAATCTGAATAGCATTCGATGGGTACATTTCTTCGATTCCTTGTAAAGCGCTTAACGAGTCCGATATCACCAGAGTGTTTCTCTTGAGAGTCAGTGCAGTTTTGAAGGCTTCTTATATAGCTATAGTCTGCCCTGTATATAAACTGCAATAAGATGGCATTTTGAAGGTTTTAGACTCGTTTTCAGAAATGAGCGCACTGGAAACTGATGAGTTATTCTTCGAAGCGTCTGTGAATTTGTGTGCTGAGTGTATTTTTCTAGGATCTCATGGTATTTGTTTTTTAGGATTTGATGGTTTGTTCATAAATATTTAGGTTTATCAGAATATTTATGTATAAAAATTGAGATTCCAAAATGATTCCAGTAGATATATGAGATGTTTCACAAAATGTCGATAAATTCTTAAACTGTTCAGTCAAGGTATATTCTGATCTGATGAATTGGGGAATTTGTTAACCGAAAACCTTACTTCGGGATAACATATTCAAAAATAAGGGGAAACAGAGCATCTTATTAAAAAAAATAGATACGAATGTCTTTAGTGGAAAACCATGTATATTTAAAAATAATTTCAGGACATGTAGTAAATTAGCATTTAACTTGATTCTTATGATTTTCGGGATGAAGTGAAAATTTTTTCTGCGTTGTTGGTGAGATAAAACGTCATTTTTTCAAATTACACAAGCCATTTTTTCCATTTTCATGGTGAAGTACTTTTTTCTGTGTGTTTTGATCGATCTATATAAATAGGCTTGATAATTCTCTGAATAAATTCACTCATCCGACATTCTCGGACATACCGAGTGAATCCTGATGAGCTCTACATTCTTCTGCGGAGTATGCAATTAGATGGGGCAGATTAAGAACTGGTATTAAAAAATTCTGTAAATCCTTGTTGGTGGCTCTACAGGCCGAACCCTTTAAGTCCTTCTAAAATTCTCAAAAATCAATAAAATAGAACGATTTGTGAAACATTAATCGCATCGAAAATATTGCCGAAAAAAATTTGAAAATTCCAGGAGCGGACTGAAACATCCTCATTTTTAATGTTCTGGCAGAAATATCACCCTGTTTATTGAATTTTTGACACATACAATTTTTTCTAGAAAAAGCACACTAAGAATTTGAATAATCAGTAGTGAGATCTCATGGCACACAAATTGTTTTTATCGGAAGTCGATTTTTCACAAACTCTTCATTTTCCGTCTAGAAATTTGGATAATCTTTCTGGAGTCGAGTATAGTATAGGAAAACAACTTTTCAATTAACGTCATTTAACACCGTACGATGAATTCCTTATCAAATTCGACTAAAAGGATCTTGTTCGAAAATATGCAGAGTCGGACTCAGATTTTCTGAAAATCTGGTGTCGAAGCATAAGGAACGTTATCTTCCTGCTTTTTTCGACTATCTCACGAATATTTTGACGTTCATTTCATTCAGAATTTACATTTATTCCAATTTTCACTCCAAAAACGAGCCAATCGGCGCGGGCTAGGCGGCAAATTCATCGAAGGAGAATCCGTGTATCACTTTATATTCACGAGATAAATTAAATTCTGGTTGAACTTTGAACGTTATGAAACAATAAAAGCTAGGAACATAGTACATTGCAAGTTAATAATTGTGGAAAAATTAAAAGACAAATCCTCTAATCTAATCTAACTCGAAAAAATAATACTTACAAAGAAAATTAAAACCAGTGTGATAAATAACAATAATCTTCAAATTTCACAATAGATGTTCAATATGTCCCCATTCAGAATCAACAAATTTTCTGGCCCAAATCAAGAGGTGCTTTATAAATTTCCTGATTACGTCAGGCCGATTTCGCACCTCATCTCAAACTTCGCAAATTCTGGCTTCCAATTGCTGACGCGAATTTATTTCTACCTTATAAACTAATTCCCTTAAGCTCATGAAAATTAAACTAGAACCGATCAATTAGTCCCTTTATAGGACACACCACGTGTTCAATGAAAATCGTTGCAGGCAATGTTTTATGGATTTTTCCGCGAAATCATCAAGATGCTTGTGGACTTCGTTCCATAGAAAATTATGGAATGACTCTATGTTTAATTTGTAGAAAATGTAAATGTGATAATGTGTAATAAGCACCAGAATGGTGGTCAGAAGAATGGAAGTAACTCAAAAACTAGAATGCACTACATACAGAAAGGAAGATTCCATCCTTACCTTTTTCAAAAGGTTCATCGTTTACAATTAGCTCCATGAGTTCAATTTCCTACGTGGTTATTAGGTAGCAGAAGAGCAATCCTCAGAATTATTTTTACTGACGAGGCGCACTTTACTCGTGATAGAATTATTAATGTGAAGAAGTCCCATGTATGGGCTCGACAGAACCCGCACGCCAAAGTTGTCAAAAATTCCCAATAACAGGTTTCATTGAAATTCGTGTGAATTGATCGGTCCTCATTTCTTCGAGGGAACTCTAACATCGGAGTTTTTTTTTTATTTCCTTCGAAATGATCTATCTATGCTCATGGAGAATATTGCGGATAGGGGAGTGAGGAATTTCCTTGAATGAAAGATTCCCAAATCATTGGATTAGTCGAGGGGACCGATATTTTGGCCAGCCAGGTCTCTAGATCTGAATCCCCTTGATTATAAGGAATTCCTAAGAGATTTAGTTTATATGGTGAAAATTAATTCGCGTCAGTAATTGGAAGCCAGAATGCGCAAAGTTTGTGATGATGTGCGAAATTGGCGAAATAAAGAAATCTATCAACCACCAGTCGATTCGGACCAGAAAATGTGTTGATTCCGATGGAGGACATATTGAACATTTATTTTGAAATTTGAAGATAATTGTTATTTTTCATACTGGTTTGAATTTTCTACGTTAGTGTAATTTTTTCGCGTTAGTTTTGCCGAATTTCGGTCATTTTTTCATAATTATTTACTTTTTCTTCTGTTTCTCTCAACAACTTACTGTGTTCCTAGTCCTTATTATTTCAAAGTTCATTGTTTTTGGATCACAGCAGAACTTAGTATTGGGGATGACACTGTAGAACAAGTGAGCAATATTAAGTATGTTGTAGTTCATTTGGATCCGCAGTTAACACTCAGTACCCATATTAATTATATGTGTAAAAAACTTGGTACGAAAATTAGTTATTTTCGTAGGATATCCGGGAGATTATCTGATTGGTCAAAAAGAAATGTCTATAATACCATAGTTCATACCTAATTAACATATTGCATATCATTACTGTTGGGATGCAATCAAGAAGATATAGACAGATTGCAGATTTTGCAAAATAGAGCAATGAAAGTTTTATTAGGGTGCAATAAGTACATGAGGATAGACGACATGCTGCGTTCTTTGAAATTCATTAAAATCCAAAATATGATAGAGGAAGCTAGTTTAGTAGTTTAGTTTTCATTTGTAAAATAATTAATTTGATTGCGGAGGTCGTTACTTGATGAAAATCGATATACATATTTTCAATGAAATAAAGCTATGGTATTTAGATTTTCACTATATTAACAAAACTATGACCGGTTTCACCGAAATGTGGCTTCATCAGATATATACAAACTAATGAACAGAGTTATTCCTTATATCTTATTTCCTACTTAATATTACAAAAGGTACAAGTACAAGGGATATGTTGCAAAACCCATCGGAGTTGCTTACTTTATGAATTGAAAAGATTGAGTAAAGGAGAATTGTTTAGATCTAATTGACTATCAAGTAACCTACCTGAATTCTTTTCTTTGTTGATCTCTAAAATTTTCAATAGATTGAGTTTTTGTCTATTATTTTCATTGTGAAAATTTTGAAATTATCATTAAAGTTATGGTTTTCTTCGAGTAAGTGGTTAGAATAATGTGAATCTGATTTATGATAATTAAAACTACGTTTGTGGTCGAATAATCTAACTTCAAATTTCTGAAAGTTCTACCAATATAAATTTTATTACATTTCCCGCAAGACAGTTTATAAACACCGGATTTATTACCTTTATCAATTTTAGATTTGCAGTTTTTGATATGTCGACCTGAAGAATTAGGCTCTGGAAACAGTGACAAAAGTCAATCATATTGTGCGTGAAGATCGTCGAATGACTATCCGGATGATAGCCGAGGCTGTAAACGTCGATAAAGAAACGGTTAGAAAAATTTGACACACGAGGAATTTTACATGACAAGAGTCTGTGCGACGTTGATGCCAAAAAACTTGTCCATAAGGCGCTATCTGTGAAGCAGTATTTGGCCAGTAAGTGCTCAAACACGCTCCTTAGGTACTAACCAGATTTGGCACCGTGCGACTTTCTTCGTCCCGACGATAAAATTTGCTTTGAGAGGGACCCGATTCGAGTAGATGGAAGCGGTTAAGCAAAAAACAGCAGAGCTCCTAAGGGCCCTCACCAAAGAAGGCTTCCATCACTGCTTCGATCAATGGAAAAAACGTATGGAAAGGTGTGTGGTGGGGAAAGGGGAGTGCATTGAAGGGGAGCATTCAAATGTAGAATAATTTTTATATTGAAACCCTTTTTCGTAACCAGTATCGTTATTTAATAGCCAGACCTCGTATTACTGGTTATTCAACATTTTAATGTACTTTTTCCAGAAAAAATAGTATGTGTTAAAAATTCAATATAGAGAGTGGTATTTCTACCTGAAAACTGGGAATGAAGATGTGTCAGTCTGGTCCTAGAATTTCCGATTTTTTTTCAGCAATATTTTTGATTGGCACTTAATGCCAATAATGTCTTCAAAATCGTCCTATTCCATTGATTATTGAGAATTTTAGAGAGACTTGAAATTTTCGGAAATTTTCAAAGAACAGGATATAGAGGCGCTCTTACAAGGATCTACAGAAGTTTTTAATACTGGATCAATCCGCCCCATCGAATTGCATCCACCGTAGAAGTAGGAATAGTTCATCCGGATTCACCTTGTATATACTAGCTGATTCAATTCTGAATATGAAATCACCCTTTAACCCTCTACCCACACCCCATGTAAAAATCAAATTAGGGCTTTTCCGAGAAGTACAGTGTAATTCTTAACACGAAAGTCACCCTTTTTTCGTTTGGCATACAGAGTGTTCACAATAATGTCAGTGATAGCATGAAGTTTATTGAGGATATATTCAGTTACAACAGAAGTAGTTCTGACTCACATAAGTATTCCAAATACATATTTTGGATTCGGAATTCAGATTCGAGAACTTGAATAGATACATAGATAGATAGATAGATAAAAATCCCGAGAAGAAAAGATGTTCGTGTGAATGTGAATTTTCATCCGGAAACCGTATCAAGATTCTGTATGCGTTCGCCCAGTCTAATTCACTAGAAATTCACAAAATTGTATTACCGTTTTTTGTTTATACTTATCTTATGGTTTTCATAAGATTACTTGATCATTTTCCATTGTATGTGTATGAATCTGCGATACTTGAATATGCCTTGTTTAAATAAAAAATAACGAAGAGAAATTTTGACATTTCTCAATTGTGGTGATGAATGTCGCACCTAAGAAGAAGTCGGCGTTTTATTCAGTAATAAATATCCAAATCGGACATCCATCAGTCAATCTATGGTGAGTAAAGAAACAAAATTTTAGAAAGAAGTCTCATCGCACACAGCATCCACAGATACTGAATATTTTTGCTTGCATAGTAAAAAATATATTATTGTTACCTCATTTTTTATGCCAATTCAAAGGGAGAGACATATGTAGAGTGTTTGGAGGAACATCTCATAACCACTTTAGCTGGTCCATACTCCAATATCAATGACCACGACATCCAGGATGAGTCGACATGATTTCAGCACGATGAAGCTGATCCACAACATGCAATAAGGTCTTTGAAAATCATTGTATCAGTTCGAGAGGACTTGTAGAATGGCCCGCCCTTACTCTCGATTTGAATACTTAGGATTGCTTTCTATGGAGATACCTAAAATGTAAAATTTAGAAAATAGAAGTTCGTAATCTGAAGGATTTGAGGACGAAAATTAGGTCCGAAATCCCTATGATAACTCCTGAAAGAAAACCGATTGGCAGTTTTTCAAACTTTTGAAGGTGCCCAATTGATGAAATGAATGAAATTTAGATTTCCGCTTTTCAACTTATGACTTTTTTTCTCATTCGAGAAGAGAGGATGTATCGCAAATCAAAGGAACGAAGTTTAGTTTACACGAAACCTTTTATTTCGTTTTTTGAATCGAGAATTCATCTTCAGACTAGAAAACTTAATACTGCATGTATTCTAAATTTCATATTTGTCTTATCATTTCTTCTGAACACACTGCATTCCGAATTAAAAATGATAATTTCGTGATAATAATCACACAACTTTAATATGGCACTCAAAACTCATTCCCTACACTGATTTCCTCATTGGGGTTCAGGAAGAGGGTGCAGGGTCGATTTCATATGATCAGAAATGATATTAGAAAGTATAATTTCCAAAACATTTAATATCTGTTCGAGAATTTCGGAGTGAATATACTCCGAGCATTAACCATTCCTATTTTAGGGATTGAAACAGTCTGTATATAGGAATCAATATATCTCAGACCCCTACTTTGAGGTATCAAAACACATAGAAAAACAATCACTTCGCCATGAAAATGCAAATAAAATAGGGGTTGTAGATCAAAAGAAGAATCGATAACGTCTTGCCAAAAATGCAAAAAGATCTCTTAACCCCGAAATTTCGAAATAAATATAAATTGACTTGCCTGAGCATTTTTTATTATCCCAAAGATAAAAATTGAAGTCATAAAATGATAACATTGATTAAATCGCTACTAAAGATGATTAATATCTGGAGAATTGTTTGCTGAAACAGGAGGCTAGACAATTGCGATCCAAGATCAGGTTGCCTTCACATGAAATAATAGAGAACACATCATAACGTAAAATATAGATGATTCTTGACGTAGATGTTCTTCTTCAGAAACAGTTTTCCATATACAAGGTGCTTCAACGAAAACTAAACAGAGGCTATATCTACCAAGATATTCATTTCTGATCAAAATGCAAAATCAGGCCAATTTTTGTTTCAAAGGGGACATCTTTGGGAGTACAAAACTTGCCTGAAATATCAACCCCCTAAGCTGGGGTTGCAATCCTTGAACATTTCAAATAGGGAAGATGGGTCGAGTGATGACTCAAAAAAAAGGTGGTATCTTTGTCCACATCGCCTTGGACGAATTTTCATTTTTAATTGAAAACTGTAATAGATACAGGGTGAGATAGGGAAGACTATTTCCCTGAGACTATTCAAGTTTTAGTGAAGTAAAATGGAACAGATCCATGCTGATCAATGGCAGTCATCATCAAGTACCATCCTTATCTCGAATTTCATCCCCTAGAGCAGTGGTGACCCCCCTTGAAAATTTGGAAAAGAGTAGATGGGTCGAGTGATAACTCGAAAGAAAGATATTATTTTTGTCAAAAGCTGTCATCTTCCGAAATCACCCTCATCTCAAATTTCAACCCCTAGAGCAGGGGGAAATATTTCGATCCAGTGATACCTTCTGAGTAAAGGATTTCGATTGCCTTCATGACTGCTCGCAATAGTTCTATTCTCATTGAGTTCCATAGAAGTTAGAGTAGCTCACTCTGAATCTTCTACAGTTTTCAATCAAAAATGAAAATTCGTTCATGGGGATGCAGACAAATATACCTTTCTTTCGAGGTATCACCCATCTACCCTCTTCCAAATTTTCAAGGGTGGTCGCCCCTGCTCTAGGGGTTGAAATTCGAGATGAGGATGGTACTTGATGATGACTGCTGTTGATCAGCATGGATCTGTTCCATTTTACTCCACTGAAACTTGAATAGTCTCAGGGAAATAGTCTTCCCTATATTTCAGTTACTCACCCTGTATCTTTTACAGTTTTCAATTAAAAATGGAAAGTCGTTCAAGGCGATGTAGATGCCCTGAGCTATTCAAGTGCCATGCTCTAAGGATTGAAATTCGAGATGTGAATGGTGTTTCGGAAGATGATAGCCTTTGATCTGGAATGAATCTTTTTGTTTTGAGTCATCACGCGGCCCATCTTCCCTATTCAAAATGTTCAAGGATTGAAACCCCCACTTAGGTGGTTGATATTTTAGGCAAGATTTGTATCGCAAAAGATGTCCCCCTTTAATCAAAAATTGACCTGTTTTTGCGTTTTGATCAGAAATAAATATCTTGGTAGATATAGCCTCTGTTTAGTTTTCGTTGAAGCACTCTGTATAATCACCCTGCTCAATACTTGCCTCAACAGATTATTTGGAACGACATACTGACATCGGAAATATTATTCGTTTCAACTTATCAATAAAGTATTACCTCGTTACTATGAAAAAGAAATATTGCAAATATGATTCTGACATTATCTGTAAAAACAACAAATATAAACTTTTCAACTAATGATATTGTTGATGGATTTACTTTATGAAAATTCATTTTAATACAAATAAAGTGAAACACTTTTGTCTGATTTCCACAATGTTTATTTTCAATACATACGACTGGTTTCAGCAGTTTTGTCATTTCCAAGTCACTTAAAATCGACGAAACTGTCGAAACCGGTGGTTTCATATTTTTTGTGTCGACTTGACTGGATTTTTTGGGGGAAAAACCTCTGACACTACTCAATGTACTACTGGTACATTGACGTCATTGGCTGATAATCAAGGTTTGTGTAGGTTCTGGTAAATCGATATATTTTCATGACATTTAAAGTTATCCTATTATATAATCATTTCAGGATTTTGATTATAATCATTTCCTGGCAATGGTATTAATTACCTAATGATGGATGATTATTTATTCATGAAATCACTTCGATTGCAGAAACAGATATTTGAGTAACTCGTCGGGGTTCAACCCCAGACGGGGGTGACTTATTTGAAAGAAACTAGAAGTATTCACTATAACTTGAAAATGGTACCCATCATAAAAACTGTACACATCACTGGATTGTTAGCAAAAAGGATTACAAGACTCCGTTACATCAGAATAGACAAGATTCAAGGGATCCCTGAAAATTTCAAATTTTGAAAAATCACCTTGCACTTGGAAAACGGAACGGTTAAGAAAATTCGTTCACAGCGAGTTTCATCTCATTAAGAAACAATCCACTTCTCGGAAACTGTATTATTCTATTCACAGTAGTTCTGATGATACAAGGACAACGAATTTGGGCTATCTGTAGATGTCTGAGATGTCTAACCTATAAGATTTTTTCAGTTAGTCACGAGTAGTTCTATGTTCGGCTAGCCAGACAACCTCACACTATTATCGAAAACTGAATCTTATCTGCGGCTTTAGATATGGTATAGATCATTTTTAGTAAACATTATATCTCCCCAAAAATAAAATTCGACGTTGGATAAGCGCTATGGTGACTCTTATTCGTACATCAAGTGTTAGGAAAACAAAAGTAAAGTAATTTCGATTCATGCAATTTAATTAATCTACGGATATTGCTGGTTTTTGCGTAGTTTGTACTTTTTTACGTTTTTAATGAAAGGACGATGAAAGAAAATGTAGTTATACAGCAGTTCCAGAAAAAGTTTGTATTCTCTCGAAATCTAACTAAACTCTTGAAAATAATGCCTCAACTTCATACCATATTTTCTCGTATAATCCTCCTCTGCCAAAATATTATATATTGATTGGAAATTTTTTCGTTGGACCATTTGTCTTGGTCACAGATTCGCAGACCAGATATTCCATGTGTGTAAGGATAGAAATGTTTTTCTTCGAGTTGGCTGTGAGCTTCTAGAACCTAGAATTACTAGTCAGAGCCTTCCTCAAGAAGGTATATTGTCCCCACTATTGTTTATAATTCTCTACCATAAATTGAAACAAGTGCTCAACTGTTTCAGTGTTCACGTTTCAGCATATACAGATGACATAGTTATATATTCGTCTGATACAAAATTTGATAATTGTCAAAGTATTCTATCAGCAGTCCAAATTTTTCAAAAGTTTCTTTTCATGAGAGGACATAATTTGGCTCTTTCTAAATCTGTTGTATGTACCTTCACTTATAGATCAAAGTTTGAATATCCTAATCATACTCTACTGAATGGTCAATTCTTCGAGCATAAATGCAAGGTAAAATTTCTTGATATTATATTAAATCGAAAGTTGCTAAGGATGGATCATATAAATAGTGTACTTCTGGGAATTAGTAGAGCCTTACAAGTTATAAAGTATGTCTTTCATAAAAACTGTGAAGCACAGCAAAATATTGCATTAACTATGTATAGTGGCTTAATTCGGTCAAGGTTCGATTATGGTTTTTCTTTGGTAGTGCAGCCGAATGCCATCTCAAGAAACAAGATGTAGCTCAAAACAAATGTCTTCGAATATAATTGAGTCTTTTATCTCCTACGCCCAATCAAGTTCTTCTATCTGAAGCCGGTGAATACCCATAAAGATTGAGAAGAGAAAAATCAACTCAGAAATTTATTTTGAAGAAAATATCCCTATCGCCTGTTTTAATACAAAAAGTTCATAGTCTTTTCATAGCAACTTTGACACACAAATATTGGATTGTCAGAAAATCAGAATAGAGAGTTCATTACAATTCTAGGTCGATTGAGAAGTGGTAAAGCCTTGTGCCTGTTTACTCATCAAAAATAAGACCAGAAGATGATGAATTATGTTCGTGTGGTGAAATTGGGATGCTTGAGCATATTATTCGTCAATGCAGTAAATTTAGACATAAAAACGAAACTTTCTTGAAAGTATTCACGAATAGTTAAAAAATCTCAACCATTCAGTTTGGGTTTTCTCTTATCGATGAAAAATATTGAAGTTTAAGGAGTTTATGTGTACTCCTTTGTATCCATCTCTATGTTTTATGTTTACCTATACCTTGCGTTACTCATCTCTGTTTGTGTATGAATAAAGAAATCGCCTTGACGAGTACCTTTGCTTATTTGTGTCCTTGGTTAACTCCCGAGTTAAGATGATTATTTTTTCATATTTTCTTCTTCGATCTCTTAATTGTTTTGATGGCTAATGATCGACGTCAACGCCAATCTCCTTCGAAAAAACAATTGTGTTGCCACCTCCCTCGAATGGCTAAAGTTATTTGGAATTTCTTGAAAATAACTTGCCTGAACTTTTGGAGGAAGTTCCGCTCGTAATTCAGTAGAACATGTGATTTATTGACTTCATTACCCTTCAGCTTGAAGCCTTGAGATGGCCTACACCAATCGATGGGTATGTCGAGGAGGGCTTATCGATCGACTTAATCTATGTCAACTTATCACAATCCTCTTGATTTTCATTTCTGGGCAACCTAAATATCTTCGTTTATATGGGTGTACTGACAAATTAAGTGATGGTACTGAAAAAAATGATGCATTACTTCTATCATATTAAAAATAACCACCAAATTTGACGTTAACTGCCGTAGTATCTTACGGCATTAACGTGTCTATCTAGCTATCGGGTAGGTCAGGTTTGATCTAACCATCTAACCTAACCTAGTTTTTCATGAAAATGAAGAATCCGTCAAACAGAATCGGAATATTAACATTAGTTTTAGAGATAGAGGGTAATTTTGGATATGTCCAGTTTTAAAAAACCCCTTTCTATCTTAATAGTCTTTGAAGCTCTCGCATAAGAAAAAACCGCTTTTCATAGAAAATTCTAAGCTCAATTCAGCAGCCCATCTCAATTCTGTATTCGTGTTGTAATATTTACAACTGACGAACAGCATATCACAGAACCTGACTACCACTCTCCTATTGATATTTCTGACCATGTCGTTCTTACTGCTAAAGTACAGGTTAATACATACAGAGGTTGACTATATTGAGCATAGTGTTATTAATTTCGATACTGATGAACTCTCCCTCGTAGACTAAGCTGCGCTATTATCTTCGTCAGATGATCCTGATCACATGTGGGAAACATTTTATTCAACTTTGTTATCCATTTCGAACAAACACACATGTGAAAAGAAAGTCCGGAAAAATCGACTCAAGCCATGGATGAATGAAGAATTATTGTCACTAATACATCATAAAAATCGACTGTGAAAAACATACAAGCGTTCTTGCAGTCAGACAAATTACAACAATCATCGCACTTTTTTCAATTATTTGTCTTCAGCTCGTCAGAAATATGAAGAATCAGTCGCCACCTCCGAAAACAATGAGAAACTTTATAAATATATGAGTAGAAGTTTGAAATCTAAAGTTGGCACACCCCTCCTTCGTAGGTATGACGGAAATATTTCTGGTTTTGGCCGATGCCTTTGCGGGCTGTTTCATGTTGGAGCCAGATCGTGACGAGATGCCCGACGTCCAAAGACCACCTGTGGAAGATAGCCTGACACACATAGAGTTCCCACCTGAATTGTGAAGAAACATTTCATGAACTTGAAAAGTCAATCCTCTACTGGTTTAGATGGCCCTATTCTTTTCATAATTTTCGTCAGTGATCTTGCTCTTCACATAAAATCGAGTCATTTTACGCTGATGACGGGAAGTTACGCTCTAACACCCTCACAGACCCTATAAAACTACAAGAAGATCTCAATGCAATTAACAAGTAGTGTAGTGATTGGCTTCTGCCTCTAAATATCGGGAAGTGCGTTGTCCTGCATATCGGAACTGGTAATCCTTCTGCTCCTTATTTTATCGACGGACGTCTGCTCGGTGTTGGGTCTTCTCATGTCGATCTTGGTGTGATTATCAACTCTGGTCTCACATGGTCTGTGCACATAATAAGTATATGCAAACGTGCTAACCCTCTGATATATCTTATTCGTAAATCCTTCGCACCCCTTTCGTTCTCTAGCTGCACAATACTCTACAAGTCATGTGTCCGTTCGATTCTTGAATATGCGGGTGCGGTTTGGTGTCCACTACTTATCCGCGATCAAATTATGCTGGAGACGTGCCACACGTATCTGCTTCGGAAACATCAGACTCTTCTATGACGAAAGGCTGCCCACAGCCAACCTGTAAACTTTTGAGCGACGGCGTCTTCGCGGAGACTTAATCCTGACATATCGAATGGTCAGGCACAACTATGCCAACCTCAGGACACTTTAGTTGGAGATTGAAGTGGGAAAAATTCTTCACCCGCAAGAGCGAGAATTTTTGGGTTTGGTTAATCTGGTATTTAGTGCGTGGAATGGACTTCCTGGTGAGGTTTTGAATTGTGACTCAGTTAACAGCTTCAAAAATAGAATTGACAGCAAACTCTTCTGATGTATTTTTTTTTGCAATGGTTCATTTCTTTTTTTCAATCCATTGGCTGCATTATTGTTCATCTGAAATTTGTTAATATTAGTCTTATATAGGACTTCTGTCTTCTGCCTTGAATGATCAGGTAATAATAATAATAATAATTTATTTTGACGATATCTATCAGATTACGTGAGAGATTGCTATCTTATTCTGAGACACCCTCTACAAACTTCTTCCTACGAATACGAATAAATATTCCTTGAACATCATCTTTAGGATGGTTGATAGTGGCGAAGTGGTTCGATGTTGTTGCCAGACTAATAGAACACATACCAAACGCTTTTTGAATGCACTGCTTTCTTCAACGCCAAGCTCTTGCGGTCGAAATCTTGTCATAGGACATGAAGTTCATAATATTTTATAGTCATCATAAAAATACTAAATTCTTCTCTATAAAAAGTGTTACGCGATACATATGATTTCGAATTAGGTCTGAAGAAGCTTATTGCTTCAAAATGTACTGTATGATAAGAGTTTCAGAATTTTGAGCTAAGATTTTGACGTCATAACATCCAGTTAGACCAGAATAATCCAAATTCACTTTGGTTCGGAATTCCTTTAAAAACCTTCAAGCTAAGCTTTTTACATCATTGCAGCCAGGTAGGTCAGAATATTTCAAATTCAATTTGGTTCGGAATTCCTTTCAAAACCTACGTTTTTTTGTGCATAATTTCCATTCAAATTTTTTAAAATAAAACTATTGAGAGTATGATGAAAAGGTCATTATCACTTGGGACTATGGCTTCACAAAAATGAACATTTGGTTACCACGGATGAGTCAGAGCTACCTCAATCGTTGGCTTAGTCTTTTATTGGAGGGAAAAACCTCTGAGTCAGAAAACTCTGGCAAATATGGATCATAAATTCATTGTCAAATGCAGCCACACATGAAGCAAGCAAAGAAACCAACCTAAATCTTCTGAAATAATCTGCAAATTGAACGTTGTACTCGGAATTGAAGTCTGCCGATTTGGATACATTTTGATTGATACCGAGAATTAACTTCGAAGCTTTGAAGAGTTTGATTGCATTTTTCACTCTCTCATACATACAACTTTTGCGAATTGGCATTTTCATCAATGACTCAAATAAAAACGGACAGAGGTATCACCTTAATTTAGAAAACGACTCGATTCAAAATGTAGCAAAGTAAAAACAGGAGTACATCTATCTGAAGGAATTTCCCAGTATTTTTCGTTTTGGTTGATTTGTGTTTATCTACAATTGTTCCTTCATTAACATTTTCTTAATAATAATATATTTTAAATTATATTGTTTCTGTTATCTACTGACGCTTCGCAGTTCCTTTCTACGACCTCTAGTAATCGCGATACACACATTGAAAAACACTTGATCGGTGCGTTTTGATCTTTCTTCATGTAATCCAGGGGTGCTCAAATTTGAACTGCTGGCGATTTACCTCAATATTTTTTAACTACTTACGATCTACTCTGAGAAGCTGCCTACCTATGTAGGGTTTACCGTAGCATATATAGATATTAGCTTTCCGCATAATATACATTGTTTTAGTCAGGGTTTGGGTTAGGTTTAGTTAGGTTCTTCTCTATAATATCAATGAAAAAACTCATAGTTATTCAAAATTGCGATTTTATTGCTTGTTACAAAACAAAACAGTTACATATGGTGTTAAACTTAACTAAGGAGTGACTTTGGATATTGAAGCGTGGCACTGCATGTCCTCAGTCTACTTTTCATGAGATGGTACGTAACCACTAAGTGCTAACGCGAGTATAATGATAACTGATCGTCAGTTAGTCGATTGCGATATTTTGACTAACTTATCTTCATTTCAGAAAATGCAAACTCGCACAAGTGAGTGTACCCACACATTGCCCTCAGTTGAAGGGCAATTTGACTTAGATTCGGATATTTATCTTCACATATAAAACAACAGAAATTTGTATCAGATTTATGTAGCTTTGAGATGTATATCTGATATAATCTGCACCAACCCATTTTCAATAGAACATGAGTTCATATTAAACTGACTTGCTATTTCAGTAGCTAATTCATCAATGTTTTCACATGAAAAAAGATAACTCATAAATGATGCCGTATTCGCCAATTTACTTCAATCATAAGAACGCTTTTCGAATTGTCCCAGCCTCATACGTATCATAATTCAACTTAGGAATCCTTGCTTTCAAATACGGAAAATATTTCAGCTCCTTTCTTTTCAGTTGATATATCATAAGTTGCAATTTACTTTCGAATGCGTTTACTGCGCTAATCATCTTAATAATAGTTTTTCTTCACCTTGTAGCTTCAAGTTAATGGTGTTTGAGTGCATTGTGGTGTTATTCATAAATGCCAAATCAGTCAGCCATTTTTCGTTTTTCAACATCTGAGTGTCATCACCTCTATTGTCTAGAAAAGCTGTTATTTCGGGCAATAATTCTTGAAACCTTTCTAGGAATTTGCCGCAACTCAACCACCTGACGTCCGTGTGAAGAACTAAATCAGTGTGTTCACCTGACTCCCTATCTTCCAACTGCAACTTAAAGAGCCGCCGTTGCAAGCTACGTGCGCGGATGGAATTCACAATTTTTGTTGCAATGCTCATAATTTCCTACATGTTTAAAACTTTTGAACACAGAACTTATTGATGTAAATGTAATGAAATGAAAAAAATCAAGGGAAATCTTCATTAGCTCGACACAATGCCACAAAACCGTTTTTGTTTACAGTCATTTCTGGTGCTCCATCGGTTATAATGCACACTAGTTTATATATTGGTAGCTTGTAGTTTTCTACAAAATTGACCAGAACGTCATATATATCTTCGCCGCAGGTCTTCCCCTTCAAAGGAATGATTGTCAAAATTCTTCTTCAGCCAACATGTCATTGAATATCACCCGAATGAAGGTACACAGCTGAGTAAAGAAAAGTATGTACATTTCATGATATCATATTTTAGTTTATCTGCCATGTCCTGACACATGATTTCAATACGCCTTGTGACAGTCGAAAGAGATAACTAAAGTTTTCTAATAGCAGACATGATTGCTGTTTTATTTTTAAAATCTCCAAATAAAGTCTCACCCGCTACAATAAATGCTTCCTTCACAACCGATCCATCTTCGAATGGTTTCTTGTGTTTCGCCAATATATTTTATTATATATATTTTAAATTACGCGATCGTAGCAGCTTCAGATTGTTTGGCTGGTCTTGCGAACATGGGTTGTTCTTCTTTCAAACAAAATATCAAATCACGTACTTTTCGTTTTCTTAATTCACTCTGTGGCAGAAAATCATTTTCATAGTTTTTATCTCTAAATTACAAATAAAACAAATCCACTTATCCTTCACCATACAAAAGCAGAATCTTTCTCCCAATCGTTATTGAAATGATACGTTTTAGATTTCTTCGCTGCACTCATTTTGTACTATTTAATAATAAACTTTGTATCGACGTATTATGGCCAAGTTACAATTCAGAATGACTCCAATTCCTGCAGGCGCAACATTTATATCGGCGTGAACGAAAGTCTCGAATGTTCCCATCAAACGCGCCGCCCGAATCGTCTAGAAAAGCGGCAAGAATAAAAAACGCGTCTTTTCAGTGAAAAGTACCGAGCGTTCCTTTGATAAAGCCGCCTTTTGCCGCTAGCAGAGTGTTATTTTATTACGTAATTAATTTTTGTAGTTTAGTTTCCTACTCATTAGAAAATTTTTCTTCTCAAGATCTACTCAAAAAGCAAAAAGATTTTAGTAGAAATCATACTCTACTTGTATTTGTGATCATCTGGTGATTCACTGACGAAACACAAAAAAGTCATATTCGATTTTCGAAAATAGTGAATTGGTTGGGAGCTGTGTGCGCACTAGTGAATGAAAATGAATGAAAACTTTTAATTATATAAAAATATTTTCCAGTAGAAATAGATTTTGTGTCAATTAATTGACTGTTTCGATTTTTTGATGATGACAAACATACGAAATGATTTATATGAAGTAGATTTCCAACTTTTCATCGTCTTAAGAAAGTTTGAAAGATTAATAAATGAAATGACATTCAATTCAATTTGCAGAACCGTTGATAAAAAGCTAACGAATATGTGAAAGTATCAGGTGAAAATAAGGCGGAAAGAAAAATGTAAAAAGTAATAGGAGAGAAATATCTATAATCCATAAACATGTATTTGGAAGACACCTACTTACTCGAAGAACTTATTAGCCATCCGGTGCGTCTGGGTATCAGAAGATGGCACGCAGTTGCCATAATAGTTTAATTGGGTGAAGTGAGTGAATGGGACCACGTAGGGTCGTAGATCAGAACTGGAGAGCGGACCCTCAATATCGGGGCTAGTGGCGCTCCTAAACGGCAGGGCCCTTGGGATTATACGTTATATCGTCTGAGACCAATGCCTTCACTCCCGAATACGCCCTTCCATACCTTAACATTTTCACTTTGCAGTATATCGCCTTAATAGGTTATGGAGACGTGGTCACATTTGTGAAAAGATAGCCTGCTTAAGCCTAAGGTCTATGTCTATTTAGTAAATCCTTAGAAATTTCGAGACTTTCCAACAGTTGATGAATATTTTCATCGTCACAAGATTAGATCATACATGGGAAATTTGAATTGAGATGTCGTTATATTCGTTCCAATGAAACCAATGGAGTATACAATCCAAACAATCTAACCTTATATGATATATCATAAAATATATAATTTTATTCTTCATTTTGCATATATCCCGGAAACTATGGCTCATGTAAAACAGACTCTATATACAAATTTAAATCTGATCTACAAAAATTGTTTCTAGTGGGATCGCAAATATTGCATTTAACAAATTGTGTTTTACGGTCATTTGAAAATAAATTACTGTCAAAACTTGTTTTGCTTCTTCAAATTTGAATCCATTTCATTATTTCAAATCAATAAGTAGATCGAATGTACTAGATCAAACAGTTCGATAAGTTGTGTCAAATAGGTCCATATTGTTCCGATTTTCCTGGTATATTGAATTTTCGTCTTTCACTAGAGAGCTATTTGCGTACAGTTACCGAATATTGAAAGACACTAAATGTCTTTTTATTGCCAAATATGTGCTAGCCTTCGATACAGCTTTAGACAGCTGATAGTAAGGTAGTTGGGGTAGCATGGTTTAGAGTAGGCAAGGAAGAGAAGATCTATCCGCATATTTTATCCACACTCAATCAGTAAGTGGTTGTTTACCGCCAACCGTTCCTGAACTTCCCAATTGGCTCAATATTACTGGAATGAAATATGCAACTTTATTCATCATTAAACCGTATAAAGCTGACATTTAGGAGATTGCAAGTATTAGAACAAGAATTCACACGACGACTTTGTATGGAGAGTTTTATTAGCTTTAATTCTTTACATAAAGCATTTTTCTATAATAGTCACAGTTTCCGAGCTATAAGCGCAAAATTGAACCTTTGAACTCCTTATTATGCCCTACTCTTGATCTCTCCACATTCCTTGGAGACATAAACCTCAATTTAATTAAAATTTTCCAAGATTATAAGATTTTTCCACCAACTGCTCTTTTCGACCTGATTTGAATGGGTTATCATCCTACCAGTATTATGAGTGTAGAAGTTTGAATGTTTGCATATTTGTCACTCAATCACGAAAAAGAAGAAAAGCGAATTTGGCACACAAAGTTTATTTACTTGATCAACACATGAACTACTTTTCATCTTGAAAAACATTGGGATCCTACGAGATTATCATAAGATAAACTACAGAAATTATTGTTTGAAATTTAGATTTTGATGAAGCTCTGCATAGAATGCCCTTAACTTTCGGTATAAAAATTGACTGCTATTTTTAATCTCACCCCTAGTACTGCAGAATGAGGGTTGATAATTTGTGTGTGACTTCTTTGAATTTCAAATTGGGAATTTTCAAAATTGTAATCTAAGATCTGAATAACAAAGTAAAAGTATTCATGAATCGAAGATGTATTCTAACAATATGCATTTTGTACAAGAATTACTCAAGGATAATTTAGATCGCAGTTTGGTTTCGACAAGAAGAAGCGTCTCCATAGCGTGTCTTAAATATACGACGGTGCATCTGTGATAATTTTCCTAACACGTGGTTCGGAAAAAGAGGACCAATTGAATAGCCATCAGATCCCCAGATCTTATAAATATAGAAGACTGTAGAAATACTTACCGGCTAAATCAGACTCGAAGTTTTTCTTTTGGATGAGTGTCTGAAAAATCCGAGATTTTGAGTATTTTTAGTATTATAATGTCGTCAAACACAAAACCTACCATTCCAGGCAACAACATCAAAATATTTATGACGAAGTACGGCGTAGGCCACCCATATACTGGCTGTAAGGGAAGCAGAACTCTATTAACAAGAACAAGAATTCCAAAACTGTCACAGGCGTGCGTGAATATTTCCTGAGAAAAAGTTTACCCTTCTTCTGGAGTATCAGTGATATTGATATTGACTACGTACAGATAGGGAACTTGCTGGGGAATGATTCGCAGAATATATTTGTTCCTATGAAAACCCACATATAATACAACAGACTACCAATTATATTGGGACACTACGATGTTAACCGACAGACTTCTAAGGAATAAGAGGTCTGATTCTGTATGATTCGATAAACAGAACCATATGAGAACCTAGCGCTTGCAATGAAAGAGCTTTATAAACTCAGAGCTGTCGCTATAGCTTCGTTTGTGATTTCGGTGAATGGTCTTGAAAAAGAGCATCTGGAATGAAGGCCTCCTGAGACTGGACAAGGTGTTAGTATCGATATCTGTGCTCGCGCATTTCTTAACTTATCTCTAGCACACTACTTTTTCCCTTTCCTCTCGCACTTTACTACCTCACTTTTCTCCCTCACTGCATTCCTCTCTTTCCTCCTTCACTTTCATCTGCACTTTTGTCCCCCATTTGCAACCTACTACTTCCTCCCGAACTTCTTCTAGCATACAACACTCACTCTTTCCATCCGGGTAGTTCTCCAAAGCTCTCTTCTCGAATTTTTCTGCTCAACAATTCATGATTAAACATCGATGAGAGATGAGTGCTAACTGTTTCACAAAACAGTGATACGAAAGTATATATAGTAGTTTAGTCGTTTGCCAGATCCCTTTAAATATGGTGTGAATTTTTTTCATGGTGATGTTTCTTACTGTTATAATGGTTTTCATCATGCAATACGGAAGACATAATTATTTCAGATCATTCATGATAGGTTTTGGATATTTCTAATATATAGGTTAGACTATTTGAAGTTCGCGACTATGATACTTGACATTTACATGGAAAATGTCTCATAATTTCCTTTTCAGACATATATCTTGAGTTTATAATATTAATTTGGATGATTAGAATAGTTGTTGTGCAATACAAACTCGTCCTCCTGTTTTGTTATTGAGAGGAATTTAATGAAAATTCTGAAACACTGAATTGTTGCTACAAGTTTAGAAGTGAGTTCATTTAATGGGACATTTTGAAGTATTTTAAACCCTTTTTCGCAATTTAGGGGTGTAATTTTCCTTTTCATTTATGATCAAAAAAAACAACACCATATTTTATGTCTACAATTTCTATTAACCTATCATGCATGATCTGAAATAATTATCTGCTCCGAATTGAATGATGAAGTTATATCCATCACTATAAAAAAAGTTTTCGCAAACGACTATACCATTATGTATATTTTTGTATCTCGGATTTATGAAACAGAGAGTACTGATCCCTCACCAATGTTAAATCCTGAATTGCTGAAAAATCGTCTTGCACGGCCTTCTTACAATATTCCTTTCTTTTGTGCAATCGATGCTGACGCTTTCCCCAACCTCAGCAGCACTTCATTCCAGATGTGCCTCTACCAGACCGTTTACTGAAATCAGAGTTTATGAAGTTCCTTCAGTTCAAGTGCTAGATCTTCGTATTTATTTATCTTCTCCATATTTAGGAGATATTTTCGTCCGCAGGAATGGTTCTGTTTGTCGAATCATACCAAATCAGATCTGTTATTTGTTATTTGCTGTAGGTCTATAGGCAAACATCGAAATGTCCTAATATGGTTTGTATTCTTCATTATCTAGCAAATTTTGTGGTTTATAGATGACGTGCTGCACCAAGTGTTCAAAAAAATCCTCAATTCTCTCCTATTACCTATTAATGGGAGAATGCTAATGTTCTGATGATGCTGAATATATACTCCTGGCTTGAAGATTGAACAAGATGGCATTATGTGTTGTATTGTTTCAGGTCAGTTTTAAAAAATACAGTGAAGATTCTCCCCTCTATCTCAGGCAAGTGGTACTCAGACGTCAACTAAGTAAGAGATAATTTGTCGAGATTTCTGTGGCTCAAATTGCCAAGGTATCTACGGAGAAAAGTTATTTACTCGATCCACGTGGGAATAACATGGAAAAAAAAACAAACCCGAAAGGGAAATAATGCTGGGGGAGATGTTTGCGTCTTTGCCAACAAAGCCTGATCAATCAGGTACAACCGCGACTGTCATGTTTGGGGAACAGAAAGAATCTCCTATCTCCTGGAGGGGTTTGCTCCAGGCTCCGGACATGGTGGACCCGGAAAATCTAGCGACAGGCCCAACAATAACTCTGGCGCAGAAAGGAGGAAGAGGAGGGGACTAAGGAAACCGGGACCCTTTCCAACCTCTCAACACCTCCCTCAACTGAGAGACCTGCGAAAACAGCCAACGTCTCTTACAGCGGAGCTGCGAGGGTGACATTCCCTAACAGGGCCTTACAGAGGAGGAAGCTCAGAAGACTAAAAACTTTCTTGGAAGAATGATGGATGCCACTCCAAGCAAGAGGAGATATCCATTGTTCAAAAATACCACCAGGTGCCTTGTCAGTTGTCTTCGAAAACAACTACAGCAGGGACTGGCTGAGAGCCAGGGTCAAAACCCTGAAGCTGAAGGAAACTAAGGAATGGGACCTACTCGCCAAGTTCACGAAAGTGAGCATGCTTCTGGGGGGACCACCAGAGCCGACGTGGCTAATCCTAACCAGGTTCCAAAGGCCTACCCCGATTGTAAGAACCAAGATTTGGTCAGTCTACGGGAGGAGTGAGAATCCGTTCTCCACCCAATCAATATTGGGCATAGACCAAGCTTTTTTGGATATCATCAAGTCGAGGGAGAATCGACTTCATGCTGGACTTTGGACGGCAACTTTCAAGGTGCTGAAAAATCCTAAGACCAGTTCAACGACGGTGGCCGAAAAGGGGGGACCTCTGCATCAAATAGTGGTGCAGAGGATGGGACATTGGAAAAAACCATAGTCCCAGAACCTATTGACGTGAGAGGAACTTTCTGAGGGGCTATTCCGGGCCCTGACCCCTGCCTTCCCGACAGAACAAAACCTGTCGAGGAGAGGGGCCGGAGCCCGATGCTGCCCTCGGACTTAGCTCCCATAGCTAGCCCTAAGAAGGCGCATGTAGCTCCCAGCCCGTGCTGCATGCGAGCCCTAGGAGACCTGGTACACCTACGGAAAAGGGTCTCCTGACATCCTAAAATGACAGGGAACACAATCAGGTGTACGCAAATAAACTTGAACCACTGCATAGCCGCAACCTACATATCAAGTTCGCGGCTTGCAAAAGTGCATACATTCATATCACTAATACAAGAACCTTGGGCGAGGAGCGAAGTGGTTGGGGGCCTCGTGGCCTGCGATGGAAATTTTTTCTACTGCAGAGATTGCCTGACCCCTAGGACATGCGTTCTTACTTCTAAAAGTATTAGCAGTCATATATTGCCTAATTTCTGATTCAGAGACCTGGTAGCAATCAGAATCGATGGAAAAGGTTACATAAATAGTACCTTTGTGGTATGCTCAGGAAAGTATCCTACGACTCACAAACACCACCTCCAACAGAATAACTACAGGAATTGGTGAACTACTGTAAAACACAAGACTGATCACTCGTCGTTGGGTGTGATGCCAACGCTCACCATACCCTATGGGGAAGCCGAAGCCACAACATCAGGGGAGAAAAGCTAGTCGAAAGTCCTGCACTTGACTTTATGTAGTGAGCAATTCACCCCAAAAATTCGCAACTGGAGAGTGGCAACAGAAGAAGTATCCCTCTTCGACCATCGACATATCTGTCTCGACATCGCAAGTATACCGAAACAAGAACCAGTACCTTGCAGGAACCCCAAAAAAAGCCGATTGGGACCGATACCGGGAACAATTATCGGAAATGGTGAAACCAACAGTTAAGACACCGAAAAACATCAAGGATCTCGAAGCTGCTGTTGAGAAACAGTGAACCAGTATCACCTTGGCGTACAATAACAGTTGCTCTATACAACACAATATAGGCAGGAATAAAACCTTATGGTCGACAGAAGAACTCACTGCCCAAAGGATGAAAAGCAGACGCATCCTAAATAAAGCGATGCGATCTAGCACAAAAAGGGATTAAGACAACTACAAGGAAGTCCAAAGAGCATAGAAAGGATTGATCAAAAAACCCAAAAAAGAAGCATGGCATTCCTACTGCAAGGAAATAGAGAGTGTACCGGAGGCAAACCGTCTTCGTCGCATCCTCTCCTTAGCGGGACCGACAGACATCCAAAGTCTTGATACACCGGAAGGAGTAAAAACACAGAAGAAGGATGAAACACTGAGGCACCTGGCGGAAGTTCACTTTCCGGGTTTCCTCATCGACAACCCATCAATCCAGAAATCCAATAAACATGCGGACAAAGCACACTGGAACGCAGCCACAATGGAAGTTACAGTGGAAAAGGTTCGATGGGCAGTAACTATCTTTCAACCATATAAATCACCAGGAGTAGATGGCATATACCCTGCACACTTACTAAAAGGTATGGACCCAATTGTTATGCATTTAATCCACATCTTCAGATTCGGCCTAACTTACGGACCCTTGGAAATAAAAATCTACACTTCTTGTGAAATTACATCGAAAGTGTTTCATTCAAAGTTATCACTATGTATAATCATCATTCCGGAATATATTCCAGATAATTTTACCGGATAAATATATTCCCTCATTGAATCAAAAGCTGAATCGGCATCATATATATATATATATATATATATATATATATATATATATATATATATATATATATATATATATATATATTCACGATTCGCATGACACAATTTTCTATTCTGAAGCTGCATTAAATTTTCACATGCTCCTCGTTAATTGATATAGTTGCACGCAAAATCGTTTTCCCAAGCCCATTCTACTGAATAGTAATGGTCGAACGAAAATAGATCAATAAATTATGTAAACAAGCTGTAAAAAAGACATTAATACCGATCTCATTGCCAATAACCCGCCATAACCCCCAGTCATCTCTCTATTATCCTCGTAACGAGTTCACGTAACTTTGACCCAGATATTCATTCGAGAAAAGAATGAGATAAAAATCGTCTGGCCTTAACTTTCCCTCCTCAAGGAAATATCACTCCGCCTTCTCATCCGGCACCCGAAAGCTCCCAACAACTTTACTTGAGGATATTCTCACGCAAGGATGTTATTATCGTTTTCGCGATACCCTATTTTTATTAATCTACGTCTGCATCTTTTTTTGTTCGCTGACGCTTACGGAATAGATATTAGCCATTCTCTGTGATTTTTGAATTATGTTAACATGCAAATCACTTTTTCTAATTTTTATATTTTATGTGACATTTCCCGAAACTAGTTGACGTTATTAAATGTCACACTCCTCAGTTGGGGAAATTTTCACTTACGCAACTGGTAATGAAAAGAGAGTTTCGCCGATACTTTTAGGAATAAACTTGACAACTTTAAAGATAAAGTACCACTTTATAGTTATTATGTTCTATGTACTAGTCCCCTCAACGCAATATCCAATTATTATTATCCATGTTTTATGCTAGCAGGTTTAAGTCTGCATTTCTCATATCATTATTTGAAAGAAAAGTTGTCATACTTTACATTTGACTACCTTAGCAGGAGGTATTGCTTTATTATTTTAACGACGTACTATTGTTTATGTGTTAGAAATAGCCTCTCGAACAAAATTTCCTTGAAATTTTCTGTTTAATATCTGTTTCTCAAATATGGGAGATGGTTCATATACTTCTGTAGGTAATCTATATCTAAATATCACTTGGAGAACTGGGCCTGGTCCTTAAAATCCAGTAGTTGTAAAAATAGCTCCAAAAAGTCCCACAATTAATACTACCAGAAACATAAAATATGAATAATGATTTGGCATAAACTTTGTTGGAAATATGTATATGGAATGTAGAGAAACATATGAGGATAACAAACAAAGATGGCTTTGTTTATTTAATGTTGCGCATCGGCAGCATCTCTTAGCAAAGTGGTTGTGGTTTCTTTACCTAATACTCTCGAGTTTTGAAGTCAGACTTAGGCGACGATTCTATAATCGGTAATCGATAATTAAACGAGAATTGAGGTACACTTTAAAGGATGCACCACTTTTAGGTACTTTTCGTTGGATGAAAGAGAAGAAAAATCTGGCCTACATGCGAAAAGGTATAAAACGAAAGAGTGCAATGTATACACAACGATACAAAGCGATAAAATAACATAATGTTACGCATGCGCGTTTTGTTAACATACGCCTCTGACGCTACAGATGAACAGTTGAGATTTATTGTGTTAACAATATTTGTTAAGCTGTTTTGAGATTATTTACGTTTGCGTTTTGTGATTATTCGATTATATCAGTGAAGAACTATTACTGTCTTTTAATAGGAGCTACTCCAAAAAATTTCGATATACCTTGTATTCACGCCTAGTTGAAACATATTTGTATGATCTGTAGATTTTTTCCTTATATATAGAGAGAAAATTATCATTTTTGTCAGCTTTTTTGTATTAATCTGATGTTGACTTGCAGCTATCATTTTTTAAACTGTTTTGAATCATTTTGTATCCATATGCGTAGAATTCATTACAATAACCAAAAATAATGTTATTGACATCATTTGAATTTGGGAGGCTTTTACTTGGTAAAATTCCATTATCAATAATAAAAACAAGTACTGTGATTTAAGGAATTTTACTTAATAATTGCGATTCGTAACGCGTTTCACTACAGCTTTATATATATATATATATATATATATATATATATATATATATATATATATATATATATATATATATATATATATATATATATATATATATATATATATATATATATATATATATATATATATATATATATATATATATATATATATATATATATATATATTATATTCTTTCGAGAGAGGATTTACAAAAATTTGAATACTTGAATTTACAATAAATGCTTATATCTATAATTTTGATGTGTGTCATAAAAAACACAAGTGTGCGCTCAGGAAATGTAACAGGGGAACCAAACTATCTTGTATATGATTCAATAAACGAGTGAAAAAACCTGCGGAAAAACTCGTTTCCCTGTCGCTATTGCACTAGAAATAGCTTGTCTGTTTATGTTGTGTTAGTGTCGTGTGTACATAAAGAGTACCAAAGAATTTTCTGCTTAGCCGCTTCATTCATTTTTCAAGTTTTTGAATAGTTATATCCCAAAGAGTGTGCCTGTACACCCAACACAGGGTGTCCCAAATTCTTTCATACATATATATATATATATATATATATATATATATATATATATATATATATATATATATATATTTCTTCTTCTTCTTCTTTTCAGCCCTTCTCTGTCCACTCCTGAACATAGGCCTCCCTTCTAGCTTCCATCTCTCTCTGTCCTGTGCTATATTATACCATCCTCTTCCTACTTTTTTCCTTTATGTCATCCAGCCACCTTCTCTGGGGCGCCCCACTCCCCTTTTGTATAAGCGTGGTCTCCATTGAGGTATTCGCTTAGTCCATTTTACATCCTGTTGTCTTGCTACATGTCCAACCCATCTCCACTTTAATGCAGCTATTCTCGTGATTACGTCCTCTACGCCTGTTCTCCTTCTTATTTCTTCATTACGTATGTGATCCCGCAGGCTCACTCCAAGCATAGTTCTTTCAATTGCGCGTTGTGTGGTTCTAAGTTTGTTAGCAGATCTTATTTTGAGAGTCATGGTTTCCATGCCATACGTTAACACTGGGAGAACGCACATATTAAAAACTCTTCTTTTGAGGTTAATGGGGATTTGTTTGTTTTTCAAGACAAATCCTAGTTTTCCAACAGCAGCCCAAGTCATTCTTATTCTTCTTGACAATTCTGCAGTTTGACTGTCTTTACCTATCTTTATAGTGTGTCCAAGGTATAGATATTCATTCACTTTCTCTATAACATTGCCGTCGACTTCCAATATTGCGTCCTCCGTTGTCATTATTTTAGTTTTTGTCAGATTCATTTCTAATCCTACTTCTTCCGATGTTCTTTTGAGTTCAAGCATCATTTCGTGGAGTTGTTCTAGGTTATCGCTTATTAGAACTATAACATCTGCAAACCGGAGATGGTTCAGGAATTTTCCATCCACATTTATACCTTTTCTATCCCATTCCAACTTCTTAAACACGTCCTCCATTGCAAGTGTGAACAATTTTGGCGATATCACATCGCCTTGTCTCACGCCCTATTTATCGGGATTTTTTGGTTTGCATGTCATCGTCTAGTCTCACCTGAATAGTCGCTCGTTCATATATATTCTGTAGGATGTTTCTATATCTCGAATCTATTCTAGCATTATCGAGGGCTTGAAATACTGCCCACAGTTCTATAGAATCGAAGGCTTTGTTATAGTCTACAAAGGCTAGGTGTATTGGCACTTTGTATTCGTGACATTTTTCAATAAGTGTACGAAGAGTTTGTAGGTGTTCTGTTGTACTATATCCTCTGCGAAACCCTGCTTGTTCTGCCGGTTGATAGCTGTCAAATTTGTTTGTGAATCTGTTTGTGATAATTTTTGATAACAATTTATAAGGGTGTGGTAAAAGGCTAATAGGTCGGTAATTATCTATCTTAAATTTGTCACCTTTTTTGTACAACAACACAACGTGTGCATTGTTCCATCCTTCCGGAACACTACCTTCTGTTAGGCATTTATTTAGTAATATTTTTATTGCTTCCAAAGTGACCTGTCCTCCCAATTTTAGCATTTCGCTTGTAATGTTATCTTCGCCTGGTGCCCGGCCGTTTTTCATCTGGTTGAGGGCTAGTTGTATTTCATCAATGTTAATCTCAGGCATATCCTCGGAACCGACATTTGTTATGTTACTAAGATTCGTTGTTTCAGGTTTGGGTTTCTTAGACAAATACAGGTCAGTATAGAAGCCTTCAACAATCTGTATTATCTCCGTTTTTTCATATTTTATTTCACCTTGGTTGTTTTTCAATTGATGTATTCTGGGTCTACCAGTGTTAGTAATTCTCTTTAAGACTTTTATGTTACTGTTGTTTTCTATGACTTGTTGTATATAGTCTGTGTTGTAATTTCGTATGTCTTCTCTAGTTTTTCGTCTTATAGCCCTGTTTAGTTCCCTGTATTCTGGATTAAATCTATCCATTACTTTCCTTTCTTCCATTAACCTTAGCGTGCCTTGGCTTAATTTTTTAGGTTTTGTTCTTGCCCTGTAGCATATGGTCTTTGTTGCCACTTGTATGTCTTCCGTTATCTTTCTTTCAAGACTGTTAATGTCTAGTCGAGTTAAGTTTTCTTCAGGTGTTAGTTTTTTGCTTAGTTCTGATTGATATTGAACAATATTTTGCTTTAGGTCTTCATTTGTTGGCAAGCGTTTTGGACGTATCAGCTTGTTTCTTTCTTTTTTGGCCACGATTTCTATTTTTGCTCTTAATAACCTATGGTCACTGTCGACTTTAAATTTATTGATAACTGCTACGTCTTTTACAATATGTTTTTCATTCGTTAGTATATAATCGATCTCATTCCTAGTATTCCCGTCCGGGCTCTGCCATGTCCATCGCCGCTGTCTTTGTTTCTGGAAGAAAGTGTTCATACAGTATAGGTTTTGGCTTTGATTGTAGTCTAATAATCTTTCTCCTCGTTCGTTGATCGTGCCCAATCCATGTTTTCCTCTATTCGGTAGGTTATCTATTTTAGCATCGCCTACTTTTGCATTAAAGTCACCTATTATTAGAGTGAAGTGAGCTTTTTCATCCTTCTGAGCCATTGAGATATCTTCATAAAAACTCTCTATTTCCTCATCCTCTGCGGTCGAAGTAGGGGCATATACTTGGATTACTTGGAGTTTGTAACGTTGTGATATCTTCATAGTTATGTATATTACCCTGTTAGAAATTGATCTCATTTTAATCACTTTGTGTGTAAGCCGTTTATTTACTAGGATTGCAACACCTCCAACATGTGCGTTGTTTTCTGTATTTCGTTGGTACATTAGATGTCCTGACTTGAGTGTGGTGCACTTTTCACCTGGTAAACGAGTTTCACATAGACCCAGGATGTCCCATTTGATGTGTTGAAGTTCTTCTTCTAGCTCGACTAAACGATCTTCAGATTTTAAGGTTCTGATGTTAAATGTGGCGACATTGAGAGAAGTTTTTGATGGTCGACTGGTATTCGTAGATTGTTTAAGCGAATGTTTGCCTCCCCCAGAATCCATGAGGCTGACCTGCTGAGAGGTGTGGGATTGTGGGCTAGGTGCCCTACCCACCTGGGGTACAGTTCCATACGTTTTAATATTCGCCATTTTAGGGGTATAATGGCCTTGATCTTCCACGCTGACCAAACGTGTTGGAAGATGGGTAGGATAGGTTTAGGATGTGGTTCTTAAAGATGGGATGAAGGGGTTAGGACGTGGCTTCCCTCAGGGTTCGGAGACGAGGTGGAGTCACGGCTCGCATAGGCAGGGTCGCGTCCTGTAGTAGACCTATACTCTGTCAGGACCACAAAGAGTGTCTACCTGCTACCTGAATATATATATATATATATATATATATATATATATATATATATATATATATATATATATATATATATATATATATATATATATATATATATATATATATATATATATATATATATATATATTCTTTCGAGAGTCTGTTTATGTTGTGTTAGTGTCGTGTGTACATAAAGAGTACCAAATAAGCTTCTGCTTAGCCGCTTCATTCTCTCTTGCATTTCATGATTTCCAAATGAAGACAAGGGTGAAAGGAAGGGGTTTGGGACATAAATCTGTAACAATGGAAAAGAAAAACAGCAGAAAAACAGCAGAAAAACAGCAGAAAAACAGCAGAAAAACAGCAGAAAAATATTTCAACAATCATACTTCTTATATGTATAAACAAATCTAAGGAAAGATTTTACATAGGAAGCAAGGTCATGAAAAGGACTAAGGAGATAATATAAAAAATACATAACCTGCGATATTTCCCCAATTTCCATCTCTGTTTGACCGAGAGAACCCTGATAGCCAGGTTCAGTCTTCCAAGTGATGCCGATTATGATCTATAGATGTTTTAGAATCATTATATCATTATGGACCCGATAATCTGGGTTGACATCGCCCATATATTATTTCTTCGTGGAACTTTTCCACGACTTTTCCAAATTTCCGAAAAAATTTTGACAGTCGTTCAAAAAATATGACATGGTTTAGATATATACATAGGAATATAAGGATGAGGTTTCCACAAAGTGTTGCTCCTGTTTGATGAAACATTAGATGCTGAAAAAACTTTCATGGCCTTTCGTTTTCGAAATACAGGATGGTATTCCCTGTATCTCGATTTTCCTGTAAGAAATCGCAATGGTGGAAAATGCATCTTACAGAATTTTCCTAGGGAATCTAGTGGTGTAACCTGATTTCTTTGAGAGGTACATTCTTCAAGTTATAAACTGAAGTTGCAGTTTTTTTGATGAAAAAGCCTGTATATTTTAAAATAGTCGAATTCTATTCAATAAAACCTTCATAAATGTATGTAACACTCAGAGGTTTAATTTTTCGGCAGGGCGAAAAATGCTATTTTAATATTATAAATAGGATTCTTCATAAATTTTTGGGAAAGCCGGCCGTGGAAAATCAATCGAATCAGTGAAGTGTGATTATCTTCATTCGTTAATTCGTTAGATTTTTCTAGAAATCAATGCATTACACTTCGTGTTCGATATAAAAAAAAATTTACTTCGATATTATAATTGGAAAATTTCATGGTCGCCTTTGGAATAATTATCGTCGGTCCGATTTCTATAACTTGAATATCATTTCTGCATTTCCTTATCGAAAATATAGCCGCGATTGATATTTCGACATAAGGAAAATCATGATATTCTCTTCTGTTTTATAGAGTAGTAGTAGGAAGTGATCTGTACTTAAAAAGGTGAAGAATCATTTATTGTTACTTTTACTACATTTCTGAACTCATCAATAATATAATTTTGTAGGTTTCCCGAACGAAGGCAACCTTATATGTATTATAGATCATTTGGGAAACAGAGTCGAAAATACTATAGAAAACAGAAACTGCACCCAGGTGATCCAGACCGACGATTTGAGTTTAGTCGTTGATGAAATTTCATATTTCCCAGGGAACACTTTCTGCAGAGAGACATTTAGCGATAATTGGAGATATTTTGCTTGAAATACTGAATTCCATTAGGCGAATTTAATACCATATATTCTTTAAGGAATAGAATTCGATAACGTAAGAATATACAAGATGTTGTATTAAAGAACTTAAAGTTTCGTCTATAACTTTGAAACTATACCCGTTAGAAAAAACTGAATACACCACCATTACGTCATGTTACATACCAGAACTATTTGAAAATTAAAGGTTTTGAAAATCACCTAGTATATCGAAAACGAGGAGACCCATGAATATTTCGATGAATGCATCAGATATTTCATCAAAAAGTAGCATCAGTTCGTGGAAACCACATTCCCATATCTTTAATAGTTTAGAAGTCACCAAGAAAACGAATCTGGCACACACTGAACAATTGAATCAGGTAATAAGAAAAGCCCTAATCCAACCTGATTACATCAAACAATTGGGTATTTTAAAAGTTTAAAGAGAATTTCGAAAAGTAATTTTTATTGATACGTTAACTAATTTCTGTATTCAGGAATATCTTACTTGTTACTGTTTTTGTTTATCTTTATCGAATTCATTACATTCCGCATGTTTGACCTAATATTGCGAAATACCTTACCGAATAGACTTTTTATCTGTCAAATGTTGAAGACCTTAAAGAAATAAGCATTATATGTTAAGAGGATGTTTCAAAAACTAACGTAGTTCAAACTTCAATTGTATATATTATAATTTTAGGAGGAGGATGTGCGCCTTCATTAGATTCTAAAATAGTTGAACTTAAATATACAAAGTTACAAAAATCTTATATTTTCCTAAGAAATCGTGTTTTAGTTAGTACTAAGCCAACCTCATCCTTCTGCAATCAAATTCAAAAGACACACAAAATATTCAAAAAAATGGCTGACCAAACAAAGGATGGTATATTAAAAGGATTATCTCAGTATGTAAAATTGGAAATAAATAAGTGTTGAAAACTGTTTTCAAAAAAATTGAAAGTTGACCAACTTTTGTACACCGGTTGTACCTAAACAAAACTTGGGCCATCCCCATAACTTTTTTCATATTAGGAACCTGATTTGACTCCTATAGATTTCTTATTTGGGGTCATTTGAAAAATGAGGCTTCTCAAACGCCACCGGAAAGTAGACAAGAAATGGAAAACCGTTTCCTGCAAGTAATTACGCGTATTACTTCTCAACAACTGCGTTCTAACTGCCACAGTTAATCGGGGTCGACTTTTTATTCGTGAAAATGGGGGGTCATTTTGAACACTTATTTTTGATTGGTTAATATTGATTTTTGTTTCTTCTCTGAATGTTTCATTGATTTTTGATATCTATCGTATCACATGTATAAATAATTTATTTTCATTTGTTTCGTCCCAAAATATGTGAAATTGATTGAAAATACAATGAAGTTCCATATACCCAAGAATATACAGTCTGTTCCATAAGGAAATCGAAAATAGATATCACTTCCGGAAACAAGATGTGAATAGAATTTATGTCGTTGAATTCAAAATATTTTTTTCTTTTCGTCTACTAAATCACAGCCAAATGTCTCTAATACAAAAAAATTTACGGGGGTGCCCTAAGCTTCGTTTACACACGATATACATACATAATAGTATGTCGCCTCTTGAGGCAGTAAATCTACGTGCAACTTTAAGGAAAAAAATTTTTATGAACATAGGTCAGCAAAAGCTTTATTACAGAGCTACAGTGTGTTGAAATTTCCGAAAAGAAATTGTTTTTTTTTCAAAACTGCTGCAGTTTTTGACAGATTCAGCCAAAATTCGGAATGCAAGCTATTTTTCACAGCCTCCATCATTATACGTCCTAGATTTCAACTGAAACTCACAAGGTGTTTTCTTTTTCTGTAATTTTTTCGTATCTCCAACCGTTTTCGAGTGAAAAATTATTAAATTTGAATTGTTTGAATTGTATGTTATTCGCTAAATAAAAAAATGATAGAAATACTCAATAGGTATGCCCAAAATTTGCTTTTATTTTGATAGTTTATACTTATTCAATATCAAACTGAAAGAAGAACAATTAAAAACTAAATAAATTGCTGGTAGTGTTCTCCACCTACAAGAATACAGGCCATTGTCCATCTTCGCATATTATCACTCACTCTTTAAAATATTCCTGGGGTATTTCTTATGGTGTCACAAGAGGTTATTATTCGATTTATCAACTCTTCTACAGTGTTCACTGGAGTGATATAAACTAAATTTTTCAGATATCCCCATAAGAAAAAGTCTGAACTATTCAAATCTGGGGACCTAGAAGGCCATGGTTTTGGCCCACCCCGACCTATCCATCTGTTGTTGAATGTATTATTCAAGAATTCCCTAGCTTCTCCACTAAAGGGTGCTGGTGCCCCGTCATGCATGAGCCACATTATGTTTCTCACCAAAAGCGTCCTCCTCAAGAAATTGCCGATAAGCGGGACCCTCTAGTCTGTTAGGCAAAAAAATGGATCAATCAAATAATTTCCAATTATTCTGACCCAGACATTCAGCGAAAATTGTTCTTGATAATGAGATTCTTCAATCATTAGGGGGTTTTCTTCAGCCCAATAATGAATATTGTGAAAATTTGTGATAGCAGGTCTCGAAAAATTAGCTTCGTTTGTGGACATTATCATTATCAAAATGAGCATTTTCTCCAATTTTATCCAAGAACCATCGGCAGAAATTCAGTCTTGAAGAGAAATCTCGAGGAAGTATAGTTTGGACGCGTTGAATATGAAACGGGTACAATAAAAAGTCGTGGAGAATCCTCCAAACTAGATGATGTGAAATATTCAACTGATTTCCAATTTTTTTGTACTCACATGAGGATACAAATAAAAAATAGAAATAGTTTGAGTTGCACCTTTCAAATGATTATTTGCAGTACCCTCAACCTACTGTGAATATTTGAAAATGTTCGCCTGACTGGTGTTACTCGATTTGGAAAGCGCACCTGATATAATCGCCTAGCTTCTGTTGTGTTTCCGTCAGCCACATGTAATGGATATCAGCCAATTCGGCGTTAGTAAAATTAGCAATCTCTTCTTACAGCATTAACTTCAAGGTCTTGAAACTAATCGTTAATTTAATAAACAATTCGAGAAGATACTGGTTCAACTTTAGCAACTGTCAAAATGAATAAATTAATGAAAAAGAGTCTACTAATTTTTTCAATTAAAAATGCTTTCAATTCATCGAACGCATACAATCGTTTAATAATTTTTTGCTAGAGTATGGTTGGACATACGAAAAACTAACAAATGTTAAAAGAGTTTCTAAATTCAACGAAGATGACGAAAAGTGGCTCCAGAAAAGAAAACATCTTGTACATTCTAGTTAAAATTTAGGACGTGTAATGATGGAGGCTGTAAAAATAGCTTGCATTCCAAATTTGAGCTGAATCTCTCAAAAACTGCAAGAGTTTTGACGAAAAAATTTTTTCCGGTAATTTCAACACCTTGTAACGAATGTTTTGCGGACCTATGTTTATATGAAGTATACCACTTTTTATATAAAAATATCTCCAGCCGAAACGTGAGTTAGAAATGTAAAAACTGCACATTTGCAACCTCGAGTAATTTCATCATCACAGGAAGATTAATATCATATACCAGGAACTGATTTCTCAACATACTTCCTTACTGATGTAAATAAGAGATAAGATTAAAATCTTCTACTGACTCAATATGCAAGTTGTCTGAAAATATATGTTAGTCGATAATTTGATGATAAAATTATTCATTTGATTCGTTAATTTTATCAGCCTATAATTTATGCTTATATTTACTTACATCTCGGTAAATATATATACATTTTCCGATTCTTAATTATTTGTTCTATTCAATGACCCATTTCGAATTATTTTTCCATTTACTTATTACTCTATAAACAACAGAAATTTAAATTTGAAATCGCCAATTACCTAGAACACTATGCAGCTTAAACTTTTCCATTTCTCTTTAGAATTCAATTAAGCAAAATTGACAAATTGCTAACTTTGAGCAAAATACACTCGGTGGTTGTCCTGATAGACGTGAACTAGGGAGAAAGCTTCTCGATAAGTGTTAGAGGGGCTTGCTCATAATGGAGTGTTAATTTTTTAGCAACTGGTTGTGGAAGTTTCAAAGTTGATGCGTAGGTCCCGCTTGATATTTCAACCTGGCAATTTCTGCTTTGGGGGAAGAGACAAATGTCAATCAGTTCAACATGCGCATTAGTCCAACCAACTAAATTCTTTAAATTTCCTGAATTATTCATTCTGGTAATTATTTCACTGATTTGGATCGATTTATAATTTAATTGGTGAAGGGAGATTTTCTCTTGGCTCAGAAAACAACTTCGCCAATTGTTGGTCACTTATGTTATTTATCTTATAGGTTTGCAATGTGATTTCTCACTCTCAACTGCTAATATTTCTCTCTGAAAAATGACACTTGAGCAGACATGAATATGAAGAGATTGAAGTTTTTGTCAATTTGAAAAATATTTCTTGAATGGACAACTTTACTGGATTAAGTCAGCTGTAAATTATAACATATATTTAACGTATACTTAATTACAATAATAAACCCAAATACAATCAATTAGATAAGTCTAGTAGTTATAATCGTAATAACCTCAGTTGAAATGATATGGGAGAATGCTCCCAAATGTAGCCAAAAGAGTATAAATAATTTTATACAAGAATGTTTTACATGTTTTACCATACATTTCCTATTACCTGTCTCGAATCTGACTAAGCTCGAGCTATGCTACCAAGCCAGATTTCAAGAAAAATTCTTAAGATTTGATTGCAAGAATTTCGTTCATTGGAAAATTGGAAACTCTAAATGAATAGTGTCATACTCCCATAACAGACCGAATCATATTAATTCAGATGCAAAGACAACCATTCAAGATTAACATAATTTAAATTCATGCCCCAACATCAGATAGTCGTTATGACCAAGAGGTCGGGAACATGTATGAGGTACTCAATAAACTACTAGGGAAACTCAGTAGTGATGAGCTGACACTTTTACTCGGCGTTTTTCAGTAGTGATGAGCTGACACTTTTACTCGGCGATTACAACGCAAAGATGGGGCAGGGCAGAAGAACTGACTTGCTCGAAAGCTTTGGGTAGCTGAAGCAATAGACGAGGTGATAGAGTGTTTGTATTTTGCCGGGAAAATGACATGGTCATCACGAATACATGGTTTACACTTCCTAAAAGACGTCTTAATACGTGGATATCACCAGCGGAAATCAACGAACAGGAACCCATTAGAAATCAGATAGACTACATTCTGGTTGATGAACGTTTTAGGAACAGTGTGAAAAGAGTAACAACCTACCCTGGAGCAGATGTTGGCTCGGATCATATACCGTTAGTGGCAAACATAAAACTAAAGCTCAAATTAGTGTGCAAAAAGACCCTGTAAACCATTAAATCTTGAGAAACTAGAACAACCGGAAGTAAGAGAAACAGTTCAGCAAGAGGTAAATGCTGAACTCGGCAAATTGAAACACAATGACATAGCAGAAGTTACATGCCATCTCTGTGGTACCTAGCCGAAAATCACCAGGCCCGGACCAAATACTGACAAAGATACTGAAACTCATAGACGAGAGTAAACTAGTCACAAAATTATTTAATTCGATATATAACACCGAGTTGATCCCAGATGACTGGCGCAGATCCATCTTTGTGACAATCCCCAAAAAACCCAGACCTGAAAAATGCAGTGACTTTCGCTTGATAAGTCTGATGAGTCATGAGTCATCGTTTGAAGACATTTTTACGAATTATACATGCCAGAATCCGCCGGAAGTGTGAATTCGATCTTGATGACGCTCAGATGGGTTTCAGAAATGCTTTCGGAACTCGTGAGGCTTTGTTTGGTATTAACGTCCTTCTCCAGAAATGTCGAGATCAGCGTGAATATGTTTTCGCCTGTTTCATGCATTATGAGAAGGCATTCTACAGAGTGCTTCACTCTAAGCTGATGTCGGTGCTTCGGGCATAAGGAGGCTTTGGAGGATGTGGACCATGGAGTGAACGTAAATGGCGTCCTGCTTAATACTATTAGATACGCAGACGACAATGTTGTCTTATGTGACAAAATTCAGGATCAAGAATTATAAAATAAAATCAAAACAGTGGGAACAAGTTACGGTCTCAACATAAATACCAATAGAACGAAATTCATGATATTTACCTGCGATCCACACAAAGACACCAAGCTGAATGGTCAAATGCTACATCTGGTCAGTTATTTTGAACGGTGCAGAGAGCTGGACCCGCACGATTAATCGTCTGGAGAGCTTGGAAATTCTTTTGAAAAGAGAGGATTTACAAAAATTTGAATAATTGTATTTACAATAAATGCTTATTTCTATAATTTTGGTGTGTGTCAGAAAAAAAACACGAGTGTGAGCTCGTCAGTGTCAGTGAAAAAACCTGAGGAAAAAACTCGTTTCCCTGTCGCTATTGCACTAGCAATAGCTTGTCTGTTGATGTTGTGTTAATGTCGTGAGTACATAAAAAGTACCAAAGAATTTTCTGCTTAGCTGCTTCATTCTCTCTAGCATTCCATGATTTCCAAACGAAGACAAGGTTTAGGACAGGAATCTGTAACAATGGAAAAAGAAAACCAGCAGAAAAATATTTCAACAATCATACTTCTTATATGTCTAAACAAATCTAAGAAAAGATTTTACATTTCAAGCAAGGTCATGAACAGGACTAAGGAGATAATAAAAAATACATAACCTGCGATATATCCTCAAATTCTCTCTCTGTTTGACCTAGATAGCCCCGATGGCTAGGTTCAGTTCCAAGTGATGCCGATTATTATCTATAGATGTTTTAGAATCATTATGGTCCCAATAATGTGGGTTGACATCGCCCATATATTCGTGTTGTTTAATTTAAGGAAATGAATTGTTACTTTACCTCCAAAGTCTAAATCCTTCATCAATCATTTCAGAACGTAATGATTAAAAACCAAATTTTAACATAGAGTCTTATGAGCCGATTATTATCTATAGATGTTTTAGAATCATTATGGTCCCAATAATGTGGGTTGACATCGCCCATATATTCGTGGAAATTGTTTAATTTAAGGAAATGAATTGTTACTTTACCTCCAAAGTCTAAATCCTTCATCAATCATTTCAGAACGTAATGATTAAAACCAAATTTTAACATAGAGTCTTATGAGGATTATGAGGAATGAGTTTTTGTTGTCTTATATATATATATATATATATATATATATATATATATATATATATATATATATATATATATATATATATATATATATATATATATATATATATATATATATATATATATATATATATACACTCTGCTACTGCTGCAGTAGGACTAAGCTCAAGGATCCAGTGAGCCTCATACAGGCCGTACCCTGCAATTTAGAGAACCTGAAATGGGATTGCTGTTTAAGGCTACACTCTCACAAAGCAATTCTGCTATAAGTGATACATGATCTGAGAACCATCACATAGATATAACCATTGAGGTTGCTTTGGAGTGTGTCCACAATTCACAACTAATTTTACAAGTCCATAACTAATGTCTAGCCTTGTGCATAATATTTTACTGGTGTGAATTCCACGTATCTAACTATTCAAGGTAACTCCCAGTTAGTTTTATTTCTCCTCAGCCAGAATAAACACTCAACTCAAAATTGAGTGCGATTCGAATTTTCTCCTTTCCTTAGTGAACCGTTTATTCCAAGTTTTTCGTCTTCACATCACCCCTGGATAGCTGAGATAGTTTCCTGCAGCCTGTCGGTTCATCATCATTATCTCTTCTGGACGTATACGTCTAATGCGGCAATTCAGTAGGTCATCAACTAGTAAGAACCCCAGCAAAGTGGATAGATTTTTAGATAGATCTAACCCTACCAGTCACAAAATTAACTACTTCCCCTTTTAGTGAGCTGGTAATCACCCTGGCATTTAGCATGTTCCATTCTGCAATAATATTTGATGATTCTCTGTCTCTTGCAGCCAAACATAGTAGAAGCAGCATTAAATGAAACCTATATGTGCAGACTCCTAAGATTTGAGCAATCTGCTAGAAATTCCAGGAAAACAATAGTTTTTCATCTCGAGTTCATTATTTATTTATTTGTATGAAGAAAGTGAGAATAACATTTTAGGGAAGAAGAAAGGAAACCTATATTGCTTAGTGTCAAATTACGATGCGAAGAAAGTTCAGAATGTAAGAGAAATAATCACCTAAAACACGCTAAACGCATGACGATAGTTCTTAAAGCACATGAAAATGAAAAGAAACGGATGAACCATATTTAATTTTTTATATGATTCTAGAGAACAGAGAGATAGAACCTGAAGAAAATCCTATTTCGCCTATCGCTGATAAATCAATAACCGCTAGTCAGTAAGTGCGTTGTGAAAAAAAGTGGAAACAGAATGATTGTGTCTACGTTTGTCGATGTGGTTCGGTTGGCACGATATTTAGAACTTACATCTTGTCTTTCTGCTGTTCTTCTCTCTTATTTTTCAGTTAGGTGCCGTCTCAATACTGATCTAAGATTTGGTTGAAATGCAGAACAACAATAACTCTCATCACGCTTTCAGTTCACAACTCACTCAGAGACTATCTGTAACTGACGTATCAGCTGTAGGAGAGGATGGGTCTTTCCTCTGGTTTTTTTCCTATTCTCTTGAATTATATACAAAATTACGTTATGTGTCTACCGTTTCATCCCATTTTCCTGTCCTTATACTTTAAGTGTGATCGTAAGTAGCTCCATGTGTTTTATATTCATTCATTCTACATACTGCGCTTTCCTTCGATCTTTTACTTTCCTTCAAATAAAATAGAATCGCTTTCATACAATACATAAAGGAAGCACGAAATGTCTCTGGTAATTGGTTTAACAATTATCAAAGTTTTTATGAAATATTCTATTATGTGGAAATGATTTAGTTAATAAAAGAAAAATTATATACAATTTTTATTAATTCCTTCATCCAAATGTTTACTATTACGTTATAGTTGTTAATATTTAGGTGGATCGCTAGATGCAAGCAGAGCTTCCACCAACTGTTTTGATCTTTTTTTTCTGTCGATTAAAACCATCAATACTGTTTGTAGAAAAAACATTTTTTTCTATCAAAATACCAAGTCGTGCGTTGAAATCAAGCAATCCTTTATACAACTGCTCTTTCCTTGCTTGACACCGGCGATCGAGAAGTCCTCAACAGAAAGGTATATTTGTTACCAAATATTCGATAATTTCAGATACACTCAAATTGTTAAGGCGAATAATTTTATCAAGAAATCAAATTTATATCAAATACATAGACTTTAGGTATTCATCTATATATACGTATATTGACAGCTGAAAAAACCGCGTTATTTCGTGTAATGAACAATGAAAAAAGGGAATATTTTACAATAAATTATGAAAATCGTTGAATACACGATATTGATGAATCATTTCTAAGTTATTGAGATAACTCAACATTTTTCCCAGGATCAGAATAGTTTCGTGATTAATCTTCATTTCACTCTAGAGAAACACATGAACGTTCTTAGAGAGTAGCAAACTTTATTCGTAGCCAACACCAGCAAAAAGAAGTTGACAGATCTAATAAAATAATAACCTTGAGATAATAACATAATGACTTTACTTCAGTACTTTAGTTTTTCTTGAACGACACGTTGATGACATATCGATGAAGAAGTATAAAGCGAAATTTATTCAAATAGAAAGCGAAAATATAAGTGGACAAGGACACTCATCCCACATATTTTCAGGAAATGTTTTTGATGTTTCCTTCACTTCTCCTTTCACAAATATTTATTTTTTCTGCCTGATTTCAACTGTTCGTTACGAGAAGGCTGGACACATTTGAATTTCAATTTTCGAACAGGAACAAATATTGACATCTTTGTTTTCGCAAAATGCCTTCCCAAAATTCCCAGACGCTTTGTTCTTTGATAGAAATAATAGTTTATCAGAATAAATATGAAATCAGGATATTCAATAATTGTGATTTTGCTGATTGTTTAGTATATTTCGATCCATATGATTGAATTCGTAAGTATTCGAATAATGGTTTGCCTTCTATGTCATATTTATTTCTTAAATAATTGAAGAATTCGAATATTTTCTGAGGAATTACTTTCGGTTATCCCAATTTTCTTCTTCTGGAAATAATTTACATATGATATTGAGATACCAAAGACAATTAAGTACTACTTTGAGCACCCATTGAATTGAAATTAGATAATATTTCAAGCTAACTGACCTAATAGTTGCCTTGCACGAATTTTTCAGTTTTTTAATCCATTCAATAGTGAAGATTAACTATCAAAATAATAAAGATTCTTAATTCCTTAAAGTTTTTTCAAGAATCTTTATACGTGTAACACAGTCGGGTAAGTTATATCATTTATAACGCCAAAACTACTGGATTAATTTATGATTTCCGACCTAATAACAAAACAATTATACATACAAAATATTAGAAAAAATCACTAGAAGGACATTTATGGGGAAATTCATTCTCTCATACATTCCATATGGAACGGCTTTTTGAATGATATTTCGAGAACGAATTGACTCATTTCTATAAATTTTTATATTCGTCTGAATATCAATATTATAAATATTATCATTATAATATTATATTGATGAAATTGGTAGGAAGATATTTCGAGCTTAGGGAAGTACATAAATTACGTTTTCTCCAAAACTTCACCCTTAAGGTTGCGAAATAGTTAAAAGTTGGAATGAGAGTTCTTTAGGTCTTAACCTGAAATCTAACCTAACCTAACCTAACTTGAGACACAAGAAAATTTGAATTTAACATATAAATTACCTACAAAATAAGAACTCTGAGTATAAGCATTTTTGTAAAAACCACTGCTTAGAGTCTGAAAGAAGTTTCGAAAGGCTTAAGAGGGTTTTTCCACAATTTTGAAAGTTGGAATCGAAAAACTGTATTCGGGATCGAGAATAGTATAGAAGAATTTTTCGTAAAATCAGGACTAAAGGTGCAAAATAAATGAGTGTTTATATTTTGTATGTAATTCACTCAGTTTTAAAGTTCGAGAAATAAAGATTTCCTGTTTAACTCCTTATTACATAGTAGAAAGTTAGTTCTTCAGCAATCATATTTTAATCACCTTTAGCGAAAATTTTAATATAAAATTAAAAATCATATGTTAGTTTGTGCTTAACTACTTCCGCTAGTATGACCAATACATCCAAATGTGTAATATCTATAGTTTGTCATAGTCGGGAGTTCATGCATATGGATTTCTTCAGTTTTTCCATATTTTCCGACTTTGGCTCTATGTAGAGTAGCATTGTTATGCATCGAAGTATATCAATATTATCAATACGTGCACACGGAATGAAAACAAAGAACATTTCTAATATAATCGCCTACCGATAAAAATTCCGCGACCTAGCGAAATTCCATCCCACACCAGCTATGAACAGATATCCCCTCTGTACTTGATTTACTGTATCTGTGGATGCATAGTAGAAAGTAGAGACTCTAATACAAGAGTACTCAAACGATCGGTCGAGTGCTTTTTGAGTAGATTTTTAAGATTTAAGTAGGTAACTAACCTACAAACATTTATTACTTAATAAAATAACACTCGGCTAGCGGCGAAAGGCGGCTTTATCAAAGGAACGCGCGGTACCTGTCAAAGAAAAGCCGCGTTTTTCATTCTTGCCGCTTTCTAGAAATTTCGGGCGGCGCGTTTGACGGGAACCTTCGAGACTTTCGTTCACACGGATATAAATGTTGGGCCTGCAGGAATTGGAGTCATTCTGAATTGTAATTTGAAGGCAATACTACGTCGATACAAAGTTTATTATTAAATAGTACAAAATGAGTGCAGCGAAGAAATCTAACACATATCATTTCAAAAACGATTGGCAGGAAGAATTTTTCTTTTGCATGGTGAAGGATGAGTGCATTTATCTTATTTGTCGTGCGTCAGTTGCAATACCTAAGCGTGGTAACTTAGAGAGGCATCATAAACGGTTCATAAAAACTATGAAAAGGATTTTCCGCCACAGAGTAAATTATGAAAACGAAAAGTACGTGATTTGATATCTTGTATGAAAAAAGAACAAACCATGTTCACAAGACCAGCCAAACAATCAAAAGATGCTACGATCGCGTCATTTAAAATATCTCATATATTGGCGAAACACAAGAAACCATCCGACGATGGATCGGTTGTGAAGGAATCATTTAGTGAAGCGGGTGAGACTTTATTTGGAGAATTTAAAAATAAAACAGAAATCATGTCTGCTATTAGAGAACTTCAGTTATTTCGTCCGACTGTGACAAGGCTTATTGAAGTCATAAGTCAGGACATGGCAGATAAACTAAAACATGATATCATGAAATGTACATACTTTTCTTTAAAGTTCGACGAATCCACCAATATGACAGACACTGCCCAGCTGTGTATTTTTAGTCGGATGGTATTCAATGGCATGTAAGTAAATGAAGAATTTTTGACAATTTTGTAAAAAACTACAAGCTACGAATATATAATATAGTGTGCATTAAAACCGATGGAGCACCAGCAATGACTGGAAACAAAAACGGTTTTGTGGCATTGTGTCGAGCTAATGAAGATTTCCCTTCATTTTTTCATTCCATTGTACTACACATCAACAAGTTTTGCGTTCAAAAATTTTAAACACGGAGGAAGTTATGGGCATTTTATTTCTTCACACGGATGTCAGGTGGTTGAGTAGCGAGAAACTCCTAGAAAAGTTTTCAGAATTATTGACCGAAATAACTGCTTTTCTAGACGAAAGAGGTAATGACACTCAGACACTCAGATGTTGAAAAACGAAAAATTGTTGACTAATTTGGCATTTTCGACTGACATCACAATGCAATTAAACACAATTAACTTGGAGCTTCAAGGTAAAGGAAAAACTATTATTAGATGATAAGCGCAGTAAACGCATTCAAAAGTGAATTGCAACTTAAGATAGATCTACTGAAAAGAAAGGATCTGAAACATCTTCTGTCTTTGAAAGCAAGGTTTCCTCAGTTGAATTATGATACGTATGAGGCTGAATTATCAAATATTTTGGGACAATTCGAAATGCGTCTTTATGATTGCAGTTAATTGGCAAACATAGCATCATTTATGAGTTATCCTTTTTCATGTGAAAACATTGAGGAATTAGCGACTGAAATAACAAGTCAGTTTAATATGAACTCATGTTCTGTTGAGTTAGTGCAGATTATATCAGATATACATCTCAAAGCTACAGCATCTGATACAAATTTCTAAACCTAACCCAAACCTTGACTAAAATAATGTATATTGTGCAGAAAGCTAATATCTATGTATGCTACGATACACCCTTCCTAGGTAGGTAGGTAGATAGAGTGTATCGTGTATGTACGACAACACTGCATCACACATACTTGCAGCCTCTCAGAGTTGATCGTAAGTAGTCTAAAAATATTGAGGTAGATCGCCAGCAGTTCAAGTCTAAGCACCCCTGCTCTAATATTTCATAGCATTGACAATGACAAATTTTCTGGGTGATACAATAGATCTTCCACTTTTGGTGCGGTTAGCTCTAGAACTCTTAAGGGCTTTCTGCTTTCATCTTGAACGAAGTCTTCAAGTCTAAGCACCCCTGCTCTAATATTTCATAGCATTGACAATGACAAATTTTCTGGGTGATACAATAGATCTTCCACTTTTGGTGCGGTTAGCTCTAGAACTCTTAAGGGCTTTCTGCTTTCATCTTGAACGAAGTCTTCGATGTATCGTTTCGACTGATACACTGATGCCTGTGGCTTCCAGAAAATGGAGTATGGAGTGCGACGCACTAGGGTCTCTTCTTGCAATTTGGCACAAAAAGCGGTCTTGTTCTTCAGAAGTGATCTTCCTACGACTTCTCCTATTTTGCAGAGGTTGTAGCTCCACGTATCGGGCATAGGTTTTTGAAATCATCCCCTGTGATACCCCCATTGTGGCCGCTATATCCCTCTGTGTCACCCCTCCTCCAACGAGAGCAATTATTCGACCCCTCTGCACATCGGACAATCCAACGTAAGGCATTTTCAATTATGATTATAGGCTTTTTTAAATTTTGAAATTCACAGTTTCAAATCTCAGTGACGACTCTTAAGGGTTTTCTGCTGTATAAACCCCTCAAACGAAGTCTTTGACGTATCGTTTCGACTGATACACTGATGCATGTTGCTTCCAGGAATTTCCTTTGGAGTAAGAGGCGCGACGCACAAAGGTTTCTTCTTGCAATTCTGCACAAAAAGCGGTCTTGTTCTTCAGAAGTGATCTTCTTACTACTTCATCTAGGCCTATTTTGCAGAGATTGTAGCTCCACGTGTCGCGCGTAGGATTTTGAAATCACTTTGTGTTACCCCTTCTTCAACGAGAGCAGTTATTCGACCCCTCTGCACATCGGACAATCCAATGTAAGGCATTTGCAATTATGATTATAGGCATTTTTAAATTTTGAAATTCAGTTTCAAATCTCAGTGATGACTGAGTACAATATCCTGAACATATGGTGATAATTCAACATTTCTCATCATACTATTCAGTTTTTTACAACAAAAACTTTATTCTTGACAAGTAGTCAAAGATCCATGGTTGAAAACAATCAATAATGTGAAATACTGAGTGATTCCATATAAATTTGGTTGTGTGTATCAGGTTTACAAACAATTAATACGTCATTAATTGAGAATTGTCATTTATTATCGAAATTAGATTGAAGTACATTCAGATGGTGAATGTATGAAATTCAAAGAAAATTGTTTTGAATTCAGCAACAAGAAAATTTTCATCTGTCAAACTACGTTCGCAATATTTTATCTGGTGTTCCTATGATTCACTTCTAAGGCGTTTGAAACCGAGGGCATAGCAAATATCTTGAACTGACACAAATTATGTAACAAAATGAAACTTTTATGGGGCAGTCTCAGAAAGGATTTATTCCGAAACTTTTTTATGTTATAATGAAAGATATCTTTATAATTCTGGGAATAAGTGACGACCCAGTGTGACTTTCCCCCTTGGAGTTTCAACTCCCGCATGAAAGCTAAACGTTGCATAGGGGCTACTAGATTGAATTTTCTTATTTTATTTTTACACCCTCAGCGTTCTCTTTCTTCTCTCACATCCTCGCTTACACACCTAGCCAAGGATGGTGTCAAGCTAAAAGGATACGTTTTTCCTCAATGAATTCGACTAATAATTTCCATGTACATTGGTAGTTCTCACTGTATTTTGATAAATTCACATTAGTAAATAAAAACTAATTTCAAAAAAATACAGTAATATGTAAGATGTCTATACTAGTAGTTCACTTTCATATGTGATCATATTTCCAATATTAAAAAATTTATTCATTGATTCAAATAAACTACGACACCATAAATTTGTTGATGAATCAACCGATTAATTATCGATTCGTAAAGTCCAGAACCTTTGGATTAATGTATTTAAGCACTTCAATAAACAAAATGCCGACGATTAAATTGATACTTTGGTTTGAATACATCCAAATATGTCTACAAAGTTCTTATCACAAGGAAATATTAAATACTCTGCAATTCACATCGATGCGCGTTTTACCAAATGAAAACTTCAGTCGAGGAGCTATCAATGATCTGTAGGTTGTCAAGAACTAGTTCTCTGATCTCATCATCAAGTCGAATACCACGGAAAAAAATGGTCCACAATAGAACTCGTCGATGTTTTCTACGCGATCACAAATGTTCGAATTAGAGTTCTCTCTTTTTATAATACGCTCGTTGTTTTCATCGTCTTCACTACCTCTCGTAAGTTTTCACTTTCGGATGATAGGGAACGCCTCCCACATACATACAGGGTTCGATATTCGCTGACTCTAATAGAGTTAAGAGATACCTTCGGGTATCGTGCAGAGGTATACAATACTGATGAGCAGTAACGCAACTAATATCACTTTTTGTTTCATATTTTTACATCTTCTGGGTCAAACCAGAAGATGAGCGTGAATTTGTTAGTTAGCTATTTTACCTAGGCAACTAATTGCGTATTTTATTATGAAACTCAAAATCTCAGATTCGGTTAAGATAAAACCAGTGTAATGTTGATTGTTTACAAATAAAATGAAACAAAACGTCGACGTTCGCGAGGCATCTCAAAGCATCATACAAAACCAGAAGAGAAAAACTACTTCGGTAAGGTAACTATTCTAAAAATAAGACATACTCAAGTTCTTCACTGATAATTGAATAAACTAAGCTGAAAGTTCTGATCCATGACAAGATGCGAAAAGTTTTGTGTTTCTATAAAAGCAAGGTGTCTCCAAAATGAAATTTTGAAAACTTTCTGTTTGTTATGGCACAGAATATCAAAATGTGAGAATGCGTTAGAGAAGAATGAAGTGACCTAGATGCAGAGTGGCGTAAAATGAAATAAGATTGGAAAACATATAGATTTCAGAAACAATGAGAAAAAACGGAGGCGATAATTTGAAGTCTACCGAATAGAAATAAAAATGAGCTGCAAAAAAGGTAAAAATATGAGAAAATCAAGCATTACTAAAATTACAGAATGGAAAAATAGTGTATATCTTAAAAAAACAATAATCGAATCCGAAATTTAGGTTTGAATCATGAAAAAGGTCTCTGAAATGTAAAACAGGCAGAAAGCAAAAGTTTTGAGATCATAAGGCTATAAAAATCTATTATAACGAAAAATGTGCCATCAAGTTGGTCAAGTAACTAAATCTTATATAGAATAAATATATGAATAAATGAAATATGTTTATTTCCACTGAATACAAAATGTTTAAAACTTTACTGAAAATTATACTGGGTGATTCGCCAGTGGCGCGGTGCTCTGTAGCTCGTACACTTTTGAAGATTTGATTTTTGTTCGAACGGTATTGTATTTAGAAAGTAAAAATCTACTTCAGCAATTCATTTTGAAGTAAACAGGGTTTCCAAAATTTCTATAAAAAAATCTTGGGTGGTTTTTCAGATTGGAATACCACTTTTTTGTTGAAGATTCAAAAGCGTCCTAAAATCTGCTATGATGTCTTCAAATAATGAGTTTTTTTGGTGAGTAGTTTCGTCACAATTTTTTCTCCTTAAAAATTCATGAAAATAGGCTCTTACATCATCGCATGCTCCTTCGGCCAGAGAGGATGAATACTTTTTTCCTTTCATTTTCTTATTGCCCAAGGATAGTTTTATTGATAATTGAAATAGATTATCCCCATTTCATACAGGAGTGACTCAAAAAATTATTGAATATTGTAATTTTGAAAATATCTTATCTTGACTTTTTCAAATGGAACATCCTGTATTTTAGTATTAAAGTCAACACATAAAATATTCTACCATATTTTGCAGAAGTAACCTTATCTTTATCTTCGACCACTTTCGAAATAAAAAAAAATAAACTAAAATCATAAAATCAGAGGTTGCGAAAGAAGTGTTTATTAGTAAATCTAAATACATTTCACTATTGAGGTTCCCGTCGAAAAAGTGCTGCCCAATTAGATATTCATTTACTATAGCAGCCCATACATTCAAGGACCAACGATGCTGGTGATCTATTTGTCTCGTGAGGTGTGGATTTTCCGTGGCGTAATAATGAAAGTTGTGCCTGTTAACAAGCCTATTCTTGTGGAAAGTTGCCTCCTCTGAGATAAGAACTCAGCTGAACATATTTGGATTTTCCGCTACTTTGTCACTTGCCCAAAACAATATGCATGAAATTTATTCACTTTTAAGATTCTCTGGACGGAAATTTGACTTATATCTGTCAACTGAGAAATCTCTCTTTGGCTTTTATATGGGTCCTCTATCACTGTCAACAGAACTGATGACTGGTTGTCTTCAGCTGTAGCAGTTTTTGATTTTTCATTTTTTTCTGTAAGCGATATTACCCGTTTCGGTAAATCTAATTAAAAGTTTTTCAAAGCATCTTGCATCAGGATTCCTCTTATCAGGAAACCTTTGTGCATAAACTCTACTTGCCAGCAAATAATTTCTATCACACTCCCCCAGAATAAAAATCATATCAACCATTTCTTCTTTGGAGAACTTCATGGCAGTCAATTGAGAAAATTGGGTTCAAACCTCACTTTTACAATGTTTAGTAACGAAACACTGATAAGTTCACCATGTAAAAAAATAAAAAAAGTCAACACATACCTCGATTTAAGTTTTAATCATCTTGATTTTGTCATTCTTTAAAAGAATTATCTTGTTTAGGTTGCATTTTTTACTACTTGAATCATTACAGAAAAAAAAACACTTCTGTGCGAATAATGATATGGTTTGTAGAATTTTCATCAAAAGTTTTTACAAATAATCGAATATTTCGAAAATGATCGAAGATAAAGATAAGGTTACTTCTGCAGAAATATAGCACAATATTCTATGCGTTGACATGAATAATAAAATACAGGGTGTTCCATTTGAAAAAATCAAGATATGATATTTTTAAAATTAAAATAATCAATAATTTGTTTGAGTCACTCCTGTATAAAATGAAGCTAATCTATTTCAATTCATCAATGAACCTATCCTTGGGCAATAAGAAAACGAAAGGAAGAAAGTATTCATCTTCTCTGGCCGAAGGAGCCTGCGATGAAGTGGGAGCCTATTTTCATGAATTTTTACGGGAAAAAAAATATTGTGGCGAAACTACCCACCAAAATAACTTATTACTTAAAGACATTATAACAGAGTTTAGGCCGCTTCTGAACCTTGAACAAAAAGGTGGTCTTACAATCTGAAAAAAACCACCCAAGATTTTTTTATAGAAAATTGGGACCCCCAATTTACTGCAAAATAAATTGCTGAAGTAGATTCTTGCTTTCTAGATACAATACCGTTCAAACAAAAATGAAATCTTCATGAGTGCACGAAGCTACAGAGCACCGCGCCACTGGTGAATCACCCAGTATATCTAATATGCTTAGAACTGAAGTATTCCAAATTGTTGACTCGGCTAGAAACGAGATAAAAAAAATTCCAAAATGACTCGGCGTGAAACGAAGTAGAAAATTGTGATCTTTGCAATATGCTCTAACATCAGTCATGAGATACATCATAAGAAGATGATAGTTGATGATATCAACACTATTGTAATTTTGTGGGTAGGAATATAATGGATCAATTGTGAATTGAGTTATATCAGTGGCATGGTCCGGAACATTCCAATGTATTAATTCGCTTCATGAGCATTGATAGTATGTTTTCAAATTATCTTTTTGATGAATATACTCATGAGGATTCCTATATCAGATCTGATTTCATGTTAGTTAGATTTCTCTCCAACTCAACTCCACATTGAATTTATTAATTTGCGTTCTGTCCTCCGGATTTAACAACCATTTTTGATGGAGCTGCTACTCAGGCAATCTTGACTAATACATATGATATAACAATAAATATGGAGCTTGGTCGGATATTTTAAGGACAAACCTCGTATCTGCTCTTCAATTAGAAGAGTAACCGGTGATCTCTAAAGTGTGCTACTAGTATACTTCTCGGAGATCAAAATATCAAAATATGATGCTATTTGTTTGTTGATTGAGCCAAATAAATCGACATTCAATGTTCATGAATTTTCATTCTGATAATTCGAGAAAAAGAAAATATTCGATGTCCGTAATGAACGGAGCATAGTACACACACTGAAACAAGATTGGACCCAAGATCCTCATCTGAGAATCAAAAACTTTCTCAGTTATCATATTCCAAAGTCAAATGTTCATAATCTCAGATTTATAGAAAAAAATACTATGAGATACAATATTAAATTGAGTTTCAAATTCGTAGTCCTGCGATTTCTAGCAACTGGACAGGAGCTCTTGGATATTATACGTATAATACAGGGTGTCAGTGAATTGCGTGTATAAAGTTATACCACAGATTCTTCAGCTCGAAATAAGTCGATCTAGGCCAACTTACCTATATGAAAAGTTTCTTCGTTTGGCCGATAGAGGTCGCCAAATCCAAAAATTTTTTCTTATTTTTCAAATAATTCGAGAACGACTCGATGGATAAAAACCATATTTCGTATGCGTAATCGGGTACGTTATTCACGTTTTTCAGTGATCAACTCAATGACCTTGACGTTTAACAAGTGTCCTTAAAAACTCGAACGTGTTCTTAATCAACCATAATTTTTCAACTGTCTGCGTTTGAAAAAAACTGTTTCAGACATTGAGTAGCTAGACTAATTATCAAACTTTTTCGTCTCTTGAAAAATTTTGATATGATGAGCGGTTCAATCACAAAAAACAGTTTTTCAATTTCATGATTTAATTTCTTCAACCACCTAGCAAGTCAAAAATATCAAATATTGACCATGTCGGCTTTCGATTTGGTTCTGTAGTCTGGCAGATAGTCATTTTATTATGCTAGACAAACTCTTGTTGACAAAATGATGTTTTCTAGATTGCTAAATCTGATCAAGCAAACAGTAAATTCATTGTTCAATAGTAGAAAAATCGAAAAATTCGAAGAAAAATTTTAATAAGTTTCTCACAATGGCTATTTAAAAATATGACAACAGGTTGGCCAGTTGGAAACTAAATAAGAAAAAAAGTCACTTCAAAATAGTGATTAATTAGTTTACACCCAAAATTTCATTCAACTGTAGGAAATGTTCAAAAATGCCACCATTTTGCTGAATACAGGAGTTAATCCTCTTTAAGAAATCAAATTGGACCCTTGGCATTACTTCAGGGTAATATTTGAAGGAATTAGCTGCATTTAAAATTCTCATATGTAACTCTTCTCGGTTGTCAAGTGGAATAGAGTAAACTCTATATTTTAAAGGACCCCAAAGAAAGAAGTCGCACGGTGTGAAGTCGGGAGATCGTGCTGGCCAACTTGAAGGAGCATCAGTTCCCCTTCCGATCTAACGATTCGCATACTGTGCATGTAAGAACTCGCGAACCGAACAACATTTCTGCACCCAGTAATACTGAAATATCGTCCAACAAACCCGGCAAAGTTTCTTGCAAAAAATTCAAATATGCCTCTCTTTTTAATCGATCTGGAATCACTACCGTACCAATAATGAAATTGTCAATTACTGAAATCCATACGTTAATTTTGAATTGATTCTGATGATGTGTACTTGTAGAAGCATATGAATTTTCGAAACTGTACCCGTGTTCATTGTAGGTGAGTGATGCCAGACCTAGTAAAAGTGCATTCGTCAGTAAATAGAATTTGCCAACTGAAGTGGAGATCCTGAGTTCTCTTCTCTTGGATAAATCGGCAGAAAGTTAGGCGATGGGTTAGATCGTTGGGAAGTAATTCTTGAATTGAAGTGAAAGGATGAAATAATTGTTCCTTCAAGACGTCATACGCGTGCTTAAATATAGGTTTTCCTCAACCATGTCCAAAATTTGTTCTTTGTGTTCTACCGTCCTTACTGTTGGTCCTCGATCCAAATTCCTGGGCTTGAAGCAACCATTCTCGCGGAGGCGCCTCTCCAGATTTCCAAACATTTGGTGTCTCGGCACTATGGGTTCTGGAAAATTTTCAGCATGTACTCTCGCGCTTTCACGTCCATTGCCTGGACAAAATTCGTTCACCATAACCATTTCAGAGTTACTGTACATCTCCGTGCTTAATAGTGATGAAAAAATCACCAAAATATCTAGTTAAGAACTTGAGGAACACTGCTGTGTCAACAATTGGTTGGCAAGCATAATAAATGACAATCTGCCAGACCACAGAAATAAATCCAAAGCCAACATGGTCAAATGTGATATTTTCGACTTGCTAGGTGGTTGAAGAAATGAAATCATGAAATTGAAAAACTGTTTCTTGTGATTGAACCGCTCATCATATCAAAATTTCTTAAGAAACAAAAAAGTTTGATAATTAGCCTAGATACTATATTTCTAAATCAGTTTTGCTCAAACGAGAATAGTTGTAAAATTATGGTTGATTAAAAACACGTTCGAGTTTTTAGGGACAGTTGTTAAACGTCAAGGTCATTGAGTGGATCACTAAAAAACGTGAATAACGTAGACGATTACGCGTACCAAATATGGTTTCTATCGATCGACTCGTTCTCGAATTATTTGATAAATAAAAAAAAACTTTGGATTTGGCGACCTCTAGCGGCCAAACGAAGAAACTTTTCATATAGGTAAGTTGGCCTAAATAGATTCATTAAGAGCTGAAAAATCTGTGGTATAACGTTGTACACGCAATTCACGGACACCCTGTATAGGATACTAGTCTACAGGAACTTACTCCTCATGTCATCCATTCAACTTATGTTTCGCAATATTCAATACACATTCAAATACTGGTAGTATGTTTTGTGTATAAGATACTTGGAGAATTGCGACCATAACGACGATTATAATTTTTGGTCCAATCTGTGAAATATATCTACCAATGGAGTAGTTTCGAAAAACGACGATACATTTTACTACTTCACTAAAATTTTGGTATAAGTTCTCATAATTTCTTGAGATTTTTCCGGCATCAAATTTAAAGATATCACCTCAGCTGCCTGAACAATATTTGATAATGTACAAATTTCCTTATTCACACAACAGGAACCCATTTTGATTAGTTTTCACGCACAAGCACTGACACTTATGGAAATGAATAAATTCTGATCAAAACAAGCACAAAACTTGATGAATCTCATCATCGAATGTGAAACTGTTGATTTATGGAAACTGCTTATCTGCTTGTTGATGATTATTTACTCAGCTTATCCATCTTACCAATGTGTTACATCCCGACGTGAGTTTCCCAAAAATCTTATGATCGTCTTAAAGAAAGAACTTTCAAGAAATACAGCTTTTTTCCAGTGGATCTTCAATAATTGTTGCACTCAGACGACGAGTTAACCTCTTTCTTTCCCCCAAACATTTTTAGAATAAGCTGCTGACCACAATGATTGTGTTTCATTCCTCGCTTCATTTGAAACCTTTTTTGTACCTAGTAATTTCAAAATCAATTTATCAATCAAATCGATGACATAGACTGCCTGAGAATTCAAAGAATTATGATTTTGGTTTCTTCCTTCAATCCTAAATTTTCGGGAAAACAAAAAGCTGGTTTTCTACGATCCTCAGGAAATTTGATATCATGTTCATGAATAACCCAGAATTAAATATATTCTATTCTTCTACAGCTTTATCTGGATCATTTTTCGATACCGTGTAGGTCGAAAATTCTAAGAAACTATCCTCGTCCCCTCAATCTAATCACCTGACCACATGACAAATTAGTTGCTCCTTGAATTATTTTCGATATATATCGAAGAAATCAGATCCGACCACATAATTATAAAAAAGCCCTACCCAAAAATCGAGGGACAATTGATTTTGAAAATATACATAGAAACAATTTGTGGGTTTTCGCGACTATAGTAATGGAAGTTGTGTGTATAGAAAAAGCCATTCTTATGAAATATCCATTAATCAGTGAACAAAGAAATCTAATTTCATTGTATCACTTAGTTTTCGATAAATTCGATAAACCTCAACCCACCTCTACTAATTTTTGGAGTAGTTGAATATGGTACACGTAATACTAATTTTGCGTTAAGTTTTTTGATACAGAGGTTTTTTATATCTTATTTCTTATACACTTGTTTGGGCGTTTCTTTAAAAGACAGACAAATTTATAATTTTTTACCTTCGGATAATAATGTTTTTGTTCGTGTTGTTCTCTCGTAATCAACACTTACAATCTGCTCAAATCGTCGTTTCAAACTTTTGAATCACATTTAGGAAGACTTCTGGATAATTTGCTGCATAAATTCGGGATGTCAATAAACAATGCAAATGACTATTTCCTATGGCATATACCACGTTCACTAATTCTTCAGTAGTAAAATTCATTGTAGAGAAAGAAAAACCTATTCGAACAAACGCAAAACGATGAGAGGTTCCGGAAAATAAATCAAAAAACCCAAAATGAACAATCATCTTTGAAAAACGAAAATTCAAAAATACTGAAAATAAACGACTATTACCTAAAAAATGAAAAATATTCGAAATAAATGATGGATAACACATAGATTTAAATAATGATTTTTAGGTATTATATGTACGTTTTGTGAAATCACTGACATTGTTATAAATAATAAAATGCGAAATTTTTAGTTTTCTGAATATGTTGAAAATATGTATAGGAAAACAAATACAGTTCAATAAGTCATCAGATGTCTTTCGACTGTAATCATTAAATACAGGCTGGTTTATTCGAATTATTGCAACAGATGCGAAAAAACAGATTTTTAAAGCGTGTCTAAATTAACTTTTTCTCGGATATTGTTCCTAGTTAGACAATATTTGTGAATGTTAGTACAAAATTTCGAAAGATTTTGTGAAAATTCTTGCATGAAATATATTTAACATTACAAAAAATTTTTTAACTCTGAATCTATCAAATATAGGTCTAGAAACACCTAGTCTATATCAATAAGTATTGAAACTGTATTTCTTTGAAGTGTCTTAATACAGGGTGTTTCATTTGAAATAATAATAATGAGTTATCTCGAATTGGTGGAATTCAGCCAGTTTTTTTCCAAAGATCTTTATTTATACATTTTGTCGACGTTTCGGCACAATATTTTGCCTTCTTCAGCACTCTAAAATGAATTTTACTATCAGTATATAAAATTTTCTTCTTTAAGAAAAGTGAAGCAACAAAACATATATGTGTATAAATTAAACAGACTCTCCTCTATCGAAAACCGAATTGTTAGACATCACACGAAACACTCACAAGCTCGAACAAATTGAAAACACTATGAAATGTATATATGAAAACTGCCATAAAATACAATAAATAAATAATAATTAATACACATATATATTCTGTTGCTTCACTTTTTTTAAAGAAGAAAATTTTATTTTCTATTAATTTTAGAGTCCTGACGAAGGCAAAATATTGTGCCGAAACGTCGACTGAATGTATAAATAGAGATCTTTGGAAAAAACTGGCCGAATTCCACCAATTCGCAATAACTTATGAGAAAAATAGCCAACTAATCATTACCTAGAATAATAATGAGGTTTGAACTTAAATAAAATTCGACATCACTGTACATACTTTACAGGAGTCATATTTCCGATGTATTTTTACAACTGCTATGTGATTTGCAAATGACTCTCCCCATCTCCGTCCTCGATTTTTGAGGAAAACTCATTGGTAAAAAGAGAAAGTATCTAATATTCCTTCGTTTTCGGATTATTCAACATTTATCGACTTTCCGGGATTTCGGCATATGCTATTTACTATCAATCTTCGGATACTTGAGTAAAATTCAGAGACGTATTCAATTTTCATCTGAATGGTTTTCAAGTTACAATTTGAACATGTGTTTTTTGCATAAAAACCAGGTAAATTTGAATACTATAGGAAGAGTATTTTTTTCTCTTAACAATCATATTTAATATGCCTGCCAAGTTTCTTCAAAGTGTGAATATTTCCAGAACTAAGAATTTTTTCAAAATTCTGTGGTTTCATCAAGTAAACCGCTACGAATTTGAACAGAACAAACCAAATGTTTTCAATTCTATGCTCACAACAATGAAGCAAACTTATAATAAGAATAAACGAAAATTATTCATTACTCATGAGTAGAGATATATCAACAATAATTAGTAAAAAAATCAAATAATAGATTGATCACTCAAAAGTATTTCCATTAATCAAAATGCTGAAATTGAAACGTCCAGAAATACTTCTTCTTGCATTTTGAATTTGAATATTGGTCACTGAAGCTCAACTCTTCCATATCATTCTCAGTTTGTCTATACAATAAATCCTTGATATAGCCTCTAAGAAAAAACTTATGGAGTTAAATCTGATGAATAAAAGGTCATTCCATAGGTCCTCCAGTTCGCGTGCAATTATCACCGAAAAACGGGTTCAAAAGTTCTGAGACATTTCTTGTCTTGTGTGGAGCAGCACCGCAATGCTGGAAACATACTTACCTTCTTTGAACCAAGGAAAAATTCCCTCCGCTATGTCCTCATCTATTTTATTCTGATAAAATTCTACGCAAAAATTTTTATAACATCAAAAATGATGTACGCCGAAGCACAATGGTTCATTAACGAGATCAAAAAAACAGTTAAACATTTACTTTTCGATGGGGATTGTCATCGGTCCAATGTTCATTATTGCGATTGAATAATCCGTCACTGATCACAATGAGGATGATCACAATCCATATGGTAAACTGATAGAATTCGTTATTCTCTCTTGACGTTTCTTGATACCAAAAAAAACCGCTTTCATAATCTACAGGCTGTAAAAAGTGAGATTACCTCATCGTATAAGGATGAAACTTATTCTTTCGGAAATTTCACAGAACCTTAGATTTCGGTATCGAGTTCTATGCTTCAAGTTGCCTAAATGAAACTTCTTTATTATCTTGTTTATTGCAACTTTTAGCTCTAAGTGCTTTGGAAAAACCTGTGCTTATAAGTTTTTGGTTCAATCTTTAGAACTTGTGACTTGTGATGTGTTAGTTAGGTACAATTGATTGTATATTAATTTTGAAACTGAATACATTTACAGTGAATAGTTGTTACTTAAAACAAGCCATAAAAATCGCTGTCAAATTTATGAACTAGAATAAAAAGACGCTAACTAAGACCTAAAATCGAGATGATTTTCTCAAACCGAGCCTGAAAGAATATTTTTTTCAATAATTATGTGAAGAAGCAAAACTTTGGAAAAAACTCAAGGCAAAATTTTCATACTATTTTAAGAAAGATATTTTGTAGAAGTCTTTTCCCCCACATTTTTGTTTTCACCTGAATATTAATTTAATATCGAAATATCCTTGATCTGCTTTGAGTGATAACTTCCATTCCGTTTTTCATGTGATTCCCTCGAAATTCTCCTCATACCTTACTGTTTGACACCATCCTTTCTCGTCCTGTTAACCCAATAGCAATCCAGAGCGCGCGCGGGACCGGTACTAAAACACAGTCATAAAAACACACAAACCAATTTAGCCGGTACAGTGTGCTGCCAGTAGCGAACGGAAGAGGGACTTGGGAACGAGTCACTTTCCCGCTTTTCCCCCCTGATTTCCCGATTTAATTTCAAAGGCCCCGCTCGTCAATCTTTGCGATAGTTAATTTAGAAATTGTAATGTTCTCACTCTCCAAATCATCATAAAAGTTACAAATTAAACGCACAATACCTACGCTCCAGCGAAAATTGGATGACAGTTTGGTCCAAATTGGCTTTTGCCCCAATATTTTATCAATGAAACTTCATATCTCGACGGATATAGACCAAACACACTATTCCAAATACGAAATGTCCCCGAATGTGAAACCAGCCGCTGTCTCGATAAAATACCTGTGTGAAAATTATTATTTATAAGAATCTCATTGTAATCTTTCGAATTAATATCAATATCCTCTACAATTTAAGAAGTATAAATTCTGTTAGAAAAGGTACTTGAAAAGCTTTATTCGGATGATATCGAATGTTCGCTTCAATTCATTCATTAAATTGAAAAGCCTCAACTCATCCATTATGATTCAAACAATTTATTGTAACTCAACTTCAATTAACGCTTCGAAGAAACTTAATATTCCACAAATAAAAGATTTTATATTCGGAGTGTCACAAAACTTAAAGTGAAGTCGCCAAAGAAAGAATTCCGATATATACCTCGGAAATGACAGATTTTTTCAATTAAACCATTCGTTCACAAGTATAGACCTTCCTTCCTTGTCGGCCCTCCTCCGTCCACTTCTGAACATAGGCCTCTCCGTGTCGCTTCCATTCATGTCTGTCTTGTGCTATTCTAAACCACTGTCCTCCGACTTGGTATTTTATATCGTCGATCCAACGTCTTTGCGGCCTGGCCTGCCTCTACTTCGCTTGGTCTCTCTAGGCCTCCATTGAATAACCCTCAGGGTCCATTTCTCTCTGTCCTGCCTTGCAACGTGACCTACCCATCTCCATTTCATCTCGGCTATTCTTTTTATAATGTCTGAGACTCGCGTTCTTCGCCTGATTTCGTCGTTTCTTACTCGGTCTTTTAGGGATACTCCCAGCATTTAACGCTCCATGACTCTTTGAGTAGTCCTTGGGCGATTGGCACTATGCTTCGTTATTGTCATCGTTTCAAGTCCTTATGTAGCCACAGGTAAGATACAGGAGTCGTAAACTTTTCTCCTTAAGTTAATTGGGATATCGGTATTTCTCAGGATATCTTGAAGTTTCCCGAAGACGGCCCAGGTTAACCCAATTCTTCTGGTTATTTTGGCTTTCTGGTTTTCTTTTCCTAGTTTCATGGCGTGACCCAGATAAACATACTCGTTTACATTTTCGATGACTTGATTCCCTAAATGGATCGGAACGTTGTTGGGGCACATGACCTTGGTTTTTCCTATGTTCATTTTCAATCCCATACTATTCGCGCTTCATTCAGCTGCACTAACATCTCTTCTAACTCGTCTGTGTTTCCAGCAATAGGGACGATGTCATCCGCAAAGCGCAGATGATTAATGTACGATCCTTCGATTTTGATGCCCTTTTCTTGCCATTCCAATTTCTTCAATACGTCTTCTAGAGCCAGGGTGAAATGTTTCGGAGATATCGTATCACCTTGGCGTACCCCACGTTTAAGATCAATTCTTGCAGTTCTTGTATATCATCATCAATTTTGACATGCATAGTTGCTCTCTGGTATCCTTATAACTGCACTGTACCTAGAGTCAATTCTAGCATTATTCATAGCATTTAGAAAGAATCATGTTTCGAATGGTTTATGGTAGTCTACAAATGCCGAGTATATAATTATACTGTACTCAGTTGTTTTTTCCAATAGTGTACGCAATGTCTGCAGAAGGTCTATGGTGTTGTAACCACTCCTAAAGCCAGCTTGCTCTGGTGAGGCGTTTTGTTAGGATTTCCTAACATGAAAGTTTATAGAGGTGTGATAACCTCGTTCTCGATATCTTTCTTGGACACTTTCCCTTTTTCATACTTTTAAGTGCGCTTCTAATTTCACTGAGGCATATATCTGGCAGGTCCTCTGATCCCACATTTAATACTGAACTCGATGTGTCAATAATAATTGGGAACTTGGATCTGTAGAGGTCGGTGTAAAACTCTTCTATTACTAGAGATATTTGTTCTATGTTGGATACAATTATTCCCTGTTTGTTTTTCATCTTTGTCAGCTTTGTTCTTCCATTTGAGAGTTTTGATCGATCTGAGAACTCTCATATTGGCATTCTTTTCGATCGTTTCCTGGATCGTTCTAGTTTTGTGTTCTCTCAGGTCTCTGCGTATGGTTTTTTTAATTCTTTTATTCAATGTTCTATGTTCTTCCGTTTCCTTTTCAAGTCCCTTTCTTTGGTCCATCAGTTGGACTGTAGAGATAGTGAGCTTCTACTCTTGGAGCTTCCTCACTTTAGAGCATATTTCTTTGTAGCTGCGGTGACACTTGATTTTATTTGTTGGTTTAGTTGTTCAATATCCATTCTTATAAGCGTTTCTTCTGTTTGTAACCTTCCTGCTATTTCTGCTTGGTATTCGGCATTCCTTGCTCCGAGGTGATCGAGTGTCGGGAATCTACGTTTTTTAATGAGTTTTTTTCTCTCTTGTTTAATATCGAACCGGAAGCAAGCTCGGACTACTCTGTGGTCACTCTCATTGTCTACTTTATTAAGAACGGACACATTACTACAGTTCTTTCGGTTGTCTGAAAGTATGTAATCGATCTAATTTTTTGTGGAGGTATCCGAGCTTCTCCAGGTCCATTTGCGTTGAGGAGGTTTTTCGAAAAATGTATTTAGACAGTGAAGGTTCTCTTTCAAGAGAAAGTTCACGAGCATTTCCCCTCTATCGTTCCTTATTTCTAGGCCGTATTCACCGATTTTCTGTATCATTTTGCGTTTTCTTGCCGATTTTGGTGTTGAAATCCCCAATTATGATCGTGAAGTACATTGTATATTGATTATTTGTACTACATAACGCTTGTTTAACGACAATGTAAGATATATGACTCGATCCGAAACAGCGCAGAATTTGGATACTTTGTCTTTTGTGTTCTTGTTTACAAGGAAACCTACGCCTCCAGTAACTTTTGGCTGGTTTCAATTTTGAAAACCCCCCTAGAAGAGCTCAGATTCGACGACAAAATATGGAGTTAGGTCGAATACGTCTAGGACAATCCTGATATTATGATATATTGTCAGTTGTGGTACTGGTGTCTACAGTTTTTATTGTAGATTGATGAGAAGATCCAGTAAAATGTTTTTATTGGTATCTTACATTTGGTTCCACTGGATTAAACTTTTGCAAAATCCTTGGCCTATTGTTTTTGAAATTTTTCTATGAAAGAATTTCGCAGAAAAATAACACATGTATTTTATAGAGATCTATGCGTGTCCACAAAGAAATTGATCATTAACAAAGTTAATCATGCAATTTCTGTTAGTACACTCACAATTAAACATATTATGGAATATTTCACACGGAATCTATAAATATTGGCAACTATTACTCCATTTAAATGTACAAACTTTCCGAACACCTCGGAAAAAAAACAATAGCAGTCTTTATCAGTACCTATGATGTAAACATGCAAATGTTTTATTCTTTATTTTATCCAGTACTGAAACAATCAGGAAACGTACATCTACCGAACTTTATATCATTGTAATAATTGTTGAAAGTTATTTTTTGGAAAATATGAAAAGATGCATTTAGATGAAAGTCTTTCAAAACTTAACACGGTACATAATACCAAATCATAAAGATACCCGATGCGGCTATCGTTTTGTTACAACCACAAGATGATTCTCTCACAAACCACCCTATTAGGCTAGTATTCAATGAGAATCTGAGGAGTTCACTTCTATATTGATTCTGAATCGAATCCAATAGGTATCTGGGTTCACTCTTATGAACTTTTCATTTTATTCGATCCTACAAGAAAAAATCCAGAGGTATCAAATCGGGGGATCCAGGTGACAGAGACATGGTCCATTATTTCCCATGTCTCCTTAATTTTGACATCACTGGTCTTGTGCCATGAGCGCCTTGAGGTGACGATCGGTCCATTTGATACCACATTTAATGCAAATTATACTTTACTTTATTGAACGAGCAAGTTACGAAATGTGGAGGAGTCATTTCCTCAGTTTTCTCATTTTTGGCAAGGTCAATTTTATGGCAAATATAAATTTACAAAATAAGCATCTATAACTTCTAGCCATTCTAGGCATAGAGAAACCTGTTAATGTTCAATTATCCTCTAATGATGTGCAGAAAGAGCTTGTTTCATTCAAACAAAAACCAAGTTTTCGATCTCCAAAGTTAGTCACGATGGCGTATGATTATCGAATATCCTGTGTTGTGAACGACTGGAGATTTGACATCCCCAATTAACCATCCTTCCTCTGTTGATTGAGTAGATGAAAAAATTCTTCGAACGAATTCAAGTAACTTATTTCTTGTTCTGAACGAATACATTCTGAAAAGTTTCGAAAACAATTATTTTTGGCGAATTCAAGATGAAACAAATGTAAGACAAGTTGTTCAAATTGTTCATTGAAGAGAAAAAATGAAAAACCCACCATACCATTCAAAATGACAGTTGCAGTCACTACATAATGAAAATATTTTCCTAAATTTGAAACCGCATGCCAAATTACAGAGTTGTACAGCTGTTAGATGTCATAAAGATTCTAATGGTCTACTTTAAAGGATCACTGTATATATGAAGAGAAACCTTCAATCTGAAACAGAACACCCAAAGATGGAAGTGTAGATTTTATTATATAATAACAACGTAGATATTGAAATCGCATAACATAAAAGAATATGATTCGTGCTAAATCTTTTGAATCAATACAGATGTTGGGGTATCATAAAACTAGAAATTATAACTTAAAATTGAAAAACTGCAAAATCACAAAATTATTTGGCTACTCATCTGTACTTGACAATATTTCGATGAGATGTATGCTCAACTTGATAGAATAAAAATTCATGGCGAATTGGTCGCTTTTAGACCTAGGGTCTTTAGTAGGCCATTTTTGAAAACCTTATATGGGTTATTTAATATTGGAGAACCAATTGATTACTGAGTTAATACAGGATATCCCAGAATGAGATGTCAATCTTGCGGAATCTGATAGAATTCATCAAAATAATTCCACAACTACATAAAACATTTTGTCCTATGACCTACATCTGCTGTAATGTTTAGCCCCAAAGTTGAAAGACTTTCAAACAATAACATGTGTTATTTTCAACGGATTTCGATGAAATCCCAAAACTTTCAATGAAAAATAATATTTTACGTGACAGTAACTTTCATCTGTTGCGCCCCATATGCGGGGTAAACTACCACTAAGAGTTATTATCCTCAAGTTTTGAAGAGTTTGAAATTTTTATGATTGTGATTGAAATTTCAAATTCCTTAAATATAATTTACATGAAAAATTATTTTTATTAGATAACGAAAAAATTAACCAGTAACAAATAAAATGATCTCGAGACGTAAAGGCAGCCTCGAAATCCTGAAATAAAATTGTAAATGAAATTGTTCTATTGAATGAGAATCTGCCTTTATTCCAATGTAATTTGAACCTCCTTCAAAAGAGCAATATACTTATTGCCAACGTTCCCCATTATAATTTTTTGATGGTTGTCTCGAATAAATAGTTTATTTACATTAATTCTTCACAGTGAGATCCACCAACTCTGATGGATTCATACTCTTGATACAAAAGATAAAGGGTATCTCCCAAGCTCTATGACCAACTTTGAGAGGTTATTCCTGAAGAAATTCTGAGACAAATTATTGAGAACAGCACGGTCCAAATTTTTTCAAATTCAGAGATATTCAGCTTATGAATTTGATCCTCATGAACCCTCAAATCACAATTTTTAATAGACGAGAGCGAGTCTGTGGTGTAACCATAGATGGAATGAAATACATATATTGTTGTACAAAATATAATGAATCATAAATATTTAAAATATAATAAATGATCACCAAGAAAGTTGTGTTACTTTTGATTGATAAACGTCAGAATATCTTTTTAAATATATAATTATTGTTTTGAAACCTTAGATTCCTCGAATCGAGATTGTATTCCCAGTAATGAAGAATGTGCAGATATGATCTATATTTATAGGTCTTGTGATGAAAATGCACGAGAACCTGCTAGAGAATATCATCGAAGATTTCCTCAAAATCATCCCTTATTCGAACATATTTTACTTCAGTATTGAGAAGACTCAGACAAATAAAATGAGGACAACATTATAGACTGTGTTGAAGATAATCATCCGATTAGTATTCCGCGCATTGCAAATTAATTGCAAATGCAAGCACACAAAGTGTTGTGAGGTGTGTTCTAAAAAGATAGGAACTGCACCCTTATAATCGACAATGAATGCAGGCATTAAATGCAGGGAACGAGCAGCATTGACTCACATTTTGCCGCTGGATTCTGCAGCAACAAGCTCAAGATCCAGATTTAATTTCCATTATTTTATGGTCTGATGAATCAGACTTCACAAGAGATGGTATAGATGAAATAATTTCCATAATAAAGATTTATCGGCTGTGCAGAATCCAAATGCGAAGGCAAAGTCGTTCCCAAAGGAGGTTGAGTACCAACGTTTGGTGTGGCCTTTATAGCTTTAGCATCTTGCCCATTAATATTGTAAATAACAGATTGAATACCATTACTCATCGAAGTTTTCGCGTTTCATTGATGATGTTCAGCCAAATGTTAATCAGAATATGTATTATCAACAAGACGGAGTACTACCTCATCAAGGAAGAATATTTGTTGAATGTTGAATGGCTGAATAAATATTTTCCAAATATGTGTATTGCTAAGAAAGGTCCAATTGCTTGCCCACCACGATCACTGAATCACAATCCATAGGACTTGTATGTATGTGGATACATTAAACAACTCGTCTACAGTGTAGAGATCACACATTTCGAGCAGTTACTAGAACGGATAATCAATACCGCTGAAATAATTAGGAATGAAAATATCGATCATTTTGTTCTGAAGCAACTTCTCCGTAGATGTAAGTTACGCATTCAAATTGGAGGCGGTCATCCTGCAATATTTAATATGATTTTATACTACATTCATTTTAGTCATTATTTTCTATAATAAAGTTTCATAACTTTGAAACAGTGTCAATTCAAAATTATTTTGCGAACTCTTTAATCGAAATAATTACAGTTAATAATATTTCATCACCACATAATCACTCTTGACACTTCAATGGTATTTTCTAGCAGCTTGTCGTGCATTTCCATCGTAAAAATGATAAGCATAGATCATATCTGTATAATCTTCATCAAAGGAGGAATGCATTTTCAGTTCAAAAAATTTAAGGTTTCCGAACAATATCTATCGAAAAATATATTCTGACATTTATCTATCAAAAGTAACTCAACATTCTTGATAATGATTTTACTATGATTACAAATGCCACTTTCTGTACAACAATATATGCATTTCATTCCATCTATGGTAACAACCACCTGGTCGCTCTCGTATGTTGAAAATTATAACACAGGACCCGAGAGGATCAAATTTTTGAAGCTGAGTTCAAGAAGATTCAGACCCTGATGTTTTCACTAATCCATCTTAGAATTTCTTCAGGAATCACATGTCATAGAGACACCCTGTATTTGTAGTCTAAAATAAGTTAAAATGTTCGTTTTATTTCAATAGAGATATCCATTATTCTATGGTGCAACTTTTCCCGATTAGTAATGGAGACACCATGAACTATGGTCCTTACGTGGACTTTGAAATAAAATCAAGAGGTTTCATATTAAGATATTCTCTAACCTCCAAATTAAAACTCCCAAGCTCTATGACCAACTTTGAGAGGTTATTCCTGAAGAAATTCTGAGACAAATTAGTGAGAACAGCACGGTCCAAATTTTTTCAAATTCAGAGATATTCAGCTTATAAATTTGATCCTCATGAACCCCTCAAATCACAATTTTTAATAGACGAGAGCGAGTCTGTGGTGTAACTATGGATGGAAGGAAATACATATATTGTTGTACAAAATATAATGAATCATAAATATTTAGTATATAATAAATCATCACCTAGAAAGTTGTGTTACTTTTGATTGATAAACGTCAGAATATCTTTTTAAATAGATAATTATTGTTTTGAAACCTTAGATTCCTCGAATCGAGATTGTATTCCCAGTTATGAAGAATGTGCAGATATGATCTATATTTATAGGTCTTGTGATGAAAATGCACGAGAACCTGCTAGAGAATATCATCGAAGATTTCCTCAAAATCATCCCTTATTCGAACATATTTTACTTCAGTATTGAGAAGACTCAGGCGAACACTTGTTGAGCCCAAACATGTACGCCCTCGTCAAGTCATCAAATAAAATGAGGACAACATTATAGATTGTGTTGAAGATAATCATCCGATTAGTATTCCGCGCATTGCAAATTAGTTGCAAATGCAACCACACAAAGTGTTATGAGGTGTGTTCTAAGAAAATAGGAACGGCACCCTCATAATCGACAATGAATGCAGGCATTAAATGCAGGGAACGAGCAGCATTGACTCACATTTTGCCGCTGGATTCTGCAGCAACAAGGTCAAGATCCAGATTTAATTTCCATTATTTTATGGTCTGATGAATCAGACTTCACAAGAGATGGTATAGATGAAATAATTTCCATAATAAAGATTTATCGGCTGTGCAGAATCCAAATGCGAAGGCAAAGTCGTTCCCAAAGGAGGTTGAGTACCAACGTTTGGTGTGGCCTTTATAACTTTAGCATCTTGCCCATTAATATTGTAAATAACAGATTGAATGCCATTACTCATCGAAGTTTTCGCGTTTCATTGATGATGTTCAGCCAAATGTTAATCAGAATATGTATTATCAACAAGACGGAGTACTACCTCATCAAGGAAGAATATTTGTTGAATGTTGAATGGCTGAATAAATATTTTCCAAATATGTGGATTGCTAAGAAAGGTCCAATTGCTTGCCCACCACGGTCACTGAATCACAATCCGTAAGACTTGTATGTATGTGGATACATTAAACAACTCGTCTATAGTGTAGAGATCACACATTTCGAGCAGTTACTAGAACGCATAAACAATACCGCTGAAATAATTAGGAATGAAAATATCGATCATTTTGTTCTGAAGCAACTTCTCCGTAGATGTAAGTTACGCATTCAAATTGGAGGCGGTCATCCTGCAATATTTAATATGATTTTATACTACATTTATTTTAGTCATTATTTTCTATAATAAAGTTTCATAACTTTGAAACAGTGTCAATTCAAAATTATTTTGCGAACTCTATAATCGAAATAATTACAGTTAATAATATTTCATCACCACATAATCACTCTTGACACTTCAATGGTATTTTCTAGCAGCTTGTCGTGCATTTCCATCGTAAAAATGATAAGCATAGATCATATCTGTATAATCTTCATCAAAGGAGGAATGCATTTTCAGTTCAAAAAATTTAAGGTTTCCGAACAATATCTATCGAAAAATATATTCTGACATTTATCTATCAAAAGTAACTCAACATTCTTGATAATGATTTTACTATGATTACAAATGCCACTTTCTGTACAACAATATATGCATTTCATTCCATCTATGGTAACAACCACCTGGTCGCTCTCGTATGTTGAAAATTATAACACAGGACCCGAGAGGATCAAATTTTTGAAGCTGAGTTCAAGAAGATTCAGACCCTGATGTTTTCACTAATCCATCTTAGAATTTCTTCAGGAATCACATGTCATAGAGACACCCTGTATTTGTAGTCTAAAATAAGTTAGAATGTTCGTTTTATTTCAATAGAGTTATCCATTATTCTATGGTGCAACTTTTCCCGATTAGTAATGGAGACACCATGAACTATGGTCCTTACGTGGACTTTGAAATAAAATCAAGAGGTTTCATATTAAGATATTCTCTAACCCCCAAATTAAAACACGAAATAGCATGTCCTATACATATTTCATCAAATTGCTAAAGGAACCTCCTCCAAGAGTTCTAGCAAAATATTTTAAAGAAATTTCAAATAGTTTTCAGCATCCGGACGAAGTTCCAACACAAATGGCCCAAAGAAAACTTAACTAACATTGCCAGTCCAGGCATTAATTTGGCACTGTTGCTGGTGGCATAAGGCTTTTCAATAGCTCAAAAGTGTGAATTTATGGGAATTTCAACGTCATATGTCCAAAAACTACGTCATCGTATTAAAGAATGGACCCGATCAAAGCATCAAAGCGATTATGTTGTTTAATCATGTTAAAATCCAATTCGAAAAAAGCACTCACTTTTGCTGGATAGTCTTCTGAGGAATCGCTTGAACTTTTTCACGTGATGAGGGTGAATTAATTCTTTCCATGAACTATACTTATACATCAATTGAATTAAGTTGATATCCTTAGCTATCCATGAATTATGTAGATAACGCCATCTCTCCGAAAACCTGGTTCATCAAAGTAGGAATTCATCCAACAAAAGCAGAATTTTTTTCATATTGTCTGGGAAGAGCGCTTGAACTTTTGCACATGGTAAGTTACTATTCTCTTCCAATTCTATGGACTATAATTTTACTTGAATTCTAGTATGACCTAATTTATGTGCATTTTTCTTGAATGTACTCAAGATGCTATGAAAAACAAAATGAGTTATCAGTATCAGTTGAAAAGATTTCTTATCAATTTCTGCTACATGGACGATTAGGTATTCTTCTGTTTGAACAGAATTCTGAATAGTTTACTAGCACAAAAAGAATTCATTATCTAATAGGCCAATCACTTGCCTGCCAACGCTCTGCAAAATACTCACCTCATGCATATCCAATCGAATATACCAACACCTTGATGACAACAATATATTAGCTGAGGAGCAGAAGGGATGCATAAAGAAACACCACGGGTGCAAGGAACAACTCAACAATAGTCTAAAATTAAAATCATTCCTCTCGCATTATAATTTCAATATAGCATACCGAACGGATAATTCTTTAGGCCGACATATCAAAAACTGCAACTCTAAAATTGATAAAAGTAATAAATCCGGTGTTCATAAACTGTCTTGCGGGGATTGTAATAAAATTTATATTGGTAGAACTTTCAGAAGTTTCAAAGTTAGATTATCCGAGCACAAACGTAGTTTTAATTATCATAAATCAGATTCTGATCACTTACTCGAAGAAAACCATAACTTTAATGATAATTTCAAAATTTTACACAATAAAAATAATAGACAAAAGCTCAATCTATTGGAAATTTTAAAGATCAACAAAGAAAAGAATTCAGGTAGGTTACTTAATAGTCAATTAGATCTAAATCCTCTTCCTTTACTCAATCTTTTCAATTCATAAAGTAAGCAACTCCGATGGGTTTTCCAACATACCTCTTGTACTTGTACCTATTGTAATATTCAGTAGGAAATAAGACTAATATATAAGGAATAACTCTGTTCGTTAGTTTGTATCTATCTGATGAAGCCACAGTGTGGTGAAACCGGTCATAGTTTTGTTAATATAGTGAAAATCTAAATACTTCAGTTTTATTTCATTGAAAATATGTATATCGATTTTCATCAAGTAAAGACCTCCTCAATCAAATTAATAATAATACTAATAAGTCTTTCCAACAAATTTGTGTGAATATATATAGAGGACCTCAGAAATAAATAAACTGAAAATAAATGAAATAAGTAGATAAAGTGTCACTAGATTAAATATCTGGTAAATCAGTTTAACATAGAAATGAATAAGTTGCTAGCTTCAACTCCCTGAGAGTGTTAATTTTTCTTTTAAATAAGTCAATCTACTTTGTCCGTTGACTTTCAATGGCTCAATAAGTTGAGTTTGCTTTACGAAGTTGGCTCATAGAAGATCTCTGAGACCTATTGATAGTTATAGGAGTTGAAAGAGAAAATTCAGGTATTGCAAAACTCTACCCAAGATTATATATTGTAACAAAGAGGACGTGAAAACTTCTCTGTGTTTAAATAACTCATTCCAATTCAATTTGCATATAATAATTGACGTCTGCCAATTTTATAAAACAAAATGTTAATCAAATATTAAATTTCAGTGTTCAGTTATCCAATTTTTTCACCAGGATGTATGTTTTCTATCAGGGTTTACCCCTGGCAGCCTTCCTCCTCAGGCTAAGGATTCAAAAATTGCACTACTGATGCCTTTCTTATCTGCTTCATATAATTGCATGGATATAAAAATAAATGAGAGTAATTATAAAAAAAAGAATAGTTTTTTCTAAAAACATGAATCCATATCGTGAATCAACAAAAGAGTACTGATCATCTTAATGTTGAACTGAAACGAGTGCAATCACCATATCGATATAATAATGCAATCGAACAAAAATAACATACCACAATCCAATAAGCAATTTTATTTCAACAATTATGTGTAGTCACCTTTTTATATTTTTCATTTTCCAAAGCACTATCATTAATCATGTGTCTTATAAGCACAAATATATTGTAATATATTGTGTTTTACCTTTCTTTCATTATTTTTCCTATTCGGACACAAAATAGTTTAATTGTCATACAATCTCGTTATTATTATGGATTATCTCCGCTAATCTAACCTATCAATTTTTAAGTCTGATCCTGGGTCAAAATCAATAAAAGCACTTAGGAACTTAGGAAAATATTGCAAATCATCTGGAATATATGCAAACACACGGTTGGGCAGATATGTTGCACCACCTCAATTCTGGTTAAAATTCTATTGAAAACTTTAGTTTTTCTAGTATTTTTATACTAGTCTGTGGTATACTTAGATTTTCAACAAATGTCCTATGTTGTAAAATGGATCACCTTGTATATTTTATAACTCTAAATATTCAAATCTTTACAACCAAAAAGTAAAACCTTCAATAGCCTGGCAATATCCTAATCAATCAATGAAGGGCCCTTATTGATGACAGAGAGGGTTCTTATTGGCGCATTATCAAGAGTTATGCCGATTAAAGAAGCCATTTAGGTGGAATCTCGTTTCATCAAAGAAAACAATAAAATTAACAAAATTATCATTATGAGAATTTCCCGATGAAAATGCATCATAAGGTTCATCCTCATGTTATTCTATTACTATTATTAATTATAATTTGTATTGATAAAACTTTTTTTGACCAAAATCCTTCTCACCGATATCTCGCTAATATCTTCAAGTAAGACTAGTTTTGTTATAGATGTTTTGAATTCGCAAATTGAGAGGAATGAATTATCTTTATTTGTAACCGTTTTATACCTTAATTTTCCATTCAATTGGCAAAATTAACTTCAAGATACTTAGGAAACCTAATAGAACTGAGTTATGTATTCTAGATATGGGAATACCACCAAATCGGCCAAAACCTACCCGAGTACGGACATCGGGTCAGACCACAATCCAGTGATAGTTAAAATGGAAATCCGTCTCAAGAAACAAGCAGCCATAGATAACAAAAAGCAGCTCCCAGTTTCACATCTGAAGAACCCAATGGTAAAACAACAACTTACAGAAAAAATAAATGAAGAACTGAGCAAAATTAACTCAACCCCGAGCTCCGATGTAAACATAAAATGGGAAACTCTTAAAACTACAATTATGGCTCCAACAACAGACCTATTAGCTACAATCAAGAATACAAACAAGAAAAAATCATGGATGACTGATGACATATTACAGTTAATGGAAATCAGAAGGTCGTATAAGAATAGAGACGAAAGCGTATACAAAATTATACCGAAAGAAATTAGAAAGAAAATACGACACGCCAAAGAAAAATGGTACGAAGGAAAATGCGTAGAAATAGAAGAACTCCAAGCAATACATGATGACTTCAATCTCCATAAAAAGATTAAAGAACTAGCGGGCATTAAAAGAACAAACAAAATCAATATTCTACTAGATAAAAACGGTAAGATAATTCCAGACACCAAAGGGAAACTAGAAAGATGGAAAGAGTACATTAAAGAATTTTTCGAAGATGAGACACAACAGGAAACAATAGATGGAGACACATATAAGGAACAGGGCCCAAATATAACAAAAGGAGAAGTTATGAATGCCGTTAAAACAGCTAAAAACAATAAAGCTCCAGGACCTGATGAAACACCAACAGAAATTATCAAATTAATTGCAGAACACTGGTATATCGGTACAACACTGTATATAACACGGGAATCATCCCTAGAGAATGGCTCAAATCAACATTTATTACACTGCCAAAAAAAATCGAACGCTAAGGAATGCAAGGATCACCGGACGATCAGCCTAATGAGCCATACCCTTAAGATATTCCTCAAAATTATACATCGAAGAATTTTTCGAAAGATTTAGCAAGATATTAGCAAAACATAATTTGGTTTCAGAAATGCAATGGTTACTAGGGAGGCGTTGTTTGCTTTTAATTTGTTGTCTCAAAGATTTTGGGACGTCAATCAGCCAATATATGTGCCTTCCACGATTATAACAAACCTTCGACAAAGTCCGCCATAATCATCTCATAAAACTCATGAGGGATAAAAACATTGACAGGAATGATATCATAACAATAACCTATCTCTATTTTAACCAGACTGCCAAAGTTTCTGTGCAAAATGAACTTTCAGAAGATATAAAAATAAAACTTGGAGTAAGACAAGAATGCGTGCTTTCACCATCACTCTTCAATTTGTATTCAGCAGATATAGTATAAGAAGCACTGCAAAATCAAAAAACAGCGGGAGCGAAAGTTAATGAGAAGGTTATAAACAACATTATATACGCGGATGACACAGTACTAATAGCAGAAACCCTGGAATAACTACAAAGGCTAATAGATCTAGTAGTACAGATCAGCGAAGAAAGGGGGCTCACTCTTAACACCAAAAAGACTAAATTTATGACAATCACAAAACACCAACAACAGCGAGGAATACTATGGATCAAAGAGGAGCCAGTGGAGAAAGTCTGCAAATACAAATACTTAGGAACAATTGTAAATGACAATAATGATTATTCACAAGAAATAAGATCAAGAATCGGAAAAGCTAGAACAGTGTTTAATAAAATGAGGAATGCATTAACCAGAACAGATCTTAGTCTACATCATAAAATCAGCATGCTTAAATGCTAACGTATTTCCAGTACTATGGAATGGAAGCCTGGACGCTTAAGAAATGCGACACTGACCGGCTAGAAGCATTCGAGATGTGGGCATATCGAAGAATCCTCAGAATAAACTGAGTGAGCAGAACAACGAACAAGGAGGTATTGAGAAGAATGGGAAAGGAGAAAGAAATAATCAACACAATTAGAATCAGAAAGTTGCAATATCTGGGTCACGTGATGAGAGGGGAAAGATATACACTGTTGCAAACTATTATGCAGGGTAAAAGAAGTATAGAAAGAAAACGCATCTCCCGGTTGAACAACCTAAGACAGTGGTACAACCGTAGCTCTGTTGATTTATTCAGATCCGCAATTTCAAAGATAAAAATCGCCATGATGATAGCCAACCTTCTCAAAAGAGACGGCACGTAAAAAAGAAAAATGGTTTCTCAAGTATTCGAACCACTCACATTCACTTAAAATATCGGTATAATATTCATACAGAAATTAAAACTTTTAAAACTACAGTTCACAACAACGGGTTTTATCGTGACTTAATTCATACAACAATGAAACTAAAACAATTAAATTTGGCTATCAGTCCAATATATCCAATTATAAATACCAATAAATCCCGAAATTACATCCGTTTAACATATTTTGGGAAAAACAAGTGAAAATATAGTCAACAACCTTTGCAAATTGAAATCCTAAATAGCATTCAATCCATTTCCGTCGCACATGTCAGCGCAAATTTAATTGAGAACTTGAATAAATCCGGACCTTATAAGTTATCTTATCCAGACTGTAATAGTATCAAACTAGTAGTCCCTTCAAAATTTGATATCAGGAAGATCAAACTTGATTCAATTAAAAATAAACATTTTACATTAGGTTACACTACATCGAAAATGGTCACTTTTTTCCTAGTATTGATAATTTGAAAATACTACACATTTCCCCAAAATATAGGAATCTCAAGTACCTATAATCAGTTGAAATCACTTTTTAATTACAACACGGAGGTATCGAACGACCAGACTGATACATATACCATAAATCCCAAAGCGTTGATGTATTCAAATAATAACACCCTTTCAAAAGGTAATTGACTTCATACTTACAATCTGGTCATTCCAAATTCATTAATAATTCAGTTATAAATACTACGGCATCTACATTGACAAACAGCCAGTAAGAAGCCATTACCCACATTCGAGATATGAAGAAAGAGCTGCCCCTTAAGACGAAGAAAATAGAGATCTATTTGCAGAAACACTAGAAAACTAGTTTCAAAACAATGTCAGCAATGAGGATATAGAATTCAACGAAGAGTTGAAAAAGCTAGCAAACGAATTAGAAGAAGAAAATGCGGAAGAGCAAGTAGATGATATCTCAAACAATGAGATCGAAGAGATACTTGCAAAACTTAACACAGAAAAAGGAATCAAGAATCGACGACATCCGAAATTAAGCACTCAAAAACCTACCAGATGCAGCTATCAAAAAAATGGTATAAACAGGACGAGAAAAAGTGAAAACCGAAAGCAACTCGGATAGATAGAAAATAACAGAAACTGTAATGATTCTCAAGCCACGAACACCAGAGAACGAAACAAGCAGCTATTGCCCAATCAGCCTACAATATTCCTTGAGCAGAGTAATAGAAAAATTGCTAAATAAAAAGTTCAAAAACTTTGCAAACGATAAGAAAATAATAACGAAACAACAATTCAAATTTAGAACAAACATACAGGATAAATAGAATATATCAACACAAACTGACGTTGCATTCATCGATATTGTAGAAGCGTTAGATAAAATGTGTTAAAATGGACTGATGTACGAGATGAGAGTGGCTTTGAGGCTAGCCACGAAAGCTCACTTCGTTATAGAATACTACCTAGAGAACAGAACATACTTAATCAGGATAAACAATTCGAAGGCAACAGTGAAGAAAGTAGAAGCAGGTGGGCCGCACGAATCAATTCTAGGTCCCCTGCTCTTCCACATATATATAGCAGACATGCCCGAAATTAAATTCAGTAAAATAGCTAAATTCGAAGAGGACACGGTAATTTACGTAGCCACAAAAATTAACAGGCAATAAAAAAAAATACGAAGGAACAAGTTAAAGGACGGAAAAATTGAAGATAAAAGTAAATCCAAAGAGAACAGAAGCAGTATGCTTTGTATACAAACGAAACAGGATGAGAACTAAACAAAAGATAGTTAAAATCCTAGGACAGAAAGTTTGAATGGAAAAAGAAGCGAAATATTTAAGAATAAAACTAGATGAAAACCTAACTTATAAAAAATCAAATACAGGAAATTGTGACAAGGAAAAGGACAAGAGCGTTGCATGCACGGTTATATCTTTTTCTGGATGGTTCGAGCAAACTAAGCGCAGGAAACAAAATGGAGTTAATAAGGGCCATTTTAATTCCATTTTTCACGTACGCCGGAGAAATAAAACACCTGGAAGTAAGTCAAACACAAATCCAACAGATAGCCCTGAATGAAGTTCTGAACACAGCCCTGGGTACACCATGGTACATTATGAATGATCACATATGAAAATAAATGGAAATGAAAATAATGAAAAAGATAACAACTAAATAAATGTTTAGAAAAGATAAAAACACACGAAGACGATGAAATAAAGAAGATCATGGAAATCAAATCAAGAATTTTAGGAAAATATACATCCATGGTACTATTGCAACGAAAACGTTGCTACCCAGTAAAAGGCGAGGGGTGAAAAAATTATGCATATAGTTCAACGAAGGCAAAATGAGATGAAGAGGTGAAAGGAATGATTTTCTGATCCTCACGAAATTCAGAGATCACAGTACTTACTTCCATACTGACCGATGATGAACGAGGGTTCGGAACTACGGTACAGAAACAATGATCTATTGGTTTATTCGTTTTTAGTAAAAAATTACATTCGTGTTTTAAAATAAAATTTCTAATGAGTACTAAACTGTAAGATGTAAACATTTCAGTTCATTTATTACACAATACATCGTACATCAACCAAACCTCATATCATTTTAATTATTCAAAAATATCCTTTTGAAAATCAAAAATGTATAGAGTGGTCCATTCAATACGTTAACTACCAACTAAATGATAAGACGTAGCTAAAAGAATAACCTACTGTGCCTTCTGCGGGTTTAAACGTAGCTCGTCAATGCATACTATATGATAGAATACTATGCCTGACACCCTGGCAAAGTTTTAATATTATTAAGTTGGCATTAGAATATAAAAAAACTGAAACAAACAAGTGTGATGTTGAAATATAGTTTTAATGTTTAACACCCGGAATGGAATTTCGATTCTTAGCCTTGGCAAAAAACGTCTTTAAAATATGCCGGTGCCGTCTCAAAACACGTTAGTTATTCGAAATTAAACGAACCATATGTAGAAAATTAGAGCAGGATTATCAAGATTTATTATCATAAACGTTTCATCAATAATGGCAAACGACCAGAATATACTAAATTTGACCTTGACCTAATGTTTATATACATGAACCAGATTTCATATATTTCATCAAAACATCTCATAATTTGAATGAAACAAATTATACAATAGCATCTGAAAGCGCTAATCTGAAAGATTTTGAAGACACTCCGTCATGCAATTTTCGGCCCTCTAGTATATGTGTTAAAAGTGTATTTTTATCTTAAAAATCATATTTGCCTTTTGTTGAATATTTATTAATTTTAGAAAAGTAATGATACATAAAAGTAATTTGATTGAGGAGGTTGTTACTTGATGAAAATCGATATACATATTTTCAATGAAATAAAACTATGGTATTTAGATTTTCACTATGTAAACAAAACTATGACCGGTTTCACCACACAGTGGCTTCATCAGATAGGTACAAATTAATGAATAGAGTTATTCCTTATATATTGGTTTCATTTCCTACTTAATATTACATTAGGTACAAGTACAAGGGATATGTTGGAAAACCCATCGGAGTTGCTTACTTTATAAATTGGAAAGATTGAGTAAAGGAGAAGGATTTAGATCTGATTGACTATTAATTAACCTAACTGAATTATTCTCTTGGTTAATCTCTAAAATTTTCCATAGATTGAGTTTTTGTCTATTATTTTTATTGTGTAAAATTTTGAAATTATCATCAAAGGTATGGTTTTCTTCGAGTACTTGATTAGAATAATGGAAATCTGACTTATGATAATTGAAACTACGTTTGTGCTCGGATAATCTAACATTGAAATTTCTGGAAGTTCTACCAATGTAAATCTCATTACAATCCCCGCAAGACAGTTTATGAACAACGGATTTATTACCTTTATCAATTTTAGATTTGCAGTTTTTGATAGGTCGACCTAAAGAATTATCAGTTCGGAATGCTATATTGAAAATATAATGCCAGAGGAATGATTTTAATTTTAGACTAGGATTACCAATATAAGTTAAACTGTTGTATTTTGTGTTAGAACTTTTTATACTTGGAAATACTTCCTGGATTTCTTTTGAAATTTTTGCGTGAAATCATGTTCTCAATCATAGAAGGACTGTAACCATTATTGACTGCTATTTGTTTAATTATATTTTGCTCTTTTATAAAATTGTTTTGTGACATTGGGATATTAATGAGTGTATGTATCATACTATTGTAAGCAGCTGATTTATGTGGATAAGGATGTGTAGATGAGCTGTGAATAGTAATATCTGTATACGATGGTTTATGAAAGATAGAAAAATCATGTTTGTCGTTAATTTTAATTATAGTTAAATCCAGAAAGTTAACGGAGTTTTCTGTTTCTATCTCTAACGTGAATTTAATATTATCGTGAATTTTGTTAATGAATGTTTTGAATGACTCTAACTGACTGTTTGTACTAGTGAAACAACAAATTATCGTCGACATATCTAAACCAATAAATAAAGTATTTGAATAACGAATGTTCCTGGATAGTTTTATCAATATTATCCATGAAAATTTCAGAGAGAAGGGGGCTCAGAGGATTACCCATGATTAAACCTTTTTCACTATTATATAATACTCCATCGAAGTTAAAATAGTTTCGTTCTAAACCAATTTCTAAAAGGCGTAATATTTCTGATTGAATTACCGGATTGACTTTATCAATTTGAAGAGCGTACTACAAGGCAAAAAGAAATGGTGGAAGTTAAACATCAAGTTTCAATACAGCCAACGAGACAACTACAACATCTTTTCAAAGGTAATCCATTCGGAGTTGCTTCATAGATTGCATTCAGTAGAATTTGACATTTTAGATTCCGTAACAAGATTCAAAGTTCATTCATTAATTCACAAAAAGTATAGAATTCAGTTGAGAAAATTAAATTAATGATTGAGTAATAAACATGAAACTTCAAAAATCAAGTACAAATTCTCCGATCTCCAATTTTATGATAGGTCCAGTAATCTTTCTGATGCTAATATTTCCGAAGATGAAGTTTCACTTTTAAAAAAAGGGATTTGAACACAATTTAGAGTCAAATAACGCTCGTCTCCATTTCGATCTGATAGGAATTGAAACCGAAATAGCCCTAAATTATTAATCGCAATTCAAGCACCTAAAACACTCTTCTACTACTACTTCAAAAAGAGTTCAATAGTTTTCAACCTAAGAAATTTGAAAATACAACTTTAAAGTCCATTAAATCTAAGTCCGCATCTGAGATATCATATTCACCAAAACAAACAAAGGTCATACAGTCATAGCCTTAAATAAAGCAGATTATTTATTGAGAACCCAAAATTTCATTGAATCAGGTAGTTATGAAAAAATTGATAAAGGTCCAACTATTAAATTTCAATCCATAGTAAAAACGCTTTATGTATGCCAAGTCTATAATACCTATCAACCAAAAATATAAACTTTTCATTGACAACCCGCTATCACCAAAACTTTACTCCCTCGTCAAACTCCATAAATCAGGGCATCCCATTAGACCAGTAGTTTCATATTTTCAAGCTGCAGCTGCAAAACTTTCACGCTTTCTCATAGACATTATTCAATAATACACTAATTTTGAACCTAAATTTTCAATTAAAAACTCTTCAGTTATAATAAATAAAATTCAGCACACGATACTACCACCGAACGCTAAACTTATGTCTTGGGATGTACTAAATCTCTTCCCTAGTGTTCCACCTATTGATACCGTGAAACTCATCAACAACGCCCTTCAAATTAATAAAGTCAATCGGATAATTCAATCAGAAATCTTACACCTTTTAGAAATTTGTTTAGAACAAAATTATTTTAACTTCAACGGAGTATTATATAATAGTAAAAATCCTCTGAGCCCTCTACTCGCTGAAATTTTCATGGATAATATTGATAAAATTATCCAAGAACATCCGTTATTCAAATACTTTATTTATTGATTTAGATATGTCGACGATATAATTTGTTGTTTCACTGGCACAAACAGACAATTAGAGTCACTCAAAACATTCATTAACAAAATTCACGATAATATCAAATTCACATTAGAGATAGAAACAGAAAACTCCATTACCATTCTGAATTTAACTATAACTAAAATTAACGGCAAACATGATTTTTCTATCTTTCATAAGCCATCGCATACAGATATTATTATTCACAGCTCATCTACACATCCTTATCCACATAAATTAGCTGTATGGTACATAGACTCGTTAATATTCCAATGTCATAAAATAATTTTATAAAAGATCAAAATATAATTAAACAAATAGCAGTCAATAATGGTTACAGTCCTAGTATGATTGAGAACATGATTTCACGCAAAAAAACTTCAAAAAGCAATCCAGGAAGTATTTCCAAGTATGAAAAGTTCTAACACAAAATACATCAGCTCAGCTTATATAGGTTATCCTAGTCTAAAATTAAAATCATTCCTCTCGCATCATAATTTCAATATAGCATTCCGAACTGATAATTCTTCAGGTCGACATATCAAAAATTACAAATCTAAAATTGATAAAGGTAATAAATCTGGTGTTTATAAACTGTCTTGTGGGGATTTTAATCAAATATATACTGGTAGAACTTTAAGAAATTTCAAAGTTAGATTATCCAAGCATAAACATAGTTTCAATTATCATTAATCAGATTCCCATTATTCTAATCACTTACTCGAAGAGAACCATAACTTTGATGATAATTTCAAAATTTTCACAATGAAAATAATAGACAAAAACTAAATCTATGGGAAATTTTAGAGATTAACAAAGAAAATAATTCAGATAGGTTACTTAAAAGTCAATTAGATCTAAATCCTTCTCCTTTACTCAATCTTTTCAATTCATAAATATAAGGAATAACTCTGTTCATTAGTTTGGATATATCTGATGAAGCCGCTGTGTTGTGAAACCGGTCATAGTTTTGTTAGTATAGTGAAAATCTAAATACCATAGTTTTATTTCATTGAAAATACTACATAGAAGTATTTGTGTATTTTGGATTCAAAATCATTATAATTACAAGGGCATATTATTACTTTCCATCAGTTTCATATTATGGAAGTGGAATCGAAAAATTAAAGATTTTTTTTTGTACAAGTTCATATGGTGACCTTATTCAAACAATAAAATACACTGCGTGTCAACGAATGTTTTACCTCTCTTTCTAACTCTAGAATGAGTGATACTAGAGAAGAACGCAAATTTTCTATCAAGATGACCGTTTTTGAGGTTGATTTGAAGCTTATGAAATCAATTACGGAACCTCAGCATCCCCAAACCGAAAATCATAATAGACAAGAGAGGCCAAGCGATACTTCCTAGCGGTACTTTGTTAATAAGGCATTTCAATTATCTATTTGTATATTTTATTTTTGAAATATAAATACTCATAACGGCAGTCCGTCGCAGGGAAAATTATTATTATTTACTTCTAAAAACCTAACATTTCGGAAAATAATCTGGATAGACTCAAATCCACATCAAAAGATTACCACATATGAATTAGAAATTTATTGGACCAACGCTCTCCTAAAGTGCATCTAGTTTGAAAATCACATGCATTATTTCATGTTGACACCATTACAGAGTGGCTTCATCCTCGTGAAATGATAGAAGTAAAGGGAAATAAGAGAACGTTTGGCCCGTTTCTTGAAAGTCTGAACAGTAACACACTTTTACGAATTTCTTCTTCATTCTTTACAGAAAAAGATAAAAGGATACCTAAAATATTTGAATCTCAAATAATCACTAGAATGTCTCAAACTGACCTCTACGCACTTCCATACAATGATACAAATGAGTCCCAAATTCTCTTCTAATATTTGCGAACACTTCAGGTGTCAAAAGTCTGCATGTAGTAATGATTCTCATCCACCGCTCCTCCGAATTTTCAGCTTGTATGACATGAACTTTCAATTTAAAATGACTCTCTTAGAAAAAACCTGAACGATTCAAGTAAGGTGACCTGTTCAGCGACTCAACTGGTCTTCTACTGATCTACATACCTGAAGAATTATCGTCCAGATATTGTCGCACATGTACACGATTGTAAATGAGCAGCATCTTGCTGAAAACGAATTTAATTCTCTGAAAGAATTTCAGCGCTCTCCAAAATGTCAGTGTTCTGGAATAAATGAGTTCTTTTACAACTGCAGATTATTATATTTTTCTCATAATCCGGAGAGGAAAATTTAATATGGAAAACTTTGGAAAATAATGTTCTGACAAGAATTACCATTTCTTAAGATTATTTAATACTTCAATATATTCGGGAGTTATTCTATTTCTAGTGAAAAATGAAGTTAAGTTTCAAGAAAGGGGCGGAACGTTCCCTCATTTCCACTTATTCCCATCCTTTCACCAGAATACAGCCAAGTTGTTCTGAATAAAATGAGTTAAATATTTTCCATAAATAACCAATACATACTTTCTATAATGAACCAACCTGAAAGTAAAGCAGAGAATTGGATTACCTTTCCGCAGAGATGAAACTCGACCTGTTATTCCCATATAATTTTCAAGCCAGATAAACTTAGAGTCGGGGTTTATCCTACGAATTCCAAATCTCTCATGAGTAATTTTTCAGTACGTAAATGAACCAGTTTTTATCGAGTTTAATGAATAATAGCCTTCACAGCTACGGGACAACCTGTATAATAATTTAACTTTTCTAGAATTGAATATTCGTCTAGAAAATTGAAGGACCTTTCCTAGTCCGACTCGACCCTTTCCTATGTAATTATTTTTGAGTAGGGGATGCTGAGAGTAAAGGGTTGATTTCACATGCTCCAAATGAACCTCAAAAACGTACTCGAATCAAACAATTTCATTGGAAGAAGGTGTATGTAAAAGCTAGTGGTAAATGCAAGCAATTATTTCAATTACTTGTTTCGATTAAAGTCATATTCTTTTTTCCATACTAGATTTTGAACGAAGAAAATAAATGAAGAATTCGAACTGAAGACTTATTCGTAGTCACTGATAAGGGATTCACTGAATAAGGGTGTAAGAGATCCTCAAAAATCAGGATAGAAAACAAAAAATATGACCAGTGGATCTCTTTATTGCTCTTCATGATTGACGACAGTTTTTCGCGTTTACAAAAACCAAAGCTTCTGGAGAACAATTTGAAATTATAAGGTTGTAGGTCTTGAAAAAATATCCTTTCATTCTTTATTTTATATCGATCGATGTATTACTTTTCGAAATATATCGGAAAATCGTAGAAAATCACCTTTTTTTTGTTTTTGCGTATAACTTACAAATTAACGTTTCGTAACTTGCTATATGTTACTAGTGTGAGCTCGAGCCAATCATAATAGTTATATTTTTCGAAATTGAGTGGTTTTCGAAAGTATTGGACATATTACATTTTTCCAAAACAGAGTTCTCGAAACTTCGCTTCCACAACTCTACAGATCAAATTTAAACTCATTGTTTTCTTGAAGAATTTCTCACAGTAAAAATTAATGGTAACGGTTTTATTTATTATAGTTGTCCTCAAATGACCTTGAAATAATTGAATTTTCACGGGTCATGTTTGTCATGAACATTTCTCCCAATTTTCATTTCCCAATAACGCTGTTTCAGAAACCAATTGCGGCCTTTTTGCACGAATTAAAAGCACATATATATTTCTTCAGCTTCAACCGGCGGAAGAGTGGGAATTAATTTTTTATTTAATTCGTATAAGAATGATATCAATGGATTTCCGTTACACTCATGAGCGAGAAAGGAAAGTTGGAAGGACTAGTCAATTAAAACGTGATTTTTTCGGACACAAAATTGATAAAATTGTAATTTTTTGAATGGGGTGGTACAATCTTGTAAGAAAAAATTAATCCTAATTTGTTTCTCCAGAGCTAGTTGTTGAGATGTGACAACTGATTTCACAAAATATTCGAAAAATTGATAGATTCCTTTAAATCAGTGTAAAAACTGATTTAAATGATGGCCATAATCGAGAAATGAAGATTGGAAAAATACAGAAGAAAAACGTAACCGATAAAATATAATCATTTCAAAATCATTTTTGGACACTTTCGATTGATTGTATTTTTACCATTATTATTTAGCTGGATAGTACAATTTTTCAAGAAAACAATTTGTATCTAGGACTACATATATGTCGAGATATGACAGTAGATTTTCGAGAACTTTTTCATCTAACATCTTGAAAACTCATGAAAAAAATACTTTGAAATTCGAAAATCATACTTTTTTACTTTTTCAAAACAAGTTAGCATGTTACAACCATTAGTGGGCAAAAATACAGTTAAAATAAAAATAGCCAATTTTCGACGGTTTTTCCAATATATCTCGAAAAGTAATGCACCGATCGATATATAACTGAGAATTAATTGATTGATTTTTCTACTCCTAGAACATGATGCATTAACTTCTTCCTCTACAATCTTGAGCGCCCTCTCTTTCTCCTTTCTTTACTTATATTTTTAGTTTTTCTGTAATGATTTTTGGAAAATTAAATCGAACCAAAACTATTGCACTATATATGTATTTTCTTATGTAATTTTTAACTATTTCACGTTTTTCATCTCGAATATCGTTATTCAGAGTTGTAAAATTTCATTGTATCAATATTAATAATAATAAATGAAATGATATATAATTCAGTAATTTGATATATATTTAATACTGGTTTTGTTATAATTATTATCATATTTCATCGCTTTTGAAATGCCACAATATGGAAAGCCTAATTAAAATAGAGATTCAATTAAAACTGAGTTTTAATGCAAAAATATTCTTTAATTTACTCATGAAAAACATTAGTAGAAACCTATTATTCAATATGCAATAACATATCTGAAATGAATTTATTCCATAATTTGGTCCATATATCCATAGCCTTAGTTTCGTCTTCATTTAAAGCACTGTATTTTATGGAATTCAAAGCAAGTTGCTTCAAAAATTTTAACCCACAATTCTTTGGAGTCATTGCCATAAACGTGACATACCAATCAAAGCTAAGTCCACTTGCATCCCAGACGGCAGGGTCGTCACTACATACAACCACTGGAAATCCTTTAGCTAATAACGTAATAACAGAGTGATTTCTTGGATCGTCGTTCAATAGCAGCACTTGATTCGAAATAGGACAGAGCTCTATTGCAATATCTTCTTTAGAAAGTAAATCCATAACAACAGGATGTCTGGAAAGGGCAAATCCGTGACCAATTCTCTTGGATTTCAGCAAAACCGCGTCAACAAGGTTCATATCGGTATGTCCAAACCAATTGGTTTCACCAGCATGGAAGAAAAAATGGAGATCTTTCTCAACGCCAATTAATTCCGGATAGAAATGCAATAAACTATGTCCCTCTTCTTCAAAACCAATAAAATCCAGTCCAACTATAAGCTTCGGAAATTTTTGCTGCAATTCGAGAATTTCCTTCAAGTCCTTTCTCAAATCCTCAAAAGAAACTCCTCGGTAAATGGAATAAATGAACCTCGCGCCATAGAAATCATTATGTGTTTCCTTAAACTTCTGTTCAACATTCAGCATCAGTTTGAAAAAATCCTCATCTTGATATATTGTACCTTGTAAATCATACAAAGGCATAGCTGTGCCCCTAAATTCCCCGTACATTATGTTATCGTCATACAGTTCCTTAAGACATTGAGAATAATAAACTTCAAAAGCTGGTTTATAAGAAAGCATATCATAAACGCAATTGAATGTTTTCTTGAATTTCGTCCAGACAGATTCAATAGAGGGGTAAGATTCTTCAGGATTCACCACGACTAAACTGAGTTGGGTTTTTAACCATTTATCGAAATCTTTATCTTTTTCTCGCATCTCTTTCAGAGAGATCCATCCCTCATTTTTTGCATTTTCTGGTTTCATGAATTTCATTTTAAATATATCGTCGATATATTTTCCGTAAATATTATCCATATATGTAATATTTGTAATGATGAAATCAATCGATACTGCAGCAAGAGAATGTGTGTGGAGTGAATGACCTTTGGGAAGCTTCTTCAGTATTTTGAATATTTTAGAGTTTACAATTTCATTTTTCGATTTGAAAAAATGTTGTTTCGGTAAGAATTGGGTACTGTCCTTGTAGGATAATTCTAACTCCTCAACTTTAAGTTTAGTAATTAATTTATCCACCTTATATTCGTCTTCGTTTAATAACAAATCTCCTCCTAGGAATTGAGCTCTTTCCTGATTGATGACCCGTGTTCTTTCACTAATATAACTGAGTAGATTGCTCATCTCGAAAAACTCTCACTAGCCTCCGTCTACTTGTGTTTCACCTTCACTACAAATGACCTTTAGCAATTGTGTCGGACTCGGACTAAGCTAAAAGGGGATTCCCCGAATTTTAACTTGGCCCAAGAGAAGGGAGACCGACGCTGAATCACAAATAAACATTCATCTACTGAGCAACTCATCCCAGCCTACGTGAAAGCAGAAAACTAAGAACCTATGTATATTAATTAAAGTTCAGTATTCAAATTGATTAATCATATTGATAAGTTTGTAGTATTATTAGGTTAATTTTGATGAATGTATAAATAATTTCGTATGAAAAAGCTTAATATTTCGTCACTTTTCATGCAAAAATATTTAACATTCGTCATATAATTACAACACGCATGACACAATCTTATCCGGATACCGTGAACACTTATCTGACCCTATTGTATTACTAATAATACTTTCTTTACGGAAATTGTTGAATTAATACTTTTATCTATGATAATTACTATACAGGCTGTGGCAATCAACCCGAAATATACTCATTCAACAAAACTATTCATTTCTGAACGAAACTCAAATTCAATTTTTGTTTGAAGGTGAACATCTGTCAGAAGATGGTGGTTATCTATTAGTTCAGTACGAAATCGTGATGGGAAGAACCCAATCGAAACAAGCGTTCACATTGAATAATTTAGACGTTGTGAAATGCTAATTTTCAGAGTCCGTACACCAAAAGAAAAAAGGAACCCTGTCAGTTTATCTGTTTATCTATCGAAACTCTCTTCTCAGAAACTGGTATAAGTTTAGAGTGAAAATTAACACCGAATATCCAAGTCGAACATCTCTTAGAAGTGTGAAAAAACAAAGTTTAACAAGTTACTTCTTTTAATATATAATTCTCATGATTAATCAACATTCACATTATAAAAAAAATTATCATTTTCGAAATTATTTCTGATATAATTTCCATTTACCCTATCATTGTTTGAGTTTTGCTTCATCTTCTTAAGTAGTGCTGAAAATTAATTTTTGCTTTTTAAAATAATTTTTCTCAAAAAATCTACGTCACGAAGTATTCCGGCCAAACAAAAATCATTTTATGCATGTAAATAAAGAAACAAATCACAGGTTGTCATTCCAACCACATACACACATGTTTATTTTTAGCTTTACCGTTCATACTGGAGGAAGCAATTTTACCTTGCGATATATCACCGCGTTAGAAATCTTACTGGTAAATTTGAATTTGTATTGAGTAGGACAAATTCAAGTACATTGAACCGGCTTCTGGCGTTTGTTTATATATCGTATTTCGACTATTTTCATGGTTTTATTTAGCTGCGATGTGCTCAGTTTTGAGTTGGCGACAGTATCAGGTTGAATGTTTACCCCTACTCAGCGTAAATTTAAATTACCTACCAAAATTTTTATCGCAGCCATATATTGCTAGCCAAAATCGCTTTCTTCAGTATAAACCTTTCTTTAGTTACAAGGAATAGTTGGTAGATACACTTTTACGTTAACCTTTCTGTGCTAAACCTAGAGTAATGTTCACGGCGGTTTTTATAATTTTCATATTGATTTTAATCACATTTTTTATTATGAAACTATATTAATATAAAAACGCAGAATTTCTTCTAATTCATAATTACGCGTTCTCATTTGCATCCACAGAATGAATGCAATGTAACGGTAACACATGTTTTGCCATTACACTGTGATAAAGTCTAACTGATAGCTGAAAGGTTGTTATATAATTATCTCCTCTTCTTTGGAACCTCGTGCTGGATGGGCTATTGGCGACCCTTGCCGATGCTAGGCACTTTGCGGTGGGTTATGCCGACGACCTCGCCCTGCTTGTTCGTGGGAAAAACCTCAGCACCATATGTGAAGTTGCGCAGAACGCTCTACGAATGACTGAACAATGGTACAGAGAGAACGACTTGTCTGTAAATCCTAACAAAACAGACATGATTATATATTCACTCGAAAAAGGAAACAACCGCCCTTCAAGGCACCCATTCTTTTCAACGAGGAACTAACACTAGTAAAACCAGTGAAATACCTAGGTGTGATGCTTGATGCCAAACTTAATTGGGACAATCACATCGAAAGACAGTCACAAAGAGCCCAAAACACACTCTGGGCGTGCCGGAGACTATTCGGCCCCAGATGGGGACTTAAACCAAATATAATATACTGACTATACACAACAGTGATAAGTCCGCTCCTGACCTATGCCGCCATCGTATGGTGGCCTGCACCGGAAAAAGGGATAAAATGGAACAAAATCAACAAGATCCAAAGGCAAGCATGTCTTACAGTCACGGGAGCTTAAGATCCCCATGGAGTGTCTTCTGGGCATCCCTCCACTACACATAGTGGTGGAGGAGGTGGCCATGTGGGCGGGAGGTATGTGGATGGACAGAAATCCAATCTCTGGACACTCCACATCCCTGAATAAAATCAGAGAACTCCGACCTGACCTTCTCACAGGAGGAGATCAAACAAGAGCCACCTACTACTTTGACGAACCCTACAAAGTAGTTATTCCACCAAAAGAAATTTGTACCACACCTCACGCCTTACTCACCCCACAGAGCCCCATCTGGTTTACGGATGGGTCCAAAATCGGGACGGGCACAAGCATCGGCGTTCACGGCCCTAGGGCAAACATTATGATTGCGCTGGGAGACAACGTCACCGTAACACACGCAGAAATATTTGCTATTCTCCGGTCGTACAGGAAAACCTATATAGGAACTATAGAGACGCATGCATCTAAATAAGCTCTGATAGCCAAAACGCCCTTAGATATCTTGAGGATACGAAGGTTACATTCAAACTGGTTGACGAATGCAGAACAACAATTCGACAACTCAGTACTACAAACAGAGTCGCTCTGATTTGGTGCCCAGCCGATCAGGGCATCGAAGGAAACAAGATAGCAGACAGCCTAGCTAAAAAGGCAACAGCTGTCAGGCCGATGTGACCAGAACCAATTCTGGCCATCCCATGGACCCATGTGCTCTCTGTCTTTCAAAACTGGGCCACCACCGAGGCCCAAATCCACTGGGCAGGCATCTCGGGACTGAGACAGTCAAAAAGACTCATAAAAGGGCCGCAATCAAAGAAGAGGGTACATGAACTACTGTCCCTCGAAAAAAATCTGTTGGGATGGTAGTGGGCCTATTAACGGGACACCAACTCAAAAAACATCTATACGTCATGGTACTATCGGAAACCAAACAATGTCGTGGTCGCCTAGAAAATGACGAAACAACGGAACACATACTCTTCGAATGTCCCGCTCATAAGGAAACCAGACTGAACACCTTCAGCACTGAAAGACGCCCGGATGATCCAGGAGGCCCCCTACAACAGTATTGCAAGCTTCATCAGGAAGTTTTTGCAAGACAAAAAACGGCAAGCACAATGGGCCAAACGGCCTGAGTGCTGCCCATATGGGCGCCGTGCAGGAAGAAAAAGAAAAAGATCTCCCACTTCCCTGCTAACAGCCGCCTTAAGTTCATTCCCCAGGACATAAGGGTCTTTTCTCTGATACATTATCTGGTGTTACGGTCCCCCACAGACTGGATATCATCAACGCTCATAACAGGGGTGCCTACAACTAAAAATTTTTAATAAATAAAATAACTGTGATTATAGATAGAAACATAGTTCATTCACTCTCAAGATTACTATAGCAGTCCCATAGGTCGATGTAAACGATACATACAATAATATAAAATATATGAAACCCTATAGGGAACAATATGGCAAATAAAACTCACATCACAACTAGATAACTAAATCTCTTCTAACTATATGAGTAATTAATTAAATGAAAAAATGACCATATACAAATACAACACATTTCTCACACATCATTTTGAAAGATTTACGTATATTTCCTTCATATTCAAGGCGACTTATCACCATAAAACAATGAGTTGTCAACACGAGCTCCAAAAAATTCTCCCAATGTATAAAAAGCTCTCGACATCAACAACGGCAATGACTTAAGTAAGACCGTCCGAAAATACGAATAATTCTTGTCTGTGCGATGAACGTGTCGTGAAAATATGCGAAAGACCCCCAAAACACTATTCCATGCGAGGTATCCTCAATCCACCCATCGTACATTAATCTGACAACCTCATGACTCACCATATCTCGCAAATATCTTAATGAAAACTTACTGTACTCAACTTATATGACAGCCAGCGGTTATGTTCTTCCATGTTAACTTTGGATCTAACGTAACTCCTAAGAGCTTGAATGTATAAGCAGCAGATACGCTACTTCCCAATGTTCATATGAAAAAACTGAAATGAACCCCTCGTAATGTGTGTTTTCACACATTAACAGTTGAAGCATTATTTTAGCACGAGTTTAAACCAGTTGAAATCCCGAGACGCAATATTCCCAAGCCGGACAGCTTCTGATGTTGGCTACCAAACACTAGCATGTTCACATCATCATGCAGGACCAACTGATGTGGCATGGTGATATCAAAGATGTAATTCATGAATGATGAAAAGGTGCAAGCATCGATCCCTGTGGTAGTCCCTGTGTAACAACATGTCTCCTTGAGCGGACACCATCCATTACGACAGTCAACTTTCGATCTGACAGGTAAGAATCAGTCTATGCCAAACAATTACGCTTAACTACGACTATATAATTCGCACCTTCGCAAATAGATTTTCATGCATTCGAAAACTCCCTTCAAATCTAAGAAGACTCCCACCATCATCTTTCCTTCATTAAGTTGTCCATAGATATATGACAAGATCACCAGCAGAGCAGATGATGTAGATGCTCCTGTAACAAACCTTTGTTTGAGACTTATGCAATAAGTTCATTCTATTCAACGATGTATGAGTTGATGGAAAAAAATTTCCTCAATATGTTTGCAAACTGCGACAAGCAGATAGGGCTGTAATTTCTTATTTCTTGAGAGATCCTCAGATTCTTTATTGCAGAGATATTTTGAATTTCTACATACCTGTAATGTATGTTTTCAATCTTAATTAAGAAATAGGATGAATAACTGAGAGACAAAATTAACCTAACTGCTAAATAAATATCGGATAAAAATTTGAAGATTTTTTTTCGAAGAGAAATATTTTTCATAAGTCTCCTAAAACATCACTTTCTAAATTAAGAGTTGGTACACTTCCAATTTAGGATTCATAAACGGCACCATAACTGTTGATGAATTTCCGAATTTTATGGCATATTTTAAAAGGTGTTTAGACGTAATGTGAGAAATTGGCTAGAGAAAACTTGACAGAAGTCTGGTAAAAAAAGTTTCGTTATGATTTTTCACAAATTTATTGATTCACCTTATTCTTATTACTCAAAAATGTTTCTGAAAATAGATTTTCCATAGTTATTTGGAAACAAGAACAGTATATTCGATATCAATACAATAACGATTCGAAGTATTGGTCTAAAACTTCCTATACAAATACAGATTTTGCATAAAGCAATCTAGGATACTTTGTCTCATACTGGAGTTATCTGATTGCACCTATCTACAATACGACTATAAGTCTTACAAATTGCTGGCATGGTGTCATATATTTTACTCTTCAAGTGACTGCATAAAAAACTCCAATGGGGATCATGGAAGCAATTATAATCCGACGACCAGAAAAATTTATTTCACTATAATTTAATTTGACAATTTACTTTTTATAAGAAAATAATTGAAAACATCATATTTTCAAAATTTATGAATCATAAAATGAATTATACAACTCACTTCTATCATTCATCAAGATAATTTCCGTTAGAGATATTCAACTTGGAGTCTCAAACGAATTTACATATATTATGTACAAGGTATCACTTCATCAAGAAACCTATTTTTATAGTTGCAGAGCTTTCACTAATGAATGCAATAATGCCATTGATTTTAATAAGCTAACAACTGAAACAATATTTTACTGACTGAATAATGTATATTACAAAAAAGAATTATATTACATTACTGATGAAGCGTTTTCAGATCAATAAATTATTTCACAATTATTTTTATTTAGAGAAGAAATTTTCTTCATTCCTTAGCATCATAATGCTTTATAAACCTTGCAGATGGGTCTGTAACTCCCGTCACCCACCTTGGCATCCAGTAATGGGGTAGAAAATAATCAGCAAGTCTGGGAAAACTTTTTTCAAAAATTTCTCTATAGTATAGAGATTCCTTGGAAGTTGGTGTGCAGTGAGGATACTTTTCTGCTGCTAAAATGGGGTCATATTTCTCTGATATTTTCACATCTATTATCTCTTGTAATATAACAAAAAGAGATTTCTTCTGTGAAGCCACACCATCACTGCAAACATAAGATATGTTATTGATAAAGTAAACAAAACAATAAAATAATTCGATGGGATTAATCGCCAATCAGGAGGCCCTAAAAAAAGAGATTTTTCAACAAATTTCCTGAGAAGACCATTGAATTCAATAAAGTAAAAATTTCTACACGTTTTGGTAACTTTCAATTGTATTCTTACATTCTTTAATTGTATATATATATATATATATATATATATATATATATATATATATATATATATATATATATATATATATATATATATATATATATATATATATATTGACCCAACTTTAAGACCTAAACTTCCTAAAATTCATTATTCAAAGAAAATTTTCGATTGTATAAACGTGCTTAATGAGAATATTCTTCCAAAGCAACTTGTTAAAGTAATGAATATCTATACACTTCATCTAATTATATATTGTGCCGCTATTACAGTAGTTAAACATTCTGGATACAAATTAGAAAATTTTGGATCTAATTATAATATCAAGAAAAAACCTTCATGGCAAAAAAGGTTAGAAGGTAAAATTTCTTCTATCAGATGTGATTTAGGAAGATTGACTCAATATTCCAGAGGTAATCGATCAAAAAACTTATGGCACATATTGGAAAAATATTCCTCAAAAATAAAACAAATAAAAATAATGAGATAAGTAATGGACAATTGATAGAATACATCGATACTTTAAAACAAAAACTTTCAGTATACTCTATTAGACTACGTGAATATAAAATAAATTCAGATAGAAAATTCCAAAACAAACTATTCAAAAATAATGAAAACATTTTTACAAATTTATTTCAGGTTCAAATGAAAATATTTCTGGAAATGGAGTTCCTAAAATTGATATTTTAACTGATTATTGGTCTTCAATTTGGGCAGTGCCAAGGCAACATAATTCCAATGCAAGTTGGATTTTAAATGAAAGGTCTCGATTTTCTCAAATAGAATGCATGCAATTTGAAAAATTTTCAAACGAAGATATAACATCAGTTATTAAACACACAAAAACTTGGAAATCTCCAGGTGTTGATGGTATTCATAACTTTTGGTTCAAGAAATTCTCTTGCGTTCATGAAAAATTGGCAGAATATTTTTCATTTATAATAAAGAACCCCTCAGCTACTCCTTTATTTTTCACACAAGGAATTACTTATTTAAAACCGAAAAGTGATAATACTATTGATCCGTCTCAATATAGACCAATTACTTGCCTTCCAACAATATATAAAATTCTAACTGCATGTATTACCCAAAAAATTTATGCACATTTGGAGAATTATAATATTCTTTCCGAACATCAAAAGGATGTAGAAAAAACACCTTGGTACTAAAGAGCAACTTGTAATTGATTCTGTTGCTTTGAATCAAGCTCAAACTAAGAAGAGAAATATTCATACAGCCTTCATTGATTACCAAAAGGCTTTTGACAGTTCTCCCATTCATGGCTTCAAGAAATTTTGGAAATTTATAAAATTGATAAGACACTTCGTCATTTTCTTGAATTCGTAATGAAAAATTGGAGAACCAATCTTCATTTAAATATTTCAAAACAATCGTTAAAATCCGAAGTAATTCCAATCAAAAGAGGCATTTTTCAAGGTGATTCTTTAAGTGCTCTTTGGTTTTGTCTTTGCCTCAATCCATTATCTCATGAATTAAATGCTACTAGTTTCGGCTTCAAAATAAAGAGTTTATTAACTGAATTCAAATTAAGTCACTTAATTTATTTAGATGATATTAAATTATATGCCGGAACCAGATCTCATTTAAAAAGTCTACTTGAGATTACTTTCAACTATTCCAATGATATTCATATGAAATTTGGGCTTCCAAAATGTAAAAATCTTTCTATTGAAAAAGGAAAGATCACCTCTGATTATATAAAGATTTCCAATATCGAAATCGAGCCAATGCATCAAGGAGATACATATAAATATCTTGGATTTTGTCAAGAGAAGACAATTAACCATAGCAGCACTAAAGAAATTATTAGGAGTTCATATTACAACAGACTAAGAATTATCATCAAGAGTTATTTAACTAGTAAAAACCTTTTCAGAGCTATCAACTCCTATGCTGTTCCTATTCTTACATCTTCTTTTGGAATTATTAAATGGTCTAAAACTGATCTAAATGAATTACAATGTCAAACGAGGAAAATGCTCTGTAAATATCATAAGCACCACCCAAAGTCAGCTATTCAGAGAGTTACACTACCTAGACATCTTGGAGGTCGTGGATTAATTGATTTGAATAATCTTCATAGTAAACAGATTTTTCATCTACGTTCCCATTTTCATGATAAACAGAGAACGTCTAAATTACATGATATTGTTGTTGCTTCAGATTATAATCTTACACCTCTGAACTTGACAATGCAAAAGGTAGATTTCGATATATTTGATGATAATTCTAAAATAGAAAGTTGGATGCAGAAGGAATTACACGGAAAGCACCCTAAAGAATTGAAAATGATTATATTGATGAAATTGCATCGAATAAATGGTTAGTATCTGGAGAATTGTTTGCTGAAACAGAAGGCTTGGCAATTGCGATCCAGGACCAGGTTGTTTTCACAAGGAATTATAGAAAACATATCATCAAACAAAATATAGATGATTCTTGCCGTAGATGTTTCTGTTCTTCAGAAACAGTTTTTCATATATTATCATCTTGCTCAGTCCTTGCTTCAACAGATTATTTAGAAAGACATAATGCCGTCGCTAATATTATTCACTTCAATCTAGGAATTAAACATGACCTAATTCCCAAAAGAAAAAATTTCAAAAATATGAACCTGAGATTATTTGTGAAAATGACAAATATAAACTTTATTTTGATAAAACAATTCTGTGCAACAGAGCTGTAAAACACAATAGACCAGATATCGTTCTTATTGATAAACAGAATCAAATAACATATATAATTGATATTGCTATACCCGACACACATAATATACAAAATAAATACAATGAAAAATTTCTAAATATATGATGCTTGGCGACGAGATTAAAAAATGTGGAAAATGAAGAAAATATTTATTCTACCGATTATTATTTCTACAACAGGCGTTATTCCTAGAAATCTTCACAAAAGTATTGAGATTTTGGGTCTGAAGAAAAATTTGTTTGAACAGTTACAAAAGATAACAGTCATCAAATCTTGTAATATTCTTCGTAGGTTTCTTTCCGAAAATAATAATGAGGTAGAGTCATAGGTTTTCTTTAGTTTATACTGCTCAGAATCTCATTTCATATTTTATTTATTTGTTTATATAAATGTAATATAATTAACTGACAATTTTGTCATATTTATATTCAGAGCAGTATTCTATTCGATCGTTCACCACTTCACACAAAGGAAACTATTAATGAGTAACATTCAGTGTTACTTGACTAAGGTCCGTACACTGGATTTTCCTGGGAGAAAGCCTCTGACACTACTCGTTGGTACATTGATATCATTGTCTGATGATGCTATAGTATGTATATATTCTGGTAGATTGATATATTCTCATAACATTTAACGTTATCCTAATATATAATTACTCCAGGATATGTTTTGATTATAATCATTGCCTGGCAATGGTATTAATTACCGGGTGGTGGATTTATATTTTTCATGAAATCAGTTTGATTGCATGAACAGATATATGGGCAACTCGTCGGGGTAAAACCCCTATATATATATATATATATATATATATATATATATATATATATATATATATATATATATATATATTCCTTGAAAAGAGAGGATTTACAAAAATTTGAATAATTGTATTTACAAATTTATTGTAAAAATGATAATTATGAAACCTGCTATAGCTGATCTCCAGGAGCTTCTCTCAAAAAGTCGAGGTGAGACGAGTTCTCTAGACTGAATCATTTAAAATGAAATATCGTTAAAGTGATCTACAATATAGAAACTGATCGAAAGAGAAAGTAAAATTACATTTTTCGACAAAATAGCGGTTTCTCAAATGAAAAAGCGATTTTTAACCAGAAATTTGACCTTTAATCGTTTATAAAAAGAAATATTCATGGGTGAAAAGAAAGCCTTCCATTAATTACTTAAAAATATACTCAAGAAGCTCTTCTAAACATCACTTGAAATTTTCTTTGTATGTACTTAATTATATTCATATTAGGAAAATGAAAACATTGTTTTTGAAAAATTCCAACTGTATATAAAGCCTCAAACAAAATTTTGACAATAAGAGAAGTAACTTTTGTTTTCATACTGGCATAGATGACGGTGTAAAATTAGAACCTATAATACTTTCATGGAAATAGTTGACTGCAGTTATGATGAAGATTCTATATTTCTGCATGAATCAAGAAAGAACATAAGTTTTTACGCATTTGATGTACGGACATTTACAAAATGTTGAGATGTATTAAGCTACAAAATATTAGACAATTTTAGAAATTAATAGAAGCAAGGCACAACTTTATTAATAATCACTAATAGCTTCTTCAGAAATGTTGTCTTTTCTACCTTGAAATTTTGAGAATTGATAAACAAAAGGTATTTTGTGAGAGATTGTTTGTCAATATACATATATTGTACACTGTATGTACTACTGAATTATCTTAAGACTTAGAAACCTAATTAATTTTCATACTGGAACCAGTTTCTGATTTATTATTTTCAACTTTAGTTGTGTGTTTTGAATGTAATCAAGCATATCCTTCTGACAACTTGTAATATTCCATCTATCTAGAGTTTAGCAAACTCTATCTATTAATATGAGGAGTATCAGAATACAATATTGAAGTTGATGGAAATTTAGGTTGAACAATGATTAATTATTTCAAATTATCATTTTCTAACAATGATGAATTGGATATATTTATGTTTTGGTTGTAAGTGAAATAAGAAAATATTCCTAAATGTTACTATCAAATTATTTCTTGAAAACTCTGGCTAATGTCATTATATCGTTTTCAGAATTATACTTGTTCAGAAAATTAAAGAGTTACGAATTCTGTGAATGTGACCAGTTACCAGGATAGCTAGTCATGGGTGTGATTACCAACATCAAGTATGAAAAAATTTAATGAAACTATCCACAATTGTTTATGAAATCTATTTTAAATTAAGTTATTTACAGGGAGAAATATTTAATACAATACCTGAAAGCTTCCTTTGGTCTCCACAGAATATCATGGGGTAGTATCTCATCATTGTCAAAGGCAGATCTTAACAGATACTTTTCTATAGATTTATCCTTAGGCTGCCTCAGTTCTTCAGGAATACTGAGGTAATAGTTTGTGAATTGAATATCCAAAAACGGCACCCGCAGTTCCAAACTGAAACAATATACAGATATTCAATCTAATAATTAATGTATGTATTATTTCTTTATCAGTAAATACATACATTAATTTCGCACACAGCACATGCTACTGGTTACTTATACAGTTACATAACTCAAAATAAGAGTTGAAATCATAAAAATGAATATATTTTAGAAGCTAACTCAAATACAGATTTTTAGAGATCGCATCATAGGATCCTCATTCTAAATGGACAATGTTGCATCTCTTTATTACAAGGATTTTCTGAAAGATAACAGACCTATAGAATTTCCAAAAGTAGGTTTTGATTCATTTGAGAACCAAAATGAGTATTATAAATGAGTATTTTCTTGAGTACATTGATTTGGAAACTTGATTTTTTGGGGCTCCAAAGGATCTCTTACATAACTAACAAACACACAGATGAACAACAGAGTGATCATATAATTAATCTTTTTTTTCAAAATTACAGAACTAAAAAATAATTTATAAGACAGCTTAATAACTTGTGTTAGTTGTGATTCCTATTTTTGTTCAGCTCTAAAACCTGATTCAACATAGAAAATAAATATTGAGTAGTTATATTTCGTACAAGAAGTTCATTAAATTATTGTATTGGTCACTGAGAGAATTAATAAATCTTTTGAAGATATATGATACTCCACTTTCCAAAATTTAGTCTTGTAACAAGGAGAGAGACTGCTTGAAAAATGGTGCCCTCAAAAAATAGACCTGTTTCAAGGTACATTAAGATTTTCTCACCTTTGCGAAGCTGTGGTTCTGTCTGCTCTCAAGCCATCAAACATATAAATCTCTCTTAACAATCGTAAACTTTCTGCGTGAGCACTTTTAGCATCTGGGGCATCCCTAAAATAGATATATCCTTGGGCAACCTCATCTGCTCCTTCCCCACTGAATAAAACTGTAGTGTCTGTATTTTCTTGAATATACTTCGAGATAAGATACATTGGGATTGATGCTCTTATTGTGGTTATGTCAGGTGTTTCTAACGTATAGATAACATCGTCAATAACTTTGGCGACATCTTCTTCTGTGAAAATGATCTCGTGATGGTCAGTACCAATAAATTCAGCTACTTGTCTAGCAGCTTTCAAATCTGGGCTATCGCCCATACCGATTGAAAATGACTATAATGAAAAGAGCAATTTGAGTTTCAGCTTTTGCTAAAATATTCTATTACTCTTCTTATACTTTTCATGCGATTCTTAGTATGGAATGTCTTAGACAAAATAAATAAATTTATATCACAGTTGAGAGGGTTAAGTCCCAAACTAAAGTTTATATATCAGTTGAAAAGATTGTTTTCATGAAAGAGTAGTAAAAAGATTTTTTACATGATTGTAGTAATCAAAACAAACCTGTATAGTATATGGAGTATTTTGCTTCTTCGATTCTCTGACTAGTAATGCGGCAATCAACGAAGAATCTAACCCTCCTGACAGAAGACAGCCAATTCTCCTGTCAGCCATCAGCCTTTTTTTGACAGCAGCAGTTAATAAATCCTTTATGTTTTTCAAATGATCATGTGCATCCAATGCTGAAAAAATAAACAGTTGAGCCAAATAAAATTTGGATAACATTTGGTGAAAAGTTTCTTCCTTAACTCTTCTATTTAAGTATCATACAAGCTCTACTTTCTTATAAACCAACATCGATATTGAAATATATTTTCATAAAATTCAACCAAGCACTATATTACAGTTTCAAATATAGAAAGATGAAATAAATCCAATCAAAGCTAACTAACAAAGTCCTTTTCTATCAAAATTCTATTCATTTTGGGACAATTTTAATTTAATTCCTTAGAAACTTATTCAATGGTTCCTTGAGAAACATTCACGAAAAATAAGATTAAAATTCGCCAATTATAAGGAACACATTTTAGAGTTATTTTAATAATAATATAATATAATACATACAATATACAATATACGTTTCACTTTATCACAGTCACATGTTATGTCTCTAGTACTGAGAAAGAATTCTACAAAGAAATCTCTCTATTGAAAACATTACATTCTTATAGGGTGAGGTTAGGTTAGCTAAGATTTCATTTTCACCAACATATCGAATAATAGAGTCATTACTATTTTGGAAAGTGAGTGAATAAATACTTGACTACCCTTACATAACGACTATCTGGTAATTATATTTGGCACTCAACTGAAGAAAATGCATGAGTGCTTGTGTGAAAGTTGAAACATTAAACATCAGTCATCAAATAATTTTATTTGAAGGCATCACTAACATCAAACAAGAAATGAATTCAACACCAGAAATTTCCTTTTCATCATATTCAAATGTCAAAATAATGTATTCTGAATTCAAGAAAGAAACCACTCTCGAGGCCAATTTTGTGCAGGGATGATGTCGTTCATATATTTTTCATAAATTAAATATACTAATGAAATCGAAATATCGAGGGATAGAGGTGTATTGGTACTTGTTCAAACATTCGCAGCAACTATGATTGCGCACACTCTTTATGATGTGGAACATTCTCCAAGCTTAGTCGAAGAGATCATACTTCCATCGCGGGAAGAGTTTATATACGTCCAAATTCGGCTGCAAGCACATATGCATCTCATGGACTGTAATTGGAGGAAATTTCCTGGTTATACCTTGTGATCCTTATTACCGGCAGTGTCGCCTTTGGTTCAAAAAATGGGTGGATTAACTCAGATATTTTTGTCAATCTTCTGAAGCACATACAGATACATACTAAATGTAGCACAGAAAATCGAATTGTGCTCTTTTTAGATAACCATGAGAGCCATACCATATTAGCTGCTATTAATCGCTTGATTGGGAATGGTAAAGTTTTGCTGACTTTCCCACTGCATCGTAGGCATCGAATACCGCCCTTAGACATGGTATCTTTGGTCTATTTAAGAGCAGATTCAAAACCTCATTCAATGATTTTAAAGTTATGAATCCTGGAAAACCAATCAGAATTGAAAATATTCCGCACCTATCAGCTGTGCCTTACATATTCACATGTTCATTCTCCCCTTCAAATATTATCAACTCGTTCAGAAAGTCAGGAACAGCCACTCAACAGACTGGCCTTTGATGATAAAGATTTGTGCTTGCTGTTACTGACCAACCAGAATCTTGTCTGAAAGAGTCTTCCAATGATATCAACGACAACAAACAAGATATCATTCACATGCATTTGATGATTTTGAAGAACCAGGGTCGTCATCAAGGAGAAATATACATAAAAATTTTAACAACAAAATCAAGATAAGCTCAAATATAATTCAGAAACATCGAATGAAAATGTCATGACAAATAAAGAATCTGAACTAGTTGTCCACCCTCTGGAAATTATAATGGATAATGTTTTCCGTTTGACCATTAAAAACTATGATATAAGAACTTTGCTGCTCCTAGAAGTTCTAAAAAGAAATCAAGACTCGGTAAACCGAGAATTTTCACAAGTACCTCAGAAAAAGAGAGAGTTGGAAAGGTGGAGAGAAACATTTCATTTGGAGGCATCCCACAAAAATCTGAAAAAGCGACAAGAAACAAAAAATTCATCCTCATGGGATTCTGATGTAGTATTTGGTGATTCTAATCAAGATGAAGATGTAGATGAAATAAGAAGTCTGGAATCTGTTGCCCCATTGGAACTTCTAGACGATGAAATCCTTAATGAGGGAAATTTTATACCAGTTCAATTTTCTACTAAGAAACAATTCGTCATTGCTGCTAATGGACGAACAAGACGATTCGGAATTTCACGTAAAATATTTTATAATAAGAGGAAACAAAGGTATCAGTCTCCCTGATGTTGAACTCATCAACAATCAACAGAGGAGATATTCTGGAGAACTGCCCGAACCAGGGATACAAAGTACCTCGAGGCTGAAATCGTTTATAAAATTTGAAGTAAATTTCGACTCAAAAATTCTGATATTTTTTTTTTATAAAGACAAAATTTAATTGTCATTAATGTTTTCTGCCTAAATACTGCATAAAAATTTCATTTTACTCATTAAAGAAGGAGCTCCCCCAATTTACATCTCATCATTGTCCGAATGTACCCCACTATCGTTCAAAAGTTCACTACCGTGGGGCACTTTCGGACGGAAATAATTTTTCAAAAGATGCCAAAAAACCGTCAAAGGTTGAGCCAAATACTCTGAGTATATTAAAGCTTATATGTGAACCTTTTTCATATCGTGGAATAGTATCTAATATTTTAAACACCGAAATAGCCATTTGAAAAATGAGCATCTCAACGTACCCCACGTTCTACTACTGTCAACTAAGTTCTTATTATTTGCGGACGACATGAAGATCTACCCCGATATTAAGAGTTCATCGATGCAGATCGGTTGCAGATACAATTGGGCATATTGGGGTTTCCGACGTACGTTTGATAAGAGACTTGAAAATTCTGCTTGATTACAAGCTCAACTTCAAAGAAGATATACAGAATATCATCTCAACTTCTTATCAATACATCGGCTTCATCCTCCGAACAGCTTGGGAGTTTTCACTAAACAGCATTAGAATATTGTTTTGGAATATGTATAGACTTTATGATCACCCTATTATAAATGTGACGTATGACCATTTAGAGGGAGTTCAGAAGAAGCTTTTCCGCTTTTTAGGTTATAGACCCCACACAACTGACTTGTCCTTTGTTCGTTGTTCTTTCAATCTGGAATATCTTGTTTGCAGGAAGAGAGTAGCCAGTTTAACAGTGCTATTTAAATTACTGAACAACCTTATAATCTTCAGACTTAACAAGGTACACTCCTTTTAATCGAAGTTTGTAGGCACAACTACAGTAAAAACTACTTTTTCATAACTGTTTCTCCCTTGCCAATAGATTGAGTGAGAGCATAATTTTTTTTCTCTATTTCCCTCGCAGATTTTAAATTATGTTTGACTAGGCTGCTTTAGAACTCTTTAGTAGTATCGGTGTGATATTGGTCTTTACTCACAGGAGTTACTCCTTCTCTAATGAATTCAAAAGTATCGAGCAACTGAAACTCGAAATCGAGTTTGTATTTTTATATATTTTTGTATTATTATTCTTACATCAGTATTACTTTGTAAATAAGTCAATCCCGTAAACTTAATGAATAAATTAATAAATTTCCTTCTGAAAAAAAATTTCATTTGCCGGGTCGGTGGCGTGGAGGATCTGACGCTCGTCCCTGCGCAGATTTATCTGGGTTCAATCCCCACAAAATCGGTGCGATTTTTCGGATTCTGGGATTCGCTTGAGTGTCCATCTTTCGGAGATGTAAAGTCGTCGACCTGTCTAACAGAGATGTGTTGGACATTAAAGATTCCTTCCCTCGACACGAGAGGGGTTCGGCGAAATTCCCTGATTAGTGAGGTCACAGACTACCCCGGCGTGTCATTAGCCGAAAGGCAGAAGTAGAGCGCGTTAAAGGACCAAAAAAAGTAAATTTTTCAGAAATTGTATCATTAGAACGAGTACCAGTCAAAACTTTCGCATATAGATCGGCAATAAGTAAGACAGCAATAAAGCAGGAACTACAAACATACTTTCATATGAAATGAATGGCTTAAAGCTTGGTCGATCGCCTGGTTTATGATAAGTAGCGCTGCTACAAAATTTTAATTTTCCATCATCAAAAATGGTATATTTTTCGAATGTTCCCGGCTTGAATGGAGTTAATTTCTTTTCTTCCCCATTGAGTTGTTGTTCAACGTAAACCAAACCTAGAAAATACAACAAAATTAAACACTGTATTCTAGGAAAAAGAACATCAATCACCTTTGGCTTCAGAACATACTCCAAGCACTCCACTTTTGCTCGTCAATGTGAAAAGCGGTCTAACACCGTATGGATCTCTGCCCAGAAGGACTATCCTTCGCTTTAAATCAACCAAACAAAATGCGAAAACTCCGTCCAAATTCTTTGCAACACCATCTACTCCAAATTTTTCATACAGATGAATTATACATTCGATATCACATGATGTTTCGTATTCGAAGCTGAATTCTTTTCCTACCTGAGACAAAGATAAAGAATTTTCATAATGAAACTACTCTCCAACACATAAAAACTCACCGACTTGAAGTTATAGATTTCCCCGTTGCATATCAATAGAGTGTGAGGATATTGGTGCAATCTTAGAGGCTGCATTCCATACAAGGGATCTACAATGGCTAACCGATGAAATCCAATGCAGCCATTCTGAAATAAGATATTGATTTTCATATCATATCATGCATGAGAAAGAGATGAATCACAATTAGAAACACGATATATGGAAATTTTCTTACATAGCTACATGAAAATAAAAATTGATCTTATACAGCTTCAAATATGTAATCCTGTTACAACAAATTTCAAATTTTTTCAAGGCACAAAAATGGTTAGAGATGGATAAGAAATGTATCTGAAGTCAACAAGAGTGACAAAATATTTCATAATATATTGTAAAAAAATAAATAAATATATATATATATATATATATATATATATATATATATATATATATATATATATATATATATATAAATATTTTGTCCGATTACCAGAGAATATTTTACAATACATAACACTCCTGTTGACTTGCGAAGATTTATCAGCGAAACGTAACAGATTTTATTGATTTCGTATAACAAAACGTTCCCCACTATAGGTCAATGATTGAAACACGTAAACTTCCTGTTTGGTGACAAATACATTGTTCTGTATTCTTTTTAAGACAACAAATTGATTTGAAATCAGAAAATAAATCAATTTTTTAATGAAAATACTTTTGAGTACTTCCATACTATTCATACTATAAAATGCGAATATCATTTTTTAATTAAAGAAAAAGGGGAAACAATTTTTTTCTCCTGCTATTTCCCTCTAGCATTAATGCTCTTGAGCTAAAACACATTCTCAAAATTATACGACCTTCTCTTTCCCTGATGGGCTCTGCAAAGAAGGGGGTTCGCAAATTAGCAAAAAAAGTTAGAAAACCTACCTTCAACTGCCTGTCACATTCAATTCGTAACGCATCAGGTCCTCTGTGAGTTATTTTTGGGAAAGAACATGCACAAATTTTTTGTGAATTTTCCAGACCAAAAACTGCCCAAATGCCACACATTGTTGTATCTGCAATGAAAATTTAGATGAACAAACTAAGCTATTTCGATTCCGAAAATTCATCGAGAAACACTTTTCTTGTGAAGGAGTTTCTAAGATCAATGATTTTCAAAATTTTCTTAGTTGCACCCCAAAACTAAAACTCATAGCTCAAAATCAAAGTACTTCTGAAGATATGTTTAAGATCTTGAAATTCTAGAAGACCACAAAATTTTCAAGCACAATTGTCTTTCTATATCGTTTTTTTTTCACTTGGGAGTAGCATTCCACTGTGAGGTTTCCATTAGGACAATCGCAGCACTAACTCTAAACGTTGATCTAATCAGCACTAATTGATATGTAGTCAATTTTAGACGATAGACTTTTTTACCCTTCTACTTCAAGTGTATTAGGTGCTGATTTTACATTTTCTATTGACGTATTGTCTTGATCGTCTGAAGAAAGATCCTATAAAAATTGATAAGAACTATAGCTTCGCTCAAGATCACATCTAAATCAAGTGTTACTATAATGTTTTGTATAAAGCCAACTATTACGCATAGCAGCCTTTCATTACCAAGAGACTGATGTATCAAATTATATTTCTTAGTAATATTAGAAGACGCTGAAGCTTTTAACAGGGATCACCTCCTCAGGATCAACTCGGATAGAACCACGATCTTGGGATCGAGATGAAAATCCCCTCCAGACAAGAATGAGGGGAAACGAAGGGTTCCTTGCCAGATGAAGGGTATATCTGGTACACGCATAGCTCGAAGGCCAAAGAGGGACCAGGTAGCGGAGTCTACTGTCGTAGAAATAGCAGGAGTTCTACCTCCTATTAGATAAGCATACACTATAACTTTTGGTTGTGTTCAAAGGCTGGCAGAACTGGGTACAAGTAATGAGTGTATCACGATCTGCTTCGACAGTCAGGCTGATCTGGGAGCCCTAGACACATGCAGAATTACTCTAATAGGAGAAGGGCTCGCTGTCAGGATCTTAGTCTTTGTTGTTGATGTGAGACTGAGGGACTAGCTAACGGAACAACAAAGGGACACCTGGTTGAATGTTCGAGGTTGTCCCTGGACAAGATGGTACTTGAAGGCAGTCGAACTAATACATAGCTCCTGGCACATATAGTGACGGAGCATAGCAAGTTCAGATATCACCTGGACAACATAGACTGGAGAATCATTCTAAGTGCAGGTATTGAGAAATTGGGTATCGAAACACCTACTCATTTGATCACCACATACCCCGCATGGATTCACCATAGGCGTAACCGACTGGGCGCTGAGATGCTTGAAGTGAGTGATCTGCCGAAGTTGCCCCCTCGCTCTATTAGAGACTACTATGTAATGATAGCGCAACAGATGTAGTAACAAGGAAGAGGGACACAAAGAGCCACATGCCCATAGCATATGCCTTGATATAATCCCTACTTTAAGTTAACTATTCAGTTCTCGTAGTAGGAAATTCCAATTATCATTAATGTTAGCAGAGGAATGTTACCATGAACAGATTTAACCGCCCACCTTATTTTTGACGTCGTTCTCGTTGCATTTACTTTATCTGTACCTACTTACTTGAGATCTATTGCCTCTGAATGATGGCAAAAAAACACGAAAGCCCTAAAAAATCCACAGTCAACTATGAATATACCGTGTAGTAGGTGTTTCCAAACACACTTAGTCCCATCTGCGCTCACGCAGATGGGTCTTTTTTTATCTTGAATAATAGTTATTTTCACTTGTTTGATGACGCATAAGTACCATCTGCAATCGATATAAGTTAATTTTTATCCACATTCAAAATAGTCCAGCTGGAAGTAATTATAACATCCATGATGATGGCGTTTGTTCAATTTGAACTGATATTGAAAAAGTATTGATTAAAATATTATGCAATACGAATTCTGTTTTTTCTTCACCCTATTTTATTATTATAATTATGAAAATTCATAAAGTATTCGTATATTACACGAAGTGAAGTTCGCATTTGGTATTCAGCTAGCGTCGAATTCGAATGATGCACCAACTTTTTTCAGATGAATTTTTTATGCTTATGAGTGCATATCAATATGAATCGCGGTCATTTTCAAGTAGATATTGCAACAGTAGTTTTGACAGTTGTCATGTCATGAAACCCAAAATTTAAATAGAACACCAATTTCACACTGTTAGGGCGGAAATTTTGAAAAAAAAATTAACGCATCTTTTATTCCTGCAGTCCCAGGTTTGTTCATACAAAATTCCATCTAAATTCGATCTGCAGTTTAGCCGTGAAACCGTAATAGACAGAGAGTTACTTTTACATTTATAATATAAGTATGGACTAATAAGACAGCCCGATTATCTACGAAAGGAAGCACACATCAATTAGTTTCATCAGCCATTTAGAGAGTTGAATTCGCTCACATCTTTATTTCTTCAATTCTCAACTAAAATAGAAATGTCACGCATATTAACTGTTGCAAATAACAAATTTACAGACTCTACAAATTACATAATTTCAGTCGCAGTTTTATGTCGAAAGTCTTGAAAGAGTCAATAACTGTAATGTTCTTCAGTGTACGATAAAAATCGTTTCAAAAGGGACAATTTATCTGTAATAGGTGGCTTCTTAATCATCAATCCCTGAATCGAGGATGCATTTTTTAGAAAGTTTTCTCAACTTTCTGCATTAATTTTTATAAGTTTCTGAATTTGATCATATTTTCTGCAAGAAACAGGGTAAACCACCGAAAAACGAGAAACTTCAAAAACTACTCAAAAGCGTTTCATATTCTGGATGGACACCAAAAATACAGGTCAATTTTCATTTGGAATCTCTCAGATTTTTGAGTAGAGAAAACTTATACCTTCTCAGAAAGGTTATCCTGTTTACTTCATGATCTTTGAACCCGATCACATCGAAAAAATACAACTGCCGAAAATAGAGAGCGTTAAATTATTATAGTTTTAACATGTTAATGAATAATGCTCAAGTTTCCTGTTTTACCTACTGCAAAAGTTTCAACTTGAATCAATTCACGCAGATCAGGTACAAAGGTCTACGACAAATGTCTATTTCTTCAGCAGTAAATGTTTGTTTCTGTACTTGCATATTATTTTCGGCGAAATAAGATCTGATCAGTATTCCGAATAGATTTCACCAAATCTATACCTGTCATTCAAAAACTTTGAACAGTTGTATCCTCTATTACCCTGAATACCCTGTGGGACTTTTTTTGGATTTAAAGAAGGCTTTTGATTGTGTAGTTCATAAATTGTTGTTGGTTAAACTGGAGAGGTGTGGATTTGAGACAATCATCAGGAACTGATTGAAAGTTATTTGAGTAATAGAATACAGAGAGTAACGATAAATTTAGATGGTACTTCCTACACATCTGAGGAAGAGCTACTCACTGTGGGAGTCCCTCAAGGTAGCATTTTAGGGCCGTTTCTTTTTGTGATTTATATAAATGATTTTCCTGCTATAACTGAGGGAAAAACTCAGAGAATGGTTAGGTTTGCAGAGGACACTAACATCTTGGTTACAGCTTCAAATTTAAATACCTCGATAAACACATCAGCCTCTACACTATTGAATGCTGACAGATGGTGTACTGAAAATGGTTTAATTTCGAACACAGCAAAGACGTGTGTATTTTTTGGAGATAGAGGAATGTCCTTTGATGGAGAGTCATTGCCTTTTGGGGGCGGGGATGTTCAAGTTAAGCAGAGCAGCAAATTCTTGGGGATAAACTTGGATCAGTGCCTCAAATAGGTCAATCATATTGAACATCTCAGAAAAAAACTAAACTCAGTCATTTTTTTCTTTAGAGTCTCAAAACATCAAGCGATGAGAATCATTTGCGGATTGAAATTCAGAGAATCTGTCCGAGGCATCTTTAAAGGAAATAATGTACTAACAGTATATGGCATGTATATTTACAAACTAGTCATGTTTATTCATGGGCATCCTCAGTATTTTCAGAGCTGCAGAAACACTAAATCAACTCGCGAAATCGATCCATATTTCTATCCAATTCATTCTACATCATTTACAGAGAAAACTTTGAGCTATAGGGCTCATGTTCAACACCATTCCAAAAAGACTGAAAAATATTGGTGATTCCCGACTTTTCACGATGAGCATATACAATTTTATAAAAGAATATTAACCATATGGTATCAAGGAGTTTTCTTTTTGCCATAAAAGCAGATGGTTGCTTACATTCATTTTGTTATGTTCCTTTCATTTTTGATCTGACGATTTTCCTTTCATTGTAACTTGTTCCTGTGATATAGTTGTAATGATCTCGATAATAAATTCTATTCTATTCTATTACGATAATGTTCGAGAAGCAACCGTTTTCAGATAAATATCCCCATTCTAACCGAACTCAGTAATTTTCATTGTGAACTGAAAAACCCCGCATTTACTGAGTCTTTGCAGACTTTCGTTGATTCTCCCTGTATCTTCATCAGATGATGGTAAAATTCAAAAATTCATGTTCTTCTTCAAAAGAGTTTTTCCAATAAAATAGCCCTATCAATAAAATAAACCGTGAACAACCTGCCATGAATGTTAGCGTTATGAATGCAGGAGAGTTTCAACAGTGCTGATGATTCTTTTTAAGTGAACAAGAAATATGAATTGAAACTTCCAAAATTGATTACTATAATTTCTTAAGTAAACCCATAAAATTCATTATAAAGAAGAGATTCAGTAAGGATAAAGAAATCATGTCTTTTCATTGATGATATTACCTGATAATTTGTGTTTATTAATCGCTCATATTTCTCAAAGAGCTATTTTCTAACAACTATTATCAGTGACTATATTCTTATACAGTCAGTCAAGTAAGAGCGTGGCCGTGTTTATTTATAAAAAAATTTATTTGATGAAACTACATATTTATATATACATTGTACACATTACAAACGATGATAATTGCCTGGCATCTCCGAGGCATGCTTTCTACTAATTTGACGGCGTATTCTAGTGGCAACGATCTCCAGATCCAACGAACTTGGCAAGACAACTGCTTCACAGTGTGTGTGTGTGTGTGCGTCTTCCATGAAGCTTCTATTCAATATATGCCCACACATTTTGAATAGGGTTTGCATCGGGCGACTGCGACGGCCAATCCAATGTAACGATGCTAAATTGAGTTTTCCATTCAGTACAGAGCTTGCCGCGGTGTTTAGGATCGTTGTCCTCCTGCAGAATCAAATCTCAATTTTTTTCTGATGAACATTCGTTTGGCAGATGGCACTTTCTTTCTTTTTGTAGATTTTCATCATTTCTCGGCATTTAGGTTGTCGGTAAAGAGATGCAAAGTGCCGAATCCCTTCTGTATTGGTGGAAATTGACTAGGCTCGCGTGAGGACACAACGTGCCTATATAGAACATTCATCAGTAAAAATGACATTTTCAAAATCTCTATCAATATTCTCATGCGCCCAAGCGAATCACATGTTATTCAGTCAACAGAGGCTTCTTCATTGTGTTGCGCCGTTTCAGGTCATGAGTACGAAGATGGGTTCGGATAGTTTCGTAGGATATATCTAAACCTTTGGCCTTTAATTTTGCTTGTCCTTGCCACAATGTTAAAGCAGGATTTCGCGAAAACAGATTCACTATTCTTTCTTCATATTTTTTGTCCATTTTTCCTATCGAGCTACATTCTGATAAATCATCGACCACTTCATATCGCTGTACCCACTTCTGTACAAAGGCCTTCGTCTTTCTCATATATTTAGCTGCCGCTGATTGCGACATTTTGGGACCTTTCGGGTGGATGCAAAGGAACACAGCCTCGTTGCGCGACGCGTACTTAGCACTCATGGCGTTTAACGTAATTCTCTTTCAAAAGATCAACGACAACTGAATCTTTGTTGACAACACATCAAGGACAAAGCTACCCTCTATCGGCTCGTGAAGAAATTAGAGCGATATCTCTCATTACCTGTCAGTAAACTCGACCACGCTCTTACTTGACTGACTGTAGATGATTTGTGTAATTTGAGTGCGATTACTAATTTAAAAAATTTGATTTGTGTTCTGTTATTCCAATATTGAAATTTCCATGGATCTATCGATGTGAAACTTAGAACAACCGCTGCAATTCCAAACCTGTAAACACCTGGCTTATTATTTAAGTCGGATTTAATTTTATTGTTTTTGATATATTTACTCAAATTATTATTTGTTCGGAAATCTTTATTGAAATCGTTTTTGAAGATATACTTAATATTCTGACTTGAACTGCCCATGTAAATTAAAATATTGAATTTATCTTTCGTTTTTATCGTAGAAAGAATTTCATACAGGGTTACTTCAGTTTTTTTCTAGTATGGTAATTTTTTGATGATAGTTATGTTAACTTATCTATAAATTAGGTTATTGAACTCTGAAAGTTGTGTTGATGAAAAAGAGGTGGTAAAATCGAGTTCCGAATGATTGCATAACATGTCACAACTTTTGTGATGTTACCTGCAGACATGCTTGAACAATCCTTTCTCGTACTTCTTTCAACGACTCAAGTAGGGTAACATAGACTTCAAACTTGAGATAGACCAACAAGAAATCAGGAGGCGTTAGATCGGGTCATCTAGGCGTACATTCTAAAGCGCCTTTACTACCTATCCAACGATCCGAAAATGTATCGTCCTTATATTCCCGTACAGAAGCGGAATAATGAGGCGTGCTCCATCATGATACATGTAATGTTCACATAAATCTGGAACTCCTTCGATGATAAGTTTAATAAGATTAATCAAATTCTCAAGCTTCATCAAATAGGTTTCGCCGTCCATATTTTTCTGTATAAATAGAGTCCTACAATATGGCCTCACAAAATTCCGGCCCAAACATTAAGTTTGGGCGAGTATGATTTTCCCTCTACAAATGGGAGTTAGTGTGACTTTATACTCTACAGTTATATGCCCCTCGCCATTCAAAAAATTCGTTGAGAAAAACAAACATTTTGAAGCAAATTCGGATCGTTATTGATCTGCTTATCAAATGTTTACAGAACTCTAAACAACGATTGAAATCTTTATCCAGCTCGTGTACTTATTTTATATGGAAGGAAGTTGTACTTTGAAAATTTTTGTCCGGCATACTCCAGATATTCTCCATCATGACCACTTCACCGAAAACGGCCACACCAATTCCTCCGTCATTCATAACTTTGGTGGGATTGTGTTTTTGATTAATAACACATCCAGTTTCCATGAATTTGCACGTTAACGTTTTTTTGTGCTCCAAATTTCCTTCAAGGTTATTTTCTTTGAAGATGCGCCCAATTGCTGTAGCACAACTATTATTTTTGAAAAATGAACTCACAATTTCAATGCTTTCCTGCAGTGTGTAGACCATCCTCAATTAAATCACCGTTATTATCAAAACTATGGAAAATACAAATCGCTTGTGTTTCAACTAGTTACCAAAAGTAACTGCAGCTAGCATATCTGAAAAAAAATTTCAAACATGGAAAGATTAATAATAAGCCGACATATGCCATCAAAATGAAACATCGTTTTTATTTATTGATTCAAACGAAAGAAATGTAGATTGTTTTAAGAGAAGGATATCGCGCGCTCCGTCTTCCCCATTCCAGATAGACTTGATGGATCTTAATATGAAGTGTAAAGATTGCTCGATCATCGATGAATTAAAAAAATGCAGCAAATTTAACAACCTTTCAAAAAGATTTCATGCAACCCCCTTCTCATATGAAAATTTTCGTGGTGGTAGTTGACAAAGGATCGGGGATGATGAGCAAAAGGTTCAAATGAGAGAGGTAAATTTTTCTGAAACAACAAAATCGATTTTGATCGAGTGTTTTCCTCAAACGGGTATCGAACGGAGTGATGAAAACTTTCAATTTCCAAACGATTCTAGATTTGAATTCGTGGCGTTATTTTAGGAAGTAGATAATTACGTCCTCGTATAGATAATGGAATCTCTTTTACAAAAAGCTATCACAGATTTACAAAAAGATATTTCCTATTCAAAAGTCTGAGATGGAAGCTGCCAGGGGCAGGGGGTTGATTGGGGGAAAACAAAACATATAACAAAAAATGTCGCCCTTCAATCAAACATTAACCTTTTTCAGAAAGTTCAAAGAAAAATCAAACCAGTCGTTTGGATGGCTTTTTCATTGGAACGCACTGTTTATTTTGGCTGAAAACAGACTTATTGAATTAACCTCAACTAAGCCGTTTCCATTCGAGAGATACTTATTGTTGAAATAGTAATAATTTACTGATGATGAAAGAATATCTGATTAAATAAATATTTCGGTGGAGTACTAGTACATTCTGTCAAAAAAGTACCGGGAATTGGACAATGAAACAGAAAATATTCCCGTAAATTGGTCATCTGTATGACTTAGTTTCGGGATATGGCGGATGGTCCGGTTTCCAGGGTGGGAAGGATTGGCAACGAAGCATGATGAGCTCTTCTGGGACAAAATCATCCGGAGTTAAAATAGTCTCCCATTCGGATCTCCGGGGGGGGACTGTCTCGAGGGGTGTATGATGCTGGTAAGTCGAGCACTCCCCCGGCGAATTCACTAATTCATTCTAGAAAAGAAAGCAAACTCTTGATAGAGTTCTGCAATATCAGAGAACTGGGGCACAACAACGTGAATGTCGATGCAGTCCACCAGCATCTGCAAAAGGCACAATCCCATGTGCTGGCCCTAAGCGAAACCCAAATAACTCAAACAACTGACACAACGTATTCACGCTTTAAGTTAAATACGAGATTTAGGTAAAAGGGGGCCTCTGTGTTTTCGTCAAAACGGATGTTGCATGCCAGAGAGAGGATACAATGGAGGACGACGCTTTCGACCTTGCGTGGTTTAAAATCTGTTTGCAGGATAAAACACTGTTCTTATGCTGCCTATATCGCTCGCCAAACGATATTCACTTCCCTAGACTGTTTCAGTATCTAGGTGATAAAGTGGATTGGATTCAGACACATCATCCGGCAGCTGAGGTCATTGTACTGCGTGACTTCAACTTTCAAAACACCAACTGGCTCCGCCACTCCAATAGAACAGATGAAGCGGGAAGACGGGCTGAAACCTTCGCAATAACCATAATCTAACGCAGCTAGATGACGAACCGACAAGAATACCTGATCACCGAACCTTGGACCTCTTTTTGATTTCAGATCCAGATGATTTTGGAGTGGAGGTCTCAGCACCGCTAGGCAACTCAGACCACAACCTTATATCTGCTACTGGAACCATTGTGCTACCGCTAAACCAATAACCTAAACCACCCAGACGGATTTGGCACTAAAACCGTGCTAATTGGGATATGCTGCGTGAATTCTTTTCATGCTTCCCATTCAGTAATGTTTGCCTTTCAGATCCTGACATCAATGTGTGCACTGAATCTGCTACAGAAATCATTCATGCATGAATGGATCTCTACATGCCTCATTTCATGTACACACGACACTAACACACCATAAACAGACAAGCTATTGCTTAGTGCAATAGCGACAGGGAAACGAGTTTTTTCCACAGGTTTATTCACTCGTTTACTGAATCATACGCAAGATAGTATGGTTCCCCTGTTAGTTAGGGGCAATCGTAGGAGGCATGATGCGAGTTTAGATGCCTGATTAAGGAATGGACATGGTCTGTTTTTTCTGCTGCTATTTTATTTCTTCGCTTGTTTTTTACGATTGTGTTTTCTCTGACTCACACAAAAATTATAGCTATAAGCATTTATTGTAAATACAATTTTTCCAATTTTGTAATTCCTCTCTTTTCAAGAGAATATATATATATATATATATATATATATATATATATATATATATATATATATATATATATATATATATATATATTCATGAAAAGAACAACAGAACTAAAACCATGGTTCAACAACGACTGCGAAAGAGCCTCTGCAGCCAAGAGCAGACCTTACAAGTCATGGAAGATAAATCCTTCAGAGGAAACAAGAACAACGAGTACGAGTACGGAACGTATGCAACCTGACAACTGCAAGAGCAAAGGCCAACTTCAACGAAGGGGTAACTAATAAACTCCTTGAACAGGCAAGCGGGACTAGATAATTATTAACAAGGATCTTTTGAAGTATAATGCTTGGCTTGTAAAAAATAAACTTAAACTCAACACATCGAAAACGAATTATATATTACTTATACAAAAAAATAAACATGAGGAATGACTGTGGCATTAAGAGAGTGGACAGTTCTAAATATTTAGGCATCACAATTGATGAAAAGCTGAACTGGCACGAGCACTATGAAGATCTTTGCAATAAAATTATACCTATGATTGGAGCAATATTTCGCTGCCGTCAATACCTTGATGACGAATCTATAAATACAGGATTTATAACGCCTACTTTGTTGATAAGATAGGAAATTTGATAACAATCTGGGGAAATTGCTCAGATACTTTATTCAGTAAATTTCAGAGGCTACAAAATAAATTCTTGAAAGTATTGTTCATTTTAAATTACAGAACTCTCTCATGTGAACTATATAATAGATTAAAACTTTACCTTTAAAGTCTCTGCTGCAATTTGAGCAGTGAAAACAAATTATAAAATAACAAGATCAAATCAAAAACTGAATATGTCTCTATTGAAAAATTCTCAAATACATGGTTATGATACCAAGTCCAACCAAAATCTTCACTTACACTTATGTCCAGTGAGGACCCAGGTTGTCTGAACAATCCTGTAAAAAAGTGCTCGCAAGCTTATAAGAGTTTACCGGTAGAGATCTAAGACAGTAAAAATCTCAAACAATTCATTAAAAAACTGAAGAACTTGTTGATGAACCACAGGCAACTTTATGCAGAATCCAACTCCTGAAACATCATTGCTGAAATGGAGTATTTTCCCGAGAAGGATTGTACGACTAGCTCAATAGTGATTTATTCCCTATTGAGTTACATTAGTTAAGGCATAAATATTCGTAGTTTGTACTTTTTTCTATTTTGGGTAATGAATAAAAAAAAATGTCTTATTGAAAAGGATGCAATATGTACAATAATTCTGAATGATTCACAAGGTTTATTTTAAGAAAGAAACAAAAGAAAATGAGAGACTCTCATAAAAAAATTGAAAATTGTTTTTTCACGGAGGTGTTTTTTTCTCGATCTCAGTAGCTTGCATTGCCTCCTTTTGCCCTAATACAAGCCTAAACCCGTCTAGGCATACATAGATTAGGTTTTCGACCTCCTTTGGGATGATATTCTGCCACTCTTCTGTGGCGGCTTGGATGAGCTGTTGTGGGGTTCTTGGATTATCCTGGCGCGATCTAATTTTCCTTTTGAGATTATCCCATACATGTTCAATAGTATTTAAGTCTAGAGAGCAAGCTGGCCAGTCCAAAATGGCGATTCCCCCTGTTTTGAGATAATGTCGCGCAAGGTTGCTGGTATGAGAAGCATTATCTTGCATAAAAGTGAAATTCTCATCGTGGGCACCTCACCAGAGTCTCACTATGGGCTCCAGCACTAGGTCCACGTAATTTCTAGCCGTAGCACTCGCAGGAAATGAAATCAAATCTGCTTTGACTCCCAGCACAATGCCACCCCAAAACATCACACTGCCCCTTGGTATTTTGGAATTTGTCTAGCAGCTCCAAGTCTAGCTTGTCTTCCACGACCCCTCAAAACCCGAATCTGGCGGTCATCTGATCAAACACCAATTCTGGCCTCATCCGAAAAAAGAACATTTCGCCAATTCTCAATATTACAATTTTGGTGCTCGATACACGAATTAAGTCTGTCAATTTTTCGTTGTCTGGTTAGCTCTGGAACTCTCAAGGGTCTTCTGCTGTATAAACCCCTTGAACGAAGTCATTGACGGATCGTTTCGACTGATACACTGATGCCTGTTGCTTCCAGAAATTGCCTTTGAAGAATGGGGTGCGACGCACTAGGCTCTCTTCTTGCAATTTGGCACTAAGCTTTGACTTTTTCTAAAGCTATTTTGCAGAGATTGTATCTCCACGTATCAGGAGTAGGTTTTTGAAATCAACCCCTGTGTTACCCCCATTGTGGCCGCAATATCCCTCTGTGTCACCCCTTCTTCAACGAGAGCAATCATTCGACCTCTCTGCACATCGGACAATCCAACGTAAGGTATTTTTAATTATGATTATAGACTTTTTTAAGTTTCGAAATTCAGTTTCAAATCTGTGTCGTCTGAGTACAATATACCGAACATGTGGTGATAATTCATCATTTCTTGTAACAATATCCAGTTTCTTACAACAAAAAACTTCATTCTTCACAAGTTGTCAAAGATCCATGGTTAAAAACAAACAATAATGTGAAATACCGAGTGATTCCATATAAATTTGGTTGTGTGTATGCTGGAGACAAGCAAATTTCACATTGATAGGAGATCTCCATATTAGTAGGAATATTTTTAATCAGAAAACGAATCAAGTTTCATAGATCATGTATCAAAATATAATCACTATTTCGTACCAAAATTCAAAACCTTAAACACTGATAATAGTTATTGGAGAATAGATCTTCGAGAAATTTTGCTGATTAATAAACACAAGCACATCGGTAATATCAACGAACAGATTGATTTTAATTATTCACCCCTAATGAATCTGTTCAAGGATCAATCTTTTAGCGTCATTTATAATTATGAGTTAATTGAGGCGTACTTATTTATATTTCTTGTTCACTTATCCCTGTTGCATACTCACTCGTCTGAGGAGGTTATGGAACACGTAACGATTCTACTAATTTTCTGAAAAAATTCTCAAACTTTTGAATTTTATTCGTTTAATTTTGATTTGTTTTGTTCGTCTCCATACTAGATCGCTTTGACAGGAAAAATAGGAAAACCCCAAACGAAAGCCAAACCAACACAAAAAAATCGAAATGGATAATTTTGTGAAGGAATTGCCATTTCAGAACTAATCCAATAGATGACGTTCTTGACGGGCCTAACAATCCCTTATTAATTTCATGCCGTTGTTTGAAATTTAACGGTTTACGAGCATCTATTTTTATGAGCCATCCAATTGAGGTAAATTGACTAAGCAGTCATAGATATAACCGCAATTATAATCCAATGTGTCTTAGCGAGACTCGAGTGCCTAGACTAATCATGCTTGGAAAATACAAAGAAAAGGATGTTTTGATTCCGCACATCCTGATCATTTGATTCAAAACTGTTGCCGTTTTCCATGCGATGACCATCAACCATCACAAGGCCAATTATTGATACTTCGGGTAATTTATTTGGAGATTCGCGCATAGACAACTGTATGTGTCGTCTTCGCAAAAAAAAACGATCGCCTTTGTTCATTTAGGAAAGTAAAAGGAGAACGTAGTTAATTTTTAATTGAATGCTAACTGTATTGATCTGTTGGGTAAATAAAAGACTTTGAATTCATTTGCGTAACAAACTGGTATTTGATAACTAAGTTTTTAAAGAGTTGCACCAATTTCATTTTGAGAGAATTTTTTCTTGTTTTAGCTGAATAAATTATTTATATCTTTCAGAATAATTTAAGCCTTGAAACAAACTGAAATTCAAATTATTACTGAAGTTATAGCAATTAGAAATGATCGTGTGAAAGGGCCTACCCGAAACTTTGATAACGTTCGGACCTTTACATACCATACATCTTCAACAATAATATGATTATAGTTATACATTTTCTAAACTCAAAATTTTCATGGAAACTCTTTTTTTCAACTGTCTTTCTTCGAAAATGATTTTTTGATTTTTCCCAATATCACATCCTTAGTCCCTTTTCAGGAAGAAGTAGTTTTTCTTCTTTTTCAAACAATGCTGGATGGAGAAAACACCATCAGCAAGGATTTTCAAAAGAGGGTCTCCATCATTTATATTGAATTTTTTTTTCAATATTGGAATATTGTTCTTGAATCTATTATATGTAGACGTAAAATAAATCATAGTTTATTTTTTCAATGATCTAGTCAAAAAAGTCCATTTTTATGCCAAATTTTCCGATCGTCAGGGTGGTGTTATCCCTTAATATATTGCGGTGTGGATTTGTACATTGATATCGATATTAAGCATCCAGAATTACATTCCTCGAATGCAATGATTTTTGATAGAAGGCGGTGCGAGCCAATTTATATCATTATCTATCAATATCCAGCAAATACGTAACATTTCATGGCGCAACAACTTACTTCAATACTTCAATTCTCCTCACGCGCAGCTAGTTTTGTCCATATATATCTCGCTTCAAGACTCTATGTTTACCCACAACAAAGTTTCAGGTAGGTCTGAAATAACGTGAGCTTACAAAAAAAAATTGTACGATTGGGTTCGAGCCCGAATATCTAACCAAAACCCTTATGGATTGAACATGACATATTCAGCGAGCCCAAAACAATAAAACGAAGGTTTTAACTCAGAATATTTTTGTGTTGGAATTGCGCTGAAATCTCGAATGGAAATTAAAATATTTGAGGTTCAAATACTGAAAACAGCTTAACCGTAAGATAAAGGTATATAAAATGTTCGTAAAATTAATATTTCATTCACAAATTTAAGGTACCAGATTCAGATTTTTTTTATTTTTTATGGATTTATATATTCCTCAAGATAATTTTCGGGTAAAACTGAATGGAAAAACATTCGCTAGGTGTCACGTTATCTTTTTCAAAAATATGTAAGTTATAACTTACCTTAAAATATTAGTTTTGCCACAAATTGAACAGATGTCACAGTTTTCCGCAAATGAAACGTGTAAAATTGAAGACGAGTATATAACCTATCAATAACGTATCGCAGTGCGGAATAAGCCGCAACTTCCATCAACAACTGGCACCACAGAAAAGAACTCTATGTCATAACTCTACAGGCACAGGGCACAGGCATTGGCAATTTAACTGTGGTAACGCTTAAACGGAGAAAGATGAGTGGTTATTCTTTTCCATTACATTCTACATAACTTCTCAGTCAAACGGACGTAACTTCGATCGCTCTTGCATCATACTTCTCATTCCTGTTACATCCACCATATAATTGTGTGGCGTGGCAGTTGCTAAAAGTAGTAGTCCACACTAAAAATACACATCTGCATGACTAGTTGCATATGCCAACCTGTTTCAGGGTTCTTGTAGAGTGCCATGATTTCCATGTTTGAACTCTATCAATAATTCCAATGAAAACTAACCCCTGGATAAGTAGGCTATTAGATTTTACCATAAATTTCCTGAACCAGGTCGATTTTTGATTGTAGGGGAATATTTTTTTCCTACATGTTTCGTTCTCCCCCTATCAACCCCCTAACCATGGCAGCGTCGACCCCAAGTTTTTTCAATCCATTCGATCTCCATTTGAAGGAAACACTTGATCAAAATCTATTCTGTTCGTTCGAAAAAAAATAAACGTTTGCGCATTATCCCCATATCACTGACAACTACCAACCCGAAAATTTCCATATGAGAAAGGGGTTGTGTGATACCTCTTTGAAAGATTGCTCAATCCACAACTTTTTGTTTGAATTTATTGACGACCAAGCAAACTTTAACATTTTATGTTGAGAGCTATCAAGTCGTTGGTGGTATTTTCCATAGTTTTGATATTCCGAAATAACGGTGAGTTAGTTGATGATCGTGAATACACTGCAGGAACGCATTGAGATGTGAGTTTCTTTATCAAAAATATTATTTTTCTAGAGCAACAGCGAACAATTTTAATGAAAAGAAGAAAAAGGAAGAAAATCGGGGCACAACTTCGTTCTTGAGTTAGCGAGCAAATCCATGGATGCGTAATTAAAAAAAAAGTCAATCTCACCAGAGTTGAGACCCACAGAGAAATTGGTATGTCGTAAATATCTGGATTTACCGGATAAGTATTATCAGGATTCTTCACAAGCATAAATTCCTTCCATAAAAAATTAAGCTCGTACATGCATGAAGATGATTGCCGTCGTCGTTCAGACTCCTGCGAACAATACAGTGAGCGAATTAATAACAATTCAAATTTGTTTCACAATGATTGTTTTTCTTACGACACTAATCACCATTTGAAGAGGAGGAATCATCCTCAAGAACTTAATGTTTGGAGAATTTTAGGAGACAATATTGTCGGACCCCTAATTAGAGGAAAACTTCGACAACGAAACCGATTTCAAGAGACTTAAGAATTTAATTGTTCCTCGCATAGCAGTTATCATCGAAGAAGATCCAAACTTTTCTAAGAAATAACGCTAAAAAGTGGTTACTATCCTTTTACAATGACATACTCAGCTCAGGTAGTATTCCCGCTGAATTTAGAAAGACTAAAGTTATTGCCATTCTCAAACCTGGGAAAAATCCAGAACTTCCTAGTAGTTATCGACCTATCAGTTTACTTTCTGTTCCTTTCAAAATTTTAGAAAGACTTCTTTATCGGAGGTTAAAATCAATCATTGACAGAGCTCTGTCCACTTCTCAGGGAAGTTTTCGAAAAAACTGGAATTGTTCTGATCAGGTTTTAGGTTTATCCACTTTCATTGAGACAGGATTTCAGGATAAACTTAAAATAGGCGCTGTATTCATAGATCTTTCTTCGGCATATGACACAGTTTGGAAGGATGGTTTAGTTTATAAACTCTTTGAAGTAGTTCAATGTGGAAAAATTGTAGTAAAGTTGATTGAAAATATGTTATCTGATAAAAGACTTCGAGTTTTCATCGGTGAGAAGAGCTGTAGATTTTACACTCTCAATGATGGCCTACCTCAGGGATCTGTTATTGCACCTCTTCTCTTCAATTTATATATGTCTGACATCCCTGAAACTTCCTCTACAAAGTTTATTTATGCTGATGATATTGCTTTGGTTTTTCGACACTATGACTTCGAAACAATTGAGCATACACTGACTTCTGATTTAGATATTCTGAACATTTTCTTCTGAAAATGGCGTTTATGTCCAAATCCTTCGAAAACTGAGGTTTCTTGCTTTCATCTGAATAATCATGAGAAGGATAGGCAACTAAGAGTATTCTTCAATCAATCACTATTAATTCATAATTTCACTCTAACATATCTTGGTGTAAAGCTTGATCGTTCTTTGACTTTCAAATTTCATATTGATAAATTATGTCAGAAGTTGAAAACAAAAAACAATATACTACATAAACTAGCTGGATCTAATTGGGGCACCGGAGTCTCTACTTTGCGAACTTCTGCTTTAGCTTAAGTATATTCAGCAGCAGAAGATTGCTGTCAGGTGTGGTTGAATAGTGCTCATGTCAATAAGATTGATTCTCAGTTGAACTGTTCTATGAGAGTTATAAGTGGATGTATCAGTTCAACTGCTACCCCTTGGCTTCCGGTTATTTGTAATATAGTTCCTTCCCATATTCGCAGGAAATTAGCTCTTAAATCGTCTTGGGATAAATATCACTCATTTCCAGAAGATTTTCCGATAATGCACGATCTTCAAAATCCACCTAACCTGAGATTGAAATCTAGGAAACCTATTGGTCGATTGACTTTTTGCATACACAGGTGAAGGCTGTTGATCTTTGGAAAACTGAATGGCAGGAAGTTGATGTTTTTAGTAAAGTTCTCATAGAGGATCCTTCCAAAAGGGTTGCAGGTTTCGAAATAAGTAGGAAAAATTGGTGTACATTAAATCGTCTCAGGACAGGTCATGGTCGTAATAATAGTATGTTGTTCAAATGGAATACTGTAGAAAGTCCGGCATGTGAATGTGGCGCAGCTGAAGAAATAATAAGACATTTAGTCCTCGATTGTCCTATTTACCATTTTATGGGTGGTTTTCGAGAAATTCATTCCGTTTCAGATAATTTTATCAACTGCTGGGTGGAGAACTTTAAGTCTATTTAGGAGATTAGTTTTTGCTCCCCCTTGGTGTTTTTTTTTCCTATGGTACACAATAGGAAAACACCATGCTGATCAGGCAAGGGCAACACCCATGTAGGGCTTCATTCCTGAAAGGTGTATGAGATGTTCCCTTTCGAAAAACAGGAGCATTAGTTAAGTTCTTAGATTCAAGTGAGTTTAGGCATATAAGAGTTAGGTATGTTTTGAAAAAATATTTTTCTGCTGGTTTTCTTTTTCCATTGTTACAGATTTTTCCAGTCCCAATCCCCCTTCCTTTCCATCCTTGTCTTCGTGAAGAAGTCCTGGAAATCATGGAGTGCACGATGACATTGAGAGAATGAAGCTGCTAAGCAGAAAAATTTTTGGTACTCTTTTTGTACACACGACACTAACACAACATAAACAGACAAGCTATTGCTAGTGCAATAGTGACAGGGAAACGAGTTTTTTCAACAGGTTTTTTCACTCGTTTACTGAATCATACGCAAGATAGTATGGTTCCTCTGTTACATTTTCTGTGCTGACACTTTACGGCCAATCGTAGGAGGCATGATGCGAGTTTAGATGCCAGATTAAGGAACAGGCATTGCCTGTTTTTTTCGCTGGTATTCTATTTATTCGCTTGTTTTCACGATTGTGTTTTTCTGACACACACCAAAATTATCGATATAAGCATTTATTGTAAATACAATTATTCGAATTTTTGTAAATCCTCCCTTTTCAAAATATAATGTAATATAATATAATAATATAATAATATAATAATCATCGTGCTATATTCCTATTGCAAATGTTCGATATATATATATATATATATATATATATATATATATATATATATATATATATATATATATATATATATATATATATATATATATATAGGAATATAGCACGATGAAGAAACTGAACCCTCGATGATATATTTTATTTCGTAATAGATTTTCATGAGAATCAAAGAAGCCCAAGCAGTATCACTTCTTAAATAATGACACTTCCAAAAGCAGATTGATATTGAGGATTTGATAAGCTTTCTAATCAGGTATCATACAACCTCTTTCTCATTATAAAAATTTTGAAAGTGGTGGTTGATTTGGGTAGGGAGTAGATAGGCAAACGTTCAAATTTTTCCGATACAACCAAATAGATTTTGACCGAAATTCTCGATTTCAATTCTTCACATTATATTTCAGAAAGTAAATGATTACATTGTCGTATAAACAATGGAATCACCTTTTCAAAAAGGTATCACAGGACCCCTTCTCCATCTGCAACAGGAAAGTCACAGAAAAATCGAATCAGCTGAGATTTTCAGGGTGGTTCGTTTCCATTGGAACGCGTTGTAAGTATATATATTTAATATTAGTTTCTGAGTTACTTCAATTTCTGGAATTGCATAGACATACCATTATTACAAAAGTCGGTTAATCCGATTTTTGTATGATGTTAACGCCATAACTCCCGAACTGACGATAGCAATCATATACTTGAATAACTCATTATTTATTGTTCTGTCTGTTATAATCCTTTGAGTCTGATATAAATAAGAGTCAAGCACGAGAAAAACGAATAATCTACGAATATTCAACAAGAATTCTCATCACCTAATTTCGTTCAACCTGTGCGCCAGTTCTTGAATGAAAATTTTCCTCAGGCCTGGATTGAAACAAACAATGAAACAATATAAATATGCTGTGAAGGGGACATATAAAGTGGCCACCCAGATCACCTGATCTGCCGCCACTGGACTTTTTTCTATGGAGTCACCTTAAATCTAAGATTTATGCTACCCAACCTGGATGATTTGCGAATTCGGATCATTAATGAATGCCGTCAAATTGAACCAGAAATTTTTAATAATCTACGTGAACGATTTGAGCAAAACTTATTTCACTGCATGGAAGTGAATGGTGCCCATTTTCATAGCACTTAATGAACTAATCACAAAGTAAGTGGTCTTCCACATTTTTAGCTGCCATTTTGTTAACGTTGATAATTTTGAAGCGAAAATTTAGGGTCAGATAGTACTAAATAAGATCTTCAAAATGAGGTATCGCAACATCCCTCATCTTTATTCAAAATCAGAGGGTTGTGCTCATCCCCGGCAGAGGATTGAAGTTACAGGGATGAAAAAATTAGAGAAGTTGTTCCCCCTCGAAACAGAAATCGACGGGTCCTAGCGATTCTCCATATTTTCATTTTAAAACCGGAAAATCGAGGTGTTAGGTTTTCGTTGGACCACCCTGTATATATATTACTCTTTTCGCATGTAGCAAAAATATTGAAAACTGTTTTCTCACGGAGTAGGTATTTTTTTCTCGACCTCAGTAGCTTGTATTACCTGATACAAACCTGATACAAGCCTGAATCCTTCTAGGAATGCTTTGGAGTAGGTTTTCAACCTCCTCTAGGGTGATATTCTGCCACTCTTCAGTGGCGACATGGATGAGCTGTTGAGGGGTTCTTGGATTATCCTGGCGCGATCTAATTTTCCCTTTAAGATTATACCATAAATGTTCAATAGGATTTAGGTCTGGAGAGTAAGTTTGCCAGTCCAAAATAGCCATTCCCCTTGTTTCAAGATAATGTCGCGCGAGGCTGCTGGTATGCGGAGGAGCATTATCTTACATAAAAGTGAAATTCACCGTGGGCACCTCGCCAAAGTCTCACTATGGGCTCCAGCACTAGGTCCACGTAGTTTCTAGCCGTTACACTCGCAGGAAACGAAATCAAATCTGTTTTGTCCCCCAGGATAATGCCACCTCAAAACATCACACTGCCCCCTAGGTATTTCGGAATTTGTCCTGTTGCCCGGAGTCTAGCTTGTCTTGCACAACCCCTCAAAATCCGAATCCGGTGGTCATCTGATCGAACACCAATTCTGGCCTCATCCGAAAAAAGAACATTTCGCCAATTCTCAATATTCCAATTTTGGTGCTCGATACACCAATTAATCTGTTAATTGTTTGTTGTCTGGTTAGCTCTGGAGTTCTTAAGAGCCTTCTGCTGTATAAACTCCTTGAACGAAGTCTTTGACGTATCGTTTCGACTGATACACTGATGCCTGTTGCTTCCAGAAATCGCCTTCGGAGAATGAGGTACGACGTACTAGGGTTTCCTCTTGCAATTTGGCAGAAAAAGCAGTCTTGTTCTTCAGAAGTGATCTTCCTACCTCTTTTTCTAGGCCTATTTTGCAGAGATTATAGCTACACGTATCGGGCGCAGATTCTTCAAATAACCCCCTGTGATACCCCCATTGTGACCACTATATCCCCCTGTGTCGCCCTTCTTCAACGACAGCAATTATTCGACCCCTTTGCATATGTCAGTGACCCTATCCAGCTTTTTCACTACAAAAAACTTCACTCTTCATAATTAGTCAAAGATCCAGGGTTAAAACAATCAATAATGTGAAATACCGAGTGATTCCATATAAATTTGGTGGTGTATATATGTGTATATATATATATATATATATATATATATATATATATATATATATATATATATATATATATATATATATATATACGGCTAGAACATGATGAAACAACGAAACATATACTCCTTGAATGTCCTACTCATAAGACAACTGATAGGAAATATTAGGCTCTGAAGAGATTTTTGTTTTATTTTGTTTCTACCAAACTTCAATATATATGATGAAAAGGAATCTCAGTAATTTTGCTTCGTGATTGACCTCTTAAAAATAGGTAAAAAATTAAAATTAAAAATAGAAACAGTGATAATGAAATGAATTTCGAAATTCACATATTCCAGAGGCGGTATAAAACAAGGAAATCAACTAATTTTGCATCCTTCATTGTTAATTTACTGACTAATAGCACTATGAAAATTTTGTTTCTTATTACGGTCCAGCTTTATAATGAATTTTCGAATTTTTCTTTGTTTTAATGATATTCTACTTCCTAAATGTGTATTTCTTATTCATACTTTTCCTTTGTAATAAGAACATTATCACATCGTACTTTTTAACTATGTATTAAGTCAATGTTGTAAACGTCATTTGATGATAGGAATAGCTATTACGTGTTGAACAAATATTTTGAATTTTCATATTCATACTCATACAACCTTTTATCGTTTTCATGACGCGATATCACATCACATGGTAACCTAGTATTTTATTCATTCATGAACTATACATGAAGAAGTCAAAAGCACATAAGTCTATGAAGATATTTTTCTCCTACTGAAATCGAAAGGCGACCCTTCATTCCAAATTTCCATTATACAATCCAAAGAAGAATTCTCAATACTTCATTGTGCTACAAAAGTTGTCTGGTATTTTATATAATACCAGACAACTTTTGTAGCACCCGTATATCTGAAAACCTCTTTTGCTACAAGAATTTAAATCAGCATTTTCATATCCGCCAACCGGTGAGGATGCTCTACTTTTAAACTCTCATTCAAGCTACTTGTATCGTGGACAAGTTTGGAATTAACATCGTGCGAATAGGTCGAGATGAATTTCCTCTACGTCATTCTACTAATGTGTACTCTAACACTCAATTTCACAGTGTGCCTTCGTTTTGTGGTTGTAGGTCCAGTAAAATTAATATTTCAAGGTACGTCCACTTCATCAGTAAGCAAATTACCACCAGTACTTGAATATTTTCTACAAAGAATTCAGTCGGCCAATTCCAATTTTGTACATGAAGATCTGAGTCGACCACAAACTTGGGAGAAACCCATATATACTCTGAGCCCAGAAGAAGAGGCTTACTTCTATGGAACACCACAGACACCGCTGCCCCACGAAGCCGTAGTAGCAGTAACAGAAACTATAACTACCAGCAAATATGACAATTTTGAATACGAGGAATTGGAAAATACCACAGAAATACTTTTTGAGAAGATTACTGATGCACCATCTAACCCACCACTGATAAATAATAACCAATATGTTATCTATAAAACTGGTAAGTTGAATAACGATTATACTTATTTGAGGAACATTTTCATATTTTGCCATTATTATTCAATACGAGAACATAAACTGCTTGAAAATGACAGTAGAGGTATTGAAAACATAAAAAAATGCTTCTGATTTAATTAAAATCGAACAAAAGACGAAGAACTAATTATCTATATCTCAGTATAATTGATATATGTCCATACCATCACAACTTTTGAACAAACAATTCAAATTAGTCAGTAGAAATATCATTTTCTCTTCAAAAGTTCAAACAAGCTCAGGATTATGGAATGAAAATAAAATATAATAAAAAACAAGTAATGTGTTTTTAGGAATTTTACTTAATAATTTTGATTCGTAACGCGTTTCACTACACTTTAGCTTCTACAGACGAATGAATAGCTAAGTAGAAGCCTCCCAAATTCAAAAAATAAAACATGTAAGAATTTGTGAATCATTCAATTTTTTCGCGCATAAAACTCATGAGTCTTGGACAATTTCCAATTCATTCAAACAAAACTCACTAGACTAACTATGTCAAATTATGAAACACTTTTAGTCTAGTTGACAAGTTCAAAGCTCTATTTATTCTTGATATAGCCACCTAAAATGTTAGTAAATATTTTTCAATGTTTTACCAACGCATAAAAAATTGTGATGTTGTATGAAAGTGCGTTGAAAAATAATGTATTCAATTTTTCGCCAATAATTCGATTGAAAATTTACTGCCTACCTAAAACGATTCTCAAAGAGGATAAAAGTCTCAATTCAAAGAATACAATATCTGTCACTTAGAATTTCATTATAAAGTTAAATATAGGGCCCACGAGCGCATGACCTCCTAATATAATTTTTTCATGAATTTAAATATATATATATATATATATATATATATATATATATATATATATATATATATATATATATATATATATATATATATATGAAAATCTGAAAAACTCGTGGTAGTATCGATGTTTCTTTCGAGAAGATAGGCAATTGTTAACTAACAAAGATTTTCGGAAAATGTTTATATAATTGGTCTAAGAATTCTTCCCTCATTGGTGCTCTCTTCACATATAAAGAGGACTATGTATTGATATGGATTTGCCGACGGGTAGTCACTTGATAGTACCTCTCTGGAGTCGTTATTTAGTTCGAATTCGAAACCTATCGAATTCATCGGAGAATTTCAGGGTTGATACTTAACTCCAATAATATTCATCAATTTCTCAAGTATGTAACTATTGATACATATTGAAATTTGTTCGGAACCCTCGGTGCCAGAGTCATACTGGCAATTAGGGAATTTTGTTACATTAAATGTTTCATGGTAAAGTTTGAATCTCGCGAGAACATCGGTTCAGTTTAATGTTCTGTATTTCCGACGTTTCCTAAGATTTATTATCAGAATAAAAAAGAGCGAGCTGAAGAGAGAATAAATATTTTTCGTACTCAAAACTGAAAAGCAAGTATATAAGGTAAATGCACCAATGCCTGACACATTGAAAGATTTGAAACCGATAATACGGTATAAATGTTCTGTATAGAATTACCTCTTCTAAAATTCAAATTATAATTTAAAGACATTTGGTAATATTTAGATCGGTGTCTAGGCTCCAATACATGACATCGGAAATTTTCAATGGACCTAAATATGACATTTCTGCTCCTAAAGCTGTCATCAAGGTTCATGGAAAACCATATGTTCAAAATCATTTCTGTTCAGAATAATTCATTTACATAAGACAGCAATAATAAATTAATGAGAATTTAAGAACAGCGAACTATAACCTATTGGTATTCTCTCATTTCTTCAACAGCAAATACACCCTTTGCGTTAACAGCTTCTGGAGTGTTCATAATTTTCGTCTTTGCGGTCAAGCCACCGGCATCCCATTTTGCCACTCGGTGTCATGGCATTTAAGTAAATAATCCCCACCTACAATTGAGGCAACCTGACCAGGAAAATAGCTCTCATCATAGCAAACGATCACATAGTCTCCGATTTTGGGTTTACAGGGACTCTCTAGTGACGGCATTACATTTTCCTTACATTCATTCTCTTTCCCATCGTTAGATGACGACTACTCTTCTGTTTGACAAAGTTGGTTGATTAGTTTTCTTTTTTTGCAATTTTTGTTTTCTACTTTTCTACTTTCTTTCTTCCGTTTCTTAATTTCTTTCTTCCGTTTCTTTTCTAGCTCTTCTTCTTCCATCTTCGCTTTTTTTCAGCTTTTGTCCTATGATACTTTTGCCACAACTCACTGGTAATGACACTAAGATTTTTTTTTTCCGTTTGCTAGCAGGCTCTGGCTTTTCTTCTGGCCAGAAAAGTACTGTTTCGAATGGACTTGGAACATTTACCGTTTGCACATTTTGGTTATTAGTCTCTTCTACCATAACATTGGATTGATTCTGGATATTTTGTCTCAGTATAGTTTATTTACATCTCGTCTTCAGTATAATCTGACACAGTTGTTTCATTTTGCGAATGAGGTGACATAATTAAGTGCGTATCCAGAATTCTTATATTGGGCTCCGTAGTATATATGTCTGTGCATTCTTCTGTTGAGACTCTGCCCAAATCTTCATATTCTTCAGGTGAATGCTTTATTGAAATCGGTTCTTCATTCGCGTCATTCGTAGTGGATTCCGACGTTTCGTCTAGAGAATGTTCCTCATTTTCGTCTAATGAATCTGTGATATCCGAATTAGATTCATTAAAACTATTTCGGCGTCATTTATAATTTTCCCCATATCATCCATAGGAAACATCTGTTGTGACAGTTGTGAGTTTTGCATAAATCGAATAAAGATTTATCGCATAAGGGACCATTCCATTCGTTTTCATTTAACTGTTTCTGGAATTCCTTTAAGGTATCGTTATTCACAAAGGATTCAAAAAATGATAAATTTATATCTGCCTGATACTTATCGTCTGAGATATCACGTTGCTTTGATTTTCGTATTCCGATCTTGACAGTGTCTTTAACAAAACCTTCAACTTGTTCAGGGTTCCATGGATGTAGTCCGCACTTACGAAATCCGTTTTGAATAACTGTTGAACCTCACCTGATTTTTTATCGCAGCATCTAAAAGAGGTGCGAAATCACATCTTTTGAGATTTGCATGCTGATTTGCAGTCCTCCAGATAATCACCTGCTCTTTCCACACAGATTTGTGCGAAAAACGGATACATCCATGAGTTGTAGTAGGTGAGTTGTGTTTGGGTATAACGCAATTAAAATAATATTCTTTTCCCTGCAAAACTTGCTCAAATGGTAGGATAAATGTGAGACATTGCCATCAACAGAACAACAGAAACACCAATACCCGAATGCTTTGGAACACTAGCAGAAATATCTGAGGGTATCCTTTTATATTTGAAAATTACCATAGGGGGTGCAAGTGTGCCCGCAGCATTACAATTGATAAGTACTGTAAGACATTCTTTTTCGTTGGTATTCACAGTTGCATATACTGTTTTTTCACCCCTAGGAGCTAAAACTTTATTTCCTTTTGAATTCAGGAAAAATTCCAACTCATCAGCATTGAAAATTCGGCTAGGGTCTGATAGGATATCAGTGTAGTTTTGTTGTTTCAAATAATCAAAAACTTCAGAAAACCATATTCTTAATTGATCTTTTCCTACCGACGATCTACTCATTATTAAATTTTGTGGTGTACGAAGACTTATTTCCGGATGAAGAAAGCTCTCATACCATTTTCTTCCGAGAAATGCATTTTGGAACTCTTTTTTTAAGCTCTCGTTAGAGTTTCGAAACACTCGTCAAGAAGTTAGTTTTTGTTATGGGAAACCCAGATTCAGCCATCTGCAGGAGCCATTTCACTAGACGATTTTCTTCTTCTCTAGAAAATATAGTTGCAGGCCCCATTTTTCGCGATTCGGGATTAATTTCCTTAAATTTATGGAGTAGTGTCGTTCTTGGCACATTGAAAGTTCTTGAGGCTATTTTAACTGGCATATCATTTCTTACAGCTTAAAGAGCATCTTCCATCGCTTCCTCCGGATATAGCAAAATTTTTTTTGACTCCTTTTCTTCAATAAAAACTGCCGTTTACTTTATAATTGACAAATATGTGAATCAAAACAGTTCACTTTTCAACTAGTTTAAAATATAAGTGCTAAAATCATGTACAGATACATCATGTTCCTATAGATGACACCGGGTGTCACCTTCAGGGGTATATCACGTACCTATATATAACACCGGATATCAGCTTTAGGATATGGGGCACTCAGGTCGAATTTAATAATAAGGATGAAGTCATGTGGTTGAATAAATTCAGAAAAACAATTTGCCTCAATGATTGGTATTGTACCAATACATGACCTGTGTCATCCTTTGGACCACCCAAAGAAATTAAGTTTCTATAGATGACACCCAATGAATTTCGTTAAATAGTTATATCTTGAATTTTCGTAGGAAATTTTCATTCTCCACTACCAAGTTGATCAAAAAATATTTCAAAACATCAGTTATTAATAATGAATACGAAAAAACACTATTTCGTGGACTTACCTGCTTAATGAAACTGCTTAATTTGAATATCAAAACTGGATACGAACGCAAGCGTCTTTGTGAATTGACGCACAACAGAATGACAACGGCGCGCAACCGAACGAAGTGCATAGATTTGGCGGGAAATATGAAGATCACTTTATTTACAGAGTTCTATGCGCTAAGAAGCATCTAAGTCTTAATAAAGCCGGCTCGTTGGCGTAGAGGATATGATGCTCGTCTCCTGCGCAGAGTTACCTAGGTTCAATCCCCACAAAGTCGGATTCTGTGAATCGCTTGAGTATCTTTCGGAGGAGATGTAAAGCCGTCGGTCCTGTCTAACAGAGATGTGTTGAACATTGAAGATCCCTTCCCACAACACGAGAGGGGTTCGGCAAAATTCCTGGGTTAGTGAGGTGACAGATTTCCCTGGCGTGTCATTGGCCGAAAGGCAGAAATAGAGCACGTTAAAGGAATAACGAACAAGCAAACAAGTCTTAGTAATGCGTAATAAAAGCATAGGTGTCACTTACTGATACAGGGTCAGCTAATGGTGCTAAAGTGGATTTCAAAATAAAAAATCTTCAGAAAATATCATCCTAAACAAGCAAATTTCCATCGTTTCGGTTAGATAATTCGTGAAGTATTATAAATTTAAGGAAATCCGGAAATGGTTGTGCGTTTATTCATATAGATGTCAACCAAATAACCAAAAAATTCATGCAAAACATGGAAAATGAAAAAATTGATTTTTTACCTGAATAATACCTGATTGTTGTTGTCCTTCTTTTTAGCAATATTTATTAGCATAAATATTTTATATTTTCCAGATTTTCTACAAATCATGTATCTTTCAAATACAAGTCATTAAAGAAACTTGAAGATTTCTGAAAGTTAATCCTATTTCATTCATTTCTTTTTGAAGAAAATTTCCAGCTATTGATCTGCTTTTTCAACAAAAATATTATTTTTTCATCTTCAGAAGAGCGTTAGTTCATTTACATATGAAATCTGTTATCATTATGCAGCTGCCAAAAGAAGAAAGTCCGTTATCTTATTGAATTGGAAATGAACGGAAGGAATGCCTTAAGAGAAAGAGAAACTCCACTCATCTCTAGCATATAACTTACAAATTAATAATAAGTATCGTATCGACGACTCTCTAGGTGATAACAATTACGCCAAATATTTAGGGTCAAGCAAAGGATATCACATATTTCGAAACTTTTGTGTTGAATATAGCAAAAAAAATTTAAACAAAAATATTGATCAGTGTGCAGTACGATATAAAATTAAATTGATTTTTCTTTCGTGCTGATAAATATAGTGTATGTAGTCTTATGGGTGCATAAAAACACATAACTTGATTTTGACCCTTTTTTGTTTACGCAAATCAATGAATTACCACTTCTTATGAATAAATCCCAGCAGGAATCCAATACAGAAAATGATTTTTCTGCCATAGAAGATGTCTCAAGTTTAACGGACCCGACTTACCTGCTATGGGGGTGTTTGCTGGATAACAACAAATTACCATATTTCTATTGCTGCACTAAGACCTATTTTTAAGGCTGAAACGCATCGAAAGATTAAAAGGATATAGACCAATTTCAAAATATTTCCCTTGAAATTTGTAGATACTTGAAAATTCCTCAAGGACATAAATTTTCAAAAATTAATTTCGTTTTTCAGGGCCTATTATGGTTTTTCTACCTCGGAAAAACTTTTTTCCATTCGAAAAAAACAGCGGCTCAGTATCATGTTTCAATGTTCTAGTATATACAGGGCGTTCAAAAAATCAGTCTAATAGAGCACGAAGTTTATGAATTGCCACTTTGTATTAGTTTAGTTCTTGGCAATGATATGAGGAACACGAGATGAACTACGCAGCCCCAGCAACCAAACTTTCATTTCATCTTATAAACATCATTGAACATTCACGTTATTGAACTCCAAAATTTTCATTTAAAAATTCTTCACATCTATTAGAAAAAAATTCAACATACTGTACTATCATATAATGCTAAAATTATGTCCTGGGATGTAGTTAATCTCTACCCTAGTATCCCACCTCATGATTCATTGAAATTAATCAAGCAAGCTCGGTTGAATAATAATGTGCATCCGGTTATACAATCAAAAATTATGAACCTTTTGGAACAAAATTGTTTTAACTTCAATGATGGAATTCACATGAGCAACACCGGTTAATAATGGGTAAACCTGTCAATTTTCCAGAATAATATTAACAACTAAATTCATAATCATCCGCTGTTGAAACACTGAAATTATTGGTTTAGATATGTGCATGACATAATCTGTTGTTTTTCATGTACATATAAAATAAATATAAATGCAATTCACCCTAATAAAACGTTAACTTTGTGAATGGAAACTAAGAATTTCATAAACCTCTTAGATTTCACTTTATCCAAAATTGACCACAGACATGATTTTTCTATTTTCCATAAACCATTCCATGCAGACATTTTCATTCACAATTCAAATAGCTATTCATAACAATATGATACATAGACTCACTACGATACCAATCTCAGAAAATAAATTTCTGAAAGGGCTCAATATTATAAAACAAATAGCGATCTATAATGATTATAATTCAAGTATGGTTGACAGTAAGCTTTCTCGTAAACAATTTCAACAGGTAATCCATGAGACTTTCCTTATGGTTAAGGAGACTAATCAAAAATATAATATATTATATCGTTAACCCATTTGAATTTGAAGTAATTCTTCTCATCTCATAATCCTCTCATAGAGCGTAATCCTCTTGGCAGATATATTAAAAAGTATAAACCTAAAATATATAATTAATAAATTTTCTTGTGGAAGTTGTGATAAAATTCATACAGGTTATTTGGCGGAAACGCAGTTTTGTGGAACAAAATCGGATTCTCACTATGCAAATCATCTCCTAGAAGAAAACCATATTTTCAATAATGATTTTGATATTTACCTGGTTCTACCATCCAATATATCAGCACCTCATTCTTTTGAATATACTACTTATCTGAAGAAGCCAGAATGTGGTAAAACGCATCATAAGATGCGTTGGTCGTTGCAAATGATGTCCATCTTTTCTCCTTTATTACTTGGATGCATGAGTTCGATATTCTGAAATTCTATGAAATGATTTTTGTTGATGCAGTGGTCCGAATAGAGAGAGAATAGATCTTTTATGTTCTTCGACTCTCTTCTTGAATCATCTTCCGGTTTGGCCTATATAGAATGTCTCACATTCACTGTATTTTATATACTCCGCCTTCATCCAATAATTTTGTTTTATCTTTAGAATTAACTAACAATGAACCCAAATTCTTTTCATTAGTGCTGACGGTGTTAATATTATTTCTGTGTAATCTGTTACAAATCTTGTTGCTAATATTAAGAATATAGTTAATTGGAAATTTTCTGTTAGATTTCTCAGTATGCAACAGATTGATGCTCTGCAATAAAAGATCATGTCGTTTTTGTCTCATTAAGGTATCAATTAATTTTGGTTCATAGCCGTTGTTCTTAGCGATTAATTTTAAAACTTGAACTTTATTCTCAAAATCGACAGCTGACGAAGGAATAGGAAGCAATCTGTGCACAAATGAATGAAAGGCACTCAATTTGATACTCTGGGATTGGCAACTACTCTTATGAATCAGGGTATCCGAATAGGTTGGTTTTCTGTATATTTTGAAGGCGAGTGAGTCCTGAGCCCTACTAATCGACGAGTCCAAGAAGTTCAGAGATTTTTAATTTTTTTTCATTTTCCATTGTAAATTGAATCGATGGATGAAAAGAATTTAAAAACTGTAAAAGTTTGTATTGAGTTGTCTGTCTGTGCCAATCCAAATACAGAAAATATCATTTACATATCTTTTCCATAAAAATACATTCTTAATTAGGATGTTGTAGGAAATAAAAATAGGCATAGATTCACAGCTGACATAGTTTTTTCTATATGAGTGGGGCTTAATGTACTATTGGATTGAAGTTGTTGATTAATTATGGCTTTGACATCACAGCAGGGTGTAGACGGATATAGATTAATTATTTCAAAGGATACTAATTTAGCATTTATCGGAATTTTTAGAGATCTCAAGTGATTGGTTAATTCTATAGAGTTTTTTTTTAATTTAGTAGCGTTAGCACTTACATATGAAACAATAGGTCTGATAGGACAATCTACCTTGTGAATTTTGGGTAATGATTATGAAATTGGAGTTTTTGGATTCATAACAGTCAGTCTACACCCTGCCCTGATGTCAAAGCCACAATTAATCAACAACTTCAATCCAATAGTACTTATGTACTATGAGTGGGGCTTCATAGCCCCACTCATATAGAAGAAACGATGTCGGCTGTAAACATATGCCTCCAAGAAAGTTATTCCAGGTTCAATAATATAATAGTAAAACGAAATGAGACTTTTTTGTCACTTTTCCACAATTTATTCAATAATCACGACCGGTTTCGACCCTATGGTCATTTTCAAGTGAATAACCGTAGGGTCGAAACCGGTCGTGATTATTGAATAAATTGTGGAAAAGTGCCTCATTTTGTTTACCTTTAAAAATGAATTTCGATAAAATAAATAAATCATCAATACTATCAATTACAACAATTAGATGGTTTACCTATGGGCTCCCCATTGTCTCCGTTATTAACTGAAATATTTATGACAAATTTAGAAAATAGAATTTTTAGTTCCTCCACCATCCTAACTGAGAATGTATTTTTATGGAAAAGATATGTAGATGATATCTTTTGTATTTGGATTGGCGCAGACAGACAACTCAATAGTTTCTTATAATTTTTAAATTATTTTCATCGATCGATTCAATTTATAATGGAAAATGAAAATAATGAAAAATCTTTGACTTGTCGATTAGTAGGACTCAGGACTCACACGCCTTTAAAATATACAGAAAACCAACCAATTCGGATACCCCGATTCATAACAGTAGTTCCCAATCTCAGAGTATCAGATTGAGTGCTTTTCATTCATTTGTGGACAGATTTGTTTCTATTCCTTTGTCAGCTGTCGATTATGAGAATGAAGTTCAAGTTTTAAAATTAATCGCTCAGAACAACGGCTATGAACCGAAATTAATTGATACCTTAATAAGACAAAAACGACATAATCCTTTATTGCAGAGCATTTATCCGTTGCATACTGAGAAATCTAACAGAAAATTTCCAATTAACTATATTCCTAATATTAGCAACAAGATTTGTAACAGTTACACAGAAATAATATTAACAGCATCAGCACTAAAAAAAAGAATTTGGGTTCATTGCTAGTTAATAATAAAGATAAAACAAAATTATTAGATAAAACCGAAGTATATAAAATACAGTGAATGTGAGACATTCTATATAGGCCAAACCGGAAGATGATTCAAGAAGAGAGTCGAAGAACATAAAAGATCTATTCTCTCTCTATTCGGACCACTGCATCAACACTGAATGTGATTCTTTATAGGCCAAACCGGAAAATGCACCGAGAGTTGAAGAACATGAAAGATCTACTCTCCAGAATAGTAATTCTACGAGTTTTTCGGACCCTGCATCAACAAATACCATTTCATAGATTTCCAGAATATCGAACTCATGCATCCAGATAATAAAGAAAAAAAGATGGACATCGTGGAGATTATTAAAATTATATAGGAAAAACCAGCCAATTTGCAATGACTAACTCGACTTCTCCTGTTGTGAATGCCGTTATACATAAGCGAAATCACTCATTTTGAATTTTGTATTGTATTACTCTTGATAATGGGCTAACAACCCGATACATATGTCGAGTATTTTAAATGAATACACACACCACAAATATTGTCGCATCACCTGGTATTCTGAATTCCCCAATCGATTAAGCAGCTCGATCGCAGTTTCTTTGTCAACATATGTTTTTGGACATATGAGGGGAAAAAATTATCTATGTAGTTACATTTGTTTCCATATTATCTCAAACACGTCTGAAACAAGAATGAGTTTATTTGACTATCAGTATTCATGCAATTTCTCTTCAGTTTTCACGCTAAATTAATGCAAGTTTTCTGTGTTTCTTGTTGATTTCGAACCTTTGAATTTATTTTAATGGCTGCTGAACATCCTGGACGCTATTTGAGTGATCATGAAGTTGTGAGAATTGTAACACTTCTAGAGGAGGGGCGAAGCCAACGTTACGTGGCTAACTTATTGAATGTTAACCAAAGCACTATTTCAAGAGCAATTAATCGGCACCACGAAGCTGGGGAATATGGAAGAAGGGCCGGACAGGGAATAAATCGGATAACAACACAAGTTGATGATCGTTGGCTTCGTTTAACTGCACTAAGAGATCGGAACTGTACGGCTAGAATGCTACAAAATGAACTTGCATTTTCCAGAAATGTGCATATTTCATTGCAAACTGTTAGGAACAGGTTCAGAGAAGACGATATCAGACCAAAGGTGACTTCTACCGGCCCGCGTCCCACCAGAGAGCATCGAGTTGCAAGACTTCAGTTTGCGAGGGAACATGCAAATTGGGGTATTCCAGAATGGTCGAATGTTCTCTTTTCTGACAAGTCCAGGTTCTGTCTATTATCAAATGATAGACGCATGCCTGTATACAGACGACCTGGGGAACGGTATCAACAATGCAATATCCGGCAAACCGAAAACTTTGGAGGGGGCTTAGTTCTTTCCATGGTCGAACTGAGTTAGTCCTAGTGAATGATCGAAGAATGACAGCGGCCAGGTACATCGCAGATATCCTTGAACCCCATGTTGTACCCTTTGGCCCAATGATTGGCGAAAACTTCATTTATATGCATGATAATGCTCGGCCTCACGTAGCTAGAGTAGTTACAGAATTTCTGCAAAATGCCCAAACTGATTTTTTAAGATGGCCAGCCAGAAGTCCCGACTTGAATCCCATAGAACATGTTCGGACAACGTAGGGTGGCAAATTCAGCAACGTAGGAGGCCTTGTAGAACACTCTAACAACTAGAAAATCTGCTTCCTAAAATTTGGAACTCAGTGACTCAAGAGTACATCCAAGATTTGTTTGAGGGGCTTCCGAGACGTATACTGGCAGTAATTTGGGCCCGGGGAGGAAACACCCGATTTTGAAAATGATTAGTAACCATTCGTTACTAGTTGATTGGTCTCTTCGCGAATGTTTGAGGATGGTAGAATTTTTTAATTTCTCATTAACTCGAAAATTGTTGATATTTTCCATCATAAACTCATCTCTTTCGAATGATATCTTCTTATTTTACACTTCTGAAAGTTACCAAGCGACTCTTGAATGACCCACCTAAAAGTTTATATAGTATTGTCGTAAAAGTAGGGTGATGCGACAATTTTTGTGGGGAGTGTATTTGTGAAACCTTTGCCAAGTGATAAACCCATCATTTATTCATTATGTTTCACCAAGTGTTAGGCAAGAATTCCATACATAACACATGTATATTAATTTTCATCAAGTAACGATCTCCTCAATAAAATTAAACAAGAAATTTCAAATTTTCAAGTCATTCAAATATTCACCTGCGTCTGATATTTCCCTCGGCGATCTATTCCCAACTACTTTTTGGGTTATTATGAAAATAATTTTCTACAGACGACTCCCACAGAGCTCTCCTATTTTCACATCCTTGGAAACTCCACCATGCCGATTGAATATTATGATTATTTTTCTATCCAACAGAGAACATTTTTGTACCGGTAATCAATAATAATTTTTTTCTTCCTAACTTGAATGTTGAGCAGTTTTCAGATCTTCAGAATTTTTTTCACCGTCAAAATATTTAGATAGATCCAACGCTTTGTTATAACCAAAAATGAATGCAAAATTTGTAATTCTATAGTTCATAACCCAAAAGGAAAAAAAGGAACCCTCATAGAATACTTCGTTGAATTTTGATGCACTTTTCTCAGGAACACGTGTAGGTATAGAGTTAAAATTGAATCGGAACACTCAAGTCAGCAATGTCTGGCTACCGTAAAAAATCAAACTTCTGAATAAAAAAGTAATCCAAAGTTACAGCCGTTTATGTTGCACTTTGCGGTATATTATAACACTGTCAAGTGAATCAGAACCTATAAAGCACTCACCGTTGACCTAGATACATGAAATTTGGCGAAAAGTAGCGTCTTATTGTGTATTTTTTCTATAATGAAAGTATTAACAATTTCTCAGAAAGGCGTAAAGGTATCGCATCATAATACATACCAACTCATGTCTACACTCCTTCCGATCTACGAAAAATATCAAAATTTAAGTCAATGTGACCGGAAAATAAGACCGTTTATGTCGCATTTGCCACTTACTTTCACAATAAGTAGGGGATCAAAACCTATAGGATTGACCTAAAAACAAAATAAAATATTAAGTTAAAACAATTGAACAAACGCGCTTTCTACAAATGTCAGTAGATACGAGTTTGTTGACTGAAGGATGTGCGATGCTACTGACGGTGGAAATATCATAAATTTTTGAGGTATCGAATTTACTTATATATGAAACTTAGAGGTAACATCAATGATATTCCTCAATTCCTTTGATAAATATGTAGCTATTCATTAGCCTTCAATACAGATTTTTTGAAATTGCCTGAATTTTCCGGTTTCTTTCGTAATTGTTCACTAAAAAACTTATCAACCAAATATATTGTGCTCATCCTGGGTTATGATAGATATTGATTTCTCGATTTATCCCGAGTTTCATTTCCAATTCCCCCACATTTCACAGTTTCTGCCCATATTAGGATTTTTCTTCTCCAGAGTTTTTCTGGAAAAGAAGATTTTCAAGTACAACGAAAAACGAAAAGAGAATCTGTCGGATGAATAAAGTAGTAATGTATGAAGAAAAAGGTTCACATTCATTTTTAGACTTATAGATGAGACAACATTGCAAAGTTGCATACTACAAACAATGTTGCAAATATTAAAATTGATGATTCTATAATGTAATAGGTTGTTCAATAAGATCGCGCAGCGCCATGTTTTTGTCACTAATAAAGTTAAACTTCAGAGTTGATGATGGCAATGAATTTTCAACAATGGAAAAAATTGAACATAGTGTAGTTAAAAAATTCTTGGTGAAGTAGGGTTTGAGAACAATGAAAATCCATACTAAACTAGAAAATGTGTTACGGGACTCAGCCGTTTCCAAAACAATTGGTCGTATAATCATTAAGACAATCCCCGTGAAAGACGTCCGAGAACTGCATCAACACCAAAAATCGACGCAAAAACACCGGATATAGTTTTGGAAGATCGACGATTAACCGAAAGAAATTTATAGTCTGGATTACATGTACCATTTTTAATGAAATTTCAGTATATTCTCCGACAATTACGAGCATGGCGTCGTTCGATCCGTAAAGTCACGTAGAAGGTTCAAGGAAAGGTCCGGAAAAAATTACAAAAGATATAAACAATTAAGTGAAACAAAGTGAGGATTTGGTTTTTTTGAATACCTCAAAAAATATTAAGAATTTTCGAAATTTGACAAAAGATTCAAAAAGATCAACAAATTAAGAAAACGTCCCAACGCCTTGAACTGTACCTGTAATATTTATACGGGGCCCTAAAAATAGAGTTAAAATGGGTAGTCAGGCTTAATCTGGCATAAGAACAAAATAAATTATTCAAACATATTTAATATAAGTATTAGGAATTAAACAAATTCACGTAGTGTTGGGATACATAAATAAATAATCTGCAGTTAGAAAATGTTTATCCCAATTTTTACATCAATGATTCATTTAATGATTACTAACTTTTTCTAAACTGAATGCTAACATAAAAAGGTGATAATTATTGAACTAAAATGCTCAAGTTTTGTTTTTCTTCGTGACGTTATCCTTAATAGGCTTTCAAATAGGTCATCGTTGACAAAATCGAAAAATTTAGATTCTTCACTTTTTATTGACAATTGAAAGTTACAAAATAAAAAGTAATTAATTTTTTTTCAAAAATTTTTATTGGCTTATGGTCGAAAACTACTTGAAAATATTTCTTCTGTTTTTACTACCATTGTTCGAAAATTGTTGTACAAAAATACATTGTTTATGAGTAAATCAAGTTTTTTTTGTAATATATTTATTCATGAAAAGTATGATTTTTTGGGAAAAACGATTCCTTAAAAATTTATTTCTAGCTAAAATACATTCGTTAATTAACAATCGTTTTCTGCCACTAAATGTTAAAATTAAGGAACCGTTTTTCTCTAAAATCATAAATTCTATTGTTCTTTAGGATTTTCAAAAGAAGTTTATCTATTCATTTCTTTGTTTATTTCAGAAAAATGTTGTGAACAAATTAATTTTTCCATTTTTTATACTTCTGTAGTATACACACAACTAAATTTATATGGAATCACTCGGTATTTCGCATTATCGATTGTTTGTAACCATGGATCTTTGATTACTTGTGAAGAATGAAGTTTTTCGTTCTAAAAAAACTGGATAGTATGATAAGAGATGTTGAATTACGCCCACATGTTCGGGATATTGTACTCAGTCGTCACTGAGATTTGAAAATGTGAATTTCAAAATTTAAAAAAGCCTATAATCATAATTGAAAATGTCTTACGTCCGCTATGCAGAGGGGTCGAATAATTGCTCTCGTTGAAGAAGAGGTGAGACAGATGGATATAGCGGCCACAATGGGTGTATCACAGGGGGTGATTTGAAAAATGTACGGCCGATATATTGATATACAATATCTGCAAAATAGTCCTATAAGAAGTCGTAGGAAGATCACTTCTGAAGAACAAGAGCGCTTTTTGTGCCAAATTGCAAGAAGAGACCCTAGTGCGTCGCATTCCATACTCCAAAGACAATTTCTGGAAACAACAGGCATCAGTATATCAGTCGAAACGATACGTCAAAGACTTCGTCTAAGGGGTTTATACAGCAGAAGGCCCTTAAGAGTTTCAGAGCTAACCAGACAACAAAAAATGAACAGACTTAATTGGTGTATCGAACACCAAAATTAGAATATTGAGAATTGGTGAAATGTTCTTTTTTCGGATTAGACCAGAATTAATGTTCGATCAGACTGCCGGATTCGGGTTTTAAGAGGTCGTGGAAGACAAGCTAGACTCCGAGCAGCGAGACAAATTCCGAAATACCAAGAGGGCAGTGTGATGTTTTGGGGTGGCATTATGCTGGGAGGCAAAACAGATTTGATTTCGTTTCCTGCGAGTGTAACGGCTAGAAATTAAGTGGACCTGGTGCTGGAGCCCATAGTGAGACTCTGTCGAGGTGCTCTCGGTGAGAATTTCCCTTTTATGCAAGATAATGCTCCTCCGCATACTAGCAACCTCGAGCGACATTGAAACAGGGAATCGCTATTTTGGACTGGCCAGCTTGCTTTCCAGACCTAAATCCTATTGAACATTTATGGGATATTCTCAAAAGGAAAATTAGATCGCGCCAGGATAATTCAAGACCCCACAACAGCTCATCCAAGCCGCCGCAGAAGAGTGGCAGAATATCACCCCAGAGGAGTTCGAAAACCTAATCCAATGCATGCCAAGACGGATTCGAGCTTGTATCAGGGCAAGAGGAGGTAATACAAGCTACTCAGGTCGAGAGAAAACATCTACTCTCTGAGAAAACAATTTTCGATTTTTTTAATACATGCGGAAAATCTCTTATTTTCTTTTATTTGTTTCTTTCTTAAAATAAATCTTAATTTATTTCTCTTTTCAATGGAAATATCTTAAAGAGAATCAATTCCAACAATCTTTCGAAATTTCCAAACTCCCGAAACAATATTCAAAATATCGGGTGATTCCATATAAATTTGGTTGTGTGTGTATAACAATAATAATATATTATAATTTTGTAATAAAAGTAGCTATATGTGGATTTTTAATGTTTTTTCTATTTTTATGAAACTTTTAATATTATTATGCCTTGAAACTTGTCTTTTTCATCCTCTCTTTTGCTTTTATAATTACGATAATTTTTTGCCAAACTACCCGTTTTTAGTTCTATTCTTAGGACTCTATAAAAATTACAGGTACACTTCCGGGATGCAGGAAGTTTTTTCAGTAAATTTGTTGATCTTTTTGGATCTTTGTTCAAATTTCGAAAATCTTTAGTATTTTTCGAGATAATGGTAGAAACCAAACCGTCAATTTTTTTCAGTTAATTGTTTATAACTTTTGTTGTTTTTTCAGCCCCTTTCCGGACTTTCTACGTGACATGCTTGTGATTTTCGGAGAATATATTCAAATTTCATTAAGCATGATACATGTTAACTAAACTAAAGCAGAACCTTTAAACATTTCATTAGGCACAATGAACAATATTTGCAAAAAAACACATTCGAATACGACTTTATTAGTAACATTTAGAGCGTTTTTGAAAGGAACAATGATATTTTGTACCTCCTTTCATTACTATGGATGAGACTTAGGTCTATCACTATAATCGTGGATCGAGACGAGAAACTAAAAGGTGTAAACACGGCCTTTCAGTTCGAAACGAGTTCGTGCACAGAAATCGATCAAAAAGGTGTTAGCATCAGTTTTTTATTATGCAAAAAGAGTTTTGTTTGTGTATTACCTCCAACCAGGTAAGACAATAAACACAGATTATTATTGTTACCTTTTAAACTAATTAGATGTAAATATTCATGAAAAAAGATCGGGTATACAGAAAAAAAAAACATTTTTTATCGGGACCACGTACTGGCTCGCACAGCTAAAAAGACCATGGCCTAAATTAGTGAATTAAAGTACGAATTGTTACAACATTCAGCCTAGTAGCGCAATTCTTTCGTGGAAGTCGATTTCCTCAAACGAAGGAGTAATAGCTGCTATAGAAGGATATTTTGCAGACCTTCCGGAAAACCATTGGAGGATCGTTGGAATATTGTATTGAAGTTAAGGGAGATTATTCTGAAAATTAAGTCATTTTCACAACTATAAAACCATTCTGTTTTTCCATTTTCATTGTGGGAACTTATTGAACTACCTAGCCTTTTCGTGAAGTTGGTTCGTTATATTATACACCACCTGAAAGTTTCAAGTCTCAATAGGAAGGTTTAATCTAGGTCGCATTTGTATTCGTTTCAATAATTTTTCTCCCAATACAGACAAGAGGCTTAATTAACATACATTCGTATTTGTCACCTCATATAGATTAACTGTTCATGATAAATGATGTCGAGTATTTTACCTCTCAGCTATAGCAAGAATTCGGTTAAATATTCTTCTCTTTTTTTCAAGTATGAACATCAATTACTCCCAGTGCATAGCGGTACAAATTCTCTGTGAGAGATTGGTTTGTAGAATTCAACGGAGTGCAGTTGTGATCGTGTACAATTTGTGTTGTAGCCAAAATGAATTTCAATGTATATGTCTTGTCAATTCTTTTATTTCTACGATGTTCTAGTAGTGCACCGGTGATGAGAAAAGGATATATCCTAGTTCCAATAAGGTATGATGGAGCAAAGCATAATATATTTAAATATTTTTCTATAATCAATTAAACGTGAGAAATATTCATTTCAATTTATCGAAATACTTCATCTATAGTAAATCATACTCTCCATATTCACTTTAACGAAAGTTTTAGAATCCGAATTAATTTTGTATAAGTATTTGAATTTGAATAGTGTAGTTCATAAGTTCAACTCGGTATTTATTCTTCTGAAAATTTAAGCGATGCCTCATTCTGTTTGGAATGAGGTTTAGTGAAATTTATTCAAATGTTAAATGAAAGAAAATTTGATTCACACTTATTCACTATATTTGTAACGCTTTTCGACGACACTACGCCTTCATCAGACTAATACAAAATGTATTTGTATTTATCTGATAAATGCGCCGTGTCGTTGAAATGCGTTATAAAAATAGTAAATATGGGTAAATCAAATACCTCAAAGATTTTGATATTCTGTCATCAAAAGCACCTCATATTTGTAATCAAATATCTGCTGACAATCGTTGAAACCGTGTTTCAATTTCATTCAATTCATCGCATAGCTTCTGATTGTTATCGGGAATTGCAGGTTCAAGTATTTGATATCAATTTCAATCCGCTACTCTTACGCGTGTTTAGAAAAAAGTGAATTTGTTCATTATAACAAAAACATTTTTTTTTTCGCGATTTAACTAAACAAATGTACTGTTCTCGAATTTTGTTCTGTATCTATGCTAAAAGACATTACCCCTCAATTAATTTCATATTTCTCAATGCCAAGTCCCTTAGGTGTGTAGTGTGCGCCACAAGATGCGACATTAACGGTGGTATTTTCCGATGGCGTAGACTGAATTTTATTAAATGGATTACATACATAAGTATGCAGTGTCAATTTCAACTCTATACCTTCACGCTTTTCTTAGAAAAGGGTGAATACTTTATCTATAGTTAAAACAAATTTTTCCGTAATGTAACTGAAATTTACAATTTTCGGATTATTTTTTTCTATATCTATGCTATAATACACTGCTTCTTGCCAAATTTCTAGGTCATCAAGAATGTCCATAGGTTTTGATTCCCTTGACAGTGTCAAAATATGTCGTATTATTCATAAACATAAACGACCATATCTTTGGATTGCGTTGATTTAGACATTTGATTTTTTCACAACAGCAAGAGATTGAGAGTATTCCGTATCACTTTCATACTGATATTTTTGCATGTTTCTTAGAAAAAGTTGAATATGAATTAGAGAGATAAAAAAAATGGTATTTTGATGTAACTACATCAATTTACGGATTTTTTCACAGGGATATCCACCGGGACCGTCCGTTAAAACTTTTTGAGTTCCAATTACAATATCAAGCTGAAATTTTTTACGCGGCCACCACTAGCGATTTCCAATTGAAGTGAAATATTTTCGAAGTGATACCATTTCCGGTCATACTGGAAGTGGGTCATCACTTTGTTATTTCAAATGGCAATCTACCTTTTTCATTATACATCTAGAACCGACATTTGAGCAAGGCCTAAGTTGTTGGCACTTATGTGTCAAAACTTTTGACAGATTTAATTATTTTTGTTATAAACTCGATTTTTAAGAAACATTTAACAAAATTGTAGCTCGTAAATCTTTTGCACTACAGACACAATTTTTGCTTGGGTAGATAGAAAAAGGATCAAGGAATTTTTTAAGCAATCTACACATGTCAAATGTTTATTGCGTTGTTTTGTATGATTTTTTCAATTTGGCCTTTTTCAAACAGCAATAACTCAATTTTTTCAAATTGCACGTGCCAATTTTTATATCGCCATCAGATGAAGCGTCAAATTTCACATGGAATTGTATCAGCATGTACTATACCCATCTCTTATAGTTTCGAAATAATTTGGGAATATATTGAATTTTGATGATTTTGCAAGAACTAACAGAGAATGCTTTGAAATATTTGAATCAAATAGCTGAACTGGCTACGATCACTTGACAGGTGCCTAAAATTAATGTACTTGTCACTTCGTTCATTCGAATTTGATATTTCAACAATAATTGTCGTTATTTCAGATTAAAAATATCCAAAAAATACAACACGTTCGGAATAAAACCACTAGTTATTCAAACGAAAATATATTTAATTTTTTTTAATTCATTTTAGAATGTCAAAAAGTAGTGGGTAGAAATTGCAGGCAATTCAATAACCAATCTCCAAATTGACCGTCTATGAGTAAAATAAAATTTCAAAGCATTAGAAGCAATTTTCTACAATTCGGATGAATAAAAATTGTAGGAACTAAGCGAAAACCAATCATCGAAGATAATTACATTAATACAAATAAATGATAGCAAAACAACATAGGAGAAATCTAATTTACGATCTGAATAAATGTTCAATATGGGCCCCATTTTGCTCGATACACTTGACAGCTCGTATACGAACATGATGAGTTGCCCTCCTAGTTTCCTCAGGATCAATATTACGAAAAGCATTATGAATGCGCTCTAGTAACTCTTCTTTACTTCTTTACTTTACTTTACAGGAATAAGATACCCTTCACTCTTGAATTTGCCCCATGAATAAAAAACAAGGGGCGTCAGGTCCGGAGAACGTGGAGGCCATAAGTTTGGTCCTTGGTTACCCCACCATCTATCCTCGAACATTTCTGTTAGCTGCCGATCTACAGCTCGTGTTTTATGTGAAGGTGCACCATCCATTCGGTAATAGCAATCCCTCAGAATGTTAAGGGGTAATCCATCTGAAAAGTTTGCTAATGTTCCTCTCAGAATTTCCAGGTATCTTTGTCCATTAGGATTTTCCTCATGAATGTGATAAGCGAACAAATCATTCATTAAAATTGCAAAAACGTTCACGCTGAACTTATTTTGGAAATCAATAACTTCAATGAAATGTGGATTTTCTGTGGCCCAAAAATGTCGATTTCTCCTGTTGGTTATTCCACTTTCATTGAACTTGGCTTCATCAGACCATATAATTTTTTGCAGAATTGTCTCATCTTCTTGAAGCCGAATTAGTAAATTTTCACAGAAATTTAGCCGCTTGGTAAGGTCAGTTGGTTTCAATTTTTGTAGTCTGATAAAAGAATACGGGTGCATGTTATGTTTCTTAAGGATCCTTTGAATGGAAGTATAACTCAATCCAATATCCATTGATGCTGACTTAATGGACGCATGTGGATTGTCACGAAAATACGCTAGCGTATTAATTTGATTGTCGTCGTCCTCGAGACTTGGTTTTCTTCTAGTTTCTATGTATTTTGTTCCTCCAAATTGCAGAAAATTGCTTCTAATCTTTCGAAATTTTATTTTACTCATAGGCGCCAAATTTGGAAATTGGTTATTGAATTGCCTGCAAGTTCTATCCACCACTTTTTGACATTCGCCATGAATTAAAAAGAGACTAAACATATCCTCGTGTGAATAATCAGACATTTTATTATCAATCTGGTGTTTTTCAAAAATTTTCACTTCAAATTACCATCAATTCTTGTTGAAATATCAAATTTGAATGAACGAAGTGACAAATACATTAATTTTAGGCACCTGTCAGGTGAGCGTAGCCAGTTCAGCTACTTGATTCAAATATTTCAAAGCATTCTCTGTTAGTTCTTGCAAAATCATCAAAATTCAATAAATTCCCAAATTATTTCGGAACTATAAGAGATGGGTATAGTACATGCTGATACAATTCCATCTGAAATTTGACGCTGATGGCGATATGAAAATTGGCACGTGCCATTTGAAAAAATTGAGCTATTGCTGTTTTAAAAAGTCCAAATTAAAAAAAAACATACAAAACAACGCAATAATTATTTGACATGTGTAGATTGCTTAAAAAATTCCTTGATCCTTCTTCTATCTACCCAAGCAAAAATTGTGTCTGTAGTGCAAAAGATCTACGAGCTACAATTTTTTCAAATGTTCCTCAAAAATCGAGTTTAAAACAAAAATAATTAAATCTGTCAAAAGTTTTGACACATAAGTGCCAACAACTTGGGTATTTTATGCCTTGCTCAAATGTCGGTTCTAGATGTATAATAAAAAAGGTAGATTTCTATTTGAAATAACAAAGTGATGACCCACTTCCAGTATAACCGGAAATTGTATCACTTCGAAAATATTTCACTTCAATTGGAAATCTCTAGTGATGGCCGCGTATAAAATTTCAGCTTGATATTGTAATTGGAACGAAAAAAGTTTTTAGCGGACGGTCCCGGTGGATATCCCTGTATATATGTACTATGAAGCATTGCTTTTTTAAAAATGTCTAAAATGTGACTTGATTGAGGAACTAGACTGACGAACAACGTCAGTCTGTGACGTGACCTTATAAGCGTTCCATTTTTCCTTTCGGAGTACGGAACCCTAAAAAGAAAGATAGTTTTTCGCAAATTTTTCAAAACTTTTAATAATTCATTATTGATCAAAATAGATTCTAGAAGAAAACGGAATTTCCCATCAGAAATTTCTCACTCACAAAGCTCTATCTCTCAGAAAATTTGATTTTCACTTATTTACTATATTTATAACGCGTTTCGACGACACTGTGTCGTTGTCATTATAGTCTATTTGGTGAAGACGTAGAGTAATAAAAGCTCATTAAGAATGCAAATCCCTTAGAAAGGTGGTACGTGGGCAAACTCAAAAATAAATGTAGTTTCTATGATTTTGTCGTGGAACAGTTACCAATTTATTGCCGGATATTTGTTAGAAACCCTCGTATAAATCTCCAGGTAGAACCCAACTACCTGACTACGGTCTTCTCTCTCTTCTTTATTGCTTGCGAATATTTCTGTCCTCGTTTTGAATAAAATGTTTAATTCAGACGTCTAAAGTTTGTAGTCAATAACGTAGAAAAATATGTGTTTTATGGTTCCCTTCGAAAACAAAATTGAATCAATTGAACACTAATTTGAAAATGATAATAATTTATTGTGAATATCTAGATAGTTACATTTACCAAAAATAATTATTTCATGAAGTTCATGCATACTCAACTTACGCTTAATTCGATACGTTAAATATAAGTACTGGATGATTCACCAGTGGCGCGGGGCTCTGTAGCTCGTACACTCTTGAAGATTTCATTTTTGTTCGAACGGTATCGTATTCAGAAAGTAAAAATCTACTTCAGCAATTTATTTTGAAGTAAACAGGGTGTCCCAATTTTCTATAAAAAATCTTGGGAGGTTTTTTCAGATTTGAAGACCACTTTTTTGTTCAAGATTCCGGAGCGGCCCAAACTCTGCTATAATGTCTTTAAGTGATAAGTTTTTTTAGGCTCTAACATCATCGCATGCTCCTTCGGACAGAGAGAATGAATACTTTATTCCTTTTCTTATTATTCGTTTTCTTATTGCCCAAGGATAGCTTTATTGATGAATTGAAATAGATTATCCTTATTTTATACAGGAGTGACTCGAAAAAATTATTGAATATTGTAATTTTAAAAATATCATATCTTAATTTCTTTCAAATGAAACACCCTGTATTTTATTATTTATGTCAACGCATAAAATATTGTGCTATATTTTTGCAGGAGTAACCTTATCTTTATCTTCGATCATTTTCGAAATATTCGATTATTTGTAAAAATTTAATAAAAATTCTATAAACCGTATCAAACTCATTAACATGCATCATTATTCGCACGAAAGTTTTTTTTTCTGTAATGATTCCAGTAGTAAAAAATGAAACAAGATAATTCTCTCAACGAATGATAAAATTAAGATGACTAAAACGTGAATCGAGGTATGTGTTGACATTTTTTTTCATTTGTGCCTTCTGTCAGGTGTCCGGACATATCATATTCTGCATTGTACCTGGTGAACTTATCAGTGTTTCGTTATTAAACATTGTTTAAGTGAGGTTTAAATCCAATTTTACTCAGTTGACTGCCATGAAGTTCTCCAAAGAAGAAATGGTTGATATGATTTTTATTCTGGGTGAGTGTGATGGAAATTCTTTATTGGCACAAAGGTTTCCTGATAAGGGACATCCTGATGCAAGATTCTCTGAAAAACTTCTAATTAGATTTATCGAAACGGGTAATATCGCTTACAAAAAACATGAAAAACCAAAAACTGCTACAGCTGAAGACAACCAGTTATCAGTTTTGTTGACAGTGACAGAGGACCCATATAAAAGCCAAAGACAGATTTCTCAGTTAACAGATATAAGTCAAACTTCCGCCCAGAGAACCTTGAAAGTGAATAAATTTCATGCATATCATGTACAGCTGCACCAGGAACTGAACAATCAAGACTATGAACTCGGACGAGGCAACTTTCCACAAGAATGGGCTTGTTAACAGGCACAACTTTCATTATTATGCCATGGAAAATCCATGAGACAAATAGATCATCAGCATCGTTGGTCCTTGATGTATGGGCCGCTATAGTAGATGGATATCTAATTGGGGCACACTTTTTCGACGGGCACCTCAATAATGAAATGTATTTAGATTTTCTGCAAAATCATCAACCAATGTTACTTGCCGATGTACCAGAGCATATAAGACAAGATTTGTGGTCTCCGGACCTTACAAGTCTAGTTCGTTTCTTGTGGGGTTATGTTAAGGGCATCGTTCACCAGATTCCTTCTACAACACAGTTGGATATGAGACAGAGAATAGTCGACTCCTTTAAGTCAGTTAATCCGCAAATGTTGTCGAGAGTTCAACGGTCTTTCCTCAGAAGGATTGAGTTGTGTCTACAAAGAAACGGGCAACATTTCGAACACTTATTGAAATAGTTCAATACCTTGTAGATCATCTCACCAAAAACCAATCTATTACGTATTTCATACACAACTACCTTAAAATATCTCCATTTCTCTGATCAAGTACAATAATATGTACTCATAAACTCTTCTTTCGCAACCTCTAATTTTATTATTTTAGTTTTTTTTTTTCATGTCGAAATTGGTCTACTATAAAGATAATGTTACTTGTGCAAGAATATGGCACTATATTTTATGCGTTGACATGAATAATGAGATACAGGATGTTCCATTTGCAAAAAATCAAGATATTATATTTTTAAAATTACAATATTCAATCATTTTTTGAGTCACTCCTGTATAAAATGAGGATAATCTATTTCAATTCATCAATAAAGCTATCCTTGGGCAATAAGAAAACGAATAATAAGAAAAGGAATAAAGTATTCATTCTCTCTGGCCGAATGAGCATACAATGATGTGAGAGCCTATTTTCATGAATTTTACGAAAAATAAAAACTGTAGAGAAATACTGTAACGAAACTACTAACCAAAAAACTCATCACTTAAAGACATTATAGCAGAGTTTAGGCCCAGTATAATATATATATATATATATATATATATATATATATATATATATATATATATATATATATATATATATATATATATATATATATATATATATATATATATATATATATATATATATATATATATATATATATATATATATATATATATATATATATTTTAACCCTTATCTGAGAGTGGCACGCCTAGGACCATCCTCTCGCCTAAAGATTTTTACTCTATAGCTTTACGAAATCGACTATAGAGAAATACTTAGTATTTGAAAACACGTTACAAATATAGTAAATAAATATAAATCAAATATTTTCTTTCATTTATCGTTCGAAATGGATGTGCATCAAGAAATTTTTGATAAAAGCTGAGAACAGCTTCTCGGATACATGCTGCTTCACGCTCCAAACTATAGATAATACAATTGTTGATCAATTTCAATCAAACGAAAATTGCATCTTGAAATTATATTCTAACAGCCATAAACATTTTCACTGGCCTGTAACTTCCAGAAATAGTAGACCTTCGATTAGATTTTTCAAATGGTAACCCCATATTTTATTTTTCTTTCTACTCATTGAATTTTGAGAACCTTCTTCTGAAAATGTATCTCTTGAAACGCTGTATTTCTCAAGCAAAAAGGAATCCTCCAAAAGAAAACTTATATTTTCAATTCATCGATGTAATTCTTGGATTGAGCGATTGTTTGAGTTTGTAATAAAATATTTCTATCCTAGAAATTGTTTGGGTCATTATTTCAAGAACTTGAACTCTTTGAAGAACATAAGGTTAACATTTATGTTTTCGAATAAAATATAGAACAGTCGTCGCTCATGTCCCGGTTCTTGCAGAAATTAGTCGACCAGCTGTTTCTAGGTTCGCTTCTTCACTCAACAAGATATTCAATTCCGTTTCTTCATCTTCCTTTGGACAGTTATCGGTTATTTGGATAAACCTTGTTTGCGTAAGTTTGGAAAGCTTGCGACACTCATCTCCATCACGGTCTGGAAATCGTTCCCGATAGAGTCAAAATACTCGAGCAGTATTTCCGTTAGATTGAAAATATGCTTGTATCTTGTCCACATTCACATGATTTTCGTCTTCCATACTGGATGGGTCAATTTAAAGAATGTTAAAACGAGTCTCAAAAATTAAGAAGTTCAGCGATCTGACAACAGATAAAAGGCCAATCGAGAAAATGAATGAATATAAAAATCAGTGTTCTTTTGTGTTTAATTACCTATATTATAAAGTATTTCGGAAGTGTCCACCATTTGCAATGATTTAAGCTTACTACAAGCGACAAACTAGTTCACATGTGCATACTCATTAATGGTTTTTCGTGATAAGGTTCAACACTTCATTTGTCTTCTTCTTCCAAGTTGGTGGTGTAGCATAAACTGTGTCTTTCACACATCCCCAGTAAATAAAACCAAACGGTGAAATGCCAGATGAACATGCTGGACATCTGACTAACAATCCGTCCATTCCCATTGGCTGATCAGGAATTCAGTAACGATTGTTCGTTATCTTGCTTCTACTACATCGTTCAAAATTCAGCGATATATTCAAATAAATCAAGATAACCTACTAAAGATTGCAAGTTGCAACTCCTTGATGATAATGCCACATGCTGGTTCTATCCCTATAATATTTTTCGTCACTTATTTCAAGCTCAAATATCCGCTTCCTCTTTGTCTTTTGACAAAGATTGTCCCTTGTTTCTCAAAAATATTATCTTTCACGACAATGAATTCATTATAATGAACTGAAACCATAGGCTGATTGACTTGGTAAATTTAATTTTAAACCCGCTCGATATGAATTGAAAAGAGAAACAGTTCTACGGTAACATGAAAGTGATTGTGCAATAATAATTATTTTCCTTACTTGTTGATGGCATTTCCGGAGTATCCTTGGAAAGTAAGGTGTTGACCCTTATATTTATTATTGAATATTAAAAACCTATAGACCATGATGAAGATGAGCGAAAATGCGGGATCTCTACTTCTGGTTTATACAACTTTCCATGTACAGATAATCGAAATTTCACTAATTTGATACGGCAACTGGTAGAAATATTATAATTCTTTTTCTCGAGTTCAATTTTTGTGTTATTCAAAATTTTCTAAATGTCCTCTTTTATTCATTTGATATACATATTTTTGGGTCAAGTTCAAGGACGGGGGTAGGAGTCTTGATATACCGAGAAAGGCGGAAAGAAAAAATGTTCTCAGCTGAAATCGATGAAGCTGTTTGTGCAGAAGAAAATATGATGGGGAAAATGTCTTGAATCCTACGAATATAACTCTAAACTAGCATAGTTAGACCGCCTTCTAAACGAAATACGTTGCCTGTTGTGGACTTCTAATAAACAATGATTGGGAGGCGATGAGAATAAACCCAAAAAATGCCTATTTAGCCAGCACAGCTTGAGATTTTTCTTTCAGGATTACTGTCATAAGATGAACCACACAGAACATCTCTTAAAATGGAAGCAGACTCCGCTGAACTTACATGCTAAAAAGATGAATACTAAGTATTCCAAAAAAAATTTTTCAGCTGAAATGATCAGTTATTAGATCAAAAGTCATCCTAATGATCAATCACTACGAACTAAGATACCTGGAAATGCCATTCAGAGATGTGAAACTAACTCAGTTATTTCAGTTAGTATCTATGGAACTATTCGTATTTACCAATTTAAGTACAATGTAGATAAGTACGAATCAGGGACGGATACTGCTCTCTAGTTTTCTATGAATGTCAGAAATACAATTAAATGATTTATTTTCGGTTTTTTTCGAGACATCAAATTTCTTCAAGTCTATCGCTTTTTCGATAATACATCGGTGGAAGTAGAAAATGAAGAATGTTTAAATAAGTAGATATATCGCACAAATTGTTATAAGTTCAGCTAAAGAGATTGAATAGGTAGCAACTTATAAACAGCAAACATTTCTTAAAACACTAAGCCAAGTGTTTAAGGTACACCCCTGAAATTTTCATTAATATTTCAAGCTACACTTTTCAGAATTTATTTTATCTCCTTCGTATATAAAGAGATCTACAGATAATCGGTTAGGTTTCGGCCTTTCACGTGTCGTGTACTTTTTATAAGGTACGAGTTATCGAACCATTTCTTTACTAGATGATATATCCATCGCTAAACGTCAAACAATGTAATGGCAAGATTGAACTCCTTCATACAACATAGCTATCATCATCTTGCGAATAGATAAATTTCTGACACTGGTCCAGTTAGATAGCCAGCACGTTCAGCTAACCTTACACGGTAAGATCTTTATAGGGAATATATCATTAACACAGTTTATGCTAAACAATCGATTTCAGTATGCAAAAGGGAGGTAGTTTGTCGCTTTGTGCCTAAATGTAGAACAATTAACACAAACAACGTTTGTGATTTTATGTGTATGGAAGGTAATTTTTTCACTCGTTTTTTAAATGGTCCGATTTAATTTGTGGTCAACTGATGAACTGAAACTGAACTAGTTCACATTAACTTTCTCCTGTATATACAGCATGTTTCCTCTGATTGTTAAAATTTAAACATATGGTTGAATTATTCTTCAGGGGCTATTAAATAGGTGGACTACAGTGAGAGAAAAGCCTGTAAAAAATTATTTCGAATTGAATATAGAAACAGGACAGGAAATAAGATAAGCGGTATGCGGGTTTCATATTATCTTTAGAAATATTATTATAAAAGACCCTAGTTTTCTTTTCTTCTTTTCTAGACCACAAAACTTAAATAATTTACAAAGTCTATATGGTTCTGCTCAACTGATTCCCCGGAGTGGAATACTAATTGTACCTTTGCTTGTAGGCTCTGCTGGAAGGTGTTTTTTAAATATTATTTTGGTTTATACAACTTTGGAAAACAGGTACTTATTGTTCACTATATTCGGAAAAATATTATTCACTCAAAAAATAATGTACCATATGTTCCAATTCAAAATGTTACCGTTTCCACTACGGTATCTCACCATAGATCGCTCTAGGCCCCTCCGAATAAGCGTGATACCGTATTAACCTCGCTTCCTCATAGATCGCCAAGTAGGCCCTTCGACCAGGCTAGGCACAGAGTGTACTATGGGCCTACCTGGACTTCAATATTTTTAGACTACTCACGATCGACTCTGAGAGGCTGCAAGTATGTATGATGCAGGGTTGTCGTACATACACGATACCTACCTACCTAGGTAGGGTGTACCGTAGCATATATAGATATTAGCTTTCCGCACAATATACATTATATTAGTCAAGGTTTTGGTTAGGTTTAGTTAGGTTCTTCTCAATAATATCAATGAAAAAACTCATAGTTATTCAAAATTGCGAGTTTATTGGTTGTTACAAAACAAAAGAGTTACATATGGTGTTAAAACTAAGATAAGGAGGGGCTTTGGACGTTGAAGCGTGGCACTGCATGTCCTCAGTATACTTTTCATAAGATGGTACGTAACCACTGAGTGCTAATCACAAGCATGATGTCGTATGATCATCAATTGGTCGATTGCGATATTTTGACTTAATTATCTTCATTTAAGAAAATGCAGACTCGCATAAGTAAGTTGACCTAAACATTGCCGTCAATTGAAGGGCGATTTGCCTTATATTCAGATATGAAACTCAAGAAATTTGTATCAGATTCTATAGCTTTGAGATGTATATCTGATACAATCTGCACCTACTCATTTTCAACAGAACATGAGTTCATATTGAACTGACTTACTATATCAGTAGCTAATTCCTCAATGCTTTTACATGAAAAAGGATAACTCATAAATGATGCTATATTTGCCAATTGACTGCAATCATGAAAACGCATTTCGAATTGTCCCAAAATATTTAATAATTCAGCCTCATACGTATCATAATTCAACTCAGGAATCCTTGCTTTCAAAGACTCAAAACGTTTCAGATCCTCTCTGTTCAGTTGATCTATCATAAGTTGCAATTTACTTCTGAATGCGTTTACTGCGCTAATCATCTCAATAATAGTTTTTTCTTTACCTTGAACCTCCAAGTTAATGATGTTTAAGTGCAATGTGATGTCAGTAAAAAGTGCCAAATCAGTCAGCCATTTTTCGTTTTTCAACATCTGAGTGTCCGTATGCAGGACTAAATCAGTGTGTTCAGCTGACTACCTATCTTCCAACTGCAACTTAAAAAGCCGCAAGCTACATGCACGGATGGAATTCACAATTTTTTTACAATGCCCATAATTTCCTCCGTGTTTAAAACTTTTGAACACAAAACTTGTTGACGTATAATACAATGGAATGAAAAAATGAAGGGAAATCATTAGCTTGACACAATGTCACAAAACTGTTTTTGTTTTCAGTGATTGCTGGTGCTCCATCAGTTGTAATGCACACTAATTTATATATTAGTAGCTTGTAGTTTTTTACAAAATTGAAGAAAACGTCATATATATCTTCGCCACGGGTCTTCCCCTTCAGTTGAATGATTGTCAAAAATTTTCCTGAGCCAACATGTCATTGAATACCATCCGAGTAAAAATACACAGCTAGGCAGTGTGTGTCTTATCGGTGGATTCGTGCCTTGTGACAGTCGCACGAGATAACTGAAGTTCTCTAATAGCAGACATGATTTCTGTTTTATTTTTAAAATCTCCAAATAAAGTCTCACCCCCCTCAATAAATGCCTCCTTCACAACCGATCCATCTTCGAATGGTTTCTTGTGTTTCTCCAATATATGTTTAACTGGTCTTGTGAACATGGTTTGTTCTTTTTTCAAACAAGATACCAAATCGCGTACTTTTCGTTTTCTTAATTCACTCATAGTTTTTATGAACCGTTTTATAATGCCTCTCTAAGTTACCACGCTTAGGTATTGCAACTGACGCACGACAAATAAGACAAATGCACTCATCCTTCACCATGCAAAAGAAAAATTCTTCCCTCAATCGTTATCAAAATGATACGTTTTAGATTTCTTCGCTGTACTCATTTTGTACTATTTAATAATAAACTTTTTATCGACGTTGTATTGCCTTCAAGTTACAATTCAGAATAACTCCAATTCCTACAGGTGCAACATTTATCTCGGCGTGAACGAAAGTTCTCGAATGTTCCCGTCAAACGCGCCGCCCGAAATTTCTAGAAAAGCGGCAAGCAAGAACAAAAAACGCGGCTTTTCTTTTTTTTACTTATCAAAAATTTTTTCTTCTCGAGATCTACTCTAAAAGACTGGTCGATCACGATCAACCGTTTGAGCACCCCTGCTTAACACCCTAGATTGAGCATTTTCTAGGACCAAGAATCTTACCCAGTCTCTCAATGTATGAAAACTACATTGAACTAACGTTTATTGTTGAGACCTGGACTCATCTAGTTCATGATTTTGACATGAAAATAAATTTCAGAAACTTTCGACATAATGCAAGATTTTTCATAAAATTTTCAATTGCTCTATTTGAATTAGGAAGAATTTCTGAAGAAAGATAAATATTATCCTTTGTTATAATTTTCAAATGAAGTTAACTAAAATAAATTCAATTTAATTACAGAGATAGATCGTCTGCATCAGAAGCCAAGCAAGGTGGAATCATAGCAAGTTGGATTCAAAATTCCCAATTCTTTCCCATAGAAATAAACGTTCCAGACCTAATATCAAATGCTTCGAATGGCATACAGAATGTTGGTCAAGGTATTCAAAGCTTCGGCCAAAACTTGAGCCAAGGCTATCAAACATGGATTACAAATCTTGGAGAGCGTTTTCCAATCATCAACAGATTACCAATACCTGGATTGCAACAGAATCAAGGCAATCAAAAATATTTAATTTTAATTCCATTAGAAGGAGAACAAAATAGTAACCAAGTTGTTTCTAAGCCAACCATGAATGATCTTCTAGATTCTGTGGACATATTTGCTTATCCTTGAAAAATTTATAATTTTAAATCCTAAGATTTCTATTCGAAGAAAAACTTATAATCTTATCTTTTCCTGAAAATTAATATAAAAATGTCATATCAGAATATCCCTAGAACCAGCATTCAATAACAAGAAATTATATGTAGTTATCGTTCTTACAATTAAACATTGTGAAATTTTCAATTTATTTAATGTTGTATGTATAAGACATTCGAGTGATTTAATAATTCATTTTCATCATTTTCGTCAGTTGTTTAAGAATTCTCCGCATTGAAAAAGTGAATTCTTGAATTCTCATATTACCAAGTTTTTGTTTGTTTTTATCCTCAATTTTCATTGTATAAATAAGTCTTGGATTTTGAAACTTCTGTTGTCTATTGTCGAAATATAGATATTTTACTTCATTTCAATCAAAACTTCTGATGACAATTTTTATTTATTTTATTTAATAATTTATTAAGCAGCCTACGTATTTATTTTAAAAATATATTCTTGTTGTTTTTAACAATCTTATTATTCATCCTAAGAACATTTCATATTTTCCTCCACAATCTTATGCCTTATGCCTCCTATAACATTCAATTTCATTTGTATGTACAAAAAATAAATAATAATTTATTCTACTGGTTATATAAGACGTCGGGAAATAAGATGAAAACATTTGATGTCCATTGTACTTTTTCTATCGGTAAATTCAATATCTGTTCGGCTGTTGTTCTTGTGGATATCCACCACTATGCTGTCCACCTTGAGCAGGGCCTTGTTTTGAAACTATTATTCCTACTGGATAGTCAAATTTGTAGAAGAATCCTTTCGGTGGTCCTTGTTCTTCATCTTTTTCATGGTATTCCCCATCGTCTTCCTGATTCTGTTGAGAATTATATTTATTTTGGTTCTGACTTTCTTGCCCACTATAATGACCACCGTGTTTTGGGTTACCGTATGCAGCATTTTGAGGTTGAGGAGCGTATTGATTCACATTTTGACTAGGCTGCCCTTGGTATTGACTTTGAAAACCTCCTTGATGACCTTGATATGATGTTTTCTGAGTTGGCTGGTTCCATTGACCTTGGTTCTTCTGATCATGAGTTGCTGGGTTAGGATTACCATATCCCTGAGCGATTTTTGGACCTTGAGCACTTATGCCTTGTCCATATCCTCCACCTACATTACCTTGACCATATCCTGGGGTACCTCCTCCAGTGGCACTTTTTCCATATCCTGTATTTGCTTGACCAGGTTGATACTGAGGCTGATTATCTTGATGAGGTTGATACTGTCCTTGATTTCCTTGAAATTTCCCTTGATTACCTTGATTTCCTTGGGCTGAACTGGATGAGTATTGCTTCGATTGATATGTACCTTGATTTTGCTGATCTCGTCCCTGATAAGGTTGGTAATTAGGATTGTACGTTTGCTGAGTTTTTTCTAAATTTGATTCATAAACTGGTCTCTGTTGAGATGCTGCTGATTGATAACCTCCAGGCTGTTGATAACCTGGGTTTTGGCCAAACTGAGCAGTGAATTGTTGCTGACGGTGTAATTGCCCCTGCACCGAAAGTGGACCCTCTTTATACTGACCTTCACTATTATAAGGATCTCTGAAAGGAAACATAGTTAGTAGAAAGTTCAAATAAAACTGAATTTACTCACTCAACAGGGCGTGAATTACGTTCTGCCTGTTCTTGCCAAATTCTCATGAAATCTTCCTTAGCTTTTTTTACTTCTGGTAAATCTTCTGGAAGGTTCTTCGGAACATTGTCTATTTGGTGAAAACCAGTTCCATCATCCCAGTATTCTACCTATAAAGATTACCGATATTATTTGATTTTATAAATTTCTGAAAAATCTTTGGGAACTTCAAATTATCGAATGAAGGAAACATCGTCTGACTTTGATGCTGGAGTTTGATAGTTGATCATATCACTGAAGTGATTCAGATCTCTATATTTTCTATAGAAGAATGAAATAATATAGGTATCTTCTTCCACAGAGTGCAATTTATAGGTACATGAATACAGTAGTTCAACAATGATGCAACACGTATATTGCACGTGTACAACATTTACTGAATTCCACACTCTTGGCCCTTAGGGCCGCCTCAAATTGAACCCTCAGCAAGCACACACTCCATGCGTGGGGGATTCTGTAAATCACAGTTCAGCATAAATTACCGCAAATATTTCTAATTACCCCCATCAAATATTGTTTCAAGTGAATATTCAGTCATTTTAACTTGTAATTATGTGCGAAAAATGTACCTCCCTAGTTCTAACCTCATAAGTGATATCAATGACAAGAGAACCTATCTTACCACTAAAATTATTATTCATTTAGGGAGAGCAGGTAGGATTCGTACAGCGGGAACATGTGTATAGTAGTCATAACTTCAATATCAAACACGTGGAAGCTTCGATTTTTGTATGTGAGATTCGCGCCAATACATATAGGCTAACCGAAGTATAAAAATATCTTTTATTATAGTGTATCATTAGTTTATTATGGAAGAATCTGTTTCGAGTTTATTTCAACGGGAATTTTTCATTGAATGAGTTTGTTAATTATGTATTGAGACGCAGTCATACAGTTATGGGTGGGGTACATTAAAAGTATAAGAATATTTGCCCTTAATTTTATGAAATGGTTATAATAAAGAAGATTATATTTGCCGTTCTCACCCAATACAATACACAACCTAGATCCCTAGGACATAGAAGCACTTGGAGCTTTCAAAGCCAAATTGAAGTCCGCGTTCAAGGAATATTCTAGGTAACTAGGTAAAAACATTCAATACACGTAATATTCCAAAACTGACTTCAATTGTTCATTTTGAGTTGTTCACCTGCAAAAATATCATCAGTGTTTTAGAAAAGACTGAAATGAAGTAATTTAGTGAACTGGCTTTTAGTGATAGGGTTTTGTACATGTACTAAAACGTTTCTCCAGCAGCTCTAAATGCAGCAAGGTTCTACAATAATCCATGAAGATCTCCGCCTGCTCTACCCTCTATTCTGAAACATCGGTTGGATCCAACATCTTCATCAGTAACAAGATAGAGAAGAATCGACTCAAATATTGAAAAGAAAGCTACCAAGAGAGCCCAGAAGGGAGAACGATATGGAACGGGCACTACGTTTGCAAACTGAGATAAACGTTATAACTACTCGAACAAAAGGCGAGAAGAAAATTTCAAAGGATAATACTGTCATGAATCAGATATCTAATTTGAAGAAATGTCTAAAGAATCTTAAATACAAGACTCGAGGCCAATTACAGCATTTAGCATAAAGGAAGAAAGCTTTGTTAAGCTGGAAGACAGTTTACATTATGTTAGACAGATACAAACCAACCGAGAATGAAGTTTCTTTTCTGAGAACAAAAATAAACTTAGAAATTTGTTTAACACAATATCAAAGATGTTGATGTTTATTTAGTACACGTGGTTTGTACTCTGCTATTGCCATCAACTGCTCCAGCAAGAACATCTGATATCTATAGCATCGAAAAAGATCTTTCTATATATAATGTCCATTATGTAAGATTATGACTTATTACCCTTATGGTTGTTTTTATAATGTAATAGTATTATTAAGTTTTCCTAAGTAAAGTATGAGTTTTGTGAAAATAGTAGCTATCAACAAGTACGAAGACACCATACTATGTACGAATGTACGCCACTCTATTTACTGAGCTACATTAAGGTGCATTTGCAAATATTTCATTTTTTGAAAAAGCTCGAATCGCTGGGTCATGTTGCTTTGCATTAATCCTGTGTCATACTATATTTAAGTCAGACATATAGATATTATACGACCAGCGAAACTGTTTTTATTTTATGGAGCTTGAAGTGAAAAACTTGACAAATCCTACCTTGCCATATATAAATTGATTATGAATCGTCTTGATTCTGAATCTAAAGTAACCTATTACCTTTATTTCTTGGCCATTTCCTGCAATATAGTTGTATGCACCTCTCAAATCACCTCCTGCTTTTTTCTTTTCAGTTTTAGCTATATCGGGAACAGAATAGCCGTATAGATATCCCCCCAAACCATCTTGACCATGATACTGGTTTGCCAGATAAATGTCTTCAGCTACGTTGTGTGGTTCGTTACCTAGGTATCTTACTGCGGGAACATTCGATTCAACTTTTGGAGCATATTTTAAACTGGTATCTTGTTGTTCAATTATTTGCTGCGCGTCTTGTGGATCTAGATCTAAAAGCCTAACTTCCTCTTGTTGAGTAGCATGGGAAAAAACCAGTACAATCTGAAAGAAGGAATAGCTATGATAAAACATTTCACCATTGATTTTAAATCTTAACGATTTCGTTAAATGATCTTCTTTGTGATCGTAACAATTATTGTAAAATTTATTTGATACAACATGTGACAAACTATCAGCCGATGATACTAAGGCATAAATAAGGAACCAGAATATTTATTTATTATTTACTCTAAATCATGAAAAGAAATTTGATTGATTATTTTTTTTTCTTTTTCAATTTTTAATTTAATGAAACAATACTGCCGAAAATTTCACTATATTAACAAACTGGTGCAATTCGACACCCTGTGGCTTCATTAGATAGGTAGTATTAATGTTATTACTCAGTCATCAATCCATGCGCAACAGCAACTATTTAGATTACTGTGAGGAAAATCCAAATAGGGTTACTTGTTTCAACTATTGAAAGATTGATTGATGCTAAAGAATGGACGTCTAATCGACTATTTATAAATTTCCCCAATTTATGTATGTCCTGATGTATAATGCTTTCAATAAATTCAGTTTCGTTTAAGTATTTTCATTATTTAAAATATCAAATTATTACTAAAACCAGTGAATGATTTGTTTAATGAAAATCAAATTTTTGTTCGTCGAATCAGCGTAGTGCTCAGAGTTTCACCCATATAGATTAAATTACAATTTTCACAAGAGATTAATGATATTGATGACATATTTATTTTATGGGAATCTGTTTCAACATATGAAAGAAAAAAGTGTTTTTTCTCTTTCATATTTTCTCACGAGAGAGTTTGCTCCTGATTCATTTCCTTTTTCAATTTCGGATTCACAGTTTCATATCTCCCTAGAGAGATTATGATATTTGAGTTTTGACTGGGTCTACCAATATAAGTTAACATATTGTAATAAAGGTGCGAAATATACCAAATACTAAAAACCGCTCCAATTGAAGCAGCTACCTCATAAATATTACTAAACGTTTATGTTACTCATAATTAAGAATTCTTCATACCTAATTGACAAAAACACCATATAGTACTACTATATAATACTTGGGATCCAACCTAACCTAACCTAATCATCCGTGATTAACCAAGCTCTGGAGATTAGCTATGTAAATTAATTAGAACTTGAGCTCTTCTAAAAGTATGTTCTAGAGAAAACTATTTGACGAATCCTCATTGATCAATGAGATTAATAGACAATATATTAACAACCAAATTTAATCAAAAAGTAAGACTATCCAGATGAAAGAATATGACGGCCTTACATCTTTAGTGTAGGTTGTACTCTATGATGTTGTGAACCCAAGAGATGGCATTGCCTGTGTGTTAGCCCTAAATTGTATTATTGGAACAAGTAAATCTTAAACCTTCTTCTTCAATTTAATTTAAAATAAGAAATATAAAAAAAAATTGTCACTTTTCCAGGTTCATTTGTTAATATACGACCAGTTCCGACCCTTCAAGTGCTGAATACTAACTAGAAATTTTAATTACAAATTCAAAGAACATATATCATCAGTCAAGAAATCCACAATATTTGAGCACATTCAATCAAGAGAGCACACAAAAGTTTTAGACAAATCTCTATTGGAGAGTTTAGAAACTCAGAAAATCCCCACATTTTACTACTCTCAATAGCAAACTTGAAATCAATAACTCTCTCCTACTTAACATTTAAGGAAAAAATATATCTTGTTATCATCTTTATACCTTTATTAGTATTCAGCCCTTGAAAATGACCGAAGGGTCGAAACCGGTCGTATATTAACCAATAAATGTGTAAAAAGGTGTTTTTTTTTTTTTCTGCTTCTGGAATGGATTTTCACAATATAAATATTCATTACTATAATTTTTATATCTGTTGCTGTTGGGAAAACAACAGCTACTCGTTTTTTATGATGAACCATTCACACACTATAAATATAATTCTTAAGGCTTAAAAATTGAAATCTGCTCCTGGTATAGACAGAATGAACAATGAAATATTTAACATCCTCCCCGATATGTTTAATTCACCCCTACATGATATATTCAAAAAAATGTTCAACAAAAACGACTATCCGCTGTCCTTTAAACATTCTTTCATCAAGTTCGTTAGAAAACCCAACAGTAGCAGCTACAGACCTATAAGTCTAGCACAATCATTCTCCAAACTTTTGATAAAATTATAATTGATAGATCAAGACTAGCAATTTCCTACCGAAACGTCAATTTGGCTTTCGTAAATCTCTCTCCTGCGTTGAAGGTTTGGTAACCTAGATATTGACAAATCCTTCACAAATAATGAAGATGTTCTGAATGCTTGTCTAGATGTTCTAGGGACCTTCGATAATGTTAACACCAGCACCCTTCTGGACACACTGGTGCAGGGGTGCTCAAACGGTCGATTACAATCGAACAGTCGATCACGAGTGCTTTTTGAGTAGATCTTGAGAAGAAGAAAATTTTTAATAAGTAGGTAACGAAACTACAAAAATTTATTACGTAATAAAATAACACTCTGCTAGCGGCAAAAGGCGGCTTCATCATAGGAACGCGAGGTACTTGTCAAAGAAAAGTCGCGTTTTTCATTCTTGCCGCTTTTCTAGAAATTTTGGGCGGAGCGTTTGACGGGAACATTCGAGACTTTCGTTCACGCCGATATAAATGTTGCGCCTGTAGGATTGGAGTCATTCTGAATAGTAACTTGAAGGAAATGCTATGTCGATATAAAGTTTATTATTAAATAGTACAAATCTAAATAGTACAAATCTAAAACCTATCATTTTGATAACGATTGGGTGGAAGATATTTTTTTCGTATGGTGAAGAATAAGTGGTTTTGTCTTATTTGTCGTGCGTCAGTTGCAATAACTAAGCATGGTAACTTAGAGAGCATCATAAAACGGATTTTCCGCCACAGAGTGAATTGAGAAAACGAAAAGTACGTGATTTGATATCTTGTTTGAAAAAAGAACAAGCCAAACAATCAAAAGCTGCTACGATCACGTCATTTAAAATATCTCATATATTGGCGAAACACAACAAACCATGCGAAGATGGATCGTTTGTGAAGAAAGCATTTATTGAAGTGGGTGAGACTTTATTTGGATATTTTAAAAATAAAACAGAAATCATGTTAGATATTAGAGAACTTCAGTTAACTCGTACCACTGTCACAAGGTGTATTGAAGTCATGAGTCAACACATGGCAGATAAACTAAAACATGAACTATGAGTTTTTTCATTGATACTATAGAGAAGAACCTAACTAAACCTTGACTCAATTGATGGATATTATGCGGAAAGCTAATATCTATATATGCTACGGTACACCCTACCTAGGTTTGTAGGTAGGTAGGGTGTATCGTGTATGAACGACAACCCTGCATCACACATACTTGCAGCCTCTCAGAGTCGATCGTAAGTAGTCTGAAAATATTGAGGTAGATCGCCAGCAGCTCAAGTTCGAGCACTCCTGCTCTGGTTGATGTAGACATCTCTAGACAAATTATTAACTACGTCAAATTTTCAACCTGGGTAAGACAAATTATCACTAATACAAATGTTGATAAGTCTGGTCTTTCCTACAACAGTGGGTTCCCCCTCAAAGAGCTGTATTAAGTCCTATCCTATACAACCACTATGTCTCCAAAACAGTCTCGGACCCACTTGAAGAATGAAAGTACTCCAATTTGCTGATGATATCCTTATACACAAAACAACCAAATCTCCCACAACAGCTACCAATTCCCTTCAACAATGAATTATTAAGAGTTAACATATCTTAGGACTCGAATTTTCTTCTCCTAAAACTGAATATATCCACTTTAATGAAAATAATAAAATATTTCTAGGAAATACTGATGTGATTGTAGACAATGAAAACATTTAATTATCAAACTCGAATGAATTTTTAGGTATCACCTTTGATTATGGTATGTCTTTTAAATCTCATTTCCTTGATATAATGAGCAAATTCTCTAAATATTAAAAGATTTTTCCTGGGGCGCAGACCTTCAAACACTCTAAATTTTGTACAACAATCTCGTTAGGTCTATAATTAACTACGGTAGCTTCATTTATTATGCCTCAGATCGAGAAATCAGTTGAAAGTTAAACGTCCTCTAAATCAAGCAATCAGATTAAGTCTAGGTTACAGTAAAACTACTCCTATCTGCATTCTACCTGCTCAATCGAAACTTCCAACCATCAAAATTTAAAAATCATTCCTATGCTAGAATTATTCATCAAAATGTATTCTTACTATAAATTACATTTTACAGCAGTACAAGAGCTCTTTACAAGATCGTTTAGTCATCGTGGTTAAAAATAACACCTCTTGAAAACTTGCATTGAATTCAGACAATCATCATCAAGAAAAAAGATCTCTACTGACGAAAGTGAATATTTCCATGATATCAGATGGAACATCCTGCATTTTCCTAAACTTACTATCTTAATCAATAGAAACTTCACTCCTCCATCATTTATCCTCACTGCGGAATGCATAGGCTTCCTTGCTGAAGTCAATATGACTAATAAATATAGAAATTATAACTATCACTTATTTTCTAACTTCCAACGTGCGCTGATGAACACGAAAAGTAATTTACCAAAGTCTATACTGAATAACTATATTAAGAAAGGGTTGAAAGAACTTCAGGACAAAACTCATTAGAAAAAAAGATAAAGTTCACATAGATTCCGGCCCATATAGGAATCCATAATAATGAAAAAACTGATCAGTTAACTAAAGACGCCAACAAACTCCCACCAAGTATTACTCTCATTCCTCATCAGAAGATCTTTGATCTTGTGGAGTAATTGTTGCTACGTGACCTGTTTTTGAAGCAAACGTTGCGACCATCATTTGAAGATACTTCAGGCACGTATGACTTTTGTTGGTTTTTCTTCTCCGTGGACCACCCAAACAGAAGATTGGCGCGTATTTTCTGTATCGTGTGAATAAATCCAAGGTTCATCACCACTGACTCTGTAATCGCTTTTAGACTTTGCTAAGTTGAAACGGTCCAGAGTTATTTGACACAATTCACCCTTGCAGCTTCTGTTCTTCGGTCAACAGAAAACTAATTTTCTCACCTGCAATTCTTTGTGCAAAATTTGTTATATTGAGGTCTTTGAAAGCCGCAACGACCCCTTAATCTCTTCATATGTTGCATGCCGATTTTCCCGGATAATCTTATGCACAGCGTCCACATTTTCTTGAGTAACCATTGTTTTTGGTGCACCTGCTTTTGGATCGTCGCTAAGCTTAAACCTTTTGCGTTTGAATTCTCCATACCAACGGAAAACAGTTGACTGGTATAATGCTTCAGTACCCACAACAAAAACCAGCTTACCTAGAAGTTCTCATCGAGATAATAGTCTCTGAAAATTGTGAAGAATTATTGCGCGGAAATGCTCACGGTTTAATTCCTTTTTTCAACTAACTTGTCATTTTGACACTTCGTTGTGCCTAAAACGTGCACGCATAGAACTGAAATTTTGGACGTATATTAACAAGAATAGATTTTCATTTTTAGTATTGACAGTTAATTAATAGTGTTCTCATGTTCTAGCATACAGAACATAAAAGACAACCCTCGCATCAAGAACCTACTAATTTTCCAGTTTCTCACATAGAAGAAGATTGTATCGTAAAAGTATTCAAATATTATTCATCCTGTGAATCAACCTTGAGAAAAACTGAAAAATCATCTGTTTTGTTTAACTTTGAAAGATTGATCAAGATTATCAACATTTGAATACTTTCATGACGTAATCTTGATCAGTTTATATATGAGAATAGTTGCAGAAAAGATTAAAGTCTTCCACACTCTTTAAAAGGACATGGAGTTTCGAAAATATATATGTTTTCAGTCAACAATTACCTAAATCAAATAAATTTTTTGAGTTCAAATGGAACCATAATTATGTTTTAGTTGCTGAGCTCACTTTGGAGACTATGCACTCTTCGTAAGATTGCTCGAAACTATATACTCAACGTTGAATAAAGAAAAATTTCTTCTTGCATAATTTCTTATTCATCGACAGTTTCTCAATTATTCGCAAAACACTAAATATTTCATATTTTTCATCTTAATTTGCCAGAAACTTTTACAATTTTGCATGAGCTTAAAATATTTGAATATCAGTGACATACAGAGTATAACCATGCTTGGCGTATCTTCTTGCTAATAGATAAATGTTCTATGTTCTCATCAAGTACATAAAAGTGAATCATGTATAAGGCCATATCTGTAAAGAAAGTTCAATGTCAATGATTCTTCAATAGCTCTGGATCTCGCATTATGTACTTTTACAGATTGTACCTGCTTACACCTTTCCCCAGATCGAAAGTAAATTTCAATAATGCTAAATAAGGTAAAATATAATTGGTAATTGTTACGCTCTTTCAAAAAACCTTAATATTAGTGTACACTGAATTCATCTTCCTATTGATCGCCTCCAACACAATAACGTGTTGTTTACAGCGCGGAATATGTAAAATAATTTGTAAGCGTCCTAAACATTTGGGATTTGTAGCTTCGTGTGCATTCATGAATATATGCGAATATTAATTTGAAGATGACCTCATAGACTATTCAAAATAAACACTTCCGATTCTTGATCGTCTCAAATGGTAGTTATTTGAAGGATATACATAAATATACAAAATGTCTCCTAAGACGTAATATGCCTTTCATCTACGTCAATTTCCATTAAGATTAAAACTACACGGTTTTCAATCTAAAGTAAGTAACGCATTTATATAGACAAAAATTTAATGCGGTAAATATTCAGAAATATGATATCGATATCAATTGCTCTAAATTTTTCGTCAGATAGGAACGAATTGTCATATTCTTAACATAAACAATTTATGTTTCGATTAAAGGAGTATACAAAAATACTTTAAAGTTAGGGAATACCTGAAGCTGTGACGAATTGGTTGTAATGACATATGAATCGAGTCAATATTCTTTTATATATATATATATATATATATATATATATATATATATATATATATATATATATATATATATATATATATATATATATATATATATATATATATATATATATATATATATATATATATATATATATATATATATATATATATATATATATATATATATATATATAAATTACCCATTAGATTCTTTGAAATTATGGCTCAATTTCGATATTACATAAATATGTGATATTTAACGATCTATTTGAGGAGCAGTTTTTATTTCATATATTTTTAAAGAAATATTAAACCTTTATATTACAATATGTGTTGCATTTACACAACATATTGCTGTTGCTGGCGCAATATGTTGCAAAATATTATTATGTGTATGCACCTCTACAAAATGAATTATTCTAATTAAATTTCTTCGTTAGAGCACCTGGAAATGCTGCATTGTAATCCAAAATTTTGCAGGAGAAAATATTACTCGTTATTTCATGAAAAAATATCCGGTCTTGATTCTAACATTCATCATGAACATGAAGCTGAACAGACTATTTAAAAATACTTCATGTTTATATCTTTTTCACATAAAACACCTCCTGATATAAACTATTCCAAAAGAAAGCAACAATTTCAGTCGTGTAAACTGAGTTCTAAAACTTAAAATTAGAATGCTCACTTACATTAAATTTGAAGTTAAAATTGTATAACAAACAGAAACTGTAACTATCATTGCTATCAGAATAAACAATCAATCTAAGAAAAAATAGAAATATACAATATACAGTTAAGAATTTCATAAACGAATTTGATCAGTATAAATTATTTAATCTCTCTTCCAGTCGCCTTATCTTATTTAGATGAGTTAATGAATATTAATAAATAGAAATAACAATCTGAGTATATATATATATATATATATATATATATATATATATATATATATATATATATATATATTATTATTTGGTGTTCATCACTTTAACTCAATGCTTACCCGCAGCTGCGGTGATTAAAATAAATGTTCCTATTCAACTACTCAAATCAAATGTGTCAATAATTAGGACCATCATCAATTATAACCCCGATAAACATAATTAAACGAAATACTTTGAGCTAAAAGCGAAGAAAAACCTCAATCTGCACTAGAGATTGAATAAATATCATAAATTTCCTCAACTCAAATTATTCAATTTTTATACATAGAGCTTTTAAAATATCCTATGTTATGATTATCATCCTATCTGAGATAGTAGAAAGAAACATATTTCATTTCATTTGAACGTTTATTATTGAAAATTAACCGAAAAATTAGGACATATTTAAAATTTTGGTATACCCTGTAAGTCTGTTGGCGTGAATCGCAAGTATAAGTGGCTTCAACGACTGCTGGTATTTGGTATTTTCTTTTTTCTAGGTATTGTTACCGATCTTTGAGCTATTTCTGAAGAAGTTCTCGAAACAATAATGTGACCATCACAAAAACAGTTTTTATGGATGATTAATGTATATTTTTGTACATTGTGGAACTGCACAATTTAATATCATTGCGACCAATGAACTGCTTCAGCTTAGCTGTTTATTAACTTGTTTACTTACGTGTGAGGTCTACGTGTTATATGACCATCCCCTTTACAGTAATTTGGAAATTTTTGTTTTTTGAATTGTGTTGTGAATACAGTAGATTTTTCAGGAATATCACTGTAGTGCGCTTATTTTATGTATTTAGATCATGAGTCAAACAAAATATTACCTCATACGTACTTTCGGCGAGACAATTACAAAATATGTAAAGATTATACAAACCCAACATTTTGTTCAGTATTAAAGGCTTCTACCCTAATCTAATCTTTGGCATTTCTGTAGAAATGTTTCTCTATAGATACATTACTTTTGATCTATATATTTTGGTTTCCTCCTTTTCATTACTACACTATTCATCATTTATTTTCAATAAAAATATTGTTCTGTATGGACAGTATAAAACTAAGTAACGAGTGCCGTAGAACTTATTGCATTTGGAAAATCCAGATAGTAGGTATACAGTTCATAAACAACTATTGAGAGGAAATTATTATTTGAATACATCATAAATTTGGGGTTTACATAAATCAGTCTGGTTGTGCATTATCTGTAAGTTGTCATTAACAAGTGGTTTGAAACTTTCAATTAATTCTAAATAATTGAGCTTTTCTCGATTTGGGCAATGTAGAGAATTTCCAAATCATTAATGTTAGGAAAACGTGACCATTATGTGTGCAGTGTTTGCCGAATGTTGAGTCATGTTTTTCGATCTTTTTAGCTAATTTCGAAGGAACAACCAGTTTGATTTATCTCAAAATTTGTGCAGTCCGGACAAGTGTAAGCTCATCCCTGATTTATTGAAATTTTCAATACTAATGTTGAACTTAGTAATTTTGGATTTCAATTCAAAAAGATTATTTGCTGCATTTTTACTTATTAGTCAAAAATATGTAAGAGGAATAAATTCTTCTGATTTGTTGGTATTCATGATTCGATATATTTGACTCATAGCTATATGATTCTTCTTAGAATGGGGCTTAGTGATCTCATCGCAAGGCCACTTGGTTTCATACAAGGCACAGGTGCGACCTGGTCTGGAATATTGTTCCAATGCGTAGGGCTCCACACCCAAACATCCATTACACCTATTGGATAGTATCCAAAAGACAGCAGTGCACCTGGAGATCACGCGTGATCTCCAGCTCTTTCTCAGAAGCAGCAGGTTGCTAGTCTTTCCCATTTTCACAGATACTTCCATGGTAAATGCTATGAAGAACTGATAGGCTCAGTTCCGGAAAGAATCCAGTTCGGAAAAAAAATAGGTTAGCGGATTACTCTCATCAGTGGATGGTCCAACTAGCAACGCTTCGTTCCTCTCTTCATAAAAATTCTTTTTTTTACAGGGCTAGTGTACTGTGAAACTCGCTTCCATAGCACATCTTTCCGATAACTTACAATTCGGCCCTCATCAAGAAGTGAGTAAACACACATTCAATCATCTTAGGGCCACAGCTGTGACATGAAAGGCATCGCTTAATCACAAGACATGGAATATAAGAATATAAAAGAATTTGTATATCATATAAGTGTTCTGCAATATCAGACGTCAAGTTAATACTTTCTTTTCTTATCCAAACTGAAATCATTTACATATAGGTCAACCTGGTCGTTCCCTCAAAATTAGATATAAAAAACATCACATTTCATTTATTGAAACCAAAAAATAATAAACATTGGCCAACCCAAGCTTCTAAAATGATCACGCTTTTCCTACTATTGATAATTTGAAAATCCAGCACATTATTTGAAGAAGTAGAAAACTCAGTTACCTAGAATCAGTTGAAATTTTCAAATCACTTGTTGTTGACAACTCGCATATGATGAACTACCAGACTGATACATGTAAATCCCAAACATTGGATGTAATCATAATATTAAGTCCCTTTCAATAGTTGTTTATGAACTGTATACCTACTATCTGGTCTTTCCAAATTCAATAAGTCCCAATCATAAATAACACGGCACTTTGTACTTACTTTTATTCTATCCGATGATGAACAAGAGTTCGAAACTGCGGTAACAGCGATCTATTATTTTATTTGTTAGGAATAAATACAGTAAAAATTCCATTCGTGATTCAATCCTCCTGAACTACTAAACCTGTCCTGTTTTGTTGGTAAGACAATTACTTCTTTTTGAACTAACTCCATGGGATTGTTGAAGATAATTAGTTCAATAATGTTCAATGTTTTATCAAAATTATGTTCAGGATTTGTATTCTGAAAAAATCGTTGGAAACTCAAGTTCATTCACTAGTTGACTAATAGATACGAAAAACTAAACTGCATTATCTTATAAATATATACTCTGCATTATTTGCACTATCATAACAAATGGCTAAATGATGTTTAATTGAGCATCAATACGTGAGAAATCTACAAATATATACAAATATTTATTTAATGATCGTTAAACAATGTTTTTAGTGTTTTACTTCTTTTAATAAAAATATATTTCATCATGATATATCTTCTATTGAGTATCATTACTATGACTTTAGGTAGTTATGAATATTATTTAAACAGTAGTTATAAATAATTACTTTTTTAAACAATAATACAATAATCACTGATTGAACTCTATATGATAAAATTGCCAGAAATTTTCGATATCAAGTTCCCTTCCCGACTTCTGGCCGATTGCTCCTATGATAGCAAATATAACTTCTGTAGTTAAGTTTTCTTGCTTCTTTCTTCATCATAAATTATGGTTTTCTTTTAACTCATAGAGTATTTGACTTTAATTAACGGTTACTCCCTAAATACAAGAATATAAGGAATATAGACTTTCAATATTCTATTTATTGATCAACATAAGTAATGCTGACTGAGAAAATATTCAAATATGTCCATATAATCAATATAATAAAATGCGAAGCAATTGTTATTAATTTTCGTGAAGGAATATCTAAGAACGAACGAGATCTATTCAACAGAATTTGAGTTTGTAATTTCAAAGAAACGTTAATCTCAAATGTTTGTCTCATATGTTTTTTCGTAATATTTTTCACTGGGTTTTATTACTTTCAAGATATTCGAATTCTAATTTAAAGATAACGATTCAACCCGTCATGAAAATTCGCGTCAATCAATACTTACAATTGCACAAACTATATGGCACTTCATTTTCAATGTACGAACTCACGTATTTCAGAATATTTAGTCTAACAGATATTTAATGAATTTACAATTCTTCTAAGGTTTTACCTAAACAACTCTGAACACTGGTAAAATCACCTCCTATTTATAACTATGAATGCCTACCAAGGATCCCTCTCCTATTTGATAGTCTAGGATTGGAGTTCTTTTCATGATATTCCGAAAATCTGTCGATCATTGTACTTCAACAATTAATGATAATATATGGGGTGTTGTTGGTAATGATCGTAATTATTGTACGTAATTATATAATTCATTGGTTCATTTTTTCGCATAATCTCAGCCGATAATTTCTGGTTTCTTACATTATTTACAATTAGTCTCGTCAAAACTACGTAGTTCTATCACTTTAGAAATAATATGAACTGGGAAGACTAGTATTGTTAGAAGTTGGCATTGAAACAGAGCCGTAATCGTGTAGGATCTCTTCGTTGTATTTTTTCAAAATTTATTTCATATCTATATCTAAGTTTTCTCTAATATTTTTAGAGAATCTATATGTCGTCATGATAATATTTTATATAAAGTCACATATTCTGACTGACTGACTGATTCATCAACACCGAAACAAAACTACTGAAGCTAGAAACATATAGGTCCACTAAGAAGGGATTTTGCGAAATTAACAGTCTAAAGAGGTGTAAAGGGGTATCAACGTTTGTATGTAACTTTTTTGTTTTTGGTCAGGTCTGATTGGAATATCGTGATATTGCTCTCTGACATGATTTAATCAAACTCTAATTCAATATATATACCTTATACATTTTCATGCATTCATCTCAGCTCTCTAAAATTGCTACTTCGTGTAATTCTGTTCGAATATCATTATAATCGTTATTTTCTTCTTTGACTTGCTCTCTTTACTTCTTGTAAAAAGAAGAAGCTGCTCTTTGTGAATCGCCGCTCAGACTACGTGACCTTTTTCCATATCTTTGGTGTTTTATTAGTTCTTAGACGTCAGGGTCTTTGAGGAAAATACAAAGATAGCCTATCGGAGGATATAAAATGACAAGTAGAGTCATAACTGCAAGACGATGTTCGTCTGGTTGTCGATAAACTTTGCAATAAATGTTTGATTGCTTTTGAGAAGACAGTACTGTCTTTGGAAAGGAAACATTTTTTAGAGTAATATGGTTTACCACAGCCATTGTGAAATGAGCCATTGCAAAACAGAAAGTACCTTAGCGAAATTACATTAATTGACCCAAATAGTGTCAAATAAAGAAGTATTGCTAACTGAAGAACAGTTTTACGTTTACAATCAGATACTCGAAAATGTGGATAAAGCCTCAGGTCAAATATTTTTCTTGTAGATACTCGTTGGGGTACTGGCAAAACGTTTGTCCTAAATCTGCTATTAGGTAAACTACGTAAACATCGTGGAAAACTTTTTCTATCGCCTGTTTTAGCATCACTGTCATTCATTTAGATGGGAGTAAAAAAGTTCATTCAGCGTTCAAACTGCCTCTCAATCTTAACCATACTGCACACATATATGCATTATCTCTGAACAGAGTAACACGGCGCAATTTTATGGAAATACGAAGTTAGTAGTGTAGGAGTAATACACGATATCTCAACTTACAGTTCTGTTAGCTGGAGAGTTTCGGAAAACTTTTCCGTAGTACCCAGGGACACACAACCTGATGAAGTTAAGTCGTGTTTGAAGTCGTCATACTTGTGGAGTCTCATATAGAACCTCAGTTAAAAAAAAAGAAACCATTTGAGAGCTGAACAGTTTTTTGAAATATTGCTTAAAATAGGAAACGGCGATTATCCTACAATCGATAATAAAATTACTATTCTGCAAAGTTTGACAACAGTAGCGACATTACTTCTAAAACTCACTAAAACAATTCACCCTGATGTCCCCAATCTCATGACAAAGCCCATAGAATGGTTATGTGAGCGTGCTATTTCGACTCCCAAAAATGAAAACGTAGCCACAATAAATGACCTTTTACTCAAGTCATTTGAAGCATTTAAAGTACAATATAAGTCAGTGGATTCAGTATTACAAACTGATGATGCATTAAACTATCTCATTTTTTGAAATTCGTAACATCAGTTATGTTATAGAGAAGCATTAATCTTCCAAAATTGTGCAATGGCACCAGACTGCAGATGAAAGTTCTCCACCGCAATATCATCCAGGCTATTATACTCATTGGATGTGGTCAAGGGGAAACAGTATTTGTACCTAGAATACCATAAATACCATCAGAATATCCATTTGAATTCAAAAAACAGCAGTTTCCCTTAAAAGTATGCTTCGCTATAACCATCCCTAAAGCTTGGGAGCAGTCATTGAAAGTAGTAGGGATAGACCTAAGACAGAACTGTTTCTCACACGGACATTTGTATATTTCGTTTTCCAGAGTAAGTTCAGCTAGCAGTCTACTGCACCGCAATACAGTTAATGTTGTATACAAAAAGGTCCTTCAATAGCATAATACACTCTAAAAATGAATACCTCTTGTAACAACAATTTCTAAATTAGATTTATTTTACTAATTCAGCCTTCGAAGCAGAATAAGTCTCTTTCTAAAATAATGAGAAATTACTCACCTGAACATCTACGCGTACGTAGTCGCAGACAAAAGGTAGTAATGTATGAATGTAGTGATCAACTACTAGCATGAACTATACAAGTTTCGGAAAATGTCTCGGATTCTGGTTGATGTAGAAATTCTGCCCCACCTTCATATATTCGTATGCCAACGTCCGAGCTATCTCTGTGATGCATGTAGTGTCTTACGAACTGCTTAAAAGCTTTAGTTACCACCTTTTGTGGGACAAATATTCAATATTTCGCAAAATATTAAATATCCTTCACTGAAGGTGCTGGTTCTCTGATCCAATATTGATAATCATCATCAACTTCTTCTTGAAGTGCTTATCCTCTTTGGATGGTAGCGATCACATTATCCCACATTATTTTATTGACTGCGGCTATGAAGTGTGCTGTAGATGACAATCCACTTCATTGTCGGAGGTCTTTTAACCAATATATTTTTCTCCGGCCTTGGCCTCTTTTTCCCACGATTTCTCCCTGCAATATCAACTGGAGAATGCGATATTTTTCATTTCTCATGGAATGTCGAAAATAGGCCGTTTTTCTGAATTTTACAGTTGGGATGATTTCTAACTCTTTATTCATTCTCTCCAGGACATTATTGTTCGTAACGTGGTATATCCATGATATGCTTAACATGCGCCTATAACACCACATCTCAAAAGCATAAAGTTTTCAGCAAGACGCCTCACTAAGAGTCCAAGTATCGACGCCATACAAGTCTTGAGAAGACGTAAGATCTGAGGACTCTCATTCTCAGTTGTATACTCAAGGTCATGTTGCAGAGAACATTCCTCCTGGCTTTTTCTACGCGAATCCCTATGCCTGAGAATTATTCCACTATTTGTTAAGATTGCATCCCAAGTAAGACAGTTTTTCGGTTTGGTGAAGAATTCTGTATCTGCAACTTCCTTTTTGCTCACAATAAGTATCTCAATTTTTTTACAGTTTAATTCCATCCACAATCGCGCACTCACCTCTACTACATGATTTATTAGGTTTTGAAGACCACCCGCTCTATCAGCAATGAGGACGGTGTCGTCTGCGTTTACCTAAGATTGTTGATTATTTCGCCGTTGATGATTACACTGTCCTCCCGCTCCTGTAACACCCTTATAGTAGTATAGGTTAGAAAGCATTGGTGAAAGGATACAACCTTGCCTTACTCCCCTTTTCATACAGAATCCAGCAGATTCTTCCTGTTCTACGCGAACTCTTGTTCTTTGGTTCCCGTGAAGAGTTCTGATGAAGCTTGGATCCTTATCATCAATATGAGATGTTTTGAGTGTTCCAAGAAGTCCCTGATGGAGTATTATTTCAAACGCTGTTTTGTTGTCAATGAAGCACATGAATACGTCGCAGTTAATGTCTCTAGTTCTCTGAATGAGAACCTGGATGGCGAACAGTGCGTCTCTAGTACCAAGGCCATTCCTAAACCCTAATTGCGTTTTCGGATATGTTCGCATCTAGCTTTCTATAGATTCGTGTCTGAATGGTATTCAGAAATACAGGAGGTGACTCAGGATGATAATTCGGTGTTCCTCACAATTCGTTGTGTTCTTCTTCTTGGTATAGAAGTCGATAGAAACCATTCTTTCGGAATATTTCCAGATTCATATATTTGATTGAATAAACGGGTTAACAGTGTTACTTATTCAGGGTCCAAAAGTTTCAAGCACTCACCGTATACACCATCAGAGCTGGAAGATTTGTCATTCTTCAATATGTTAATAGCCGCCTGAACTCCATCCTGTTTCATCTCCGGTCCACTTGTTCCCTATGAAACCTCTTTCATCGTTTGTCCGCTACCAAAAAATTCTTCAAGGTGTTCCTTTCATCTATTCACTCTCCTTTTTCTATCGCATATAAAGATGTTCTCTTCCTCTTTGAATATGCTGATATTGCGTGACTGCCATTTTCAGTTGTTTTTTGATTTTTTATGTAAGTTAAGGCTACCGTGCTTGTTTTGTAGCTCCTCTATATTTCATGACACTTTTCCTCCAGCTACGTTTCTTCTGCCTTTTTGATCTTCCGAAGTTTGTGAATCTCCTTGTATTTCTCGAGCTCACCATTCGTGCATGTTCGTCTTTCTTCCATGAGATCCAAAATTTCGTTGGTCATCCATTCGTTTCTCTTCACTTCATCCATTTTGAGATCTGTCCTTGTAGCATCAAATACTACACGTTTAATTTGGGTCCACGTTTACCCAATATCAATTTCAGATGGTACTTTTGAAGAAATGTTTTTCAATTCATCTTTCAGCTCTAGTTTAAATTTGTCCCGTATGTCCTGATTCTTCAGTTTGTTTATGTCGATCTGTATTCTCTTGTGTTTTCCTGTGATCTTCTTCAGACGGAGCCTCATTTTTTCCAAGAGCAACACATGGTCGGAGTGTATATCTGCACCTGGATAAGTCTTGACGGATCTTATAGAATTCCTAAATCTTCTATTCACAATAATATAGTCGATCTGGTTCCTAATTATCCTCTCTACATAGTCGAATGGGGATTTCCATGTGTACAGTCTTCTAGATGGCAGCTTGAAAAACTTATTCATTACTACAAAATCTTCTTCAGAACACAATTGTCGTTTCCCTCTAACGTTTTTTGTTCCCAGGCCATGAGGTCCTATGATATTATCTGAAGGTTCATTCCCGACTTTTGCTTTAAAGTCGCCAAGAATAATATTAACCTCTTCCTTACGAGTTTGTTTCATTGCTTCTTTCAGTTGGTAATAAAATAGTTCAATTTCCTCTTCAGTGCTCTCGAGTGTTGGTACATAGCATGTTATTATGTTTGTGATTACACGTGACGCCCTGTCGTATTCGTTTCCCAGTAACCCTGATAGTTAACTGTTACGTTGGCTACATAAACAATGATCAGCATCAACAAGGAATATGCATTTTAAGTGATCGAAATTTTTATGGTAGTGTTTCAAGTATTTCAGCTTTTTCCAATCATGCCTAGGCGATTGTGCGAAAATGACAAACTACGGGCAATCGGTATGTTTAAGCAGACCTTTTTCAACCCGAAGCTATAGCTACCATTCAAAGTGTCATTTCGCGTCTTTGATCCAGATATCGTGGACTTAGTAGTATAAAAGAGAGAGACAGGTAGGAGGACCACGACTCACAACAATAACAATAACAATGGATTATTTGGTAAATTTGACGGCGCAGATGAATCTTATATAAGATGCTGCAGAACTCTATAACCGGCTTCACTCAATCACACATAACATCTTCATTGGGCACAATGAACAATGGGTTAAAGTGCTCTTCATCAATGAATCGCGATTAGGTTCGCTTCCAAATTGTAGAAAACAAAGGATATGATTTGTAGCAAGGCTCGCTAACGTACATACAGGAGGTTCTGAATTATAGAGGTGATACAGTCATGTCCAATGGTCGTAGTACACTCTCATTTTATGAGAAATTTTCGTCACTGCAAGTGAATATGTTCAGAACATATCAGGAAGGTTGAATATTGCTACCTGGATAGAAGTCTTCAATGTGTTTACGCATATAGGAATGAGGATATATAGGATGTTGAAACTGCCATATTTTTTTAGTTCATTTTTTCTAAAATAAGCTCTCAATTGAACCTACAGGGTAATATTTTTCCAGGACTCATGACTCATTTCCTCGCCCTGAACATTTTGTCCTCTTAAAGAGTTGTCATATCTCCAAACCTTATCGAGTAAAAACCCGAAAACGAACTCAACTTGGTTAGCTATGAGACGTTTTTTGAAACAGTCTTTAGTGGTCATTATAAAATTTCTATTAAACGTAGTTCCAAAAAACGCTTAGGTTAGGTTAGGTTAGGTTTTCAGGGTGCTAAAATTTCGATACTGTTTTAGTTTATTTTTTCAGAACTCCTGCAATTTATCTCAAATTTTGAAATGAGTTTACATAGTATGAGAAACGGTCAATAGAACCTACAGGGTAATATTTTTTAGGAATCATGCTCATTTTCTCATCCTGAACACTTTGTCCTCTCAAATAATGTTTGATTAAGATTATAAATAAGAAAGATTGAGATTCGTAACTTTTAGCTTAAGAATTTCGATTAGTAATAAATCCGTAACGAAACGGTTGCAGGCCTAAGTTGATATTGGGGAACGTGTATAGAACTCCGGGCGACCTCTAAGAGACGAGCGCGTAGCCTCCAGAGTGATCACAATTCCAATAATAATTTTTGTACTTATTGAAACATTTGGAAAAATTGTGCTGTCAGGTCTAACCTAACACTTGAAAGAATGGAGTTTCGTGGAAATAGAATTTTCAATCAATTGTTCAAAAAGTTGGGTAATTGATAACTTCGTCTCTTGAAAATCACAAAAATTTTTCAATAATTGGCTCGAAAATTTACCACTTTCCGAAGCTCTTCTCACATATTAATTTAATAACTAAAATTATGATTTTTCAGTTTTTGTGTTTATATATGAGATGAGCTCCAAAGATATTATTATTATAATTATGAAAAGAATACAGAGTTTAGGATATAAATCCTTTATAACTCAAAATTAAATTAAATATATCCAAAACGAACTTAAAATATTACATGGTAAATTAATCAAATTTAAGTTCAGTACTAGAAAAATAGAAAAAAGAACAACGTTAAAGAAATCCATTGCTTGTCCAGCTGTCAAATCGATTTTTGAAGGCGTTGATGGAAGGAGCGCTCACCACATCTGAGTTCAGGCGATTCCAGCAGCTGAAGACTCTGTTACTCGAGAAGTTTTCCCGGCATCTCGTGACAAATCTTTGTCCTGCTACTTTGAGATTGTGTCCTCGGAGGTGATTTGAATTCAAAGAGAAGAGATGAGACATATCGATGCCGAAAAAACCATGAAGAGCCCTATAGACAGTAATCAAGTCCCCACGAAGCCTGCGATCCGCGAAATTGCGAGATTCACCAGTGAAAGGCGTTCTTGATAGCTTGGCCTTTGACGACCATTCGAGTGGCGCGTCTCTGCACTGACTCGAGAACTTGGGAGTCACCGATCAACCATGGATGCCATACAGGACCAGCAAATTCTAAAATCGGCCGGACATACGTTTTGTAGAGGGAAGGTATGGTCGAAAAATTACAGTTCCTGAAGCATTAATGAATGAGAAATAAGCTTCGTTTGGCCTTACTAGTTGTATGCATTACATGAGATGTCCAGGAAAGTTCACTACTGATAACAACACCCAGGTCAACATGTGAAGAACAGCTCTCAACTACATTACCAGCAATGACATATTGACGCTTAGGGTAACTCGAGCCGAGGTCCAACACGCGGCCCTTGGCAATGTTGAGAGGCAACATCCAATCAGCACACCAAGCTTCCATGACTTTGAGGTCCTCTTGATGAGTATTATTGGGATCTGTGGCAACATTGAATAATTTAATGTCGTCTGCGAAGACTGCACTTTGGGAGACCAACAAGCTGGGAATGTCAGACACATACAATGTAAACAGAAGAGGCCCACAACGGACCCTTGGAAAACACCACTGGCTGAAAAGAAGAAGTATCAGTACCCACCCTAGCATCGAATTGCCTATCAGTTAGAAATGCTTCTACCCAACGTAATAATGGACCTCGAACGCCGAAATGTTCAAGTTTATGTAAAATGCGCTTCCTGGGAACCTTATCAAAGGCACGGGTAAAATCCAAATAAACAATGTTTACAGGAATTCTTTTATCAAGGGACTGGGTCCAATCATTGAGGCATTGAAGCAAGTTGGTGATATTACCATGCTGCTGGCCAGGGATAACAGAATTGGTGATCATGAATTTGATAAGCTCCTCAGGAATAATTTCTTTCTATAACTCGAAAGATCGTACCCCCCTTTTAGAAATAGGCGTTACAGAAGCTATCAACCAAGGAATGGGGAGGTCACCAGATGACAGTGAAAGTTGCATGATTTTACTAAGAGGAGCAGTGATAGATGTGGCACATGACTTCAATAACGAGGCTGAAAATCCATCCGGACCAGGTTCAGATGAAGACTTGAGTCTGACAAGAAGAAGACTTTCTATTTTTGCAGGCTCAATAACTGCATCAGTAATACTCGCACCTCATCTCGGTCGACTAATTTGTGGCAACGGGCCATCCGGCTCGTTGTGTTGGCTAATACTGTCGCCGATTCCAAACGGCCAGAAGCCAAATCCCCGTTAGTGTTACGGACCACTGGGAAGGATATTGTGCTGTTCAGAGCATTACGCACATACTTATAAAACTTTTTGGTATCCCTGGACTTGACCAATTGATTCTCAAACTGTGCTTGGATGGGATGAGAGCTCCTCCGAGAATCTCCGATGAGTATAAAATCGTTCTCCAACTTGCTTCTCTGAAATCTTTGCCACAAACTTCGCCTGAATCTCGACATGCGCAGAATGTCTGAGGTTATTCATGGTTTTGTTGGATTCTTTTTGATCATTTTGGTTTCCGTGTTATTTTCTATTATTTGAAATACAGTGTCACTAAAAGTGCTCCACAAAACATCAATATCATGAACAGGCAGAATGCGTTCCCAGTTGAAATTAGTCAGAGTACGATTCACCTTTGAGTATTCAATAATTTTTATGGTCTTGCGTGCAGACTAAGGACGGACAGATGTTGACAACTGAAGTTTGGAAAGTAAAACAATATGGTCGGATTTTCCAAGTGATGGGAGGTACTCTAATGATGACAGAATTTCGGAATCATCCAAGAGCAGCAAATCAGGCATAGTGGGTCCTTGGTTGATTCTATATCTCGTAGGTTTCGTAACCATCTGATTTAAATTGGCTTTATCAAGCATTTTAACGAACGCATGGGACGGAGAATTCACGGAGGGCAATTGATTTAGGGGCCATTTGCGAATATCTCCAAAGTTGAAATCACCAGCTATGAATGTATTCTTCCTGTATCAAGTGATTGGTTTTCTATATGGTCGAAAATAATAATATGACCTATACATTCTTCAGTCATGCACTGCAGTAGGCATGATGAAGAAAAACCCTCACAACTTTATTGAGACTAAATAGGAGAATACTGAAAAGATGGTCAAGTCAATTGTATGGAGGTCCCACTAGATATGAATTATTTTTGATTCAAATATCAAATCAAAATTACCTGTTCAACTTTTTAGTTCTCTTAGAATGTTGATGTCAATAATTCTTTCTATCTCTTCATAGATCCTAAACTTATCTTTCTGGGCTCATTCTCTTCAAGTAAATAATTATGTCAAGCTCTCTTAGGCTTACATTTCCTGATTACGTACTCCACATAGCTGTGCTTCTTCTTCTATATCATAATATATTACCCTGAATTGTTTCTGTTGTTGGGAGTATACCACTTTTATTGTCTGCTTTTCAGTTATTTCAGTGACATTTGTTATATACAGATGTTATGTTATGCAAATCTTGTTTTCGAGAATGTAACTTTCATCTTTCATTCATACATATACCTTGTTTATTTCTAATCCCCTAGTGATTGGAAAAATCTGTCTAAACACGTCAAACCGTTTTGTTTGGTAGACATCTTTTGACTTATATTAAGGGCTCCGACGAGCAACCCCCTAAGGGGGGTGCTTCAACCCCACAAAATGACAAACGATTCGAGTGATACCTCATTTTAAAGCTTTTGGAAACCTCTCTGGAATGTTGTATGAGAATATGAGAATACGAGAAAAGTTATTTTGTCAAATTTTGTCTGCGAAACATCATATTTCATCTCCGATGGGCCACTCATAATATTTTGGCTATCTTCAAGATCATTGACGAAAGTGCATTAACCACTAAATTTACTTACTAAGATTTTAGACTATAAGGAAATTAGGTTCTGTTGTAATGTCTTTAGAAAACGTTTTTCCTAACTACAACAATCTTAAAAGATTTTATTTTTTTATTTGAATTGAAAAGTTTTCTCATTCAATATGAACAATTCTCCCAACTTATGTATGAAAAATATAAAACAAATAAAAATATTAGTCTTGACTTAATTTTCTGTTCTTAGGAGCAAGGTGTTTATCTATTTTTATCACTTCGTTTGTTCGTACAATACATCATTTAATGTTGTAAATTAATTATTAAGTTGCTACTTTACTGATGGGGTTATAATTTCAAGGATAATTATGGTATATATTTGTGAGATCGTGTTGACCTGGTAAGCCTTTTATTACCAAAATCAAAATTGTGTCGGAGTGTCTGCAAGGATATTCAATCAAAACCAAGTAAAAAAGAACGCCTATTGGAATTGTAAATGTTGAAGCGTTATTGGTACATATCCAACTTATACCAAACACGGAATCTGTACAAGTTTCTGCAGCTTCCAATGTTAGCCAATCTAACGTTTTTCGTATTTTGCATGAATGCAAGTTCCATCTGTACAAAATTAAATCAATTCATACACTATATGATGGTGATTGAAATGAAAGGCGAGAGTTTTGCGAAATTATGGCCGAGCATATCAACAATAAACCGCCTCTCTTGTAAAATGTTTGATTTTATGACGAATGCACTGGGAATCTGTTTATTCGTAGTAATTTAAACAGCGAATTTTTTTTGAAATGCTGGAAAATACGAATGATACATTGAAAACAGAAAAACTAGAAAACAATCCTTCCTGTTTGAAGAAGAGAGCTCCTCCTCTCTACACCTCATCAGTTTGCCAATACCTCAATTTGCAATGTCGTTTGATGGGAGGTTTCTATGGAGTGGTCTACTTGATCTCCTTCTAGAATTTTTCTTGTGAGGACATCTTAACTCCAAAACTCAAATAACTCCGTATATTCTGAACCATTTCAGATGGTTGTACTATTGTATGGAAGTAAATGAAGGACAATTTGAATATTGCATTTGAAATCATAAGATTCAATTTTTCTTTCATTATGAACATGATAAAAAAAAGTTTATTGTGGCTTGTAAAACGGGCTTTCATTACAACAAAACCTTTTTTTCCTATCAGAAACCTCAAAATAACTGAATTTACTGGTTAATGCACGCAGCCGCTGGCTTCCCTCGAAAGGTTTTCCTTCATAACAAAAATTGATTGGTTTTCCCTTTTTCAATAATCTTGAAAATAGCCAAAACCTTCAAGGTGACTCGTTCAATATAAAAAAGGGACAAAGAGCTTTCTAATGACCATATGATCTTATTCAATTTGGAGGTGCTGAAGCGCTCCCTCTTATGAGGCTGCTCATTTAAGCCTCAAATATACGGCAAAAGATGTTACTCAAACAAAATCATTCGACGTCTTTCGGCAAATTTTTCCAAACACTATAGGAAAAGAAATATACGGGCTGGCTCGTTTGAGATGGAACACCCTGTATAAGCGTTTTTCCAGATGATCAATTAATCTTCCTCTATATGATTCTTCGAAATTCAAAATAAAGTATGAAAAGATCTGATATTTTGAATTTTGCAATTTAGTATTAATTACTTCATGGTAGTTATAAAATTCCTAGTTCCGTCTCTGAATTTAAGATGAAAACATAGCCAGCAGAAGATTATAACCTTCGACTCATCATACCTGATTTTTTACTACTAATTCTAAAGATTACTGTAAGCGCACATATTCCGGATGTAGAAGATATTTTAAGGATGATATAAAGTTGAAACTACATGCTTTTTCAATTTATCATCTCTGCTGAAAAATGAAATTTCATAATGCTCACCTTTGAGATGCTGTAGATCGAATATAAATGAAGACATTATTAATTAAGTAATAATGGTCTATTTGAGTGAATGAGTTTTTTTGGCTGATAATGTTTTATGCTATAAATGATCGATTCAGGCTTATGTAGATTTCATGTTATGTTTTTCATCTGATTCATGCCGCTTCCAAGGACAATAAGTGAAAAGTCCACCAATCACAACTCAAAAGAAACTACCTAGGTCCTACCCTAGATCAGAAGTGCACCAAATTTCTTGATTTTGACGATTTCTTTCGCTTCTTGATGAGATAGCAAAAATCGCGGAATAGTTGAAATCGTTTTTCGATATCTCTTATTGTTTCTGAGAAACCGTCAGAATATGAGACTTCACGAATTTCTAAGAAAAATTGTATCTTTTTGATTTTTCAATATTTTCGAAACACTATGTAGGCACTCAAAACGAATAGAATGCTGTTCATGAAAACATTTTTACTTGAAGCATTATTAGAATATGACAGATATTTTGCAATGAAGAGAACAAAACTACGTAGACAAGAATATGTATAGCAACGGACAAGGTGACATAGATGATTTTTGAATTGTGCTCCTTAATTAGCTACGCGGATTATACACACAACCAAATTTATATGAAATCACTCGGTATTTCAACATTGAATTTCAAAATTGAAAAAAAAGCCTATAATCATAATTAAGATTGTCTTACGTCCGCTATGCAGAGGGGTCGAATAATTTCCCTCGTTGAGGAATGTGTGACGCAGAGGGATATAGCTGCCGCAATTGGGGTATCACAGGGGGTGATTTCAGAAACCTAATCCCGATACGTGGGGCTACAATATCTGCAAAATAGGCCTAGAAGAAGTCGTAGGAAGATCACTTCTGAAGAACAAGACCGCTTTCTGAGCCAAATTGCAAGAAGAGACCCTAGTGCGTCGCACCCCATGCTCCAAAGGCAATTTCGGGAAGCAACAGGCATCAGTGTATCAGTCGGAACGATACGTCAAAGATTTCGTTCAAGGGGTTTATACAGCAGAAGACCCTTAAGAGTTCCAGAGCTAACCAGACGACAAAAATTAACAGACTTAATTGGTATATCGAGTACCAAAATTGGAATATTGAGAATTGGCTGAATATTCTTTTTTCGGATGAGACCAGAATTGGAGTTCGATCAGAGGACCGCCGGATTCGGGTTTTAAGGGGACGTGAAAGACAAGCTTGACTCCAAGCAACAAGACAAATTCCGAAATACCAAGGGGGCAATGTGATGTTTCAGGGTGGCATTATGCTAGAAGGCAAAACAGATTTGATTTCGTTTTCTGCGAGTGTAACGGCTTGAAATTACGTGGATCTAGTGCTGCAGCCCATAGTGAGACTCTGGCGAGGTGCTCACGGTGAGAATTTCACTTTTATGCAAGATAATGCTCCTCCGCATACTAGCAACCTCGCGTGACATTATCTTGAAACGGAGGGAATCGCTATTTTGAACTGGCCAGCTTGCTCTCCAGACCAAAAGCCTATTGAACATTTATTGGATAATCTCAAAAGGAAAATTAGATATCGCCAGGATAATCCAAGAACCCCACAAAAGCTCATCCAAGCCACCACAGAAGAGTGGCAGAATATCACCCCAGAGGAGGTCGAAAACCTAATCCAAAGCATGCTTAGACGGATTCAGGCTTGTATCAGAGCAAGAGGAGGTCATACAAGCTACTGAGGTTGAAAAAAAAATTATGTACTCCGTGAGAAAATAATTTTCAATTTTTTTACTACATGCGAAAAGAGTCTCTTATTTTCTTTCATTTGTTTCCTTCTTAGAATAAACCTTAATTTATATCATTCTTCAATTCAAATATCTCGAGAAGGATCAATTCTAACAATCCTTCGGAATTTCCAAAATCCCTGAGGTAATATTCAAAATATGAATTGATGTATGAAATATGATTCCATATAAATTTGGTTGTGTGTATATCTACTGAAAGAATTCCCAGAGTTAATTTAAAACATGAATGGAGTATTCCACGATGTTTTTACTACCAACAATTAAATAAAATTAATAGATCAGTTACTGCGGTTTTGAACTCTCGTTCATCATCGGACAGAATGAAAACCAAGTACATAGTGACATGAAATATATTTGTATAGGTCATTATTCAACTTGCGAAAACCAGATATTAGGTATGCAATTAATAACTATAGAAAAGGATTTATAATTTGAATACATTGAAAATTAGGAATTTACATAGATCAATTTGGTCATTCATTATCTGAAAGCTGTCATTAAAAGTGATTTGAAAATTTCAACTGGGTCTAGGTAGTTGAGTTTTCTACCCCTTTGGGCAATATGCAGGATTTTCAATTTATCACTACTTGAAGAATAATATCCTTTTTGGATGCTGTGTTTAGCTAATGTTGAATATTGTTTATTTTAAGAAATTAAGTTTGATTTTCTTTATATCTAATTTTGAAGGAGTTACCAGTCTAACCTATATAGAAATTATTGTAGTCTAGACAAGATAACTTACGATTTATTGTTTATATTTATATCCTCTATAAGAGTTTTAGAATTAAATGAGAGTGAGGACATTTTATTTTACGCTCTGAATGCAATTTTAGATTTCAATTTAGAAAGGTTATTTGAGACATTTTCACTTATCTCCAAAATATGTTGAGAGATGAATTTTGGGATTTTGTAGCAGTCATAATTGGATATATTTGGCTAATAGCTATATGTAATTGTTATCGTTTCACTATTTTGTCAATCAAGCCAAGATCAAAACCGTTATTGTGAGCTATAGTTTTAATGATTTCAATTTTTTCTTCAAGATTTTCTAATAATGAAGGTAACGGAAATGCTCTGTGGATCATTGTATTGTAAGCCTAAATTTTGTTTGAATTTAGGTGGTTGGAATTCTTGGGAATACATATATTTGTACCATATGTGTTCCAAACGTTTCGAAAAATGAAAGTATCAACTTAATGTATGATATTTTAGAACAATCACATGGAAACGCTTATATCTTTGATAGACCGCGAATTTATAATGAATGAAAAGATATATGTACATCTAGCCGTCTTGCGATGGAATCATCACTAAGCTCCCTTTTAGCGGAAATATTCATGTCTAGCATAGAAAAAAAATACTACATTTTAACTTACCTGTTAAAATACATTCTTGGTATAGATATGTCGATGACATACTTATTTGCCTGAACGGTACACCTAGACAATTTGATGGTTCTCTGAAATTCATGAATAATATTCATCCTAAAAAATAATTAATTCAAAAAGGAGGAAAGCCATCAATTATCATTTTCCACTCTAATAGTAAAATTAACTTCAGCATCGTTAGAAAACCTACTAGCACAGATATATGTATTTCCAAGGATTTGCACCAGCCAAATTCACATAAAATTTCAGCTTACAATTCAATGATCAACAGAGCATTTTACCTTTATCGTTGGAAATTTTTGAAAAAGAAATTGAAACCATTCAAACCGTGAATCATAACAACGATTTTGATCAAATGAAAAAATAGTGGGACGAAAACGAAACCATAAAGCTATTTATCCAATTATAAACACCAACAAATCTGAAAATTCTTCCCATTCACATATTTTGGAAAGATAAGTGAAACTATCACAAATAACCTTCCCAAATTGGAGTCTAAAATTGCATTCAAACCTCAAAATAATTTGTTATCACTCTTATTCAATGCTAAAAATCCTATTGCGAATTTGAATTAATCAGGAAGGAGTTCATAAGTTATCTCATTCAGACTGCAATAATTTCGTAGGTCAGAATGGTCGTTTCTTCAAAATTAGCTATAAAGAACATCAAACTTCATTCCTCGAAAATAATCAAGATTCAACATAAGCTAATTACTACATCCAAAATGATCACTATTTTCCAAGTATTGATAAATTGAAAGTTCAACACATACCCCAAAGAGTTGAAAACTCAATTTTTCAATCGGTTGAACTTTTCAAATCACTCTTAAATCTCAAACTTTCAGATAATGAACGAAAGGACGGATTTATGTAAATCCCAAATTTTTGATGTTTTCGAATAATAACTTCCTCTTAATAGTGGTTAACTGTATACGTAATATCTGGTTCTTCCAACTGACAAATAACGACCTATTCATATATATTTTGTCACTTTGTATTGGGTTTTTATACTGTCCGAAGATCATCGAGAGTTCGACACTATGGTAACAATAATCTATTGATATAGTTTATTTGTTGGTAGTAAAAATATATTAAAAAAACCCATTCGTGTTTCATTTATGCTCAATTACCATTGTAAAAGCTTGATCCGTACAATGCCGATTTATTTAAATTTCTTCCTTATTTTCCTTTGCATGTAATTCAGCTCATGGTTTTCTTGAAACATCCATAAATGACCTCATAATTGAGAGATCCTGCAAACTTCACTCGTCGAATCACCATATCAAGTAAAGATACAGGGGAGTTTGCAAATCGTTCATCGATCATCTTCATCATCCTAAACCAGCCCCTGCTCGTCCACGAGCATAAGACCTCCATGACTACTTATACCACAGAGCAGACCCTAATGAGAAATAAAAACTCAGTGCCCCGGCATAAGAAACAATATGGCCAACTCTGCATAGAAACTAGCGCTACGCGTGCCATTATGGAAAACTAAACCGAATGGTGCTTTTTTTGAATTCTAGATTTCCCACGATGGAATTTAACTTGACTGAAATGGGGTATTTGAACTAGTCTAATTGATGCAGATTATTTCTGCCTCAATTAAACTGTTCAAAAATTGAGAAAATAATAATTTTTTAAATATAACACTTTCATTTCAAAATAAAAAATCTCTTAAATCACATATACAGAAAATGTAGCAAAACATTTCCAAGTAAAATAAATTCTCAACACATGTGAATCAAAAATATAAATCACATATCACAAAAGATAGGAACATTCTAACATTCAAAATAAAAAGGAATTCTGGCATATTATTGTCAGCATAATAATAATAATAATAATTTATTGATCCCTTAAGACATCACAAGTATGTATAGGACAGGTCAATAGAAAAGACATTTAGACATTATCTAAATCAACACATAGAAACTCATTCACAGTATAAAAACATTTTGCTAAAAGTAAATTCTTAACTGCTACCTTAAATCTATTTACACTTAGACCCTGTATATGCCGTGAAAGATGATTGAACAATCTGATACCCTGGTACAGGGGCGACATTTCAAATCTAGAAGTTCTGTGTTTAGGGATACATAATGTTTCCTTATTTCTAGTATTGTGGGAATGAAAGTTAGAAAGTTTAGTCATGTTACTTTCATTCTCTTCAATATAAACGAGGCATCTCAAAATGAAAATAGACGCCAATGTGAGGATACCATTCTTCAGGAACAACGGTGTACATGAAGATTGTGGAGCTGTATCGAACATCATTCGCAGAATTCTTTTCTGGATGATGAAAACTCTACCTACGTTTGAGGAATTTCCCCACAGTAAGATATTATAGGACAGGTGACTATATACCAAACTGTAATAAACGTTCACAAGGGAACTTAGAGGTAGTGAACTCTTGATTCTATTTAGGGCATAATAGGAACTATTCAGCCTCTTACAAATCGCATCGATATGTGCACTCCACTTCAGATTCCTATCGATGTGAACGCCGAGGAATTTAGTGGTGTCCTTCGAAGAGATGACTGTATCTAAATACCTTATTGTTATGCTACCCTGATCACAAGACGACAGAGTGAAGTGAATGCATTCCGTCTTGTTGACATTGATCATAATAGCATTAAATGGCACCATTCTACGAAACTCTCCACCAGCAGCTCGCATAACTTTTGAAGCTCCTCAAGAGTCTCAGCAGTAATAGCTATGGAAGAGTCATCAGCGAACAGTATCAACCAGATTATTTTGATAATAAATTGCGAATATTAGATTTTCTGTAGAATATTTTTTCAAATTTGGTGGCAGATCGTTGATGAATAACAGAAATAGAAGTGGCCCCAAGACAGAACCCTGGGGTACTCCTAATTTACAGTACTGTTCATTTGAGAACAAGTCGTGAACCCTGATTGAGGCAGTTCTGTCCTCCAGATAACTACGAATCCAATTCAAGAACACGCCTCTGAATCCAAGATTATAACATTTATCCAATATAAACTGGATAGCAAGACTATCAAACGCTTTAGACAAGTCAAAGAACAATCCAGCAACATATTGACCATTATCAAGGCAACGATATTGATTCTCCATTGCTACCATTGGTCCCCCGTTGGGGGTAAACTGCCTTCAAGCCATCTTCATGGCAGTTAATCTATACTGTTTCTGAAAATAGAAAAAACGCAACTAACTGTCTCAAAGTTTTTATTTAAATGAATTTAAGATCACTCAAAATTGTTGAACATGGTAAAAATAGGCAATTTCATTACTAATCTTGGAAATCTTGGAATAATAACAATGTATATATCACAAAATAAACATGAATTATAGATAACAAAAGGAATGTAGGGTGTAAAGGACCTAAAAAATTTAATTATTTGGTCACAGATCAATTTCTTTTCCCATGAGTGTAAAAGGTGCATGGAGGAAAATAAATAATATCTCAGACTAGAAAACATGTTTGTAAACTATAAAAGGGTGTAGAAGCCCAGACAAAACAACGTGTATAGTCCACCGATTGTATAAGATCGATGGTAAATAAATAGTCCCAATAAGCATCTATGAATGAACCATCAAAGATTGATGCCCTACTTATTTCTGAACCTTTTGGATTTGTTTTCAATCCCAGAAGTCACAGTTTCCTACATTTTATCCTCAATGAATTCAAAAATTAGAAGACGAGTAGCCCTTTCGAAAATTTCATCTACAATGTAACTGACAAAAATCGGATTGAGAAAAATGAGACTTGTAAATAACTTTGAATCTCAAAGCAAGATTTTCCTGATGCCCCTGACTATTAAGGAGAAAGAAAAGTTTATTGTGAATGTGTTCTAAGAATTGGGAAACTCTTACTGAAGGATAAGTTAACTCAAACTTATTATCACTAAATAACTTGAATGTAAACAAAGTGTGTTGTTGTTGAGATACTTCGCAAAGAAGTTCTTAATTACATACTTGACGTTCTGGGACTGTAATTTTTCGCAAAAGGTATTCTGTCACATAATAGGTAGCGTAATTGTAAATTATAGGAGTTGGTAGATCTCATTATATTCTTCATGAGCAGAAGGTTCTGTCTGAATCATCAGAATAAGTGTGTATGTTCTGTGAGCTAGTCTGCAAAAAAAAGACAAATCATTCAAATTCTCATAATCATCTCTTTTACAATTTCCATTAATTATGTTAAGCAATTTATGACAGAAGTTTTAATGCAGCAATAAATTGCTGGCAAGTAGGGTTTGTGTTCCCTACACCATGCTCCCTAATAATACAAAATAAATTTTCTATAGGATCCTTGTGGAAGGACCGCAATGAAAAATACTTAAACCCTTCGTATCTCGAAAAAGGCTTCCTCGCCTACTTTTCTTTCCTCGCTATTCACAGGTCCTTTCCAGCAGAACGCCAAAAGGGTGAACATCAAAATTAAAAAAAAAACCGATAAGAATTGGATATAATCAAATTTAGGTACCGTAGAATCATTCAAAGCTCAAACTGCACAACGTATCAACTGAAACTTCACAAATTCAATTTATTTACCATAAATTTTCAAGAGAATTACTAAATTTGGTTCGAAAACACCAGCAACGGAAACACCTGAAAAGAAAATGATTTTGGGCGCGCAAACCGCAGAAATAAAAGGGTTTAGCGGGAAACTGAAAACATTGACATTGACAGAAATTTGACAATTCATTTATCGGCGATTGAAGTTTGATTGACAGAGTTTGACACGTGGTTAAATTAGTGGCATCTATATGTATTATGGGGGACTAGATTGATATGTGAGGGGGTGTTGAATGTTTTGGTCGGTAATTCGGCCTTCCTAATGGATCTTTTCTCTGGCTTATACATCTTCTCATATGCTCCTCCTCCAGACCACCTTGGCTGGTGATCGTCCCCTACTTCTAAATGCGTCCTGTCTAGACCACCACTTCATGGTCCGCTTAGTCTATCTATTATCACGCATTCTTCCAACGTTCCCTGCTCACTTCCTTTTTAGGATTATGATTATTTGCATTGCTTCAGGTAATCTACGAAGTTCGACGTTTGTGATATGATTTCTGAGGGTTAATTCCAACAACAATGCACGCTGTGTCAGTCTGATTTTGTGCGCAGACTTTTTGGTAAGTGTAAGATGAAATGGCTAAGTGAACTCCTAAACATGATTTCATAAAATCACCGATATTGATTATTTAAAATTGATTTATTAGCTATTTTTTTAATTTAATAATGCATCATAGCTACCTACTGTACTGCGTAACAATAATGATCAGAGTAGTCAGAAAACAAATATGGTATAACAAGAACTGTAGTATAGTATTATATCTTTTTTTCATCATTATGTGCACTTGTCTGTGGAAAGTTTTTACCGTTTAGAAAAATAAAAAAAAAAGAACTACGACATTTTTTGAAATCCGACAAATGTCAATTTTGCCGATATCTCTAAAACGGCAAAAGATATCACAAAACTGTTTTCAAAGAATCGAGCTCTTGACTCCTCAAATATGTTTTCACTATTTCCTTCAGAAATTCATGGAATCGTCAAAACCAAGCAACTTCAGACACATCGATAACCTAAGGTCAACACATCTCTCTTATATATAAATTTGAATGTTTGTACCATATTATAGCATTGCTTCTGAAATACCATACGGAAAGATGTGAAAATGTATCTGTTACCAATTTATTCCCGTGGATGGTTGTTAGCATGCTCTTATTTTTCGTAAATATACGCTACGCCCCAGAACGAAGGTTGTCTAAGTACGTGAGATAATGAAATCGTTGGTAATGAATATACCTCGCTGTCAATAACTGCAGATATTTCATCATCGATGTCGAAAAGCGTGTTTATATGTGGACCACTACTGTTCGGCACGCATCCGGTATTTTGAATATTTTATTAAATACTTTAGCCTGAATGGTCTTATAGGAGTATACATGTAACATTGATCGAAGTCTTGCCCATCTACTGACGTAAAAATGGTCGTCTCTGAGCGATACGGACAGAGCTCATTGTAGATAACGTCTTTTAACAGTGAACATATGAAAGAATGAGTATTCAATTCTAAACTACAGTCTAGAATGGATGATTCAAACATACACTAACAGTATATTTGGAACACAGTTTTACGTCTAGAACATCCATTCCACATCTAGAACTATATTTGGTAGATGAATAGTCATTCGGAGATAGGAAATGGGATTTTCAAAAATCATGCTTATCAGTCTTTAGTGGATGATCAATAACTCTGTAACGATGGTTTTCCAATTGTCCGCAAATTTTGCTTTGATTTAGCTTTCTTAAATTCTTTACGTTTATCATTTCACTCATCATGAATTCTTTCGAAATCAAACAATATTTAATTCTTACCCAGTCCCCACTATTGAAATTGAGGTAACGGAAAGAAAGCGATGCAGAAAAGATCCAACAAAACGAAACAGAAGTCAGATGATACTTACCGCTCAATGGAGAAAACGCTGAGCAACTGTTACTCACCATCGTGCAGCCGTCTTTCAAAAAGAGTTGCGTCTTTTCAACGTTTTTCTCACGATCAACTCTCTATAAAACGCAACACTATTGATGTGCCAAAAGCGCTATGTATATTCAGCTGTATTGCTGCACCGCTTTCTTAGGAAACCGTAGCTTAAGAAGAATAAGGTAGTGAGCATCGAACCAACCCACATGACGTTTGTTTTACGAATGATCTGTAATGGTATTTCGATTTGTTCTTTTATACAAATACCATAAGATATAAAGGGTGAATTCAACATCGATTCAAAAAATTGTTTCTTTTCCATTCACCTGAAATGAAAAGATGCAGTGCTACTGCAGATGTCTGGCATTCAGCATTTAAATGCTTGAAATGTGAAAAGAGATATGACACAAAAGAATCCACGAAATCCTCAATTTTGAAGGTTAACGCCTTCCTAATTTCATTAGGTTCCACAGGAACCCGATCAATCCTGTTTTCGAAGAAACAAGCAAGAGAAAAGTTTGATCCTGATCATCTGCCAGCCGTCAATTGCTGTCAGAATAGGAATGAAGATAGAAAGAGGAAAGAAGAGAACAGAGAAAAATCTCAGAAATTACAAACAAAGAAATAGTGGTGTTCTTGGCAGTATGTGTATAGTCTTCCACTCAACGGACGCAACAAACGAACAAATAATTACAATTCTAAAAAAACAAGAAAAGGCATTACAAATTCTAAAATGAAAATAGACAAATGAAAAAGACCGAATAAAAAAAGAAAATATTCATATCCTCATTTGTGCCAAATCCTCAAAGCGAAACTGGTTTTCTTATCTTAGAAATAAACATAAGAGCCTTCTTACATTACTCAAAGCCAATACTGCAAACAAAAACAGGCAAATAGTGACTGAGGAGCAAAAACTCCAAGGGATTATCGTTACTTATCCTGATTTCTTGGAACTCATTAACCCAAGTCTAAAGGAACCGATCAAGATCTTTTTTTGTCAAATTCTGCTAAAAGAAGAGTTCATACTATTCTTGCTTCACCCTAACCGAATTCATCGAATAATCAGTAAGTGAAAATAATTTTTCAATGTGTTTCAATTTTCACCTTTCACCTACAAATGTTTAAGATACAATTTGTGAAGAATAATCTCTCAAAATAAACTTACAGTTATAAATTAATGCAGCCGAATAAATTATTCAATCTAGACTCCATCATTATTTATAAATATTGCCCTTTTGTTAATTTCAGTACATTCAGCAAAGGACTAATAGCAGATAGGGAAAAGCCATTCATGTTGATGAAACGTTCACATTTAACATACATTCATGGATCGAATTAAGATCTGCTTCAAAGATATTTCTTCTCAAAATGCAAATTTGTATTTATGTCAACCTCTTGAAGAAGAATTCACTTGACTCATAATCATCAAATATTAAAATTATTCAATGATATTCAAAATAGTACTCTTCATCATTATTGAAGACTTCGTAAATTATTCAATAATTCATACGTAACCTCTCTAGTATGTCAACCAAGGACTTCAGCAACACTAACTAGATTTAATTTAATATTGAAAATGATTGTGGTCCCGTCAGAATCGATATTTAACTATAAAACGAATACTGATAAGCCCCAATGACCGATAGTGGTGAGATTTATTTATCGATATAATGCTTGATGGGAGAACACTCTTACAAATCAATCTCAATTCAAGATCTCTAAATTACTGAGTGCTGCTTGCATGATGCATACCGGATTCTTTTCGAACATCTACTATGAGCCTGGTATGATCAGTTTCGTACCCGCTACTCAATAAGCTAATTGAAAAGCCGCTGAGTTTTATGGTTCGAGATCTCCAATAACCTCAAAATGGAGCTACCTATCTAAAATATCCTGTCCAGCATAGAGGTATAGTCTAGCTCCAGGAATCCCTTGTGTGAGAGTTCCTGTTAGTTTTAAAACCATCTTTGGGATGGAATCCGATGTATGCCAGTGTAATTTTCTCAAAAGAAAATCTATTTATCTAGTAGAATGGCGACCGTTTTTCAAGCTACTATAATCAACATCGATAACTCTGCGAACCTTAGATAGCTGAAGACAGACAAGAAAATCAATAAAGATTCTATTGAAGGAACTTAATAATGGTATAATCACAGCCTTGGCATGCATGGACCAAGGCAAAGCATTTGATAGTGTTAACCACGAGAGGTCACTTGACAGATTGTATAGACTGGGTGTCAGGGGTACACCCTTGGAACTTATTAGATCATATTTAACACAAAGAGCACAACATACTGTAGAGAAGAGAATCCAGTAACAGGAGATGAGGTTAAATCGGCAACATATATGAATGGATCCTGAGTACCCCAGGGTTCAGTCTTTGGGCCATTGTTGTACATTGTTTATACCAATGAATTATCCGATCCCTGATTTCCTTGTACATATTGCGGATGACACATCGGTGGTTCTCTCTGGTGCGGATCCAATGAAGGTCCAGGTGAGTACAGTTCTGACTGCATTGACCATCTGATTTTCCAGACATGATCTCAAGCTGAATGATTCTAGGACTCAGCTACTCCAGTTCAACTACGCCAAGGATTTCAAGAGTATTGAATACAGATACTCTCTCTCTCTAGTCGTTGCTCGATTCCGAGCGTCGTGACTTATTCATGGTACAAGCCTTCTCCATGCTTCTCTGTCCTCCACGGTTCTCATGACTTCTGCCACTGACATATTTGTTAGGTCCTTGATTTGGTCCAAGAATCTAACAGGAGATCTGCCTCTCTTTCTTTTGCCGTCCACTTTCCCTTGGACAACAATCTTCTCCATCCCGTCCTTCCGTATCACATGACCGAAATATTTAATTATGTGTATCTGGATTGTTGGGAGCAGCCTTTCATGATCCTGAATTTTCAGTTCCCTGAGTATGGACACGTTTGTTCTATGAGCCTCCCAAGGGATCCTTAGCATCCTGCGATAACACACCATCTCAAAAGCTTACACTCTCCTGCGACATGCTGCATTTAGCGTCCAGGATTCTGACCCATAGGTTGCGATGGAGAATATCAGTGCTTTAAGAAGTCTCATTTTGGTCATCTTACGGATTTTGTGGTCTTTCCATATTTTGTCCAGTCTGCCCAGAGCTTCCTTTGCCATCCCAATCCTTCTCTTGATTTCCTGTTCGGAGCCTCCTTTGTTGGTTATTTTTGCGCCAAGATAAATAACAGTGTCACTGACTTCTATATCATGGATGAGCTGAAGTGGTACTGGGATTGTCTGGGATCTGTCCACAATCAGCAGACAACATTTGGTCCTATTTAGTCGTAGTCCCGCTTCTAGACTAACAGCTTCCACACGTCGTAGAAGTTCAAGCATTTCCTGTTCGTTTTTTGCCAAGATTATCGTGTCATCTGCATAGCGTAAGTTTGACACTTTTCTCCCACCAATAGATATTCCGCCTTCCCAGTTTTGCAACGCCTTTCTCATAATCCATTCTCCATATATGTTGAAAAGAATTGGGGAGAGAATGCACCCCTGCCTGACTCCTTTTCCGACCCTGAAACCTGTTGAACGTTTCCCTTCTATTTGTATGTATGCTCTGTTCTTGTCATACAGGGCCTTTATGACGTGTATAAGATATTTCGGGACCCCCATTTCACTCAGGATGTTCCATAGTTTTCCCCATTGAACGGTGTCGAATGCTTTAGTGTAGTCAAGAAAACAGAACATAGCAGGTACATTGTATTCGTACACCTTTTCTATTATTTGTCGTAAGTTCATAAGTTGGTCTCGCGTTCCACGACCTGGAACAAACCCTGCCTGTTCTGGGGGGATTTGAGGAAGAAAGTAGTTCTTTAATCGTTCCTGTATAATTTGTAAAAGAACTTTACTAGCATGGGTAATCAGTGCGATGGTCCTGTAATTGCCACACTCGTCTTTAGCTCCCTTTTTATGTAGGGGGATATATATTGATTCGGTCCATCTTTCTGTGCACTTACCATTATCCCATACTTTCGTACAGATCAGATGGAGTAGATCTGTGACTTTGCTACTGCTGTTCTTAATCATTTCAGCGACGATGTTGTCTGAACCAGGAGATTTATGTTTGTTAAGTTTATGTATGGCCGCTTACACCTCAGATTTGATTATAGGAGGTTCGCGTTCCTGGATGTTTTCTAAGTCCACATGGCTCTGCACATCCTCTTCTTCTGGGGCCATCAGGTTCTCACAGTATTGCTGCCAACGTTCTATGATTTCAGGTTTGGTTGTTAACCTGACTCCGTGTGCATCTTTTATTGGAAAGTAGTGGACTTGAAATGTTTTTGAGAGCATTTTAACCTTTTTAAAGAGATCTCGAGGCTGATTTGAGTTAGCATGCTTTTCGATCTCTTCGCATATTGACGTTACGTATGAGTTTCTGTCGTTGTTTATACATCTGTCAATCGTTTTGCTAAGGTCGCTAAACTTTTATTTATTATTGTCATCAGCGATGCCTCTACCTTTGAGCTCTCTCCTTTCGGCAATGAGACTCCATGTGTGTGAAGTTATCCAAGGTTTTTTGGGATGATCGTTAGTGGTTGTGTTATTTAGGGCTGTCGCACATTCGAAGGCTTGTTCCAGCTCCATCCAGAGGTCATTAGCGTCCATGTGTTCTGCGTTTTCTTGCGTAATATTTGTCAGGGTTTCCTCAATTTTATGTTTAAATAAGGGGTTGTTGCTGATATTCCAAAGGTTCGGTTTGGGAGGCCGCTGTCGATCTTTATGCAGCTTTAAACATAGTTCTGCAACAAGGGCGTTATGGTCACTGCCACAGTCCATACCTGGGTAGGTTTTAATATCTCTGATCGAACTTTTCCATCTGCTCTTTATTAATAAGTAGTCAATCTGATTACGTGTATGTCCATCTGGTGATTGCCATGTGTACAATCTCCTGATATGGTGTTGGAAGTAGGAGTTAGCGATGGAAAGCTGATTCTCTGCACAAAATTCCATTAGCATCTCTCCGCGCTCATTTCTTACTCCCATTCCGTATTGTCCCACAACTGATCTAAGGTGTGTATCGGCTTTTGTTTCTCCAATTTTGGCATTGAAATCACCTAAGATAATTAAAAGCTCCCTGCTTGGGATCTTTGATAACGTCTGGGAGAGAGATCTATAGAAGTTGTCTATGTCGTCTTGCGATGATGTAGAAGTGGGGGCATATATCTAGATAAGGTTTAGGTTTATTGGCTGCGCCTTTATTTTGACGCTGATGATACGGTCGTTGACTGCTTCATAGCCAAGTACAGTGTCCTTCAAGTGTTTAGGTATTATAAAGGCAACCCCGTAGGTGGATTCAGAGCCGTTTCCCGAGCATAATATAAGGTTGTCGTTTTGTGAAATGTAGTGACCGCTGTTTTTCCAGTGACTTTCTGATATTCCGGTTATGGCTAAGCTTTCCACGGCCTTCTCGACGATCATTAATTTCCCGGGCTTATTAAGACCCTGAACGTTCCATGTGCAGATTTTGTGCATTGACGGTTTCTGGTTGTGATACAGATACAATGACGTTATAATACCAACTTTGCCTTCACTCAAGTTTCTTGGGATCTGTGTGGATCATCGGCTAAGCTGGGATAACCACGTTGGCTATCTATCTGAAGGAATGTCTAAGTGTGCGTATGCATTGAGAGTGCTCGCGAGCCATGACAGTAAAAAATCTGCTCTGTTGGCATGCAACGCATACATATGTAGTATAGATATGGAATTGTGATCTGGGGAAATTCGGCGTTTGTTGAAATGCTTCTGGTGCTGCAGAAGAGATGCTTGAGGGCAATGTTGGGTCTTGCTTGGACTGATTCTTGTCGTGATCATTTTATCATGACCTCAACCCTTACGATTATCGGCCTTTACATACAAGAATGTGTGATGTTTGTTATTAATAACAAAGAGCTTTTCGAGGAGAGAGGACATTTGCATCCCTATTGTGCAAGGGGAGGAAAAAGTATACAGCTGCCACAGATGAAACAAGCATATCTGCAAAAGAATTGTACTTTTATGATCGCTAAGGTGTATAATCATTTGCCTCAATATGTTAAGTAATGGCCGCTGAGCAAAATTAAGACTAGATTAAGAAAGCATCTCACTCAGAACCCATATTATAACCTTGGTGAATATTTCTGTGATCCCTTGAAACTGTAATCCTTTTTGTTCAAATGTGGATTGTTTTATATACTGTTGTACCTGTTTATGACATATATTATATTTACTGTGTTTATGTATTGTCTATGGTATTGTATTGACAAGTTCTACAACTTATTGTTTCATGGAACAAATAAAGAATATCTATCTATCTATTCTAACGAAAAGCTTAGCTGAACTAAAGGCATGGAATTCCACCAACTGTACCTCGTTAAATTTGCAGATATGTCGGTTCAATACTCGGCGGACTGGAGGATGTCAACGGGCTTCGGCATATGTTTTCCTCCAGTCGTGCACTGAAGGTAATGTGAAGGGGGAATGATCGGCGGCCGTTGAATCTGTTTTAAAGCTTCTTTGGCAGAGCCAATGTTTAGGGTCTCTCTGAAGACAGCATGAACAAATGGTGGATGGAACTGAAAGTGGTGAAGCCTTACGGTTCTTAGATACTCTCAGCTGGCGATCAATGAACCTTCTACTGAAAGAGGGAGGTCTTGACTTAAATTCCAAAGGCCGGATCTGACTATTTAACAGGAACCGCCCAAGTAATTAGGATTAATCGAAAACCCCACATCCAAATAATACTTTGAACGTGTCGAATCAATTCAAAACGCCCAACTGATAAGAGTATCATGCTTGAAAAGCTTGGAGTTACTGACTAAAACTGAAAGAACGCAATAAATTTTCATTCACCAAGAAGAATGGTGCTTGCGGATTGAGTTTCAAGCACGGTGTACTACAACAGACCACAGATTTGAAATGAAAAATTGCATTCTATAAATGCTATCTTTATACTTCATACAACGAAAGATGAAAAACTTTTTCAAAGGAACCAGAAGATCAAAAGCAATGCAAAATTGGCATGTGTCTAACTCGATTACAATGTAACACCACCAGAAGATTAAATTATATTTACCAAGACCTCTGTGAGCTCTAACGAAAGGCTATTCAACTAAACCAAAAGAATTAGATTCGACTCAGTCTGGCAGAGGCTTTCTGAGAGAAGTCAGAAACTAACCAGAAAAAAGAAACAGAAATATTGAAAGCCTAATTCAAAGGGGATTGATGGCCCACGAACACGACGCCTTCAACAGAACCTAGAGTTCTTGTGCTCACGTACTTTCCACAATCCATGAGTATGATCGAAAAGAAATGACTTAACGAAATGTAATAGTAACAATAGACAATAAGCAGCTCTTCTCCCTTTAAATTCCTCGGAATTGACGCATTACTATCAGTCCTTCTTTAGCTGAGTTTGGATGGATCAGAGCAGGTCTGATACTACTATTAGAGGCGTGCCTCGCATACATTAGAGCAACAAGGATGTATAACTTCATATCTGAAGTTTACCTTCCGGTCAGCCTCATATATTATACATTGAAAAGCCTCAAGAGGCTTTACGATCGATATCTGAGCAATCACGTGATTAGCACCAATACTGTATATCCCATCCGACACTCTATAATGATAGGAATACAATCCGCCGGGAGATGTATTATCACCACTGCTATGAAACCTCGTTCTCGATAGTCTTTCCTCCAGACTCAACTCCACATCATAACTTATACGATGTGAACATGAAAAAGCGAAAAAGTTGAAGGGTGCCGTTGACCTTATTTATTTCTTGCAACAAGTGAAATACTTGGCTTTGATACCAAAACTTAAACGAAACGTACACTTAGAAAGAAAACTCAAGATGATTCATATTTCTTATGAACAGGTGGTATGACCTGGGAAGTGAAACTCAAAATGTCATTTGAATATGTACTTCCTTCATAAGATCAATGAAGCCGCGACTAAGGCAGACGTTTGAGCTTAGTGAAGTAAAAAGAGTGGCCTGTCTAAATACAACCGGAGCTATACATACGACACTCACGCAAGCAATAAAAGTCATGCTGTATCTGAGGCCACTCGATCTCTACTAAAGGTCATGGTGACAACAGCACGCTTCAGAGTTTGTGTGATTTATTAGACGCGAGCTAAGGAGTGACAAGATTGCGTCTATGGTACAAAACGAACAACCACTGAGATTCAGTACCCGACACCATCAAATCCCAGCTCAACTCGGACAAACCCTTTCATAGTAGACAATCCATGCGGATATATTGAGTATATTCTACGCTAACGTGGTAACGTCATCAAGCATTGACACCGGTCGCTCTCATCAACAAAATTTCTGTATTCGAATAAAGGAACATGAACGAGTGTAAGGATACCATCAGAGGTACAAAATCCTAGAGTCTTTCGGTCTACCATCGAAACAAGCTAGAGCACAAATAACTGCACATCTAAAATGGAAAGCTGCAGGGAATGCAATGAATTGTCCTTATTCAAAATTCGCAGACTTTAAAAGATGATAGGCATACTAACTGCTTCAAATCATAGGAAAAAAGAGACACGCCCCTCTACAGAAGGTGCAGACAGGAAGAAGGTACAATCAAGCACATTATATTCGAAGGTGTATATACGCGCACACTATAATGTGAGCAAACAAAGTACATTGGTTAAGTTATGTTAGGTTTAAGAAATATTAATTTAAGAAAGTATAGAATACTTATTTCAAAAAATATATCAAATTGTTTAGAAGAATTAGTTAAAACATTTTTTCTATGCCTAATGGTATCCAACGTAAAAGAAAAACTTGTTTTATTGATTCGCCCCGTGTAAGAATTAAGAAAGTTCATGGAATTTGATTTTCTGGGAAATTCAAACTGCGGTTAGTTATAAACTGAGTTACCTGTTAACAAAATAATATATTATCGTGGTATATAAAGATTATAATTGGCAATGATGATATTTTATCAGAATCAGGAGAAGACCTTTATGCTAGAGGTCATGGATGAATGAGATTAAGATAGATGTCCGTAACAACAAAGTATAGTATTGGTTTGAATTGAAACCAAAATAACTAAGAATGAATCATCATGTATCCTTTATTCAAATAGTGAAAAGAGAAGCAGGAACAGTATACGATAAAATTATTGATGCAATGATTTCTTCGAGATAAACTGATACTCCTCCAATTTAATTATATAGATAGCCAACGTATTTTATGGAATTTCCCAATGAATCGTAGATTTGCTATAGGTATTACATAATCATGTCTTACATCTCATTATCTGCTATTATCCATTTTATTCTAATATAAGCTTACCCGACTGATGTTTTATAAAAATTTCATTTAATTTTCAGATTTTTTTCAATTCAGAACCTGAATTTTAGTTGTCCCGAATTTATTTTCTGAAGATATTTTCAGAAATCTTAATAAGCACAACAACTTATAATCAACCAAATATCCTATTCCTATCATTCCTATGATCGAAGAAGCATACAAATAATTCTATTTGTTCGAATTTTTCGTTTTCGTGTGTATTCATTCCGATCTGTTCCTCTGACATAGGACCAAAATGAACAAAATGAAAAAAGTATAACCAAATGCATCTATTAGTTTGGTACTACTACACTTTTCAAAAGCATTCGATACAATAACTGATGAACTAGTGTCAGCAGTTTTGCATTTTATTGGTTTTAACGATGAGGCTTCCAAAATTATAGAAAACTATTTGACCAACATAGCACAATACATCAAGTATTAAAATGAGCTTACTCTGCCTTTGGACGTCCGTGCGGTGTACCACAGGGGTCTATCTTGGTCCCACAGCTGTTATGTCTTCTAGTGGAGCAGCAGAACATGAATTGAAACTTAATCCCTTAAAATTACAGATGATAGTATTTAGCAGTGGGCAATTATAGAATTTGGATACTATTCATGTGAGAGTGGGCATGTTGAGGTACCAAAACAAAATAAAATTAAAAGCCTCGGGTTGCTCGTGGATGATGAATTAAGATTCATAGTTATGTTATTGAATAAGCTTTGATGAACTCGAAAATGATGTCAGAATGCAAGGATTTTTTAATCACAAATATGAAGACCATTTTGTATCAAATCTTAGTATTGTCTCAATTCAACTACATGGCACACTTATCGGATACAGAAAATGCAAAACAATTGCGTTCGTCTCATATATCATATATGGAAGAATGACTCTGTGCTCGGCAAACTGAATGAGCTAGATTGGTTGTTCCAGGTAAGAGAAAGATGATTGAAAATACGCGTTAGCATTGATAAGCACGCCCGACGCATGTTTTTCTTTGATTTTTCTTGTTTTCTCTTTTTCTCATCTTTCTCTTTTTTTGTAGTTGCGTTAAGTATCAATTTGGTGGACTCCGCCTATTACGGATAATATAATGGTTGATTAGACACACAATGTTATTTGATTGTTATCACAGATGTTATCGGTAATAGAGACATTTATTATTATTTTCTCTGGTATCACATAAAAATTCTTCTATGGTAGCATGTGGAAAAACCAAATACACACCGTGCGTCTATGGCGTTTCCTGCTTAGAAGGTTCTTCTATAACACTTTCCTAACAATACGCGCTATACTCAACAAAACCCAGTTTTTTTTTCAATGTCTTCATAGTTTATGTTGGACATTTCGCACCGTTGCACCGATAACAATTAAATCATCTACTGTCTTTACGTTCCATAATCGTTCTGTATGTAAGTCTCTATATATTTCTTCATATTATATTTGAGCTTTTTCTTTGTTTCCTCATGAATGACATTATAACTGGATGGTATAGCCACATTTATAAGTAAACAGGTGTTAGTTTTTTTGTTTTTGACAATTATGTCTGGTCTGTTGGCAGAAATCGGTTGGGGCTTGGATGTCCCATATGCTGGTGTCGTCTAGGGTGTCCACAATCGAAACGAGGTCATGTTCATACCATTTCTGACTCACTTGTATGCCATACTCCTTATAAATGTTCCAGTTTAGATGACGTGCAGCTGTGTTGTAGCGGTCCAAGTGAGTTTTTTTGACCGAGATGAAGCAACCTTATACTATATGATGAATAGTTTCACTATGAACCGGGCAAAGTCTTCATCTTGGGTCGATGCCAGTGTTTGTAATGCTAGTTATCATGTAGTTTGTTGCTACAGCTTATTCTTAGCAAGCTGGTATCAGACCTTCTGTCTCTGCTCTCAGGTTATCCTGGCTTAGCCATTATCACGTTTCAGGTGATTATGAAGTCTTTCTCAGCTTCTTTTACTATCTGCCCTTGCATTTCTTTCCCTGGCCATTATTTCATTCGTTAGTCTTTCATTTTTAATGTCAACTTGTGTTTCATTATTATTACTCTCTTTGTTTCAGATTCACCATCATTAGTAGCTGAGCTTCTATTGGTGTTTCTGTCTTTTTCATTCTCTTGCGTTCTGTCTGTATATCATACCAATGTGTTTATTATTTGTTTTGAGTTTTAGGTATTGTTGAAGTACTTCAATGGCAATGGCTTAACTGTTTGTTTTCAATATTCATAAACCCACTCCCTCCTTCATCTCTAAGTGTGTATAGACGATCTATGTCAGCTCTAGGGCATATTGCACCATGAATATTAAGTTGCTTTCTAGTTTGTCGGTTTCTGCTTGTGTCTATTTGATGATGCCAAAGCTGTACTGGATAACAGGAACTACTAGAAATGTGATAACAAACATTCAGTTTTTGGAGTTCACTTCGATTTCAAAAATTGCTCTTACTCTCCTGTAATATTCTTTACTTCGTTTTTCATTGTTTTGTGTTGTATCCCATCCTCTTCATCAATGCCGTGTTATATACATGTCATTTTGTTCTGAAGATTTAATGCTTGTTTCTGAACATATTTATACATTTTCTATAGTTTGTAATTTTCCTTTAATAAAACTTACTTTCGCACACATCTCAAGCCCAAATTGCATATATATGTCATCTGTCATTGTTTTGTTATTTTCAACTGTTCAATTAGTTCATCGTCATTTTGGGTTACCATTTTAAGTCTTTACCTATATTAGGTGATTTATTTTCAGGTATTCATTCTAACATTTGTATTCTGTAGTGGAGTCTTTCTAGATTGAGCTAAGTGGAAATAAGATCATACAGAATAGGGGAAAAGGAGTCTCCCTGGAAGATTCCAGTCTTTATTTTCGTGTCATCAACTGTTAACAATGTTAAGCCATTGGATAGATGCAAGTCAATATAATTCCATGCAATAATTGTTTGAAATGAATTACAGTATTATTGGGTATGATTCGTACATATTCATAGTTTCCATAAGCCAGCTGAGAGATATATTATCGAATGCTTTTCGATAATCTATCCAGGCAATAGAGAGGTTTTTCTATTATCTTTGGCATCTTTCTTAATTAAATTATTTATTAGAAGGTGATCCATCCTTACAGCCATAAGACTGTTCAACGCAGCTTTTTTGTTCATCAGGGAATAAATTGTTTTCTTGAAGAAAGTCTATCCGATATAGTCTTTGGTTTCTTCGTTTATGGAATACAATGGGTTTTTCTTTCTGTAAGCCAATTGAGTATATTGCCGTGTTTCTTCATCAATTTTTCATAGTCTTTTATTAGATTCTCAAGTATGAACTCTAATTTCTTCACCAGAAGTTAGGTATGCTGTCTATTCCTGGTGCTTTCCAGTTTGCAGAGTTTGAGTACTGCTCCAAGTTCTGTTGTTGTTATATCATCCTATTCCATTTGCTTTATATTGGCAAGCTTTTCATATTCTTCATCAATCCAATCTACTGTTTTTCAATGGCAAATATCTTTTTCCCTATACACCGCCAGTGTTATTGAATATTGTTGTAAAGTTTACTCGCAATTTTCTGAGAACTGTTTGTTTTGTTGATATTGGTTACTCCTTTCTGTATATTTTTTATTCTGTATGCTTTCGCTGCTATTTACTGTTTCAGTTCATCGAATATTTTAGCATGGTCTTTCTAATTTTCTATGCGATATTTAGTGTACAGTGCTGTCTCTAGATTTTTCATTTTGAAGCTTAAGTTGAGATTTTGGCTTTTTCTCAGATGTGTTAAATCTCTTCTTAGTTCATTAATTACCTTTTGTATCCGTTTTTTCCATGTTGGGTCTCCTTGAATAATATTCCCTTTCTTAGGTTTGGAATCTGGTATCAGTATATTTTGTATTAGTGAGATATACTTGAGATAATTTAAAATTTTAATACCTGTATTTCATTCAAAATTTTTGTTCTATAATTTTACCCATGGCTCTATTTGCAATGTTGATGAATTGTTAAGTTGTTAATTTCCTTTAATGGAGGCTTGCAGATTTTCATAATATTTTCTTCTTTTCTTAAAATTTCGTCAAATTTCTTTTGATTCTGTGCAATCGTATACCTTGATCTACTTCTTTTCATGCAACTTACACTATTCTATCATTGTTGTTAGATTGATTTTCGTTAGAACCTATATTGGTTGCTATTTTCTCTTTATTCCTTTCGTTTTCCTGTTTTTCATTTATATATATTTTCAATGTCTTCCTCTATTTTTCTCAAGATATCTTTTTATTCTTGACTCAAATATTGTTATTATTCTGAATATATCTTCTGATATGAAATGGAAGTGTTGAATATCTTTTGTTTTCCGATTTTTCATCTTTGTAATCGGGTTTCTGATTTCTCTTTATTATAGGAACAGATTCAAGAAGTTGAAAGTGTCCTTGTTCTAAGTCTCCTCTTAGCAAAAGGCTTATTTCCTTTGAATTATTTGTTTTGCTTAAAAGGTTTGGATTGTTGCAAGCGTTGAATATATAACGTATATATACTTACTTTGTGTATTTTTGATATTGCTAATATTTCAACACTGGTTCCGAAAATTCAATCTTGCTTCATTTGATGATAAAATCTTGTTTGAGATCTCATTTCAGAACTTCATATGACAAGATAGTCAACATCATCATTCCAATTTCTTCTTGACTATGCTACAGTTTTCGAGATTACTTTCGAGTGGTATTATTTTGTTGGGTATAGGGCTAGGCTCACTTCACGAAAGAGACAATTTCTGTCTCCTCGTACTATGTGTTTTACAAACGACTTCTGGATATCTTTGTTGGCATTGGGTGAATTATTTTCTTGAGTCCCAATTGATTCGATTGCTATGTTGAGCATTTCTATGGGGATTGGTGTATGATACCTCTGGCCCCACACTTAAGGAGAAGCCCTCGGTGGGAAGCGATTTGCTTAAGTTCTTCATATTTTCGTTATGGGCTAAACTTCAAAGATATAACATTACGTCCAGAATTGAGAGGGTGTCCGTTATCCTAGCGACCATCGTTGCTATGTAAGCTGCAGACTTCGGAGCTGTTTCAACTCGATCAGGCACCGTATCCTTCATTGGCCACTATATCCTTCTTTGGCAGCTGCGCGTTGATGCTGGGAGTCTGATGAGTGAGGCAGTTTGAGAACTGTTCTATGGGACAGTGTCACCTAAGCCGATACCACTCCTCGCCCCAATAGTTCAGCCGCTGCTTAGATGGAGAACCGACGGTGTTTATAGCCGTACCTCACATGGCGAAAAAACGGTACAGTGTCGTTTCCTCTCTCTCTTCCAGCCGCTTTTCTACAGACAGACTCTATAAGAAGAAGGCGTATAGTCGCCCAATTTAGAAAGACGATACTAGGAATTTACCCCGCGTGCTCCTTTCAGTCCTCTTTTACGACAGGGTGGAACTAACCTGTGGCACTATTGATTTAGTTTTATTATTACCATTACCATTAAATTTCATTCTAAAAGATAGTCATTGTTACACTCATTGTTTTCATAACTCCCAGTCAAAGCGGTCTGCCGCAGTCAAACTCGTAGAAATCGTATTTTATTTTTTGCAATTATTTTTCTCCTAAAAACTCCTCTACGCCCAAAATGTATAAAACAAAGAAACAATTACGCACCATCTATATTTGAATCGTGACTTATAATCTTCAGTTCATTGTATATTCCCACTATCTAGAATTCAAATTACCTATCAGTTTCTCCGATTTTTCTCTCTTTAAAAACCTAATTCGGGCTAGTTCGAACATTTCAAAACTGAAGTCAGTCTAGCCGTTCTCGAGTGATGCACTTACCGATGAACTCCATTTCATCAATAGTTATACAGGACGTATCAAGAAGTTTGTGATCTTTTCAAAGATGTTGATCTAAATCGACAGATGTCACGTTCGGTAGTGACGAAAACTTTGCAAAGGTATAATACAATAAGAACTGTTCGCAATACACCAAAAATACGACGTCTAAAAGAGTGAATAATGAAAATATAGTTGAAAATATTGCTATATCTTAAGAAGAAAATCCTCATTTATCCACTACTGAACTCGCCAGTATGCATGAAAACAACCGTCGTTCAGTAGGAAGGATTCTGAGAAAAATATCAGCCATACAAAATTTGACTTCTTCAGAATCCTTTCTAAGACAATTTGGACAATCATGGCCGGCTCGGTGGCGTGATGATATGATTCTCGTCTCCTGCGCAGAGTTACCTGAGTTCAATTCACACAAAGTCGGTGCGATATTTCTGAGTTTGGTCAGTATCTGACTCAACTCCGAAGTGAAAAGCTGTCCAGTACGATTCTTAGCAGAATGCAGATTTTGTGGGTGTCAAGGATGGTAAACATTACATGCCCCGTTTGCCTACACTTGTTCACGATTTAAAGCATCATACCGGTTTGAAGAGGAAAATGTACAGTGGCTTTCAAACAGGTTCTTTGGAATTAGTGAAGAAACTCGAGGTGGTGCGTAGTCGTCGGTCCACAGAATGAATATATGTTTAGGTTACCTCAGGGATCCAGGATATCATAGAGGAATATGCCAAGAACTTTGAGTGAGTCAATCTACGGTATCTCGCAACGTCAATGACACAATTGACAAAATATATGCACATGCAAAATGATGGATTAAGTTTCCTGCTACCAACAATGAAATAATGCAAGCGAAAAACTTATGACACAGCAAACACCAATACCAAAACTGAGATTTTTCCAAAATAACAGGAGAAACGGCCACCCCTTCTGCCAAGAATTCGTCTTCATTATTAACATTTTCAAAAACATCAATTTCACTTTCCCTTTCTGAGCATGGAAAAGGCATCTTTACAGTATGAATCAATAAAAAATTCATTCACAACTGAGTACCTACCTAATCCAAAAGTGCAGTAAAGGAGGGAGGAGCATCACTTCAGACAAGTACTCAGTGTCAACCTTCTACTTGCGCGAGGAGGATATCCTCTCAAGTATAAGGTAATCATTATGAATATGAGAAGAATGATATGCTTTTACTTCAACCTTTTACTCTTCATCATAACCTTATACTTTTACCTTATACTTCTGAGCACATCCCCTTTTTTATGAATACGGCCCAATGTCCGAGAAGCTACCACACGTGCTAACCACACTGATGACCAGAGAGAGAGACAGATCAAGAAAATAACCGTATTACTATGTCAGAATTGCATTTTTTAGTGATTGACATTGAAGTAAGTAGGCTTAGAATGGTACAAGACTGGCTGTGAAAATGGTTGATGAATAACATCATTGAGGCAACAATTATAAAAGGAAAATACAAAGGAGGGGATGTCTTGATCCCGCGTATACCGATGATTCCAACGGATTTACAATTCGATTTTAAAAGTTTACAATTTCTAGTACGTCTGACTTTTGCGATGGCCATAAATAAATCGCAAGGCCAATCGTTAGAAGTTTGCGGAATCAACTTGGAGTATCCCTGTTTCGCGTATGGACAATTATACGTCGCGTGTTCGCGCGTCGGAAAATTGTCATTTTTGATTATTTACGCACCACAAAACAAAACAAAAAATATAGTTTATCAGAAAGCTTTAAATTGATTAACAGGCCGTATGTGTCTGTAAATATCAAACTGAAACCTTATAAATAACCAGCATTTTAGGAAAATTATGCAACATCATGTGTAATTAGTCTAAAATAATAATAAAACTTCATTCATACCAAGCTTTTTTCTACTGTTAATTACGGAATCCATTTAAGTTTATTTTATACAAAAGTTAAGGTCTTTTATTTGTCGATTGAGGCTTGGAAAGTGTTACCTTTAAATTTCTCCGTCGAGACCAGTTGCCGATGGTCTGACGATTTCGAACATGATCGTACGGCCACTGAAGACCAGAATGCTCAGGTAGTCAAAAGAGACGATTACCCTAGAAAATATCAAAAAAGTGTTTAAAATTGTGATGGCTGATCTCAAAGTGAAATTACAATAGGTAGCTGACATCCTAAAGATATCAAAATGCACCGTATTCAACCTTTAACACGAAAATTCGGACATGAAAAGACCTTTTTCAACATGGGTGTCGCGTTTGCTGACAGTGAAACAAAATCAACATTTCAACTATATTGGGGGTTCATCGACTATCTGAAGAAAGGCCAGTGGCTATTGCATAGGGTTACTCGACCGATTGAGTGGTGAGATTGGGCACAAATAACCTTATATGGCAAAGAAAAACACATTATTTCACCAAGACGATGCACCAATCCACAAGTCGGTAGGAACCATTGCAAATATCAACGATTTCCCCTTGCAATTGCTAAGTTGAAAAAGATGATGCTCCAGGAAAAGAGATTAGCCTCGAAAGAGGTGGGTATTACCGATACTAATGCTTATTTTGAGGCCAATGATAATCGTTCTTCAAGAAATGGATTAAATGTTATAGAAGCGTTGAAATGATTGTATCATTGTAGAATTTCATTGGTTAGTCCTGGAACTTCTTGACTTATGTTTTATATTTATGCAAACCCATTTATTCAATGTCAAAAATTGTTTTAGATCAGAAGTACATTAGAGCTAAACTAGAAAAAAGATGATCTTTCGTTAATTTTTTCTTCTATATGATCAAATTTTTTGTTTTCTGTTAAACATTTTAGGCAGCGTATTCTTTCAACGCTTCCTACACCTAAGTCTATTCTAGAAAAGTGAAATATCATTTTCAAAATATGTTATAAACGGAAACACTTATTCTAAAAAAGATTTAGATTTATAGTCTTCAGTAAAAATCGGTTATCACACAAACACTACGATAAAAGTTATCTGGATTTCAGTGATATATACAAATACTATGAATGATCTCATTAATTTTAATATATTTGTTTCATTGAATTGGCATTTCACCTGCTCCTTATTACGAATAAAGTACTATGTATTTGTATACATCATGGAATACGTTCGGAATACTATCTGTTACAGTATTTTCACTATAGAAAGAAATGCCCTCGGTAGTATAGTATATTTTATTCAAAGTCTGTACGTTACAAAATTTACATTTGTTTTTACAGAATTGTATTTTCTACTCTCTAGCATATTGTATTTTTGTGACTAGGTTAGATAAATTAGTTGTTATTACAGAGATGTTGCTTACTTAATCTTGATATTACAATAGATCACAATGAATCACAGTATTTGTTTTTATCACATTAACTTTGGTGTACTGTTATAAATTTCGAATTTTGCCACTAAAATATAGACAGAAATACTTATATTTAATTTTTTAGGTGATTATGGTACTGATGTAGAAAGTACCACGCTGTATGAGCATTGATTTATCATAATGGCTCTATTTAGCTCAAACGTCCCTAACTTCTTTAATATTCTCTGTAGATTCATATGTTCTTCAGTTAGAATGACCTCATCCAAATTTACTATGACCAGAATTCCCAGTTCCACTGGACATTGGTGTGCCTGTTTCATTTCTGTTATAAGGTTAGTGTCTCCTGTTATAGTGTTGACGTTAGCATCATCTACTTTTTGGGCCCCATTTACTTCATATCTAGTTCTTTTGATTTTTTCTTGCAGCCTAAAGTTTTGTATATGTGCTACAGACACTTCTATTATGTAGATATGTTTGGGGTTGGAGGTACTTATGACTATGTCTGGTTTATTGTGGTATATTCTTTTTTCTGTGAGTATTTTTCCACCAGTTCTGATATCAATGTTTTACGAAATCTATATTTAATGAGGCTTTTTCAAATGGGAAGTTTGTTCTTATTTCCTGTGGTGCCTCTAGTGCATCAATCAGTGTTTTTAACACCCAGTGCACAGCATAATTGTATTTAGTTGAAAAAGATGATGCTAAGCATGCACTCGTCACATGATATGCTGTTTCTGCTTGCGGGCATCCTTTCCTGCACTTCTTTCTTTTCCCGGCGATCCACGTAAACCATGTACCTGTTCTTCCGCTGTATTGTACAGTAACGCCCATCTCCAACTGTCCGTGAATGGGGAGTTATAAGCTGGAAATTTTATCATTTTCCCTTCTTTCTGTACTATTTTTTCATTGTAATTGATAACAATGTATTGAAACGTGAGTGTTCAGCTTTAGACTTTAAATTAATTTTTGATTTGCATATAGATCGTATAGTGAGCAGTTGTAACCGAATGTTGGGTTTCATATTCAGAAAAGATAAAGAGTTCAGACTAGTTGAATCCTTCATTATTTTATATCATGCTTATATTTGTAGTAGGTTAAACTTTTCTTCTGTTATATAGAATCCCCGTTATAAATCTTACTCTCATCGTATCGAAAGTGTTCAAAATAGATTCATCCGATTTTTGTGTCCTAGAATTAATTTCAATATTGTTGATCACGATTACGCCCCTGCTCGAAGATATTTGAACATTTCCTCCCTTGAAAATCGTAGAATTATTTCTGATATTTTGATTATGTTCAAAATCTTAAACGGCTTGCTTCAAGTACCTGATATTCTACAGGAGATAGCTTTCAATATTCCCTCCAGAATACTGAGGCATCAAAACTCCCCACTTGATAGGATTGTTCGTTTGTGTAACCTGTATCCGAATCATGATTTGTTCGGGATTCCTCTAGTTTCGTTCAAGAGGAACCTTCAATTGATGTTTCGCTAGTTACAGTATATTGAAAAGTTATGATTATTTGTTGAGTTTGATTTTCTCTTATTTTGATTGCTGTGAATTTTTGCATTTGTTTTGTTACTTACCTGTTGATATTAATTTGTATATTTAGCAATACTTCTGACTAGACACTGTAATTCAAATTGTTTCAGTCGATGTCGTTTTGGCCTTGGCCTTGTACATTCCAATGTTATGATAATAAATAAATAAATAGTGCATGTCTCTACTCCACTGGTGTTCTAGTATGTTCTCAAATTCTTGGTGTATAGTGTATATGCTCTTTTACTACTTTGCATAGGTGTTTCAACCTATCATATGAGTACCTCACATCCCATTTATACTTATTAACTATGAAGTTATGGTCACTTAAAAGATTCCTCCACCCTTCTCTTTCAAGTGGCTCATATTTTGCCTTGATATCTTTAAGTTCTGGATGTGTCAATAAGTATATGCCATTTTTAACATAATGAATCTCAGCTTTCTATTTCTAACCTCATACCTTCTTCTTCTCTGGCCATATATAAGTGTCCGTTTGATGAAGTTTTTCCTGTAATGTTGTTTTCTACAAGAATTTTCCGTATCTCTTTGTCCAGAACGATTCATCTTTTTGAGATTGATGCTCTTTTCTCAGATGGGTACATATTGCACATTACGTATATGGAACTCGGTATTACTGTAGTTTTTTTTCCTCTTTTATTTGCCCTCGTTTGCAGTGACCATTTAGGCAGGCTTCCAATTTTGATCTAGGCTGGGTCCGTCCAGAAGACAGGTCTTGAATTAATTTCAATGCCCAACCAGGTTCCAACTTTCTTCCAAAGATGGCTCAGTTTTTTTCTCACCCAAGGTTAGAGAGATTTAGTGAATACTAAGTTCTAGTATGGTGAAATGAAATCGTTATATAGGTACCAGGAAAGGAAAACATATAAGACCCCACAAGTGAAGTGGGTAGAACCTGGAAAAATGTAAGAGATATGTTAGTGTACTAGTTGGCGAAAACATTTACAACCGTACTACCTACTCGCAAGTATTTGTATTCATAATTTAATATTGGAGATTGTTAAAAAATAGATTAGTATTTTGATTATAGGAATGTTATTGCTGAAAATAACTTCCTGAATGTTAATGGGGAGGGAAAATTTAATATTGGGGAGATTTGCCAGAGTGGAATAAAGTTTCGAACAATTCTGAGCATTTCGGACACTTTCAAAAAACAGATGCGTAATTGAGCCAACTTCACCACATTCACATCTATCAGAGTTTACAGCATGGATTCTGAAAAGGTGAGCTGGACTACAGCAGTGATTTTGATCTGAGACAACATATAGTAGTAATATATTTTCAAGGGAGATTGCAAGAGCGAAACCAGGGAATGGACGTGTAGTTATTAATAGACCTTTGCGTGTATGATGTACCTTTTACTTTCCCTAATTTTCCTCTCTCCTCTTCCCAATCTTTCCAAACATTTTTATCATTAGTGGGCCAAATTTCAGATGGTTCTCCCTTCTGATGTTCTAGAATAGGAAGAGAGCTTCCTCGTTTTGCAAGTTTATCAGCTTCTTCATTACCGCCAATATATGAATGGCTGGGAACCCAGACTAAAGATACCTTAAATCCATTATTTTTAAGTTGTATTAACTCTTTACGTACCTCAAAGGATAACAAATCATTACTAGATTTAATCATCCAGGAAGGGATCTTCTGAAAAGCACTTTTGGAATCAGATATTATAAGTGACCTAGTTAGATTAAGGTTTTTGATTAATAAGACCGCTCTGTATATTACTTTGAGCTCAGCACAGATTTTACTAATGTGGAAAGGGAGGGACTCAGCTATAGAGGTAAGTTGAAGACTAAATATTCCTATTTCTACCCCATCCTTATTTTTGGAAGCATCAGTGGAAATTCTTTTGTAATTTGGGAATCTATCATTTAGATTGAAATTCGGAACTGTTAAGAATATCCTTTTTTTAAGATTCAGATCAGTCAGCTCTATATTTTCAAAATGGACTTGGGTAGGAGATTTGAAGCAGGTCAAGATACTTCCAGACTGAATTTCATTACTATTATTGAAGTGTTCGAAGGCTTCTAATATGCATGGGGGGTCTTACCCAACGAATGACGCCAAAAATGCATTGATGTGATTTTGTTTATTATAGGATTATTAGTGATACGAGACACTTTAGGAATGTATTTGAATGCTAACCAAACTCTTCGATATTTCAGAGGAAGTTCACAGGATTCTGACAAAAATACATTGGTGGGGGTCGATCTCATACAGCCCAAGGTCAACTGAATAGCTGCAAATTGGGATCTGTCTGATTTTTCTAATAGGGTCTTTGGACACTTGCCTATAAGGAAACTTCCATAATCTAGATGAGACCGGACTATGCTATGTACTTGAGAGGACCAATTTGATTTATTGTGAATCGTGACACCCAGGTAAATTGTGGATTCTACCCAAGGGATAGGGGAGTCGAAGACTCTCAAGACAGGGGGAATAGGATTTTTTTTGATTTGTGGCAATATAGAGCTTTGAATTTGGAAGCAGAAATGCTGAAACCTTTTTCAGTTGCCCAGTTTTCAAGTTTGTTGAGAGAGAAAGACATTTTTTCGTATACTATTTCAAATGTGGGGCTGCGACCATAATTATGGAATCATCTGCATACTTAAGGACTTGAACTCAAGGTTGTTTAAGATGCTCAGTAAAATCTTTCGTGTAGAATTTGAAAAGTATAGGACTCATAGGAGAGCCTTGCGCCAATCCTAGATTGGATTGTTTTGGACCTAGTAGTTTCCTAGACAATGGATCTATGACATAGAGGTTTCACTGTAACATGAGGTTTTTGATTATAGAGACCAGTTCTGAAGGGACATTTCGTCATATAAGATCTGCTCTAATGTGAATATATTATCGTACGCTGATTTGATGTCTAGGAAGACTATGAGCATAACTTGATTTCTGGCTCGGGCAATATACATATAGGATGTTAAAAAGGTAAGGGCATCGTAAACATATTTTCCCTTTCGGAATCCATACTGGAGTTCATTTATTGAAACATTTGATTCGTATATGTGTTAAAGTCTAGTTGTCAGTATAGTTTCGAGGAGTTTAATAATGCAGGAGGTAAGGGCAATAGGTCTGTAATTGAAAGAGGGGGATGGGTGTTTATTGGGTTTGAGAAGAGGAATAATAATGGTCTCCTTCATCGATTGAGGAACGTCTCCAGATCTGAGAATTGCATTGAATAGATCCAAAAGTTTACATTTGGCTGCATAAGGGAGGTATTTGATCATAGAGTAAGTGATATTATCCTTACCCGGGCAAGAGTCTCTTTTTTTTTATTTTAGACTGTGTAACATTTCATGGAGGGGAATGGAGGGGATGTTTGCATGTCTTCTAGGTGTATGAGAGGGAGAAGGAGGGATATGAGGAGGGCATAGATTGTTCAAGATTTCCTCACCACAGGATGATGGAATTGGTATGAGGGTTGAATTCCAGGCCATTCTTGAATTCTTTAATATCACTCCACTTATCTCTGGGAGATTTTGAGTTTAATTTAGAGCAAAATTCAGAAAAAGAAGATCTCTTAGCGTTCCTAATTTCACGTTTGGCTATTGCCTGAGCCTTTTTGGCCTCAATGAATAGCTCAAGGGATGGATGGTTTAAATAATCTCGAATGACCTTACTACGCTTATCAATGAGAAGTGATAGATCTGAGTTCCACCAGCAGTTAAAATACTTATTTTTGTGGTAACCGGATTTAATTGGAATGGATGAAGCGACAGCAGTCTGGATACAATCTTGAAAAGATACTAAATCACTAATGTCTCGATCATTCAACTGAGTAGAGATCGATTGCTGAAAATCGTTCCAGTTTGCCTGTTTAATATTGAATTTTCTGAGACGATGAGGATCTGTAAAGACTGGAGGAGCGTGAAAGTTTTTATATCGGATTATGTTTGGGAGGTGGTCGCTAGAGCCTGGATCTGACATGACCCTCCACTCTGTCACCAGACCAATATCCGGGAAGCAAAATGAAAGGTCAGGGGCACTGGTGTTGGTACCTGGTGCAGAGATTCTTGTCGGGGAGCCATCGTTCAATATAATCCAATCACTGAAAAGTAGGAAATAAGCTAGAGATGTACCATTGACGTTTTCTACACTTGAACCCCAATTGGGGTTCTGGGCATTAAAATCTCCACAGATAATAAAAGGAGGAGTAAGGTTGATGTTAATTTCGTTCAAGATGGTCTCATCTAAATTTATATCTGGAGGGCAATAGATATTAAGAATAAGGTCTTTCACCTTGATAGCTTGAAGTTCGAGTCTATCTGGGAGGTCTGGATATGGGAAGGAAATAATTTCGAAGTTAAGATTTTGCTTAGTGAGCGTGGCGATTCCACCACCTTTAGAATTGCGGTCTTTGCGAATAATTGAATACCCAGGGATATTGAAGTGTCTGTTTTCGTCTAGAAAGGTCTCATTCAATAGAACTATATTGGGATCATGAATATTAATATTATATCTTAGGTTATCTAAATTGACTAACAAAGATCTGATATTCCGTAGAAGAATAATTGACATTATGAAATTTTATGATTACAGGGATAATTCAGACTCGAAGTTGTATTGATAAGTGGAGACATATTGATATTCATTTTTTTTCTACCAGTCAGGTATCAGAGTGCGACATGTTATGGTTGTCCTCATCATCAGGCTGGATATCACTTTCATTGGTAAGAGAGGAGGTGTTAACATTTTCAGATAAAAATTTCATAGGACTCTTGGTAAAAATAGAATCAGTGTCTTGACTGATTATGAAGCGTATATAGTTTAATAAATACTTTTCAGGATTTGTGGGAGGGAAGTTGGAATTGTTGTTGTTCATTAGAACTTCCGAGGGACTGTGGTTTGAACAGGATTGTTCGATCACTCGGTTCTGATGTGCAATTTTGTCATAACCTGCTTGGTGTTGGGTGAGCGGTTTTCGTTTTTTGGCTACCGAGACAAAAGATTAGTTGGGGTTCGGGCGTTCTACCAATGATCTGCGGTTATGTATACTTATGATTTGAGAATCTTTAGGAATAATGAGATAGGAAGGAGGATTTTTGGGAACCTATTTGACTGCTTCAAAATAAGAGACTTGTTTGTAAAGGCATGATTACCTGAGCAATGAACACAACATGGCTGATCCCGATTGGGGCAATCGATCTCTTCGTGGGACTCTCCGCAATTTCTGCACCTTTTAGAACTATTACAGTTCTTAGCTATATGCCCGTACCGTAAATAAGTGTAACATTGAATAGTAGCACTTATATATAAAGAAACTCTACGAATAACACCCCAATTCCAATGTATTCTGGTAAGTTCTTGCCTTCGAAAGTAATAAGTCATGTACTAGAGGGGACATATTCTAACTACTCTACAATTTAAAGGTTTTGCATCTAAGATTTTAATTTTAGAATCACTTTCCAAAATGTCTTTTATTGTTACGTCATTACCAATGTCTTTGACAATCCCTCTACTAGAGACCATCCTGGTAGGGATGTAGACATCATGTGAATTTTTATAAAAGTGATCGCCTTTAAGAAAATTATTTGCGTCAAATGCAGTCAAAAATTCAATTCTTTTTTTACCTTATTTTGAGATGTTTATTATTCCTTTAACTCCTTCGCGGTATAATCTTTTTCCAAGGTTCATAGGGTGGAGGTTACCTAAATTTTCTGTTTTGGATTGAATTATGGTAATAAATGGACCATATGAGGTCATGGGATACACAAAAGAAATCTTTAGTTTGGAATTTTTGAAAGCTTGTTTACTACTTTCAATTGATAGTGAACAATGCACAGCTGCATTGAAGATTTCAGGGTCGGAAGCATATTGACTTTTTATTACTTCCATTTCCTTTTCTAATAAACCAACACCTGCTGGGGAGTAATATAATTTAACAGAATTGCTCGAAGTTATTTTATCCCACGTTGCTTGTGATTTTGGAGTCAAATGAACGGACAAATGGGGGGATAACTGGGGGACTGGGACCCCCAAATTCATTACTCAAGTCAATGAATCACTAAATGGGAATTATTTTTTCTGTTAGCAGACTTGCGAAAAAAGAAAATTTTAAATAAGCGGAAGGATCGGACTTACCCCAATAACACTAACACAACATGAAATGTTAATATTAGAGAAAGGGAATAAGGAAAGGAAAAACGATTTGTAGCACAACTACGGCTAACCTCGGAATGTACTATAGAGTTGAAAAGTATAGGTTTTTGGGGTGTTGTGAGGTTAGACGAAAAGATTTCCCCAGACAGTTGTATGATTTTCTCTTTTATTTCTGTAAAATTATCTTCTGTATCTCTTTCTAGTTGTTTAAGCCCTAGATCTAACCTTCTCCAAGTTCTGGTAAAAATGGTTCGTCTTCCACAGATTCATCCTTCGGTGGTAATCTCCGCATTTGTTTTCGTTCAGTGTTAGGCCTAGTTCTTTTGCACTATTTCTTATTTCGTTTGTTATTGTTTTCAACCCTTTTTATGTACTATGTATTTGTATACATCATAGTACATACGACCGTTTGGAACAGTATCTGTTACTGTATTTTCTACAGATCATCCATGTCCTCGGTAGTATAGTGGTCAGTATCCCCGCCTGTCACGCGGGAGACCGGGGTTCGATTCCCCGCCGGGGAGGATAATTTTTTTGAAATTTTATATATTTTCTCATTTTCCATACCTTGTAGAATTAAATTTTTATTTTAGAATTCAAAACAAACAAAATTTATATATAATACAACAATTCATAATTTTTATTACTAACAATATTCAATAAATAATTATGGATTAAATTGAATGATAACTATTATTTGATTGAAACAAAAATATTTGATAAACAAAAGAAATTTGTCACTATGACTGGACCATATAAAATTCAAACAAAACAAAATTTTTGCAATGATATATTTCTCAAAAAAATCGTTTCTTTTAACATAAAACATGGGATTTTGGTATGCTGAAAAATGTGAGCCTGTTGTTAAAGGCAGTGTCATCAACTTATCAGATGATTGCATCCAATTTGTTGAAACAGGTATTGACACCTTCAACATTTTTTCCAGAAAAATAATCAATTAATTTCATTCAGGTAAATCTCCAAGAAAGAGTATTCTCAAAAAGAATTTTCCTCTTGAAGAAGAAAAATATTTCACAAGACTGAGAGCGTTGGATGAATTACATTCAAGAAATTCAGGTGTCAATTTTGAGAGTTTCAAAAAGATGGCAAATTCTTTGGAAGCAACTTTAACATCTAACAAAACAGTTAGCTGTGCTAGGAGAAGAGTAGATATTCTAATGAATTAATGTCTTCTGAATCATACATTAACCACTTTCAGCTCTTGAACTGCCTCAGGGACAATGAATTCTGTATGATAAAATGTAGAAAAGAGCTTGATAAGTTCATTGACTGCATAGATGGCATACGTCTAGAAATTGTAAAGGCTAAATTTGAGAAGGAAATAGATCTTCAGAATAAAAAGAAAACAGGAAATGAAGGTTCTCAATGTGCTCCACCGAAAAAGAAGGAATATCTTTCTAATACATAATATCTATATTCGGCAAATGTTACATTTGTTGACATATTTATACAAAAAATCAACGTTTTTCTAATGTTTTAAATTTAGCTTCTAATCTTTTTGAATATGCATCTAGCTTGAATGCTGCTTGCTCCAATTTGGTAACACTGTCTTCTAACTGATCTATTTGCTCCAAGAGAGGTATTACTGATTCATCTAAAAGAACACATTTATATTTATAGAAATTAAAAATAATACATCATTACACTTTGCATTTAATTCCACTAAACTTTTGGATACATTAGCTGCTATATGCTTCATATCATTATATTTGGCTGTCGTAACTTGATTCATCTCTTCTATCAAACGGTAATCATCTAAACTAGATGTAAGTTCTCCATATAAATATTCTGCAGTTTTGTTGAACATGGAAGTTGCTAACCTACTTAAATTGGGATCATGTGGATCCAGAGCCTCAAAACTTGAAGTTGAAGTTGAAAGGGTGGGACCTAGAATTTTTTAATTTGAAAGATTTCATTCCAAAAAAATTTATTCTGTACCTCGTAAAGGAGAGTCTGTAACACCTGCTTCAGAATCCGTATCCTCTAGCATTATTACGAAATCGAGAAAAATCTGAAGGAAATATTGAAATTACTTCAATATTACGAATCGTATCTACAACACAACTATGAAAATAAAGTAATTTCATGAAATGAGTTTGATTTGAACTACTAATTTAGATGATTCAACTAATATTATTACTATAGAATATGATTTAACTACGATTCTTATTTCTCAAATTTTTTTTCTGAAAGCTTTCTTCCAGAAGTCTTGTATTTTGTCATAATTTAGAAAATTAGATAATAAAAATGCTTAATGGATAAATTAAAATTCACTCAAAAAATGTTTGGATTTCTTTTCTATTTATAAAGATCTCCAGGTTATTTGAACTACTGCACCTTAGCTCTTTCGTCTGACTCGAACTGTCACTTTTTCCAATTTGATAAACAAACAACCACCCACCAACAATAATTGAATACCTTACCTTTGTATTCTATTGCATATCACAAAGAAATTAATCTTAGTTTTCTCATTTCATACAATCGCTTATGAATTATTAAGTTTAGTGAGCTGAAAAGAAAGGGTGTGTAATATGTATACTTTTTAAGAGATCGCCTATAGAAGGGAAAGATGTTGGCACCAGAAATTGGATCCACAAATGGTGAAATTTCAGATGTTCCCCTCGTCCGGGGAAATATCATGAGAAAAATTTCAGGCATTTTTGGAGGTAATAATTCTAATTCAGAAAGAAACCTCATTACCAACGATGGTGGACCAACATACATTGAGTTTGGATCATTTTCTGAACAGTCTGAGACTAGAACGCTTGGAACATTTGCAGGAGTTTTTAGTCCTGTTACTTTATCAATGTTCTCTGCTCTTATTTTTCTTCGGATGGGTATGTGGAAGTGATAAAACTGATTATTTGACCATTATATTTGTCTCTTTTAGGATATATTGTAGGAAATGCAGGATTAATAGTAACATTGGTACAATTTGGTATTGCCTATATAATTTTGATATCTACTGTTGCCTCAGTATGTGCTATTTCTACAAATGGTGCTGTAGAGGGAGGCGGAGCCTACTGTATCCTTTGTTTTTCCAATACAAAATGCTTGATTTGAATTAGTATGTAAATTTTTTTTCATCATTGCTTATACTTTGTACTTACATACTGTTCAATTGAATAATGATTTTTATGCGACACTGAAAAAGATGGCCATGACTTCAAAACAGCCATGATGCCAGGGTGTCGCAGATATGATATTTTCTGATTTTAAAGCTAAAGTTCATATAAACATGTGTGATATGCTTTCTTCTCATTATACAGAATGTGATATCTTCCTACAAAATATCAGTTTGTGTCAAAATCTTGATAATCTTTTCAAAGATTATGTTGAAATTTTGCAGTGCTATTGTAAATGGTAAAGGGATAATTTAGCACTAATTAGTATAAACCAGTCTTTGGTATGTTACTAATGTAAATACTCATCGTTCCTCCTCCATTTTATAAAAATGTTATCATCATTACAAAAGCCACTTTGAAAACATGTTATTTCTTGTCAGTTTTGGAAACTAGTAGTGCCATTTTTTAAAAGTAAAGGTATGTCTGTAGTGCAATGCTTCACGCTTCTCGCTCTATCGCGGTAGGATAGCTGAAAAAAAGTAGAAAAAGATAAATCAGCATAGCCATGAAGCGTCTGCACACCTACTTCAAACGGCGCAAATCGTATTTACCGGCTGTTACCAAGATGATTTATTATTTCCTTTTCTCGTTTCCCTTTTCATCAGTTTTGTTGATTTCACATTTGTAGAGCTTCATACTCAATTTTATTAAATATAATTGAATGTTTCTTCCTCCATGCAGAATTATTCATAAAAATTGGTTCTACTAATTCGCATCGTACTGACCGCACGCTGCGACCTTTCCGGAATGCCGATGGAGTTGCTCAAAGAGAGAACTTTTCGATGCTCCACTCATCCACTCGTTACGAAAAGTGGCGACAGCTTGCAGTTGCGTGAACATTCCGATTAATGGAGTTACAATGAACGTACTATCAACAAACGGATCCGTCCGATGCAATGCTTACTATGCGGAACTGTGGATGCCTACTACTTATAATTTTTTCAATACAAAAAATCATATATCTGTATCCTATTAGCTTCAAAACTTATCACACACTTTTTACAGACTTATAGCACCCAAACAGTATATCAATTTACTTTGGGAAAAGTAACATTTTGATATGTTCATATAATATTCTTAACTCTAAACAGTTATGATAAGTAGAACCTTAGGACCAGAATTTGGTGGATCCATTGGAACTTTATTTTTCTTTGCTAATATTGTAAGCAGTGCACTCTGTATATCAGGTTGTATAGAGGGATTAGTGGAAAATTTTGGACCTTCAGGTGATCAGTCACAAATTCAATTTTATATTTGCTCACTATTAAATTTTTCAGGTTATTTGGTAAAAAATGTTATACCGGATGGAATATGGTGGAAATTTTTATATTGCTCAAGTCTCAATACCTTAAATTTATTAGTTTGTCTGATTGGTGCTGGAATGTTTGCTAAAACAACAGTGTTTATTTTGGCATTAGTTTGCGCTTGTTTAGGAACAACTATTTTCAGTTTCTTCTATCAAGGATTTATGCAGGTAATGGTTTGATGACATGATGGAATGATGATTACAATAAAAGATTATCGAATCGCATACATTTCATTTGAATATTTCAAAATTATGTTTGCATTTCATAATTGCAGAAATTTCATCGTCAATTAAATACTATACATTCTATTCAAAAAAATATTTGCGAATATTTTCATATTTTTAATTCTAACATTCAATATCCATTCTAATTGTTTTTCCAGATGTAGGCAAAAAAAATGTTTTTCATTGCAAAAGCAACAATATTCAATTGAAAATAAGGCTACATAAATTATCATGCCATGTACAATAAAATCTCAAAAATCATTAAAATTATTTTTTATTGCTTTAATGTTGAAGTTGGCGTATCATTTGGGAACGTCAGAATCAATATGCTAATTTTGTTCGGAGTATGTGATAAGGTTTAAGAAAAATTGGAAAAGTTACCAGAGAAAATGTAATTTGGAAAAACTAAACATACTAACAGTATCATCAGATTAGCGAGTATACAATTCATCGCCTCTTAATATCACTACACGAAAACTTCATTTTCTAATTATTAACTGATATATATCCTGACTTGTAAAAAACCAACAAAATAAATTTTGTTGATGTAAGTCATTTAAACACAAAGTTAATATAAGTTTTCTCAAATATCTTCATTGTGTCGTTAATGTATTTTGTATCGCCAACAATCTAGTACAGATATTCAACATTGCCTTAGCACAGATTTCAAAAATGTAAAATTACGGCAAAGTAATTCATTAAGCCCACTATACAGTTTACTTTCTTAACCTCTATGCCATATATGTTGCTTGAGCAACATCTTACTTTCTACATAGTCCAAGTTACTAATCAATCAGTAAATCACCGTCCTCTTACATGATGAATATGCGTCGATAATTGCAAAATTAGCCTTGAATGCAGTGGTGATAACTTTTGTTCATTATTGAACGTCAAAGGTGACTAATTTCAATAAAAACAATTACTATCTATCATCTCATTGTAGTCGGTTTATTGCCTTATATCTGAACAAGTTTATGCTTTGAATCATTTAAAATCTTTAATTCAGAGAAACTGGAATCTACCAATCATCATGTTTCTCTTGATGAGGAAATCAATAATTTCAATGACTCTAATGTTTACAGGTTGATATTCCAGAATCCAATACATTAGTCCAAAACATTACACATATAGCTAATTATACGGGTCTAGATATCCATACATTAATTGATAACTTATATCCACAATATGGAAAAGACTATACAGCCCATGGCAATCTGGTGACTTTTGCCTCAGTCTTTGGTGTTTTGTTCTCAGGTGTAACAGGAATAATGGCAGGAGCTAACATGAGTGGTAAATATTTTCACTAAGAATTAAGATTGTTTTATATTATTTTCAGTTAGTCTCAAATTCAAATACTTATTTTCAAGTTGAACATATGGATGATGAGAATGATCAATTTCAAGTAAAACAGATTCAAATTTGCTTAGACTGAAAAATGTGGAATATTCTTGTGAAGGTTACAAAAATATGTTCAGGATATTTCCATCTAAGTAATAGCCAAATATTTGTGAAATTTGCAAAAGTATACATTGGATTATAGTCCAGAGTCAACTTTTTTCCACCATGTCACTCCTTTATTTGAGTCTGTTTCTAGTCAACTCAATACATTGAGTGTGTCACAGATCACAAATGGGTTAGGAATTGACTGAGTGCAGACAAAACCTTTATGATCCTTTGAATTTTCGTCTTTAATTATGATGACATTTTTCACTCTGGAGTTCCACATGTATTTTCTGCTGCGCCATATTATTATTATTTTTAATTTAACCAGTTTTAAGTGGGCTCATATTCTTATTTTATTTCTCAAATTTCATTTCCTGGCAATCAAAACATTCGAAGGATCTATCTAATAAAATGAGTAATTGGTTCCACATTAATGTTTAGTAAAATGGTCTCATTAGTACTTAAAAAGAATGTAATGATGAAACAATTTTTCTTCTAGGTGAATTGAAATCTCCAGGAAAATCTATACCTTTTGGTACATTATCTGGTGTAATATTCACTATGATAATCTATTTATTGATTTCACTCTTGACAGCAGCAACATGTAGCTCTTTTCTTATGCAGAACAATTATCTTTTTATGGCTGGAGTGAGTGTTATTCCTAGTACTGTCGCTATAGGTCTATTAACAGCAACTTGGTCAGCTAGTTTAAGTAATGTCATCGGCGGTTCTAGAGTTCTTGAAGCCTTAAGTAAAGATAACGTCTTTGGTAAGTGATAAAATTTTTTCACATTATTAAAATCCTTCTTTGATAAGAAAGTTCCTTTCTGTCTTGCTTAGGTCATGGTGATTTCAATAATTATTTCAAAAAGCAATGACCAACCATAAATATGAGAGGCATCGATAAGTAATATTTAGCATTCATTTTTATTTTTTCACCAATACGACGTTTGTTGCGAAAACATTCAATTAAATAGGCAAATTGATATGTGACAAATTTTCCTAACTTTAAATGCATGTAATAATAATCCTTTCTTGACACTAGTGAAAATTTATAATGGAAAGCAATATAAATATCGCTATTTTTAGTTTTTTGTGGTGTCTGAAGAAAATAGAATTCTCAAAACAAAAATTCAGGAAAGAGCAAGAATTGAAGGAAATATTATGTGTTATGATATAAATGCATCTTTAAACATAAGAAAATATGAGAATATTATTTCTAAGAATAATTCTTCAAAATTAATTCTTCCAATCACTATTATACAGCTTGTCGGTGATGATCTATGTAGTTTTCCAAATTTGGTTAAAGTGGTAATGTAGAATACTCTAAAGATCTCATGCTCATAAAATACTTTGGAATTATTTGAAGTATAAAACTTACCAATATAAATCTAAAACTCGCATGATCATGTTGCATATTAAGTAGCGAGTGGAAGTCAATTTTAATATCAATTGTAGCAAATATTCACTCATCATGCAATCGTGATCTCAATGCTTTCATTCTGATGCCATTTTTTAGCAAGTTCCACAGACAGTTTTACGTAGTTTTCGATAAAAACTCTCATGCTATTTGAGAAACAAAAAGTTGGAAATAGTGAAGATAAGAATTTTGTAATTGAATTACTAAGTATCTCATAAACAAATAGCTTATGATTAAATTTACATTTGTAAGTGGTTTTCTTGAGCCACCAACTATATATATTAAAACAAATAAACAACCATTCATATCTTTCAGGTCCATTACTATCCTTCATACCCAAAGGTACATGGAGAGGCAACCCCATAGCTGCTGTACTTGTATCTTGGTTACTTGTACAACAGGTGCTCCTGATTGGATCTCTCAATTTAATTGCACAATTGAACTCGGTTTTGTTCTTATTGAGTTACTTAGCGACAAATCTAGCATGTCTTGGTTTAGAATTAGCAAGCGCTCCTAACTTCAGGCCTTCATTCAAATATTTCACATGGCATACTGCATTCATTGGACTCTTAGGAACGATTATAATGATGTTTGTCATCAGTCCAGTTTATGCTTTTTCAAGTATCCTTCTGTGCACATTATTGGTTATGCTTTTGCATTTATTTTCCCCATCAAAAGAAGCACAATGGGGTAGCATTTCACAAGCTCTCATATTCCATCAGGTATGTTAAACAAACTTCATCTATGTCTATTAAATCAAATAACCCTAATCTTGATCTAGATTTAGATACAGTTTCTTATAAAATAGATGTCAACCAAAATATATCTATCTGCAAATGTTCAAGCATCTTATGAGCAAAAAAGTTTCTTAAATTTGTTTGGATATTCAAAGAAGCTTCTGCAGTATGTGACCATTACCGAATCCAATTGTGTTCTTCAGAATTTCTTAACAAAGAGTAATAGTGATGTGAAATACACATCTGGTTCTCACCGTTAATATATTGATGTCTAGTTATGGTTATAGCTTGCAGATATATTTTTTATATCCATACCAAACCTAACTTAGCCATTGATATTTTTTCATAGTTTACATATTTTGAATGAATCAAATTTAATTAAATTGAATAAATTGAAAGGTAGAAAACGAAACTTGGCTGTACATGATTCGTTTTCAGGCAGACGATGTTCTAAAGGCCAAAATTACAAATTTGATAAATTGAAAGGTAGAAAACAAACTTTGCTGTACATTTTTCGTTATCAGGCAGACGATGTTCTAAAGGCCAAAGTTACAGTATAAAATAAAATTATCTTTTAGCTCTAAATTAAGCTTTTATGGTTCAAACGTAATAATAAAGTTTTACCTTTATGTTTCATTTTGCTCAACTCAAATCTGAATTTACATATTCACTCATAATATTCATATTCCAAAAGAATGAATATTCATGAAATGAAATTAGTATCATTATCAGCACCTATTATATATGGCCTACTATCCTTTGCAAATAATAAATTCTTATCTTATTGTAATCAAATTATCCAGTTTTTGACTTCTATAAAAATCATTTTTCTCTTAAAATGTCAGAATGTCTGCCTATTTTCTTCTATGGCTTATATCATTCTTTTATAAATATTTAAATTTTTGTTATGGAAGTATTCCATTCATTAGCTCCTAACTCATCCTGAGTGAGTCCTAATAACACCTGAAAACATCATTTCACTTATTATTTAATCTGTCAGTGTTTATTTTGGTTGCTTTTTTTACTTTTGTCTTCTTCACCTAATTTTTTATTTCTTCTTTAAAATACTTTTATTTTTCATTTGATAATATGTTAACTTATTCCCTATATTACCTTATATTGGACGTATAATATTCAAGCTGTCTTCTATATTTGAATTCAGGTTTATTTCCTGAAACTAAGAATTTTTATGATTATATTCGTTTCATTAATATTTCAGGTTAGAAAATATCTACTGTTGCTGGATTCTAGAAAAGATCACGTAAAATTCTGGAGACCTCAAATTTTACTACTAGTCAATAATCCAAGAACCTCATGTCCCTTGATTGATTTTGTTAATGTTTTGAAAAAAGGTGGCTTATACGTTTTAGGACATGTAATTAAAGGTGATTCCAACGCTCCAGGTGCTGATCCTACATTAGAAACTAATTCGCACTGGTTGAATTTGATAGATCACTTGAAGGTTAAAGCGTTTGTTGAGTTAACAGTAGCGAACACGATTCGAGAAGGAGCTAAACATCTTATGAGAATTTCTGGAATGGGGGCCATGAAACCAAACACCGTGGTTCTTGGTTTTTTAGGTGATGAAAAGCCAGAAGATTTTCTTCAAAGGTAATTCTTTAGAAATAATGGATAAAGTAAAGTCGAAGTCTTACTTAAGGGTATTTGTCTAAGGGCATGCTGAAGAAAATTAAAGTTCATAATAAAAAGTTTTTAATCATATAAAAGATGTTTTTAAACAGCAGAGAACTTTGAATTGAAATAGAACTCAGAAAATAATACTAAAATCCATTTGTTTGGCAGATAATTTCATGGAATTAATACTTAGACATAATTTTTTATGTCGTCACTATGGTTGACTCAGTACATGGTAGTATAATCTAAATCTGGAAGTCCAATTTTCTTATTCTTTGCAGAAAATCATTTTGTCACTAAGGCACCACATATTGAGTTCCAAATGCTCAATATTTCTGTCAGTAAAATAATTGGTTATGCAATTTCAAAAATCACATCTTGCGTATTCCTACCAAATACATTTTTCATTTAAATACAATTTTAATGCTTCCATGCATCATTTAACGTAAAATATTTCTTTAATTTTGATTGATAATTATCATGAAAATCATGAATTTGCTATACTTAGGAATAAATAGTTTTTATTTCAATTCTTGAAGATTTCCAATTTTCAGATAAGTGCCTTTTTTCAAAATTGCCTATTCACCAACTCATAAAGAGCACCAAACGATGACCTTTTGTAGATTAATGATATTTCGACAATGATTTTTACTAACACTCAAAATGCAGCCATTCTGATTACAGACATAACCATATAACCAGAAGCAAAATTTAAATTAAATTGTAGATCACTAACAATGTTTTCTTCGATTATTCACCAAATTCATTTTCGCTTTTTCCCAGTATGTTTCAAGTTCTTTCTGAAAATCAGCTCATAAAGTTTGTATACATTATTTGAATTTTCACCACATTTACCTCAAAACAAGTACACGTCAAAATCATACTAAGGAAATCAATAAATATTATTCGTTTCAACTCTAAAATGAAATCCGATAAGTGAAAGATATATACCGCCGAGTTGTACATCTGTCTAAATCATCCATATTTGCTGACATCGTCGATGTAAAAAGGTGTTCGTTTGATTGCTTCAACTCATAATTTTTCTCATGGCTTTCGATTATTATACTTATAATTTCCTACCTTGAAATACAACTCTTCCATTTTCTTAAATGCAACGTAATCTGGTGCATTATTTTCCCTCGACAGTCATATGTTTTTACTTGATCACAAATAAATAATTTTTATTGTTATGTAAAATTAATGGTTTCGGATTGTTTTTTCTTTTGCCTTCAAGAGATTGCTTCATGCAGAATTTCATGGTTTTGAAGCAACGATAATGATTGATTAATTTCAACTTGATACGCCTACGCGATGCTCAGAAAATGCGAATAAGTTTTTTGCGCACAATTTTTTTGTAAATTTACTACAAATCTATCGTTTTGTATGGTTCCTTTTACTTGGGATATAAAACATTGCTTAGAAAATTTCATGATTTGACTTTTGAGTCCTTTGCTAGTGTCAAAATATGCAGCACAATACGATATCAAAAGCCGTATTTTCCGTTACGTTACTTGAAAATTTGAAACCTGACTGACCGGTCTATCTAGTATCTATATCAACTCAACAACTTTACGCGTTCCTTGGAAAAGGCGAATAAGTTTAATGAAACGAAAAAAAAAGTTTTTTTCATAGTGTTACTACAAATTAAGTTTTCGAATTTTTACTATATTAGTGCTGAAATACATTGCTTCTTGCTAAATTCCATGTTTTTAGGTCAACAGGAAGTCCCTCTTCTGATTCTTTGCGAGTGTCGAAATATGCAATATAAACGGCCATATTTTTTTATCACATAGACTAAAAACTTGATTATTTCACAGCTTCAAGTGTTTGATATGAATCTCAACTCAATAGCTTCACACAATCCTGAAAAAAGTCGAATAAATCATTGTCGCAAAAAAAAATATTTTTTCGTGATACGACTACAAATTTACAATTTCCTGTATATCAATACTAAGATTTTACTTCTCGCCAATTTCTCGTTTCCAGCTTCTCGGGCAATACCCTATAGGTTTTGATTCCCTTGAGAGTGTCATAATATTCCGTAGATATAATCTTTCGACTGCATTGACTTAAAAGTTTGATTTTTTCATTGTTTCAATAAATTGCTAATCTGAGTATTTCAATTCTATACCTACACGTGTTCCTGAGAAAAGAATCTTGACAGACGAACAACAAAGTGGTCCTATAGGGTTCCGTTCTCCTCTTGTGGTATAGAACCCTAAACAGGATGAAGCTTCAAATTAAAAATTCCTTGAAAGAGTATCCAATATTAATCTAAACAACATTTACTTTCAGCGATGAATCATCTTACCAAAATGTGGATTTTAGCAATGAGATATTTCCTCTAGAAGAAGAATCTACATTGAAACCTTTGGAATACATACTAATCTTAAGCGATGTACTAAAATTAAATAAAAACTTGTGCATCTGCCGAAATTTCCATAAATTGAAAAAGGATCCCAAAAAGTACGTAGGCCCAACGGTTAGATTAATTTCATGTTTTGATGGTTTCATCAGTATTACAAGTATTTTCATAAACTTTTACTTTAGGTAGATAATTTTCTTCAAAAGATTTTTAGTTCTCAACCAACTTCCAATAACATACACGAATTGTTTATATTAAAGCAAACTGCTTCCAATTTTGGGAAGTTGCAGTGGAAGTGTTTTTATCAAATTGAAATTATTACTAAAGTAAATAATTTTATTTCAACTGAAATTGCTCAGGAATATAAAACAGTTGAATATTGTCATATTTGAATAGAAAAACACACTATAATAAACATATTTATTACATTATTCTTGCTTATATATTTATTATTAATCTCAAATTAAAAAAAAGATACACATGTTACGAATTAATTGATAAATTTTCATTATTATTCTTATAGTATAAATGTATAGGTAGAACCGTGGTTGAAAGCAACAAGGGTGTGTTACCTCGCTGCCCCTCTTAAGGTTTTTATTTTTCGGTCGTACCCACCTTGAAAGTTTTCAATCTAACTTCAAAATCGTTATTGTATGAATAACGTCTTTTTCTGTTTCTATTTCAATTAATCAAAGTCTTGACAATAACTTCTCAATAATTCAAGATTTCGATCAGCAGATGCATCATTCGGGTCAGAAGTTCACTTTTTTTCAACAATTATAGTCCTGCATTTATTGGCGCCGCAAAATGGCCGCCGAAACTACATTCTCTGGTAGGACACCCTTGTTTTTTCCCACCACAAGTAAAATACTACACACTTCCACCAGGCTTACGTATTGATTTACAGATTTGGACCACAATTTATAGATGTTTGGCCAGTCAATTTCCTGAACCCAGGAGAGAATGACGCTTTCGATATAACCTCACTATTCATGATGCAGTTGGCATGCATTGTTAACATGGTACATGTATGGAGTAAACTGAAACTAAGAATTTGTGTCTGTGATGAAGCTCGACAAACCTCCTTTAGTTTGAATTCTTCAGTTCAGAGTCACACTGAAAAATTATCTTCAATGTTGAATAATTTAAGAATTCATGCTGAGATTTGTCATGTGAGTTCTTGGAAAAATGTGATAGAAGCACACTATTCTAATCCAGATGAATATTTTGCTGGGTAAGTTTATTCCTGAATATCATATATTATCACATCATATCCACCTTCGATTTTTTATCAATTACGCCTACTATATATTGTTTACATATCAACGCTAGGTAAAAATATTAAACTCTGAAAAGTCGAATCCCATGAAATACTAATACTGGGACAAAAGTAAAAAGACAAATTCTTATTTAGCTTTTATGGAGAACAGGTAGAGGAGACAGTTTTTTTAAGGTGTGCGATAATTCATTAAATCTTCAGATTCCTGGAAGGTATTATCACAAATATATCTTGTCAATGAGAGTCATACACATTTGTACCAACCTGCTAGAAATGCATATGGTTTTGAATATAACCCTACGCGACTCCATTCGCTTTGGAAATTTTAAGAATATTTTTTGATATATTACTTTTCCTATGGAATTTCTATACATAATTGAAAAAATAGGGTTTCAACAGTTTATTTATAATTTATGAGATCAACTGCTATTATACTATTTTTAGTAAGGATTCTGTCAACTATAAAAATAAATTTTCAATTGGTTATTAACTACTCCTGATTAAAATTTCTATCAGTAGAGAACTACAATCTTTCTGTTTTTTTTCTGGTTAAGTTCAATGAATTAATTTGTACATATTAATTTATCTGAGTTGAATTTGTTCAATTTAAACAATTGTTGTTAATCATCTTTGCCTACTTATGTCATACTGTTTGGACTCCATATATTCTTAAGAAAGTCTCACATTTTTCTTGTGTCTTATCTCTATTTTTGAAATCAATTATTCTGAGCATAAAATCCACAATATCTCGTATTTTTATTATTTGCTTTTGTTTGTACATTGAAATAATTTCAAGAACACCTCTGATGTCGTAATAGAAAACCTGGTGTTTTATAGCAATTTTCTTTAGCTACAAGTTAGGTTAGGTTCATTGAAATATTTTCTATACTGTGCGTACTTCCTTTCATACAGGGCTTTTACTATTAGGCTCATTTTCAAGCTCTAACTTTAAATAAAAAAACAAATAATTGAGCTCATGCGGAAACAGAGTTCTTATGAAAACCGCTCTGTAAATTATTCTCAAAAGCTTTGAGTTTTGACTTCCACAGTTTTAAGACTTGGGTTTTATTCTTTGTAACACATCACATCTGGGAAACGGAAAACAAAACGTGAATATTGGAGTTCCCATCAAAGCACCTCTTACTATTTTGGGACCATACTAGTTGCTTGAAAACTTCAATTAAACTTTTTTTTCTTGTTTTTTAACCTGTTGAATGTTGAATTAAATTTCGAACATTTCTATTAATTCTGAATTGAATATTTCAACAGTATTAAAATTGATATCATTTATTATCGTGGACTTATGCACTATCTCAGCTGTTAGCTGGATATAATTTACCTTTTCGAGATTCAGCAATCAAAGGGAATAGGCTCGATTACAATATACTTGACATAAATTTCCTAACTATCCTACATGTATTAAGAATTACAGCTTTTTGCATTTTTATATAGGTATTCTTATGCAATTCTAATTTCTTAAGGCTATCATGCAAAGTTTTGGGTATTAACCCTGTGGAGAGGAACAATATCTATTTTCTCGAGGTGCCCCATCTGCTTGATCTCAATAGCAAGGTCTGTGTATTTGGACTTTTTCTCCTGGAACTTATTCAGCACGTTATTATTATTCGGTATGGCGACATCCACCAGCATTGCTGTTCTGGCTCTCTTATCATACACCACTATGTCCGGCCTATTATTCGTCACCATTTTGTCAGTGATAACAGGCCTATCGTAGTATAATCTGATAGAGTCATTTTCCAATACGGGCGCCGGTTGATACTTGTAATATGGCTGGAAGGTATTCAGAAGTCCGTACTTGTGCAAGTTTCTGATGGATAATGATGCACACTTGATTATGCCTGTGAAGATAGTCCGTGTTGGCCAGTTGTTCGCATCCGAACATAATGTGCTGTATAGTCTCCGATCTTATATGGCATTTTCTGCACCTATCTGTTTGTAATGTTCCGTCCTTCATAATAAATTTTTGGTAGTTGTTTGTAGCGATCACTTGGTCTTGGATGGCCACAAGGAATCCCTCTGTTTCCGCGAATAATTCTCCTTTCATCAACCATTTGTTGGAGGCTTCTTTGTCGATGTGTGGCTGATTAATCTCATGATGATGTCGTCTATGCAATTCCTTTCTTGACCATTGCTCTTGTTTTTCAGTATCTGATAGGAACGGTAGACTCAGCAGGTCATCTCTGGTAGCAAGATTTAGAGGTGTATATCCCTTATCAGCCAACGATACCACTCTATGGAGCTCAGAAGTGAGAGCTTTTGCTGAGAAGAATTCTCTGAGATTTTTTTATCTGTTCGGTGTGTAAATTGACAACATCTATTAATCCGCGTCCTCCTTCTTTCCGCTTCAAAGTTGTTCGTATCACAGACGATTTTGTATGATGGTTGTTGTACTTTGTTAGCATCGTTCGGGTCTGCCTTTGAATATCATCCAGTTCTGTCTTAGTCCATCTGATTATTCCAAATGAGTAAAGCAACACTGGAATGGCGCAGGTGTTAATTGCCTTGACTAGATTCCCCGAGTTCAACATTGATTGCAGCACAGTCTTCAGACGCTGACTGTATTCTGAACGAATCTTCTCCTTCGATTGTTTTTGGTCTAGCAATCTGGCTTGTTGGTATCCCAGATATTTGTATGTTTCGCCATCCCTCATGCACTGTATAATATCACCGTTTGGAAGTTGTTTCACCATCTATGACTTTCCCTCTTTGAATGTTCAGGGTCTTACATTTTTCAATCCCGAATTTCATATGAACATCTGAGAACTCACCGACAGTTTTCAGCAAATCCTTCAACTGCTTCTTGTTCGAAGCATATAATTTGATGTCATCCATATACAGCAGGTGGGAGACTGTATAATAATTTCTATCTGTTTTTATCCTAAATCCGTATCCTGTTCTATTGAGCACTGAGGACAATGGGTTCATAGCTAAACAGAACCATAGTGGACTCAAAGAGTCTCCTTGAAAAATTCCACGACGTATGGGTATCTCGTGGGTTTTAATTGATTTATTGTTCATGTTGATCTGCAGAGACGGGCGCCAGTATGTCATTGTTGTCTTGAAGAACTCTACTAGGGCTGGGTGAATTTTGTATATCTGCAATACTTCAACAAGCCAAGAATGGGCGGTACTATCGAATGCCTTCAGATAATCGAGAAAAGATGAATGAACTTTCCGATGCTCTACGTGTGCCTGTTTCATTATCACAGAATCGATGATGAGTTGTTCCTTGCACCCGTGGTGTTTCTTTCTGCGTCCTTTCTGCTCCTCTGCTAATATATTGTTGTCGTCAAGGTGTTGGTATATTCGATTGGATATGCATGAGGTGAGTATTTTGTAGAGTGTTGGCAGGCAAGTGATTGGCCTATATTGAGACGGATCCTGTGTTCTATCGCTCTTAGGTAGCATATATGTTAAGCCTTGTGTTAGGAAAGTGGGTGTTGATATCATTATTATTGTCAATATTATTGGTGTTATTACTGATGAAATCTCTACTCTACTGTTTTGAACACAAAATTGAATAAATATGAGGCTTCACGCCAATACATCAATACATAATTTAGAAAATCTGTGATTTTTTCCGTAGGCAGATATGAATTTTCCATTGTATGTATATGATTTTGAAGAGGAAAATAATGCTTTCTATAACAAAACTACTTAGTTATTTCCTCATATTTGAAAATAGTTCGGCAAAAATAATTTTCTGATAAATTCATGCTTTCGACGAAAAAAAGTGTCTCTAGAATGTAAAATGATTTTTTATTTACATCATTAGGAGACATCGTCATTTGTTGATATCCAGGAAGTTACAGAATTCCCGAATATCTCGAAAACAAAGAACGTTAGCTGAAATCGGTTTTCACTAATGAATTTTTCCCAAATATCGAGCTCGAAAGAAGCAGTGAATTTTCTCAATTTACAATATTTCACATAGCTACCCTACTTGAACATCGAAGTTGGTTGACCTGCACAACTTAACTAACTGAAACTTATAACAATTTTATCTCTTCTATATCCTTATTCCTAATCATCAATGTAATATTAACTGATTCAATGTAGAATTTTAATATTTCAGAATCAACAATTTAATACTTCGTAAGAGTGAAGACACAGCTGTCACATTTATATATCTTCCATCACCTCCGAACTTTGAAGAAGCAGCCGAACCTTTCTTCAAAAAACTAAAAATAATTTCGGATAATCTGCCACCTACTATTTTCGTCCATGGAGTTAGTACTGTGACATCAACCACACTCTAAGCTGAATTCAAGAATGAACAATTACTAAAATGAATATACAATTGTTTACTTATACAGGAAAGAGGCTAATATTTGCCAAGTGTAATAATTAATTCGAAATATCAGCTGATTGATACTTTGTAAAATCAATTTTTATTATGTATTCTGATAAGTTTTAGTCCCAACTGACTCTATTTCGAATCTCATATTTTTTCACATATTTTATTTCATTTCAGCTCTTACGAAAAATATTCAATACTTATGATAATGAGGTGTGTATTTGAGTATGAAATCATACTTTATCGAACTAATCAATCAAGATAAAACTGTGATGAAATAGGACAAGTTTTATAAAATATATTTTTCAATTTTTGATATTTTGTATGAATACCTTTTGTCCCAAATCTGGAATGTTGTTCCAGTTTCTATTCACCTATAAGATACATTTCACACTGACTATATATTTTACAGGCTTTAATGGACAAAAAGATTCGGCTGGACAGGTTTTCTCAGCAAAACCAATTCGTCTGAGACGATAAAGTTAACTTAATCGGACTATATATCATGTGTTCTAAAAATTTCAGTTCAAATAATTAAAGAACACTGATTATAGTTGAAATTTGGTTTACAAAAAAAATGTATTCCCATAATGGTAAAACACAAAACCTTTGGTACAAAATGTTCGAATGTAAAACTATAACTCCAACTTAATATTATAAATGTGAAAGTATATATTACTACACGCGGCTACACCGTTGAACGGGTTGTGATTGAATTAGGTATGCATAATCCTTGAACTTCAAGAACGACTATTTTTTTTTCAATTTTTCGCTTCTCAGATGGCGAAGTAGGGGTTAAAGCTTTGTACGGGAATTCTTTTCGTTTTAGATTGAAATGAAAATTTGTATTTAAGGTGCAGGTAACTATATCACTTTACATTGTTATCCTCTGATGGCTAACCAGAAATCAATTCTTAATTAGTTCAGGTCGGTAAAGAGGATTATGGATTCAATAAGCAGCCAAATAACCCCTAGGTGATTGAAAGGTTTGCATTGTATTTCCCTTAGTTTTTGGATTTGTAACATGAACAAAAATCTTCATTATAAAGGTAAAAAAAGAAAAGGTGCGCAATAAAGATTGAAATAAATGTTAAATGAAATACGCTCAGTTTTAATTCAATAATTCATAACCTCCTCATTCTCAAGTGGTCCAAATCTGAGTAAATTGCTTTTTTATGCAAAACAGACAGATACACTCAAACAATCTTGTATTTACGAAATCGAATGTAACGAATGCCCTTCAGCTTATGTAGGTCAAAAAGTAGAAAGTTTGAATACAGGTTCGAAAAACATACACCATTAGACAAGAAATCCCTAATACCTGAACACATTCAATCAACAAACCACGCAATAGCTTTAGACAATCTCACAAACCTTCACAAATGCAATAAAGGAAGAAGAATGAATCTGTTAACAAGTTTGGAAATTAATAAACTCAGGAATATCCCACATTATACTACTCTCAATGACCAACTTGAAATCAATAACTCCCCCCTAGTTGATATTCAAGAAAAAAATATATCTTGTAATCATATTTGTCCCTTTAGTTTTCAGCATTTGAAAATGACCGAAGGGTGAAATCCGTCGTCTATTACAAAAACGTGGAAAACTGACAAATATTTCAAATTGGTAAACACATTATAGCAATCCCAAATTTAATAATGGAAAATTTTATTCAGAAAAACTCCGAAGAAAAGCTAGGTTGAGAAGTTCAGTCGCCATATTCTTGTTCAACTCTGTCTATGATTGTCTTATCCAGTTTTGTTATAGTGCACCATCAATCCTTTGATGGAGCTGGTATTTAAGTCTTAGCTTTCGGAAATTTCGAAAGTTATAGTTTTAAATAAAACATCTTTTTTAATATTCACCCAAAACAAGCTCAATTGGATTTAGTTCATAATAAGAAGGAAGACGTAATACTAATTTATTTTGACGTTTTACATTTCACCAACTATATACTATCATATTCTACTTTATGCTTTTCAACGATTATTATCTCTATTTTTGCTTTTTTAATATTATCCTTTTGGTAGTTGGTGTTTGTTCAAAATTTCTAGAATGGTACGATGCATTATCTAGCTTTCACCACATTTTTACAACATCCGTTATTTTTTGATATTAACTATTTTGGTAGTGAAGTTTTTCAAATTTTATAGAATGGAAGGCTGAGTTATCTAGTACAGTAGTTTCATCCAACATCCACAGTATTTTATTTAACCAATTTTCGAACGATTCACCAACCATCTGGAGCGATACCATCCTTGCTTTCATGTGACATATTAGCCTCTTCCTACCTTCATCTAAAAATTGAAACTAAATATGGCATTGTTACGGTTTCCTTATGAGAGATAGCCTCCATGAGGGGTAAAATTTGTTAGTTCAAAGTTTATACATTCAAAAATAAATGATAAAATTTTTAATTCAAAGTTTCAAAAATGACTGAGTTAAAATCGATTTAGTGAGAGCAGATAGACGAAAGTCTTGTTCGGCAGTCAAAATAGAATGTAAAAAACAATATATTATGAGATAAATTGACTTATAGTATGAAAAAACTCTGCCAAGTGCAAGTAAGACTCGCTCACCAAGGGTTCCTCCGTACAAGCTTGTAGGTACATATTTATATCAATATTTCATTCTTCCTTTTTCCGATTGTTTCAAGTTTTTTTCACTTGTGTATTTAGTAGCACTTTAAACCAAAATTGGAAGTTAAAGTAATTTTATTGAAAATGTTGAATTTTCTTCAAGTAGTATTCAATATTTTCACCACTTACATATCAAAAAATCAAAATTAAATTCCAGTCAAAATACATGCTGAAGAAAATATTGAATAAATCTCTGATATATACCGCCGAGTTTCACATCTATCAAATCATCCATATCTGTAGATAATTGTGTAGCATAATATGGGACATTATTATCCCCGCCAATGGGGAATTTTTACTTAATCAGAAATAAATGATATTTTTCTGTTATTTTAACTACAAATAAACGGTTTTCGGATTTCTCCCTTTAATCGTTCTTCATTTTTTATTCGCAATTTCATGATTTTATACAAGAAATGATTAGTATTTTATTTCCATTTTTTGTAACTTCGCCTTCCATGCTTGCCCCCTAAGTGTAAGCTCAGGAAGATGAAAAGGGACGAATGAACGATACATAAACTTCTATATGAGGAAAAACCTGTCTCATGGCCACTGAAAGATCAGTAACAACTGGTCTGAGTGTGACATAAACAAAAAATATTGTTTTTCCCTCATGTTTCATTCTTGATTCTAATCATATCTTCGATTGGTAGAGGGATGGCAGTAATTTGAATAATTGAAGAGAAAAGCAGTAATGATAAATATCTGACTATAATTAAACAACGGAATTTTTGAAGTAAATAGCGTCATACACAGGACAAAGGACATAATAAAATATGTGATTTCAACCTGATACAGCTGAGCGGGAAAACAAAAAAAATCCCGAGAAATATCATTTTGTAATGTAACTATCAATCTACAGTTTTCGCCTTTTTTCTTATAGTTTTTTTTCTTCTTAGAGAAATTCATGATTCTAGGTAAACAGGTAAAGATCTTATAACTTTTGATTCAGTTGCGAGTGTCAAAATATGAAGCAGAAGATGACTTAAAACAGACATATTTTCCTATTGTAATGACTTGATAGTTTGTTTTTTCATACCTTCAAGACCTGAGTATCTAGTATTAGTGGTGTCAATTTCAGCTTGATAACTTCACGTGTTCCTTAGAAAAGGCAAATGATAAATTGAAAAAATATAATTTAGTGTGTGACCTAACTACAAATTTATCGTTTCCACATTTTTTCCTGTATCCCTGCCAAGAGACATCACTTCTCACTAAATTTTATGTTTCGAAATCAATGAAAAGTATTCAATAAGTTTTGATTCCCCTGCTAGTGTCAAAATATTTGAATGCCACATAACCTGCTGAATTTTCTAATTGTATTGCCTGAAAAGTTTGATTTTTCACAGCTCCAAGTGCTTGCAGACCTCTGTAGTTGAAGTATCTACAAATTTCATTTTTCTAGGCCAATAGGAACTACCTCATAGATTTTGATTCCCCTATGAGTGTCAAATATTCAGTGTTTGATATTTTTTATTCAGCAGAATCATGTTCACTGGCTTTTGACACAAAAAGAAAAGTAAACAAAAGAAACGATTTTACGCTAACTCACTTCTGTAGTGTTTACAAAATGGACAACCCTTCTTCAATTACAAACCAATCAAGTGCCATGGAAAGTCATGATTATGTGGCCTTCAGCTAGGTTCATCACCTTGGATTTGAATAAAGTATAGTATTAATACATTTTTTGAACTTATGAAAATATTCATTTTACTAGTTGTTCATATTTTGTGATAAGAAAGAATATTAATATTAATAAAAGAATTTACTTTCCATATCTACCAAGTTTGAGGATACTTGAACATATTAAAGAGAAATGCTTTTCTTATGTAGATTTAATTTCATCATTACATTTATCCTTCTTAACCAAATGTAGTTGACTCAATACCAATTCAGGTAAGGCCTCAACAGAATCATAAGCATATTCTTGTCCTGATTTTATTGTTAGAATTTCTGAGTGGATGTTCCAAAATTTTTCACTTATTAGATCTTCATGTAAGGGTATTATAACTTTCTTAAAATGATCAGAGTTAGGACTCCTGATTTTTTTTCTTAGTAAAATTGTACCCTTTTTAAATATCTCAGGTTCATCATTGTAGTTTATGTTAAATTCGCTGAAGAGAATCTCATTTTTATCAGCAGTGACTGTCCCACATAAACGTTTTTCAGCCTAAAAATTGCGGAATAATCAAAAATATTTCATTATCACTTCATTACCTCTTGATTTGTTAATCCTCCTTTGAGAACTAAAGCCCAAAATGTGGTATTGTATAAATTATTAATATGACAATCAACCTGCCGCCATGAAAGATAATCCCTCAAGTTTTCATCAGTTGGATAAAGAATAATTCTGGCATCAAAAAATGGTGGAAATTTGAGTTTGACATCAAAATGTTGCTTCCAACAATACACATATGAAGAGGAGAATAAACTATTGATGTATGTCATAATTTTAAATCCTCTTCGATTAAAAATTTCTGTATCTTTTCTTAATATAAATGAGAATTCATCACTGTCACCATATGAAATAACAATGTCTTTGAAATGTTCCATTACTTTCACAGCAGCTCTATTCATTAAATGCAAGGCTCTTATATCATTAGGCTTTTCAAATTCATGTTTTTCAGAAAATTTGTGGAATGATTTACCATCCACTCTAACTACTATCCAACAGTTGGGCAAAAGTTTATCTTCACTCTCGAAACTTTTCACATATTCAAATTTGCTTTTTGCCATTCTACCTCTATGAAAAAAACGCAACAATTCTTTGTATTTCCTAATACCTCCTATGGTCATTTCACATTGGTTTTTGGAGGTTATGTAGTTTTAGTTTTGTTTTTACTTTTGTATGGATAATATATTTCCATACAAAGATAATTTATATATTTATATTAGTAATCCTATTTTGTATGATGACGAGTTCTGCGCACCCAAAACGAATCAATCAGCTGTTTGTCGAATGCGTTTGAATTTTATACAGTGTTGTCAGATTACGAACAAAATGATATTTGGTCGCACGGGTTCGTCAGTATGCGAACACAATAAAACGCTCTTGTCTCTAGAAGACCTCTTTTTTTTACTAATTTTTAGTCAATAAATAATAAACTACTTTTCTTATGTCATATTGTTAATACCATAAAAACAAAGTTTACGGAATAAATTATTAACTAAATATAGAGAAAAGGAGACAATTCCAGAGTATTTTATTAGATCTCATTAATAGTTTATGAAATATACGGAAATATACTGTGGGGCGTATTGAATCATCTCTTTCAATTTTTTCAATGAATGGGGAATGGAATTTTTCTTCTCAAAATTGGTGATTTTCATTAGTGTTTTCAAATTATTCAGAACATAAACATTGACAACCCGGAAAACAGTAAAGTATTTTGGGTTGTAGGTATACTAGATTATTTTCTACTTTACCGTTTGCTGATACGTTTTGTTTTATGTTTCTCAGTAATGATTTTTGCGTTAAATTCTGAATACCATTACATCGCCAAATATGGTAAGACCAGCTTCGGTGTTTTCTATTTTTTAAATTATCTGGTGAAAGCGATAATCGATCGAATATTGAATCTAGAACATTTTTGGGAAAGTATGGACAGCTATTATAAATTAAAACTGAAAATTTCATATTCTGTTGAATTGTTATCGTATACGTATTAGAAATGTATTATCATGCTCTATTCCCCAATTATAATTTGTTAAAAATAGAGATAACGAAATGACGCTTATGATTCCAATGACAACAGGAGAATAATTCCAATTAAAGAAGAATATGTCACAAATCTGACAACACTGCATAAAATTTAAATGCATTCAGCAAACAGCTAATTGACTCGTTTTGGGTGCCCAGAACTCGTCATCATACGAGACAGGATTACCTTTATATGCAGGTGGGGCGTAATGGAAGGGCGTTTTTGAAATGAAAATAACTCAGCTGTTTTTCAACGTAGAACATTTTTAATTGCGTAAAATGAAAGCTTAAATGTGACCATTTAGTGTAGAAAAAGTGAATATTCAGACAATGACATCAGACAGATGACGTCCGTTTTTCGTAATACATTGCTGTAGTCGATTTTCAAAGTTCTGCATCACCCGCTCTAACAAATCGGTGTCGATTGCCATAACTTCTCTTGTGATGGCTTCTTTCACCTCTTGCAGATTTCGAGGTTTATCGACGTAGACCTTAGCCTATAGGTTTCCCCACAAAAAATAATCTCAAGCAGTGAGATCCGAGGAACGAGGGGACCACGGTGCATCACCAAAACGAGAGATTACATGACCAGGAAAAATGCGACGCCCAACTTCTTTTGAAGCTTCGGCTGTATGTGCCGTGGCACCATCCTGTTGGAACCAAACATTTCTTCTGTTCATTCTTCGTCGTCGCAATTCTGGAATAAAAAAGTTCTTCAGCGTGAAAACATCGCTCAGAGTTTACAGTTACGGTTGCCCTTCTCTCATTCTAGAAAAAAATACGGTCCAATCACCCCACATGACCAAACGGTTACTTTCTCACTGTGAAGTGGACATAGAATTAAATTCTATGATCCACGGAACATTTTCGTCGCCATTATCATTAGAAAATTTTGAATAATAAATTGAAACCATTAAAACTATAGCTCTCAACGGCTTTTATCGTGACCTAATTGACAAAATACTGAAACGAAAACAATTACATTTAGTTATTTGCCATATATTCAATTATAAGTACAAATAAATCCAAAAACTTCATCCCTTATCATATTTTGTATAGATAAGTAAAAATGTCGCAAATAACATTTGCAAATTGAAATCCAAAATTGCAGACGTCAATATAATTTTTCTTTACTCTTGTCTAATGCTATTAGACAAGAGAATTTAAATAAAGTTTAAAAGTTATATTGTCCAGACTGCAATAATTTCTACATAAATCAAACTGGTAGGTCCTTCAAAATTAGATATAGAAAACATAAAACTTCATTCATCAAAAATAAACAAGATTCAATATTAGCTAACTACTGCATCCACAGTGGCCATTCTTTACTAATATTGTTAATTTGAAAGTTCTTCACACTGCCCCAAAAGGTAGAAAACTCAATAACCTAGAATCAGTTGAACCTTTCAAATAACTTTTTAATGACAACTTACAGATTAATGAACTACCAGACTGATTTATGTAAATCCGAAATTTTGCATTTATTCAAATAACTCTCTTTCAATAGTTTGTTCTTGATTTCCTACTATCTTCTGATGAAGGGGAGTTCGAAACCGTGGTAACGATTATCTATTAATTTAATTTATTTGTTCGTAGAAAAACATTAAAAAATTTATGTGTTCTTTAATCAAGAAAGACAACTGGTTATACTAAGAAAAGTCGAAGAAGAACTGGTTGAGGTATTAGAGCAATCCTCTAATGTAAGGGACCTATCGAAATTAAGAAGAAAATAGTCCAATAGGGTAATAACGTGAGTCTGGCCAAATGACCTAAGTAGCCAGGAAGTATAAAGTGAAAGAAGAAGATGGAAAAATTCAAATTTGAATTTATATTTTTATTTTGGTTATTCCGTTATTTCAACTTCAACCGTCAACTCAATAAGTCGCGATTATATGATTGTGAACTAAGAATTCTTTTTCGAAACTATCCAAAAAATGATTGTAACAGAAGATGAAAAACTTCTCAAATCGTTAGGTTGTGATGTCGAGAACATCAAGTCTTCCATTGACGAATCTGCTGATTTGGCTCGCAGAATTATGTGTCATAAAGCCTATGGAAATCCAAAGTAAAAAAAATCTCAAATATCCAGGAAAAATTGAGATTCATCCATAACTTCATATTGTTTTTTAGTTATCCTTGGTCCTTAAATGATTTTGAACTTGGAAACAGACTGGGTAGAGGCAAATTTGGTCGTGTGTTTTTAGCTCGAGAAAAAAAAACTGGATACCTTGTTGCTCTAAAAACTCTCTTGAAAAAGGAGCTTGTGAAAGGTCGGGTAGAGACACAAATTCTTCGAGAAATTGAGATACAAAGTCATTTAAAGTGAGTGGAAACATTCAAAATAAAATAATTGACTTGATTATGTTAATTTTTTACGAACATATTACAGGCATCCCAATATTTTACAATTGTTGTGTTGGTTTCACGATGATTACCGTATATACATGGCATTGGAATATGCAGGTCAAGGAGAACTGTATACTCATCTTCAAAAAGCACCTGGTGGGCATTTCGATGAATATCTGTAAGTTGATATTGTTTCAGAATGCAACATTGTGTAAATAGGTTTAAAGAATAAGGATTATTTTGATTGAGGAGGTCGTTACTTGATGAAAATCGATATACATATTTTCAATAAAATAAAACTAAAGTATTCAGATTTTCACTATATAAACAAAACTATGACCGATTTCACCACACTGTGGCTTCATTAGATAGATACAAACTAATGAACAGAGTTATTCCTTATATATTAGTTTTATTTCCTACTTCATATTACAATAGGTACAAGTACAAGGGGTATGTTGGAAAACCCATCGGAGTTGCTTACTGTACTTACTGCATTGAAAAGATTGAGTAAAGGAGAAGGATTTAGATCTAATAGACTATCAAGTAACCTACCTGAATTCTTTTCTTTGTTGATCTCTAAAATTTCAATAGATTGAGTTTTTGTCTATTATTTTCATTGTGTAAAATTTTGAATTTGATAATTGATAATTTCAAAATTTTACACAATGAAAATAATAGACAAAAACTCAATCTATTGGAAATTTCAGAGATCAACAAAGAAAAGAATTAGAGTTTGTCTATTATTTTCATTGTGTAAAATTTTGAAATTATCAATTATCAAATTCAAATTTTACACAATGAAAATAATAGACAAAGACTCAATCTATTGGAAATTTTAGAGATCAACAAAGAAAAGAATTCAGGTAGGTTACTTGATAGTCAATTAGATCTAAATCCTTCTCCTTTACTCAATCTTTTCAATTCATAAAGTAAGCAACTCCGATGGGTTTTCCAACATACCCCTTGTACTTGTCCCTATTGTGATATTAAGTAGGAAATAAGACTAATATATAAGGAATAACTCTGTTCATTAGTTTGTATCTATCTGAAGCCATATTGTGGCGAAACCGGTCATAGTTTTGTTAATATAAGGAAAATCTAAATACTTTAGTTTTATTTAATTGAAAATAAATAACGATTATATTACTAGTTGAAAGGGAAAGTGTTTAGGTTGCTTATGATGAATTAAACCAAGATAGTTTAATAGATAATAATTAATATCACTTAATCTTAGCCAATATATTAGACATTCAACTATCTTTTTTCATCAAAATGAAATGATAATAATGATTTAGTTTATTTATTTATTGTTTACCGCTATGCCAATTTACAAGTGAATTCAATTTAATCTTTATAATAGCACCATTATGGTGACTTATTTTACAGAAGAGACTTAAACAGGAAAATATTCACATTCAATGTATAAGAACATCACAAGTAACATTAACATGAAACGATAATGGTCAATGGTCAATACTCAGGAACATTTTGAAACAAAATATTAATTCACTAATTACATCTAAACTAATTGCATTTGCCGCCCGCATGGCTCTAGTGATTGGAGCGTAAAATCCGTAATTTGTAGTTTGAACGCCCAAATTAAATGTTTTGTTAGATCGTAGGTTTCGCGGGGGTACGTTAAAGCTAATCAGTTCGAGAAGACGGGGATATTGCAAAAAACCATTAATTAATTTATATACTAGCATGATGTCGAAATTATTGCGCCGATTTTCCAAAGAACACATGTCCAAAAAGGGGCGTATGTCTTTATAATTGATATTCTCAGAGTTGATATTCATTTTGAATGCTATAAAACGGAGGAATTTATTTTGGACTCGTTCTAAATAGTTAATATGAATTTTATAAAAAGGCGACCATACTACAGAACAATAATCTAATATGCTCCTGACATTTGCAAAATAAACCGTCCTTATAGTATTTATGTTGTTGAATTCAGACATATTCCTCTTGATGAACCCGAGCATTCTGAAACTCTTGGATACCATATAATCCATGTGAGGGACAAAAGTCAACTTTGAATCAAAATAAACCCCAAGGTCCTTGACGGAATATACAGATTCCATAGGTTGCTGATTTACTTGATATGGAAATGATATTGGTGATGGAGAATGAGAAAAGCTGATGCTGAAACATTTTGATATGTTTATTTCCATACCATTGTTCTCACGCCATCGCGACACATTATCAATGTCTTTTTGTAAGAGTTCACAATTACTTATATCTCTGATTGTTCGATATAGCTTCAGATCATCCGCAAAGAGGAGAAATGATGAATTTACAATAAAAAAAATTTTTTTATATCATTCATGTAAATAGAATGATTGTAAAGAAGGGGTGACAGGGGAGACCCCTGGAGTACACCAGAATGAACAACTATAGCATCCGAGAAAGAATTTTCCACTTTCACTATCTGAGTTCTGTCACTGATGAAGGAGCAGATCCACTTCAAAAGGCTACCAGCCACTCTGGAAGCCTCCACTTTCATGTTAAGTCGATTGTGAGGAACCCTAGCGAAAGCTTTCGCGAAATCTGAGTAGGCTGACTCACTTTGGTATTTTTCCAACATCGCGTAATTTAAATCCTGAAGATAGACAAGGAGATTTGATGTTACTGAGCGTTTAGCAGTGAATCCATGTTGTTCATCCAGAATTAGATGCTTCATAAATGGTGTAAGGTGGTCAGTTACGAATTGAATCCAATATCTTCGGAATATATGAGCACTTGGCTATGGGACGATCATTTGAAATATCTCCCTTATTACCGCTTTTGTGAATTGGGATAACGTAGCTAGATTTCCAACACTTAGCAAAGATTCCTGATTGTAGGGCAGAGATTATATAAGAAACACAAAGCCTCTACCAGAGCTAAATCACACTGCTTCAGAAAAATAGCTGCGATAACATCGGGGCCGCAGTCATTCTTTCCAGGAAGCGATTTTATTTTTCACAAAACATTTATTTAGTTATATATTTAACAGAAGATCTTTAAACACCTAGTTTTTTAGTCTTTCATATGAGAGAATCTTTCTGAAAAGGGGTCTACATTTATAGTTTTAAATGATAATAATATATAATATATTTATTCATCCTTTAGGACATTATATGATGTATAGGACAAGTCAGAGGTACATATTAACAAAATATGACATAATATACAACTTACATATATAACCAACTAACTGTGATATCCAATATTCAAATCCCAAAATTTAAAGAATACTTCAACAGCAAAATCCCTTGGTAAGAGTGAGAAAGTACATATTTCCTGGTTTTATGTATATGTATGCATACATTGGTTTCACTGCGAGTGGAGCGATCATGAAAGCTAGATAGTGAAAAATGTTAATGTTCGTTATGTCTTATGTGAAGAAGACTTCTGTAGATGTAAATCCAGGGGGATGAGTGAGAATATTGTGTGAAATAAAAACTATCTTACACTATTCACGTGGATTAAGTTTGAAGATCATGCGTTTAATTATTTTCTGAGAAACAAGCACTCTTTGAGATTCCATGGAATTTCCCCATAAAGATACATTATAATTAAGATGACTGTAGGCAATGCTGTAGTATCCACTAATCACAGATTGGATACCCAGAGAATTCCTTAGTCGAATAATTGCATAATATGATTTATTTAGTTTTTTGCATAGCTGGTCTACATGTTGACTCCATTTCTAACCTTCATCCAAATACACTCCAAGAAACCTGACGCAATGACTAAACCCCATCATATGTTCTTTCCAGTGGATTACTAGAGGAACCCTGTTGGAATTTCTTAATCCAAAGAATATACATTCTGTTTTAGCCACATTTAGTATGAGTGAATTCTCAAAACACCATGTGTTGCGTTTACAATCTCTTCACAAGTTTCGGAGAGCTCCGCAGGAGTCCGCGCCGTGACGGCTATGGAAGTATCATCAGCAAATATTGTAATTTTATCTGCATTTATATGATCAGGCAAATCATTAATAAATAGGAGAAACAGTAGTGGTTCCAGCACGGACCCCTGAGGAACCCCTGAGTTAATCCCAAATTTCTCAGACCAAACTTCCCAAATTTTGACAGACAAAGAACGGCTCGAAATGAAACTACTTATCCAATCAAGGAACACACTTCTAAAACCTAAATTATAGATTTTACTTTCCATGAAACTTATGACTAGGCAGTGAAACGCACGCGACAAGTCTAAAAAAGTCCAGCCACAAGAAGACCTCCATCAAAGCTCTTATAGCCAAACTCAACAAAATCAAAGGCAGCTGTTTGAGTTGAACGTCCGACTCTAAAACCATGTTGACTTTTAGTGATGAATCCAAATCTATTCAAAAAGTCTGCCATAAGATTAAACACGACCTTTTCAATGACCTTGGAGAAGACAGTCAAAATTGAAATAGGACGATAATTAGCTACGTTAGCATCATCGTTCTTTTTATGCACAGGTATTACTGTAGCTATTTTCAGAAGAGAAGAAAATACCCCCCATGTGACAAAGGTTAATGAGTAAAGTAAAATGATCAACAATTGAAGGTGCAATTGCCTTCAAAACTCTAGTACAAATAGAGTCAACCCAAGTTGGCCCCTTGTTCTTAATGGACATTATTGCACTAAAAACTTCTTCCCCGATTACAGGAAAGAAGGAAAAAGTGGCATTTGATAGAGCAGATACAGTGCAGGATTGACATAAGACATTACCATAGTGTCTGCGTAGAACTTCACTGGCAATATCAGTGACGTATTCCGCAAGAGCCGTAGTAATTCTAGCTGGCTCAGTGCAGTGGGCTCCATCTAAGTAAAGAGTGATAGACTGACGTGGCTCGATTTTCCTGCCCGTTTCCCGGTTAACGATGTTCCATACAGTTTTGTTTTTATTCACGGAATATGCTACTAGGTCCTCGTAATATTTAAGTTTAAGTTTAAGTAGATGCCTATAGTTGAGCTCAGCTCTACTATACACTTCCGAAGAGTTTACCGTTTTTAAGGTTTTCAGCCAGTATAATTTTTTTAGTTCATCACTAGCCTGTTTAACCTCCTCAGATATCCAATTCTTTGCGAGCTTACTGGTATATCTGGTAAATTTTGCAGGATAGCAATACATTATTGACTCCTTTATGATATCAATGAAACTTTGAAAACTGAAATCAACGTCAGAGCTTGCATAAATGTGTGCAAACGAGACACTTGATACAGCATCGAAGAGACGGTCAAGGCTTCGAGGAGTAATATTTCTAGTTTTCATCAACTTTACTACAGAAGAATTTTTAAAGCAATAAACTAGGGATAGTGCTTCATGATCACCAATATGTGCCCCAAACACTTTAGTTTCAAAACTATCGATATCAGCGTTTGTCAGAATATAGTCAATCTTGGACAAGAGAGTGGAACCACTCACATTCGTATAGTCTCTAGTAGGAACAAGAGACGTGACTTTCATGTCAAAACTGATTAAGAGGTCATCAAACAATAGTCTTCACATGCAGTACCCCCTAAAATAATCAATATTCAAGTCACCACACAAAAATATGAGACTTGCATGTTTGCTGCACAGTTGCAAGATACAATCTAACTTATCTAAAAAATACTTGAAAGTCACGAGAAGGTGGTCTAACAACAATTATTTTAATACCACTTAAAAGAAATTTCACGCAGCAAACTCGAATTCCATCTCCTTGGAAAGATCAGAAATCAAAACATCATCGACCTGAAGACTGGACCTAACGTAAAGTACCACACCTCCGTGTCCGCGAGAAAGGCGGCAGAAAGAGGCAGCCTGTACATAATTTGGAAGAGACATTACTCTCAGGTTATCAACAGTGCACCAGTGCTCTGCTATGCTAACGATATCAGGTTTCACTTAAGCAAGTAATACCTCTAAGTTGTTAATTTATTGATAAGGCACTGTACATTCAGTTGCAATAATTTAAGTCTATGGGATGTAGGTGATGTTGACACTATACCATCAAAGATTTTTTCTGAACTTTGTGTTTATTTTTGGTTTGGATCAAAGTTTTGTTTATTGTTTACCAAGGATGGTTTTAGGTGGATCTGTGGATGTCTGACCAAAAAACCTGTGTCTCTTGACTAATACTCCTGCCGGCCATATTTCCGAATTCATTATATTAGTTAATTTATCCAGATCTGTTCTGATTTTAAAAGATTCATGATAGTCGCTTTTCGACTCCAAGTTTTCGATATCGATGTCGTTGCAATTTAGTTTGTCTACCAAATAATTTTTTATGTCTTTCTCATTGGTCGTTTTTTTCACTCGAGAGACAAAGAGATACAAGGATATTATTGAATCTAATGAATACTAAAATTTTGAATTTTAATTATGGATGAATCATCAATACAATAAAAGTGAAAGATTCTGTCTTTTATTCATTGTGGCTCAAATTTAATATTATTTTGATAATATGTACTTTTTAATTTCTACTATTCAAATATCTCCCTAAGATAAGAGAAAATTACTTCCAACTAATTAATATATTATTTTCATTGCTGTGCATTTAAGGAGATTATTGATATTGTTTAATAAACTTGAAGATTCACCTCTTTGGGAAAGTCAACTGGTTTCATATTTATTTATTTATTTATTTGTATAATTGACGGGGAACCCCTTTGAATATTAAATGTACAAAATATAAAATTATGCCCACCACTGAGGAACAAGGTGGGCATTGAATACAATGAAAAAACATAAACAAAGATAATACTTATAGATAAGAGTTACATACATACAGATTCGATGGTAATAATAATTGTTATTTGTTACAAAAGTTTACTATTAAAAAACATTCTGCCAGCGTCTAGCTTCAGATTTAAACCTCCGCAGAGAGATAGAGAAGAAATCACATGTGCAAATACAGAACTTATTGGCCAAAGGTATGACACGATCACAGTAAGAATTGGCGCTATAATTGAATTTGTAGGTTTTAGGGCGGAACACGGGTGTACTTCTATTTAGTCTTCGAGGCACGTTGAAATCAATCTGGGCGAGTAGGTCTGAACAATCAATCAATCCGTTAACTATTTTGAATAAAAAACATACGTCATGAATTCATCTTCTGACCTGAAGCGTATCCAAGTTATGACGGATACGTAAATTTTCCATATTGAAATCATTGACAATAAGCATTGACTTGAAACATAGGTATCGTAGAAATTTTCGCTGAACCCTTTCTAAGTCCTTGATATCGCACGAATAGTGAGGCGACCAAATACATGACCCATATTCTGAATTAGATCTGACTAGGGAACAGTAGAGAATCCTTAACATCGAAGGGGAAAACTCTCCGGGTAATAAAACCAAGTATCTGGTATGCCCTCGCAGTGATACTACCCCCACATCCGTTAGAAACCAAAAGAAACAAATGTTCAACTGTCTGATAATTATGACAGAGCACCTTTGCATTGAGCGATGATCTGATGAACATGATCACACCTCCACCTCTGATTTTCGAGCTCGAATTGCTATTTTTATCCATTCTAAAGACTAAAATCTGGTGGACAAACCTCACAATCCGAAATTTCTGCAGTGAGCCAACCTTCAGTCAGTATTACTATGTCATAGCTGCATCATTCTAACCAGAGTGAGACATCTCTTAGTTTAGTTCTTATGCCACTTACATTTTCGTAATAAACCGTTAAGTCAGAAGGGAGCGCATTCACTGGTTGATTACAAGGGGGTGAAACTAGTTTTTTGGAACAGATTTAACGATACTAGGAACTCCCTTAGTGTACCTGATAATCAAATTTTTCTCGCCTGCTTGTAAGCGCTCCTGAAGCTGGTCCCGGATTTCATTGAGGAATGTGCGATCATCTGATATAGACATTTTTCCATCTTTAAAGGCATTCTTGATGTTGAAACTATTTTTGAGCACTTTCATGACGTCACGGCAGGTCAGTATCACCCTAGTTGGACTATTTTTGGGGCCTCTCTTTCCCAATCTCACAAGCTTGGCGATGTCACCACGGTTTATACTAGCTGACGACAAAACTTCAACTACTGAGGAAATATCATGATCAATTCTCGCATTTAAATTAGTATCCATCGATTTATTCAGGGATATTGTCTCATTTAAAGAATGGGTTTCGTGGGGTTTCGGTATCTGCCGTCAAGTGCAAAGAATGAGAATGCAGAGCCTCATTAGGCAACGTCACAATTTGTATCAATAAGACTGATGGGTCATTTTTTCCAAAGAACCTGCTTTGAATCGCACACCTTTTAAGCCATGGTACATTGCAAAAAATTTAGCCTATAAGCGAATTTTTTTCTTACAGTTCTGCAAAATATACTTATCAAGTTGCTGATGCTCTCGAGTATATCCATGAAATGAAAGTGATACATAGAGATATTAAACCTGAGAACTTACTACTTACTTTGAGCGGAAACATAAAATTGGCTGATTTTGGTTGGTCAGTTCATGCTCCATCTTCTAAGAGATCAACTATGTGCGGCACCTTGGACTATTTACCTCCTGAAATGGTCGAGGGCAGACAGTATGGGCATTATGTGGACCTCTGGTGTCTAGGTAATACATAATACATTCAAAAATTATTAATTCATCAAATTATTGTACAATCGTTCATTCAGAAAGATTTATTTGCATGTTACTTATTTCTGACATTATTCAACTTGTCTAGATATACCATTTCAAAAAGCTAATATAATCGGATTTTGGTAAGGGAGATATGGGAGTAGAAGAAATTTTTGCTCACCTACCTTATTTTTTATGACATGATCGACTGGGGTGTTACATGGTGATTATGTCAGCAATTTTTAATTTTTTTGTAGATACCTACTAATACATGCCCACAAGCGAAAAGAAATAAATAAATAATTGATATTGTTTATTTGCTCTCATGTGGTGTCTATGAGTACGTTGGCATATCTGTACTAGTAAAATTACAGTGCGAGCTATTCATTTTTCTAAATTTGTTCAGTACATTATTGATTTGCGTTGGTATCATCAGATTTATGTTTGTTTCACCAATAACCATTGATCAATTTTCGCTTCTGTTGAAACAGTCTTATAGATCAAATGTCGGGCCGAGGATGGATTTAAATTTACTAAATCTTTTAATAGAACAATATAAATCAATATAGTTTTAAAATGAGAATATCTGCTTCCACATCAAGTCAAGTAGAACATACAGAAGTTGTATCATTTTCTAGAAAGATGAAAAGCTTAGACAAAACAATCTTCAAACCAGAGCTGAATAAAAATTCTCTCTCTCTTCAGCCTGTGGATATCCACTTTTGGACAAAGGCCTCTTCGAAATATTTCCATATCTGTCTATTCAAGGCAATCTGAACCCAATTTTTTCCTGCTGTTTTCTGGATATCATCCCGCCATCGTTTTGGAGGTCTACCAACACTCCTCTTGGTTTGTCTTGGGTGCCATAGCATTATTCTATGAGTCCATCTGTTTGGTTCTTGGCGGGCTACATGTCCAGCCCAGCGCCATTTGAGTTCCGCTATTCTTCTCAAAATGTCCGTTACGCGTTATTTTCGTCTTATTTCCTCATTTTTGATCTTATCTCGCAAACTAACGCCAAGCATCGATCTCTCCATTGCTCGTTGTGTCACCTGGAGTTTGTTGGTGCATGCGCGGGTGAGAGTCATTGTCTGAAGACCGTATGTGAGGACTGGCATAACACATGTCTCAAACGTTTTCCTTTTGAGATTTATTGGGATTTCTCGAGATTTCAACGCATGACCCAGTCTTCCAAATGCAGCCCAACCTAGTCCAATTCTTCTCGATATTTCAGAGGTTTGATTTTCCCTGCCTTGTACGATTTTATGCCCTAGATAAATGTATTCTGTAACATTTTCGATCTCGTGGTTACTGATACTGATTCTTAAATTTTCAGGACTCATAACTTTCGTTTTATCCAGGTTCATCTCGAGTCCATAGGTCAAGGCAGCCTCATATAGTTCTTCCAGCATCATGCAAAGATCTTCGGCATCATCACTTATAAGAACTATGTCGTCCGCAAATCGAAGATGGCTCAGATGTACACCATCTATACTTATGCCTCTCGTTTCCCACTTCAAACCCTTGAACACGTCCTCCAGAGCCAATGTAAATAATTTTGGAGAGATCGTGTCTCCCTGTCGTATGCCTCTTTTCACGGGGATTTCTTTCGATGTTGTTTCTTCGTCTATCGTTATTTGGATTGTGGCGTTTTCGTATATGTATTTGATGAGATTTGAATATCTACTGTCTACTCTTGCGTTATCTAGTGCTCTTAGTGTAGCTCAAGTTTTAATCAAGTCAAACGCTTTCTTGAAATCTATAAATGCCATGTGCAATATCACATTGTACTCTGAGGTTTTTTCGATGAGAGTCCGTATCACTTCCAAATGGTCTACTGTACTGAAAGCCGGCTTGATCGACCGATTGATAAGCGTCCATTTTGTTGGTTAATCTATTTGTCATTATTTTCGTCAGTAATTTGTACAAGTGCGATAAAAGGCTTGTTGGGCGATAATTTTCTATGTAATTTCTGTCTCCATTCTTATACAGACGAATGACTTGAGCATTATTCCATACCATTGGTATTCTTCCTTTATTTAGGCATTTGTTGAGAAGGATCCGTACGTTATCCAACAGATATTCTCCACCCATCTTCAACATCTCGATGGTGATCTTATCTTCACCGGGGCATTTTTGGTTCTTCATCTGATTGAGCGCAATTTTCAGTTTATTTGTATCAATTTCAGGAATGTCTTCAGAACCGGTATTAAGAATATGTCTTTTGATATATTTCTGTTCTTGATTTTCAGAATTATAAAGTTTTTTGTAAAATTCTTCAATGACAACTACTATTTCTTCCCTCTTGCTGACCAAGATACCTTCAGAGTTCTTTATTTTCGTCATTTTAGTTCTTCCATTTGATGGTTTCGATCTGAGGACTTTCATGTTTTTGTTGTTTTCAATAGTTTCTTTAACTAGCTGTGTCTTCCAATCTCTCAGATCTTTCCGAATACATCTGTTTATTTTCCCCATTCAATATTTTATAGCTGTCATCCTCCCGACTTGTTTTCCTCCTTTTTTCAATTAGATGTCTGGTATTTTGACTGATTTTCCCTGTGTTTTTCTGAGTACTGCACAGGAATAAAAATTACCCTGCTAAAAATTCCTAGATCACACTCCTGGTATGAAAAAATCCTGTAAAACCAAACATACACTTTTGAGGAATATCGATATTATCGCAATTGATGGTTCTTGAGAAGATTCATGAAATAAGCCTAAACAATTGTCGCCGAAGGAGAAAACAATGGTCCGATATTTTTAAGCCCCGCGACCACTAGAAATCTTCGATATCTTCATCTTCAATATACAATAAATATTCTCGAAAAACAGGAGTGCGGTCGGTTTGGACGAATTTGCTATAAAATTAATTAAGCACATTTCTGATGTTATTTTGGATTCTCTGTAATATTGTAAATATTAGCTTATGAAATGGAATCTTCCCAGAAATAATGAAATGTGCCAATATATTATTGATATATAAAAGCGGGATAGAACTGCCATAAGAAACTACTTGCCGATAGCAATTTTAAATGATAAAGTAAGATATTGCAAAAAATAAATTACAATAGCTTTTGGAAACAAAAAATTGTGCTATTAAACTCACAACATAGATTTAGGCTAGAAACACAATCCGGGTCATATGTGTCGTTCTGGAGTCACTTAATCAAAATGAGACTGTTGTAGCCTGTAAGAGTTTTGATAGTGTAGTCTAAACTATTGAATTAGAGAAAAAGAGAAGTAGCATTACAATTTAAGCTACTTTTCTGGTAGAGGACAATATATTGCGGCTGAAGGATACATGCAAACCTTAAAGAGGGATTCCTCAAGACTCGGTAGTTGGACCTCTACTTACTTGTCTTGTAGATGACTTACTAGTAAAATTTGCGGATAACACAAATGTGATAGTGAGCGGAAATAATACAGATTATCTAAAACGAAAAACTTCAAGAAATTTAAATATTCTAGCACATACAGACAGCACAAAAAATTCAGTTGCTCCGATTTCCTTTGACAGAAACTTCGAGAAAATTAATTTCACATAAAAATAATATAGAATAGATGGAGGTGAACATGGCTACGTAAAACGAAATACCATTAATTTAGAGTCCATTAAATATAAACATTCTTTCCTGCAGAAAAGGTCACCTTTTATATTATAAAATTGTTCAATAAACTACCAGTTCATATCCGCAATGAGCACCCGAAAATATTGAAAAAATTCCTTCAGGTTTCTGTTTTTCAGCTTTTTGCATCTTCTGTTCAGAGTTTTAGAATTATTAATCCCAATACCTTTCAAGATAGAAAGATGAATAGTTTTATTTGATGAAAATCCATAATGAGATACATACAGCATGTCATAGAATAAATTACATTCTTACTTTCAAAAAGAAAACATATTTACTTAATGTCTGCAGTGACGTCAATTATAAAGTCTGTTATGCAGGTAATCTCAACAGCTCTGGCCGCTTACTATCATTGAAATAATAATAATAAATACATTACCATATTTATCAGACTGTAACCAACGCTAGTACCAAGTAAATTTGAATAATCTTGTGTGTCTGTTTTCTATGCTATCAAAGATCTTAAACGCATAAAAATTGAATATGATTCTAAAATGTAAATTCAAAGTACAAACCAAGGTATTCAACATACACATAAGTTCAATGAATTACCTGACATTAGTGTATTTTAAGAATTATCCTCGGTAAATAACATACTAGTAATTTTTGTTTCAATCAATATTTGTGTGGATATTAAGAAGCAATTTCAGAAACCTGGGAGGCAAAGGTAAATGTTTATAAAGTTTTTAATTCAATTAATTCAGACTGGATAAGATGATTGATGATGAATAGAACAAGTCCCCAGGGTGGTACCTTCAGGTTTGACCTTTCTAACATCCACATATTTGAACTATTATGTAGTGTCTATTGACAGGTATTACTTCCTTCATTCGATTTCCGACGTCGGTGAAATGTAGGTATTTTGCTTTCAGAAATCACAGATTTAACATGTACCCACACGGGCACATGCCATCATTGATCAAACAACAATCAATAACTGCCCCAAATTATATGTAAAAAGAAAATCGATGCTTTCTATAAATGTATGTATTTAGTATAAAATTCAAATTTTTGTAGGTGTTCTATGCTACGAATTTTTAGTGGGGCGTCCGCCATTTGAGAGTGCTGGGCAAGATGAAACGTACAGGAAAATTAGACAAATAGATATGCAGTTTCCAAGCTGGGTACCACCAGGGGCAAGGGATTTAATATCGAGAGTAAGTGACAAATATATTTCTCCCTTTAGGGTCAATTTGTAGTGTAGATGTACACAAACATATTGAAAATATATAAAGTGCAAAGTTAAGTTTTTGTAATTGAAGTTACTATTTATTTTTAGCTTTTAGTACATGATGCCCAAAAGAGGTTGCCAATTCAACAAGTTATGAAGCATCCATGGATCGTCCAACTTTATAAAAAATGATAATTTATAATTTTATTTTAATTAATATTATTTAACGTGTATAATTAATTTTAAAAGATATAAAACCAGATTAAATAAATTCATTCGAAAACCTAATATTTCTCATTTTGCCACTTAAGAACTAAAAATTTCAACAAACAGGAGACATGAAATTTTCAGAATTGACCTTCATGAACCTAAATACTCCAGAACAATATGTTACTTATTTTCAGTATACGCTGTGAGTTACCTGTCTTTAGTTGGATATACTGAGGATATTAAGTTCCAAAGGAATTTGAAATAGAAGTGTTTCATTTGGACCATAGGAAATGATGTTCATAAGATCAAGTGTATTGAACGATAGCAAATAGAAATTTAATTCATAAATTAAAAAAATTTTAAGTAGTTAAAATGTAGCCCCTTCCTCTTGCAAATATATTTTCGCTCTTTGTGGCAACAGTGTCAAAGCGTTTTCGCTAGTATTAATCGATTCTTGATATTTGAATTTGGGAGGCTTTTACTAGGTAGAATTCCATTATCAATAATAAAAACAAGTAATGTATTTTTAGGAATTTTACTTAATAATTGTGATGCATAACGCTTTTCACTTCACTGTAGCTTCTTCAGACGAATGAATGTACAGAAAATAAAAATGAGAATATAAATACAAATGTTTTCAAGTAATTAAAAGCTTATTGGGTTGCTTCTTCTTAAGTGGTTATTGATGACAGGTATATGCAATACACCAGTCTCAAAGAAAAAAATCTCAGTGTCAGAAGACCTCGGAGATCAGTGCATTTCCTAACCATTTATTATTCAATAACTTGAGCACATTTCTAGCAATGAAGTGGTGTCCCATATTGCTGAATATGATTAATACTCATTTGCTTCAAAGGAATATTTTCATACATGATGATACATCATATTCTTGAAAATTAAAAATAGTTATCGTTTTTATGATTTTTTCATTTCGATGAAACACACTCATCTGTGAAAAATTCTTCTTCCCTCACGGCGCCCATATGGGCAGCACTCAGGGCACCATACGATGGCCGCATAGGTATACACTGTTGTGTATAGCCAATATATCGTTCGGTTTGAGTCCTCATCTGGGGCCGAATAGTCTCCGGCAAGCCCAGAGTGTGTTTTACGCTTGTCTTTCAATGTGATTTTCCCAATTTAGTTTGGCGTCAAGCATGACACCTAGGCATTTCACTTGTTTTACTAGTGTTAGTTCCCCGTTGAAAAGAATGGGTGCCTTGAAGGGTGGTAGTTTCCTCTTTCGAGTGAATAGAATCATGTTTGTTTTGTTCGGATTTACAGACAGGTCGTACTCTCTGCACCATTGTTCAGTCATTTGCAGAGCGTTCTGCGCAACTTCATATATGGTGCTGAGGTTTTTTTTCCACGAACAAGGAGGACGAGATCGTCGGCATAACCCACCGCAAGTGCCCACCATCGGCAAGGGCCGCCAGTAGCCCATCCAGCACGAGGTTCCAAAGAAGAGGAGATAGTACTCCCCCTGTGTGGACATCTGCTGGCGGTCCCCCGGACGGTCGACTCGCCGAGGTGAACCTCGATGCGCCTGGTCGACAACAGACGTCCCACCCACCTTGCTATGGTTTTGTTTATTCCTACAATAGCTTTATCTACTGATTTGTATAGTGTGTTGTCGAAAACTCCCGCTATATCTTGGAATATTCCTAGAGTCACTTCGCCTTTTTCCAGTCCTTTCTCGATATACCCTACTACGGATTGTAGTGCTGAGTCACCTCATCTACTTTGCTCGTAGTCATGTTGAGTGATATATAGGCGGTGCTTCACTAGGGTGTTCTCCCTAAGATGTCTTTCTACTAGTCTCTCCATAGTCTTCAGTAGGAAGGAGGTGAGACTAATTGGTCAAAAATCTTTGGCGATTTTATGTATTATATCTTGCCCGGCTTGGGGATGAAAACAACCCAAACCCTTTTCCAGGGGTCCGGAAAGTATCCCAAAGCTAGGCAGGATCTGAAGATGTGGATTAAATGCATAACAAATTGGTCCATACCTTTTATTAAGTGTGCAGGGTATATGTCATCTATTCCTGGTTCTTTATATGGTTGAAAGGTAGCCCATCGAACCTTTTCCACTGTAACTACCATTGAGGCTGTGTTCCAATTTGTTTTGTCAGCATGTCCAGTGGATTTCTGGATTGCTGTGTTGTCGATGAGGAAACCCGGAAAGTGAACTTCCGCCAGATGCCTCAGTGTTTCATCCTTCGTCTGTGCTTTTACTCCTTCTGGTGTATCAAGACTTTGGATGTTTGTCGGTCCCGCTGCAGAGAGAATGCGACGAAGACGGTTTGTCTCCGCTACACTCTCTATTTTTCGCAGTAGGAATGCCATGCTTATTTTTAGATTTTTTTATCAATCCTTTGTATGCACTTTGGGCTTCCTTGTAGTTGTCTCAATCGCTTTTTGTGTTAGTGCGCATCGCTTTATTTAGGAGGCGTCTGCTTTTCATCCTTTGGGCAGCGAGTTCTGCTGTCCACCATAAGGCAATTGTTATTGTACGCCAAGGTGATACTGGTTTGCAGTTTCTCAACGGCAGCTTCCGGATCCTTGATGTTTTTCGGTATCTTAACTGTTGGTTCCACCATTTCTGACAATTCTTCCCGGTATCGGTCATTCAATACTCACTCGCCACTCTATTACATTGATTGATTGATTTTGGTTCAAACATTCGTTAATTCAATTTTTTCTATTGGTTTATTCTACGAGTTTGAGCTTTATAGAGGCATATTTCATATAATTTTCGACGAAAACAATCTATAAATAATAAATATGCATTGTATTCTACAAGCATAAGTTACCTACAGCTATTGAAAAATTGTATTAATTCTCCCAATTTCATTCAATATTCACTATAAAAGAATTCAAATTCGAGTAATATTAAAAGTAATTATTTGCTTGTGTACAGAATCGAACTAATCATATGGGGATTATTTATGTAAATTGGATAGGTGTTGTCTAAAGGAATATTTTCGGAAATATGTTTCTGGATAATATATTATTCTCCTAAATATTCTCAAATAATACAGTTTAACACTATTTTTGATAACAATTCTTTACTTGGTTTGTTATGGTAAAATTCATAATATAATTTAACAAATTAAATCGATGAAATATAATATACATTGAATATTTATAGTACACTACTGAAACTTTTTCACTAGTTGCGAAATAATTATATATACAAAATCAACTGAACAATAAGTAAAATATATTTAAAAATGGCCAAATTTGAAAAACATCTATTAAATAATTTTAAAAAGAAAAATAAAGATAAATCAGTTTCATCGAATTATGTGTTCCAGAATGAAATCAACAATAAGGTAATACTTTTTAATGAAGAAATGTTATGCTAGCAAGTATGCCAATTTTTGCAACACCAAAGACTATCCATCGTTTTATTTACAAGTACAGATAATTTCTAAAATATTGGAATATAATTATCAATTTTAGCTCTATGTTTTTGAGCAACGCATTCCGCTATCCAAACTATGTTGCGGCATTCTTGTTCCTTGAGTTTCAAGTAAGAATAGAATACCCCAAAGTGGAATTGTTGCATGAAAACATTTACGTTGAGACGAACCTAAAAAATAAAAACAGTATTGTTTTAATCGAACGGAATTATCTATAAATATGGTGAAATATTTCGAAAGTAATCTGGCGAAATATTGTTGTGGCGATTCCTCCTTCAACTGTAAGACGGAAAGTTTCTATAAAAGTATGTGTTGACTTTTTGGTGTTAAATCAACACTGACTGTAAGTTAACTTTACATCGAATTCTATGTGACGGTACTGGTTGTCAAAACTAAGCAGAAACAACATGTTTAATTCTAAGTAACCTTTGAAATATTTAAATAATAGTTTGAAAGTTTTAATTTTTCATATTGCTTCAGGGACAGGTAGCAAATTGGTTTAAATTTTTATTTAGAAAACGAAGCGAGATACAGAAAATATTCAAAAGACAAAAACTTGTATTTTAATTTACTGATCCGATTATAACACAAAAATTAAAAAGTGGATTGAATCTGATTTCTCGTTTTTATATATGACACACACACACAGAACTCTAAACCTGTAATACAAGTAAAAATAATTTTTATCTGTGATTGTAACTTAAACTTAGAATGTAAAATGTACATAAGTAAAATCGTGAGAATAGCAGGTAAAATGAAACCTATACTAATGACACACATCAGCATTTTACAGGAGGGGTAAAATAACAGTCTTTAAAATGTTTGAAATACAAAATTCAGTTCAATGTGTTTCACAAAAGTAATTCAACTCAACAATAAGTTATCGCCAATGGAACTTGCTTTCTTCTTTTTTATGTACGGAGCCCCTAAAATAACCACCTGATTACATAAGTATCGATGGATGTTTTGTTAAAAACACTCGAAATAAGAAACAAGGGCAATTAGCTTATCTTCCTCCAATCTCAGTTGCTGCTCATCAACATCTTATACGGGTATATTACTAAGTTCAAGTGTGGTTTGGTTATCAGCTAGACCTAAAAAACTGTGGTTGGAAGTTGGTCGACAACACCAACCAATTCAGATTTTACTCCTAGGCATACTGCTAAACACAACTTTTTGCAATTGTAAAAAGGGGTGCACTGCTGAATGTGTTGCAAAAGAGTTGAACTGTTTTGCTCTCTGGGATGTATACATTGTCAAAGCCGGTCATGTTCTATTGTTAAATCACATCAATGGTAAAGGATTCATTTGATAACAACAGGGAAGCATGTGATACATCGCTATTGACGCAATTTGACTATACTCAGAATGAAGAAGAAAATCAAGAAAAAGTATTCGAAGAGTATGAATCAGATGAATGAATTACAGTACTCTTTTTTAAGTTTACATCCCTTTTATCATTTCCAGCCCTTGCTAATATCTGTTATTATTATGCAATAGTTTCAAATTAAAAAAAAATCACAACAGATCTGTGGAATAGACCTATTAGGGAAACCATAATAAAAAACCACCTAAGTACAATTCCTCAGAGGTGACGCTGAAATGTGTGCAAATTATGATTGTTACAATTTTTTCAATTGTATCTTAGAAATGGTGGCTCTTAGGAAAAAAGTATTCATACCTTTTTTATAATTATTTTATGATCTATAACTTTCGTCTGAAGTAATTTTACGACTAAACTTACAGTATTGGTAAAAATTGCGAAAACCCATTTTTTTGATCTTCGACCTCGAGTAAATTCTTGTCTGAGGCCCGGAAAGATTAGAAATTTTTAGATATTGTTCTTAATCATGCTTTGAACTATTTCACTCATTTTCAGCTGGATGTTATTTCTGCATCTTTGGAAGTCTAGATTGACCGGACTATAATCTTATACTACCTCAACTTAGTTTATTATTCACCTCATGTTCAAAGAATTTATCCTCCAAAGTTTTATCTCCTGGATTGTTTCCTGAATCTTCAAATAGCTTAGAGTACTCAGCATAATACTCAGCAACTGCTTTCACTTGGTCGTAGTCCTCTGCTCTTGCTAAAGCAGCCAAACCATCAGGGTTCAATTTTCCACAACGAGGATACAACTTTGCGCGATCATCTTTGCTAAGTTCAGTTCCGAAGGAATTGATTGTAATGATGATAGCACGACGATCTGCCTCGAACTGTAAGGATAATCAGAACTATCAGAAGTGAAATGAGCTAATAAGAAATGGCATGTACATCATTCAACATGGAAAATATTTTAATTTTTTCTTAAAAGAAAGGAATGTTTACTTTCATTTTATAGTCAAATGCTAATTGTGCTTGTTACAGCATGTAAAATAATATAATTCTAAAAGCTAAGAGATTGACTATATTTTCATTACACTTACAGCCAAAATTTCACACATACAATCGGCTGTGGTTCCGCCAATATCTTTGCAAAATTGATAGAAAGCTTCAAGATAAGCCTTGTACAATGTATTACGAATGATTTCAATATTCATTTCATCTAAATCCTGCTCACTGATACAATCAACAAAGAAGGGCGCCAATGGTGTATCAACAAGTACAGCATTATACAATTCTGCTGGAGTCGAAGCAACATGAATAGCTTCCATCTGCTCAAAACTTCCTAAAGGATGGCATTTTGGTATCAATTCCCCAATTGGTCTTTGATGAAGAGTTCCAGTAATAAGAAGAATAATGTTATCAATCATATAACTGTAAGTAATAAAATCCAGGAATGTAGACAGGGGCTCCACAGCTTGATTTCTCATATGCTGAAACTCAATGACCAGTTTTTCTCTTAGTTTATTATCTATTGTGGATACAGATAAAGGGCTTGGTTCATTTGCCAAAAAAGTGCCATAGTCAGTTCCTTGAAGATGAAGTTTCAAATCTAAAATGAATACTTCTCATTAGAGGCTCTATAATTCAACTTATCACCAATTTTACCTTCAAGTGTTTCACACTGAACTAAATTCAAATAGTCGGATTGTTTAAGAATTCCACATTTGAATCCTCTGCAGAGACCTTCCAAATACCCACCATCAATATTAAAAAGACAACCCTTCATTTTTGTTTAATTCAAAGAAGAAATCACTCGATCCAAATCAGAATATCTGAAAACTAAACCACCCAAATACAAATCAATTAATTGTCATATGATCAACACAAATTGCGAATGGGAGAAAGCTGGAGATCGGTCATATGATCAGCAACTGTCACAAATCAGCCACACCACACACCAAGAACGCTATATTCTATACGTTCAACTAACCCAAAAACATTGGTATGGGAAGAGAAAAAGAAAAGCTTATAGCATTGCGTGCGCAAACCAACAAATTATGCATCACGTGTTATGAGCTTAACTATGCTTTTGATAAAGCTATCATTTACTAAGTACTTTTCGATGAAATTATTCGCATATATTCTTATGTGTAATTATTTGTATTCTATAAAAACATTCTCTTGCACAGAACATATGTTTGAACCATACTGTGGACCAGTGGAAGAGTATCCTGCTATGACACGGTGGTTGCCCGTTAGAGTCAGTAGAAACTATGTGTTGCACTATTTTCAAAGATAGAAGTATATATAAAAAAAACTAAGAATCTACCAATATCAAGTGATTGAATACGTTGCGAAATCAGAGACCATTGAACAGAAAGAAAAGAAGCATACTTGTGTATGCGTTTTCTGTACTGTGGTCCGTAGCGTCGATTATTCTCATGCGCCTTTGCCCACTCTCCTTTACTAAACAAGAAGTGGGGAAAGATATATTTTAAAAAACGTAAAGCTATAAAAATCTATTCCTAAGTCACGGCGAATAACTGAAGAAAATTTCAAGAATAGACTGACAAATTCTTTCAGGTTCTAAATATTCAATAATTTTAACAAAGTAAAATGTCTAAGGTAGAGCACAAAATTGGTAAGCATACTTGTTACATATTTTCCCATTCAACACGTGTATGTTCGAAGGGAGGTTATTTTTTCAAAATCTAATTTGCTTGTTTTCAATTTTTAGCCGATATCAGCTTAGCGGAATGGGGCAGAAAGGAAATTATGTTATCTGAAAATGAAATGCCAGGACTTATAACCTTACGTAAAAAGTACGGCGCTTCTAAGCCCTTAAAAGGCGCGAGAATTGCCGGTTCTCTTCATATGACCATACAAACCGCTGTTTTGATCGAAACTTTAGTTGAATTAGGAGCTGAGGTGAATAATATTTGTCAATTATCTTCCAGAATTGAAAATATGTAATATATCAAAAGCCAATACAACTAGATATAGTTGTTATGAAATTTTATTGAATTCATTCCTATTGAAGCTGAGAATAAGAATGAGTTTTATTCATATGGAAATTTCTTTTCAAAAAGTATTGGAAATAGAATTTGCCTTTTGTTGTGTGTGACCTCTATATCACATTGTTTATTCAGATACTTTTCGTTGATAACCTTTCTTTTGCAATTTTGAAATTGCATCATTGTGTTTTCTGATTAGACATATCAATTATGTGAATTTAAATAAATTGTTTGTCTCAATTTGAAAAAACAAAATTAAATCAATTTCTTTCAAACAAGTTATAGTTCACTATCATTGGATTATTTATTTGAAAACTATATGGCACACTCTGTAAAGGAGCTTGTAAGAAAGATTAATCTACTTTGGGCGATTATTTTATTTAGTATAGTGTCATTAGTCAAAATTTACTGAAAAAGTGTTTACTTACTAATTTTGGGTCCCAGAATCCAAATCTGAAATCGTTTTGCCCCAGATGGCTATCATTTAGGAAAAAAAATATTTCCTTGAAAGTCCTCTAGTCTGTATCATTCAAACTCTATAATTGCTTCATTAAAGTGCCCTGTTACTATTACAGTGAATAATATATACACATATGTACCATTAGTAATTCTCACTCAAGTATACATTAATTTCTTATTAAAATGCTTTTCAATTCAAATATTTATTTTCTAGACAGTTAACCCGCCATATTTACATGATTGCCCCTCTATTCTCATTATATTGACTCAATAGGTAAGTAGGACAGGTTTTAGGTAAAATTCGGTTAGTTAGGTTAGGTTTTGAAAGATTCCCATTTGAATTTCGGTCTCAGTTATGAACGAGATAGATAGTGAGTACTTCTATCTCTTTTTTGCATCGTTTTGAGCCGTACATCGTATAACATGTAACGAGAAAACATTGTAAATATGGTGGCTTAACTATCTAGAAAATAAATATTCGAATAGAAAAGCATTTTAATAAGAAATTAATGTATATTTAAGCGTAGAATTACTAATTGATGGTACATGTGTGTATATATTATCCATTGTAATAATAACAAGGCATTTTAATGAAGCAATTATAGAGTTTGAATGATGTAGACAAGAGGATTTTCAAGGAAATTTTGGTTTATTTTTTTCCTAAACGATGGCTTTTTGGGGCAAAACGATTTCAGATTTGGATTCTGGAACCCAAAATTAGTAAGTAAACACTTTTTCAGTGAATTTTGACTATTGACACTATACTAAATAATTACCCTACTTTGCTCCATGCTCAACATTATTGGAGTTTGATGGAAAATTGATAATACAACAATAATTGATGTATTTGTCTTTTGGTTTACATACAGTCACACCGATTTCAAAATATTTTTAGCAAATATTTGATTTTTGCAAATACATAATGAATTTTTCCTGTATAGGTCACCTATTTATGTTGTCTTATTGAGAAGGTAGATGCAAGTATCTAAATTTTTCTCTTTCCTAACTTGAAAACTACCATATTGTATGGTTTGGAGACTGAAAAATATCAACAAAAGATGAAGAATTCACTAAAGGCAATCAGAATCTAGACTCCATCACCTGGATAATAAAAATTTGTTACATCCAGAGTTTTTATAATATTGTAGATAATTTTGGCACTACATTCTGTTGGATTGTATTATAAAAACTTAGGTAATATTTATGTTTACTCTTATTCAGATTAGGTGGTCAAGTTCAAACATATTCAGTACTCAAGATCATGCAGCTGCTGCTCTAGTCAAAAAGGGTCTTTCCATATTTGCTTGGAAAGGAGAAACTGAAGAAGAATATAGTTGGTGCCTTGAGCAGACCATCAAATTTCCTGGAGAAAAAAGTTTTAACATGATCTTGGATGATGGCGGTGACTTGACCAATTTGATACATGAAAAGTATCCACAACTTCTGGCAGAATGCAAAGGAATAACTGAAGAAACTACCACAGGTGTTCACAATCTGTACCAGATGTTCAAAGAAGGAAAACTCAAAGTTCCTGCTTTCAACGTTAACGATTCAGTAACAAAGGTGAGATAATTATTTTTGCTTTATCTTCCACATATTTCTAAAATTTTTCCAAAGTTACTTTTTCTGTGTTTCGATTATATTATAGTAATTTTTATCAGGAAATTTTATTGAATTTTTAAGTTTCATTACTTAATTTATTCATATAATTTTTAGGGTTAGGTACCCCAAAAGGAATCCTTATAGGATCACTTAGTTGTAGGTCTGTCTGGCAAGATACTTTTCTATAAAACACATGTACATACTCAGGTCGGCAATCTCTTGCAACTTAAAAAAAAAACTTTGTCAACACAAACCAAAAGTACGTCCTTTATGTTGCATTTTGGGGCACATTTTGACACAATTATAGATAGATAGATATAGATAATGGTGAGGGCTGCTTAACAGCATGGCCACTGCGACGCAGTGGTCTATTGTACCACACTCTGTTCTCAATTTCACCCACAAGCTCTATCCTTCTTGTAAAGGATATAAGATTTGTGGGTGAGAGCTTAATGTGCTTGATCAGTTTCAGTATGTTAGTTCCAAGTTCGTCCAGAATGAAGGTCCCCAATAGACCACCCGCACAGGACCTGCTTCATTGATTCTATCTCATTCATATAGTTACATGAAGGGTCCTCAATCAATCCTAACTTATTTAGATGATTTCTTGGGCTACAGTGCCCCGTTAATATGGCAGTTAAAACCCTCAGGTCTAGCCTGCAGAATTTAAGCCAAGCCTTGGCTCTAGCAGTAGGAGATCCACTGATAGTAAGTCTAGAGTGCCTGAGACTAGTGAGGCTCAACCTGTGCTCTTGTAGCTTCAAGTTAGATTTCCATCAGTTATTTTCATTCCTTGCAGTCGCCAGGGGAATTCCAAGCATAGGCTCCGGTCTGGTGAACCTCAAGCCTGTTCCTTGAGCAGCCAATGAGTCTGCCTTCTCCTTACCCTCAATGCTCGAGTGTCCAGGTACCCACTTCAGACGGAGCATATTCTTTTCTCCTAGTGTGGCGAGCGTGGAGCGACATTCCTGCACAATAAGTGACCTGCAAATGTCGGATGCTAATACACTCAGTGCAGCTTGGCTATCGGTGATGGCGAATATTTCTGCTTCTTCTCCATGTTGGTATTGGGTATTGCTATGACAGACTTCATACTCTGCATCTCGTTCTCGATTTCAGACTGTAAAGCGTCGGGCACGAAGCTGAACATACTTGTTTAATTTCGGGAAACGCGATGGAATCTATAGGTAGCCATTCTAGCTGCTCCTATATTCAATTTCAATTTATCTCCTTCAAAAAATTACAAGGGATGTCATGGTGAATAAATAACAATAATAATAACTGTTATGCTTAACTATACAGAATATCGGAATATGACAATTTATGAAATTTATGTTCATGAGTCAGTTTGCGTTCAAATTTACGGCTCAAAATTATCCGTGAAGTATTCGTCCAAATTATAAAAACTAGCTTGGAGCGGTATTCTTTTGATAGTTCTCCTAAAACGACGAAATCACCATGCGAGGCCAAGTATCAGTTTCATGGCCTCAGTGCGTCTAGAGCGAAATGCTCCATGTAGGCCGTTCTCTGCAATTTAGAGAGCTTGAGCTGGGATTGCTTTTTAAGGCTGCACTCCCCCTTTTCCTGGTAAATGGTATCATAAGGGTTTTGTGGAGGTTTATACAAAGTTTCTCACCCTCACACCACCCCCGGATAGCTGAAATAGTCTCCTGATGTCTCTAAGGGACGTCGTCGTCATCTCCGACAGCCGGACTTACTATATCGTCAGCGTACGCTTGTACATAAGCATCCAGTGCGCCAGGTCATCAACCCTGACACAGTTAAGAGAATCAAAATATGCAGGGCACTTCCCGTTGTCCTAGAAACACGGAATTTTGCAGTGTCCTATGGTACAGAATAGGGAAAAACCTGAAAATTGAATTAGTAGTTAACGCTGTCGAAAGATGCGGCCGTTTATGTTTTATTTGCTGCATTTTTTTGAAAGTCGTAAGGGAATGAAAACTTGTAAGGTGTTTCCCGTTAACCAAGAGCGTGAAATCGGCTAGAAGCAATGTCTTATAGTATTGATACAGGAAAAAATTTGAAAACTAAATTTGTAGTCGTATCATTTTTTTTTTACGACAATGGTTTATTCAGCGTTTCTTAGGAACGCGTGAAGGTAGCGAGTTGAGATTGATACCAAACACTAGGTCAGCGACTACTTGAAACTGTAAAAATCATAACAAATGCTGAGGTAAATAATCCCTTGGATCTGCGAAATTTAACTTCTCAGTCAACGCCATCGGAAAATACAGCCGTCGCATTCTACTGCTTACTTCGACTACTTTGAGTTGATCTAGATACATAAAATTTAGCGAGAGCAATGTCTATTAGCACGAATACAAGAAAAAATTTGAAAACTGAAAATTTGTAGCTACATTATGAAATTTCTTTTTTAATAATGAACGTATGCATCTTTCTCTAAGAAATACGTAGAGATAGCGAATTGAAATTGATAACAGATATTCAGGCCTGTAATGCAACCTGAAAATCTTGTTTATGTAGCATTTTTCTGCATATTTTGACTCTCGCAAAGAAATCAACAGCTGTAGGATATTCCAGTTTACTTAGAATCATGAAATATTGCAAGAAGCAATGCCATTTATCCAAAGTTTAAGAAGATTACGAAAACTATAGCTTGGTAGTAGCATCACAAAAATTTTCGATAATGAACTTAATCGGGTTTTCTCAGGATCAGGTAGGGATATAAAGTTGAAATTAATTGATCATTCCTGTTGTCTCAATATAATGAAAACCTGCAAGAAGCAATAAGAAGAGCACAAGTAAGGGCGAATATTTGAGAACTGCTAATTTGTAATTACCTATCAGAAAAAATCGTTTATTTGTGATCAAATGAAATCTTCTCATTCGCGGGGATAATGATGTTCCCCGCGATTGGAAACTGAATTTGGTTGGGATAGTGATTTGTGAGGAGGCGCAAGAGTCCCATACCACGATATTTACGATTGAACAAATACGATTTCTACGAAAGTCTACAGATATTGGACAATTTAGACAGATAAGCGGTGGTGTTAATCGTCTGTATATCAGATATCTTTGAGGTATCGAATTTTATCGGAGAATTTCAAAGTTGATCAATAATATTAATCGATTCCTTTAGTGAATTGAAATACCTTGTAGCTTCTACGGAACCCTCGGTGCGCGAGTTCTACTCGCACTTGTCGGATTTTTCGAATTCCCAAATCAGACTCTCCTTCATAGGAACAATTATAAGTGAAATCACTTATTAGAATTTGAAATAAATTCTAAACAAACCAACAGAAATTATACTTTTTCCTTAATATCAATTGACAAGTAACTTTAGACAACAAACATTCAAAATATTTGTTCGCCACAAAAAAAACTAACTTCATTATTCATATTGGATAATGAAACAGTGTTCTGGTCGGATGATGCTGATTCGTGTCTTCCAAATCGGAGTGAAAGGAACTGATTTCACGATATTCATCTTTAGCGCGGCCAGTAGGACCGGATGTCAGCAAATGAAAGTTATAGGTTATATAGATTAGTTTGTGAACTTTCAACATGAAAATTCATATTAAAGCCACCTAAAGTTTTTCAAAACTCCTTCCCAGCTGTTTAATCAAAATAAAAAGAACTCACCAATTAATCAGAAAATCTCAGGGGGTATAAATGTTCTAGACTTGAAATTTGGTAAGTAGATTTCTAAAGAAAGAAATATGATTGGAGTTTTTTTTGACAATTTTCTTGTCATTATTTTGTCAATTACTTTGGATACTTTAAATCCAAATTTTCATTTGATATATAAACTTTATAGAAAAGATCTTCCAATATTTTTACCTTAGGTTTGTCTATTCCATTTTTTTAATGAAAATATTAAGAAAACAATTGTGGGCATAAATAAACAGTTTCACTCAGGAATTGGGACTCTACTCTTCAAATTCAAAATTCTTACGAATATGTTAACCCACCATTAAATAAATATTTTAGAATAAGTATTGTGAAGAAACAGCTTTATAGTTCTAATTTTATACCATTTCAGTGCTATATATTACAATTTAATACTTTAAAACATCAAATTAGTGTAAACCGCTTGGTAGGGTATTATAGGGCAACCATAATGTGTTAGAGTTAGGCCGCTTTACCACTTAGTACCAACATTGGCAAGTACACTAACTACACAAATTCAATAATTATGATCGAAATATAATTTCAGATTAATCATAACGTGAAATGTTATGCGAAGAAGCTCGATGCTCGACGCTACCCTTTCAATTACTCGTTTCCTACGAGAACGGTGCCATAATATGAGTACGAATATAAATCGGTGGATGACGTTACTGAAACGTTATTTGTGCAAACCAATTATGCTGGTTTCGCAGAGAGTTAATCGTGAGCAGAACTTAGAGAAGCGGGTCTGCTATTTACATAACGGCCGCATGATAATGGGCGAATTTTTCTGTTGAATTATTTTCATTATCATAATTTCGATGATATGGACTAGAGAAACGCTTTATATAATATAAAAATAAACTGAAGGCAAACCCAAGTAAAGCAAAATTTGTAAAATGATATTGAGCAATATTCTCCGATTTGCTACAATTAGAAAATAGGCTTCTATGCACGGTTTTTGAATATCTTACTCCCCTTAAAACGATATTTTTCATTTCCGATGCTTTGAAACGCCATAGTTTAGAACAAACTGTTCTATTTTAACCGATCATCGTTGAAGAACTCTTTCTAAGATACCGTCTTTCGTACCGTCGAAAGACTGCCGCCTTGAACTTGTAGATAGTAAAGGAGAGAGCAAACTTTTTTTTCAAAAGAAAAGCGTCACTCATCTTAGTATTAACTCACTGCTTGGCAGCAGTGGCCAAACGAATACATTCACTGTATATTCATTTTCAAGTTTTTAGTTTTCTCATGTGAAGAACCATCATCGGGAATAAAGTAATTGTGTAATTGTTCGTATTTTCACATTATGGTTTAGATGGAATGCTAAAAACAGTACACAGGCACATAAGAGAGATAGAATTTCATTGAAAGGTCAACGTATTGTGAAAATGTTCAAAATGAAAGCGATTATTGGATAATTGCAATTTAATTCGAATTCTATATTCATATTTATATACGTATAAGTTTTATATGAGAGATTAAATTTCATTAAAAGATCACAATAATGAGAAAATTATATAAATGAGAGCTATTATATTGGATGAATTAAAATTGAATTCGAATTCTCCAAGAAATTTCTATTTCAATTTTGAAATTAGGCTTCATTGTTTCATTTCGAAAAATAATGAAGGTCACAATACTTATTTGAACAGGAACAGTTATTAATCTTAACAAATAAAACTGGAAATACTAGATTTTGATATCTTAAAATCTAATTGTGATATTAGATAGTAATATAAATAAACCTTAATTATTTGGAATGTGATATTTAAGCTTGAATAAATTCTGAACAAATAGTTTAATTGTATCGTTTTGTCAACTTGCTACATTTTATTACCTCATATGCAGGTAATCTTCTCCGATTTTCTCGATTTTTCATAATTCTTAGTACCCATCAAAAGACCCTTGCTAAATTTCGAGATTTTTCTGATTATCCTTCAAGAAATATCGAACTCTAAAAACGATATCTTATTGATTTTTGATCATAACTTTTTTAATAATAACCCCAATTGAAGCAGAATTTTTTTGAATCTTTTCTTCATTACCTTTTCAAAAAGAATACAAGATGATATTCAAATTGCTTCTGTTTTAAGGTTTTACAATTTGAATCGTTGCTTCAAAAGTGAGTGCATATTTTGGATTTTCTGAAGTTTCCTTATTGCAAACTCTAAACTTTTAAGGCCATTCAGCTCTAGGGCTCTCTATATTTACCGTTTTTACGGACTTTCATAAATAAACTTTTTCGCATTTTCAAATCACAATAAATGTCAATTCTTACAGGATATAGTCTGTTTTTATTTTCAATTTATATAGTAACTTGTTTTCAGAATTAGGAAGGACACATAAAGTATGTTTATAAATAATAATAACAACAGTTTATATTTCCTACATATTTAAAAATTGTTTTGATACTATTTTTCGTTTCATAATATTCATTTGGTTGAATGATAATATCCTGATAAATATGTATTTATAAATAAAATTCCATTTTCTTCCTTTATATGCCTTCGGTTATTGTGACCATTTAGATTCCAACTTCAATGACTACTTATACTCCTATTTCAATAACTGTTTCTATTATAGACAAAACATAACGTCCAAACCTCTACGGGAATCGAACCGGCAACGACCGCGCCAAACTAGAATAATCTCCATGCTATGCGACCGCGGTGGTTTATGCTGTCCCATTTCTAAACCGATAGTTCAGTTATTTATTTATCAGTATCATAACATCTACTACATCATTCACTATTTGAAGCCAATGATATATAATTATTATGTATGTATAATAAACTAAGTATACATGATCATTGACTTGAAATAATGAAAGATATAGTAGAGGTTATGCTACGGATAAATGATCAACGGAACTGTCGGTTTAAAAACGATTAGCAACGGCACCGCTTGAGACATTCATTTATTCATGTATAAATAAACATTCACTAAGATAATATTATTTAAATGACAGAATATTTAGTACATAAAATAGTATCCAAAATATAGTTTCAAAACAATATACTGCTATTACTGTTCATAAACAGACTGAACGTGTACTTTCTAATTCAAAAAGCCCGATAACAATGACAACTGACTCACTTTATATAAAAGAAATAAGAACAGACTATACCGAAAAAATGGACATTTATAGTGACTTAAATTTTTATTTTTTTAACCATTCAAGAAGAAATAGTAATTATGAACAGCCTCCGAACACGTTTAAAAATTGAAGAAAAAATAAGAGTTTGCAATAAGAAAATTTTATAAAAATAAAATTATGCACTCAGTTTCATAGCCGCGATTCAAATTCCTAAAGCTTAATCAAAATAAGCTTAAATATTCATATTTCGAAAGTTCGTGAAGAAAAATTAAAAAAAAAAATGTTTCAATTATTTGGACAGTCATTGAAAGTTTTGAAATGAAAAAACAATAAAAGGGCGGTTTTCTGGAACTTCGAGATCTCGTGAACAGGTAATCAGAAAAATTTCAAAATTTACCTAGAACGGTCTTTATTGAGTTAAAAAACTAAAAAATACTATTTAGACATATATAGAACACTGGCTTCCCTTAAGATTTTGCTCAAAAAACTCTTCTCACAAAAAAATTCGAGTTATTGGATTTGAAAGCTACAAGCCCAACATCAAACAGATTTCCAGTTATATGAAGTAACAGTATTTTGTGAATTGTATCTTTTTCAGTATATTTTATATCTTTACAACTAGTTTCATTCCAGAGTAAATTTGATAATCTGTATGGTTGTCGTGAATCTCTCATTGATGGAATCAAAAGAGCTACTGATGTCATGCTAGCAGGAAAAGTTGCAGTTGTAGCTGGATATGGTGATGTAGGTAAAGGATGTGCTCAATCTCTGAGGGCTCTTGGAGCTCGTGTGATAATTACTGAAATTGATCCCATCAACGCTCTGCAAGCAGCAATGGAAGGTTATCAAGTCACCACAATGGATGAAGCCAGTAAGGAAGGACAGGTAAGTGACGTTTAGATTAGCGAATGTTTCCTAATATTTTATATGTTTCCGTATAAAGGACATCAAAAATTAGAATAAGGAAACCAAAAATTTTAAAAATTATTGTTCAGGGAGAATTAATTCAAATAAAAATCGTGTGGGAATAAAAAATGTTTTTGTGATCGATTTTACATTGTAAAATCCTCATTAGAATTTTCAAAAAACAAGCAAATTTTTGAGGCTGGACTTGTATTTTGTTTTTTTTTTGAGTAATTAATTAATTCGAAATAAAACAGTTATTAAGGTGGTAGATGAGTAAAGTTTTGCTTAAATAAGAAACGAATTGAACTTACAATTGAAAAGTTATGGCCACAAGGAATTTCTGTCTACTTTCATAAGACGCCCTATATATTATCAAGCCACGGGGCAGAAAAATTTCAATGATCATTACATACTCTGGATAGCAACCACTTTACCAAGTAGGAGTATGTACAGTACCTTATGACTTTATAGAGCAGTAGCATGATTGGAATACTTTCATTATTTATCCAAGAACAAAAATTGCTTCATTTATTCCTGCTGGAAGGCCTTGTGTTTTTCCAGTATTAATAATTCTATCGTTATAACCCTAGTTGTTGGCTTCCTTCAATAGATTGCAATGATGTTCTCTTAGTTTTTCATTCGAATTTTTTAATAAAAAATGGTAGAGATCTCCAAGTTCTCCTTTTCTATCAGTTATTCTTTATCTAGCTCTTCGATCTACTCAGAGTTGCAGCTCTCAGATTGGTGCCATAAAGATTTGTTGTTGATTCTGTTTTTCTTTTTAAATTTCACCTTTCTATGATGAAAATCATTGATCAAATTATCACATTTGTCGACTTCATTTTTAATTTTCTTCACGTTCTGAGGAAATGTGTTTCTTCTTTTGATGATGATCAACGATATGACGTCATCGTCATTCAAAGGGAAAAAAAGAAACCTTATAGGATCACTTTGTTGTCCGTTTGTTAAGACACTTTTCTCAGAAACACGTGGAGGTATGAAGTTCAAAATTTATACCGAATACTCTGGTCGTTAATGTCTTACAACGGTTCAAGTCCAAATGTACGATCTTCTATGTTGCATTTTACGGCAGATTTTAGCACTGTCGAGTGAATCAAAACCTACAGGGCACTTCTTATTGACCTAGAAACATGAGGTTTGGCGGGAAGTAATGTGATATAAATTATATGTCTTAGATAAAGTAAAAAATCTAAAAACGAAATTTATAGTTGCATCACGAAAAAAAATGTTTCTATAATGGACGTACCTTTTTCTAAGAAACGCTTGAAGGTATCAGGTTGAAGTTGATACCAGATACCTGGTCTACAATCCCTTTGATCTGTGAAAAGAATAAAACTTCTTAGAAAACACTATCGGGAAACTCGTTTATGTCGCATTCGGCTGCACACTCAATAATCGCAAGTGAATCACGGATACAGAGAAAAATGCGGAAACTCTGAATTTATAGTTACATCGCGAAAAAATTCTATGTTATAATGAAGGAATTCACCTTTTTCCAAGAAACGCGTAAAGGTAGCGAATTGAAATTGGCTTCAAATGTGCAATTTCTCTGATCTGTGAAAAAAAATCAAATTTTTAAGTCAACACAACCGGGAAATATGGAAGTTTATGTTTTGACGCATTCTGCTGCTTATTTTGACTCTCGTTAGGAAATCATAAGCTATATGGTATTTTCTGTTTGCCTAGAATCATGAAATTTTGCAAGAAGCAATGCCGTTTGTCCAAAGTGGAAGGAAAAATTCGAAAATGTAGACTTGTAGTTGAATCGCAAAAACAATGCGATAATTAATTTATCCGCATTTTCTCCGGATCACGTAGGCGTATAAATTGAAATAACTAATAATTCCTGTTGTCTCAAAAGCATTCTGCAAGAAGAAATATTTTAAAACACACCATAGTAGGAAATTATAGGAATAACAATGGAAAGCTATACAATAAATAACAAGTTGAAACAATTAAACAAAGGAGTGTCAGCATATATTTGATGACAGACGTGCGGTGCTTTTGATTGTCGGTATATCGAAAATCTGAGATATCCAATATCATAAGAGAATTTCAAGTGTGACACCAATAATATTTATCAATTTCTTTAGTATGTTTATTCTGTACATTTCTAGAATTTCATGCGAATGTTTTAAAATGGTGACATGGTAACCCTTTAACTGCAAAACTATGATTCTAGTAAAGAAATAACAATGACTTTTTTTGTAGATCTTTGTTACAACAACCGGGAATAAGGACATTATATCTGGTGAACATATGCTCCAAATGAAAGAAGACAGTATTGTTTGCAACATTGGCCATTTTGATATTGAAGTTGATATTAAATGGCTCGAGGACAACGCCGTTTCAAAAGTGAATATTAAACCACAAGTAGATAGATATAAATTGAAAAATGGAAAGCATATAATATCTCTGTGTGAAGGAAGATTAGTCAATTTGGGATGTGCGACAGGACACGCCTCCTTTGTAATGTCGAATTCATTCACTAATCAAGTTTTGGCTCAAATTGAGCTGTGGACAAAACCAGGACAATATCCTGTTGGAGTTCATGTTTTACCTAAAATTTTGGATGAAGAGGTAGCTAGATTACATTTGGACCATTTGGGGGTTAAGTTAACAAAACTTACACCAGCTCAAGCTAAATATATGAAAGTGCCAGTAGACGGTCCTTATAAGGCTGATCATTATAGGTATTAGATTTGCCAGTAAATGTGTAAGCTTGTAAATGTTTTTGTGAATAAATGCACATTTCATAACATTTTTCATTTCTTATAAAATAATTTTATTTTGAATATTGAAACCTTAATTGCAAATAAATTCTATCCATTCAACCTTCAATTTGTCATGTGTATTCTCAGGTAAATTCCTCTACATTTTAAAGCAAATAAAAAAACCTTCAGTAAAATCTGCACTCATCAATGAAGAATCTGAACAAATATTTAACCATTCAGAGAAAATTTATTGCATAAAGCCTGAACAGGTTATGTATACATAACATTTCTTCAAATTATGATCTGAATTTTTCAAATTAAATTCATTTATGAGGGCCTACCCTTCAGTGGTACTGAATACCTTAACTACATTAAAATTTTTTACTTCACATGATTTGAAACTCTTGGTTGATAGTTCAGTTTAACCCCCACTGCATGATTTATTTTTGTCAAAAACAAATCAGAGTGAATTCAAACCATATATTAGAAGAAAAAGGTTGATGCCACATATGGCATTGTATGAATACAAGAAATTATTCCATATGAATAACAATTTTTAAATCAAATATATATATATATATATATATATATATATATATATATATATATATATATATATATATATATATATATATATTCAACACAAGGACTTTGTCTTTTTCTTGCTGTGGGACAAATGTAAAATTGCCATTGAGTGATGGTTTCTTTTCATGTATCACAGAACATAACACTTCACACCAATGAATGTCACCAATACCCATTCATTATTTTCTTCCCGTTGGCATTTGTGTGATTTGATATGAATATGTATGTACCAAAGAACTGTTGTGATTCAGTTATAGATAAATTCAGAGGCTTTTCTAGTTTCTATTGAAATGCGTAATAATTTGGTTGGACAAAAATATAAGTGTATTACTTTAATGAAAAAGCTAAACAATTGAGATGGCATTTCCAGGTCAGCTAACCTGAGAACTTTATAGAATATTTGTTGTTTCATCCTTTAACGATGTGCTCTGGAACTTACCCCATTTATGCCTCCTTTAGGCGACTTTTTCCAAGTATCACTTTTTTGTTCAAGGACAACATCCATAACTTGAACCCAGATTCGAACCAGGCAAGTTGGCGAAGCATATACCTACATACTTGCTCACTAACCGTGCAGCTACCGAGGCGGTTTATAGAATCTTCTGATAAAACCAAATTTGATTTTTTCCATTTTGACGTGTTGATTCTGTTTTTTTAAGAATTGATGCAAGTTTTTTTCACGGAAATTTCGTCTTCACTGTCGGCATCCATTGCAGAAATAACATCTGAAGAATCCACATTTTGTTCATTTTCACCTTCCTTGCAAGTTAAGGAATTATCGGATTGATCATCCGTTTCTGCATTCAGAAGTTTCACAACTTTCCATTCATAATATATATATATATATATATATATATTATATTATATTATATAGTCTATTATCACTAAAATTATTATCGATTCCTTAAATGCATGGTGAGGCATGTAAGACACAACGCTATTTTAGCATGATATTTTTCAATGCAAAATAAATTTCACCCTTCTATTAAACATAAGTAGGAATTTGAATATTATTTGTTTCCAAATATTTAAGATATTTATTGCTCTACATTAGGTGTGAACATCAATATAACGCAAGCACTGCACATCAAAGTGTAATCACTACAAAATGATACTTCAGATGGTAGAAGTATTTTAAAATACAGTATAAATATATCCCTTGAAGCTATCTTTTTAAGAAATTCAGTTTTTTCAGAATGATGTTGCTATAAGTATCTAAATTAGGTTTGAGACTTTTATTGACACTGTGCAGCAGTCGAAGTCGGAGCTATGGAAATTAATGTTGATTGTTTTTTCTATTATGATGGTCTAACCTAAAGATAAAACAATCAACAAAGAATATGCCTGCACGGTCGTTGCAACTTGAGCAGCAATATTTAAGGAAGCGCCAGGTTTTATAGCTAAGTCAGCCTCGGTATAGTCATGATTTAGCTCCCTGCGACGCTTTGGAGATGATACCTGAAAGCAAATACTTGGACTGCTTCCAGAACTGGAAACGGTGTTGGAAGCATTTTGTTAAATCTAATGAGGATGCAGGATAACCAGATAAGAAATATGGAGGTAAGTCTACAATCCTCGTTATCCTCGTTATACTTGTACTTGTCAGATCACCAATATTTATAAAAGTAGTCTGAGTATTGTGGAGTTAACAATAAATACAGAATTTCCATTCTTATAGGATATTTTGAAAAACATCATCAGCTTTTTCGGCGTTCAAAATCGTTCCACAATATATGCATTAATATTGAGAAAATTTACGCCAAAGGACGCAATAAATGATATCGCAAATTATATTTAATCAAAATACAATTTTCACTAGGATATATATGGTTGATTGTTATAAGAGATTCTCTGTGAATATAATGTTTCAAATATCGAGCTTCATGCAAAGTAGCATATAGCACCTGCCTAATAATAGAGGGTTGTTAGTGTTGTTTGTTTCGTTTGCTGTATGCATAATGTTAATATTAATTTATGTATACTTGATACACTGTATTTAGTATAACTAGGAAAAAATTCAACTTTTGCACCAAAATATTAATATTCAAATAATTGATCGATGAAGCCTGAACTACGTTATAGTTGATATTCATAATGAATAATAAAATAAAACAAGTTACTATGTTTTAACTATCACTAATTTATTGATGTAAAGAATGACAAAATTTTTACATCGGTTGGACCGGTTTCGGACATACGTCCATTATCAACAACAAGCTAATGAAAACTGAATACTCATATACAATACAGGAATTACCATCAATAAAATGCTAGTAGAGGTCACAGTAACTTGAATAATGGTGATTGGTAGGTAATTAAGCCTACCTGGTCGTTAAGGAGCTTGACCCTTTCTACCCTAGATGCCTTGAAAATTTCCATCGATTCAAAGAAATTGAGTTTATAAGATTTATCATAGGAATGAAGAATTTTTAGCTGTCGAAGTTCTGGGAAAAGATGACATTCATTCGGACAATGTGCAGCTAAAGCTGAATCATATTCCTGATGTAGGAATGACCGGAAATGTTCTTTGAATCTAGTCTCGAAAGAGCGTTCTGTTTGACCTATATAGAAGGAATTGCACGCAGAACATGTTAATTGGTATACTCCTGATTTTTCGAATTTATCGGTTTTATCTTTTATGTTGAAAAGCAGGCCTGACAATTTGCTAACTGGTTTGAATGCAATATGAACTTTTTTACTATCAGACAAAACTCTAACAATCTGTTCTGACGTCTTCCCAAAATATGTTAGAGACACATATTTTTCGGACTTTTCTCTCTTGGATTGGGGATATATCATGTTGAATGTGTTGTTGCGTATTTTTCGATTAATTAAACTCTCTATTGTTTTTATATCGAAGCCGTTGTTCTCTGCTATTAACATAGTGGTGTTAAATTCTGATTTTTGATCCATGTCCGATAGAGGCAAATAAATCGCTCTGTGAATCATGGATTTGAAGGCTGCTATTTTTTGAGAATACGGGTGAAATGAATCTATGAGTATGCCATTATCCGTGTACAATGGTTTTCTGAAGATATTAATTGATAAACGGTTATTATTCTCCCGGGTAATTGTTAGATCTAAGAAATTTATTTTACTATCGACTTCTGTTTCTACTTTGAACTTAATTTTAGGATGAATGTTATTAATGAAATTCAGGAAGATTTCTAGTTGTCTATTCGTTCCAATGAAACAGGCTAAAATGTCAACATATCGATACCAAAAGATCATTCACAATATAGTATAAAAAATTCATTAGAATTATCGAATAAAATAAATAATTTCCCCATGCCACCAACCGCAAAATTAATATCATTAGATGTAGATAATATGTTTTCGAATATACCTGCATCAGAATGTGTCCCCTTAATATCAAGTATTCTAGAGGCAAGAAATCTCAACGTGGTCAGTAAACATGAGTTAATTTCTCTGTTTGATTTATGCTTGACCCAAGCATAAATCAAACAGAGGGTTATGGTTAGGGTATGGGTTCACCCCTCAGTCCCCTTCTATCTGAAATTTGCATGTCTAATTTGGAAAACACTAAAATTATGACGTCACCTTTGACGAAAACGCATATTCTATTTTGGTATCGATATCTTGATGACATTTTAGCCTGTTTCATTGGAACGAATAGACAACTAGAAATCTTCCTGAATTTCATTAGTAACATTCATCCTAAAATTAAGTTCAAAGTAGAAACAGAAGTCGATAGTAAAATCAATTTCTTAGATTTAACAATTACCCGGGAGAATAATAACCGTTTATCAATTAATATCTTCAGAAAACCATCGTACACGGATAATGGCATACCAATAGATTCATTTCACCCGTATTCTCAAAAAATAGCAGCCTTCAGATCCATGATTCACAGAGCGATTTCTTTGCCTCTATCGGACATGGACCGAAAATCAGAATTTAACACATTATGTTAATAGCAGAAAACAACGGCTTCGATATAAAAACAATAGAGAGTTTAATTAATCGAAAAATACGCAACAACACATTCAAAATGATATATCCCCAATCCAAGAGAGAAAAGCCCGAAAAATGTATGTCTCTAACATATTTTGGGAAGACGTCAGAACAGATTGCTAGAGTTTTGTCTGATAGTAAAAAAGATCATATTGCATTGAAACCAGTTAGCAAATTGTCAGGCCTGCTTTTCAACACAAAAGATAAGACCGATAAATTCGAAAAATCAGGAGTATACCAATTACCATGTTCAGAGTGCAATTCTTTTTATATAGGTCAAACAGGACGCTCTTTCAAGGCTAGATACGAAGAACATTTCCGGTCATTCCTACATCAGAAATATGATTCAGCTTTAGCTGCACATTGTCTGAATGAATGTCATCCTTTTCCAGAACTTCAACAGCTAAAAATTCTTCATTCCTGTGATAAATCTTATAAACTCAATTTCTTTGAATCGATGGAAATTTTCAAGGTAGAAAGGGTTAAGCTCCTTAACGACTAGGTAGACTTAATTACCTACCAATCACCATTATTCAAGTTACTGTGACCTCTACTAGCATTTTATTATTGGTAATTCCTGTATTGTATATGAGTATTCAGTTTTCATTAGCTTGTTGTTGGTAATTGACGTATGTCCGAAACCGTCCAACCAATGTAAAAATGTTGTCATTCTTTACACCAATAAATTTGTGATAGTTAAAACATAGTAACTTGTTTTATTTCATTATTCATTATATTAATATTCATTGATAATATTATCAATAATACAAAATTAAAAAATCTATCACATTTTCTTATGAAATATTCATTGTACAATTCACAATTCTTTTTTTTATACAAAAGAAACCTCTCTCTCATATCTTTCATTCGTACTAATAAGGTAAATACTTCTGGAAAGAGTTACATTACCAGTTTGAACAATAACAGGGTGATCTCATTTTCTTGGAAAATTACTTTTGTTTAACAAAATTCAATCTCAACAAAATTTCATCATAATATTTGAAATCAACTTCTGAATCATAAATATCCAAAACGTTCACTCCTGACACCTAAAATTACATTTGTTTATAAAGAAATAAGGTAACATAAATAATTTAAAATGAATATTATAAACTAGCCATGATACTATATCCCCAAACAAAATAGTCCATAATTGACAAAGGGTTCTCACATAAATACGATGAGAAAACTATTCAAAACATGCCAAGATTTTGGGAGGAATGAGTTAATACATAAAAAACTCAACTTATATTTACGTGTATGGTAATTGGAAGATATGAATTAGGAAACTTTACTTCAATGAGCATTGCAATTTCAAATCTATACAGTCTCTTAATTTTTTCAGGCAAAAAGTAACAGCAAGAAATATTGAATCAAAGAAAATGGAGATGGGACATTTTAATTTTCAAAATATGACTCCAGAAAGAGATGAATACAGCGCAGAGGATAAACGATAAAATTAAACACCTTCAATATGAAAATTATTTCAAACTATTGGTTAAAAAGAATAAAAACAGATTCTAAAATATTACTATCTTGAACAGAAAAACGAAAATGATTGATCCTGTATATTAGAAAAATTTGTATGGACACATATACAAAAATGCTTCAAGTATCAATATCGTTTCTTTTGAGATCTCGAATGAAAAAGTATGAATGCTAAACTTAAGAGGTCAACTGATGTATCTTCAATATACCAATAGTAGAATCTGTTAAAGTTAAATTTACTTGGAAATTTGTGTGTAATAATATCAATCATACTTTCTATTTTCCTTAAGTACGATTTTTGATCGTTTGACATAATTAATTAGACACAACTTCATTGCACGATAAAGTCAACACACATGCTGCTTGCTATTTGATTGTTATTATTGTAATTTAGATTTCTATTAGATTATTTTGTCGTTTTCTGATACCCTTCGACATGGCCATTCCAATAAATAGAACACATTTAACAACAACAAAATGTATTACCTGCCATTTTGTTTATAATTCAAACCAAAGTATGAATCAACATGAGAATGCAGTAATATGAATCTATCTCATCAGAAACACACGAACCAAACTTAATATAACTTGGATCACACAAATACCAAAGAACGTTGAAAAGAACGAAAATCCTTTGAACAAAAACGAACAAGATTTAATTAAGGTAATGACGCGATCAAAATGCAACAAATTATTTAGGAAACTTTGATATAGTCATAAATATGTCTAGGTACCACAATAAAAATCTCTTTTAACTTTTATGCAATTCAAATAATAAAACAAATGGTTTGTCAATGAAAATTAAATGTTTCCGGAAAAAATAATAAATAGGCATTATGTTCATCGCGAACATGGACCAGGCAAATGTCTTCTTTTTTTTTGTTAAGACTGTGTCTTGTTTTATCTGCTGTTAAGGGACTTCTTGCGATGTTGATGTTGATGTTCAACTTTCGAACTACCGTTTTGGCGGTCGGCCGGGCGGTTTCTTTTATTTGGTTTATTCTTTTTTGCCCATTCTACCAGTCGGTTGTTGTCCATTCGATTGACATGATCTCTCCTATATCTGCCTCTCGATCTTATATATCTTATGATGTCTGTTATCTTAAGGTTTCCTCGTATTACAAAACTTCTCAGTTGATCTTGAAGAGATACTCCTTTGGTAGTGCGACGAGTTCTCATTTCAGTTGATCTTAGTACGCTTTTCGTTTTTGTACTTTCAGCTCTTGTTTCGGCAGCGTACTTTAGCACTGGTCTGACAACTGTTTTGTAGATGCGAATTTTACTTTCTGTAGACATAAACTTATTTTTCCAGTCTAGATCTCTTAAGCAGCCAGAGATTCTCGCGGCCTTGTTTGCTTGTGTGCGAACTTCTTAGTGTAGGTTTTTACAGCTTGAGCTTTCAACTCCCAAGAATTTGAATCTCATTGTTTGGTTTATGGTTTGGTCGAAGGCTGCCACTTTGCATCTCATAAGGTCTTGTGGCAAATGTATATACTTGAAAAATTATTTAATAACATACTTTTTAATAACTATTTCCTCTATTTCGCAGCAAGTTGACATTTTAGTTCTTCAATCTGTTGGATCGATGCTATGGAAGCGTCGCTAATCTGTTGCAACAATTCATTCGCGCTAGGCCGCTCACCTGGTGATTTAGAAACTAATTTGGTTATAATATCAGAAAATTGAGGGTGTTGTATCACTATGGGCCGAGGAGAAAGTCACACTGAAAAAAATTAAAAATCAATTAATACAAAATTACGATATTGATTTTTATAATGAAAAAGAATCATATCATACCTAAATTGAAGATATTGAAAACAAAATTACAGTTGGAAAATCATGTTTATTTTCAAAATTATCTTTTCTAGGTTAATAATCACTGTACAAGATAAAATGCAAAATACAGGGTGTTACATAATAGTATGTCTCAACTTGAGGGGGTAAATCTACTTGCAATTTTAAGAAAAAAAGTTCAAATAGGTCCACAAAAACTCCGTTACAGAGCTACAGGGTGTTGAAATTTCCGGAAAAAATGTTTTTTCTTCAAAACTTCTGAAGTTTTTGAGATATTCAGCCCAAATTTGGAATGCAAGTTATTTTTTACACGTCCTAAATTTTTACTAGAATCTACAAGGTGTTTTCTTTTCCGAGGCCATGACTCCTTTTGCCCTTTCAAACTTTTTTGCAGTACGCCACTGATCAGCGTACGATCAATTTTCGTCATCTTCGCCCAATTTAGAAACTTTTTTGACACTTGTAATTTTTTCGTATCTCCAACTGTTCTCGAGTGAAAAATTATTGAATTTGAATTATTTGAATTGTACCCTAAATAAAATAAAAATAATAGAAATACTCGATAGGTATGCCCAAAATTTCAAATTCAATAATTTTTCACTCGAAAACGGTTGGAGATACGAAAAATTTACAGGTGTACAAAAAAGTTTCTAAATTGAACGAAGATGACGAAAATTGATTGTACGCTGATCAGTGGCGCACTGCAAAAAAGTTTGAAGGGCAAAAAGAGACATGGCCTCGGAAAAAAAGACCTTGTGAATTTCAGTTAAAATCTAGGACGTGTAATGATGGAGGCTGTAAAAAATACCTAGCATTCCAAATTTGGGCTGAATACCTCAAAAACTGCAGGAGTTTTGAAAAAAAAAAACAATTTTTTCTGGAAATTTCAACACCCTGTAGCTCCATAACGAAGCTTCTGCGGACCTGTGTTTATATAAACTTTTTTCTTAAAGTTGCACGTAGATTTACCTCCTCAAGTTGTGACATACTATTATGTAACACCCTGTATACTATCGTCATTGCACCGTTTCTGATATTTTGGAAAGATCATATTTATATATTGGGAAATTGTTTGAACACTCCATCACCATGTCTGTTTCTAATTTATGAATTTACCATACACATGTAGAACCATCCCGTATGGCTTTCCAGCAGCCACAAAAAGATTTGAAATTTATCATTACATGAAGGTATTTCATTCATTTAAAAATATATTATCAACCACGAATAGTTAAAATTAACATTTGGATAGGTTATATTGTTTACCTTACAATTACATTCACCAGCTAAGTGTTCAGGTGCTGCGTATAACTTCGTAGTAGAAACAAGTAGTTTTCCATTGTCAGTCTTGATGAAAATATTGCTAGGCTTTATATCATGGTGTACTATTTACTTGGAATAAATGTACTGTAGACCTGTAAAATGAAATTAATCTAAAAGTCAAATTGGAAAATATATCCTCATATATCATATATTTCTGCTTGGGCTCATTTCCAGCTGGATATAAATTTATGTACCTTCGGAAGTCTAGATTGACCCGACTATAGTCTTATACTAGCTCAACTTAGTTTATTATTCATCTGATGTTCAAAAAATGTATCCTCCATAGTTTTATCTCCTTGATTGTTTCCTGAATCTTCAAATAGCTTAGAAAACTCTGCATAATACTCAACAACTGCTTTCACTTGGTCGTAGTCCTCTGCTCTTGCTAAAGCAGCCAAACCATCAGGGTTCAATTTTCCACAACGAGAATACAACTTTGCATCGATCATCTTTGCTGAGTTCAGTTCGAAAGGAATTGATTGTAATGATGATAGCACGAAGATCTGCCTCGAATTGTGAGGTTAATCAGAATTGAATTAAAATAAGTGTGTACCTATGAAGAAATACTATGTACATTACTCAATGTGGAAAAAATTTGTAAATTTCCTTAAAAGAAAAAAATGTTTACCTTAATTTCATAGTAAAAATGAAAATTTTGCTCGTTACAGCATGTAAAATAATATAATTCAAAAATAATTATGTGATATGCTTCTCTGATTTCTACATCCTATAGGAAGCTGAGAGATTGACTACTTTTTCACTTACAGCCGAAATTTCACACATACAATCGGCCGTGGTTCCCCCAATATCTTTCCAAAATTGATAGGAAGCTTCAAGATAAGCCTTGTACAATGTATTACGAATGATTTCAATGTTCATTTCATCCAAATCCTGCTCACTGATACAATCAGCAAAGAAGGGCGCCAATGGTTTATCAACAAGTACAGCATTATACAATTCTGCTGGAGTCGAAGCAACTTGAATAGCTTCACTTTGATCAAAACTTCCCAAAGGATGGCATTTTGGTATCAATTCACCGATTGACCTCTGATGAAGAATTCCAGTATGTCGACAGAGGCTCCACAGATTGATTTTTCATATGCTGAAACTCAAGGACCAGTTTTTCTCTTAGTTTATTATCTATTCTGGATACAGATAAAGGGCTTGGTTCATTTGCCAAAATAGTGCCATAGTCAGTTTTCCTTGAAGATGAAGTTTCAAACCTAAGAGCTTAAGCACACGGCGCATTCTCAACGCGGCGACGACGAGCGAATTACGCGCGTATGCGAGATTGCCAAGATTCGATCGCAACCTTGCAACTTAAGCACACGTGGCGATCGTGAAATACGCCTCTACTGCGCGTATACGCGCAGGTACAGCGATAAAGACGCACTGTAGTCGCTCGTAACTTTTGCGTTTTGATCAGACTCCTCTTCTTCAGTTGTACAACGGTGTCAGTTGAGAAAACAATGCTTACGTTGGCTTCAGTTCTTCTTTAAAAAAGAAAAAAATGTAAATGTAGAGGCGATGGTGCAGTGGTGGCGTGAACACTCCCCCCTACCTACTTCGCTCCTTTTCGTTTGTATCGCTTCAAACGCGCATATACTTGCTTCATGAGCGCGCTTGTATCTTGTATCGAAGATGCGCGTTTAAAATACGCCGTGTGCTATGGGTCTAAAATAAATACTTCTCATTAGCGGCTTAATAATTCCACTTTTCACCAATTTTACCTTCAAGTGTTTCACACTGAACTAAGTTCAAATAGTCGGATTGTTTAAGAATTCCACATTTGAATCCTCTGCAGAGACCTTCCAAATAGCCACCATCAATATTAAAAAGACAACCCTTCATTTCTGTTTAGTTTTCACTCAATCCGAATCAAGATATCTGAAAATTAAGCCACCCAGATACAAATCAATTAATTGTCATAAAATCAACATAAAACATCCCTTCCCTCGACACGAGAGTGGTTCGACAAAATTCCCGGGTTAGTGAGGTGACCGAATTCCCCGGCGTGTCATTAGCCGAAAGGCAGAAATAGAGCACGTTAAAGGATCAAAAAAAACTATAGTCAGTGCGTCCAACCATTGACTAAGTATAAAAGAGGACCCCGCTCCCTGTAGAGTTGCTTGAACGTTCTAAGCCAACCAGAATCGCCAATCCTGGATGGTCTAACACAACCACGATAAAAAGATTGAGTTTAAGTACATAGATGGCTCTTGATAATACAGAATAGAATAAATTTTTATTTTCAATTACTACCACCAGATGGCTGCAAAAGTTTTCAAAGATATCTCACAATGATAATCCATTGGCGTACTTTTTCTAATACAGTTGGATAGAACAGATTCCCATAAATGAATACGATACAAAATCGAGATAAATTCTAATAAATTTTTTTATTGAAACAGCAGAATAAACTTTTTCGTGAAATAAATATCCATTCCGTATCTAGCCAAGGCAATTCTCGTAGTAACAAATGAATCATTTCTTAGAAAACAATTATATTATTCTAAAAGAATTTTCTTTGTTGCATTAGGAATATTACTTTGCAGAAATTACTTATACATCTTATTTATTCAAAATAACAACAGCAATTCATTGAACTCAGCATTTCTGTACTGTCCAAGCTTTGAAATTGTTTTTCATTTGATTTCACTTTTGTAACATGTTAGATGAACACATTTATATTTACAAACATCAAACACCAATAGTACAGTCAGGAATTTATTTCTGTTCTAGGAAAATATGAATTCACTATTGACATAATCAGTTTTAGGGGATAAGAGAACTACATAAAATCATATGACGAGAATTACTGAATTCTAAAGGAACAAGGTGCCACATTAGGAAAAATAATTATTACTACTAATATAGGTACCAAGAAGCTCTTATTTTAACATAAATTAACAGACAAACTGTGGTGACCAAATAATTCAATTTCTAGTAGCTCGATGCACCATCGATAACAACCGGTCATACAACTGTTGTTAATGAAAATTTTGGATTGATTAAGATGTTTTCCAGGATACCTACCTGGAACTATATATTATTAAGTAATTGAGACTAAAAAGGCCACTCGCCAAGTTCATTATCATTGCCAAATTCATTCATAATCCACGGAATATTGAAAAAAAACACTAAAACATGATTCGATCATAGACAAACTCTTATGAACCGAAACATCGAAGAGAAACGGAATATATGACTTCTTGGAAAAGCCATAACCGGAATGATAACCCAAAAAAATCATGATCAGCTTATGTGACCATGATTTCCTCTAATACTGCAAATCTTGGTTAACTTCTTAATTCGCCCACTCGAACAACAGATTTTTTGTATTTGCTTTCTTTCTGCAATTTATATCGCCATCACGCCAGTCCAGAGCAGTGAGAATGAAATGATACTTCGCTCTTGCTGTACTTCCCTTTAGTATAAAAAACGGGCGCCCAATTGTTGTCCATATCTCTGCCTAGTGTCTCAATTCGGGCACCGCCAGAGGCGTCAAACAAAACATGTAGTGTTGTCGGATCGTATTATATTTATTTATTAGGGATAGGTTAGATTACTTCATAAATGAAAAAATTCCAACAGTATTTCAGGTAGATATATGTTTTCGTTTGAATTCCATATTACATGGAACACGAAAATGGCAAATTTTCTGAACCATTCAAACATTTAGGATTTCAAAGCTAAGTACCTGTGAATGCACGTTTATCATATAGTTTATTGATTAAATATATTGTAGCTTTCATACGATTTTATATTTAAGATTGCAACGAATACGAGAACATAAATCATATGTTCTGTTATATTCACAGAATTGGTAATATAGAAACATCGAATTGTTTTAGAAAAATATTTACAAATGTGAATACGAATATGTTCATAGTAAATAATAAACTCCGAATTATCAGATTTGAGAACAAAAGATAATGTATAATAATGTATATGAATTATCAAAATAAAAATTCATAAATATAAGCAGCGGGCCGAATTACAACTGAAACATCCCCAACCCCGGTCTATGAAAGACGATGTCAAAATGCATCGCTTTTACGTAAATTGCAATACCTAAATTATCTTATTTTCTTCCCCATATTAATTACACCTGAGACCGACTGAAATCGGTCAAATGGAAAGCCATGTGATCGTCTAGTACCTGAACTTGCCTTGAAGTTCCTTTTATAAAATAGGACCCTTTTGTTTGTGTGTTGTCTATTTGTAGTAACCTATTCAAGTTCTTTTATGTAAGGTTTGATGTGATAAGATCAATTCTTCGTCGCTAAACCATAGGTAAGGAAATTAGAAAATCAAAAACTGATTCGGTAACAATGTCTATTTGATCTTTGCAGCATTTGTATTGAATTCTTATCCTTGCATTCTTTGGCGTCTTTGAATGAATATAATGGAACATCAGATCATTTAGATACAGGCTTAAATTGTCCTCACCCATATTTTGAGTGGAAATTGATACATTAGATTATTATATACAGACCTAATTGGTCCTCACCCATATTACGAGTGGAAGTTAGAATATTTAATTATTATAAACAGACCTAATTGGTCCTCGCCCATATTACGAGTGGAAGTTGGAATAATTAATTATTATAAACAGGCTCACTCGGCCCTCACCCATAATCTGGATGAAATTCTGATATGAGATTGTTATAGACAGGCCTAACCGGCCCTCACCCATCTTATGAGTGGTAATTGACTATTCAAGGGTTTGGTACTATGATATCATGTTCTCTGAATAGGTCGTTTCCCTGATACTCAAAACTCTGGAAGATTTGCTTTTAAAATTCTAAGGAACACGTCCACAGCTGACAACTGCAAGCGTTAATTCGCTCGCGTATTTTTAATCGAATTCAGTAATTCGTATAATATTAAAACGTTATATATGGAACTAGAGGTAAGCCCCTAAAGCCATACGTGATTCTTTTTGCTCAACTGAGCGCCAACGGGCAGTATTGTTATTATTATTATTGTTTTGTTTTGTTTGCGCAATATTAATTATATTGTGTCACTGACTCCGGATCATATTCTATTCCCATATCGCGGATTTGCCAACCAGGGAATCATGCCCTCTGATCATACACCTGTATGTACCACGAACGTCACATACATTCCACCAACTCAGACATTCTTCAAAACTTTCATACCGACAACATACAAGCCTCAATCCCTGTAGGTTCATACATGCGTATCGTCCCTGAAGCCATTTATTTATACTAATGAGTTATGATATTATTCGTAGGTGCTCATTACACCTGAAGGCAGGGAAAGTTCCTTTATTGAGCTTAAGAGTATCGGACATCAAATCAATAATTCGAAAGTAAGATCTTCCCCATAGTTGGATACAATGAAATATAAACATCTTCGTTACAGTTTAATTATGTTCTGCTAAGTTATTAAATGAGATAAATAGAAATACTGAATAAAAGGATTATGATAATTCAAATAGATAATTGGCCCATTTATAGAAGCAAAGATAAGAATCAATATTAAATGTTCTCACATTCGAATGAATCGTTCATCAGATTATAAATAAAAGATTTGGATTGGCAAAGTGGTTAAGTAACATTTCACTGAGATCAATTTTCGGAGTCATGAAAGTAAAGTTTCGAATCAATGTTAAACTTCATAACATTTCAAATTCAAATAGTTTTCAAAGTTGTTGGAATCAGTACACGATAGCTTAATTACGTTTCAATAATGTTGCCAGTTTGATAAACAAACGATGAAATCAATACTAAAGAGTTTTAGTATACTTCAAAATAATGTGTTAAGTTAAAACAACTGTGGAAATCAATATAAAATAAATTCAGTACATTTCAAATTCTACCAAGTTACGAAAACAAAGGTTTTAAATAAGTCTATGAAAAAACTCTTCAAAATAAATATTAGAAAATGTCAGTGCAGTTCAAATAGATCATTTGCCAAGAAGAAAAAAATATATGAAAATAATTTGTAATTTGAGAAGTGATTATTTCAACTCGTCCTCAGTGCGTTTAGAAATTACGTAGCATATACTTCAGGAAATTCGTGAAGATTAAATAGTAAACAGAAATATTGAAGGAAATTCAATTCCCGCTGGGAACGGTGCTTCTTCTTCCCCTGTCCGGCTTCTCGGAGAGGAAGAATCTGCGTCTTCCATTCTTCTGGACTTATGTTATGCCCGATTAATTAACTTAAATTTAATTCCGATTTACACGAATGAGTAAATTCACGGAGCTTCGAAAACTGGATAACTGAATAATAAGAGTAACTGCAGCTCGGAAGAAAAATAACTCAATTATAATAATGATAATGATCCCTTAACGTCGCGATCGTGATCCTTATATATGCGTGACCTAGCAGCCCTTACACCCTCACTTCCCACTGCCCTTGGTACTGAAGTACCTGTTTACATAGTCTTTTACAGACGCGTTCCTTCGTTGCGACGTGGGAATTGCTGTTTTAGAAAATACCAGATGTGTGGTATCGTGGATATACGAAAGGGTGCTTAACGGGCTTCGATTTTAAAGTCGAATATTGTTTTTGCTGGATTTCTTATCTGAATTTAGATAAATTCCTTCACCTCGATATTTACGCTTTTGGGTGATTTTAAGCTGCTTTAAAGATACGTAATATTCTACCATATTGAGAATTTTAAAATAAAATTATTGAACCATTCTGGCAAATGACCGTCTTTTCACTGTAATTGTGAATTCAGATGAACATTATAAAATGTTATGCAGGTAGATCTACAAAATACAGTTATCACAATTGATAATAAAATTCAATTAGATAAAAACCAAGAAATATATGGATAGATTTAGCAAATTAACAGAAAAAAATAGACCCCGGTTCTGGGTCGTCTCACAACGAATATTCCTTTCAGTCCAAGTCTAAAATTTACAATTCATTTCTTTCCAACACTCCAGTGTTAGAGGTTGTATGAAAATTTTCTCCATTTGTGTTCTTGATAATCTCCTCTGGATTATTGCCAAGAAAACAATTTGTGTTTCGAGACGGGATGAAGTAATTGATTGTTGAATTCTTTTTAAACCGGAATTATTTCTACTATAGTTTCCATCTTTTTGTCTCAATTTGTAAAAGAACAATTTCATCAAGAAAAGAATAGAAAAAGAAAAACCCTGAATAGGAACTGAAAAAAATAGCGGTGGGACATATCCTGCTATCCTACGATTATCGTATTCATTTGTTCCGGTCACTTTCCTTTGAATCAACGGCAATAAAATTTTCTGAATATTTCAATAATGCTCCTGAATATGACATACGAAAGATTTACACCACAAATATAATATTATCACATTATAAATTTGAAAACCGGAATTTCAATATTCATAGTGGAAGAAGTGATATTGTTTTTTATCCTTCCTGCATTTGGGGTCTTTTTCTTTAAAGAATGAGTTTCTTCATTGTTATTATCATTATCACTAATGTTATTATTATTAATGGATAACTTTGATGACGAAATCACTTGCTGAAGTAGGAACTCGAATGAAAGTAAGACCTAAAGATTCGTTAGAAACATTCTCAAAGTTGCAGACACAAAGACGAGTTTACTGGAGATTTTTGGCGATTTCCTCAGTAAGGCCACCGTCCGATAAAAATAAGCTTGACATTTCGTGCTGGCCTCGGCTATACGTTTTCATCTTGTTTCAAAAAATGGAAATCATTTTTCAGCTTCACTGTTCACTTCACTCAGTGTAGTGAGTTGTTTAGATAATAATTAATTAGGATTAATTATGGATGGACTTTTTTAAACAGGATTTGTATAACCCCATTTTCTCAAGAAATCTCAAAACCTTCGACTAGAATGACAGAAATCCATGTTAATCTTCAACTCATTCCTTTCAGAATTCAATGAACTGATGAGAACATTTTTTGACAAATTTAATATTCTATTCTTGATGTCTTCGTCCGCACCGCCATTTCTCGTAATTATGCTCCCCAAATAGGTGAACCCTTGGAACTCATCCACTTGTTTCCCGCTTGAGAGTATGAATGGTGTTGGGTTGATCGTATTAACACGCATGAACTTGGTTTTGCTGTCATTAATTCTGAGGCCACAACGCTGAGCTTCGTTTTCGAGGGTTCATTGTAAAGACCGCATATCTTCATGAGAGTGTGACATTAGGCATATATCGTCAGCATAATCGAAATCGGTAAGGAAGGATATTATCGTCCATTGCACTCCTCTTTTATTGAACTATGTTTCAAAGCTTACTATGAATATTTTTTCAAATGGCACAAATTATCTCGATATAAAAAACCATTTCAATAGTGCCTATAATCATGTATGGTTTTTCGAAAGTTTGGATTCGTATTCATTCCGAAACACTATTATTTTTGGCAGATGATACAGTAAAATTTTTCCTAACTAGGATATAAATTGCCAACATTAAATAAAACTCGGAATCTATTAATCTCAAACTAATATCAAATAAGAATTTCAGCTCGATGGAAAGTGCCTCTTGAAAAGCAAACTTTTGGGAACCAAATATGCAAATCACATTCAATTTTTCTTAGTTTTTTGAAACATCCTATGAACGACAAGAGATAAGAGAAAAAAACGCAAATATAAGTTGTAGGGACCATTTTTTTATAAATAATATCTTTCGTGCGCTTTGAAAGCTTTTCGTTGAGAAAAGGTGCAAACATAGAACGAGATAGCGTCAAATTGTTTTGTCTATTTTCGTCTATATATATATTTTTTTAGGAATCAATGAATTGATGTTTTGTTTTTGAATAGTAAATATCTAACTAATATAATATCTGCAAGGTATCCATTTTTATAATGTATGGATAATATAATAATATATCACCTCATAATTTTATAAAAAATAGAATAATGGATTGAATTACTTCAAATTAATTAATTAATCCAAATTAAGACATTCGTATTCTCATTGAAAAGTCATTCATACAAACATTCAATTGAGACAATTTTATGCACATCGAAATGCGAAGAAACCTTAGAATTTTAAATGCACTTAACTGAAAATATAAATATTCTTGATGTTTCAATAAAGTTGATCTGTACTTCACAGATAAGTCATAATATAGATATTTATGAATTCATTATTAAAAGAGAGAAAGAATATGAAAAGCGCTTGAACGAGGTGATAATATTTTTCAATTATCTACCTCGTGATTTCATTTTCATTTTTGATAAAATCTGAGAAAAATAGGACATCATCGGCTGTCTTTTAAGAGACACTATATGACATGAAATACGTCATTGAACAACTCTTGCTTTATTGTGTACGTTCATAGCTTTTGGTGCAGTTTTGAAATGACGATTGTTCAATTGTGAAAATTTCCTTAAATGTGATCCCAGTAAAGAAATTACCCTTCGTTGATCTGTTAAAAGAAAGACATGGATACAGATGATACAGCAAAGAAAAGCCTATAATGAAAAAAAAGAAAAATGTGTTGAAAATTCAGCAGATAGATATCAAGATAGCATTTTAATAAATGCTCAACCGTTCACAACTTGACAATGGCCAAAATCTTCATGGACATTTCGTATCATTTCCGGTGAAACATTGTGTACTTTTGTTCTTATGTGGCATTTCAAATCTTCCATATTTCTTGAGCATTCAAGAAACTTGAAAACTTTTATTAACAAAGGGAAGTTCAGTGAGGATATCTCGCTTAATCTGGCTGATCAATCGAAGACTCCCTGTCAGCTAATCCATTTTTCTGGAAACATCAAAACCATATGCTTGTTGGGGATCTTAATGAAAACAAATTTATGGACGCCGCATTTTGAATTTATTTTGATCCAGATTAAGGGAATTTCTAAAGTTGACAGGAATTTAAACCACAATAAATTCAAATAAGTAGCAACTGTGGAATATTCTGGAAATAAAAATGGGTTGTAATAAGCCATTTCATACATTAAGCTCTTAACGTGATTGACTATGTGGCTCTTGATTTTCTTCATCAATATACGCAATACTGCCAGTTTGCTATTTCGTTGTGGTGAAAAATTTGTTCATTCGAGAATTAGATATTTGAGACGAAGTATTCATCTCGATCACAACTAGTCTGCATTATTTCGCAGAATTACAATCTTCGGCGGTGATCATTTTCATTTAATTCATGTACGAGAATAACTTTATTAAGATGTAAAGCTGCACTGTAAGTTTCATACAGTTTACGGTAAAAATTACTTAGATTTTCTTATGTATCTTGAATTTGTATTAAAATAAGTTAAAAATCACAAACCAGAACTAACAAAATGATATCATTCACTCGGCCGAAGTCGATTTTCAAATGAAATAGAAACTATGAAATCAACGCTAGGCTAGGTAATGTAGAAAATGAGTACAACCCTTTATTTCTGTTCATGTCTACGCTCAAGTCAGCGAAATATTATAGGTTGTTTCCATTTCTCGCGTCATCTATGTGCAATATCAGAATAATTCACTTTTTATGTTGTCGTATCAGTGCAGAACACTGCACTTTTAGAAATAGTACCGCACATATAGTCTATTATCAAGGAGGGCGCCAACAGACTGTTTTTCACGCGAAATACACTCTACTGTGAGCTAACACAACGTTGAACTGGGTTCTTTATCATGTGTATATAAATTATCTTTGGACATATTTTAAAACGTAAAGCTTCAAAATTCTCTTCCAAAGTCACAGCGGATCGCTGCAGAAAATTTCAATAAGGAACTAGCAAATTCTTTTAGGTTCTGAATATTTAAAATTTTCTTACAAAGTAAAATGTCTAAGGTAGAGCACAAAATTGGTAAGCATACTTGTTTCCTATTTCACTGTTCAATGCGTGTATGTTCAAAAGGAGGTTTTTAGTTCATAACTCTTTCAACGATATGCTCGGGAACTTTGCCCATTTACACAGCTAGACCTGAACCTACAGTTTATAGTGGAATCCGAACCACTCTCCTAAACCGTGCAATAATAACTGCCACTGCCACCACAAGGATTACAAGTTATCTGGCCTTCGGAAGTTTATGCCCTCTTTGAGAGACTTTTGCAAACTCAACTCTTTTTTGTTCAAGGACAACATCCATGACTTGAACTTGGATTCGAACCGAGCAGCTGCGCTTAGCAAAAGAGAGATTATTTATTCAAAATCTAATATTTGATTTTTTTTTCAATTTTAGCGGATATCAGCCTAGCGGAATGGGGTAGAAAGGAAATTATGTTATCTGAAAATGAAATGCCGGGACTTATAACCTTACGTAAAAAGTACAGCGCTTCTAAGCCCATGAAAGGCGCGAGAATTGCTGGTTCTCTTCATATGACTATACAAACCGCTGTTTTGATAGAAACTTTAGTTGAATTAGGAGCTGAGGTGAATAATAATTGCCAATTATTTCCCAGAATTGAAAATATGTAATAGATCAAGTCAATTTAACTAAATATAGTCGTATTATGAAATTTTCTTGAATTGATTCCTATTGAAGCTAAGAATCAGATTAGTTTTCATTCATGTGAACATTTCTTTTTAAGAAGTATTGGAAATAGAATTTGCTTTTTGTTGTGAGTGACCTTTATATCAGATGTTCATTATTCAGATATTTTTCGTTGATAACCTTTCTTTTGCGATTTTGTGACTGCATCATTGTGTTTTCTTGATTAGACATTAATAATAAACAATAAATTCTTTATTTTGAATTGAAAATTGAATCAATTTTTTCAGCTTTCATTTAAGCCATAGTTGGATAATAATTATTCTTAATTTTGAAGAGAAACCTGCATATAGCACGGTCTATGAAGAAGTTTTTAAAAAGGTCAATTTAGTTTGCTCCGTGCTCAACATTATTGGAGTTTGATGGATAATTCATAATACAATAATAATTGATGTATTTGTCTTTTGGTTTACATACAGTCACACTAATTTCAAATTATTTTTAGCAAATATTTGATTTATGCAAATAGATCATAAATTTTTCTTGTATAGGCTCACCTATGTTGCCTTATGGGGAGGTATATTGCAAGAATCTAAATATTTCTCTTTGTTCTAACTGTGGTTTGGGGACTATAAATTTTTTTTTAACAAAAGTTGAAAAAGTTACTAAAGACAGGCACAATCTAGACTCATCAAATGGATAATAAAACCAAGTTTGTTATATCCAGAGTTTTTATATTGTAGATAATTTTGGCACCACATTCTGTTGGATTGTGTTATAAAAACTTAGGTGCTATTTATGTTTACTATCCTTCAGATTAGGTGGTCAAGTTCAAACATATTCAGTACTCAAGATCATGCAGCTGCTGCTCTAGTCAAAAAGGGCATTTCCATATTTGCTTGGAAAGGAGAAACTGAAGAAGAATATAATTGGTGCCTTGAGCAGACCATCAAATTTCCTGGAGAAAAAAGTTTTAACCTGATCTTGGATGATGGTGGTGACTTGAACAATTTGATACATGAAAAATATCCACAACTTCTTGCAGAATGCAAAGGAATAACTGAAGAAACTACTACAGGTGTTCATAAGCTGTACCAGATGTTCAAAGAAGGAAAACTTAAAGTTCCTGCTTTCAACATTAACGATTCAGTGACAAAGGTGAGAGAATTATATTTGCTTCATCTTCTACATATTTCAAATTTCTCAAAGTTCTTTTTTCTCTTTTAGATTATATTCTAGCAATTTTACCAGGAAATTTTATTAAATTTTTAAGTTTTATTACTTGATTTATTCATATATTTTTAAAGTTCCGTACTCCGAAAGGAAAAAAGGAACCCTTATAGGATCATACTCAGGTCGGCAATCTCATGCAACTTTGAAAAAAAACTTTTTTGTCACCACAATGCAAAGATACGCCTTTCATGTTGCATTTTGCGGCACATTTTGACAGAGTTATAGATAGATAGATATAGAAAACGACTGAGGTTGCTTAACAGCTCGGTCACTGCGACTATTTAGGCACACTCTGTCCTAAATTTCACCCACGAGCTCTATCCTTCTTGTAAAGGTTATAAGATTTGTGGATGAGAGCTTAGTTACAACGCTTAAATCTAGCCTAGAGAGTGTAAGTCTAGCCTTGGTTCTAGCAGTAGAAGATCTACTGATAGTAAGTCGAGAGTGCCTGAGACTAGTGAGGCTCAACCAGTGCTCTCGTAGCTTCAAGTTAGATTTCCATCAGTTATTTTCCAACCTTGATGTCTCCAGAGGAATTCAGAGGCTAGGTTCCAGTCTGGTGAATCCCAAGCCTGTTCCTCGAACAGCCAATGAGTCTGTCTTCTCATTGCCTTCAATGCCCGGGTACCCTTATCAGACGGAACCTTTCCTTTCTCCCAGTTTGGCGAGGGTTGAGCGACATTCCTGAACAATAAGTGACGTGCAGACGTCGGATTCCAATGCCTTCAGTGCAGCTTGGCTATTGGTGATGATTTGTATTGACATACTACTTAATCCCCCTATAAGCAATGACGTTTTCTTTAATTTTGTGAAAAACTACAAGCTACCAATTACCAATACATAAATTGTGCATTACAACTGATGGAGCACCAGCAATGACTGGAAACAAAAACGGTTTTGTGGCATTGTGTCGAGCTAATGAAGATTTTCCTTCATTTTTTTCATTCCATTGCATTATACATCAACAAGTTCTGTGTTCGAAAGTTTTAAACACGGAGGAAATTATGGGCATTGCAACAAAAATTATGTATTCCATTCGTACACGTAGCTTACAACGGCGGCTCTTTAAGTTGCAGATGGAAGATAGGGAGTCAGCTGAACACACTGATTCAGTCGCGGAAAATTCCTAGAAAGGTTGCAAGAATTATTGCCGAAATAACAGTTTTTCTAGACGAAAGAGGTGATGACACTCAGATGTTGACAAACGAAAGCTGACTGATTTGGCATTTTTGACTGCCATCACAAAGCACTTAAACACCATCAACTTGGAGCTTCAAGGTAAAGGAAAAACTATTATTGAGATGATTAGCGCAGTAAACGCATGCAAAAGTAAGTTATGATAGATCAACTGAGAAGAAAGGATCTGAAACATTTTCCGTCTTTGAAAGCAAGGAATCCTCAGTTGAATTATGATACGTATGAGGCTGAATTATCAAATATTTTGGGACAATTCGAAATGCGTTTTTATGATTGAAGTAAATTGACACATATAGCATTTATGACTTATCCTTTTTTATGTAAAAACATTAAGGAATTTCTGTTGAAAATGAGTTGGTGCAGATTATATCAGATATACATCTCAAAGCTACAACATCTGATACAAATATCCGAATCTAAGGGAAATCGCCCTTCAACTGACGGCAATGTTTGGGTCAACTTACTTGTGCGAGTCTGCATTTTCTGAAATGAAGATAATTAAGTCAGAATATCGCAATTGACTAACTGACGATTATATGTCAACATGCTTGCGATTAGCACCCTGTGGCTACGTACCATCTTATGAAAAGTATGCTGAGGACATGCAGTGCCACGCTCCAACATCCAAAGTCACTCCTTAGTTGATTTTAAAAACTTATGTAACTTGCAGCCTCTCAGAGTCGATCGTAAGTAGTCTAAAAATATTGAGGTAGATCGCCAGCACTCCAAGTTTGAGCACCCATGCTCTACTATATCATTCATTATTTGAAGCCAATGATTATATATACTTATGTATGTATAATATATTAAGTAAACATGATCACTGACTTAAAATAAAGTAGTAGAAGTTATGATACGGATAAAGGAACAACAGAATTATCGGTATAACAACGAACAGCATCAGCACCGCTTGAGACATTCACTTATTCATGTATAAATAAATATTCATTAAGTACTATCACTTAAATGATAGAATACTTTGGTACAGAATATAGTTTCAAAACAATTGGTAAAAGGAATATATACTGTTATTACCGTTTATGAACAGACTTAACCTGTACTTTCTAATTTAAAAACTCTTTAACAATGAGAAACTTACTATCTTAATATAAAAGAAACGTGAGCAGACTATGCCGTTACAAAAATGGACATTTATAGTGACATAATTTTTTGTATTTTTAAACATTCGAGAAAGAAATAGTAATTATGAACAGGCACGAACACGTTCAAAAACTATAAAAAAAAGAGTTTTCAATAAGAAAATTTTATGAAAATATAATTTACTCAGTTTCAAAAACACGATTCAAATTCTAAAGCTTAGAAAAATTTATAAAGATTAGCTTTCAAAAGGCAGCGAAGAAGGATTTAAAAACAGTTCAATTATTTGAATAATCATTGAAAAATTTTTGAAATAAAAAGCAATAAAAGGGCGTTTTTCTAAAACTTCTTTATCTCGTGAACAGGTTATCAGAAAAATCGCAAAATTTACCACGAACTGTTTTCAGTTTATCGATTGAAAAAACTGAAAAATAATATTTAGACATATGTAGAGCACTGGTTTCCTTTAAGATATTGCTTAACAAACTATTGTTTACAAAAAAATTCGAGTTATTGGATGTGTAAGCTGTAAGCCCAACATCAAACAAATTTCCAGTTTTATGAAGTAACAGTATTTTGTGAATTGTTTCTTATTTCAGTATATTTTATATCTTTACCACTAGTTTCATTCTAGAGTAAATTTGATAATCTGTATGGTTGTCGTGAATCTCTTATTGATGGAATCAAAAGAGCTACTGATGTCATGCTAGCAGGAAAGGTTGCAGTTGTAGCTGGATATGGTGATGTAGGTAAAGGATGTGCTCAATCTCTGAGGGCTCTTGGAGCTCGTGTGATAATTACTGAAATTGATCCCATCAACGCTCTGCAAGCAGCAATGGAAGGTTATGAAGTCACCACAATGGACGAGGCCAGTAAGGAAGGGCAGGTAAGTGACGTTTCGATTAGCGAATGTTTCCTAATAGTTTCATTTATTTAATATTTTACAAGATGTTTTGGTATACAGGACATCTAAAATCAGGATTAAGAAACCAACATTTTCAGATGTTATTGTTCAAAAAGAATTAATTTGAGTAAAAATCGTGTGTGAATAAAAATGTTTTAGTAATCGATTTTACATTGCGAAATCTTTATTAGAATTTTCAAGAAATAAGCAAATTTTGAGGCTTGAATTCATTATAATTTTTTTTGAGTAAATAATTGATTCGAAATGAAATAGTTATTTAGGTGGTAGGGGAGTAGAGGTTTACTTTAATAAGAAATGAATTGAACTCACAATTCAAAAGTTATGGCCACAAGAAATTTCTGTCAATATTCATATATACTATTAAGCCATGGGGCAGAAAATTTTTAGTCATCATTTCATATTCTGTCTAGCAACCTCTTCATCAAGTAGGACTAGGTACAGTACCTGCTTCATTTACTCCAGCTGGAAGGCTTTGTGTTTTTTCACTATTAATAATTCTATTGTTAACCCTAGTTGTTGGCTTCCTTTAAGTAGATGTTCTCTTAGTTTTTTATTCCAATTTTTAATATAAAAATGGTAGAGGTCTCCAAGTTCTCCTTTTCTATCAGTTATTCTCTATCTAGTTCTGCGACCGACTCAGAATTGTCGCTCTCTGATTTGTGCCATTAAGTTTGTTAATTCTGTTTTTCTTCTTAAATTTTGCCTTTCTATGATATTATTTTGATTGAGATCAAATTATCACATTTGTCGACTTCATTTTTAATTTTCTTCACGTTCTGAGCAAATGTGTTTCTTTTTTTGGTGACGACCAAAGATATGACGTCACGGTCATTCAAAATGACGTCTGTTTATCGAGACACTTTTCTCAGAAACACGTGTAGGTATAGTTTGAAATTTATACCGAATACTCTTTTCGTCAATGTCTACCAATTGTTCAAGTTCAAACTCAACGCGATCCAAATATACGGTGTTTTATGTTGCATTTTACGTCAAATTTTAATACTGTCGAGAGAATCAAAAACTATAATGCACTTCTCGTTGACCTAGAAACATGAGATTTGGCGAGAAGTAGTGTCTTATAAATTATGTATTAGATGTAGGATAAATTCCAAAAACTTATAGTTACATCACGAAAAAATTTCCTATAATGGACGCACCTCTTTCCAAGAAACGCTTGAAGGTATCGAGTTGAAATTGATACCAGATACTCTGGTCTACAATCCTACAATCATGAAATTTAGCGAGTAGTAATATCATAGCACGGATATAGAGAAAAATTCGAAAACTCTAGAATTGTAGTTACATCGCGAAAAATAGATTTTTTTGTTATAATGAAGGAATTGACCTTTTTTTAAGAAACGCGTAAAGGTAGCGAATTGAAATTGAATCAGATATTCAAACATTCAATTCCTCTAACCTATAATAAAATCATCTAACCTTACCTTTGAAAAAATCAAAGTGTTAAATAAATGCAACAGGGAAATAGGGCTGTTAATGTTTATGTCGCATTCTGCTGCTTATTTTGACTCTCGTTAGGAGCTCAAAAGCTATATGGGATTTCTTGTTTGCTAAGAATCATGAAATTTTGCAAGAATTAATGTCGTTTATCAAAATTCGAAAATGCAGATTTGTAGTTGAATTGCAAAAAAAATGCGATAATGAATTTATCCGCATTTATTCCGGATCGCGTAAGCTTATAAAGTTGAAAATAATTAATAATTCCTGTTGTCTCAAAGCCTGAAATTCTGCAAGAAGAAATAGCTTAAAGCACACCATAGTAGAAAATTATAAGTATAAGAATCGAAAGCAGTTCATAATTTGAAACAATTAAACAAACATATTTCTATGAATGTCAGCAGATATTTTATGAGAAACGTGCGGTGCTTTTGATTGTCGGTACATCAAAAACCTTTGAGATATCGAATATCATCGAAGAATTTCAGGTTCGGCACCAATAATATTCATCAATTTCTTCAGTATGTCTTTAACTATTGATACACCTTCAATTTTTTATGGAACCTTCGGTGCGCGCACTAGACGGTTTTTTTTTTGAATGGCTATACAGGGTGCTTCAACGAAAACTAAACAGAGGCTATATCTACCAAGATATTCATTTTTGATCAAAACGCAAAAATAGGTCAATTTTTGTTTCAAGGGGGACATCTTTTAGGGTACAAAACTTGCCTGAAATATCAACCCCCTAAGCGGGGGTTGCAATCCTTGATTATTTTGAATAGGGAAGATAGGTCGAGTGATGACTCAAAAGAAAGGTGGTATCTTTGTCTACATCGCCTTGAACGAATTTCCACTTTTAATTGAAAACTGTAAAAGATACAGGGTGAGCAATTGAAAGATAGGGAAGACTATTTCCCTGAGACTATTCAAGTTTCAGTGAAGTAAAATGGAACAGATCCATGCTGATCAAGTACCATCCTCATCTCGAACTTCAATCCCTAGAGCAGGAGTGACCACCCTTGAAAATTTGGAAGAGTGTAGATGGGTCGAGTGATACCTCGAAAGAAAGGTATTATCTTTGTCTGCATCCCCCTGAACGAATTATCATTTTTGTTTGAAATCTGTAGAAGATACAGAGAAATCTACTCAATTCCAGATATGCAATTAACACAACTCCCCCAGGTTACTCTTTGGTTCAGATGGAACCGATGGTATCTACTGGAAGAAAGCCTCATCGTTGGATAGCTTTTTTTACTAGGAATGACAATCATTATAGTTGTGGCTGCCAGTATATAAGCCATGCTAAGGTGGAATCAAAGAGATGTAAAGTTAAAAGTTGTAAAACTGGTACTTGAATAAAGATTATGTTAACTGAAAGGAATTCAAGCGCCTGTGCCCACAGGGGAGTGATATATAAGTTTTGTTCATGTGAACAATAACCCAAATGGGCAACGTATGTGTGTCGAATTTCTGGTAAACTGTTTATGTCGAAATGTAGTGCAACGTCGGCGGAGAAGGAGGAGTTTTGGATGATACAATGTTTTGGGCTATTCTACTGAACAATCAATATATTATCAATAGTGATCGCTTCTAACTCATTTTATTTTTAATTCATAAACTTGAAAATTTTTTCCGTTACAAATTGTCTTATTTCAATTTTTGCATACTGATCATTCTTCAATGAAGAGGACGAAATAATATTCGAAAGAATGTTAATTTTTATATGATGATAGTAACTTTGTACATGTTCAGAATCATCCAAATAGATAAATACGAGTATGCGTATAATATTCCAGATTTTATGTAACTTTTATATTAATATTTGTATTGTTATAAATTTTTTATGCACTGCTAGAAATGTTTATTATAAAAATTCATGAATTATATTATTTTGACGGAAATCTTTTTTTTCTTTACTATTTTCAGTGTTAATTGATCGAATTCTAAAAATTAAACTAAAATTCCATTTGAAGAAACGGAACCTTTATTGACATGCATTTCAGAAAGTTTTCAATCATTTCAATAAAAAGGATAGAAAAGTCTCCGAAACTTATAAGTAGGTAATTAAAGTTTCGGGTATATTATATATAAGAGAGAGCGGGGAGGAAGCTCACTATAATGATGAATTTTCGTACTTTTGCCTTATCTTTGAAATCAGCTTACGATGAACGCAGAAATAATATTCTATTAAATTTTTGCGAGGTCTTCGCTAATCACTGGATTTGAAGAACAGCCCCTCTGTTCGTAGGTTTAATTCCAATTAAATAAAAATAATTTCGTAGTAAACTAATTTATTGGAATGAACATTGTATAAAGTTACAGTAAATGGCAATTTAAATATTTCTGAAAGCATTATATACAAATGTTTTCACACAGACCCAGTCTTTATTTTTCAATTCCTTCTTGTTTTTATTTAAAATACAGTCGTGTTTTTAGGAGTTATCTTCTTATTTATATGGGTAACGAAATGATTTTTCACTATTCTTTTTCAATTTCTGTCCAACGAACACGACCTTCATTTTTGAATTGAGGTATTTTCACACCCTCTGCAAAAAAGATTTAATTATAATTTATGAAACTCGACTTTTTTTGTGTTTTTTACTACCTTATTGAATTTCTGCTGAATCCTTTTTTTGTTTTTTCCTTATCGGTTCCTGTTCCTGTTTTAAAATATCTACGGGAAATTAATATAATGTAGTTATTCGATGATTGTAAGAAGGCTCTACTAGATTTTCGAAATAATAAAACATTTTCTGAAATTTTTTTATTTCAAATCGAAAACCTGCTAGACTAATTTTATTATCATCGAAAGCAGGTTACAAATTGAATATCCAACAAGTAAGGACAGTTTGAATGTTCATAATAGAGTACGAGAATACTCACTCGATTGTTCCGGTGGAATTGCTCTTTCTGAAGAAACAGGGGCTCACTTCAGTTGTTTGTTTTTGAGTTTCCCTCGAACGATATGCTTTCAGAATTTTGTAATGTCATTAGGGATGGATTTTTTGCGCCGCACTTTGTTGCCAGTTTTCTAATCACATGACAGCCAGACATCCAACTTCTTTCAGACTTTGGATTAGCAAAATAAATATGGGTTGGATTTTGGAATTAGGTCAACTTGATATCTGATTTTCTAGTAATTCCCTGATAAATTTTTGAGTCAGCGGTGAAAAAAGAATAGGTACGGGTTTGGAACCTTTCCCTTCTGTGACAACTCTTTTGAACTTTTTACTAATTATTTTCTCTACTAATGTCAAACTATCTCCGAAAGCTTCTTGAATGGAAGTACTTTAATTTTTTGTGTAAGTTTCTATCTTTTAATACTGGACATCTCCTATGTATTCGTTTACGATTGATCACACAGTGAAAGCCAGAACGCATTCGGTTAACGTTCTATAATTCATTGGAGTCCATTTGCCTTGCCGCGATTCAATGTAGGTCGAATTGGCCACGTCACTGACATAGGCTCTGAAGTTTTCGATGTCTTCTGCTAAAGGTAGTAGATTGGGTTTCTCCCATTGTTTTTCCTTTAAGACTTCAGCGCTATGCTGGAGATTTCATTGCACCAGTGATTTTGGATGTTTTGAGATCTTTAATTTCTTCCTTTTGAAAATTTCCGCCTTCCCATTTAATTTTTGGTAAGACTCGCTTCTTAATCACGATTTTGAGAGCAATATCGCATAAAAGTTTCAAATTGGTGCCCACATGGAGAGCTAAAGATGGTGATTCATAACTTCCCTTCATTGAGTCATAACCACTCATCGCTTTCGTGGCAGTTATAATATTTTGAAACATTCCTGGCTTCATTGCATCGAAAAGCGTGTGCACAGAACTGTTTATATCTTGAAAGTGATCAGCACTCTAGCCATTTCCCTCATTTTGTTCGAAATTGCTGGGTCTCTTGTGTTTTTTCAGAACTAATATTATCTACTCTCATCAGTCCGAATACCTCCTCTTTTATTCAAGAAGATTGCAGAAAGGCTTGATATTTAGATGACAAGGTAGCTAAAAATGTCTGACTTCTATCTAAACAGTTCCTACTAGCTCGTTCTGGAGTAGCTGGTCTTTGCATATTTTCACGTGTTTATAAAGAAAGTTCTTGCTATACTGACCCAAACAATAGGTACAAACCAAATCTTTCGTAACTTCATTATCAAGTTTCTTTGATCTCCTGACAGGATTTTCGATATTCTTTTCTGTTCTCATATAAAGATATTCTTGTTTCGCGTGGAAGAAACTAATGCCAAGCGTTCCTTTCATTTAGGAGATAATTTTAAAATTTTTTTGCACAAAAGGATCCTTTTTGTGGTGCCTAAACAGATGCCTCGCAAAATGTGTCATCACATCGTGGAAGCATATAGGGCAGATAGTTAGTCGTTCTTTGGCGGAATTTTTTTTATGCAGTGGCCTAATACCTTGAAAACAAGAATTTTGATCACAAAGGCATGATCATTTATTTGCCAAATTTATGAACTCAAATAAGAAAAACTACTTGTTCAACCCGTTGTGGGTTGTCTTCAGTATCTTCTTTATTATGGGTCGTTTCGTCCTTTTTTCGCATATCGCAGATATTTGGGCTCTAAAAAATATTTGTGAGTATATTGAAATTATATTCTTACAGCAGAATTTCTTCTCACAGATTCTTGGAAAGATTTGTTCTCACGAGTAAGTGATGAATGTTTCGCAGGCGGTAATGGTAACTAAATAAATTGCTGGAAGTGTCCTCCACCTGCAAGAATACTCTGTCCTTCTACGCATATTATAACGCACTCTTTGAAATATTCCTGCAGTATTTCTTATCGTGTTAAATGAGGTTATATTTCGATTTCTCAATTCTTCTACAGTGTTCACTGGTGTGGTATAAACTGAACTTTTGAGATATCCCCATAAGAAAAAGTCTAAACTATTTAAGTGTGGGTACCTAGGAGGCCATGGTTCTGGCCCTCCCCGACATATCCATCGGTTGTTGAATGTATCATTTAAGAATTCCCTACCTTCTCCACTAAAATGTGCTGGTGCCCCGTCATGCATGAACCACATTAAGTTTCTCACCAAAAGTGGCACATCCTCTAGCAATAAAGGTAACTCCTCCTCAAGAAATTGCCGATAAGCGAGACCGTTTAGTCTGTTAGGCAAAAAAAATGACCCAATCAAATAATTTCCAATTATTCCAAGCCAGACATTTATTGAGAATTGTTCTTGATGATGAGATTCTTCAATCAAGTGGGGGTTTTCTTCAGCCCAATAATGATTATTGTGAAAATTTGTGATAGCAGTTCTCGAAAAGTTAGCTTCGTCTGTGAACATTATTTCACTATTAAAATGAGCATTTTCTCTAATTTTATCTAAGAACCATCGGCAGAAATTCAGTCTTGAAGGAAAATCTCGAGGATGTAGAGTTTGGATGCGTTGAATATGAAACGGTACAATAAAAAGTCGCGGTAAACCTCCAAACTAGAACATGTGAAATATTCAACTGATTTCCAATTTTTCTTACACTCACATGAGGTTTCAAATCAATACAATTCAAAATTGCTTCCTCAGTATCTGGAGTTCCCATAGTTGCACCATTTGTTCTTACAGCAATAACTTCAAAAGTCTCAAAACTAATCGTTAATTTAATAAACAATTCGAGCAGACACTGGTTCAACTTTAGCAACTGTCAAAATGAATAACATCAAAGCCTACTAGTCATTTTTTAAATTAGAAGTGCTTTCAATTCATCGAATGCATTCAATCGTTTAATAATTTTTTGCTCGAGAACGGTTGGAGATACGAAAAAATTACAAGTATCAAAAAAATTTCTAAACTGAACGAAGATGACGAAAATTGATTGTACGCTGATCAGTGTCGTACTGCAAAAAAGTTTGAAAGGGCAAAAGAAGACATGGCTCCGGAAAAGAAAACATCTTGTAGATTATAGGTAAAATTTAGGACGTGAAATAATGGAGGCTGTACAAAATAGTTTGCATTCCGAATTCGGGCTGAATATCTCAAAAATTGCACCCTATAGCTCCGTAACGAAGCTTTTGCGGACCTATGTTTATATGAACTTTTTTCTTAAAATATATACATCTATATTTATATATATATATATATATATATATATATATATATATATATATATATATATATATATATATATATATATATATATATATATATTACAATTGACTAATTTTTTGTAGATCTTTGTTACAACAACGGGGAATAAGGACATTATATCTGGTGAACATATGCTCCAAATGAAAGAAGATAGTATTGTTTGCAATATTGGCCATTTTGACATTGAAGTCGATGTTAAATGGCTCGAGGGCAACGCCGTTTCAAAAGAGAATATTAAACCACAAGTAGATAGATATAAATTGAAAAATGGAAAGCATATAATATCTCTATGTGAAGGAAGATTAGTCAATTTGGGATGTGCGACAGGACACGCCTCCTTTGTAATGTCGAATTCTTTCTCTAATCAAGTTTTAGCTCAAATTGAGCTGTGGACAAAACCAGGTCAATATCCTGTTGGAGTTCATAGGTTACCTAAAATTTTGGATGAAGAGGTAGCTAGATTGCATTTGGAACACTTGGGGGTAAAGTTAACAAAACTTACACCAGCTCAAGCTAAATATATGAAAGTGCCAATAGACGGTCCTTATAAGGCTGATCATTATAGGTATTAGATTTGCCAGTAAATGTGTAAGCTTGGAAATGTTTTTGTGAATAAACACAATTTCATAAGATTTTTCATTTCCTGTAAAAGAATTTTATTCTGAATATTAAACGCTCAATTGAAAATAATTTCATTACATTCGGTCTTCAATTTGTCATGTGTATTCTCAGGTAAATTTATCAACATTTTAAAGCAAATAAAACTATTTTCAGAAGACTCTGCACTTGTCAATAAAGTAAAAAGAATCTGAACAAATATTTTATAATTCAGAAAAACTCATTATTGCATAAACCCTGAACAGATTATATATCTTCTCTGATCCCGATGGTACACTTAACATTTCTTTGAATTATTATCTCAACTTTTCAAATCTAATTAATTTATGAATGGGCCTACCCATCAGTTCAACTGAATACCTTAACTACATTAAAAAATTTTCACTTTTCATAATTTGACTGTTGGTTGATAGTCGAGTTTAAAACCTCACTGCATGTTTTCTTATTTTTATTGAAAACAGTAAGCTAATTTTGAGACACTAATGAGGAAAAAATTCAGAGTGAATTCAACCCATATATTTGAAGAAAAATAGGTTGACGCCACATATGGCACTGTTTGAATACAAAAAATTATTCCATCTGGTATTTAAATAACAATTTCTTTGTTAAAGCGAGAATGAATTTTGCACTTCCTACAAAAAATAAAATTTGGATTTTTATGTTGTTGCCTGGTGTCGCTCTACAATGGTATAATTGTCTCTTCCATCCAAACAAACTTCTTCTATAGACTTTTCAACACCTTGACCTTGTATTTTTCTTGCTATGGGACAAATGTAAAATTGTCATCACTTGACATCAATGAATGTCACCAATACCCATTCATTATTTTCTTCCCGTTGGCGTGTGTGATTTGACATGAATATGTACGTACCAATGAACTGTTGTAACTCAGTTATAGATATATAGAATTCAGAGGCTTTTCTGGTTTCGATTGAAATGCGTAATAATTTGATTGGTCCACAAAATAACTGTCACCTTAATGAAAAAGTTGAAAAATTGAGATAGCATTTCTAGGAGAGCAAACTTTTAAGAACCTTTCAGAATCTTCTGAATAAAATCGAATTTGATTTTTTCCATTTTGACGTATTACTTTTTTTTTTGATTCGATGCAACTTTTTTCACAGAAAGTTCGTCTTCACTATCAGCATCCATTTCAGAAATAACATCTTCTGAAGAATCCACATTTTGTTCGTTTTCACTTTCCTCTCAAGTTATGAAAGTATCATCGTCGGAATAATCCTCCGTTTCTGCATTCAGAATGTTCACTCATAAAATAGTCAATAATCCATTATCACTAAAATTATAATTGATTCCATAAATGCATGTGTGGCATGTAAGGCACAAATATATTTTAACATTATATTTTTCAATAAAATTCTCACCCTTGAATTAAACAAAAGTAGGAATTTAAATATTTTTAGGATATTATTTGATTCCAAACATTTGAGGTATTGATTACTCTATATTAGGTCTGAACATCCAATATAATGCAAGCATCGTACATCCTAGAGTCAGTCACTACTAAATTTCATGATGATACTTCAGGTGGTAGAATTATTTTAAAACACAGTATAAATATATGTCTTGAAGCTATCTTTATGAAAAATACAGTTTTCTTCAGATGTATGTCGCTATAAGTATCTTAATTGGGTTTGGGATTTATTTGGGACACCATGCAGTAAGTAGTTGGTACAAATGGTCAATTTGTAGTACACTACAAATCTTTCTTCTTAGTTTGATGAAAAGTGCTCGTCAAAGTCGGAGCTATTGAAGTCCATGTTGTTCGTTTTTTTCTATTATGATGGTCTTGTGCACCATGAGCATGGTTCTAAAGATAAGACAATCAACAAAGAATATGCCTTAGCTCTGAAAAAGATTGCGTGATACAATAAGAAAACATCCGCAGCTTTGGGCAAGCGATGATGGGCAGCTTCATTACGATAACGCGCCAGCACATTCATTGCGACTTGAGCAGCAATATTTAAGGAAGCGCCAGGTTTTATCGCTAAGTCAGCCTCGGTTTAGTCATGATTTAGCTCCGTGCGGCGCTTTGTAGACGATACCAGAAAGCAAATACTTGGACTGCTTCCAGAACTGGAAACGGCGTTGAAAGCATGTTGTTAAATCCAGTGAGGATGTAGGATAACCAGATAAGAGATATGGAGGTAGGTCTACAATCCTTGTAATACCTGTACTTGTCAGATCATCAATATTTATGAAAGTTGTCTGAGTATTGTGGAGTTAACAAAAAATCCGGAATAATTACAGAAAAGAATGAATATTGAAAATGGTTCAAGCTTCCTCATTTGTTTTGAGCAATTTCCATTCTTATAGGGTATTCTGAAAAACATCAATATCTCTTTTCGACGTTCAAAATCGATCCACATTTGATGTATTAATTTTGAGAAAATATACGCCAAAGGACGCAATAAAAGATACCGGAAATCATATTTAATCAAAATACAATTTTAGAATCAATAAGATATATATATGGGTGATAGTTATGAGATTCTAAGTAAATATAACGTTTCAAATATCGAGCTTCATGCAAAGTATCATATAGAACCTGCCTAATAATAGAGAGTTGCTGCTATTTTTTGTTTAGTATGCTGTATGCATAAGGTAAATATTAAATTCTGTGTACTTGATGCACTGAATTTAGTATAACTAGGAAAATGAAAAATCTAAACTTTTGTACCAAAGTATGAATATTTTCAATAATACAAAATTAAAAAATTCTTTTATTTCTATCACATTTTTTACATGAAATATTCATGTTCAGTCAAGGTATTTATTGTACAATTTACAGTTAATTCAATTTTATTTGTACAAAAGGAACCTCTTATACTTTCCATTCATACCAAAGGTAAATACTTCTGGAAAGAGTTACATTACCAGTTTGAGCAATAACAGAAGTGATCTTCAATTTCTTGGAAAATTACTTTTGTTCATTTAAATTCAATCTGAACAAAATTTCAACATAATTTTTGAGGTCAACTTCTGAATCAGCAATTTCCAAAAACGTTCACTCCTGACATTCAACAATACATTTGTTTATAAAGGAATAAGGTAACAGATAAATAATTTAAAATTAATATTATAAACTAACCATGATACTATATCCCCAAACAAAATTGTCCATAATTGCAAAGGGTTCTCATATAAATACGATGAGAAAACTCTTCAAAACATGACGAGATTTTGGAAGGAATGAGTTGATGAATAAAAAAAAGTAACATATTTATGTATATGATAATTATGGAAGATATTATGAAAAAGTACTAAACTGCAAATGCCAAAACTTCATTTCAATGAGCATTGCAATTTCAAATTTGTACAGTCTATTATCTTTTGAGAGTTGATGAAAATGGGACATTTTAATTTTCAAAAAATAACTCCAGAAAGAGATAAATACAGAGCAGAGGACAAGCAATGAGAATTAAACACCGTTCGACATGAAAATTATTTTAAACTGTTACATAAAAGAATAAAAAAACAGATTCTAGAATATTACTATCTTGATGTACAAAAAAACGCAAAAGATTGATCCTACATATTAGAAAAATTTGTATGAACACATATACAAAAATGCTTGAGTATTAGAATCATTCCTTGGAAACTCTAAGGAAAAGTATGAAAGGTAAACTTAAGAGGTCAACTGATGTATCTTCAATATTCCAATGTAGTAGAATCTGGAAATGTTCAAATTGCAGTTCAAGAATCTTTAGTCTTCAAACTGAAAATCGCTTGTTAAATTTACTTGGAAATTTGTGTGTAATAATATCAATCATACTTTCTATTTTCCTTAAGTAGGATTTTTGATCGTTTGACATAATAAATTAGACACAAAAACGAAAATCATTGCACCATGATAAAGTCTACACACAGATTGCTTGCTATTTGATTGGTATTAGTGTAATTTAGATTTCTATTAGATTATTACATATTTAACTACAAAATGCCATGTATCACCTGCCATTTTGTTTATTCAAACCAAAGAATAAATCAACATAAAAATGCAGTAAAATGAATCTATCTCATCAGAGATACACACGAACCAAACTTAATATAACTTGGATCACACAAATACCAAAGAAGTAGAAAAGAACGTTGAGAAGAGGAACTACAAATTCCTTTGAAAAAAAACGAACAAGATTTAATGAAGGTAATGACGCGATCAAGATGCAACGAATTATTTAGAGAACTTTGATACAGACATAAATATGGCGAGGTACTACAATTAAAACCTCTTTTAGAATCGGTTTGTCAATGAAAATTGAATCTTTCCGGAAACAAATAATAAATAGGCATTATGTTCATCTCGATCATACAACCTTAAGTGTTTTTAAAATTAAATACACGGGCCAGGAAAATGCATATACTTGAAAAATTATGTAATTACATACTTTTTACTCCAGCAGATTTCAATAGCTCCTTCAATCGAGCTATTTCCTCGTCTTTCGAAGCAAGTTGACATTTTAGTTCTTCTATCTGTTGGATCGATGCTGTGGAAGCATCGCTAATCTGTTGCAGCAATTCATTCGCGCTAGGCCGCTCTTCTGGTGATTTAGAAACTAATTTGGTAATAATATCAGCAAATTGAGGGTGTTGTATCACTATGCGCTGAGGAAGATATCTCGATTTTTTTAGTTCTTCGATACATTTATTTCTTTCCATGTCGGTAGTAAAGGTTTCAACGAGTTCGAATAGGACAATTCCCAGAGAGTACATGTCACTCTGAAAAAATTTAAAAATCAATTCATGCAGAATTCCAATATTCATTATTATAATAAAAAGAAACATATTATACCTAAATCGAAGATATTGAAAAAAATGGCAGTTGGAAAATCATGTTTTTCATCTTTTCCAAGTTGATATTTACTTTACAGTATAAAATGCATAATATACATCGTCATTGCACCGTTTCCGTAAATTTAGAAAGATAATATTTATATATTGGGAAATTGTTTGAACATTCCATCACCATGTTTGTTTTAATTTATAAATTTACAATAAGCAAATACATTACACATGTGCAACAATCCTACACGGTTTTTCAGCAACCTCAAAAAGATTTGAAATCTATGATTACATGAAGGTATTTCATTCATTTAAAAATAAATATTCAACCAAGAATAGTTCAAATTAACATTTGGATAAGTTATATTTTTTACCTTAGGATTACATTCACCAGCTAACTGTTCAGGTGCTGCGTATAATTTCGTACCAAATGCAAGACTATGACGGACACTTTGTAAGGGACATGCTAGTCCAAAATCTCCTAATTGAACAAGTAGTTTTCCATTGTCAGTCTGGATGAAAATATTGCTAGGCTTTATATCATGGTGTACTATTTTCTTGGAATGAATGTACTGAAGACCTGTAAAATTGAAATTAATCTAAGTCAAATTGGAAAATATATCCTAGTATATATTTTTGCTTGTGCTCAGATTAAACATTGTCATTGATTGAAATGAAGTAAAAAATGAGAAATTGAACTTCTCTACTATTATAGGAGCTATACTTTTGCTTTATATTATATCGAGTACTCAGAGATCATTGATCAAAATCATTCGGAATTGATTCGTTTCTGATTAATCTTCCTTTAATTTCTATTCTGAGGTTGAACCTTTTTTGCTTCAATATCATGGGTGAAATGTGATTCGACTCTATCGATCGACTATTAATATTAAGATATCACTAATGTTCAATATCTCTGAGAAAAATATTATTTATTGTTGTTATTTTCGGACTTGATATGTCTTTCAATATTGGCATCCGCCAATTTTTACGGCTTGAGATCTCTCCTATCAGTTTCTGGCAAAATAATTCGATAATAATCAATCACGCACTATATACGAAAGATATCGTTGACTGCTTTGAGTCGTAATTTCAGTTATACAGATTTTTCTAAAGTGATTGATATAGTGAACCACAATGTATTGATTTGAAAACTCTCTCTGCTTTAAGACTTGGAAGTTTTCTATATGGCAGAATTAAAACTATGAAATATAAAAACTTTTACTCTAGGGGTAATCTGTTAACATCTGGTGGTACCCAGGGCTCCTCTTTTGCTATTTATTATTTTGGCTTTTCGTTAATGATGTTAAAAATTTCATATCAGCCTAGTTTCTATATGATTTAAAATTATACACAACTGTGGAGAATTCCCATTATTAAATATATTTACATACAATTTCAGTTTGATTGAACATAAACTTTATCATATTTAATTTTGATAAACACAAAGTTATCTTCACATATCTATGCAATTCTGCGAGTGCAATTACAGTTTTGCCGATAAAACAATAGGTTGTGTCGAGTATTCGCGACCTTGAAATTCAGGGAGGAGCTATAGTTATTTGCGGGTGACCTTTTTAAACAAAATGAAAAAGCAATTTAAGGTGAACCAAAAAGAACATATCTTCAGGATACTTAATCTTCAAATGAAAAACAAGGAATGAGAAGAAAAAATCAACTAAACTTAACCTATGATGGCCTTCTCTGATCGATTGGCCAATATTTCTATATGGCGGACTGAAAAAGTCAATACTAGCAGACCAAGCAATCTTGACATTATCAATCATTCTGGAAAGAGGAGTACTGGCATAATTGGACCTGTGCAAGGAACATGTGAGAGAGTCCGAATCCTACTTATTCTTGATGAAATATGAAAACCAGACTGCCAAAGCCATTCATTGCAACTGATGATTTCGTAAGCTAATCTAGCATAACACACAATATCTGCCTTCTGCAGGTTGAAAAATAAGGGATCTTTATTTGGCTTTAAATTGAGGCTACTCAAAAGTTTGCACTCTTAATCCTCAATTTATAAGAGACAATCAAAAAAAAATTTATTCTGAATTTTCTCGAGTCGATCACGGGAATAGTTTGTGTAAGGTAACCCAAACACAAGAGGCAAACTTCAACAAGGGCCTAACAAGTAAAATGTAATAGTCTAAGATCCCGTTGCTAAATTAGTACATAATATGTTTTATTGCAAGATACCTTACAAATGGCCATCGGCCGAAGCCTTTCGCAAATGAATCTCAATATTTCTGTGATACAAAAAAAAAACATCAAATTTCTCTTAAGGAGTAATGCTAACTAAAAAAAACTTCGTTTTCTTAACTGGTGATTTCTTGTAGTTTCTCCCACAGGGTTGACGATGGGTATTCGAATCTATTGTGGGTATGTTGCTCTCGTTTTATGCAGAGATGATGTTTATGTTATTCCGTTTCTTGCAGAATTTCTGAGCTAGTGTTTTTAGCCTTTGCTCTATGGGTTCGACTCTCGTTGTTTTGATAGTGTTGTGTGGTAGTTGAAATTTAATTTGCTATCTAAGTTGATGCAGAGATATTTTATGTTGTTTTCAGGATGGATTCTTTGGCCATATATGATTATATTTGGGGAGGTGTTTTTCTGTCTGTGGTTGCATATTATGAGATGACTCTTTGACTGATTAGGGCCGAGTCTCCATTTGTTGAACAAAGAAGATGTTTTATTTGTTAGTATTTGGAGCTATTCCGTAGTATTCCGTACCCTTTTGGCATGGCTGACCAGCACTGTCGTCAGCAAATTATTAAAGATAACTCCTATCATCAAAGCATTGTGGATTGTTGTATATGTCGACGGAGTATATATATTGGTGACAGTGGTGATCCTTGGGAAAGGCCCTTTTCTGGTGGAAATTAGTATGATCGTATGAGTGCTCACTATCCAATTTAACCCAGAGATTTCCTTTTTCTAGCATGTTCAAAATTATGTTTGTGAGGTAGTCGGGACACTCAAGAATATATAGTTGTTGATTAATCCTGCATGCCATATGCTATCAAACGCTTTATTAATGTCGAGGAATAGCGCTGCACTTATACCCCCTTTTAGCTTTATGGTTTGAATGTTGTTTATAAGCACTACTAGTGGGTGTATGGACGACTGGTAATAGGGGATTTTTTGGTCTTGAGCTGTTTTTAGCCAGTGAACAATTATTTTCTATAAGTTTTTGCCTAAGTTTGAGAGTAGAGTATCGGTCTGTAGTTGGATACTTTGGTTCGGTCCGATTGTTTTTTTGGAATTGCTATAATAGTGCCAATTTTCCATTCCTCTGGAAAGTAGTGATTTGAAAATCAATATTCACAGATTTTTGTGATGAATTCATGTACTTCCTGATCAAGTTTCCGCAATAGAGCTTGGGTAACGTAATCGTGCCCTGGTGAAGTGTTTTTGCCTTTATTTAGAATTTTATAGTATGTGTATGGGCCTATAATTTGTTTTTATTTTACTATTTCCCGCTTTTTGAAATCCTCTATCCATTTTTCTATATTGTTGTAGTGTTCTAGATCAAATTTCGGGTTATAATCTGTCTTGTACATAGTATTTTGCGAGAACCTCTAGCTTTCCTTCTGTTGTAGTATGCTTGATGCCAATTTCAATGATTTCTGTGGTTGAGCCGTTGATATTGCTTTTGTATCTTCTAAGTTTTCCAATCTCATTCCAGAAGCTCTTACTTCTCTTGTTGTTAATTCTTTCACATGCTGCAACTCACGAGTGTGATGTGTAGTCTTGGATTGGATCATGTGTTGAACATTTTCATTATATTGGTTGATGCTCCTTTTAATTTCAGGGTTTTGTTATTCTCTGTATTCTCTATACATTCTTCTATTTTTTTTAATGAGTCCAATAATGAATGGAGGAACCTCTTGTGTGCTGTAAGACCTGGAACATGTAGAGCATCTCAAAATCTGTTCGGCAAAAAGGTTATTGAATTTGGTATTGCGTTCCTCATCTATATTATCATATAATTCTATGAAGCTTCTCAGTTGCTTGTTGACTTCCTCCATATTGCATTTGCTATAGTTATAAATCACTGGCTTTTCAATTGTAGTTGGTGCTTTTTCTAGATCATATCTAATATCTATCGCAAGGTGATCTCCCCCTAGATCTTGAATAAGGTTTATGCTGTCGAAATTATGTGCTATATTTTGTGTGCACAGTATCAGATCAGGTGTACTATCTGTGTTATTTGCCTTCAGAAAAGTAGGAGGCGTTTCCTTCATGATGTAGGATGTATTCTGCAGGAAGTTGGCTATTTGTTTTTTCTTCTGTTGATTTACATTCAGATCACCATTTATAATGGAATAGTTGTAGATAGTTGCTTTTGTGAATATTTCTTCTATTTTTGATGATGGCTGGATGTCCACCAGGAATATATGTAGGTGATCCTTACGGAAAGTAACTGTGAAATGCAAGCATTCATTGAGCAATTTTTTTATTGTTGGCGGATTGGCATTTCCTTTGCTCAGCTTGGATGCTGATTGGACCAGACCGCCTCCTCTAATATTGGTGTTTACTATGTTTCCTGGGCTGTGTATCGTCTCCCAGTCTCTATACTTAACATTGCATTTATTAGAGGTTTTTGCTTCTACAAAGAGAGTGTACAGTTGATATTGTTCTGTTCAATATAGTAGTTTATCAGAGTTTTTCTTTTAATTTAGCTATTGATGTTTGAGTACAAAATGTTAAGAGACATTGGCAACAAATTGGATGTTCTTGTCGTTTTCTTAAGGTTGAGTTGGACAGTGAGTATCTTGATTTTCAAGGTCAAACATAAGTATGCACATGCAGTTGCCTGTGAATAGCATATGTGTCTATATTAAATTGATGTATGAATATTTAAGCTTTTTAATTACATCGTCTCTGTTGGTTAGTGTGTTTTTATCTTTGTTGAGAGTAGAAATGTATCTATTATGTAGTCATACTTTGTGGTAGAAGTATGAATACTTGATTTCCTAAGTTCTTTCGGGAGGTGTTTTGGTATTTATTGATTTCACTGTAATATTTGGTGTTTTTGGGGCGTTTTGAGAATTTAAATGATCAAGCTTCATGATCTTCTGCTTGACAGGCTTTACATTCAGGTTTCAATGTTGACGTACATCTTGCAGTTAGATGGGATCCCAAGCATTAGTTACATGTTGTATTTTCTTGACATTCTTCTGTTTTGTGTGAATTGTTGGCACTTGTTGCATGGCTTTGAAGCTGCAGGTGTAGCTAAACTAGAGTAAACTGGATAGTGACAGTTTTTGTAGAAAAAGCCATTTTTCAAAAGTTTTGTTTGATACTAGGAACCTACAGTTTATAGTGGACTCCAAACCACTCAAGTAGACTGTGCAATGATAACTGCCATCTTTCAGGATTATAAGCTATCTGGCCTTCAGTGGTTAGTGGATTTGTTACTTAGGCAGTATGCCAGTACAATTTGGGAAGCTTTAGTCAAATATCACTTTTGTTCAAGGACGAGATCTATGACTTGAACTCGGATTCGAACCGAGCACCTGGCCTTAGCAGTTCCAATAGGCTTGCGTACTAACCCTGCAGGTAAACAGGTGGTCTTTTCCACAACAAAAACCACATCGATCGTTGTACCATATCTCGTGGTGGGTATACTTCTATCATTTATCATTTCAAGATTAAATACTTCTCTCAAGTATTCAATGAGTGGAGCAGATTCTTCTTTCTTAAAGTCTGTATTAAAATCACCAGACAAAAAATATTTACATTAAACACCGACAAAAACAAACAAAATAGCTTGCAGCACTGGCACAAATGAGTAATAGTCTATACACTACACGGTCAGCTGCTGCAAACTATAGGCGCCGCCATATTGGCCTTGGCCGCTCTGACGAGCGCCTTTCATTTTATCCCCACTCCGCGGCCGAGCGTCACGCGATATGCAACACACAGATGAAAAAGTTTGAGACGATGTAATAAAAGTTTCACTTTAAAAATTTTTTTGTTAAAAGTTCCTCAAAAATGTTTTAAGTAATAATACTGGTGGTTAATTTTTAATTGGCACCTAATGAAAATTGAATTCCCCACTATGTAAAAATACTTAAAAATTAGCTTTTGATTATCTACATTATTTATGTACTCATTTAGCAGAGGGATAAAGATGAACTTCCAGGAGTGTCTGTTTATAAATTCCAACATTCTAATGGCCCTCCCATCAATTGATTCCATGTAGTAGCCAAAATTCAAATTTTTGTCATACAGCATACCAAAATCATTAGTTATATCTACCTTCCTAAACGATTATCACAAGAAATGTACACAGAATTAAATTTGAGCCCATCCGAAACAAGATGATTGTATGTACATTTATTGCTTTTAAAATCATTTTATTCGATCTGCACCAATCCTGCAGTCTCATCAGATCAGCTCCAATATTTCTTCAAAGTTTTTCAAAATTCTTGGTTTTGTGCTGTGGAGTTCAGGAGAATTTCTCCTCACATTATAAAAATCTTATACTGTTCTCTTGTGAGATCTAATTTAAAATATTTCTATTATATGGTGTCAATTCTATGTGTGTGATATTGGTAATCTGGAAAAGCTCCAAAGAAGGTTTTTCCAACATTTACTGTATACAGGGTGTTACATAATAGTATGTCACAACTTGAGGGGGTAAATCGACGTGCAATTTTATGAAACAAAGTTCATATAAACATACGTCCGCAAACAGGACACTTCCAGCAATTTATTTAATTCTTAATTGTTCTTTTTTTAGTTTGATATTGAAAATGTATAAGTTGAGTCTCAGAAGACGAGCTATCAAAATAAAAGCAAATTTTGGGCATATCTATCGAGTATTTCTATAATTTTTTTTATTTAGCGAATAACATACAATTCAAATAATTCAAATTCAATAATTTTTCAATCGAAAACGGTTGGAGATACGAAAAAATTACAAGTGTCAAAAAAGTTTCTAAATTGAACGAAGATGACGAAAATTGATTGTACGCTGATCAGTGGCGAACTGCAAAAAAGTTTGAAAGGGCAAATGGATACATGACCTCGGAACATAAAACACCTTGTGAATATCAGTTAAAATCTAGTATGTGTAATGATGGAGGCTGTAAATTATAGCTTGCATTCCAAATTTGGGCTGAATATCTCAATAACTGCAGGAGTTTTGGAGAAAAAACATTTTTTTCCGGAAATTTCAACACCCTGCAGCTCCGTAACGAAGCTTTTGCGGACCTATGTTTATATGAACTTTTTTTCTTAAAATTGCACGTAGATTTACCCCCTCAAGTTGTGGCATACTATTATGTAACACCCTGTAGATCACACTTACGATATCAACCTTAAACGTGATCAATAAACTACATATTCAAAGACATGTTTGGTTGTGAACAGGCCATTCAGGCGAAGAGTGTCTGATCAGTGTTTTTTACTTCGTATTGTTTGTTTGAATTTTTTTGTACCCTTTTCATCTGCAAAGAAAAGCTTATCATACAATTGGGTTATTATAAATAACTGTTTTCCTAGGTTCAACTTCAAATTATCTTTTTAGATGCACTTTTGATGTGAGTTGTTTTTGTTATCTATTTGTATCACATTCTATAATCAAGTATATTCAATAAATAAATAAATAAGATATTCTTGAGTTCCTTATTACATTAATATAGATGATATGGATAAGTGAATAAAACGGAAGAAATGGACCAAAACTTATAGATATGGAGCAAAACACCCATGAAACATTATTTAATGAACTGAGAATGATTGAACCAAATAAATGATTTTCACAGTTTTTAAAGGTAAATGGGGAATTATTTGATGATTATTTAGCTTTTTTCATCACACATGACAATGCTCACTCAAGCACTTGTTGATAGTGACTGATGAGATATTGCACAGTCTGCAGATTAGGTGTTGTGCAATATGTCTTGTATGTCTTGAAGTTTCAAATCAGTACAATACATAGTAAAACCTTTCAATATGGTTTACACTTGATCAATAATATTGTACAAATTCAAATATATTGCAATACTCAGGACTGCCTATAACTCACTTTAAGATTATGTTATGGGAAATTTTAATTGAAATGGATTGCTTACCTTCTAAAAGTTGTTTTAAGATTTCTTTTACAGTTGAATTTTGAACTACTCGAACTGGAACTAAGGCATTGGCAGGATCAATCACCTTTGAATTATTTCTCTGAGACAGCCACTGTTTCAAAGTTGACTGGCATAAAGCCATCTGTATATATAGAACAGCCCATTTCTCATGCATTTTCTGCTGCAACCTTATCTCATCAATTTCTTTCAAATCTAGAGGGCATATAGCTTTACCACCTTCAGAAATACTATTTCTCTTTTCTCTTTTAGACTTTACATTTTTATAAAAATGATTTGAATTAGATCTATGAGACTCAAGATTATTAATACTGTGTTCAAAAACAACTTCAAAATCAGAACTGTCATCCCTAGCTCTATTCGAAAATGAATTACTTTTTTCATAGTGGTATATATAATTTTGTAATCTACTTTGTTCCTTGTATTCATGAGTGCTGGAGGAAATTGATTCCAAAATGAGATCATTGTCTAATTCTCCAAGAAAATCACCGTCTTGATGAGATCCCATATCAAGCCAGGCAGCTTTATATTGTACTATATTAGGATGGTTTACACTAGCAAAAGTTTTCACTTCTGATAAATAATTCTTAACATGCTCCAAACCTTCACAACGAATTGGAATTTTTTTTATTGCATATTCTGTGCCATCAAGTTTATGTTTTACCTTGTAAACCTGGAAAATTAATTTCAAATAATATATGAAAAATGCATCACAAATCTGTTCATTTCTACTCTCATTATTGAGAAGCAGATTTAGGGCAATTATCCAAAAATCTGAAAAATGGTACTTTCGCGCATCCAGTACCGAGTCGACGGGAAATGTTTCCCGAACGATTTAAATTTCTGCATGTGTTGCCAGATCCCTTTTCCTGGTGCATTTTTTCAACCTGAGTGATTTTGAGTTATTCAATACCTCGGTTATTATTGGAGCTACGTAAAAAGTATTTTCACAATGTTCAGCCACTTCTTTGAATAGATTGCAGTGGATGAGCCGATTTTTTTTCTATTTGGCTTGACATAGAAGAACTAAAAGTGTAATTTCAATTTTTGTCATTGAATTTCTGGTTTCGGGTTTGTTCACGGTAATCTCGAAAGATCGAAAGGTCTTCTGAGCAGATGCAGAGAATTTTATCGAGAATTTTACTACTCTTCTCTTCTCTACCTAAAGTTTATAGTGGACTAGGAACCACTCACCTAGACCGTGCAATGATAACTGCCACCTCTGATATATATATATATATATATATATATATATATATATATATATATATATATATATATATATATATATATATATCTTACTTGGGATTCGAACCCGGGCCCTCGGCGTAGGAGTCAGTTCCTCTACTGACCTACCCATGAAGGGAGACCTCCTTTTTTGAATTTTTGTTGAGGTCGGTTGAAAAGGAGAAGTAGCTTTTAGATCCATAGAATATTATTGTCCCTGTTCACAAAAAGCTCGATCCATCATCTGAACTCAATTATAGGTCAGTAACTGTATTAAATGTAGTATCTAAAACCTTGGAACACTTGCTATATGATAGGTTAATAGAATTTCTGACAAAGAATAAAATAGTGGTAGTGTCAGCACGGACTTTGCTTGAACAGGTCCACAGAGAGTGCGGCAGCTGATCTTCTTGAAAGTATTTACAAAAGATTGGATGAGGGAGATCTTGTGACAGGACTTTTTTATGACCTGTCAATGGCGTTTGATATTCTAACGCATCCTTCCATTATTAGGAAGATTGAGGCAAGTGGGATTAGAGGTGGCATGTTGCAACTAATACTAATTTTTTGGAGGGTAGAAGATTTTTGGTTAGAGTGTGTGGGGAGACATCTGATCTGAGAAATATTGACATTGGAGTTCCTCAAAGATCCGCGCTCGGCCCTCTCTTGTTTTTACTCTACGTCAATGACATGAAATAAGATCGAATGAGGACTGTCAGAGTCTTCAAGGAGAGTTGCTGATGATACATCAGTGGTGTTTACAAAACAAACTGCCTTTGAACGTCTCTAAGTGCAAGTACATGTCAATTACGCGCAAACAGTCGCCACATTTCTTTCCTTATTCGGTGGCGGGCTCACAGCTTGAACGAGTTTTCTGTTCTCGTGATCTCGGGGTGCTTCTCGACTCGAAATGGTCATTCCGGGACCATATAGGTGATGTTATTCTGCGAGCAAGAAAAATGTTGGGTTTTATTCTGAGGAATTCCAAGAGCTTCCAGAACACTGCTGTTCTCAGGGTTCTGTATTTCGCTTTCGTTCAGTTAAGATTGGAATATGCCTGTGTTATCTGGGATCCATACTATGTATATATATAAAATTGCATTGGAAAGCGTCCAGAGAACCTTCCTAAGGTACCTGGCATACAAACAAGATGGAGTATATCCTATCCGAGGAATGCCAGGTTTTCTGTTAACCGATCGTTTTTCTGTGTTGGAGCTTCAAATTAGAAGGAAATATTTGTGCTGCATGTTATTGTATGGACTTCTGCATAACTCCATCTGTTGTTCGTGTCTGCTTGACAGACTGATGTTTTTGGTACCCAGGCTCGCTGGCAGAGACAATGTCACTTTTTATGTCGTTGGAGCTGTTACGGATGTTTTCTTCACTCGCCTATCAATCGAAGCTGTCACTATTTCAACACGGTGGCCTCTTCGATTGATATCAGTCATTTTCAAGCTATATTCAAAAGAAACCTATTAGCAAAACTTAGTTCACGCACTTAAATTGTTTTGATTGTTTGGTGTGTATTTCTATTATTTGAGTTTGCATTATCAATGCGTTTTATGTCATTATTGTTTTTCAAAAGTTTTTTTTTCAAATCTGTTTTTTAGGTTTGAGCAAATTTGTCTATACTTGTTCGGCTCTGTAATTAGGAGTAATCCTGTTGAGCTTGTATCAATAAATAAATAAATAAATAAATGAATAAATGGTAGACTATGTACTACAAAGATTATTCTGTTTGCCGATGATACGTCAGTGGTGGTATCTGCTCGATCATCTGAGGATCTTGATAAGAATGTTAGCACAGTAAATAATGAAGACACTATATCACCACTACACCAAAACTTTAACCTTAACTCTCGACGCACGCTAAGTTATCATCATCAGATGATAATATACTAATTCTCAACTACAATGCTAGCCTACTTATACTCTAGAGCGATCGGCGAATCAGGTTATTCACCAAACTTGTTTCCTGATTGTTCGACTCGCTTACAGTGGGAGGGGCGTATATTAATCGATCAAGCTGTACAACGGGCTCGCGGGTATCGGGCCTCTGTCTCTATTTAATCTTTTATTGCATTTACTAATCTCAATACTTTCAAACGCATTCAAAGTATTGACATTATTTACATTTCTTAACAACTTAACATTATCGAAATCTACATTGTGATCGCATTCGAAAGCATGTTCAGCTATACTAGATTTTTCTGTTCGTCCATATATCAAGTGTGCCATATGTTCTTTTACTGTAGTAGTATTAGATCTTTCAGTTTGACCGACATACTTCGAAGTAACAAAATATAATCTCATCAAGTACGCATTGAATTCTGATTACCATGGCTATAATATGTTCAATATTAGAATTTAAAATGACATGTTCATTCATAAAAAAATGGCCAAAGTACGAATAAACTGAATTGAATTGAATTGAGAATCAGGTAATAGCAATGAGCAAAATAATTCAATAAAAGCTTGATTTCTATTCGATTGTGGAAAACAACTCGATCCATGCAATCTCGCAAAATGTATTCCATTGAAGAACTCTATGTTCTATGGTTCGAAAGTCAACATTTAATTTTGCGGGAAGAAATGCGTAAAATATTGAGTTATTTTCATGAAACATATGTGATTAGAATATGATTATGTTAGATATTTCTTAAATGAGAGTGAGTGTTCACAAAAAAAAAATACAAATCTATGTCCTTTATCTGTCAAACTAAGGGGGAAAAAGAATTTCGGCAATTTACAAAAAAAAATCTAAATAATGTGAAAACATTTTTGACGTAAATTTCATAACCGAGATATCGAGTGTGGGTGAAATTCGGAAGTTATCTAAATTCGTGAATAACTCGAAAACCACATCTAAAATATCATATTAGATCTATGAATACTAATAAATTAATATAACTGAGATGTTGTTAGTGGCCCCTCCAAATAAATGAAAAGAATATATTGTACAGTGTACAATTCTCAACTTATTATCCTGTATTATCACCTAAATAGTATAGGTTCTAGCTTACAAAAAGCTCTGGAGCAATTCATATTCTGCACTCAGATTGTCAGAAAATTTATTCCAAAGAAGGAGAAATATTCTCCCTCAACCTCATCTATCATGTTGAACATATTAAATTACTGAAATGAGACGTCAGATTCGAATATCATATGAATATTTTGGAAACTCTTTAGATTTTGAAAAAAATCTTGTGCTATATCACACTACCCTGTCTAAAAGAAGTCAAAATATGTATCTATTTATTTAGTTATTCAAGCGCGGATTCCTGAGCCCACTTGTGAAAAAATACGAGTCACACATGTCCCTTCTGTTCCTGGAAAGTTACACCCCTGATTAGGAGTTTTTTGCTATTGATTTCACGTCAAAAGTATATTTTATCCTTGGCTATTTAATTTTCAACGATAGGCAATCAAATCTCCAATGTCAGAAAAATTGTGACAACACTGGCTACAATTCGAATACTTTTGGGAACCATCTGTTCAACTCGGTACTACATGCGTGAAAGTGGTCAGTGTAAAAAGCAGGATTATCAAAATGGTTATCCGAAAGTTCATTATTCTTCAAGAATTTAGTCAACCTAAAGTACCATTCTATTCATCAGAATGATTCAGTGAATATATATTCAACAATATTATGTTGTTTATGAAGATTCAATTATTGCATAACAAAACATTCTCATTTCCACACCCGTTACAATTGCATCTCTATTTAATCAAACTTAGAATATACACAATTATTAATGATTAGATTCTTCTCATTAAATGAAACAGTAAAATCAGGTAGAATTACAATAAAGAATAAATCTACTAACCCGTCCAAATCCACCTCCTGCTATAAAATCAATTTCCTCAAATTCTCGGTGATAATGTGAAGTAGCAAGATTCTGGTCTTGCCACAGTTGAAGTGATAATGGCTTTTGTTCTCCTTTAGAAGCAGTTAAAAGTTGAAAAAAAGCATATTGGTACTGTGTACGAATACCCTCAAACTCTTTCATCAGATAACTTTTATCAATCATGTTCATTTGATACAATTTTTCACAAATAAGTTTGTACATAAGACCAGCTTTGCTTCCATCATGTTCATAAACAGCACATAAATTCTTTACTAAGGATTCAATAAGGATACTAATAGGCGTTGAAACTTTTGTATTCCTGTTTATAATACTCATGGAATCATAAGATTTCTCAGAGGAGGATTCTTTAATTTTACATTTTACTACTAACTCAGATTTCTCCCCATCTCCTTCATCTACATCTGAGTCAGGCATTCCAGATTTTGCCATTATGATTGAATCAACGAAATGAATCAAAAATCAAAAGTTATTCTAGACAAAGATGATTTATATACTCTAGATGAGGAACCCAGTTCAACGTAAAATTTTCATACAATATAGTGAATTTGACGTACAAAACAGTCCGTCTGCTGGCGCCCTCTTTAATAATAGACTATATGTGCGGTACTATATCTATAAGTGCAGTGTACTGCACTAATACGACAAAATAATGAGTGAATTATTCTGATATGGCACATAGATGACGCGTGAAATCGAAAGAACCTATGATATTCAGCTGACATGAGCGTAGACATGAATAGGAAAAAAGGGTTTTACTCATTTTTTACATTTCGTAGTCTAGGATTGAATGAAAAATGCAGAAAAGGAGAATATGTTCAATTATTTATCAATAGCTTTCAATATATGTTTTCACAAACCCATATATACTTAAACATAAAATATTATAAATATCCATCCTACTTTAGCATCTCTTTTCAGAGAGATGCAGACAATCTATGAATGTTTAATTTTCAAATCGGAGGAAAGAAGAACAGACATCTATTATATGACTCCATTACAAGTTACACGCATTTTAATTTAAGTTTATGAAGAGTGTAGCACGCTTTTTTCAAAATAGGAATGTAAAATAGAAAATTCGAATTCAGACCCAGAACTTTGCTTTGAGAATAATTTTCAGTTTCGAAAGTGCAATGCCCGACTTTACCTCCAGAAAATTGTATTAAAACATCAAGAATATTTATCATTAGTTAAGTGCATTTTCGAAAAGAATGATTTATTTTGTTTAAATAAAACAACTTTTGAAATAATTCAACACATAATTGTGATTTTTTTAAATAATTGTTTAAAGGTGATTTATTATTATGATATCATCTATACATTATGAAAATGAATAAATTGCAGATATAGTATCAGTTAGGTATTTACTGTGCATTATATTAATGGCAAATGCAATTTCGACAACATTCTTGACAAGAAGTAATCGGTAAACCAATGTAACAAATATAAAGCGAAAGACGAAATATCTGGTAAAAAAGTCTATTCGATTCATAACAATTCCGAAACAAAACATCAATTCATTTTTATCCATAAATAAATCTGTACAGAGACGAAAATAGACAAACAATTTGACGCTATCATGTTCTATGTTCGCACTCTCCATTTTCTACCAGTCAGTGTCGCAAAGCATGCAATAGGTTGCATAGTGCGTACGATGTACAAAAAACTAAGAAAAAAATTGAATTTTTAACTCATTGCAAGGGGTTGAAGTTTTAATTTTTTGCAGAATTTATTGTCGAAGCCAACTGGCCATCATATTGAAAATGCAGATTGATTAGAGGAAATTGCAGTTTCCCAGCTATTTTAACAGAATTATTAAAAGTTTTGTAAGCATTCACCAGTTATCAGGATCGTCTGAATACGTTCATTTTTGGTATATGTGTGCGTTCCGCTATTTATAATGAGCAAAATTATAAATATAAGGAACACAGGGTTGAAGTGAAAACTGATTAATACTAGTATTTTCATGAGTAGTAACCAACTGTGAAATTTCTAAAATTAGGTTCCAATTCCTCTAAGAGACTACAAATGAACACAAAGCTAGGAATGGCGATAATGTGTAGGGTTGAAAATTTCCTGCAACTGAAGTTCTTGGCATTCATTTGTGGTTTTAAATTCGTATTTACAATCTTAATCAATTATTTACATTATTCCATAAAAAGATTTCGGATAAGTAACTATATTATATTCCACAATGGGATTATATCTTAACAAATTTTTGGGCGGTTTCCATATTTGAACCCAAAATTTTGCTTTTGAAGAAGCATTTTCCATCTAGTTGAAATTCCTATTTGATATCAGTTTGGAATCGATTGGTTTCGAGTTCCAATGTTGGCAATTTCTATCATAGGAAAAATTTTACTGCGTCATCTTCCGAAGATAATGATTCGGAATGATAACGGAGAAATTTATGAAATACAAACTTTCGAAAGAACGATGCATGACTATAGGCATTATTGGAATGATTTTTCATATGGAGTCATAATACCATCGTGAATTTCAGAAATCGTTATGAAATATACTGTATATTTTAGAAATTGAAACTTAATCAACAGTAAAATGAAACGTTATAAGAGGGTGAATTTCAAAAAAATTTGAGTTTCCGGAAGAGCGAAAATTCTCAAAACAGGTGAAATTTGGTGAAGAAATATTTCTGTACAACTATGAAAGAAATGATGCCATCAAAGTTACTCTTTCACACTGTAACTAACTCATAAGAAGCTTTTCATGAAAGAGGAAATCAAAAAGAGAAAGAGTCACGGAAAATTATGGATATTTTTGAATCTATTTAATAATAAGAAGCTATTGAGAAAACGTTACAGATTATTGAATTCGTCAAAAAATGTAATTAGTTCGATAAATTCTGGTGGAAATGAGTTGATGAATAACATGCATTTCTGTCACTCTAGTCGAAGTTTTTACGATTTATTGAGAAAATTGGGTTTCAATAGGTCCACCCGCAATAATTTCTAACTAAATATTGCATAAACAACACACTTCATTGTTACGAGCGAAGCTGAGAATTAATTTCTATTTTCGAATACAAGTTGAAAGCATATTATGGCCGATGTTCAGCACGAAATGTCTAGCTGATTTCTGTCGGACGGTGGTCTCTCAAAGGAAACTGCGAAATAACTCCAGTAAACTCGACCTGTGTCTCGAGAAGCCGTCAAAATAAAAGATGCATTGCCTTAAAATTAACTTCGCTCAGGATACTGTTTATCAATTCCGAGTTTTATTATCATTATTATTATTTGAATGATAAAAATTTGAAATAATTTTCTTCAAATTTAGGTCGAAAAAAACTAAAAATCTAAATATATTTATTATTAATATGTTTATAATAAATCAGAATTATTGTGATTATATAATTGAAAATTCTGGCCTATAATTATTGATTTTTTGTGCTTGTAGAAATTCATTAAATGGCAATATGTATCAAATTAATTTATGAAAATGATGAAGTTCATAACGAAAAATAAAATTGACAACAGACGTTTGTTTTATTATACACGTAGGTATCTACATAAATATACTTCTATCAATAGATGAAATTTCAAATTTCAAATGTCGATTGATAAAAAAATTGAATTAAAACGTTTATAGAGTTAGATATGAATATAAAAATAAGATGAAATATTTTAGGTAACATATATGAGATATTACATTTCATAAGAAATGAAATTCACCATCTAAACATCTATAAATCTTATATTTTGAAATCAATTATATATGTATATACAATTTCCTTATTATATGTATATAATTTTACTTCTTTGATATCGATTGTTGCGATAAATCAAGAAAACACTAAATATTTTGAAAATAATTTATTGAAGATAGGTATAAGATGTTGTACATAATCACATAATATATGTATGAAATTTCCTACTGATTCAAAGAATTGAATAATATACTACAAATCAGGTGTCCAGTTTTTCGATACCCGTAATATGCAAAAATTATGTTCTCTTGCATATTGTTTCATCAGTAGCTTTGAAGAAATAGATTGTAACAAAACAATTTTTTTGTAATCTCATCCAAAGTTGTTTGTAGATTAGATTACAAAACATATTTGTGAATCTAAAACATTTTTCTATTCAAAGCTGACAGTCGTGTAGAATTGCAACAAGCTTCTGATCTATTCAGGAGACTGCAAAATTGACATTCATTGCAGTAATTATTTTGTTGCTATTTGATTTTGTGATTTCTCGAATTAGTGTATTTATTTGAATAACAAACATTTGTGGTAAACACCAATGCTTTTCTTGTGAAAATATACTAATCAAATCAAATAATGAGTCATTTTAACAGATTTTTTTTGGGAGTTTTACACTCCGCTAACCTGCTGTCTCATCACTGAATCAAAAGAGGCAATCATCTCAACAGCTTTTAGAAAATTTCCATTATCATGTTCGAAAAGCAATTGAGAAGAATTTTGAAATGCCAAGCATTGTGTAGATAAATACTTAACAATCGCAATAATTCTTTCCACACGTCTCGTCAATATTTTTTTTTTGTTTCTGAAATCCGCAGATGATGAGCATTAACAGTCATAGATGTCTCCAACATTTTTTTAAATTTATCCAAGTGTTTATATAACTGTTATGTAAAATTGACGTTTCGTGTCTCTTAATTAGCAAAGACAAGTGTTGCCAATCAGATACTCCATTTGTATCACAAAAAGCGTTAGGGGTTTTACATTTACAAAACAACTTACAACAAAAACAAAACAAGGAATCTTTAGAAATAGAGTAAATATGTCAAGCCCTTTCGACTTTTTCTTCATTTGCTAGATTTTTTTCAAAGTATTTGCACGAAAACTTTCTCTTATCTTTATTAATAGGAAAGCTAAAACTGATGTCTATGAAGGGCGGACCACGTTTAATCAATATTCTAGCCATCTCATTGGTGATTCTTTCGGGCTACAAACCGGGGTCGGATGGAATTATATCGATACTAGCCACATTACAGCCTTCATCGAAAGTGTCACTTGCAGCAGGTAATAATTAGTACTCATGGAATTAGGAATTAACTGCTAAAGGAACCACAATGATGAGCACCACGTGGGTAGGGTAGGAAATATTCTTAAAAAGTATACTAAGTAGCCTATAGTGTTTAACTTTATAGGGCAGATTATTATTAAGTAAGATATGGCCGATCAAAGTTTGCATATTTGAGTGAAAAGCAATTTGTTCGAGCGCTTTCAGCTTAAATCCTTTCAAAAATAAAGGCAAAAGGATATTAAACTAATTTGATCTTATAGCCCTTAAAAACCCTACAAAATGTTTTTTAAAAAGATCAATAGCATAAAAACTAAGCGAGTTATGGATAAAACCAGTTACTTTCTCAAACTCGTATATGACATTTCAATTAATAAAAGATATTTGGCTAAAAAAATTAATTATAACCAGTATCCTATAAAGGGTTAATGCTGCTAGTATAAAGTAGGAAACACTTACCATTTTATACAAAATCAAGTCGTTGAAATTGCAGTCAGCAGGTGTTCGGCACTTAATTTAAAAAAAAGTAGTAAACAAAATATTAAACAACACAACACCCCAATTGACAAAATAAAATAACTCTATATGTAGAAATTAATAGGATTACTTGTTTTATTCACTTGTTGCACGGTCCATTGAACTAACTGATTTAAAACGCCTGTGGTGATACATGGCTTTATAGCGCTCCAGGCGTTATTCATGTTTGAACAGGAAAAATCAAGAAACTGCCGCCTGACATGTTCTCGCAACATAGGAATCGGCAGTACAGGATTATATAATAATAAAATTTCGTGTGTATTTATACCTAATCCTATTTAATTTCTCAACTTTTATATTAATATTTTTTTTCGACCCTCGGTTTTGGCGCCGTGTGCATTGCACATATGGTTGCGGAGACTCTGTTTGCAGGCTCTGTAGCTATAAGAAAAGACATTCAAGTAATAGTATTTCCCATAAATCATATATTCTATGAAGTTCTGGAGTTTGTTTACGAAGTTCGAATCATTTCAGAATGTATTTTTAATAATGAACGCAATATAGAATTTAAATTTTTTGAAGATTTACAAGTGTTCTTTAAATATGTAGCCAAACATCAGGAACTAATACTTTCAGTGAATTGAGGATAGAGAGTTCATATGAATATTGGTCCAGAAACTCTTTCATCAAAAATACGGGATATGTATTAAAAAAATATTATAGTTCGTGGAATGTGAAAAAATTACGCAATGATGAATGAAGTCGCTACTTGTCTGATGATAAGCAAAAGCTCGAATTAGTTATAACGTTGAATAAACTTTTCCATCTTAAACAGTGATATTTTTTACGTAGTAATATTCGCAATCCTCATAATGGAACTATTTTGAATTTTTACAGTTGACTTCTGAAAAAGTATTGTTATAATTTTCTTAAAAAGTCATATCTCTATTTCTGTAATAAGAATCTAAGTATTTACTTATCGTAAACTGTTCTATCCACTGTATAAGTGATACGTACGCCCTGGATTATCATTCTAAGATAACTTCGAAATTTTTAGCAGCCATCTGATAGTAGTAACTGAAAATAAAAAAATTATAGTATTCTGTTTTATCAAGAGCCATCTATGGACCATCTATGAACCTCATCTCAATCTTTCAATCCTGACCTATCCTAACCAGCCAGGATCGCGATTCTGGCTGGTGAATAAGCTTCATTTTATTCTATGGGGTGCTTTGTCTTCCTCTATACTTGGTCTATGTTCTAGAATATACTGTTAACGTTAACCTCTCACTTCTTATCACAGAATACTAGAAACACAGAATAATCTTCACTATTATAAAGCAAATAGCACACTGACAAACAGACCCATATATACACAACCAAATTTATATGGAATCACACGATATTTTGAATATTTCGAAGGGTTGTTAGAATTGATCCTTTTTGAGATATTTAAATTGAAAAAACAAATAAATTAAGGTTTATTTAAAGAAAGGAACAAATAAAAGAAAATAAGAGACTCTCCGCATCTAGAAAAAAAATTGAAAATTGTGTTCTCACGGTGTAGGTGTTTTTTTCTCGACTTCAGTAACTTGTATTACCTCCTCTTGCCCTGATACAAGCCTGAATCAGTCTAGGCATGCTTTGGATTAGATTTTCGACCTCCTCTGGGGTGATATTCTGCCACTCTTAGTGGCGCCTTGGATGAGCTGTTATGGGGTTCTTGAATGATCCTGGCCCAATCTAATTTTCCTTTTGAGATTATCTCATAAGTGTTCAATAGGATTTAGGTCTGGAGAGCAAGCTGGCCAGCCCAAAATAGCGATTCCCTCTGTTTCAAGATAATGTCGCGCGAGATTGCTAGTATGCTCAGGAGCATTATCTTGTATAAAAGTGAAATTCTCACCGTGAGCTCCAGCACTAGATCCACGTAATTTCTAGCCGTTACACTCGCAGGAAACGAAATCAAATCTGTTTTGCCTCCCAGCATAATTCCAACCCAAAACATCACACTGCCCCCTTGGTATTTCGGAATTTGTCTTGCTGCTCGGAGTCTAGCTTGTCTTCCACGACCCCTTAAAACCCGAATCCGGTGGTCATCTGGTCGAACACCAATTCTGGTCCTATCCGAAAAAAGAACATTTCGCCAATTCTCAATATTCCAATTTTAGTGCTTGATACACAAATTAAGCCTGTTAACTTTTAGTTGTCTGGTTAGCTCTGGAACTCTTAAGGGCTTTCTGCTGTATAAACCCCTTGAACGAAGTCTTTGACGTATCGTTTCGACTGATACACTGATGCCTGTTGCTTCCAGAAGCTTTTGGAGTATGGGGTGTGACGCACTATAGTCACTTCTTGCAATTTGGCACAAAAAGCGGTCTTGTTCTTCAGAAGCGATCTTTCTACGACTTCTTCTAGACCTATTTTGCAGAGACTGTAGCTCCACGTATCGGGCGTAGGTTTTTGAAATCATTCCGTGATACGCCCATTGTGGCCGCTATATCCCTCTGTGTCACCCCTTTTTCAACGAGAGCAATTATTCATCCCCTCTGCACATCGGACAGTCCAACGTAAGGCATTTTCAATTATGGTTATAGGCTTCTTAAAATTCTGAAATTCATAGTTTCAAATCTGTGACGACTGGATACAATATCCCGAACATGTGGTGATAATTCAATATTTCTTATCATACTATCCAGTTTTTTTACAATAAAAAACTTCATTCTTCACAAGTAGTCAAAGATCCATGGTTGAAAACAATCAATAATGTGAAATACCGAGTGATTCCATATAAATTTGGTTGTGTGTATATAGTATTCCTAGTATTAAATATATGAATAGATCTTCCTTCAGTGTAGTGTATTTCTCTACCCTTTTTGCTTCTTATTTACTGGTTGTGACTTAAAACGGCCATAGACGTTCAATATTATTGCGCAATGCATGTTGCACAATATTTTGGCGTAGTCTAGTGATGACCAATATTATTGTACAACATTTTGATTTGAGATTTGATTAAAATTTGTATTGTGAATGGGCGATATCACGAGCACATACGTACAAACACATGGCCAATATATTGTGCAATATGTGGCAAATATTCGTTCCACCAGAACTAAGAGAAACCATGTTAAGTAATACTGAATTCTATCGTCTATTAATAATAATAATATTTATTTATCTATGTCCATTTCAAGTAATCAAATTATACAATATAATTGTTACAAAGGTATAGGATATGACAAAATATTTCAAAATCTCTCAGCAGTGACATGAATAACAATGCTTTCATTTCAGTCAGTGCCCCAAAGAGTCTTGCAAGAATTCATTAACTCTATCATATACACCTGACATAAGCAGTTTTGGAATTGCTTTTCGACATGGCCCTTTTCCTGAAATATTCTGTGTTGACATTTGCAGTTTATTGAAAAGTTTAATTCCCATATATTCAGGGCACCTCTTGTATCCACTAAGAGAATGCTTGGGTATTCTTAAGTTATATGAACCGTGAGTTGTATAACTGTAAATGAAGTTATTAGGAATAAATGTCCTCATGTTAGTTTTTACATATGTAAGAAGTTCCAAGATATAAATGCAATGTAAAGTGAGTATTTTTAGTTCCCTGAATAGTTCTCTACATGATGATCTTTTAGAAATACTGACTATGTTTCTAATCGCTTGCTTTTGTAGTTTGAAAACTCTGTCATGGCTACGAGATCCACCCCATAAGACATCCTGGATAAAAAATGTGCGTGATAGTAAGATATGCATACAGTTTTGTTTGTAATTGGTTGAAGACGCTATAAGGCATAACAAATTCTTATCAATAATAATACCTAAGCTCTTGGTGGAGTCAACCTGCTTAACTGAAGTGTTCTTTATTTTCAAGAGATAAGATTTATTAGTACTATCACTTGTATTCTTTCGGGAAAAGCATAAAAAGTTCGTTTTATTAATGTTTAAGAAAGACAGTTATTGTGAAAATATTCCATAGACTTGACTGAGCCTGAATGAGGATCTCTGATATTGTTGAACTACTACACAAAAGGGCTGTGTCATCTGCATAGCTTGTAAGACTATTGGGTCTGTCAAAAATTGCCGCAATATCGTTTAAGTATATCAAAAATAACAACAGGCCCAAAACTGAGACCTGTGGTACTCCACATTTCACATTTATGAGTTTGGATCTTAAACCATCAACTTCCACGAGCTGTTGTCTATTGGAAATGAACGACTTGATTATGTCATTGCTTATACCCCTTACACCTATGTAGTCAAGTTTGTGGAGCAGTAAGCAATGAGAAATGAAGTCGAAAGCTTTGCTAAGGTCCATGAAGATGGCAATACACCTTTTGTTGTTGAGGTTTTCATAGAGCTCATTTATGAAGTCCATGATGGCAGATTGAGTCGACCTACCTTCTCAAAAGCCATGTTGGCAGTCACTCAGCAACTTATGTTTAGAAAGGAATGATACCGTTCTATCTAAGATCACCCTTTCCAGCACCTTTGATTTTGCCGAGAGCAAAGAGATGAGTCGGCAATTATCTACCAACTTTTTGTCACCTTTTTTATAATTCATTCTTACTCTAGCAATCTTTAGCGCATCGGGAAATATGCCACTTGATAATGAATTATTGATTGTATGTGTCAAACATGGAGTAATGTAGTGAGAGATTTGTCTAAGCAAATTTACAGTGATATTGCCAATTCCATATGCGTTAGAATTTTTAAGGTTATGTATTATATTGTAAACTTCGTACTTTGTTGCGGGAGTCAGAAACATGGCGGATTTTATTTGACTTGAGTATGAGAGATCTGTTTAAGTATTAGGGGCAGTGTTGTTGAGCATAATAGGGATATTTATAATATGCTCATTGAAATACTACCAACAAGTACTGCTAATGCTTCAAAAGATATGTTGAGTTTTATTCGACTCATTACTAAGATCAACTTGAGGTCAATGTTGGTACAAATGATTTGGTTTTCATTGCAACTCTTCTTATGCATTATTCTAATTTTTGGAGTCTACGACTGAAAAAATTCAAATTAAAACATTCAATTTTTGATCTGAAATCAATATTTCAGACAACAAAAAAGATTCATCTGTTTGTGTGTCTTTCTCTTCTACACAGAGTTCTAAATCATGACGGACTAGGGTAACTGTGCCATAAGTTGAAGAAGAAGAAGAACTAGCAGTGTGATTGTGGCAATAAACATCTTTTTGTATCAAAATTTTCTCGTCATTACAAGCAACGAGTTGCACTTCTTCAATTTTGTCATTTGTGTTGCTCTAAGAAGCACATACTACTTTTGATCACTATTATCAATAGGTCGTCCCTGTGGCGCAGTGGTGAGAAGTCCCTGCTGTGACACGGCAGGTCGCCGGTTCGATTCCGGCAAAGGCCTGGTTGTTGTGTTTGTCCCTTATCTGGTTTACACGAAATACCCTGTTGGAATAATGTCGTAAAGGACAAATCCATGGTCTATAAGCTCAAGGAAGGACGGGCGTGGGAAAGTATGTCCACCTCCCTCATTCCTTAAAAAGAAAACTACTATCAATAACCATTGTGTGTTGTTGATGACTTGTCACAGGCAGAGTAGCACCCTTTCTTAGCCTTTCCACTTTTGTAGTCGATGTACCTGTTAATAGAAGAACCTACAGTACCACACACAAAATATTTGAAAGTTGTAGGTTAGGTTAGGTTAGGTTAGATTTTTTATTCACTTTTGTAATCGATGTACCTGTTAATAGAAGAACTTACAGTACCACACACAAAATATTTGATAGTTGTAGGTCAAATTCTTACCACAAGTTTAGGAAAATTAATCGAGTGTTTTAGTACTTCCTTTCACATTATCACAACACATCATTATCAAGTTTATTCGATTTGATACAAGCATTGTAGAGAGCAGAAGCCACAATATAGAATATTGGCTGAAAAATTGATTATTAGTAATAATTAAGTAATAAATGAAAAATAGCTCCTGGCCAGGTTTGCTCGTATGAATCACATATTTCATCCATTACATATAATGAAATTGAGGTTAATAAAATATTTTTCCAAGTATTATACAATTTCTGAAAGTTTTATGCTGACTATACGTTTATGATAAAAGTATGAGATGTAAAAGCAATGTTCCAAATGAAAATGCTGAGATAGTGCAAGAAACAGTTCTTCTATAGAAGAAGTCAATCAGATAGTGAAATCCTCAGCGGTGAAATACAAGTTACACACAAACATATTTTCAATTATAAGTTTACCAATCTTAAGAATGTTTTTCCAAGCATTACATAGTTTTTTGTCTTTTGTTGGAAACTTATGTAGAGAAATATTATCTCCACTGTAGGAATGAAACTCGGGCACTTAACATATGCGTCTGGATGATTATTTTTTGTTGTTACCACTATTTTCATTGTTCAAAACAAATCCAGACACTCTCGGAGAAGTTGTTCTACTATAATATTCAACTTTATCGCTCGAAAAAGAAGAATAATGCACTAAAATACAATAAAAACTCAGGATTTCCGTGTAATAATGATTTGTTGTTCACCATTTCACTAGTTCGCAAGTACAATCATAGGTAGCCATACTTTCGAGATTTTCGACAATTATTTAAATGCGTATCTAACTTCAGGAGATGCATCTTTCAGGAACTCTACACTCTCCATATACATTTATAGAGTTCTTGGTATCTTTTTCGGTAAAAGTGACATGTTGACATTGATCGAAACAGAAAAATATTTACAGAAATAATAAGGTTGACATTTGACTCAAGCTTCAGGAATTCAGTAAATTGATAAAAATAACATTTTTTCTCCAGGTATTTCTCGACAAAGTAAAGATTGAAGTAATTTCAAGTTATCCATAATTTTCTTTGTCCAATAGGATGCCCCCTTTTGAAGAAACGTCGGAGCACTCCAGGTCTACCGAATTATCCAAGAAAAATATATGGTAATTTTATATTATTCTCTTTGCTGCTCTGCCTTGAAAAATTGTCTAATTCGACATCTTATGTTATTTCATACTTTATACTAATACCAATATGATAGCTTTCTGTTAGCTTAGTTGTAATGAAATGGATTTGGCTGTTGGCAATGCATAAAATTTATTTTTGTAGGTCACAGATATTGAGTGATGTTCAGAATCATGGAAACCCAAAGTTGCCTTCTTGTAAACAGATTCTGGTTTTGGGAGATAATGAATCAGGAAAGACAACAATGGTAGCGAAACTTCAAGGAGTTGAGGATCCAAAGAAGGGATCTGGTTTAGAGTATGCTTACATAGATGTCCGTGATGAGTATAGAGATGGTATATTGTGTTTTGATATATTAATTTTTTAATTCGATAGTAACCTTAATAGATTTAATATTTTGGATTACACTGAAGTCATTTCTAACTTTTTAAAATAATATTTGGTGTAATAGCAGTTAATTTTCTATGATCTTTTTTTTAATGATAATTCAGGCCAAAATTTAAACTGATAGCAGAAAGCATAATTTGATTTGGTAATCCTGTCTTGTATGGTGGCGACTTCGGAGCACTCAAAACGAGTCAATCAGCTGTTTGCCAAATGCATTTGAATTTTATACAGTGTTGTCAGATTACGAACAAAATAATATTTGGACGCACCAGTTTGTCAGTATTCGAACACAATAATTGAATGCTCTTGTCTCTAGTAGACCGTTTTTATTCTTTAGTTTCTAGTCAATAAATAAGATACTACTTTTCTCATGTCATTGTTAATACCATAAAAAAGTTTACGGGATAAATTATTAATTAAATATAGAGAAAAGGAGACAATTCCAAAGTATTTTTATTAGATCTCATTAATAGTTTATCAATCAAAATCAGTTTTTTCAATTTGTTAATGAATGTGGGAAATGGAGTTTTTTCTTCTCAAAATGGTAATTATACGGCATAGTGTCGATGTCAGAATTCACTGAAAAAATGTTTACTTATGAATTTTGGGGCCCAGAATCCAATTCTGAAATCGTTTTGCCCCAGAAGGCAGTTGTTTAAGAAAAAGAAACAAAATTTGTTATACGACGTACGGCTAAAAACGATGCAAGAAAGAGATAGAAGTACTCACTACCTCTCACTTTCATAACTGAGACCGGAATTCAAAAGGAAATATTTCTAAACCTAACCTGAATTTACCTAAAACCTAACATACTAACCTATTCAATTCAAAATTATAAATTTAAATTAGGTTCGAGGTTCAGTTAGATTAGTTAGGTTTGGTCTGGAGATATTTCTATTTGAATACCCCTCTCTGTTATGACGGGAGATGCCGAGTACGTCACTATTGTCGGGATCATGTCATGTAGTTGAGGAGTTTTTGGCCGATACCTATCACGCTGGCCACTGCGGGTTGATAGGGGTCTTTGAAAAAGCATTTCCTCTATTTCTGTTTGAATGGTTATTCCGCCGTAACTCAGACGCCAGAGCCTCGTTGGTAAGCAGCAGGGTGCACCACGCGCAGGTGAGGTTGACTTGGGGTTGGCTTTTAAGACCTTTTGTGCCAACACACCCCCTTACACCAAAAGCGTCTTTTGGAGTGGCGTCCCAGAGATGAAGCCCACAGAAGTAGAGGACGTCCACCAGCTCGTTGGAAAGACGATATCAAGCAAGTTTGTACGAACTGGATGAATCCAGCCCAAAATCGCGAGAAATGGAGATCGTTGAGGAAGACCTATGTCCAGCAGTGGACTAGGATGGTTGACAGATGATGATGATGATGATTGCCTAATATTCAGATTATAGGTATACTAGATGATTTGCTACTTTGCCGTTTGCTGATACGTTTCATTTTGTGTTTCTCAGTAATGATTTGAATACCGTTACACTGCCAAATTATCTCTCTATGTGGTAAGACCAGCTTCGCTGTTCTCTATTTTCAGATAAGTAATGGTGAAAACGTTAATTGATCAAATATTGAATGGAGAACATTTTTGGGAAAGTATGGACAGCTATTATAAATTAAAACTGAAATTTTCTTATTCTGTTGAATTGTTGTATACATACTGGAAATGGATTATTATGCTGTATTCCTCAATTATAATTTGTTAGAAATAGAGATAAGGAAATGACGCTTATGATTTCAATGGTAACACGAGAATAATTCCAATCAAAGAATATGTCACAAATCTGGCAACACTGTATAAAATTCAAGTGCATCCGGCAAGCAGCTGATGGACTCGTTTTGGGTGCGCAGAACTCGTCACCATACAAGACAGGATTACCGTTCATTTTTGTACTATGAAAGATTGAAATTTTTTACTAGTATCAATACATCAATTTCTAAATCTATTATAATTAAATATATTTTAGATCACACCAGATTGAGTGTTTGGGTATTAGATGGAGATCCAGGCCATAGTAATTTGTTGAAATTTGCATTGAATAAAGACACTTTTCAACATACTCTGATTATATTTACTGTTACCATGACCACTCCTTGGGAAATTTTGGACCAATTGCAGAATTGGGCTTCTGTCTTAGCTGATCATCTTGATAAATTAGAATTAGATGTTGACCTTCGACAAAGCAGAAGGTAAAGAAAATATTATCTGCCTATGTATATATCGTTTGCATTCTTTTCAAATTTAGGCAAAATCTTGTAAAATTATGGAAGGAATACATTGAGCCAGGCGATGAACTGGATCCTACTTCCCCAATGAAAAGAAGTTCTCGGAACTTTGGTGATGAAGATGTTGATCTCGAAGATGGACCCTTACCTGAAGCCACATTAACCAACAATTTGGGGTTGGATATTGTTGTTGTAGTTACCAAGGTATTTTCATTGAATTAATGCAACCTTTGTAATGAAAAGATATAATTGTTAGTTCTCTAATTTTGAGGTATTTAGAAATTACGTGATATGACAATTTCAGTTTGAGTGGTGAACTTTGAGTCAGGAATAATATGAGCTATACTTTTGTCCCTTATAAAGCTATTTAATATGAACTATTAGATATATTACATATTATTATTTGTGAGTTGTGGTGACAAATTGAAAAAAAGGGTTATCTCTATGTTCAAAAAGCCTTTTCATAATTATTGTAAAATTAGACTAAGGCTGTGGCTCCATTAGTGTGGTAGAAGAGTATGTTGGGGAATGATATTGCATTGGTGGTAAGCTGTCTTTATTAACATGTTTGCATTTGCAAGTAAACAAACTACACAATCACAAATTAATACTAATAATAAATCTTTATTTAGCAATTGCTAACAATACAACAAAATGTCTTTAGTTTATATATAATCTCAATTTAGGATCAAAAAAGCAGATTCATGTTACTGTTTTACCAAAACCAAGATTATTCATGTTCATCAGTTACAGGCATCTACAGATCCTTTAAAGGCCATCTTGAAATCAAAAAATAATGCTGCGACTATCTTCTGAACCCATTTAAAAATGTTTGAATTCTTCTGATTTGATAGAGCTTTGAACTGTTTAAATGGGTATAATCATAGACAGCTTTCATATTTCCGGAAACGAACCATTTTCTAGACTATTATTGATTATTTCTTAAAATCTGTCAACAATGGCTTGTAAAACCTTTCTCAAAGTTCATACCATCCATGCTGCTTTTTGTATTTTTCATATTTTCTACAGTTTTTCTTAGCTTTAGAATGCCAATACACCTAAACCCCTGTATTTTGCACTCTACATTTGAAATTCTACTTTGGTTAGGTTTGGTTAGCCTCGGTTAGTTAATTGTTGAATACTATAAACTCTGTTAAAAAAGTAGAAGGAATTGATTATTCAAAAAATCTGCTTAAATCGATTCTGAACATTTTTGTTGTTGCTAAGTTGGCAGAACCTTTCTATACTGACACGGAGTTTGAATGAGATCTGCCATTTAGTTTGTTTATAGTGCTCGATTTTGTCAGTTCGCATAAGTGTGTTTTGCGATTTTTACAATGGATAAAAATATCGAACAAAGAATTTGTCTCAAAGTTTTTGATCCAAATGGAATTTCGTGTGCCGAATCGCTGAAAGTGGTACTGAACGCTTACGCTGAATCGATTTTATCAAAAACACGTATGAGTGATATAGTTCATTCAACAGCGGCCGCGATGTGGTGGAAGATTTGCCTCGTTCTTCAACTGCAGTTAACATGGATAAAGTGAATGGTAATTGAAAATCGTCATTTGAGTTTAAGAGAGATAGGCAATGAATTTTCTGTGTCTCACAAATCCATACGTACCATTTCAAACCATTGTTTGTGCATGAAACACGTTCAGCTCGACTAGTTCCAAAAGACCGGAATTTTCGGAATGGTGCAGAGCCGAAACAGAAAAAACCACGTCAAAGTCGATCAAAAGTCAAGGTTATGTTGATTCTTTTCTTTGCTCATCACGGTGTTGTGCATTCGGAATTCCAGGAGGTCAGAAGGTAAATGAAGAATACTACTTAAGCATTATACGGCACATTATGCGTTCTTATAAGCTACTAAATTTCTTTGTATTTCATATGAATTTCAGCCGTCCCGATTTTCTGTTATCACTGATAGATTATGTCTCTTTGCTTCATATTTTTTCAATTTCAAATGACCACCAACCGTTGTTGATGTTAATCCCACTCCATATTCTAGTTTTTAAGGAGGCATGTTTGTCCAATGTCTTCATTATGGAATCCAGAAAATCTGATTTTAATTTTATCAATCCCAATAATAGATCATTTGTAGTGTGAAACGTCATGCGAAAAACTTTTATGCTTGCTACCTTACCTGTTTTATACATGGTTTCCCAAGGCAACAGTGCCACGGTATAATTGCCAACGTAAGGTAGTGTATAATTGCTTTAATTCGCTTCATCTTATTTGGAAGATTTTTCTAAATATGTATATGCGTGTTATAACTAGTACCGCAAGTGATTATGCAGTAGTTAATGTACATGTGCAATAATTCATAATAAACCAGTGGGTCACAATGGCGAGGCTGCCACTTAACCTACATTCCTATTAATATCTGCATCTGCAATAATGCATAATAAATCGTTAAAAGAGTTTTTGGACTTATAAAAAGTTGTTTGGCCTTTTGAATACATCTCATTATGTTATCCTCATTTCAATAAAAAAAACGCCTTTCAAGACTTCTACTGAATATGTTCCTAATACCCAAATTGAATCAATAATACTCTATTTGTGCATCTATATATTCACAAATAAACTGTCAAAATTTTGAGAACTTTTTTTTTACAAATTGAACTGTGCCTTCATTATCATTATTATACTATCTATCTTTACATAAAACAATAATAGGAAACGCAGTAGTAAAAACTCATTATGTTTAAAAAAAATGTCTGTAATGTGTCTGAATCTAAGATCCATCATTATTTATTTGCGACTGCAGATTTGGATGCATTTCCAAAGTGACCTGCAAAATGATATGGCCACCTCTGGTTCAAGTCTTTGATCCATCAAGTTCAGAATAGTGACTGATATTTGCACATAATAGAAATTTAATGTTATGTGGTGGTTTTGTACATACTTAAGCTAGGCATAAGATATGTATTTGGCAGACATCCATTTTCAAATTTGAGAAGTGCTATTTTTAGGTTCTAATCTTCATTTATGTAGATATATTGTGAGTCAATAAACTTGGGAACTCAGATAGTACTATGTACTTCATTTCTATAACATTCATATGAATTGCCTACCTTCTGGCATTTCAAATAATGAAATAAATGGCAGCACCATGAATCTGAAACACTTCATGAAATTTTCTATCTACATTCTATTATAGATGTCTATACAGATTCTATAATAAAAACAAATCTGAGTAAAACTATTTGCTTTCCAGACAGACTACATGCAGACATTGGAAAAAGAACATGACTATAGAGATGAACACTTAGATTTTATGCAGTCTTGGATTAGGAGATTCTGTTTACAGCATGGAGCAGCTTTATTCTATACAAGTGCTAAAGAAGATAAAAATTGCGACTTGTTATATAAGTACCTTACACATCGTATTTACGGATTTCCTTTCAGGACCCCTGCTTTGGTTGTAGAAAAAGATGCAGTTTTCATGTATGAAGAAGCATATGTTATTTTGATGATTAATTGATATTTAATTTTTACAGTCCAGCTGGTTGGGATAATATGAAAAAATCAGTATTCTTTATGAAAATATGCATAGTTGTAAACCAGATGATTATTATAGGGATATTATTGTTCAGCCAGTTACTAGGAAGGTAAGAAATTTTGATTTTCATCTACACTAATATGTAAAGGAGAAAGATTTGATTGTTTATCACCAAGAATTACTCAACTGATTTTGAAAATTTTTCATAGATGAAAAGCTACATTTTATGCGAGTGGCATGAGCTATAGTTAAATCAAAAAATTTCGAAAATAATGTAGTTCATGTTTATTGTACTCATCACTTCATACAAAAAGTCATATGACTCGCCATTATAGTTAAGCCTCAAAGCTTGTTTTTTGTTCAAATAGGTCAACAAATTCAAATTTAAGGTTTAAATATTGGTCATGTCTCATATCGCTTGTATATAATTAGCTTTCTATAGGTGAAAGAGTTTTCATAATCGGTTGATTGTTTAAAACGCTCTATTAAAAATACAGATGCATCATTGTCTCTTCATCGCCTCGCCAGTACTAGAGGGAAGTGTGCATAATCAGGGCGTAGAAAGGGACTTCGTGGCTGTGAATTATTTTCCGCATATATAACAGATATATTAAGCATACGTGGTGCAGCCGCCAATCGTTTTTCGTTATTGCGTGCTCGCGTTTTAGCTAGTCCTAATATAAACATGTTTGAAAATATTTTATAGATATCTTTTATGTTAATGATCAATTGATTAATTATATCGAAACTGTGGGTATAGTACCTTCCAGAGTAAAAAAATAGATTCATTATTACATTTATCAATTCAGATTATGATAAAAATTTGAAATACGTGATCTAAAATGCTGGTTTCAAATTTTGTAAATACATTGATCTCAAACAAAGTGCATGACTTAGGTTCATAAAGAAAAGTGAAGAATGAAATTTTTACTATTTTGATAGTGCTAAGTTTAGGTTTAATGTCTGACAATTCAGTTTTGAATCTTGGATTTGAATATTTGTTTCAAAAGGGATGAACACTTAATGTTCTGTTAAATTCTCATTATTATTAGAATCGATGGTTTGATATGATTTGCGAATTGATTCTGTTCCCAATGTTTATAACTTCTCCAGGACATTTTTGAGGTTAAATAAATATTCATGTATACTTTTTCCTTATCTGAGGGTACTTGTGTTCTTCCAGAATAACAGAGTAAAATATTCAAAATTTGTTTGTTAATTGTATACGATCCTGAAGCGAAGATTAAATTGCAAATATTTTGTTTCTTACTGTAAAAATAGTTCTCATTCTTTCCTGTAGGGACTTGCAGTTTTCGCTGCACTTTTTGTCTTCTATTACAAATAAAACTTGAAGAAAAAAATGTTAGAAATCACAGGAAATACACTCCAGCAAGACTAAAAGAACAGTAAACAAACTCGTATATAAACCACTCATATTTTAGGGAATTTTTAGATGCATTAACATTTCTTGCTGCAGTTAAAGTGAAATAATTGAAATCTTGTAAGCAGGATCTTTATAAAGCGCGTGTTTTCAATTATAAGGCCATCTAATAGGTACGTTAGAATTAGAGATTAAAAGGATTTTTTACAGGGGCTAAATTTGTCGATTTTTGCAGAGAAATGAGAAAATTTTGTTTTGAAAAATTTTCGACAAAATATTGTATAAATTTTTTTCTCAGGCCATTAGCCGAGAAACTGAAATCTTGGCTGAAGATGAGCAAGTGTTTTTGGGAAAAATGCAACAGATTCTCCTGGCAGGAGGTGCACCCCAATTGGGACCTAGAATTGGAGAACCTCCCATTCGTACCTCCCCATTGGTGAAAGGAACGGTAAGATCACCATCATCAAGTCTATTAGGCACTGCGAATATTTCTGGTGTATTATCGCCCATGAAGGTAAAATTTATTCTTCAAAATATTCATGTTAATTGTCCACGTCTAACTAATGATTCCAAGCATGGGTAAGGTTATGTGTCTGTGCAAATGGGCGGTACCAAATTAGCTTGCAAAAAAATTTGGAGATGATAAATGATATGATTTGTGGAAAATATTTCTAAGGTGGTGGAACATAAGTAATAATTCTTTTGATTCTGAAAACGACAAAAGCAAATGGAATAGAGCAAAATGTTTATATTGTTGGAATGTTCCCTAAAATATGTTACTACTATAGTCCGGTTCGCATTTAGTTGTCAGTAATTCATAGTTCGTGCCTATTCACGATTCAAACGAGACTGTTTGCTCTGCCTACATGTTTAATTCAAAAGACAGCTTCGTATGAGCATTGCTGTCACTTGCCGCTCATTCCCTTCGTAACTAATCAATTATGATGAAATAGACTTAACATTAATGGCTTATTATGAGATCTACGGTAAGCATCGAAGGGCTTAGAGGTAGTCCATTAAAACAGTCCACAGGTAGGGTTAATACCATATTTTTCCGACGAAGAAATTAATTGGTTTTCCATACCACCACAAACTCCTCATTTTGATTATTTGTGGAAAAGCGTAGTCAAATCTTCCAAATATCATCTTAAAAGCGAGATTGGCGAAACACGACTAATGTACAAAGAATTTAATACAATTTTGACGCAAGTTGAGGCATGCTTGAATTTCAAACCATTAACTCCTCTTTTCAATGACCCTGATAACCCACTCCTTTAACTCCTGGACATTTCCTTATTGGAGGCCTATGGAAAGCAATATCACAGAGGAGTTTGCATGACATTAGAATGCAACTTTTAAATGGGTACCAGCAAATACAACAGATATCACAGCATTTTTGGTATTGATGGCAAAGTGACTACCTGCCACAGTTTCAATGAAGAAATAAATGGTAGAACAAGAGTACGGAAATCGTCAAACCAGGCACAATGGTTTTGATAAAGGATGAGAATTTACCACCCTTACCTTGGCCTCTGGTCCTTATTATAGAAGTATACCCCGAAGCTGACAATGTCATAAAAGTTGTGCTAATTAAGATTGAATGGCCGATTGCAAAATTTGTGTCCCGCCAATCGATGAATCTATTGACGGCAATCGAGCAATAGATTCCAATTGAACGTCAGCAGCATCAGTATGTGTGGGTGCATCGATTTTTTCTGGTTTCAAAACTCAAAGATTCACCGATAACCCTGTGTTATATACATTATATATTTAACGGATAAAGACAATATCGTGACATTGGAAAAATTGTGATTATAGATTTGGTACAATTCTCCGTGTTCACTGATCGGAGTTTCTAATGTATCTCATTATATGAACTGTAGTATACTATCCTGTCTCAAATAAACAACTCTTTTATATATCTTAGATTAGATTAGATATTATATGAGTGAGGGCTGCCTAGCAGCCCGGCCACCGCGACCCAGTGGTCTATTGTGGCTCACTCTGTCCTAAATTTCATCCACAAGCTCCATCCTTCTCGCAAATGATACGAGTTTCATGGGTGAGAGCTTAATAAGCTCAGTCAACTTCAGTTTGCAAGATCCAAGCTCTTCTTTCCTGACTCTGTCCCCAGCTTGGCACTCGCACATAACATGCTCCATTGATTCTATATCTTCTTCACATAGCCTTCATGAAGGATCCTCAATCAATCCTAATTTATTTAGGTGTTTCCTGCCCAAGTGACCGGGAACCCATATTAGACGGAACCTGCTCTCCTAGTTTACCAAGGGTGGAGCGACATTTCTGCATCATAATTATCTGATGCCTTCAGTGCAGCTTGGCCGTCGGTGAGGATTTTGATTGACCTATTTGTTAATCCCCCCGCAAGCAAGAGGTTAGCATAGTGGTCAATGGCTAATATTTCTGCTTGAAAGACAGTAGCATGCCCACCAAGACAGATCGACTGTTCCTTGGCGGCACCTCGACCGTAGACACCAGCTCCAACACCTTTTTCAGTTTTTCAGCCATTTGTGTACCAACAGGGACCCTCAAGTAGACGGTCCTTGGAGCTGGACATTCCTGTCTATCGGGAATGATGATCTAGAATGGCCTCTCCATGTTGGTTTTAGGTGTTGCTATGTCAGACCTCATACTCAGCATGTCCTCGATTTCAGACTGTAAGGCGCCAGGCACAAAGCCGAAGTTAGCGGTTTCGTTACGGGAAAGATGATGGAATCTGTAGAACGCCATTCTAGCCACTCTTCGTATCACCAGATGAAGAGGAGCAAGGCCCAATATCAGTCCCATAGCCGCAGTGGGTGTAAAGCGAAAGGCTCCAGTGATCCATCATGCAATTTAGAGAGCTTGAGTTGGGGCTGCTTCTTAAGACAGCACTCCCACTAAGCAATGCAGCCGTACATAATACGTGGTCTAACCACCATCACATATAGCCACTGAAGTTGCTTTGGGGCAAGACCCCACTTTTTTCCACAGGTCGTTTGATATGCCCATAGGGAATGTCTAGCCTTGTGTATTGTGTTTTCCAGGAGTGAATTCCACGTGAGTTTGCTATCTAGGGTAATCCCCAGATATTTTGCTTCTTCCACAACCGGAATAAACACCCCGCCCAGGGTCGGGGGGAAACATATATCCTCCTTTTCCTGGTAAATGGTACCATAAGGGTTTTGTAGGGGTTTATGCTAAGTTTCTCTCCCTCACACTACCCCTGAATTGTTGACATAGCCTCCTGAAGTCTGTCAGAAACTTCGCTGTCATCTCCGACAGCCAGAATGACTATATCATCAGCGTATGCTTGTACATAAACATCCAGTGCGCCAATTATTGCCAGAAGGTCATCAACTAGCAGGGTCCACAACAGAGGGGATAGTACTCCTCCCTGAGGGCAGCCCCTATATATATCATAAGTCTAACAATAGCTAAACAGGTCAAGCATGAGCTGGTGCAGAGAAGGCAAACGCCCCATTTGAGTATAAGATAATAGATTAGATTAGAATAAACCGATATTTACAACTGCTGTCCTAATTGTACGGGAATTTCGCTAAAACTTTCTGAAACTGCAATATCAATTCTTCTTAAGGGTTGCCATTAACTGTTGATGATTACAAGAAAAATGCGATGTTCAAAATAATAATAGAAAAAAGAAATTGCATTCGAATAATTTAAGGGCCCCTCTGAACCAAGATACTTTCACCCGAATTTGTTATCACACAATAGAATAAAATCTATTGACAGCCTTAACACATACATTGCTGAAAATGAACTCCAGATTACTCAAGAGAAACAGAAAATCCACTTTGAAAGGGCAGAATTAATTTTATAGCTTGTGAGCAGTGAGCAATTTCGAAAAAAAAATGGGACAAAATATATTACACGGATGACATTTTGATGAAGGGAAAAAAAAGTTTGACAGGATTTAAGTATAAAAAGTCTGTGACAAGTATATTGCGGACCGAAGAGAGTTTTCCAGTGGATTGGGAGAACAATCAGGGAAGGAATGTCGGTTAATAATTACACATATTTGGTTTTCTTGAGGACGGATTAAGCTAATTTGAATTGAAAAAAATGAGACTACAATGAGGACATGGATGCCGAACGTTTTGAAGAACGATTGCCGAAAATTTAACTTGAAATTGAGCCAGTATCTGAAGTAGTAATAGACAGTCCCGTAAATTTTGGGGATAACTTGTTGAAAAGAGAACTACTGAAAATTACATAAAGACAAATACATTAAGTAAGCAGTTCATGAACTAGTTGGTGAGACTGGTGTTATTGGTTTAAGACTTCCATCTTGGAGTGCGTATTAAAATCGATAGAATTGATATGGTCACAAATTAAAAGTGAAGTAGTGAGAAATAATATCGAATTCCAATTGAAAGAACTAAAGTTTCTGCCGTAGTGGCCTTTGAAAACGTATCTCCATAAAATTGTTCGAAATGCGTCGAACATCGAAGAAAAAAAGAACAAAAAATTGTGATATCACAATTGACGTTTTAAGTGAACCAGTAATATTCAACTTCAACCAAGATAATGATGTGAAATAAATAACAACAGCGAATCTGATTTTGTTATCATACTTGCTAAAACTTTTAAGGTATATTAATACTAAATTAGGTACATTTATACTAATCGAATTTGAATTCCTTACTTACACACAAAAATTGTTTCATGATGAAATCAGTGTATGATCCTCAAAGACTAATTATCATTAATCTTCTTGATTTCCGTGTAAAATTGCAATCCTGTATGGTATGAAATCACTGACAAATCAAATGCGAATCGGTTGTATTATGCTTAGCTTTAAATGTATTGGCTTCTTCTTCAAATGAAAATTTTCTGTCCAAAATTTATCAGTTAATGTGATGAAAAGGAAAGATTTAAAGTCATATATCATTTAAAATATCAATCATGATTTCTACTGTGAAATCATTAGTAGTTATATGGTTAAATGTTCATATGCCTTTTGAATCAAGTTAAAAGTAATGCAATCAAGAATTACGAAAAGTGAATAATTTTACAAGCCTCTTGTGCTCATTGAGTTCTCTTCTCGTTTAGTGATGTTCGTCATGAATTGTTATCAATGATAATGCTTATTTTTATTATATTATTATATTCTATATGAAAATTTAAAACATATGTTTTCGAGCATCAAATTAACTTATATAAATCGAAAAAACTTATCTCAAATTATAGAATGTAGAAAAGTTTACTTTTATATGGTAACAATTTTGTCATCAAACCTTTCACTCTTTTTAAATTCTTAGTTTTTTGTTTATTTCATATACTGTGATTATGTATGTATGCTCTTCTTAAGTTCATTATTTCATTCATTAAGTTGAATAATTTTTTCCTCTCTATTAGTTGGATGGTTCCAAAGTTGTCAGTTCTCCAGGTGGGGAGGGAGTTTTGGCGAACTTCTTTAATTCCTTACTGAATAAGAAATCTGGAAGTAGTCCTGGAGGTTCATTAGGTGCTAAATCTAGTCCAGAATCTTTACCGGATAAAGCAACTATGAGGTCTGACGCTGCAGCAGAGTTGGATAGATTGGCAAGAGGTGGAAAAAAATCTTTAGGTGGGCTTGATTTCAATAGCTCCTCAGAATGTTGAAATTTTTGTATTAACCTACTTTCATGCTTAAAATATGTGTATTCCATTAAAGATGATAATTTATTTCTTATTGTGATTCATTCTAATATATTCAGAAGATTAATTAATAAACTTTTATTGATAATATTTTAAATTATTGTTTGTCATTTTTCCCATCTATTGAGTATTGATTAGCAATGGTGCCACTGTAAGTTTCATGTATCATATGGGAATATTTTACTGAATTGCTGGGATAGCTTAAACTTAATTTAATTAAAATTAACCTTCTTGATATGCTCTTTCCTAAGATTTTGAATTGGTTTTCATTTACATTAAATTTTAATACAAATTGAATATAGATACTTATTACAAGCAAACATTATCAAACATACTATACCTGATTAAACATATTATGTTTAATTAGGTATTACATATTATTATTACACTGTAGCTAGTTGCTTTTCAAGATCACACCATATACATGGCGAAGCTCTCATATTAACAAGAAGTAACATTGAAACACTTAAATGATAGTTCCATAGAGATGGAAATTGAAATAGCAGCAGCCAAAATACCTAAACTTAACATGATGGCACTTTCTGTCTATCGGCCGCCTGGAAGTATGTCGACATTTTTGTTTCCAGGATGGATAATGTCCTGGATTCTATGCGTCGCGGGAGACCTAAATGTTAATATGATGATGGATTCATCTGCAAAAAGAAAAATTACAAATCTCATTAGGTCTCATGGACTTCAATGCTTGTTCACTGAACCTACTAGAGTCACAATCACTTCATCTACGTGTATCGACAATATTTTTGCTAACTTCAAATTTGGTGCTTGTTTTGAAGAAACCATAGATCCACATATTTCTAACTACAAAGCTCAAAAATGATGTATCCCATCGTGCATACCTGTAGAAAATATATATAAAAAGACACGCAACTTCAATGAACAAAATAATTACCAATTCATTCGTAATCTTGAAAAAGTGGACTGGAACAATTGTCTGAAAGTGATGATGTCTGTTTCGATGTTTTCCGTCGAACTGTCATCGATATTCTGAACTTCCCAATATCAGAAAAAAAGAAAATGGTTACTTCTCAAAAAACCAAAGTAAAAAATAATCCAATGATCAGAGAAATGAAAAATAAAGTCGGAAGCAGCACACTATTTTTAAAGTCCGTAGAGATGACTGCTCCTTTCAGGTTTATAAAGAAATGAAAAAGAGATACAAATGTGGAATTGAGGCTCAAATTAAAAGAAAATTTTGAAATCATTGCAAGGTCGACAATTAGTCACAGCGCAAACTGGTAGGTAATAAATGAAAATATCAAGGGATCGCATTCAAAAAGAGAAATAATTTCTCTAGATGCTATGATGAATCGATACTTCGTGACCATCGGGTCGGCGCTCGATGATGGTGTAGATCGTACGATGCAGTGGAGGGGATTCAGTCGTCGAGTACAAATTCAATGTTTCTCCGTGCAACTACTCCAAAAGAGGTAATTAATGCGGTCGCAAGTATGAAAAATAAGTTCACATGCGATATTTATGGAATTAACGTAAACCTCATCCAAAAGATAGTACATATACTAGCTAAACCTCATTGCTTGAAAGTGGCAAAGGTTATTCCCATCCACAAGAAAGGAAATAAAGAAGACTTCGGAAATTACCGGCCCATATCTATTTTACCCACCTTTTCTAAGATTTTTGAAACACTACTGAAAAATCAAATGATAGAATTTATGGAAAAAAACGAAGTAGTAAACGACTCTCAACACGGTTTTAGAAAAAAAAGATCCACCACTACGGCATTAATAGATATAATTGACTTTCTGATGGAGGCAAGCGTTATATGCTGTGACCTGGGCAAGGCATTTGACTGCATGAATTGCAATATTCATCTTCTCAAAATCGAGAAATATGGGTTCAGAGGTGTTGTCGGTGCTATTCTCAGATCGTATCTAGAGGAAAGGTTTCAATCTGTCGAGATAGGAAACTGCTTAAGCCCTCGGGAGGAGGTCAGTACTGGAGTGCCCCAGGGTTCGATTCAGGGACCCATTCTATTACTTTTATACATGAATGATTTATATTTAAATGTAAGCTCCGAAAAAGTATGTATATTCATGATCACAGAAATTCTTACATGGCACACAAGAACGTCCACTACTACAATACGCATCGAAAAGAGGACATAGTAATACCCTACCATAAACTTACTCTTACTTTAACAGAAAAAACTACCAGTACATCGGCAGAAAACTGTATAATGCGATTCCACCATCAATCCGCGAGTCAAATCAAAAAAATTCAAGCAGGCTGTTAGACATTTCTTATTGGCGAATGTTTGTTATTCGATCGAAAAATTCTTGATGATCTGTGATTAAACTTTTTATGTTGTTTTTGTGAGTTATATCAATGAGTTGAGACGTCTCATGTATGCTCGATGAGAAATAAAATTATTACTTAGAAACAATCCTTGAGTGTAAAAAATATTACCATTAATCCATTAGTTTCAATTTGAAAAACTGTCCCATGTTTACAGAAATAGTATATTTTTAACTAAAAATGTTGAGTGATTTATTTTGGTAGTATGTACATATATTTGGAAAAATTATACCACCTAGTTTTGAAATAATATATCTACTGTACTATGTGCAATGCAATTAAAATTGCAAAGATTTTTCTTGGGAATGTATGAAATGATTAACACATTGATTAGAATATTTATATTATATTTATCTCACCCAAAATGAAGTACTATATAAATGGAGAAAACTTAAATAATGACGATATTATACTCAAAAAAATTATTTCTTCTGCTTATCATCCTTCTCTTTTTCGTCCTTTTTCTTGTCTTTTAAGTTACCAACAGCTGTACGGACTGCTTCTGATTGAGGATCTACTCCAGGTAAATTTTCCAAAACACTTTGTAGGAAAGCAGGATCATTCATTACTTCTCTATAATCTTCTTCTGGTTCAACTTCCATTGGTTCTTCTTTTTTAACGGCAGAAGTTGAAGTTTCTTGTGTATCTTGCATGGACATCTGCATAGCGAAAGCAATTTGCTCATCTTCTGTCATATTTGCAAAATCAACTGCAGAAGGTACCCTAGTTTCAGTTGATTCACCTCCTTCTTCCATAGACATAGCTAAGGCTCTTTCTAGCATGGCTTCATCACTGGGTTCTTCTTTAATATCTTGGACCTTCGTTCCTGATTCAGTAGAAGATGCTTCTCTGGCTTTTCTAGCCTCATCTTCCTGTCTGAAAAAAATATATAAATTTAATTGAAGTGATCAAAATAAGTCAATAAAACTGCAGACTATATGGATGAAATATATTTCGCCTTCATCAGAAGGACTTAAAATTAATCTCTATTTTGGTAGATTTGAATTTGCTGTGATTCTCCGTAATCCCTATTTGAAGACATTAACTATTGAATGAAGAACATACCTCTGCCTTTGCTCCTCCATAGAAACTCGCAGAGCTAAAGCCAACTCTGGATCTTCGTTGGGATCAACGCCAAATTCAAATCCAGACGCCCCTAGTCCTGCACCACCAGTACCGTCTTCCCCTTGTATAATTGGAGATGAAATTAAGGCATCAGAAAGATGAGGACCAGGAGGAACAGTCACTAAATGACTACCAGTACCATCTTTACCATTAAGGGTATTGATGAATGCTGATAAGACATCAGTATTTGTAGCTTCTTCTCCAAAATTTATGATATCTACATTAACTTTTTCTTTTTTCAATTTTTTAGCCAATTTCACAAGCTCTTTTTCTTCAGAAGCCACTGGACTTCCTACAAAGGCAACAATTCGCATTTTATGATTTTTTCCTTGTCTATGTTTCAGAGCTAAATGAGCAATCCTAATACCAGTGTGTAGATTGATATCACCATCTGGTTGAACTTGGTGCAGTTTGGATAAAATACGACCAACATCACTAGTAAGAGTTGCTAAAACTTCTACTTTCGCTAGAGTTAACAAAGCGACATTGTTTTCAGGATTGGATCTTGTTTTTGAATGGCATACCAGGTTAACAGCATCTTGTTGTGCTTGGAGGCGGGTAGGGAGAAAATCTCCATTTCGCATATAATCACTATTATCGACGCAAATTACTGTACTTTCCAAAACCATGTTTATCTATGACAAGGTTAAGAGAAAAAATAATATTTTCAAATAACTAGAATATTTTACTGAATTTCAACACTAATACACTTTTCTTGCAGATCATTCGATTTGACACTGGAACACTGAATTGCATTACAATGTACAATGTAGTAGTTCTGACATGAACCATAATATGGAAAGAAATTTTTCTTCTTTATATGTATATTTTGAGAATATATAGAGAGATACAGTAGATATATTCTCTTATCGTATTTTATCGTATAAAACGGTCATTCATGGATGACTATTTTGTGGAACTGAATCTTTTGAAAATAACTTGAATATATTTATGAAATCTGGAGAGTATAAAATCGAAGATAGTGAATGTACCACATGATATGTAGGTCAAACCGATAGAGATTTCCAGACTCGTTTCAAAGAGCACACATGTACAGACAAAAATTCTTCCGTTTTCGAACGTATCACAAATACAATTCACTTCAGATGGATTTTCACAAAATAAATCAATCAACAATATTTTCACTTATATAGATAATAACCTATTTTGACATTAAGTAGTGGAGATGTATTAATGTCTAGCTGGCTATTAAGAGTGATTTCACTTGGATTTTTAAATTTATATTGATTTCCAAACATTCTAACACATTCATTTTCTTTCGTTTGTCCCTATTATGAAGAACTCTGATATTATCTAATGTTATTGAAGATTTGTGTTTTTTATATGTTCACATATTGAAGAATTATGCTCAGAGGATAAATGTTCTTTGAATTTGGTTCCGAAATTCCTATCTGTCAGCCCAACATAAGCTACCTTACACTCATTGCTAGCAATTTTGTAAACTCCTGATTTTTTTAATTTGTCTATTTTCTGTTTAGCAATGAATACCAATTTGTTTAAGTTCAGACCACTTGAGAAAAAGGTGTTTATTTTGAAATTAGAAAATAATTGCTCAAGTTAATGTCAGGTCTAAAAATTTATTGAGTTATTAATTTCTATTTCTGCTATACACTTAATGTTGGTATGAACTTCATTCAGAAGTAGCAGAAATTTATTAATTTGCCTGTTTGAGTTATCCATGAATATATCAACTAAGAGGTGATCCTATGGGAAGTCCTGATGTGAAAATTTTGATTGAAATTGAAAATAATTTCGAGATAGGTAGGTTTTAGAATGATAATAAGATATTAAACTATGTATTATAATATCACAAGAAATTCAGTATTGCAATTTCGATCTCTCGACCATTTTAGTTGACAACAAGTACTGAATTAAAATTAAATACATACATACATAAACAAATAGATACAAAATTTATGAGGGTGCAAACAAGAGGTAATAAACGAATTATGTTAAAAACAGGTATTATTTATAAGCAGGGTCATTCTGGTCGCTGAAGATTATCTCTGTGAAAGTTTGTTGAAGTTTGAAAATTTTGATGGATTCTGAGAAATCGAACTTAAGGTTTCTAGAAGGTTACAAAAATCATCAGAAATGTGTGGCAACGTCTTATTTTTGCTAAATATTTCTCTGACTATCGGAGGGCATTCACCTGTTGGAATATTTGGATACATGTTCTTTATATCAAATGAAACTAATTTAAGATTTTGTGTGTTTTTGAGCCTAGAAAGTTATTGTACGTAATCTTGTGAGATCAAAAAAATGATTTGAAAACTTTGCTAATTTATCTGAAGGTGTATTTATATATGATACTACTGGTCTATCGGATTTTTTTTCTTTGTGCAGTCTAAATAGTCCGTATAACTTTGAAGATTGATTATTTTCAATTTCAATCAAGATTTTACCAACAAACATCAGGAATTCTCATAGGATCCCCTCTCAGCTGGTATATTTATGGATAACTCAAACAGCAAATTGATAAATTTCTGCAACTTCTGAATGAAATTCATACCAACATTAAGTTTACAGCAGTAATAAAAGTTGATAAATCAATAAATTGTTTGAACCTGACAAGAACAAAATCAACTAATTTTATGTACAACATCCACAGAAAGGAAACCTTCACAGACTCAACTGTTCTCAGGGACTCATTCAATCACTTAAATCACAAACTAGTAGCTGATAATTCAATGATCCCCACAGCCTTTTCCATTCCAAAGTCACAGACTTTAAAATTGAAATAAATACTATCAGAACAATTGCCTTGAATAACAAAATTCTATCAGTTTTTATAGACAAAATTATCCAACATGAAAAAAAATAGCAAACAAAACAATTATTATATTCCATAAAAGATACTTCCTCGAAAAAATACGCTAGTTGCAACTACGCTGGTTCTCTCCAATAACTTGAGCAACTATTTTTCTAAATTTAAAATAACCACCTTTCTTGAGTGGTCTGAACTTGAGCAAATTAGAAAAATAGACAAATTCAAAAAAAGGAGAGAGTAAAATTGCCTTCAATGAGTGTACGGTAGCTTATGTTGGGCAGACAGGTTGGAATTTCGAAATCAGATTCAAAGAACATTTATCCTCTGAGAATAATTCTCCAATATGTGAAAATATAAAAATCCAAAGCATTCAATAACATTAGATAATATCAAAATTCTCCATAATAGGGACAAAGGAAAGAAAATGAATGTTGGAATGTTTGAAAATCAATAAACTTTGTAAAAATCCAAGTGAAATCACCCTTGATAGCCAGCTAGCCACTACTTAAATTCAAATTAGGCTAGTATCTATATAAGTAAGTTCGTTTCCTGTAATTGATCACTTGAAAATGACCTGCGGTTGAAACCGGTCGTGTTCGTAAAAACAAAATTGCGTTGACAAGAAAAATATTATATATTCTATGATAGCATAGAATTTTATTTTCCAATATTTTTTCTTACTTAACCTAAGATATTTGGATTATTTTGAATTTTAGATATTTATTTTGATTGAGTACTTGAAGAAATATAAGTGACAAAGTGAAATATATTTTTCCTTATATAAATCAGTATTCTGTATTACTTAGGGTTGTAGTCTATTCTCTCGAAACTCATTATTCAAAAGGAAGATAAAAATTCATAATACAATAATCAAATAGAATGAGCAGTGAAAGTAAACGTAAGAAAAGCCGATATGAAAGAAGTTCAGATTCAGACACTGCAGACAGTGCAGAAGAAGCTCGTCAGAGAGATTTGAAAGAACGAGATGAATTTGCTGATCGTTTGAAGAAGAAAGATGAGCAGAAAACCAGAAATATTGTACAAGCTTCGGAGAGGCGAGCTTATGAGGAAGCAGCTAAAAGGCTCAAATTGGAAAATGAAGATCGAGAAAAAATTATACCAATGCTTCGAATTAAATCTAGAAGAAAATATTTGGAAAAAAGAAAAGAAGATAAACTTATGGAATTGGAAGCTGACATTGCTGATGATGAGTATTTGTTTGAAGAAGAAATGTAAGTAATTTATAATGAGTATTTAGATGTACAGTACAACCTCTCTAATCCGAAATCATATGGGACCAGGGCTTGTTCGGATTACTGAAATATTCGGATTATCGAGGTAATTGAAATGAAATAGTTAAGAAAAGAGAGGGCTGAAAAACGTGAAATTTTTAATGAAAACGTGAAATATTTATTGGAAAACGTTAAATATTCATTGAAAAACTCAAGATTATTGTGATTCAAAGAAAACATGAAAATATAACTACTTATTCTTAAGCAAGTGATACATTTCACAGATCATATTTTAGGTTCTGAAAAAGTCTTGGATCGTTTTCTGTTTTAACGAACAAAGATGAGAATTTGCAGCTTCCTCTCTCAATTTATTCAATAATAATATTTGGTGCTGAGGGATATCATTTTTTGTGCACCATTCCGAACATTTGTTGAAACACAAGAGAGCTTCTTTATGTTTCACTGAATTCATGGTGACATGGCCTTCTTCAAGTTCTTCTGTATCCTCGTCACTTTCTATGTTGTTGATTATTAAGATTCAGAGAGATAACTCTCATTATCTCCAACAACTCATTGTTCAATGTCTTCAGTTGTTAATTCTTGACCAGATACATTTGTTAGCACATCTGTCATCATGCGTAGATCGCAATTTTACTCTTTCTCTACCAAAATTTTTTCTCTAAACCGTGAAAGAGGGAGCAGGTCACCTGTGTCATAATCATCATCTGTTGTGGGCCATAAATTCTTCCATGATTTATGAATTAACTCTTGGGACACAGATGACCAGACTCTTTCAAGAGAAAACACCACATGTTTGAGGTCCAATTGCTTCAGTAACTGCGAAACGTTATTGTCTTCTTGTCCCACAATATTCAGTAGCAATGATTTTCGATAATGTAATTTCACATTCTGTATTACATGTTGTAATAATGGAGTACAATTAGGAGGTAGAAACATGACCTCAATATTTCGGTCCTCCCTGATTAATTCCTTTTTTCTTGGATGTCCAGGAGCATTATCTAATAAGAGCAGAGCTTTTTGTGGCAATTTCAGCTCGTTCATTTTATTTTTAAGATCAGGAATAAATTATTTGTGGAACTATTCATGAAAAGTTCTCTAGTTACCCACCCTTTTTTATAATAAACAGGCAAATTGGAGCAGTTCTTGAATGCTCGGGGTTTGTTGGCTTTTCCGCTGACCAACAATTTCATTTTATGAGATACTGATGCATTAGAGCAGGGCATGAATGTAATATGGTCCTTACTCATCTTCCGACCTGGAGCTGAATTTTCAGCAGCATGGGCAAGTGTTTTGTTTGGAAGAATTCGTCAAAATAACCTACTTTCATCTGTGGTGTAAACTTGATCTGGCACTAGATCCATCTCCCATATTTTTTTAAGAAATTTATTTTTAAATGATTCTACCGCATTAACGTCTGAGGACAATTTCTCTCCTGATATGGTAAGTTGTCAAATTGCATGTCTTCTTTTGAATTTTTCCAACCATCTTGCCTTGAAATCATCTCTACCTGTTATACTGGTATAAAAAAATCTTGCTCTCTCACATATGAGATCACCAGATGAAGGTGTATGTCGAGACCGTTCTTGTAAGAACTAAGTGTATAGAGCATTTTCAACATTCGGATTTCCACTAGTTCTGAGCGTACGCCGTTTCCCAGGACCAGAATCAGAAGAAGATATAAAATTCTCAATTGATTTTCTTTTTTCTTTATATCGCATACTGTAGATTTTCCAATTGAGTGTATTCTGGCCAATTCAGAAACATTTTTTCCATTATAGAGGTGGGCGATTTCAAAGTTTCGTTGTTCGGATTGCTGGATGTGCGGATTAGAGTGTGTTCGGATTCGAGAGGTTGTACTGTATTAAGATTTTCAATTTTATTCATCTTTTCTATTATTCATGTTTAAAAACTCTATTGAAAAATACAGAAATACTATTCTAATATGGCTGATAATAAAATGAGCATCTTTTTCAAACTATTAGTAAAAAGTTTCTGACAAAGGATTTAATTTCAAAATTTTACTATTTATAAAATTTTGGACCCTTCGATTAGAATAAATTTAACAGGATAAGTCTGATCAAAAAATGAAAAATTCTTAATGAGAAATGTGTTTAGGTAGATAGTTTATTCGGTAAAACTCATAATAAAATACATGTCATAAATCCAGTTGCGTTTTACTATCTAAAACAACATACAGAGTATGAAGAACACAAAATTATTAACACTATAGTAGAGTACACTTTCAAGCAATAACTTTATTATCTTGGAATTCTCTGTGTAAAAAGCTTTCTCAGTAAGAAACTTCCTCAACGTATACCTGAACAAAATACAACTACTTCTGGTTCGGTTTTGCACTGGAATGTTGATGAATACCAAAGCTATCTGAAGCTCAACATCCATTTGCAAGTAACTATAATTATATTCAGGGGGTCTTAAGTCATGCCTTTCCCCTATTCTCTTAATCATGTGTTTACATCAGATATTATAAAATAATTAATTATACTTAATTGGTTTGTTATAGAAGAAAAAATTATTCTGTTTGGTTGGTTGCTTAATTTTTCAATTTAGAAACATTTATGATCAGCAAGACATATACTAATTTAATTTAAAGCAATCAGCTTTGGTTAGAACTTATGATTTGTTAAAATTTCAAGGAATAATTAAATCATATTATCAGCATTCTTTAAGTTTTTGGTATGCAGTATATATATATATATATATATATATATATATATATATATATATATATATATATATATATATATATATATATATATATATATATATATATATATATATATATATATATATATATCTATATTCTTTTGAAAGGAGGATTTACAAAATTTGAATAATTGTAATTACAATAAATGCTTATAATTTTGGTGTGCGTCAGAAAAAAACTTAAGTGTGAGCTCAGGAAATGTAATAGGGGAACCACACTATCTTGTATATGATTCACTAAACAAATGAAAAAACCTGAAGAAAAAACTCGTTTCCCTGTCGCTATTGCACTAGCAATAGTTTGTCTGTTTATGTTGTGTTAGTGTCGTGTGTACCTAAAGGGTATTGATATAGAGGTATGCTATTCTTAATATAGTGCTAGAGTACCTGATTTCTTACTGCTATAACTGCAACTAGTAATTCTGAATGTTTATGTGGTTACACTTTTTATACTTTTTATGTTTATAGTTTGACAGAAAGGGAACGTAAAGAAAGGCTTCATAAGAAGGAACTTTTAAAATTAGCCCAAGAACATGAGAAAGCAAGGGAGCTTGAAAGGATACAGAGGTACCATATGCCAAAAGATTTGGGTAAAGGATCCACTGCAGATTACGTAGAAGTGGATGAACTTGAGAAAATGCCTCTATCCGAACAAAAAAAATGGGAGAAAGATCAAATGTCATCAGCAGTATTTAGTTTTGGAGCAAAAGATGCGGTTAAAAAAGATGAATATGAGCTACTTCTGGAAGATCAGATTGAATTCATCCAAGCCTTGCAACTACCAGGTATGCATCATTTTTAATTATGGAAGAGAAAAATATTCAGTATTTTTTTATAGGATCTAAAGAGGAAAAAAAGGAACCAAAACTGACAGAATATCAAAAGAAGAGATTAGACATAGAAGAAACTAAGAAAAGCTTACCTGTGTATCCTTTCAGAGATGATTTGATACAAGCTGTCAGAGACCATCAAGTTTTGATCATAGAGGGGGAAACTGGTTCTGGAAAAACTACACAAATACCACAGTACCTTCACGAAGCAGGTTTCACAGAAGGTGGTAAGTGATATATCACTTGTCTACTTCTTTCACTAGTCAAAGCAAAATTCAGGTTTACATTAATTATTAATTTCTTAGAATCAGGACATACCCAAATTCTCTACTAGGCAAATTTCATTGGAAATATGCCCTATATATATTTCCAGATTAAATTTATTTATTAATATTAGGATTCAGTTAACATTATCTTTTATCATACAGAATGGTGACCTGAACCAATAGGAATCAATATAAAACTATTCCATCCCCTCAGTGGAACAAAGGAAAGTTAGAGAATTCTTTAAATTAATAATTGTTTTGAAATGATTCAAATTATGGGAACCAAAAATTCCTTTCATTAGAATTGAACAGTTTGATCCTTTTAAAAGTTCCATCTTGCATTTCAAAAGAAGTCAGCAAGACTTCCATGGCAATTTGTTGAGTCGAGGTTTCCATGGCCTATTGGATGTCAAACTTCTCCGCCATTTTAACACAGAATTTCGTGTTGGCACTTCCAAGGCCTTGTATTGTCCAAACATGTTATAACTTGTGTATTAGTATCACTATTTAATTAATTTTTAACTGGCTTATCAATTCGATCTTGTATATCTATACTAATATTATAAAGAGGAAAGACTTGATTGTTTGTTTGCATTGAATAGGCTCCGAAACTACTGATATGAAAAATTCTTTCACTGTTGGGAAGCTACACTATCTCCAGTGAACATAGGCTATATTAAATTTTCAAAAAAGTTGGGGATCCATACTCAAACTCCAATAATATAACCCTAGGTGTGAAAAAATTACCAAAAAACTTTCTTACATCTCGAGCGCTGCGAAAACTATTGATTATAGAACAAAATAATGTACTGAGACTTTGCAGAACATGTAATTATCTACAAAAAATATCGCGACAGCATATGTCTTACTATTATAGTTATGTCACAACAGGTGTTTTTTCAAACTTTTGAATTAGTAGGGATTGACCTACGAAAATAATGTTTCACTCATGGCCAACTGTATGTTGGTCTATCGCGGGTCAGAGGTCCTGAAAAACAATTTATTTTACTGCCACAAAATAAATCAACATCAAATATCGTTTACAGGGAAGCTCTGATTCAATAAATAGATTTTCAGGAGCAGAGAAAGTAAAGTATATAGTAAAACCCTTTTTACAAACATTAAAAATAAAATATAAAAAAACTAAATGGACAAAATGTTCTGAACCATCCAGTTGAAATAAAATGTCATTTTGAGATAATCTTTGTAAATGTATAGATGCCATTCAAAAAGTTATTTCTCTTTTTTCATTCATTCTTTAAAGTAGTATTTAAATATCGCTTAGAAGTGTGTTCAACATTGTATTTCCTTTATTATTTATTCGAATTCGAGAAAATTTGGGATTTTTGCTACATCTATTCTTATCGCAATCTTCCAAATACTTCTTTATAATAGACAAATGAATATTTATCGGGAATATTTGTCATTGGAGTTAAGTATAGCAGACTTTTTCATCAAGAAAATTTCAGACAGTTTGTCATGGTATTTTCATAACAGGTGTAGTTGTGATTAAATGCATCTTATGATGCTAACGGATCTATTTATTTTATTAGTAAAGTTGTAAATGACAGTGTTTTACTATTCAATTTCTTTTCAGATAAGAAGATAGGATGTACACAACCTAGAAGAGTTGCGGCAATGTCAGTAGCAGCCAGAGTAGCTCAAGAAATGAATGTTAAGTTAGGAAATGAAGTTGGTTATGCAATACGTTTTGAAGACTGCACCTCCGAACGAACAATTATAAAATATATGACTGATGGCACACTTCATCGGGAATTTCTTTCGGAACCTGACCTGCAGTCTTACAGTGTAATGATTATTGATGAAGCTCATGAAAGGACCCTTCATACAGATATTCTGTTTGGATTAGTCAAAGACATAGCCAGATTCAGATCTGATTTGAAATTATTAATTTCGAGTGCTACACTAGATGCTCAAAAATTTTCTGAATTTTTTGATGATGCTCCCATTTTCAGGATACCAGGAAGAAGATTTCCTGTTGACATATACTATACAAAAGCACCTGAGGCTGACTATGTAGATGCATGTGTTATATCTGTTCTTCAGATTCATGCAACACAACCTTTGGGAGATATTTTGGTTTTCTTGACGGGACAAGATGAAATTGAGACTTGCCAAGAACTACTAACTGATAGAATACGAAGGTTGGGTTCTAAAGTGAAGGAATTAATGATTTTACCAGTATATGCGAATTTACCTAGTGACATGCAAGCCAAAATTTTTGAGCCTACGCCGCCAGGTGCTAGAAAAGTGATTTTAGCTACAAATATAGCTGAAACATCAGTGACTATCGATAATATCATATATGTTATTGATCCAGGTTTTGCCAAACAAAACCATTTTAATTCGAGAACAGGAATGGAGAGTTTAATGGTGGTTCCAATATCTAAAGCATCGGCAAATCAAAGGGCTGGTAGAGCTGGTCGAGTTGCTGCCGGTAAATGTTTCCGGTTATATACTGCATGGTCCTATAAACACGAACTTGAAGACAATACAATTCCTGAAATTCAGAGGATTAATTTGGGTAATGCAGTTTTGATGTTGAAAGCGCTGGGTATAAATGATTTGGTCCATTTCGATTTTTTGGATCCACCACCACATGAAACATTGGTTTTGGCTTTAGAACAACTGTATGCGTTAGGAGCTTTAAATCATCATGGCGAATTGACAAAGTTAGGAAGAAGAATGGCGGAATTTCCTGTGGATCCGATGATGGCCAAAATGTTGCTCGCGTCAGAGAAGTAAGATATCGGCTCTCAAACATTTTTGTGTAATACTCCTATATTGTTAGAGACTGTTAGTTAGAACACTATTAAGAGAGATATTCCATGTACTTGACGTGTTGTACGCAGACGCTATGAAACGAGTGGTGATTCCTATTCTACTGCATGGGCATATGATGTAGTTGGGGTTTACACATCAGGTTCACAACTCATCAAATTCAAATGTAATAGCGGTATTACCTGCACCGTCAATATTTTGTCCCTTTTCAGACCCTTACTATAGTAGAAGTATTACAACTATAGATAATAATTGTATAATTACATTTTTCTATAAATCAAGGGCATATCACAAGGAATCTTTTTATCGCTTCAATTTAAAGGAGTCCAAATATGTAGTTGTTCATGTTTTCAGGTATAATTGCTCTGAAGAAGTTGTCACCATTGCTGCCATGCTATCAGTGAATGGAGCTATATTTTATAGACCAAAAGATAAAATTGTGCATGCCGATACAGCAAGAAAAAATTTCAATCATATAGGAGGAGATCATCTTAGTTTATTAAATGTCTACAATCAATGGAGGGATTCCGACTTTTCTACTCAATGGTGTTATGAAAATTTCATTCAATATAGGTAATTTCAGTTGAAATGTATTTTGTACCTCGAAATTCAATATGATAAATTACACAGTGTGTGAACTAGCGTTTTTGAAAGTTAGCTCTTGTTTAGGAGATATTCGGCTTTGAAGTTAGCTGATTTTAGTAGGGTTCGTCGCTTATGACTTCAGTACATCATATGCTTGTAATTCCCAAACCGTTCAGAATATCGCTTTACTGTCTTTGGCAAAGTTTTAGCTATTGTCATGGCCAACAACTTTTCTGAATATACCAACATATAAAAACCTCATTCAAACACCGTTTCTTAACAAAATGTCCAAAAAACTCCATTTCTTTGCCATTTTTTCGTTTATTTTCGTCTGAATAATAGAAAAATCAAGGGAATTTCGCTTTAAAATCTTAAAATAAGAAAAGAAAACACATTTCCTATAGTTAAATCAAAAAATTTAAACGCACAATCATGATTTTAACTCAAATTTCTCACAGATGCTACTGTTAATACGTATTTATTAGTATTGTCACTGATGTTACTACGTATTTTGCTATGTATTTGTGTGCCATTTTTCATAGTCTTAGTTATGATATTTCTTAATTTGACATTTCTTGTTGAAGTTTCTTTGTTTACACAAGTTATATATTTGGTAAAAATAACAAAAATGAATTCGTGCAGTAAATTTAATAAATTTTGCTACATTTGTGGAAAGTTTGCTATAATGACAAGCAAGCGTTCAATTTCTGTAGAAATTGCTGAATCGTACACACAATATTTCAACCAAACTGTAATTAAAAATGTGAACTGGGCTCCAAAAATCGTTTGTACTGGTTGTGTCATAAGATTGAGTGGATGGAAAAGAGGTAAAATGAAATGATTTATTATTTATTTCAAAATTATATCAATTGAAGCTATTTTTATTACAAGTGAATTCTAATCTATGCCTTTTGGCATTCCAGTAATTTGGATAAATCCTCAAGAACATAATCCAGATGACTGTTTTGCTTGTGTTAATGAAATTGTCGGATTGAACAGAGCTAAAAAACGTAAAGTTGAACTCAGAGGAACTCGGTTTGTTCAGTTGCCGTTACCACATTCGGAATCCATTCCAATACTGAAAAGACCCAGTCCGACAGAAGAGTACATTCCATCTACTTTCGATACTCTTGGCGAAACGTCTGCATCGGTTTATGTACCATCAAATGTATCTCCACAATGTAATCATGCCTAATTTTCTCATAAAGATCTGGATAAAATTATTCGTCGATTGAAATTATCGTAGCGTCAGTCCATTATTTTGACTCTGGAATTTAAAAAAAAAGAATGTCTTAGCACCTGATGTGAAAGTATAGGGAGCAATCGGCTGTCATAGACAGTTCACTGCTTTATTCAAATCCATCAAAGACAATTCATTCGCGTACTGCACTGATATCAAGGAATTGGTATTAAAAATGCATTATGAGTATAAACCAGAAGACTGGCGTCTTTTCATCGATTCGTCCAAAAGTAGTCTCAAGGCGGTTTTGCTTCATGTCACAAACTCAAAACAGTGTCCCGATTGCCAATACCACAAAAACGGAAGAAAATTACGAATCATTGAAAACAATTCTTGATTTGGTGAAATATGAAGACCATGGTTGGAAGATTTGTGCAGATTTGAAGGTTATAACTCTTTTGAGAGGAATGCAGACGGGATATACGAAAAACATGTGTTTTATATGTTTATGGGATACTCGATATGCCGGCGACCAATATGCCAATAAAAGCTGGCCTATGAGACAAGGGTTCAGATTGCGTCTAGAAAACGTCGTTGAAATTCCACTTGTGCCAATCGAAAAAGTGTTGCTTTCACCTCTGCATATCAAGCTTGGGATTGTTAAAAATTTCATCAAGGCCCTAGATCCTGAAGGCAATGCATTCAATGAGTTGAAGCGAATTTTCCCAAGATTGAGTGGAATGAAAATAAAAGAAGGTTTGTGTGAAACTTTATACGTACCAATCAACCTAACTTATTCAATATTTAACTCATTTTTTTTCGAATTATATTATTACAGGCATACTCAATTGACCTGATATTCGACGCTTGATGAGAGACCAACAATTTAAAAACAGTTTGTCGAATTTGTAGCTCGTTGCTTGGGATTGCGTCAAAGGAGTCATCGAAAATGTACTTGGAATTCATCGTGACGAAAACTGGCGCATACACGTTGAAAATATGCTCGTTGCTTTCCGTAACATCGGTGTAAAAATGTCTCTGAAAATTCATTTTTTACATTACCATGCAGACAAGTTTGCCGAACATTCACCATGTGAATCAGGTGAGCATGGTGAACAGTTTCATCAGGTGACGGATAGGTTTGAGCACTGGTATAGTGGAAAAAAACTTGATTATCTATTAGGAGACATTTGCTGGAATTCACAGCAAGATGAAGATGGAGAAGAAGAAGAATGAACATGAATTTATATGTTTATTTGTTGAAAATTGTTGGAATTGGAATAAAAATTTGAGTTAAAATCATGATTGTGCGTTGAAATTTTTTGATTTAACTATAGGAAATGTGTTTTCTTTTCTTATTTCGAGATATTAAAGCGAAATTCCCTTGATTTCTCTATTATTTAAACGAAAATTAACGAAAAAATGGCAAAGAAATGGAGTGTTTTGGACATTTTGTTGAGAAACGGTGTTTGAATGAGGTTTTTATATGTTGGTATATTCAGAAAAGTTGTTGGCCATGACAATAGCTAAAACTTTGCCGAAGACAGTAAAGCGATATTCCGAACGGTTTGGGAATTACAAGCATATAATGTACTGAAGTCATAAGCGACGAACCCTACTAAAATCAGCTAACTTCAAAGCCGAATATCTCCTAAACAAGAGCTAACTTTCAAAAACGGTGGTTACCACTGGAGTCAGAGTACCCGATATAGGTTTACTAGGTATGTCTCTCGCGTGTTAGAATTTTGAACTAGCACAGTGTTATCATTCACCTTTATATTCTTCATTTCAGATCTCTAAGAAGAGCGCGGGATGTAAGAGAACAATTGATAGGCTTAATGCAGAGAGTGGAAATTGAAATCGTTTCCAACCCTGCCGAAACAGATAATATTAAAAAAGCAATAACATCAGGTTACTTCTATCACATTGCTAGGCTTTCAAAAGGAGGAAATTATAAAACAGTTAAACACAATCAGGTAAAATACTTTCATTTTTCAATTAAATTTTTTGATTTTCATCAGTTTGAAGTAGTAAGAATAATTAATGAAAATATTTTTTCAGAGTGTTACAATTCATCCTAATAGTGCTCTTTTTGAAGAACTTCCACGGTGGCTTCTCTATCATGAACTTGTTTTCACAAGTAAGGAATTTATGAGACAAGTTATTGAAATAGAAAGCAAATGGCTTTTAGAAGTAGCACCACATTATTACAAACAAAAGGAATTGGAAGACTCTACTAATAAGAAAATGCCAAAGACTATTGGAAGAAGTTCAAGAACAGATTAATTACATTTTTATACATTTTCAGGTATATATTTGTACATAATATGTTATAGTGTTATTTAAAGTTCATTTAAATACAAAGGTTTTGTATTATTGTTTCTCTGATGTGAAGATTTTAAGGATATTCTGATGAAATAAAATAAGTCATTAAAGTATTGTTTTTTTTAAGTCAGAGAATTCTCACAGTACAAAGGATGCTCTGAAGGTTGCAGTGGAAAAATTGGAGGATACTTTGGAATTTTGTTTTCAATAAAAAATCCAAAATATTTCAGAGATCTAATTTTGGAAAATTGTCGGGAATAATTTTACTATAACATTCTTTTTGCCTTCTTTTGAATTAAGTCCTGATTTTACCAATTTCAGAAAACTCTTTGCATCTATTTAATTTTTCTATTTTATAAAGTTTATGGAATACCTCCATTTACAAATTAATACTGATAAAACAAATAACAATACAAAAACAAGTTGATCGATACTTTCAAATTCGTTTGAGAAGGAGCAACTCCTGTAAGTAAAGTACAACATTAAGAACTGATACAACTAAACAGTTCTAAGTAACCTAGTCACACCTAATCTAGAAACTACGTGAAATAGAGCAAAAATCTATGCTTGCACGCAAGCTATTGGTAAGGGAGATACTGTTATAACAAAAGCAGTTTTTACTGTAGTTGTGCCTATAAACATCGAGTCAAAACAAGAGAGTTCTGCCTTGTTAATCTACCCGGAACATGAAAATTGATTCGGTAGAACGGGGCACCTTCTAAGGTTGTTCAGTCATATAAAGAGCACTGTCAAGTTGGCCACTTTCCTCCTGACGACAAGATATTCCAGGTTGAAAGAACAGTGCATAAAAAACTAGTCAGTTGTGCTTCTCCTATAACCTAAAAAGCGTGAGCTTCTTCTGAACCCCCTCTAAATGGTCCATATCACACCTATAATAGTGTGAGCATACAGTCGATACACATTCCAAATGAGATCTCTCACAAGTGAGCAAACAAATATTCTAATGGTGTTCAGTTAAAACTTTTGTGTATTTAGGAGAGTGCAGCCGAGGGGTTGATAAGATTTTGAGACGATATTCTGTATATGTTCCTTGAAGTTCAGCTTGCAATCAAGCAAAATTCCCATGTCTTTTATCAATCATACACGTCTGAGATAATGTACCCCCAATGGGTAATTATGAAGTAAAGGAGCCGTGCATATAAGAAATGTGATTACATTATATTTATCAATGTTCAGACGCAAATAGTTTATTTCAATTAGTTAATTGTTTCCGCCATTAGTACGTGATAGTTAATCATAATTATAATAATAAATTAAACTATATATTATACTATCACAAGAGATTTATCGAAAATCAGGATTGCAAGTATTGAACTTGTTGTCAGCTGAAGATGGTCGAGAGACCAAAATTGTAATCCTGCTTTTCAATAAATCTCTTATGATATTATAATACATAGATTAATTTATTATTATCATCAGTTTATTTCAGTCCACATGTGGAATCTGCTAAATTGTATCTGCAACTGATCTGCATCACATGAGCTCCTAATTACGGAGTAGATATAAAGACGTCCTCAAATAATAAGAACTTAGTTGACAGTACCTTTTTCTCATCATTTATAAATAGATTGAACAAGATTGGGCCCAGATGTGATCCCTGAGGAACGCCTGATGAAACAGAGATCTCTCTCGATAAGAAGTTCGTATACCGACCCAATATAATACGGCCATGTACGAAGCTACTTAGCCAGGGCAGAAGCAAACTGGTAATACCAAACGCCTCGAGTTTTATGACCAAAATATTAATATTGACCCTATCAAATGGGAAAAGTCAGTTTACATGATTCCATCTGCTGACCGGAATCGAAGCAATTAATTATTTCATTAAGGTAAAACAGTAAGTTGGTTTCTGTTGATCGCCTCTTGAAAAAACCATGATGTTCATTTATTAATAATGGGTAGCATGGGAAATAAGTTTTCACCAAAGTAACAAACACTTTAGGGATAAGAGACTAGACGCATCTTTTCCGTTAGTTAGTTATATCTGAGTTAAAGCCCGACTTGTGTAGAGGAATAATGAAATTGTGAGTGACCTGAGTGAGATATTGAAAAGTGTACCTAGAGGCTTTGATAGTTTACAAACACATTTCTTCAACAAAAAGCAGAGTATAACCTCGTGGCCGGTTGAAAATCTAGGCTTTATACCCTGTATTACATCACAGACATCATAAGACGAAAGAAGACAGGAGTTAATCTGTATATCGCACTCCACTATATACTTCCGAAAAAAGTCCGCAGGATAAATTAACGATTACATTTTGAAACTTTAACTCATTTTTACAGGAGAGGTGTTTCTTGATGATCACCTACTCCGAATTGTTTATCTTGTCAATCATTAAAATATGATGTTTCTGAATTGAAACCTATTAAGTACCTCTGAATTTATTATTTAGTTTAACACTAATATGCGTTCGAATGACCGAAAGAACTGACGTTCTATAGTATATAGCTTAGCACTGTAATCTTTTCTTATAATCTCGGCATTTACAAAAATAAATTTTTGCTCATCATGCTTATTTTGAAGAATATAAGCGCTTTAGATTCATCATAATCTTAAGTTTGATTTTATCATTAAGTAACCAATGATTTTATGAATTAACTGAAGATCCGCATTCATGTTATTTATGGTACTAATTGGAAACGAGAAAAAGTATACCATATTTTGGTAATCTTTTAAATACTTGTCAGTATCAAGTAATGATTTAATTATTTTCGCAGTCATTGTTCGAAGATTTTGCAATAATTAAATGAAATATACTGTTAATAATTGAAAGTATCATTATTGAAATTATTGATTTTTGAAATTGGTTGTTTGAATAACCAACGAGTAAATGTGAACATAATTTTATGATCTATTTTCAAAGTTTTCCAAAATAAGACGATAATCCAGATGTAGAAATTTATTTAATGGGGACTTTTGCCACCTAAACATCTTGCATTCATATGAAATCAGAAAGATCATAAATTCATTCAAATGATTTTTCTTGAGACATTGCTGATGTCATTAGAATTTATAGTTTTAGCAGAAGATTGGAGATTCAACTGCTGGGATTTAAATGTAAGAAGAAAATTTCAAGCGAAGAGTGTATCTATATTATACAAGAGCTGAAATTGAAACTTTATAGTTTTTATTTCTTGGTTGAGAGCGTTACTACCGGACAGCAATAAATGGATGAAGTATTGTATATAGGTGTTTTCGAAGTAATTTGAGGTGTTGTTGTTGGTGAGTTATTATTATATTATTCAATATTATAGCAAGAAGTTCATATTAACTTAGGTACAGAAATATTTCTATTTTATTATCGAAGATATGAAACTTTGAAAAAGTAGGGTTGTCGTAAATATCTCAATGCTTTAGTCGATTTTGTTAAAATTTGGCATTGGCATCGGTAAGGGGTCAATTTAGCCCTAAACAGTTAAGTCCAGCAGAGTCCCGAAACACACCATAACTAATATTTCTGTTGAAAAAGTGTGCGCTAGTATTTCCTTCAAACTTTTGTATTTATTTTCCGTTTTCGCATATCGCATCGTTTTCGCATACGATATAAAAACCACTTTGTCGCCTCTCCCTGGGAACACATAATAAAAATTTGAAACTATTGCTACTAAAGACCATTTATAATGAACATGTTCTTTTTTATTCATCATTAGTCGCCTAGACATCGAAATAACTTTCTCTTGCATGTAATGTTCTTTTACCTCTACTGACTTACCCACGGAGGGAGATAAAACAAAAGTCGTTACTGACTAGAGGACCATAACAGTAGTGCTAAAATTTAATTGTATATTTAATATTGGAAATATTCTTCGACGTTATGACAACGCTGATTGATCAAACTTGACAGTGAAGTATTGAGAGAATATACATTATTCCGTCGATTTATTAATATAATTAGTGAAGAATGGCTGAATATCCACCCCGATCTTGTGGCTTATGTCCTCATTTAGCTCATTTCGAAAAGGTAACTAAATTTTTCAAGTCTGAGAAAATTTAAAAATCCTTCATTACTTAGACATGAATAATCCAAGTTTGAATTTTATGACTTCATGATTGAAAAAACAAATCAGTCACATTCTGAACTTAAGTTTGATTTATGTTTGAAGCGCAAAACTGATTTTTGAGCTCACATTTGCAATATGGATATTTTTTTTTACGATTTGCACCGTTAGATAAGCTAACCTTTAGGATCAATAATAGTGAGTATCAGGTGCCCTATTTTTGTCTCCCAACTTCTTTTCAGTATGCTTCTGCTAGTTTTTTGAGAGAAATTGCGTAAGATAAATAAACGAAAATTTGATTTAGACTCACTTATTGTATTCGTAACAGCTTCCCACAGCATGATTCAAAGATTATTAAATGTTCCTTTATCTTCATATAATTTCGACAGAGAATTTTGTATTATTGAACAAATAGCTTTTAATAATGGTTACAATACAAATATTATAACTGAATTATTTAACAAAAAACGGAAACTCAAAGCAATAGAATTGATTTAACCAAAATGTAAAGATCAACACATACGCTGGAAAAGTTAGTCATAATTTAAAACAGTTACTGGAAAAGTTCCAATTACAGACCTCATTCCGAACCAATAATAACTCATCAAACACATCAAGAATTATAAAAGTAAAATAGATGAAGGAAAGAAATCTGGTGTTTACAAACTTAGCAGCAGTAGTTGTAGTAAGATGTATATTGGTAGAACCTACAGAAATTTCAATATCAGTCAATCAATATTACCGTAGTTTCACCAATAAAAAACAAATTCTTATTACACGAACCATTTAATTGAAGAAAATCATTATTTCAACTAAAATTTCAAAATCTTACATTTATTTAATGATAATAATAAGAAACTTGATATTAAATTTTGGGCATCCCTTGAAATCAATAGATATTAACTTTTCTAAATATCATTGAATGAACAGGTAGATTTTGAAAATAATTCCCCTTTACCTAATTTGTTTTCAGCTGAGTCATTTAGATAATGTTCTGTGAATTGCCTCAAGAGGTTTTTCTCACTTTTGTTCCAATGTTGTAGATCATATATAATTTGTTGTACTCTAGTTTAGTTTTAAATTTTTATCTGTCTGATGTAGGCCTGTGCCGTCGAAAAGCGTTACAAATAAAGTGAATGAGTGTAAATCCAATTTTCTTTTATTTATCATTTGAAAAGGATTTGCATCAATAACGGCCTTTAGTATACAACTCAAGAATTTGGTTACCTCATTGTATTTTAAGGATATCTTGTCTCTTGTTTTTGTTCGTATCTGCTACCATTTTCGAACTGGAATTAAGTGATTTACATAATCCCTAAAAGAATTTATTTACCGTCTCATTCAAAAAATATCGAGTCCACGTTTTATAATCTATTCAGTATTAAGGTAAAAATTCTTTCTTTTACAGACGCACTAAAATTAGTTATTCTTAACGTAATCTGGTAGGATGTTCCGGTTGAAAACACGATCTTATTTTATAAAAAGTCGGCTGATGCAAGAGACCGCAAGGCCAAGTGTTGCTGGCTTTGATTAAAATAAAATCCCTTTTTAACCCGAATGTTATACAGGATTGCGTGAAGAGTGAGTAATTTCAGTTCATTTCTAGGAGAAAGAATTTTTATTTCATTACTAGTTACTGTTCATGTCATAAAGAACTATTTCGAATCTTTTGACACAACCATGGTTCGAAATGTAACCTATTGTGCTGTATGCATGCATTGCTTCGCCTTTTGATAGAATAAGTACCAAGCTGATCTAAATTGTGAAGGAGTCATTTCGTTTGAAGCTGTTTATTCGATTTTTAGAAGTTCCAATATAAGGAACTGGCCCAGTGTAGACTTTCCGTTTGATATAATCTCATCATTTTCTGGCTGTTGCTGTTATCTTGTAAAGTAGTTCTTGGAGGCCCTATATATTTTCAGCTAGTAAAACCGCATCGTCTGCATATTTTATGGTGTTGATTGTTGTTCCGTTTACTTTCACTCCTATTTCAGTTTCTTCTATGACTTCCTTGAAAATCTGGTCTGCATATAGATGTGTGCCTGTGTCGTAGATGGTATTGAAGAGTTTAACAATGAGGTCTATGTTCTCTTGATTTATCAATTTTAGGAACTCCATTGGAATGTTGTCTGGACAATTGCTTTTCTATTTTTTTATTCATTTCTCTGCATAATGATATACACTTGGTATCTATTAGAATTTATTGATTTATTCATACTTTAGGCGGCGGATCCAAAACATTATATTCCCGAGCATACTGTTCCAAAACCAGATATGGAATATCAGCTTAATTATGTGAATATGAACCCCCAATTGGGAACTACAGGTACCTATAATCCTCCTTCTTTGAATGCATCACCAGTAAAAACACAGGAATGTGGTCCTCAATGCACTCATCAAGATCACAATCGTAAGCAACACGGCGTAATAAAAATGTTTAATACTATTAAGGCCTTATAAAATTCTTTTATTATTATTGTAAATCTCAATAATGTTTAAGTATTTTTTTATTGATTTTTGTTTTTTTTGAAAATTGCTTAAATATCTTAGCTCTTCAGCAGCAACAACAAGGTTATACTGGTGGAGTTCCACCATGTAATGATCCCTGTGTACCTCCTGACGTCTCATCCCCATCCGAACCTTGTCCTGATACTCCCTATAGTTTAGAACATGCAATACCTCAGACTCCATGTGATAAGGTTAAAACGAAAGGAATCTTGAAAAAAAGTAAGTCCACAATCTTTCAAAATTTTATGTCCTGAAATTGAAATATAATGAAAACATCAAGTTTTAACCAATGGGCCACTTGAATTATCATTTTAAAGTTAAAAAATATGATAATGACATAATGGTAACTTATGACACATCAATATGTGAATACATCTCAAAAACATTCAAGATTACAATAAAAATAAATTATTAATTCCATCAATATACAACGAAAAGCATGTATACAAATAAAAAGTGGATCTTGTTGAATAGTGTGCATATGAGTAGCAAGTAGGGCATTTGGGCGTGTTAATTCAATTCAAATTCAAACCTTCAATAATTTTGAACATTTGGCTGAAAGAAGAGAAATTATATCACAATAAAGAAAAGTTGGCAGAGGAAATGATTATTAAAACGCTAACCTGTTAATTATTTTTAATTTGAAAGTAGTTTTCCTAAATGAAGAGTGAAATCAATAGTATCAATTTTTCTATTCATAATTATTCTCCAACCTAGCATAATCAAGACTTGTAGTTAAGAAACACTATTTATTATGTCTTCAATAAGCGCCTTCTCTGGTTATTATGAGTTTTACTGATTATTGATTGTGCCAATGCCCTAATACTCGCGTATTAAAGTTTTCTAACGTAGCCAATCGTACCAATATACATACGAATAAATTTTGCGGAAATTTCAAAAGAATACTAAGAGATTTTTGGAGATTTACATAAAATGATTAAACATTTCAGCAGCCGAAAAAATAGAATGTGAATGTCCGCTCCCAATGGCGTCCGTACCCAAAAACGTTTATGAAGATCGTGGAACTGAACAACCTTGGGCAGTAAATCTCAACGACCGTCCACCCTGCTATTTACCTCAACCCGAAGACAAAATACCAAGTAACAAGGAAGAAGGTATGGGCCCTATTGGACCATGGGCTACTGGAAGGGTAGATTGGGGACCCCTAAAAGGACTTACCGGCACACGACCTGTCGTAGACCGGTATTCTATTGCTAGATACAGCGAGGGGGAATGGAGACAACATAATAAGGATATTCTTGAAGGAAAAGGCGAAAGAGCGGTACATAGAAACAATTTGTAAGTTAGATCAAAACCCTCAAATAGAATGATCCATTCCTAAGTGATTTAGTGACTACAATAAGAAATGCAGAGAACAAGTTGGGGTCTTCAAGCATTAGGCTCGAATCACATTTATGGCATTATATTACCTAAATATTTGATTCGTGTGTCAGTATGATAAAGATAATAAGTATAGTAAGTTCAGTATTAGATATATCTTATATGATTATCTGGAAGTAAATTATGAGTGAAGAGTTCTGTTTATTATGCTTCTAAAAGAATTATTCCTATAATTAAAAATGTTTCATGAATTCTAGAAATATGTTTCCTACGGGGAGGTCCGAAATTCCTTTTCATAGCCAGATTGTTTTTATTACAGGTAAAACAAATTTTTTTTCACGTAGAAGTTTGAAAAATTCAAATTTCTATTAAGATTCGACTGAAGTTATTCTAACTACAATGAACAAGAAGTTAATATTTTTTACTTAACGCTTTGATGAGATTTCACTTTATATTTAGCAGTTTCCATTTCCTTAACCAGAAATGCTTTTTCAACTACTTTCTCTGACATCATTGGTTGCATTAGGAAAAGCTTGTTGAAAAGTTGATCAAAAATACCAAAGACGTCAGATATGTCTGTGTTGATCATTAATTTTTAATTTCGAAGTGATGAATTATTTTAAAATGATGCCCATGAATTTTAACATTGTTATGATGATAAATATTTTATTGAAAAATTATATAATATATTGATAGGGTAGGCAGAGTAAATGAAGATTTTTCATGTTTTTATAGAATTGAATGGAATAGTCGACAATGTATGGCGCAAACTCAATCAGATGCAACTAAAAATCAAGAAGATAGTACAAGAAGGTTGCAGCAAAGAGAAAAAGAGGTGCATCGATGGAAATGCGAACTAGAACGTGCCATTGCAGCAGCTTCGGAAGAAATAACTTTCATAGAAGAACAAAGAAGGAGACTTAAACAAGCTGCCGCTGTTCTACAACTGCCGGAATCTATAGGTAACGTGAAATAATATGAGAGATGGTAGAAAATAAGGATGTATTAATATGGACCTCATCTGTTTGACGATGTCTAAAATACTTCGAAAAATATATTATCTCATAGGAGATAATGGGTATATAGAATCATGTTCTTAATCTAATTCTGCTTATCGCCGACTCATTTAATATTACTTACAATTAAAAATTTAAAACAGGTATTGCCATGATTATATTAAAATATTTGATATAAAAATTATGACCCTCGTACTATTTCTGAGCTTAAAATGAAAAATAAAAGAAGTCTTTCTATGGGATCAAAATAGTTATATTGAGGAATATTTGTATTCACATTCAAGGGACATGAATTTATGACCACAAATGAAAAAGGGGTATTTGATACATTTCAAGAAGTTTTGTAAATCAGGCTCGATTTCACTTGAAAACTACCATCTGTAACATGAGGCCGATTCCTCCATTCTGTTTCCAACGTTACTAAAGCATAATCGATTATAATCCTAGTAGTCCATTGAAATGTTTCAATTTAGTGGCCAAGTATTGCATCTTTTAGAGGACGTAATTTTATTGTTTGGACATGTGGGGGGGGGGAGTCAATAGAAGCTAACTCCAAGTTTGTGGGGTTGAAGCCCTTGTCCCCCGGCCGCCATCTTGAAAAAGGGATGCAAATATATTTTCCGCGATATCTCAGAAACTATACATCTCATTGAGAAAAATTTAAGACATAATTTGTAGCAAATCTCTTTATCTACAAATAAGTTCATATCACTTCTTGCCGTAAATGAAAGAATTCAAAAGTTATAAGCAAAGAGTGGAAAAATTCTTTTAAAAATTTTCTTTTTTGAACAATAACTTTTTATTTTTTCTTTTTATCGAAAAATTACCCCAGACCAATCTTGTAGATGGTCTTTTGGGTAACATTTTCACATATTTTTTTTTGGTTTATTCATTTTCAACGCTGTTACAGCGTTCCAAAGTGGACCGGGTTCATCAATTCTCACGAGAATCCGGTCAAAACGAAATGAATCACTTCGTTCGATCATTTTTTTTTATAATCCCTACATACTAATAACTTTAGATCAATACCTACAACTCAACTTATTTATTCATAAATCTTTTTCTTTACCATACAACTTACAGAATTATTGTTTTTTGAATAACTTCGTACAGGAGTGTACATTTTCGAGAATGTTTAGCAGGTGAGAAAAGGTCCGAGTGACCGTTAAGGGACAAATGAACATCTGCCTGCTACGACTATTATAATTATTCGTAGTTCTCGAAGGTTTATCTGTTTCTTTTACCTCATTTTATTCTCTTAGTTGCTACACATTTTGACACGTGTTGACGTATTGAATTGTGAATATTTTTCTTTTTTTTATTTTAATTTTTTTAATTTCTTGGTAATGAAAAGAACAAATCGAACTTTATAGATTTACTTGAAATTGCTCTCACAGAAAGAGGTTTTCTCGTCGATCAAGCTGAATCAGATGCAGATTCAATCATCGTCTCTGCTGCGCTTAGTGCATCCCAATCTCATGATTATGTCATTATTGTGGCCGAGGACATCGACATTCTTGTATTGCTCACGTCATTTGGAATAAGGCAGCCAAACATTTTCTTTTAAAACCTTCCAAAGGACGCACATGTGGTCAATTGTATAGCCCTTCAAGTTTTATGCATGCAGATTTCATAGCACAGAATTTGCTTTTTATTCATGTTTTCTATCGTTGTTATACAACAGGAGCTACCTATAATATGGGGACACTCAAATTTATAAAAATAATGGAAAAACATCCTGAGCTAGCTGTTGGCACCGCACTATTTCTCAATGGGAAAGTCGATCTCAATTTGTTGGCGAACTAGACGGTATGCGATACAAAAAATTCTCTAAAACAGTAACTGAAAATTCAGTTAGTTTATCTTCACTGCGTCCGACCCAAGATGCACCTCGTTTCCATAGCCTCCGAGTTTATCACCCGATACAGTCGTGGCTTGGAAAATATAAAAATCCGGAAGATGGGGGCTGGAAAAAGCATAGTAATATTTGGATGCCAATCCAAGATTCCAAGCCTCCAGCACTCCCAGATCTCATGAAATTAATGTTTCGCCGATGTAAAGGAAATAGTGGGAGCATGTGTGGCTGCAGAAAAGCTGGTCTCAAATGCTCGACAGTATGCCTCCATTGCTCTGGCGAAACATGTACCAATATAATGGAAATTTCGAAATTAGTCGAAGAAAATGAATTGATAGTTGAACTACTAACAATGACACCAATTTTAACACCCGTCATTCCCCTTACCTTCTCATTTGACAACCAATTACATAATGAACCACAACCTGGACCATCAAAAAAAAGTAGAATAGAGTAGGGCAGCCGATAACCGATCAAAAATATAATTATGTGGGGGATTACATCGCGATCAAGGTTTTTGTGGAGTAGGCCTACTGAGGATACCACGTTAACAAAAACGCGCGAAAAGACTCTACCTCATAGGTTGCGGGGAAAAGAGTTATAAATAAATAAGTTGAGTTGTAGATATTGATGTAAAAAAATGTTATTAGTATATAGGAATAATAAAAAAATGATCAAACGAAGTGATTCATCGTTTTGGCCGGATTCTCGTGAGAATGGACGGACCCGGTCAACTTTGGAGAGCTATAACAGCGTTAAAAATAAATGAAAAAAAAAATAATATGTGAAAATGTTCCTCAGAAGAACATCTACAAGATTGGTTTGGGATAATTTTTCGACTTATTTGTAGATGAAACGATTTGCTGCAAATTATGTTAAAATGTTTTTGATGAGATGTATAATTTCTGAGATATCGCGGAAAATATATTGGCCCCCTTTTTCAAGATGGCGACAATTCCATAAACTTGGAGTTAAACTTTTATTGAACCCCCCCCCCCTACATGACCCAACAATAAAATTGCGTCCTCTAAAAAATGCAAAGCAAATGTAACATTTCAACTGACTATGGGTACAGTTGTGAAATCGGCGTCTGTAATTAAAATTCTTGGTAGCCATTCTTAAATTTAATTTTTGATTCCTCATTTGTAATGAAGTCTATTAGTTCTTCTCCTAACTGTGATGTACTGCTATGATAATATCTGATACAGAATCCAAAACCCAGTAAGGTATGTCTAGTTTAAAATCTCATGGAATCGTTCCTTGAAATCTCTGTGGAGGTTTTCAAAGTGTTATCTGTTATCTTTGAATTTGATAAGGATCGTAAAGTCATTCATTCTACATCTAATTTTGCGTTTGTTCTACCGTTTACTGGATGTTTCGGGTGATACTGATATTCTTTTTCCAAAACTTCTAGATTTGATTTCCATGATCTTTTTCATTTAATCGTTTCCGTTAGTTTTCATCTTTTGTATTGTTTTATTTGCCATTTCGGTTATAACCTCTTTTATTGTTTTGATTTTCATTTAATGTGATCTTTTCATTTGTAATGTATCATGGAGCTCCCAGGGCCGTTCGCAGTACTTTATTCAGAACTATCTGTGGCTTGTGTGTTTGACTGCTTTCTTCTATGGGCCATATTTCTCTGGCGTACGTGATGAATAGAATTAAAATGGCTTTTATTATCTTAATTTTGATTTTTTGCATTGAATTTGCTTGAACCGTTCAGAAGGGGATATGGCTGCGCATACAAGGCCCTTGTTTTTCTCGTTTTCCTGTATTTGGTTCTTATAAGTTAGGTCTTCATCTAGTGTGATTCCTTAATAGTTCAGTTCTTTTTCCATTCAATTTTTTGCGTTTGGATTTCAATTTCGTTCGGTTTAGTTCAGATACTGTTCAGTTTTTTTATTTTACTGTCCTCTTGTCAGCCATATACAGAGTGGTCCAGTTTATATAGCGTAAAATTAAGAAACCAATAGATATTCGAAAAATAATATAAGTTTGCTATATAAACTATAATCGAAAAATGCTTCGTTAAAGAAATACAGGTTTTCTCAAGTTTGGTTAAAAAACATCAAATATATTAATTGTTGTCAAACGACTTGACTGTAGATATTTGAACTATTGTAGGCGTTAACTGCCGTTCAAGGAGTATGTTTCGTAATGAAAAATTTACTTTTAATTTTACTAGTGGTGTCCGTAGTAACACGTAACTGGATATTTTTGAAGAAAAAAATATACGCCACTGTTTTTTCACAAAATTAAAATCAGTTTTGGATTCTCTGTTCAAATTGGAAGAAAAAAGAACTCTTCATTTTCTAGGAACTGTATCATGAATCCAAACAGCTTGTAAAATCCAGTCACCTAAGTCAATCTTTATCATTGATGAAAATTTGTCATTCAATGAGTTATGATCGCAATGCACAGTAATCACAACATAATTTGTCTTGCTCTTGTAACACCAGTGTGCCCTCTGAAGCAAATGACAAAATACACACACCACAAAAATTGTCGCATCACCTGGTATTTTGAATTCCACAATCGATTAAGCAGCTCGATCGCAGTTTCTTTGTCAACATATGTTTTTGGATATATGAGGGGAAAATCTTATCTTTGTAGTAACATTTGTTTCCATATGATCTCAAACACGTCTGAAACAGTAATGAGTTTATTTGACTATCAGTATTCATTCAATTTCTCTTCAGTTTTCACGCTAAATTAATGCGAGTTTTCTGTGTTTCTTGTTGATTTTCTAATCTTTGAATTTATTGTAATGGCTGCTGAAAGTCCTGGACGCTATTTGAGTGATCATGAAGTGGTAAGAATTGTAAAACTTCTAGAGGAGGGTCGAAGCCAACGCTACGTGGCTAACTTATTGAATGTTAACCAAAGCACTATTTCAAGAGCAATTAATCGGTACCACGAAACAGGGGTATATGGAAGAATGGCCGGACAGCGAAGAAATCGGATAACAACATCAGACTCAGAAAAGACGATATCAAACGCATGCCGTATACAAACGACCTGGGGAGCGGTATCAGCAATGCAATATTCAGCAAACCTTGAAAACTTCGGAGGGGGCTCAATAATGGTGTGGGGAGGCATTTCTTTCCATGGTCGAACTGAGTTAGTCCAAGTGAATAATGGATGAATGACAGCGGCCAGATACATCGCAGATATCTTTGAACCCCATGTTGTACCCTTTGGCCCATTGATTGGCGAAAACTTCATTTATATGCATGATAATGCTCGGCCTCATGCAGCTAGAGTAGTTACAGAATTTCTGCAAAATGCCGAAATTGATATTTTGAGATGGCCAGCTAGAAGGCCCGACTTGAATCCCATAGAACATGTTTGGGACAACATAGGGTTGCAAATTCAGCAACGTAGGATGCCTTGTAGAACACTCCAACAACTGGAAAATCTGTTTTCTGAAATTTGGAACTCAGTTACTCAAGAGTACATCCAAAATTTGTTTGAGAGGCTTCCGAGACGTATACTGGCAGTAATTAGGGCCCGGGAAGAAAACACTCGATTTTGAAAATGATTAGTAACCATTCGATGCTAGTTGATTGGTCACGAATGTTTGAAGATGGTAGAATTTTTTAATTTTTCAGTAACTCGAAAATTGTTGATATTTTCCATCATAAACTCATCTCGTTTGAATGATATCTTCTTATTTTACACTTCTGAAAGTTACCAAGCGACTATTGAATGACCAACCTAAAAGTTTATATATTATTGTCGTAAAAGTAGGGTGATGCGACAATTTTGTAGGAGTGTATTATTCAAAGGAATTTTATTTTCGCAAAAATTCTTCCAAAATATTATCTATATTTCCTCCTTTTGTAATAATTTTGAAATTTATATTTTAAATAAAAATCACGAGTGACAATAATAATGCTTCAATGATGGGTAAAGTGAAAATTGACAAGTCTGTTAATTACACAATGATTCTTCAACGTTATTAGCATTTTTATCAACTCATCTCTGCACAGATCTATTACTGGAAAGAAATTCTTTTATTTCTTTCACCGCTGGTAAAACTGAATTTTTTTTCAATAGTGTTGACTAACCTTTTAAATTGATCGATATAGTGTAGGATGCTCGAAGTCGGTTATCGATTTAGTTAGAAAGTGATAAAAAAGTTGTGATATAGTTTAATGTCTTGAAATTAGGTTACATTTTTGTCTTTCTTATCCGGATCTATTTTATTAAAATTATTATTAATCTTGAAGCCTAGATGGCTTTATCGCTTCTTTTGAAAAGTTTTGTTCTCTAAGGCGACGTGGGGACAGAATGTTGGGTCAGATCTGTTGATTGCTGATTAAAAATTAATATAATATTATATAATATTTCTAGTGAAATAAATGTGAAATTTTGTGTTCGAATTTTGGTTTGCTTGCCAGTTTAGACTACAAAATATAGATTAATAAGTGTTAATCGTTTTATGTATATTTATTTCATTATAATGTTAACAAATATTGAGTTGTAGTATTTATATATAATACACTACGTGATAACTGTATTTTTTTTAGACTTAGATCTTTTATTATGCTCACGCCCTCTCTGTGTTAAGTTAACGCCTCCAAATTCTCTAGATCATTTCTGCCTCAAATGAAAGCCTCACGTCCACAAGGGGGTGTTATCGTTCTCATTGAGAACTTATGATATAAGATGTATTGAAAAATTATAGGTAAGCTTAATTGCTGATGATTTTTAGCTGGCGAATGTTTGGAGAGGAGAACAGGGCGACTGGATAGTGAATTAGTAAGGGACGAAGTAGAAGTCGAGTTACTGAAAGAAAGAGCACTCTGCGATGAAATTAGGCAGCAGTTTATCCAAACATTGAAAGATATTGAATTACAGTTAATAGAAGATAAAACTGCTAAGCAACGTCTGGAGTCTGACTGGAGTGATAAAAAACAAGCGTTCGAGTTAGATTCAACTGGTAGAGGTTTGACTTTACGTTCATCGATTTTGATGTTCAAACCCGGATCAGTTATTTTTCCTGGAGAGTGAGTGATACATATAACACTGTAAATTTTTCTTTAAATTTTAATTATAAATTATAGCCAGTCAACCCCTGAATATTGGGAGCATTTCACTAAAGAGACCCTTCAAATGTCTGAAGCAACAAGGCAAAGATCTGTTACCCTTAGAGGTACTCTCGATTCTATTTTGATGAACGCTTCTCGTGATTTGAGGAGTCAAGCAGATAAAGTTGAATTAATACTGTCGAAGAGAATAAAGTGCCTCATAGAGGTTACAGATAGGCTTGAGGCTGAACTGAAAAAAGTAATATTTATTATTTGTTCCATGAAGAGTTTTAAATGATATAAATTTTTCAGACATTGCAAAAGTTAGCAGATGTGGAAAATCTTATTGATGACCTTCAGGCAGCAATAAGAAGAATGGATTTGTGCTTGAAGAAAGCTCAAACTCGCCTGGATTTCAGGCTTCAAAGGCAGAGAGTCGAGAATTGTAGAGATGAATGTCATTTTGGGTAAGAATAATTGTATGTTCATTGACCAGTTGAGGTTGGGTTAGGTTAGATCATTATCAATTGTTACAATTTCAATTTTGTTCCTTACGGGACTGTCAGGAAGAAAAAATATTATATGTGTTTTCATAAAATTTACTATTCAGGCAGGGGAATATTTTGTTATCTATTGAATTTCCTTATATAAACTGATCAGTTTGAACAAATGTTTTGAAAAATTCAGGGCCCAGAACTTTATAAGTACTAGGAACTTTGAGATGATTTTGTCAGCGATCAATATACGCGCATTTACCAAATGGGTACTGGTTCCAGAGAGGATTCAAAAGTAATGAGCCTTTGGTCAAAAAGACTGATTTATTGAGCAAATCGGTAAAATTGACTGATAGTCTTCGAAATAAGCACCTCGTGCATCAATACAATTTCGTAGGCGGCTTTCACACAACTCAAGGTATCTTATAGGCCTCTCGAATGTGATTTTTTCCCGGAATTTTTCTTCTGATTGGAATACCAAAATTTATTTTCTACCGTGAGAAAAATTAGGTGATCGTTTCGAGGTATCAATCATTAGAATCGAATAAATGGTTTTTAAACAACTATGTCAGCACACCTCCGACTTCAAGCGAGTACAAACAAGTTACACTATCTCAGAGATAGAGTTCAAGGAGCGTATTTCAAAGTGGTTTACACAGTTTATATACACTGTACCGAAATTAGAGCGAAAAAAAAATATATTTGATGTTGCCCTGAGTCAAAAAGCTCAAAAAATTATGAATCGAGACCTAGTTTTCTGTAGGCCTGTCACCCATGACAGCATGGAATTTTCAAAGTATACTACTGATCAAATTTCTTGGGAATTCTCGCGATATCAACTTCCATTCTTCGGGAAGACTATTTTCCAATTCTTCCAAGGCCAGTGGCGGATTCTCACGTTGTGAAATCTGGAATTTCATATGCGACCAAATATGCTCGCACAAATTTAGACCTGGTTATCGAAGTGGCCGAATCATCCGAGTAATATTATCATATTCAAAATGGCATTAACAATATGGCCTATATAGACGAGCATTGTCATCCACAAAAACCATATCTGATTCGAAATTTTGTTGGTATGGTACAACAATATTCAATCCACCCCGTTCGCGTATATGTACGGTGTCCTTGCCTGATTCCTAAGAATTAGTAGCTTTGTGCGGATAGTCATAAATATTGCTCCATATTCCGCTTTCATTTCAGTTTTCTTTAACATTATGACAGCTTCTGGTTGTGTCTCTGAGCAATATATTATGATAGTCAATTTTTTCATATATCTTGGCTTTAGATTCAGTTTTAATATTTCCATTGCGCCACATTGTATTATTCAAGCATCCTGATACTGTTTTCATTTTTCCTTCTCATATCTCAAAAATAATTCATTCGGTTTTCATGATTGATACCTCGAAATGAATTTTTGAATCGTCATATAGATTCTTCGATTAAAAATTTCAACAAGATCCCGCGTTCAGAAATATGATGAATTTTAAATTCATGAAGTAGTTTGTCAAGTGGCTGAGATATTCGTAGAATAATAAAACAAGTTACGTTTTTTAGTTCCAGTCATTTTTTTTATACGTTTTTTTGTGCGTTTTGAAATTCCGCACAAAAAGTATTTCCGTTGGATACCATGAAAATATAAAAGCATGAGCCCTAAAATTTTTCTGAATCCAGGATAAGTTTGTCAAAAATATGCTGAAAAACTCATATCAATGTAGTGTGTACCTATAGTTAAGGATCTTTGAATTTTGTGAAATTTTTATGGGCACGTTGACAAGGTTATTTAATGCTTTAATTTGCATGGAAAAGAATTATGGAAATCTACTTAGGTCCGATTTTTTGTTCTTAGGCATTTTCTCGAATGTTATTATTATCATCATTCGAAGTGGTGAAAATTGTTGATTGATTGAAGCAATGTCAGCCGATTGTATGTGATTTATTAAAATAATATTGGATATCAACCCCCTACCCCTGGCAGCTTTCACCCCCAATTTTGAATAGGGAGAAGGGGTTGTTTGATATATATTTGTGAAGGTTTAATTCCCTGTATGACGACCACCTTATTATTTGTTTTCTAAAAAAATATGTATCGAATTGAAATCACTTGAAAAAATTCCAAGTTTTTATCTACCCGTCCGATCTCCGTTTGAGGGAAACATTTGATCTAAATCGATTTAGTTGGTTAAGGAAAATTTTCGTCTTTTATTTAATGTTTGCGCATCATCCCTTCACTCATGTTAATTACCACCCTGAAAATTTCCATATAAGGGAGGGTTTGTGTGATATCTCTTTGAAAGGTTCTTCAATTTACTGCATTTTTTTCAAACTCATCGACTGTCGAACAATCCTTTATTGTATGTTAAGATCAATCACGTCGATTTTGTTTCGTTTGTTGCCGATCTAATATGGGAGAAAAGGAGCGTGCGATATCATTCTTTTCAGAAAAAGCTAGATTTCTTTCATTTGAATCAATAAATGAAAACGATTTTTCCTTTTGATGGCATGTGTCGGTTTGTTTTAAATTTTACCATGTTTAAAATTTTTTTTCAGATCTGCTAGATTTAGTTACTTTTGGATATTGGTTAAAATGTAGGTGATTTGCATTGGTAGTATTTTCCATAGTTCTGACATAACGACGACTGAGTTGAAGATGGTGTACACACTGCAGGAGCGAACTGAAATGATGAGTTTATTTCTCAAAAATAATACTTGTGCTAGAGTAACTAGTATTTTCAACGAAAGTAACCCTGCGACACAAATATATTCTTGAGTTTACGAACAAATTCATGGAAACTGGATGCGTAATAAATAAAATCAAAATCCAACTAGAGTTGTGAATGACGAAGGAATTCATGTGGCCGTTTCAGGTGAAGTTGGCGTGATGGAGAATACACAATCTGTGAGCATGCCAGACAAGTATTTTCAGGATATTTCACAAGTACAAATTTCAAGATGATTTCGATCGTCGGTTAGAATTCGACAAATATTTCACTGGGCGGATCAATAACGATCCGAATTTGCTTCCAAATGTTCGAATCGAGTTTTTTTTTGAATGACGAGGTGTATCATCATAACTGTAGAGTCTGTCTGGAGTTATACTAATCTTCATTTAAAGAGGTAGAATCATACTCAAAGACCTCAAAAACTCAATGTTTTGTCGGAATATTGTAGAACTCCCATATATACAGGAAAACTTGGACGGAGTTCTATTTGAACATGCTTGAGGCGCTTCAGAATGGCCAGCTAGACCTCCCGATCTGATGCCTATTGATTTCTTCTTGTGGGGCAATGTCAAGTCTGAAGTCCATCTTACGCCACCAGAATCGTTGAAAGAACTAAGAGGAAGGATTGTTCAAGCAGGTCAAGTACATATATAGATATACATGTACAATTGGCGCCCTCTAACGAATTGACATAGATGCTACTACCAGTGCCACCGGAAAATGTTGAAAACAAAGAGTAGATCAAATATATTTTGCTGAAGGAGCTGCTTTTCTTTTGGTTTTTGAAATCCAGCTCTTTCAGGGGAGAGGGGATATTTAAAATTCTACGGAAGGTTGAATATTGTTTCCTTCCAAATGTTTATATATATTGCGATGAATTTCGTATGTTATCGTTATTGGTTGGTTATTCGGATATAATTCCTACGAAGGTAGTTCTTTATTTTTTAACTCCTGCTTTGTAGCTAGAGGTAAAGTTGGTTGCATCACAATTGCATTTGGTTTACAATCGTACATTCTAAAATGCTTCAAAATTCGTTTTATCAGTTCTTTATGATGAATAAATAGTCCATTTCATCTTTCTATGAGTGTTAGATCTGAACATTTCAATTCTTTTGCAGTGACTTCCCCATCTTAATCATTTAACTTTACTAAACTTACCTTCCAATTTACTCAACTCTAAAAGACTCTATGATAACATGATTATATTATCCAATAAGAATATTTTAGCTTTCTCAAAGTTTCAATGAAAAATACAAGGATCAACCAGAAACCTCTCAAAATAAACTCTAGCAATTTTACATTAGTATGATCATATGAACATTTTGGCGACTGTCTCAAGCCATACAGCCAAAACATCATCAGGTACTTTCATCATAACTATTCCCTTCAGAAAACTATTGAATAAGGTGCTTTTTACAGTTAATTGCATTAAATGTAGTCTTCTCGAACAATACAGTATCCTAATGCTAATAATTCTTGCAACCGGGGTGCAAATTTCTTCCTCAATTATATATTCTTGTGCAACTAACCGTCTTTTTTATAATAATCTTCCCATCAACTGCCGTTTTAGTAAATATCCATCTTGAACAGGGCCCCCGTGAGGGCTACTGGCGCTTGTGTGCAAAAAAGGATTTTGGCGCCCCTTAAGGAGTTTTGGATCATGTTTTTTTATTTTTTTCGAAGGTAGGAAGTAGGTGGGTAGGTGCTTGAAGTAAAGCAAAAAACTGAACTGCAGAAGTCATATTTATTTGTAGACTAAAATATCAAAATGAAGCAAACAGAACAAAAGCATAAACAAGATAAATTCTTGTTCGCACCCATTTCAAAACATTTGACATTTGCTTAAGTAATGGGATAGAGACACGTTGACTCGTTGTTTATAAATACTAGAAAATAATCTAAAACTAAAAATCACATTTTTTTAGGAACAAATAACAGAAATATTGTCTAATGTCTACATATATATATATTGAAAATAGAAACTTTATATCTGAATCAGAATTAAAATCAATTAAAAACATCATTCAACAAGAAGAACATTTAAATTTTGAAATTTCAGATGAAAACCTAGTCCCATTCATGAAAAGCATCGAAAATAAATCAGAAAATTCATCTAAAAATAATGACAACAAAGATATAGAAAATTTATTTCTCAATCAAATGAATTTATTTGAAAATATTGACCCAACTTTAAGACCTAAACTTCCTAAAATTCATTATTCAAAGAAAATTTTCGATTGTATAAACGAGCTTAATGAGAATATTCTTCCAAAGCAACTTGTTAAAGTAATGAATATCTATGCACTTCATCTGATTATATATTGTGCCGCTATTACAGTAGTTAAACATTCTGGATACAAATTAGAAAATTTTGGATCTAATTATAATATCAAGAAAAAACCTTCATGGCAAAAAAGGTTAGAAAGTAAAATTTCTTCTATCAGATGTGATTTAGGAAGATTGACTCAATATTCCAGAGGTAATCGATCAAAAAACTTATGGCACATATTGGAAAAATATTCCTCAAATATAAAACCCATAAAAATAATGAGATAAGTAATGGACAATTGATAGAATACATCGATATTTTAAAACAAAAACTTTCAGTATACTCCATTAGACTACGTGAATATAAAATAAATTCAGATAGAAAATTCCAAAACAAACTATTCAAAAATAATGAAAAACATTTTTACAAATTTATTTCAGGTTCAAATGAAAATATTTCTGGAAATGGAGTTCCTAAAATTGATATTTTAACTGATTATTGGTCTTCAATTTGGGCAGTGCCAAGGCAACACAATTCCAATGCAAGTTGGATTTTAAATGAAAGGTCTCGATTTTCTAAAATAGAATGCATGCAATTTGAAAAATTTTCAAACGAAGATATAACATCAGTTATTAAACACACAAAAAATTGGAAATCTCCAGGTGTTGATGGTATTCATAACTTTTGGTTCAACAAATTCTCTTGCGTTCATGAAAAATTGGCTGAATATTTTTCATTTATAATAAGGAACCCTCAGCTACTCCTTTATTTTTCACACAGGAATTACTTATTTAAAACCGAAAAGTGATAATACAATTGATCCGTCTCAATATAGACCAATTACTTGCCTTCCAACAATATATAAAATTCTAACTGCATGTATTACCCAAAAATTTATGCACATTTGGAGAATTATAATATTGTTTCCGAACATCAAAAAGGATGTAGAAAAAAACACTTTGGTACTAAAGAGCAACTTGTAATTGATTCTGTTGCTTTGAATCAAGCTCAAACTAAGAAGAAAATATTCATACAGCCTTCATTGATTACCAAAAGGCTTTTGATAGTTCTCCCCATTCATGGCTTCAAGAAATTTTGGAAATTTATAAAATTGATAAGACACTTCGTCATTTTCTTGAATCTGTAATGAAAAATTGGAGAACCAATCTTCATTTAAATATTTCAAAACAATCGTTAAAATCCGAAGTAATTCCAATCAAAAGAGGCATTTTTCAAGGTGATTCTTTAAGTGCTCTTTGGTTTTGTCTTTGCCTCAATCCATTATCTCATGAATTAAATGCTACTAGTTTCGGCTTCAAAATAAAGAGTCTATTAACTGAATTCAAATTAAGTCACTTAATTTATTTAGATGATATTAAATTATATGCCGGAACCAGATCTCATTTAAAAAGTCTACTTGAGATTACTTTCAACTATTCCAATGATATTCATATGAAATTTGGGCTTCCAAAATGTAAAAATCTTTCTATTGAAAAGGAAAGATCACCTCTGATTATATAAAGATTTCCAATATCGAAATCGAGCCAATGCATCAAGGAGATACATATAAATATCTTGGATTTTGTCAAGAGAAGACAATTAACCATAGCAGCACTAAAGAAAATATTAGAAGTTCATATTACAAAAGACTTAGAATTATCATCAAGAGTTATTTAACTAGTAAAAACCTTTTCAGAGCTATCAACTCCTATGCTGTTCCTATTCTTACATCTTCTTTTGGAATTATTAAATGGTCTAAAACTGATCTAAATGAATTACAATGTCAAACGAGGAAAATGCTCTGTAAATATCATAAGCACCACCCAAAGTCAGCTGTTCAGAGAGTTACACTACCTAGACATCTTGGAGGTCGTGGATTAATTGATTTGAATAATCTTCATCTACGTTCCCATTTTCATGATAAACAGAGAACGTCTAAATTACATGATGTTGTTGTTGCTTCAGATTATAATCTTACACCTTTGAACTTGACAATGCAAAAGGTAGATTTTGATATATTTGATGATAATTCTAAAAGAGAAAGTTGGATGCAGAAGGAATTACACGGAAAGCACCCTAAAGAATTGAAAAATGATTATATTGATGAAATTGCATCGAATAAATGGTTAATATCTGGAGAATTGTTTGCTGAAACAGAAGGCTTGGCAATTGCGATCCAGGATCAGGTTGTTTTCACGAGGAATTATAGAAAACACATCATCAAACAAAATATAGATGATTCTTGCCGTAGATGTTTCTGTTCTTCAGAAACAGTTTTTCATATATTATCATCTTGCTCAGTCCTTGCTTCAACAGATTATTTAGAAAGACATAATGCCGTCGCTAATATTATTCACTTTCATCTAGGAATTAAACATGACCTAATTCCCAAAAGAAAAAAATTTCACAAATATGAACCTGAGATTATTTGTGAAAATGACAAATATAAACTTTATTTTGATAAAACAATTCTTTGCAACAGAGCTGTAAAACACAATAGACCAGATATCGTTCTTAATGATAAACAGAATCAAATAACATATATAATTGATATTGCTATACCCGACACACATAATATACAAAATAAATACAATGAAAAAATTTCTAAATATATGATGCTTGGCGACGAGATTAAAAAATGAGGAAAATGAAGAAAATATTTATTCTACCGATTATTATTTCTACAACAGGCGTTATTCCTAGAAATCTTCACAAAAGTATTGAGATTTTGGGTCTGAAGAAAAATTTGTTTGAACAGTTACAAAAGATAACAGTCATCAAATCTTGTAATATTCTTCGTAGGTTTCTTTCCGAAAATAATAATGAGGTAGAGTCATAGGTTTTCTCTTTAGTTTATACTGCTCAGAATCTCATTTCATATTTTATTTATTTGTTTATATAAATGTAATATAATTAACTGACAATTTTGTCATATTTATATTCAGAGCAGTATTCTATTCGATCGTTCACCACTTCACACAAAGGAAACTATTAATGAGTAACATTCAGTGTTACTTGACTAAGGTCCGTACACTGGATTTTTCCGGGAGAAAGCCTCTGACACTACTCGTTGGTACATTGATATCATTGTCTGATGATGCTATAGTATGTATATATTCTGGTAGATTGATATATTCTCATAACATTTAACGTTATCCTAATATATAATTACTCCAGGATATGTTTTGATTATAATCATTGCCTGGCAATGGTATTAATTACCGGGTGGTGGATTTATATTTTTCATGAAATCAGTTTGATTGCATGAACAGATATATGGGCAACTCGTCGGGGTAAAACTCCTATATATATATATATATATATATATATATATATATATATATATATATATATATATATATATATATATATATATATATACTTTCTACTTATACTCAGATATTTCAAGAAATATGCAGATAGTTCTAATAACAAATACCTAGGGAACTTAGCGATATTTTCCGAGATTGTGCAAAATTCATTAATTACATCGCTAAAATTTATACCGTCAAAAATTTCTTGTTCAATTGTTAATATTATTATCCCAGACAATCTTTCTTGAATCATTGTCGATCTTAAATAATTTTAATGATTTTTAACTTTGAAAAGTCGCTCGCCAAAAGCTACAGATACAGGCAATTTTAAAAGAATTCTTAGTGAAATGCTTACGTTTGGAAAAGTGGAGATTACATTGTTTTCAAATATATATTGTAAAATATTTTAGGGGTCAGTATCATCAGGTAATGAAAACAACTTTAACAGTTTAATTTCGTTAAACAGATCATTGGAGTCTATATCCTTATTATCCTGATCTGTCAGTCGCTCTCCAAGAATAGAACAATGTTTTAAAAGATCGCTGTTACTTAATTTGAATATGTCGCTAAGAAATCCGAAAATATTATCATACTTATTTAATAAGTCAAATCGGTTTTTTAGAGAGCTTACAGTTGGATCTATAATTTTTAAGAAAAAACTAATTTTAAAGGCGGTTTTTGGATCATGAGGGGTCTCATCTCGGTGTTCATAGTCAAACAGTTTTGGTTTAAATTTCCTCCTAACCGTTGGTAATGGTGGAAAGTCTTCTTCAATTTCGGGAGAGGATGCTACTTCTTTCACTTGCACAAGAAGAAGAACACTTAGAGGCTTTAAACTTAACCCGGGGACATTTTTTCTCAAAACATACCATCTTTTTGTGGATGACGAAAAAAAATTATATAACTCTTGCACAAGATTAAAAAAGTTTATTGTGGCACCTGACACCTTAGAAGCGTCATTTACTGTTAAGTTCAAAGTATGAGCCGCACAAGGTACAAAAAGGGCTTTAGGATTCGCATCAAGAATGCGTTTTTGAAGCCCAACAAGTTTTCCCATTATCATAACCTTGTCCCCTATTGTGTTTTAATTCTAAATTTAATTTTTCCAAATTTTTTATCACAAATGTATATATCCCTTCTCCTGTAGAGTCCAGTATTGGATTAAACGCAATAAAACTTTCCTTAACTTCTACCTTTTTTGAAGTGGTGTTAAGGACAACATATCTCAGAACAAGACTAATTTGCTCAGTATGACTAGTGTCTGGTGTACTATCTAATATTATTGAAAAATATTTTGAACTGCGAACCATTTCTAAAATATTATTTCTCACTTTGGACAATAATTCAATTATTTCATTCTGTATTTGGACGCCTAAATAATGAGTTATTTTAACAGATTTTTTTTGGGATTTATACACTCGGCTAACGTGCTGTCTTATCACTGAATCAAAAGAGGCAATCATTTCAACAGCTTTTAGAAAATTTCCATTATCATGTTCGAAAAGCAATTGAGAAGAACCTTGAAATGTCAAGCATTGTGTAGATAAATACCTAACAATCGCAATAATTCTTTCCAACACGTCTCGCCAATATTTTTTTTCCGTTTCTAAAATCCGCAGATGATGAGCATTAACAGTAATAGATGTCTTCAACATTATTTTTAAATTTACCCAAGTGTTTATATAACTGTTGTGTAAAATTGATGTTTCGTGTCTCTTAATTAGCAAAGACAAGTGTTGCCAATCAGATACTCCATTTGTATCACAAAAAGCGTTAGGAGTTTTACATTTACAAAACAACTTACAACAAAAATAAAATACAGAATCTTTAGAAATGGAGTAAATAAGCCAAGCCCTTTCGGCTTTTTCTCCATTTGCTAGATTTCTTTCAAAGTATTTGCACGAAAACCTTCTCTTATCTTTATTACTAGGAAAGCTAAAACTGATGTCTATCAAGTGCGGACCACGCTTAACCAATATTCTAGCCAACTCTTTGGTGACTCTTTCGGGCCACAAACCGGGGTCGGACGGAATTATATCGATACTAGCCTCATTACAGCTTTCATCGAAAGTGTCACTTGCAGCAGGTATTTCGGAAGCTGACATTATCGAACTTACACAAGCTGAATTACCTGAAGTGGATTGTTCAAGTGCTGTAGACGAGGATGGTGTCATCGCTTCATCGGGCTCTGAATCAGTAGAAGCTGTTTTGCTGCTACAACCGCTGCCACTTGTTGCAGGACCTGATGTTACTGTTGAAATTTCAGATGGTTCACTCACGGATTTAGAATCTTGAGATTCGGACGATTCGGTCGCAGCAACATCGAAAGTCTCCGTGGATTCTCGATTGTTTTGCAAGAAATGCCTTAAAGATCCAACCATTTTTCCTTGTAGTTTTATCCTGAAAAAACAAATAAATAATTAATACTCATGGGAATAAGGAATTAACTTCTAAAGTAACCACAATAATAAGCACCATGTGGGTAGGGTAGAAAATATTCTTAAAAAGTTAACTAAGTAGCCAATAGTTTTTAACCCTTGATAGGGCAGATTATTATTGAGTAAGATATGGCCTATTAAAGTTTGCATATTTGAGTAAAAAGCGATTTGTTCGAGCCCTTCCAGCTCAAATTCTTTCAAAAATAAAGACAAAAAAGATATTAAACTAATTCGATCTTATAGCCCTTAAAAACCCTACAAAATGGCTTTTAAAAAGATCAATAGAATAAAAACTAAGCGACTTATAGATAAAACCAGTTAATTTTTAAACTCGTACATGATATTTCAATTAATAAAAAGATATTTGGCTAGAAAAATTAATTATAACCAGTATCCTATAAAGGGTTAATGTTGATAGTATAACGTAGGGAACACTTACCATTTCATGAAAAATTAAGCCGTTGAAATTGCAGTCAGCAGGTATTCGGCACTTAATTAAAAAAAAAAGTAGTAATATACTATGTAAAAATGAATAGAATTACTTGTTTTTATTCACTTGTTGCACGGTCCAGTGAACTAACTGATTTAAAAACGCGTGTGGCGATGCATCGCTTTCATAGCGCTCCAGGCGTTATTCATGTCTGAACAGGAAAAATTAAGAAACTGCCGCCTGACATGTTCTCGCAACATATGAATCGGCAGTAACTGGATGATATACTAATAAAATTTCGTGTGTATTTATACCTAATCCTATTTAATTTCTCAACTTTTATTTCAATGTTTTTTTTGGACCCTGGGTTTTGGCGCCCTTAAAGGATGGCGTCCGTGTGCATTGCACATTTTGCACATATGGTTGCGGGGGCCCTGATCTTGAATTAATTAAATTTTGGTTTTCGGTGTTGGTACCTAATCTCAGGTTCCACACGTTTTAAGGGAGTTAAGTTCTTCTTTAATAACATTTTCCCACCCTTGATGCAAAGCCTTTTGAAAAATTTCACGGACAAGTTTCTGAAAAAAATTTCAGCATATACAGTGGGGGAGAAATATTTTCAGAATTCCACAATTTATACATCAATAATACGATTATAATCATAATATTCATAAAAACTACTACTCTCCAGATTTTTAAATTGGATATATTTTTGGTTTCATCAAAATACATCTCTTTTTAAAAAAATGTTGTTTTCATCATTATCGCACAATCGATACCTATTAGAAGAATACCCAACAAAAATAGTTTTTTGTGACGGTTTCCGAAGCTTCCCTTTGGTTAATTCTTTCGAAGTCTTCAAATATGTGTGACCTTACCAAGGCTTGCAACTCTTTAATATACTCAAAAATGTCTAATTTTGCCTTGATCATATATGCCACCGAGAAGTGGGTAAAATTATCTATGAATACTAAGCAAAGCCTGTGTACTGTGTTTTAAGGAATTTTACTTAATAATTGCGATTCGTAACGCGTAACAGAAAATAAATGAGAATATTTTTATATTCTCATTTATTTTCTGTACATTCATTCGTCTGAAGAAGCTACGGTGTAGTGAAACGCGTTACGAATCGCAATTATTAAGTAAAATTCCTTAAAACGCAGTGCCTGTTTCCTTCATAAGGAGTTGGTGTTTCTACCCTCTATAAATCATTATGTATGAGCTCAGGTTGTCTTGTTGCCCTTCTTCTAGAATTATTATGAGTAGGACTGATTTTTGCCAGCATAGTAATCTTCAGAAATCGTATTTAAATATTCAGACCTAAAATTCAGATTTATACATAGTTATGACAACTTTTACTAAGTACTATGTCGTAGTATAACTAGTTTCTCCTTTTATCCTGCATTTTTTGTCTGTTTCTCATCTTCGCTATAGCAACTGTCTGCTCATTCTGGATGATTTTACCTTCACCATTATTGATAACAATAGTTGAACCATCGCTTTCGTTCATTTCTAATCCAGGTACTCATGACACATTTTTTATATGCAATTTGGGTTACATTTCCTTGAATCATAGTTATTAAAACATCACCTCTTTCCTTAGGATGAAGGTAATATCCTGATTTTAACTGGAACATCCAAATTGCGAATATTGATCATTTCACTTCCATTTTTCACCAAATGTTCAGAAGCTTCACTAAGTTCAATTGCAGTTACTTATAAGAAATTATTTCTTTTAGACTGATTGAAGAGGTGAAGATGATTGGAGAACAAACAGCAGCATTAGCAGCTCAGTTGAAACAAGCCGAAGATAGTCAAGCAGAGCTCATCACAGGTAGAAATGAATTGGAGAATGAAATAATGAGGAAGAGAAAATCATTAGAGATTGACCGATTTCGAATTCAACAATTTCGAAGTTATTATCCGTCAGCAACAGCTCTTTCAGGCTATGCGTGAAATGTGAAAGTAGTGGAATTCTTGAAAACATCATTGGATATACATATACATTTTTTGAACTATTTTCTTGTTTTATTGCTTTAAATTCAAAAGTGCTTCAGTGTTTCAAGGTTTGATCTGAAGGTGTGTAGATTGTGTGACATTGTGGATGTGGAACATCTTCTCGAAAAGTTATCGATATTCTTTAATGAATCGAACATAGGACTTTAAGCTGATTTATTGATAATGAAATCGTTGTAGGAGCGAAATTTATGAAAGGTAAAATGTTACAAATTACTAAGAAAATGATTGTATAATATTAATAATTAATATTGCATAACTTTATTAGCCCTCAACCAGAAGTTCGTTCTTAAACCTACACTTATAAGTATTAGTGATTAGACGTACAATAATAATGACAAAATTCAATTGAATTTACAGGCTTCAAATTTGTCAATATAATGGAATCGTCAGTGTAGTGCAGCGTACAGTGAGGTTCAAACGAATGAATCTGCTTGATGAAGTTGTATTTATTGAAGATATAACTTTTCAATTTCTAATGGAGACTTTATAATATAATATAATGTAATAATTCCAATTTCATTACTTGTAGTAATAATTATTCTTAGCATCACCTATGTCGTGCGTTTTATCTTCAACTACATAATTGTAGAGAATAAAACCTTCCAAAGGGTTTCCACAAATTGTATTTTCTTTGCTCGGAGCATAATCTTGTTTGAAAATAGTAATTTTATTTTTTATGTTGAATGTAGGTATAAGAATCATCTGTAATCAATATATTAATCAGCTGATAGAGTCCAGTCGAAAGGTAATTTGAGTGTGCGTTGAAAAGCACAAATTTCGTTTAATTATATAATTTTTCGTTTAGTATGAAATCAGAAAAGGGTTTGTATATATAAATTCTGTTTTGCAGGGTTGTGTGAAAGATTTTTGTCCAAGTATGTAAAAAAAATACACTCGGAGGCAAAATTAGTGAACACTCGAAAATTTAACCAAATTCGAAGACCAATATTTTTCCTAATTCTCAACCGATTTGGATGATTTTTTCGGCAAGTTATAGATCAACTCTTCTGCTTTGTAGAAATTATAAGAGAAAATAAAAAAAATTGAAAAAAATTTTATACGGGGGCAAAACTAAAAGTGTTTTTTTTGTCAAAAATTCATAACACCCAGTGGAATTTCGTGGTCCGAGTTGAAACGTACAATATCATGGTCTGTCAAGACACATCTTCCTACAGTAACGCCCTTCTTGTTTTATGCATTTATCTCTATTTTTGCAAGAGATATCCAATTTGAAGCGAAAAGTCACAAATTTCAAGAATTTATTTTTAATCTTGCGTAGGTGCATAACATCGGAGGCTAGCCAAAAAATAAAATCAAAATTAGAGAAGCGGAAATCTAAGGAAATGAAAATTTTTGAAATTCACTGGCCAATTTCACGCTCTGGGAGAACTCGTACACTGGAAAAATCGCTGATTTTGCATATTTATTTTTGAATTTTTTTGTGTGACACTCTATAATAATTATCATTCCTGTCCAAAATTGAGAGCAGGTGTGTATCCTGGCGATACACTCGTGAAATGGAATGAACATGTTGAGAAAAATGTTCATGATGACCCACAAAAAAAAACATTTGATTTTAGTAACGAGGATGACCCCCCCGAGCTCTTATTACAGCGCGCATACGATTTCGCATACTCCCAATGATGTTGTCTATCATCTGTTGAGGTATGTTGTCCCACTCTTCCACCAAAGCCAATGTCAGCTCTTCAACGTTGCCTGGATTCCGTTGTCGAACCCTTCTTCCAAGAATGTCCCAAACGTGTTCGATCGGGTTTAAATCCGGTGACCGCGACGGCCAGTCCATCGTGTGATCCCAAATTCATTGAGATATTCTATCACTATGCGCGAAGTATGAGGGCGCGCGTTATCGTGCACAAAAAGGAAATTTTCCCCTATGTAAGGAGCAAAAGGCACAACATGGGGCTCCAAGATTTCTGTTATATACCGATGGGAATTAAGTGATCCATTGCCAATAATCTCCAGTTCTGTTCGTACTCCCAAGCATATGCCACCCCATATCATAACTGACCCTCCACCGTATTGCTCAGTTCCTGCGAAGTTCGCTTGATTGTACCGTTCCCCTCGATGCCTCCATACTCTATCTCTATCATCCACGAAATTCACACAAGATCGGCTCTCATCACTAAATAAAACTCGTCTCCACTGATTGGTTGTCCATGCTACATGCTCCCTAGCAAACGCCAATCTTGCTACCCGATGGGCTCATCGAGTCTTGGTGCTCTTGCTTGCGTATGATCTGAGACCAACTTCATTTAATCGTCTTCTGACTGTCCTCATACTGACGTTAATGTTATCCACTGCTTGTAAAAGGTTACGAGCCTGAACAGCAGTAAGACGAGGATTTCTTATGGTTTGATTGACGACGAAACGGTCATGTATAGCGCGGGTTGCCCGATTTCTTCCTTGTCCTCGCCTCCTCACGTACAATCCAGTTTCCCTGTAACGTCGGTAGATTCGATGGATAACCGACGTCGAGACACCCAACATGGTACCGACTGAGCGGTAGGTGCGCCCTTCCTCGATCAATGTAACTGCCCTTGCTACTGAGGTTGGTGGTAAATCTCTCATTCTGAATGAAAAATACCGTTTCGAATCGTAAACAGTAAAAGAATAACAAAACACCGCAACCGATCGAATTTGTATCAAATCAAAGAATGGAAAACTCTCATTCTTTAAACAAGTGCAAATGTGGTCATATACAAAAAAACGTGTGTTGTATTTCATATTTGATAAAAAAAGGTGTGCACATGTGTAAATGAAAAGTTTTATCAATGGTCCCAGAATTCGGTTGTGTATTTTAATACCTACCGACTGTTATCTCCTATGAATTCCTAATTTTCACCAAATTAACCAAATTGTCATCAATAACTAATGCAATTCGAACATAAAAATCGCAAACGACAATTTCGACTCGCCTGAGTGATAATAAGAAAATTCCAAATTGATAGACGAATTTTAATGATAATTTCTTGATTCAATGGAATTTCTCCAAAATGGTGATTTTCCACTTGAAATTAAATATATTTTGCAAAAATAGAGATAAACGCATGAAACAAGAAGGGCGTTACTGTAGGAAGATGTGTCCTGACAGACCATGATATTGTACGTTTCAACTCGGACCACGAAATTCCACAGGGTGTTACGAATTTTTGACAAAAAAAACACTTTTAGTTTTGCCCCCGTATAAAATTTTTTTCAAATTTTTTTTGTTTTCTCTTATAATTTCTACAAAGCAGAAGAGTTGATCTATAACTTGCCGAACAAATCATCTAAATCGGTTGAGAATTAGGAAAAATATCGAACTTCGAATTTGGTTAAATTTTCGAGTGTTCCGCTAATTTTGCCTCCGAGAGTATATTTCTATTGATTTTTGTATATATCTTTCCAATTATAACTCGGTTATGAAAAGTTAAATTTTCATTTTGTTCATTATGAAATTGCTAACATTATTTGTATTGTAACGTTCTTTGTGTAACATAATGAAAAAATCATGCTGCAAATTGAAAACTCTCACTTTTAATCTCATTTTTTTTGTGATTTACTCGATCATATTGCATTGTTACGCAAAATAACCCAAATAAGTTTTTTATGTGCAGTAAATTATCTTCAATTTAACTCATAAACTTGGCAATATAGTCACCCTATGGGCGGCAATCCACGCATGAACGTGGACATGACAATATGGTTGCAAAGTTTCGCTCTATTCCCAATTGAAAGGCCATCAGATTAAAGTTATGTTCATCAAATTAAGTCAAATAAGAATTTAGTGAAATATGTAATTCGAAGTAGGTGTGGTTTTTTTTAAGGTATGCAAAGAAAAAAAATTATATGCTTCAATCAATCCTCTGATGACCAATGGAATGTCAATAGAACAGCTCTTAGTTCTGTTCTATTTGTGTTATTCCCACAAGGGAATATATGGGGCAGACCGGTTGTTTATTTGAGTTGGTCAATCCAACGTGTTTGAGATCTTCATCTTCTTTTTTCATTTTCCGTCCAGTTTGCCTTTTATGATAAGTTTCTCTAGATATTTGGACCTCTTCTCATGACGTGCTCAAAATATTCTAAGATTTTCAGTTGAATAGTGTGTGACACTCTCTTTTTTTTCGGAGATGATCTAGTATTGATATGTTTGTCCTCTGAATCTATGTTATATTGAGCTTTTTTCTCCAACGAAACATCTCTGTAGCATCTCTTTTTCTTCTTGTGTCATTGTATAGGCACTCATATGATCTGGCACAGCCATATCTTTCAATACTGTGTTGTTCTTTTTCAATATAAAACGGCAAATTAGTCTAATATTAAAAGAAATAGCGATTCGAACAAATATAGCAGAATGTTTTTTTACACAACATCAAAAAACCACTACACTATAGAAAAAGCTTGGCATGAATTTTTACAGCTTATAATTTTACGAAATGAATCTACATGAAAGCAAAATAAAGAAAATTAATGACCCAACTAAACTTGAGCAATCGCGAAGATATAACTTCAACAGAAATATGGATACTCTTATTTAAACGTGTTCAGTTTCATGGTGCACATACTGGATTAATTGGAGAATTAATACAAAGGGTTTCCTCCGGTAAGATAGTTGAAATGCCCTCACTCACGAAATCCTTTTTTTACATGATTACATAATTGGGGTGATCAAAAGAACGACTTTCATAGAGATTTTAGATCCTCTCTTCCTTCCCCCTTCGCCTTGTTTCTTCACATTTTACTTTTTCCTCGGATTATGATCTCTTGAAAAATCTAAAAGACATCATGAACATTGTTAACCACTTCACAAAACATAGAGACACCACAGGGGACAAAATAAAATATATTTTCTTCAGAGATTTTTCCCACACGTCTGTGCGTGCGGGAAACAATGAAAACAGTTTAATATTGAATTTTCCTACAAATATAATATCCAACTGAACGTTTCTCTACTCAAAAAAATGTTCAGTGATGATTTTTGATATCGTTGCCATAAACCTTACTTTTTAGCACCTTTTAGTGCGAAAACTCAACTTTCCTACTTCAGCGCATGCAGGAAACAATGGAGAAAGTCTAATACCATGTTATCGTACAAACATCATTTGTCATATTTTTAAAACGACTGTCAACATTTTTTCGCAAAATTTTCACGAACCACGAACCTCTTCTTTTTTCTCCTTCCGTCCACTTTGCCTTTTATGATAAGTTTCTCTAGATTTTTGGACCTCTTCTCATGACGTACCCAAAATATTCTAAGATTTTTAGTTGAATAGTGTGTGACACCCTCTTTCTTTTTCGGAGTTGATCTGGTATTGATTTGTTTGTCCTTTGTATCTATGTTATATTGAGCTTTTTTCTCCAACGAAACATCTCTGTAGCATCCCTTTTTCTTCTTTCGCTCATCCGGAGGGATCGGGATTCGCAACTGTATGTCAGTATTGGGAACATCAGGCATTCTGTCGCATCTTCGTAGTTTTCATGGATATCGGTCCATATTCTATTCAATATTTTCGCAACGACCTTAGTTAGCTCGCATCTGCGTTTCACTTTCGGCTCCACATGTTTTGCATTCGATATAATCAATCCTAAATATAGGTATTCTTAGACAATCTCAAATCTGCCAAATTTCATGTTTTCCGGTTGATTATCTTTCATTCTATCTATAATCATTATTTTCGTTTTTGAGATGTATAATTCTAGACCGAGTTCAGTAGTCTTCTTCTCTACTTTGATAATGAGTTCAATCAGTTGGTAATGAGATCCCCGTTTGTTGCTAAAAGAAGAGTATCGTCCGCGAATGTCTAGTTATTGATGATTTTACCATTGATTGGTGCAGCGCCCTTATATCTGTCCATCTTCATCTCATTATCTCTTCTGTTTAAATGTTTAATAATTGCGGAGAAATGCTACATCCTTGACTAACCTGTCGTTCAGAATGGAACTGATGAAGTATATTTATTTTGACGACACTTCTTGTGTCATTGTATAGGCACTCATATGATCTGGCACAGCGATATCTTTCAATACTGTGTTGTTCTTTTTCAATATAAAACAGCAAATTAGTCTAATATCAAAAGAAATAGCGATTTGAACAAATATAGCAGAATATTTATTTACACAACATGAAAAAATCACTACACTAAAGAAAAAGCTTGGCATGAATTTTTACAGCTTATGATTTTACGAAATGAATGTACATGAAAGAAAAATAAAGAAAATTGATGTCCTATCAAAACTTAAGCAATCGTGAAGATATAACTTCAACAGAAATATGGATACTCTTATTTAAACGTGTTCAGTTTCATGGTGCACATACTGGATTAATTGGAGAATTAATACAAAGGGTTTCCTCCGGTAAGATAATTGAAATGCCCTCACTCACGGAATCCTTTTTTCACATGATTACATAATTGGGGTGATCAAAAGAACGACTTTCATAGAGGTTTTAGATCCTCTCTCCCTTCCCCCTTCGCCTTGTTTCTTCACATTTTACTTTTTCCTCGGATTATGATCTCTTGAAAAATCTAAAAGACATCATGAACATTGTTAACCACTTCACAAAACATAGAGACACCACAGGGGACAAAATAAAATATATTTTCTTCAGAGATTTTCCCCACATGTCTGTGCGTGCGGGAAACAATGAAAACAGTTTAATATTGAATTTTCCTACAAATATAATATTCAACTGAACGTTTCTCTACTCTACATGTTCGGTTTCATGGTGCACATACTGGATAAATTGGAGAATTAATACAAAGGGTTTCCTCCGTTAAGATAGTCGAAATGCCCTCACTCACGAAATCCTTTTTTTACATGATTACATAATTGGGCTGATCAAAAGAATGACTTTCATAGTGGTTTTAGATCCTCTCTCCCCTCCCCCTTCTCCCTTCGCCAACATTAAAACACGTGTTTTTTCACATTTTACTTTTTTCTCGGATTATGATCTCTTGAAAAATCTAAAAAACATCATGAACATTGTTAACCACTTCACAAAACATAGAGACACCACAGGGGACAAAATTGAATACATTTTTCTTCAGAGGTTTTCCCCACATGTCTGTGCGTGCGGGAAACAATGAAAACAACAATAATATTGAATTTTCCTACAAAAATAATATCCAACTGAACGTTTCTCTACTCAAAAAACTGCAGATTATTTAACTCTGTGACGTTTTCCAATTATTTTTGCCATTAATCTTATTTTTTAGCCCCTTTTAGTGCATAAACTAAATTTTCTATAAAGAATGAATCAGACATGTTTTAATATTCTGTTTTATTCATGGATATTACGGCTTTGATTATATGACATTAGGACCAATGTAGAACTGGTACTATACACAGCAAAAACAAATTATGACGACGATACCGTATTTCACAATCTCGATTCAAAACTAATTCAAGGAAGTAGATTGAAACTGCTATTTGAAAGCATATCCTAAAGAACTGAAAAATCACTGAAAGTCTAGGATTCTCGCACAACCCGATTACTTAGTTGAATGTTATATTTTACAATTGTGGTTTCATATGTAATTAAATTTCAACGGAAGTAAACGTCAAAAATATCTAAAAATTGTCACTAAAAAATTTTTGCAGTCCGATGATTTCAGTTGGCATCTATGTTTGTAGGATAACATAGTAGTAGACTATTTTCATTGTTCCCCGCAAGCGCAGAAGCGGAGAAGTTGAGTAGAGAGGGGCTAAAAAGTAAGATAAATGACAAAAACCCATATAAAAATCATCCCTAAAAATGGTTTTTTTGTGTTTTCGAAGTTGGCGCACCATTAGGAAATATCTGAAAAAATTTAGGGAAGTACTTTTCAACATTAGAAACCAAACTCTGTAGAAACTAGACTGCCCAGAATCCACTGAGCGCAGAGAAAAAAATTTTTTTTTGGGCCGTTGCCCCCGGCCAAAAATCAAGAGAAAATGCTGCATGTTTTGTGAGTTGGTTAGCAGTGGTCATGATTTTTTTCAGATTTTTTGGGCGATCAGAATCCGATAAAAATAATAAAATGTGAAAAAACATGTTTTTTAGAATTGGGGGAGGGAGGAGGGAACTACCCTCTAACTAAAATTACTACTAAAACTTTTCTTTTGATCGCCCCAATGATGTAATCAAGGAAAAAATGATTTCTCGAGCTAGGGCATTTTGACTATCCTAACGAGGGGTACCCTTTCAATTAAATTTTATCAAGAGCTGATGTGTACTGAACGGAGCTTGCGACACCTATGATAGGATATTTGAAATGTTTTTCGATAGCGTTTACTTTAAACCAAAGCTTGGTTGCATTAAGAAATATTAATCACTTACTAGAATTACTTTGCAGAAAAAAATGCATATTCTGCGAATTACAATAAAAATCTTTGGGCAATTTTACTTGACTTTGTATGCTTTGCTACCTTGATATGCATAACTTTGATCTAACTGCTTTTTCCAATTGAGGATGGAACGAAAATAAGCTACCATATCGAAATGTCCACGTTTAAGCGTGGATTGACGTGCACAGGTTAACTGTATTGCAAGGTTTGTTATTTTAAATTAAAGATAATTGTTTCACATAAACAACTCATTCAACTATTTCTTCGTGAAAATGCAATGGGGTTGAGTAGTTGGCAAAAAACTAAGATTAAAAATGAAAATTTTTAATTTTCTGCATGATATCTTCTATGCATTAATTACACAAAAACGTTTCAATATAAAAAGATTTAACAATTTCCTAACAGAAAAATGAATGATTAATTTTATATGTACGACTGATAGTTTCGGGCATATTTACAAAAAACGGTGAAATTTTTGCATAACTTTGCAGAAAACATTCGCACTACTGTACTAATCCGGGTATAAGATTTTGATACAATTACTTTCCAGGTTCTATAATGAACAAAATTTGTGCACGTCAACACAAATTGAGGCCTTTTTGTACTAACAGCAGTATAGCTGCTGTTAGTTATTATCTATAATATAGAGGATATGGTTAGGGAATGCAATCTCGGATACCAAGATCTTGCAATACCGAGATCTCGCACCTATTCTGCAAGATTAATCTCGCACCCAGAATCATGCGCGATCTCGCAAGATTTGCAAGATTGGTATTATGTCAATTTTGGTTAACTTTCAGTGCTTTCACATGTTGTTGCTGACTTATGTAAACAATGTACCTATTCCCGGCGGCAACACGTGGCGCTAGGGCCACAGCGCGATAGGGATGAGTAAGGCGAGACGTTTTCCGGTTGTCGTAAATTTGTCATTGTTTTGCGAGCCTGGACGGGTCAGAGTGCATGGCAATCTGCAGATTAATAAACTATTCCAATAACAGTTGAAAATAGTTCCTTGTGTGTTTAAGTTCTCTCGGTCTATTCGTTTTGTGTTAAAATGACAACAAAGGTAGTTTATAAAGAGTTTCAAAGTGGATCAGAGGTATGGAAATACTTTTTGAAGGCAGAGGATGGACAAACTGCCCAGTGCAAATTATGTAATTCTATTTTGAAAACAACGGCACGATTTCCCAGAGCCTTACATGTACATTTACTGTCCAAGAACAAAATTGATACTTTTCATAAAAAGTGACAGAAAACATGTCTCTGATTCCATCAAATTTTTCAATGCTGATCAATGCTTCCGTGTCAGTAAGGCTACCTCATCCAGCCAGTACGAAGAGGCAGAGATTATCTGATTACTTTTCGTCCCTACAAAAAGTTTCTTGGAGGAAAGAATTTCAAGGATGATTTCTAAAGATGGTATGACTTTTAGATCTTTTTGCACGTCGAAAGACTTGAGAGAATTATTTGCGACTTGTGACTACAAATTAGCTGCATCGTCTAACTCCATAAAACAGATTGTTATGGATTATGGCATGAGTTCGGAAATGAAAGTTTCGCAGGATCTTATGAATCTGAGAATGAATAACCATAGATTCAGCCTTACTTTCGATGAATGGACTTCATGCAAAAACAGGCGCATTCATGAATGTGAATGTTCATTTTTAGAGAATAAAAATATGTTCTGGAATTTGGGTCTTGTGCGCATAGTAGGAAGCATGCCTGCAGAGAGTTGTATAACTATTTTGAAGAAGAAATTATCAGAATATGGCTTGTCATTAGATGAAGATATAGTAGTTGTTACTATAGATGGGGCCAGTGTAATGGTGAAGGTTGGGCGACTCATGAATTCTCCTCACCAGATATGCTACGCTCACGGCATCCAATTGGGAGTTATAGATAAAGATGTGATTCACAAATCAAAACGTGGAACCGAAACGCAAAAAGAAGGTACAAAAGACACAGTCGTAGCTCAGATGTGGAGGAGTCTGACGATAAAGAATTTGATGACATTATTGATAATGAAGGAATTGACTGCACATTACCTTAGTGCCAAAATTTGATCACCTTATTAAAAAAGTAAGATAAGTAGTCAAACTTTTCAAAAAATCACCAACGAAGATAACATTCTTCAGAAATATATGAAGGACGAATTCAGCAAAAATGTGCAACTCGTGCTGGACTGCAAAATACGCTGATCTAGTCTTGCAGATATGATTTCCACATTCAATAAGGTGTTACTATGTGTAAGCAAAGACTTGATTGATTGCAATCTTGGATCGAATACAAATCATAGTTTCTCAAACAAAGAATATCGTGCTATCAGATTTAGAACTCGTATTTCAGCCTATAAAACTGGCCGTGGAAGTACTATGTCGTCGAAATTCAGATTTGTTAACTGCCGAAACTACTCTGCAATTTATAGTGAATAAGTTAGAAGAACTCGGAACACCAGCAGCTTAAAAACTTGCTGAATCCATGAGGGCCTTTAATGAACGCCGAACATTTATGACCGCAGCGTTGATTATTTGACAGACCCTGTCCCATACGACGTATATTTCAATCAATCTGCTAGTGATCAAACTTTCAAACTGTCTCCACCCTGTACATTGTTTTTTAATCAAAAAAGAAATAATAAAGTTAATCGGAAGATTACACAAGAACAGGACCAAAGATGACAATATTGCAGTCAATATACAAAACAAACCCTCTACATCTTCAGTTGCAGATGGAGCCATGAATGAAAGGGATGATGACGATTGAATTCCATTAGCTGCAATGAAAAAAAATTTAGAGCCTGAAATGGCGAACGCTTCTCTTAGTCTTGATGAGGAATGGGAAATGGCATTGAAAGAGCGTCCGCAAAAGCGTGTGGCACCTGTGTCATCGTCACATGGTACGATTTTGAAGAAATAAATCAATTTGTACGAGTCAGGAAGGCCAAAAGGACAAAGTCTACAGTTCCCTCACCAATGTCTTATATCTGTAGTACCAACAAGTGTCAAGGCAGATACTTTATGCTTTTTGAGGAGTTATTATTTTCAAGTTTTAGAATAATATGTTACTTTTTGAATAAATAACTGGTTAGCTTGAGATTTTATTTCTCTATTTTGCTCCTGAAGAACAGTTAGAGCCAACAGAAATATAAATGATTACCTTTTCGTACATTTTCAATGATCATTTCTTTACAATGCGAGATCTCGCACAATAATTACCGAGATTTCGCAAGATAAGAATTCCTGAATCTCGCGAATACCGAGATTGATATTTTGATGCGAGATTGCATTCCCTAGATATGGCAAGCTTGTTGTCGTGCTGAGTTATCATTAACGATAGTTGAGAAACAAAATATTGCAAATGTAATTATTTCTAATAGCTAGGATACTGACGTTGTTTAGCTTGAATTGATTGGTGTTGAAAGGTTATTGATGAAAATGTAATCGAATAAAAGTTCTGCTTCCTACTTCACCTTCTCAATTGTCAGGTTTATAGTTTTTCATCTTTCAGGAATGAAAGCAAAGTTTTCAACGATATATAGAAGATGTTAAGAGAAGTCAGAAATTGGATAACGCCAACATTTTATTCACCATAACTGTGCAATCGTTCGATCGATTTTCGTCAAGTTTTGTAGAAGGTTTAACTGCAGACACATATTCGAAGTTGAATGAAATGTTCCATAGACGCACTGAAGAAATTGATTTTTACAATGAATATCGATTTAAACACCCTGTACATGGTTTTTGGCATTTTTATTCTTGTCCGAACTAACACAAAAACTCATATCTGTCAAAGTTCTTTGGCACCCGCGATTGAAAAAAGTATTGGGGAATCTAAGTAACATTCCTCTCGATTTGTCCTTCTTTCGACCCTGTTAATCATAGAAAAACTGAAGAATCTTTTTCCTAAATAATCGACATAATATAGACCTAAATTGATTGAATATGTTTATATTTTTTTGTATTACTGAATTATTATTCAGTACGAAAACATCAATGAGAAGAAATAGAATTAAATGTGACTGGAAGAAGTGTTATCAACAATTTGTAGCTACATGTCTTACCTGTAACATCTATGGGGTTGATGTCATATTTTAGGACAAACCGTATCGATGATCTAAATTAAGCAGTCATGAGATCAGTTCTTCTGATGATTGTGTCCTTTATGGTTGTTTTTGCTGATCTATGATTGTTTATATCATTGAGTCCATAATAAATTATGAAATTTGCAGAATTAAGTTTTTATGAAGATGCCTTTTTTTCCAAAGCTGAGTATAACGATATATTGTTAGTATATGGTTTCATAAACTGTTATTCTTTGAGGGCATACCAAACAAGATATCCTGACGGGAGAATCCCCAATCCTCGAACTTTTCCAAATATCTACCGATGCTTGAGAGAAAGTGGAAAATTTCCTTCGAATTCTTCTAGGGATAGTATTGCATTAGGATTAGAGAACATATCGTGGAAGGTATGCTAAAACAAAATCCAACAATTAGTGTTCGTAGAATAGCTGCAATAATCCATGTTCATCATTGTAGAGTTTTAAGGGGCTCCCTAATCAACCATAGGCAGTCCAGAAGAAGAAGGGGATCAAATTGTGCGATTGACTTTCTATAGATGGATATGACGAAATCACCGTAGCATCTACCGAACTTCATTTACAGAAAAGTCACAGAGGAGGTTATTTTCAATGTCCGAAATTGATATGTTTCGTCCAGAGACAATCCGATGGCAATCAGAAAGTGGAATTGTGAGAAAAGATCTTTCCGTTGATGTATGAGGCGGATTTTACCACAACCAACTATAAGGACCTCTCATTTTACTTCCTAGATTAAACGGAGATGCTTACCATAATTTTTTTGTTGAAGAATTCTATTTTTATTGGAAATACTATCTTGAAATGAGAGGAGCGTTTTTTCAACATGACGGAGCACCAGCAAACTACACAAGAAGCGTTACTGAATTTATACTTCAAATTTGTTAATTGATTTCGTCGTTACTACGTGATAGTTAATCATGATGAAAATAAGAAATTGAACTGTGTATTATACTATCACAACAAGTATTGTCAGCTGAAGATGGTCGAGAGACCAAAATTGCAATCCTGATTTTTAATAAATCTCTTGTGACAGTAAAATACATAGTTTAATTTCTTATTATCATCATATATAATACCTATCCTATGCACTGGTTTGGCCGACGTGGACCTCCTAACTGGCCTGCGAGATCACTAGATCTAACGTGTTTGGATTATTATTGGAATGTTTAAAATCTCCTGTATGCAGTGAAGAAACTGTGGATAGAAAGTCATTGATTGTTAACATATTAGAACCAACCTGAAAAATGTATAGAACAAAAGAGAGGTATCTTTTTTGCATTCTTGATTTACTATAAAATTATAATATAATAATATATGTTTTTGTTTTCGTGAATTTCTTATATCATGGTTCACCCCTCTTATTTCTATATTTCTGCTGATAATTTATTGCAATTTTGTGATTCGATCAAACTTATGACAGGCCACCTTTAGACCTTTGAAACAATTTTTTCCACTTCCGGTGTCGCCGGAAATGACCCTTAATGATGATTTTTAAATGGAACACCCTGTATATTTTTGCATAGTTGGCTTTCCAAATTCAACCATACCTCACAATTGATATTTCGGGAGTCAAAATTATTTTTGGTTCGGTTTTTATTTTTCAATCTAGGGTGCCATGAATATTGCCAATTTACCTTAATCGATCAAAGAAACACTTTAAAAAAGCAACTGACGTCAAAATTTCAGATTTGCTCTGTCCAGGCCAGATTTATGTTGTCCAACATAATTTTTGAATTAAAAATTCATTTTCAAATGGCACCATATTGGTACCGAGGTACCATTAGAAGCTTGATACTATGGGTAGACAAATTCTGTAAATACTTTTTTTTAAAATGCTAACAATTCATGATGTAAAAATTTTCATTAATTTTATTTCAATTCGTGTAATTTAATCCAGTAGGCTAATGGAGATCTTTAAACACCCTGTATATGCGGATTACAAATAATTTTCCAAATTCAACCATACCCCACAATGGATAATTCAAGAATCAGAATTATTTTTGAGGGAATTTTTATTTTTCGAACAAAGAAGGCTATGAAAACAAACAAACAATATGAAAGTTATCCGGATAGTAGAGTTTGAATCGGTCGATTTCACTCGAATTTAGTTTACTGAAGTGTTATTTTTTTTTTAATGCCTCAAACATACACAAGGAATGAAAAATTGGATATGCTACTCATTTACGGGGAATGCCAAAAGAATGCAGTAGTTGCTGTCAATTTGTATGCCGAAAGATACCCCCATCGACAATGCCCCGCAAGAAATTATTTTAGTCGCCTGGAGTTTCAATTTAGAAGAGAACCCAATAATGATCCTGAAGAAAAGTTTATCATGATAGAAGACACTGAAATCAATGTGTTAGCGCGAGTGGAAATTGATAGAACCATTTCCACAAGGCAAGAATAGAATAGAAAAATGTTTATTGTGTAATAAAATAAAATTACAAACAAAGATTATTACACAAATGGTAATATTCGCTGAAAGCGTTCTTCCATATTACCAAAAATAAAAACATTATTGTAATACAAGATTGAACAAACATAGTCAATTATTTGAGTCATACATAAATCATTAAAAAACACATTGAGACCTGAGGGCGACTTCTATCGTTCAGTAGACTGAAGGATGAGGAGATATTCTTTGTATTTCTTTCTGAAGGTTTTTGTTGAAAAATTTACCAGTTCAAAGAAGTGGGGATTATTAAGCATCTTGACACACAAATACGAGAAAGTACTTTGGAATCCAGAGGTGTAGAATCTTGGTAGTTGAAAAATAGAACCTCTTAGGTTTAACCCATGCACTTCCCGTCTAATGATCATCATAACAGAAAGATATTCTGGGTACTTTGATTTCCAAATTTTCTGGACAAACAGACCAAGATGAAGTTCAGCCCTTCTCTCATATTTTAGTATGCTATGCCTCCTATAGACTGGGGTCACATGATCGAACTTACGAACACAGAAAGCAAAACGCATACTGGCATTCTGCGCCAGTTGGATTTGTCTCCTAATGTCGAGGTTCAAGTAAGTGTAATAGACCACACTGCAATAATCCAACTGAGGAAGAACAAGTGACTCAATCAACATCAGCTTTAATTTTTCTGGCAATACGTATTTAAACGAGTAAAGGCTTTTCAATTTGATGTAACATGATCGTAATGTAGCTTCGACATGGGATTCAAAACTAGGATTAATGTCGAAAATGATTCCAAGATTTTTAGCCAGTTCAACACGTGGTATCAAAGAGCCTTTTATATTAGGAGCGATAGAGTTGTGCATTTCAAATTTCTGACGAGCATCTTTTGACCCTATAATCATGTAAGCACTCTTGTTAGAGTTGAGTACAAGTCCACTCTTAGCAGAAGTTGCGTTTGAGCTGGAAATAAGTCGTGAAAGCGTTCGTCCGATTTTGAAGAAGTACAATTATATATTATACAAACATCAGCATTTGTATGAAGGTGATTATGCAAGGAGGATGGAATACTGCAATTGGATGATAAAATAATGTGCAAACACACAATAATTTCCTAAAAATAATCTTGTTTATAGATGAATTTAGGATTACTTATTTAGGGTTGTTCAACAGACAGAACACAAGATATTGGTCTCAGGTGAATCAACATTTATTCAACCAGGGTAATTTTCAGGAACAATTCGGTTTTAATGTTTTGTTAGGTTTGGTTAGTACCAGAATAATTGGTCCCGTGATTTTTGATGGGCCGTTGACTGGCGCTAGATACTCACAATTTATTCAGAATGAGATTGAGGGATATTTGGAAAATCTACCGTTGGCGATTGAGAGGGTAATGTTTCATCAACAGGATGGTGCACCCCCCCCCCACAATACAAGAATTGTCTCAGAGTACCTACACGAGAGATTCGGAGAAAATTGGATTGCAACGAATGGTTCAATAAGATGGCCCGCAAGATCACCTGATTTAACTCCGTTAGACTTTTTCGTTTGGGGTTATTTGAAGAATCGTGTTCACGCAACAGCGCCTACTAAGCGTGCAGATCTAGAGGATAGAGTCAGACTAGTGTAACTAGAAAATAGCAAGAGCGGATTCAAATGTGCGTAGACAATAATGGTCAATATTTCGAACAATTTTTATGATTTTTGTTATGTTTCTAAATTTGTTTTTCCGTCTGCTCCTGATTTATTCTTATGGATTAGATTATATTTCTTGTTTTGGGATTCATTATTGTTTTTTTGGATTCTAAGAGAAAGAAATTGAGTTTTCTTATGGTATGAAGCTAAATGTACTCTAGATTTGACTCAAAACAAGTAAATGAGTTTATTTCCCAATGATCCTTCGAATGTTAGGATTGCTTGCTTTCAATGTTCCTTTCCATAGCCTTCTGGATTTACTTACACGAATTGAAATAAAATGAATGAAAATTGTTACATTATCATAATTTATTTGCATTTTTACAAAAAGTGTTTACAGAATTTTTCTACCCATAGTATCAAGCTTCTAATGGTACATGGTACCAATATGGTGCCATTTAAAAAAATGAAGTTTTAATCGAAAAAAGATTTTGGAGAATATTAATCTGGCCTGGTCAGAGTAAATCTGAAATTTTGACGTCAGTTGCTTTTTTAAGTGTTGCTTTGATCAATTATGGTCAATTGGCAGTATTCATGGCACCCTAGATTGAAGAATAAAAACCGACCCAAAAATAATTTTGAAGCCCAAAATATGTGAGGTATGGTTGAATTTGTGAAATTATTTGGAAACCAAATATGCAAAAATATACATACATTTAAAAATCTTCATTAGAGGTCATTTCTGGCGACAACGGAGGTGGAAAAAAATTGTTCAAATGTCCAAAGGTGCCTTGTCATAAGCTTGATCGAATCACAAAATTTCAATGAATTACAATTATATGAAATATAGAAATGAGAGGGGTGTACCATGATCCTGTCACCCGGTATATTGTATAATGAATAAATAATATATATTTTCATTCCTTTTTATCGATGATGTCGAATAATTTTCTTCGAAGAAAGTCATATCATGTCCATGTCCGTTCTCAAGAAAATGTTTGAACATAGTCAATTCGTGGCAATTTTTCTATCAATAAAAGGTCGAAAGAAGGACAAATCAAAGGCACGTTAATTATTTCTCTAAAAACTTCTTCAATCGCGCGTGCCAGTTAAGCACAGATGAGAATTTTCGTGATAGGTCGGACGAGAGCAAACTCTGCATAAAACTGTGTGCAGGGTGTTTCATTTGATATTTCATATAAAAATCAATTTCTTCAGTCTGTTTTGGAATATTTTATCCAACCTTCGTGCCTGTTTTCAATGTGTCTGCAGTTAATCCTAGTATCAAATTTGACGAAAATCGGTCGAACGATTCAAGAGTTATGGCTAATAAACGCTTGGGATCAGATAAATAAAACAGCCCGTATATTTGAAAAAAATGGAGCTTTGCATTTCTGACTTCATCTTGTATCTATCTACCGTTGAACACTTTGCATTTATTTCTGAAACACCCTGTGATTACCTAGTACCGAACTGCATCAAAAAAATCTGAAAAATCAGAAATAACCCCTTGAAAGTTAAGTAAAATGTTTCGTTGGTTTCAAGTTTCAAACTATAAAAGTTTCCGAGATATGCCAATTTCAACAATAATCATAGTTGCAGTTTAAATGAATCGATTCGATATGGCGGCGATATATGTGTTGCCTACATAAAAAATGTCGCAATGATGTTACATATTGGACTGAAAAAAACCCAATAACAAATAAAATTTAGAACAGTTTTGACGAGCAGTTAAGTTCTAAGTCAGTGAAATAGTATTTGAATAAACTCAAACGACCGTCAGTGCTAGAATACCTATTATAGACCCCTAACATAAAGTGATGACCAAATTCGTTGAAAGCATCAAGAGACCTTTCTAATGAGGTGTCACATGATGCTCTTTGCGATTGACATTCTCAAGTTCGGGGGTGCTGAGGTGATCTCTAAACTTTCAAATCAATATAGTTACATACCTTATTCATTTCTGATATCAACCTGTACTACCATTTATACAAAATACATGATTTTTGTTGGAACACACAGTATAGATAGATGCATAGATTGATAAAAAAACGTCTTTTGGATTGAGAATGAAATCAGCTTGTGAAAAATAAGATCATTGTGAATTTATCCAAGCAACTTACTAGATATAGAACACTTTTGTGAGAATTTTACTGCATCTTTATTTTCAGAAGTGTCTAAAATTTTTTAAAATTAGAAAAGTTTCATGCACTTATATACGGGGACGTCTTTCAAAATTCGAATATAAAACTGGAATAAACAGCTTCTAAATAATATGGAAATTTTTCACCTTGAAGAATTAATGCGTCAGATCAGTTAGCCAAAAATAAAATCGAAAGATCTCACAATTAAAAACAAGGATGCTGTACAAAACAGTTGTTCAATGTAATACATTGAAAAATTATATTTATTATATTTTCATAATGAGTAGTTGAATCAGAAATTGTCTATCAAGAAAAACATCTACCAGTCCCTTGAAAAAGTAACCATCCTGCAGAAATATTTTGTCGTTAAACTTTCCGAAAATTATCATATTTTTGTAAGAAAATTAGTTGATTAATAAAATCAGGTTCAGCATGAATATATCTTAACTAAAAATATTATAAAATTCACAGTCATTTGCTTTTGTTTTTCAAAAATGTAATTTATACTTACCTTCGATCCAATTCATTTATTGTAATCGATTTATGGAAAACAGTCGAAAACAAAGAGATCATACATTTTATCCTTTATTTACATAAAACTAGTTGACTACAAAAATTTTCTTGTCATATTTTTCATACATATAATGAACTTACTCCTCTAGGAGTTCGCTTATGGTTCTCGATGAAAATGATTCATCGTGTAGGATTATTTACATAGAATTATCATTTAAAAAGTTGACACATATAATGCAATCTTAAATAAATAAAACGGAAAATAATTCACTCGAAAAGCTTTGGTCTACTCGATGTTAATTAGCCAACGCCTCTTTAGTCCTTGTCCATAATTTTGTTTTTCACTTCAGGAATATTCAATTTCTGTTCCCATATAATATTCGATTACTAAATATTCATCATAAAACTTTAAATATTTTACATCTAGTCTAAAAACATCAAGTAGATTATTTTATTCGTTAGACACCAGAGGTTTCATGACATAACATTGCCAAAGGCACTTTCCATAGATGCTTCCCTTTGGGTACTTATGAAAATGAATTTAACAAAGACGTAAACATTTCTAAAACATTTGAACAATCTAATAAAAGCAACTTGAAAACAAATAAATAAACAAAAATATCACGGAAGTGCGCAAACAAATTATATAGATTTGTTTATAAAATTATCACATATTTTGGACAAATATTTAAAAATGGTTTACAACCTTTTCTTGTTTAATAAGTTTTTCGTAGAATATTGTTGTCTATCAAATTTCGATGAAATATTCTCATAGATATATACGTCAGTACTAGACGGAGTTGACGTTTCGAAGATATATAAAGAAGTTAAATACAAATTTTGGGTTGTTTTAGGAAAGTGATGAATAGTTCTATAACATTTTTAATATATGCGAGTTCTGGAATCCTTTCATTATAAGCATCGTAGAATGTTATTCACAAGAAAAAGATATCTAAATTATATTTTTCAGCGAATCCGATTGAGAATATGTTTCGTTAAAAAGAACAATTTCGAGAAATGAGTTTATTTTTATTTGGCAGTGTGTTATTTAGGACTAAAAATTTGGTATAAACTGAGAATAGTTTCAATTGAAACGAAACCTCAGTTTCCAAGTTGCGTGAAGTGAACGCAATCAATCTATTCTTCAATATACTTTTCTTGGCATTAATAGTGTAAAAACTCGTTGGAATAGTGTGTAGATACTGACAAACCTCTGTATTACAGGTGTCATGTTTCATACAATTACAGATTTTACCACACTATTCAACTTTCAAGGGGCCAGCCAGAATATGTATGCACAGCAATCTGGAAATATCACCAGAGAGGTCACTCCTGCATCAGATCTGTTATAATGGAAGACTGCATGATTATGCCGTGTGATAACATATATGGTATTTTTATATTTCTATTTCAATCGTCATACTTTCCACGGAAAGATGGAATGAGAAAGAAAAATAAAGATCTAGAATTCCACCACAAGGCTATTTTTATACTTAATGACAGTTAAACTGTAGTTAAGGAACTGTAATCATACAAAATTTCTTCTTAATAAATTCCGGGATTATAAGCGTAGCCTGCTATGGGACCACAGTGTTACTACGATTACGGCCTAGGGCACCTCGAACAATGCAGGTAATGAAAAAGCGCATAAAATGGCGATCTGGTATTGCTACTGGTAGTACCGCAACCTGCCAGCAACATTCTGTTGAACTGTGTACACAAATGTAGGTAAAAGATTGATATAAAATAAACATTAAGCTTGAAATTCAATGAGAAAAGAAACTGGGTGAAACTATGAATGAGGAACCTCACTTCAGAATTGAAACAAAATTAGAAGAATTATTGATGTCACAGGATACTATTAGTATTATCACCACTTACATAAAATATGAATCTACCAGGATAGTCGACTATGACGATGGTGTGACTATCATGAATTCAGAGTCAAACCTCGGCATTCACAAGATTCCAGGCTCTAAGCTCGGTAGATTCGAAGAAGGAAAAAATCAATAAAAATCACATGAATACAAGTATAAAAGACTAGAGGACCTTCGATCACATATGCCGGAAAAGATTCCTTCAGGGTTCTCCCAATTAAAAAAAGCTGTTATGTATTTGCGAAGATTCAAGATATATTGATTCTTATAATTGATAAAGTTGCCGTAAAATTTCAAATCTCAAGTTTTAACGAGTTTGTTTTCCAGTCCAAAACAATAATTCACTCGGCGCGTTAAAATATTACAATGTGTTGAAACGGTAAACAGAACTGAAATGGTAAAGCATCTGAAAATTTGTAATCACTGCATAAAATATTTAGAACATAAGCTCACAATCAATTTCCTATTTTTACCTTTATTTTTCAAATGAAAAAGGAGTTCATGAAATCGATTTTTCTTGTTGAAAATCTCGATTTTGCATAAGATAAGTCATGAGAACTAACAATACTTTTATGGTATATGGACATACCAATGTCAATCAAAATTAATAACTACCTACATTGATATATTTCTATTAGCACAACTTTCGGAAATAATAACACCCCTTCTAAGTATTTCAATTTGACATACCTTTGTAAAATGAAATGCATTTAGTTTGATTGTAATATTTGAAAATAAAGCCGAATTCATAACAAGTATTCAAATACGGTTGAGTAAATCATTGTCAATGTATAAAGAGCATATGAGAACGACGCTTCATCTCTAATTACCATTTTTAATAATATAGTTGAGGAAAATGGGAGCGTGATTGCTTGTCCATAATTGGTTCAATTTTTCTATATTTAAAAGTTAACCATAGATGTTTAGGTTGATTTTTGAATGGCGTTCTTTATTTGTGATAAATTGATCAGGTTCTCAATTTCAAATACTTATTATTTTTGAATTTTGTTTGAGTTCATAACTGGGTTTCCATTCCGGAATATTATCATCAATGAGAGGCTATTTTAAAGATTTTATAATTTACTTGATATTGCATTACTTTGAGTTGCAATCGTAAATTAAAATAAATAAAAGGATTAAATCTACTATCCCTTATAATTTCTCTCTTTTTTCCCTGTATGAGAAGACTTGAACATAGTTGAAACATATATTTTCCATCTGATATTGCCCATGACTGGTGTGTTTACTTTGTGAAGGTACTATTTTCTGCCAACCGCTTCAGTTAGTATCTGGATGAAATTCAATTTTTTGGGTTTCCAAATATTCACCTTACTTCAGGTAACAGTAATTACCTCCATCCCATTTATTCTCGGATCAAATAATCTCTAGTGATTAAAATCTGATAGGGAAACTTGTCCATATGTTTAAAATCAGATATTCTCAATCGAATCGCTGTTGTTTTCAAAATAACTTCGTGATAGTAGTAATACAAAGAGAATTTGAAAATCTCTCTATTTTAATTCTTGTGATAAAAGTTACAACTACAAGTTCCGATTTTTAAGATTCAAGTTCTTGAATTTATTCAACGATAAAGCTCTTCCTACTGTATTCTCAAGTCATGAAGACAAATAACAGAATGAGTAATTTCTCTCAAGGAATTTGAAAATTTCAAAGATATAAATAGTCATTCAATATATTCATTCAAGGAAAAATAGAAATATTCTGTTTCTCATTAAAAATACCAATCTTTAAATGAAATTCGAGTTCTGCGCTTCATATTTATAATATTAAATACTAGCAGGCGGGCAGATTTACCTTGTATATCAAACGCCTAGGCGGGCAGATCTACCTTGCACCCAAAACGCCTAGGCGGGCAGATTTACCTTGTATATCAAACGCCTAGGCGGGCAGATCTACCTTGTATATCAAACACCTAGGTGGGCAGATCTACCTTGTATATCAAACGCCTAGGCGGCCAGATCTACCTTGCACCCAAAACGCCTAGGCGGGCAGATCTATCTTGCAATCCAAACGCCTAGGCAGGCAGATCTACCTCTCATCCTCAAACGCCTACGCGCTCCGAACTACCTCGCGCATAATCTCCCTGAACGATTTTACGGCTTCAAACGTCCAGAACTATCTTTGTTTCAGAGTTGATGTTAAATAGTTATAGCAAAACATTTCAGGTGGATCTTTCATTGATCAATCAAATATAACAGATAATATCACATCCTCTATTAAAAGAGGATTATATAGATGAGTTAAAGTATTATCGAGAAGCCCCATAAGATTATTGAATGCTATGTGCTAGTCATCCATTTCAGTTCTCACAACTCTAGAAAATTTTTCAATCATCTTTTAAATTTTTGAGATGTAGAAAGCTTTTTGAAATCTACAATTTTAATATGTTCTGATATACATATGTTTAAGCGTACAAAAATATCGATAACCTATTTTGTGGGTTTCAAGTACTTGCCAGAAGATAGTCAAGTTTAAATAGGGTTGGTAATTTATAACCTGCTCCCAAAAGATTAAAATTTTGACGAGGTTTTCGTTCAAAAGTTTTAAGAATATATGTGAACAGCTAGCTAATTCTGGCAGAAAGAGAGCATATATCTATTGTGTTTATGGATTCCAATGACGTTCAATTAGAACCTGTAAACACGCATTAGTATATCGTTTTTTTAGAGTAACATAAAGCCATTAAAGACATTAATTCTCAATAATTCAAATTATGAATAATAATGATAAATATACATTACTGTTAAGGTCGTTCTTGTGCTGAATATAAAATGAATGCATTCTTAAGCACCCTTACTAATAAATCTTTTTAGGGATAAGGGACATATACTTATGATTTCATAATAATTTTCAAAATATATGAATGTTAATTGCCATAGTCTAGCCATCATTTATTTGATTCGCTGAAACCCGTGATTTTGTCGGCTAACTGTTAACTGCATTGTCTTACTATCCAGCCATCATCATTTTCTGACATTGAAACTGGTATAAGTCTCTTGCGTTCACAACTACATCGAGCGTTATGATTATTTCATACTCGTCTGGTAGATACTCGCAACCGTCAGAATACGCTGGTGTTAACACATTTTTATTACTATTTAAAGTATATTTTTTCGAAACTATAGCCTTGTGGATGTAGGTTATGATCTACTAACCCTATGACAAGTTTTGCTATCTCTTGGGGTATACTGGTAACCCTCAAAATGGGTTGTTACAAATATATTTGAGTTATATTCTTGACAGAGTACATTTTCCAATTTATTGTTTACATTTTCGAAAATTTGAACCATGAGAAAGCAACCATGAGATGACTGCCAGAATTGTACTTTTTTAATTCTAGCTTTGTGAAAATGGATTGTTTGGATAAATCGCTTGTACTCTTAGTATAATGAAAAAAATAATGAACTGAACTTTTTCAAATTAGTATTAAGTTGAAAAACAAAAGATAGATTTTGGGGAGCATTCCATTGGTTCATTGGTATTCAAAAAACAATCATGCGGGGTAGAGGTCAATTAAGTCAAAAATGAATGATTACAGGGTGGCGCATGGGCCGACTGCATTTGGAATAGCTAGAACTCAGATAATTGGAAATGGTGAGAAGTGCGGCAGATAATTTTCTATTCGTTCTCGGCCCATTGCATCATTTAGTCATCATCATGGCACTCTTCGGCATCGCATCTGCCTGTTAATCCGTTTCAGGGAGTATTTCTGCGTCGATTCAATTATCCATCGTAATTTATCAATTCAAATCATGATACGATATTACTTTAGATAAACAAAGTCCGAACACGTGGCTCCAACATGAAGAAGGTACTGTCGTCATATTTTACTTGCTGAAAACCTCAATCTGTCAACAGATCACACGAATCAGAACAACTCCTATACAAAGAATGAAAGCCAATTTTTTATGTACAACAACAGAGCATCAAGGTAAATTACGAATTTAATAATTTTTTTTGAATTTTTGCTTTCAATGTAATTTTTTGGGAAAAAAACATTCAATTAATTCAATCATAAAAGAAATTTTGACTATGTTTTTACTATCAACAAATAAATTAATAGATCACTGTTACCGCAGTTTCATCAAACGGTATGAAACTATGTATAAAGTATCGTGGTATTTATAAGTAGGTTCTTATTGAATTTGGAAAATCCAGATAATAGGTATACAGTTAATAAACTATATTTGCGATGTATATAATTCAGTTTCGTTATTCATTAGCAGTGAATTTTTTGCAAAAATGATTTGAAAAACTTTAATTGATTACACGTAGTTGAGTTTTCTACATTCAGGAGAATGTGTAGCATTTTCAAATTATCAGTTCTAGGAGAAGAGTGACTATTTTGGATGCAGTGGTTAGCCAATGTTGATTCTTGTTTATAATTAGTGAATGAAGTTTGATGTTCTTTATATCGAATTTTGAAGGAACGACCAGTTCGACCTTATAAGCCTGGACAAAATAACTTAAAAACTCCTGATTTATTTGAATTCTCAATAGAATTTTCTACGTTGTATAAGAGTGATAATAATTTATTTTGAAGTCTGAATGCAATTTTAGATTTCAATAAAATATGTTGAAGCGACGCATTTTTCGGCTTTGTTGGTCTTTATATTTATATATATTTGGCTGGCAGCTATATGTAATTGTTTTCGATTCACTATTTTGTCGATTTAGTTAAGTTCAGTTTTTGTTGATGGTTTCAATTTTTTAAAGAATTTTTGATGATGAAGGAAACGAAAATCATATATCGATCAATGAAATATATTCTAAAATTTTAGGTGAATGTTGCTAGTAGTAAGAGATCCTTTCGGATGGATACTGTTTATTAATTTGAGAAAATGATCAAATTTCCTGGTTGCATTGTTTAGATAAATAAATATATCATCAACGTATCTGTACCAAAAATATATATCAAATGATGACTTACTATTTCGTGTTATGTTTTCAATGCTAAACATTAAACATAAATATATCCGTTAGAAGAGGGCTTAGTGGTGATCCCAGCGCTAGGTTGTTCGTACAATCAAATATCATTTAAGACCTATCAATTTCATAACGAAATAGCAAAATTAACTTTTGAAAACCTACTAGCGTCGATATATGCATTCCGCATTATTCCTTCCACTCACACACATAGAATTTCTGCATACAATTCTATAATCCAAAGAGTGTTACCTTCACATTTATCTTCAGAAAATTTCAGAAAAAAAATGAAACCATCAAAACTATAGCTTATACCACCGGTTTTCATCGTTACTTAAACGACAAAATAGTGAAACGAAAACAATTATATATAGCTATTAGCCAAATATATCCGATTATAAATACCAACGAATCCGAAAAATTCACCCCTTTGACATATTTTGGACAAATATTTGAAGATTTAGCAAATAACCTTTCTTTCTGCATTCTGGCTTCTAAATAAATTGTAATTTCTCTTGTTTAGCGTTAAAAACCTACCGAGAATTTAAATAAATCAGCGGTTTATAAGTTATTTTCTCTAGACTGGGTTTATTTATACACAAGTCAAACTGGTCGGTCCTTCAAAATTAGGTATAAAGAACATCAGACTCTATTCACACAAAACAAATAAGATTCAATATTGTCTAACCACTGCACCCAAAATCATCACCCTTTTTCTAGTATTGAAATTTTGAAGATCCTACACATTTCTCAAAAAGTAGAAAACTCAATCACATAAAATCAGTTAAAATCTTCAAATCACTTTTTATGAAAACTCACAAATTATGAACAACGAGACGGATTTAGGGGATTCTCAAATTTTTGATGTATTCCTATTATGACTGTCTTTAAATAGTTCATAAACTGTATACCTACTTTTCGGTTTTCATAAATTCAATAAGGATTCATGTGAATACCACTGCACTTTATACTTAGTTTCATAATATCCGATGATGAACGAGATCTTAGAACTGCGGTAACAGTGGTCTACTAATGCATTTGTTGGCAGTAAAAAGATTAAAAATTCTATTCTTGTTTCAATCATGCTTAGCTATCAAATAGTAGCGGCAGAATCCATACAGTAGCTTCAAAAAATGTATATATTTAATGCAAAATATTCAAAAACATGTTTGTGCTATTTCTTGTATGTGCTTTATTTTCTGAACGAATATTACTCAATAAAAAATAGTTATATATTTTTCAAAAGAACTTATCTTTAAAAACTAAAAATGCGATTTTTGTTACTCTATGAGTCATGGGATCTTTGTTTCTCATTAACAAACATCGCTTATTGTATTTGAAATGGGAGCGGCAGCTTGTTTAATATCTACATATTGCAAAAACTGCTGAAGATATTTGTCGAACTTGATATGGTGTTAAATGATAACTGTCTCTCTTCTTCATTTCTAAACAAGCATTATAGACTGTATTGAAAAGTTATGATATTACATAAAGAGAAAGTTCAAAATTTGATTCGACTCATTCGAACTACTCAATTCCTTTACTCCAATTTTTTTCAGATTCAAAATCTGTTCCTCTCGTTTTCATTTATTCAAAGGTCGAATTCTAGAAATAACAATTCTTCCTATTTAGAAAATATTCACTCAATACTATACACATTTTCATTTCAACAAGACCTGAAGAAGCAGTTATTCTATAATTTTATATTCTACATAGTAAACTGGAGCTGTTCATCTTTATGACATGTATTAGTATTAGTTTTATAAATTGTTGTTAAATGAATGTAGATTATTAGCGAGATACATAAAACGAGCATCGTATAATCTTTTGGCCAATGAGATCATTGTGTACAAATGAATTAATTACATAAACAGAAGACAATTTGGTCTGCTGGTTCAAAATATACTTTAAATACAATTTTCAAAGAAGTTGTTAAGATCAACATATTGTCAGCACTAAAAAATCGGCGTATGATTTCCTTCCAGATGTGTTAACGCTTGGGATGCCTTATTTCGACTTGACTGTCATCTTCACTTTCAGTGAGTACCGATAAATGTGCATCTGGTGGCAGTATTGTGAGATTTGTGGCGTCAGATTGGAGAGTGCTGCATTCACCCGCACCCTGAACATCAGTCTCCTTCTTTTGCAGAGCTTGAACGAAATTCTGAAAAGGAAACTGCTCTGTATAAATCGCATCGAGAACTTTCTACCCAATTGTCAATTGTCTTGTGAATGAATAAATGAAAATTTGCTTGTATGAGCCAACCTCTATTTTATTCATACCCAAAACCGACAACTCCGCACAATTAGTGATGAAACGAGTTTTCAGTCAAATTTTCTGATATTTTCACATGATGTAGTTTCCCGTGTCTTGAATATAACCATGCATTTTCAATAAAATCGTATGATTGGTTTTCGAGTTACAGGGCGCCAAAGTTGAACAGTTTTGGCAATATATTTGAATTTTGTATCTTTTTTATATGTTTTATATATGTTTTTGTGGTCCAATCGGCTAGTTCATTCTTAGTGTACAGACAAAATAAGGAATATGAATTATAACTATGCTTTAGTCGATTAGTCAATCAATAGACATAGATATAAGAAAAAGTGTTTGAATGTCCCTCTTCTTCAAGTGGAAGAACAAAAAATATGATTCGTTTGTCTACCCATCGATCCGTGCTACACCATAGAATTAAAATTTTCAGAAACATCCAGACAAATGTGGACATACATGACATTGCCGTAATGAAAAATGTACCATGGAAGTACAAAATGAAGGTTAAGATGAATCTTTATCGGGTCACTGTCTAGCTATACTAACGCTGAAAGTAGAACCTGATGAGCACATAGAGAAAATGAGCACAAAAAACTCAAAAAAAAATTCAAGAAATAAAAACAGGAAAGGTGTCGACAAAAACAAGGGACTATTAGAAGATGCAGCCAAGTACCGAGAAAAAGGATAACAGAAACAATAGAAAAATCAACAAATGACAGAAGGAAAAAGAAACATAACACAATTACAACAGCAATTAAGGAACTACTGAAAGAAAAGGAAGGGACTCACATTGGGACGAGAAGAGAACATTAAACGAACTCACAAATGAGGTCAAGGAAGCACTCAGAAAAATATGCAACGAACAATGGAAAAGGAATAAACAGAGAACCAATCTCTCTAGCAGATGGCATTCACATTGACAAAAAAGCGAGCAAGAAGCCATCTACCCTAACCAACATATATATGAAGGAAGAATAGCCATCGAAGGCGAACAAAAGGCGAGGCTATTTTCAGTGCCACTAGAGTTTACAGTTTCAAAACATTGTCAGTGATTTGAATGATGAATTCAACGAATAAGTGAAAACCAAGCAAACGAATTGGGAGAAGAAGATGCAGAAGAGCAAGTAGAAGACATCTCAAAAGAATAATATTGAAGAGATACTTGCAAATCTCAACACAAAAAAAGCACCTGAAATCGATAGGATCAGAGACTGGGCGCTTAAAAACCTACCAGAATCGACAAGCTAGTAGAAATAGGAAGAGAAATGCTGAAAACCGAATGAGACCCGGAAATATAGAGAATGCCAGAAATAATAACGATACCCAAGCCAGAAAAATCAAGAAACAAAACAAGCAGCTGCAGACCAATCAACCTACTTGCTGCCTTGAGCAAGGTTATAGAAAAAGCGCTATTCAGAAGGCTCAAAAACTTGGCAGAAGATCAGAACATAATAGAGGAACTCCAATTTGGATTCAGAGCAAATCACTCAATTTTATACCAATTTGCAAGAACCACTGAGGCCATAAAGGATTAACTAAATATATCAACACAAACTGGCGTTGTATTCATGGATATTGAAAAAAATTTCGACAAAGGACTAATACAAAAGATGAGAGTGGTACTCTTCCCAAGAAAGCTCACCAATATTATTCAAAACTACAAGAACAGAAGGTATTTAGTCAGGATGAACAATACCAAGTGTAAATAAATATAAGTAGACGTACCACAAGGATCAATTCTAGGATTCCTGATCTTCGACATATATCTGTCAGCCCGAAATGAAATATAGCAAAATAGCTCGGTTCACAGACGACACGGCAACCTACGTATCCAATAAAAACAAACAGGCAAAAAGAAAAAGATTACAAGAGAACATAAAGAAGCTAACAAACTACTATGCTCTGAATACAAACTGAACAGGATGAGAACTAAACCGAAGGAAATTGGAATCCAAGGGAAAAAAATTGAATGGAGTAAAATATTTAGGAATCAAACTAGATAAAAACCTAATTTATGACGACCAAATACAGGAAAACATGAAGAGATAAGGCGTTGCATGCGCAGCTATACTCACTTCTGAACGGTTCAAGCAAACTAAACGTAGAATACAAAAAGATTATAATGAAGGTTATTTCATTTCAATCCATGACGTACGCCGGAGAAATATGGCACCTGAAAGAAAACAGTCAAACACAAAAGAAGCAGATAGCTCTGAAATTAGTACGAAGAACTATGGTACATAACAAATGAAACGATAAAATGAAATGAAAATCAAAACAATAAAAGAGATAACTACCTAACTGGAAAATAAAACTTTATGAAGTAAAAAAAATCATGGACATCAAAACTTAGGAAATGGAATATCCATGGTGCAATAAAAAAAAACAAACAATGAAACAGAAGCACAGCACAAAAAGAGAAAGGTAATACCTACCACTCACTCGGAACACCCAGTAAGAGGCAAAATGAAATGAAGAGGGAATAATTTTCCGATCCTCACCAAATTCAAAGATAACATTTAACACTTAGAAAACAGTCAAATACAAGAAATAGCTCAGAATGAAGTACTGAGAACGTCCCTGGGTGGAACATGGTGTATAACGAATGAAAACATAATACATGAAATGGTAATCAAAACAATAGAAGGGATAACAACCGCACTGGCAAATGAAACAATAGAAAAAAATGAAGACGCACGAAAATGATGAAATGATACAAATGGAAAGAAACAGAAGTACAGTACGAAGAAATAAAGATTAATAAGTTAAAAAGGTAATAGAGTTGCCCACACTCGGAAAAGTTGATGCTCCCACCCAGCAAAAATTCAAACACTTATAGAGAACAAATGTAAAATAAGATGAAGAGGTACAAGGAATGATTTATCATTTATCATATGATTGATGAAGTTATATGTTATACAATCGCTATAATGAAGAAAATTGGGGAATCCTGCACAAACGAAGATTTCACCTAAAACTATTCTCTGCAAAGAATTATTTTATGCTGAATTCAATTCTTTCCAAATGAAAAGGGCAGAATTAAATTATATATCGTATCTCCGAAACCTTAATAATGAAATAGTTAATTTCGATCTAATTCTTTTATTCTTCATAGTAATAATGGAAAAGTAAGGAATTAAATATACTTTGAGCCGGCTCGGTGGCGTATGGGCTATGATGCTCGTCTCCTACGCAGAGTTACCTGGGTTCAATCCCCACAAAGTTGGTGCGATTTTTCGGATTCTGGGAATCGCTTGAGTGTCCATCTTTCGGACGAGATGTAAAGCTGTCGGTCCTGTCTAACAGAGATGTGTTGGACATTAAAGATCCCTTCCCTCGACACGAGAGGGGTTCGGCAAAATTCCCGGGTTAGTGAGGTGACAGAATTCCCCGGCGTGTCATTAGCCGAAAGGCAGAAATAGAGCATGTTAAAGGAAAAACAAACAAACAAATATACTTTGAAATAAAAAATCGAAAATTTTGCGTACTGTATCACGATTTTTACTTTCAGAAACGAAATTACAAACTCTGATGAAGGAATTGTATCTAATTTTTACCTGGCTGATTACGTCTCCATGAGCAGTTCGAACTTGATACAAGTACCTATATTTTTTCTGTCTCATTTCAGCTCTTTCTGCCCTAGTTTGTCCTCTCATACTAGGTCCCCGTGGCTTTTTCCTTCCAGCAATATCTAGAAATCATGAAAAGACAATAATTATACTAAACAAATATCATTTATTTCGAGTTCAAGAACTCAATACAGAAGTCGAGTTCTGACACTCAAAATACCGCAAATTTTTAATATGGAAAAGTTGTAAGGATTAATTGGATCTTTCAATTCTGAGCAAATGAATTTAGAACAAGAAAATCAATAAAATAAAACACCGAAAGCGTTTTGAGTTACAAACGCAGGTTAATTAAACTAAACTTAATACCTACAGAACAATTAATTATTGACAAACGTAAAAATAGGTCCATGTTCGTTTCGCGGGAACATCTTCAAGCATCAAGTGGTCATTTATAACATCAACCTTCTCAGCAGGGGTGCGTACCCCTCACATTTGAAAGATAATTTAAATTGCTACATGATTTTCGAATTCATCCACAAACTGATGAAGATACAGAGTAACTCAATAAATGCTTGAGAGAATCAATAAAATTTTCAGTCCGGACGGCGTTAAATATAAGTGAACCAACCTCATCAACGCAGTTTCGAGTAAACTGGCATCAAACTCAATTCATGTAAGCATGAGGTGATCAATTTATGGGGTTGTTTTTTTTTTCTGGGAGAAACCGATTCAGTTAATAGAGAAGAACGTATAAAAACTAAGATTTTCCGAGGCTGGTTCCTTCCTGAAGAATGCAAAAATATTGTTCAGGGTGTCCCATTTTCGATGTTCTGTACGGCAGCTATATGAAATATTGCGAATATAGAAGAATGATTCCCCATCTCCGTCCTCGAGGAAATTTCATTGGTGAAAATTAATCTTCTTTTGATTTAATTCTAGATTATCCGGGATTTCAGCTTATGCCAGTTGTCATCAAAGTTGGATTCAAACTATTTCAACAATCTCAGTGAACATTTTTGATTAGAAGACAGGGACGTCTTCAAACATTTTTCTCAAGAATTGGTTTGGAATTATGAGATAAACTTTTGTTTTTTCAAACGTAAACTATAGGTGAATTTGAATAAAATAGGAAGACTATTTCTTCTTCACGCCCGACAAAAATCCTCAAAAATTTTAATTTTTCCAGGAATGAACATTCTTTGAACATTTTGCGGTTCCACCTACTATGCTGATGCGAATTTATACAATTAATCTTTTTGAGTAGATTATTTGTCGTTTATAAGTTGTACTGAGCGATTTCAATACAGTTTATCTGCTCAACTGTCAGTATTAACCATCATTTGAACATCAATTTTCGATATTCCGAGATCACAACCTAGTTCTAGCACACGTTCGATTTTATCTTCTGCTTTAAGCATCAGCGGGCACTCAGAATGTGGGTCGCTATCAATAGATATGCGGCCATCTTTAAATCGTTAATACCACTCCTTCATTTGTGTTTCTCTTCACTAATTCCAAAATGCGGCCTTCTTAAATTCGGACACAATTTTCGTTCGTGAATTGAACGTACATGCCTAACAGAAGTCGCTCACAAATTCTGACGCGGATATGAGTCGGATATTTTGGACAAACCGCGATAATATGATTAAAATATTCTCAATTTTCAAATTACGTACCATCTTCATGGTGAATTCCTCTTCCAGTGATGGCGCATTGTAGGATCAATCCAACAATAACAAAACTGGGCCAAGCTCCTAATACTATCCAAGAAAACCAACAAGGTGGTGGCTCGACAGGCCTCAAAGAGACTCTCTGCCAAATCCATGAAACTATAGAGAGCTTTTCGACAAAATAATCCAAAGAACCTGTTAAAATTGCGCCGCCATACACACTAGTTCCAAGTATTGTCAAACCTATAAAAGAAAATTAAAATAATTTCTTTTAACGATGCAAATGAAATTGTGAATAATTTCGGTAAAAAGAAATTAATGAGGAAACTATTGAATAATAATGAACATTTTAAAAATAATTGGGACAGGCAAAACTAGGTATTTCCTGAATAGCGGTTAACAATCGATAATGGACTATAATATACATCGGATGAGCTAGCATGTGAGTTGGATATTTGGTTGTTCCTTTTGTGTCCTCGATTTTATTAAGGAGTTGATTACTTCGTTATTTGAAGAGATTTTAGAAGGGCGTCAGAAGAAATTATAAGCATCAAATGAGATTGTTATAGAGGTTTCAATATAGATTTTTCAAACGGCACACTCAGTATATTTTCACCAAAAATGATTTTCCTCATTCATGAGCCTTTCATATGTGTAACTTTTTCTCGTTCAAATTGCGCCATTTCAGAGTTTTTTCAATTTTATTGGGCGTTACATATGCTACATAAATATTTCACTAAAAGAAAAATTACACTTTATCATTATCGCACTGACGATTTTCCAATATGTTTCTCTGTTGATGATTCCCATCTGTCTGAAATATGAACAAAACGATCGAAATTCACGATAAAAACAAAATGGGAAAATACGATTCGATATGGTTTATTAACATTCACATCAATAAAACCTGTCGTGTAACAGATTTTACTTCAAATATAAATATAAGATGCGTTTTTATATTTCACTACAGAGTGCAAAGATATGTTGTACATTTGGAGAATGACCTAAGAAATGTCACAAAGCAGGGAAATTTATACAAAATGGTCCTCCAAAAGAATTTTTTATGGCACACGCATAATAATTATTATCAATTATCTTATTTCTTCAGCTTCTTTCAGTACTGTTGCGTACTTCCATTCATTAATTTTTTATTTTCACAGATCAGAAGTAAATAATAATTTTCCAATTCTTCATCAGTAAATTTCCTAGAATTGAGCTATTTTAAAAATGTAGAGACCATTTACAAAAGTTAAAAAATATTATCATCAATTCATCAAAAATCAAAACGAAGTACTTGTTAAGAAAATTACTGAAAACGATAATTTTCTTCTGTGTTTGAAGATCTACATTATGAAAAGTTCGTACCATTTGTATTAGTAGAAGCGACGAAGTTGTGCTCTGGTGCATACTCGTTTTATAATGAATTCTATGATAAGGTGGCGGTATCTTTGGTAACTTTGTTTTCCAAACAAGTTAGATGTGTAGCATAAAGCAAGTCAATAAAAGTTTTTTGTGTTTAATGTATTATAAAGGTACATAATAAAGAGTATTGGAAATATCTTCTATTCGAACTGGAACGAACTTCAAAGCGACCAACTAATTCTCTTGTGCATACTTTTTTTTTCGTATGTTTTTCTCTAAAAAAATGTGTACCCTTATCTTGTTCATCGAATGGTGGTGTAGCATGAAACATGCCTTTAACATATCCCCAGGGGAACAAACCGATTCATCTATTTCCAAATCGGCAGTTTAGAAATTCGGTAACGATATCTGCGTTGTATGGAGGGGCTCCATCTCGCTGCCACTATATTGTTTGACGTTAAGCGATGGATATAATATTTACGTAGCTCCTTAGCACATTGAAAATCATACCATAATCCGGTCAAGATTTGCTAAAAAATGGGACCTGATAACTCGTCTCTTATACAAAGCACAATAAAAATCAATTGAAGTTGCTTTTAGCATCTCTTTCTTTCAGCTTGTGGTCAGCAACTCCTCATCATCAACCTCTTCCAATCCTTTTCCCGTCTTCGTATTCAAGGCGGCTTGGATCAAATTTGTGCCACATTCCTTTCGGAGATATTCTTGTGAGCCCATCAATGGCGTGCATTCTTTTTCTGATATCTTCCTTGCTTAGTTTTTTCTTAGACTAACTCCGAGCATGTATTTCTTCATAGCTCGTTAAGTGATTTGGAGTTTGTTGATTTGCGGGTAAGAATTGGCATAATATATGTCTCAAATACATCCCATTTGAGTTGGATTTATTGGAATTTTTTGATTTCAATCTACCAAATGCAGCCCAGCCAAGGTTTATTCTCCTCATTATTTCATAGCTATGATTTTCTCTACCAAGTTATATTTCGTGACCTAAATAATTATATTTTTCCGTGAATGTTTTCGGGAGCCATTATTTTAGTTAGATCGAAGAATTGAAACCAATTGAATTGGTAAAAAATGGTAGGAACAAAATGTTTAAGAATTTGACATATGTTAGAGGTAGGGGTATTGACAAGCTTATGGTTCGAATTATCGAACCAAGCACAATATACTACGTTACAAACGACGAAATATTTAACATTGTGATATCAAACGAATAGAGAAGACAAATTCATTGTGTAGTATATGGATCACTTAACTAGTGTGCTAAAATACGTTCATCAAAATTGAAAAGGGTAGTTGCTGAGAGAAAAGGCAATATATAATGTATTATTTGCTTCCAATGGATTCTACAATCGGACAACGGCTGGTAGTTCGCAAACGGTGGCATTGAAGAGTTATTTCTAAATGGAGTATCCTCGAAACAGTGACGCTAAACCGCAAAAACTATAGACGATGGTCAGAAGGTCAAAGGTTTGTCCAGTTAATGACAAACAGCACATACCACGATGAAATGAATGACGCTATGTTAAGAACCTCTGTTAGCCTATAGTTTCAGCTTTCCCAACATAAGCAATTGAAAATTTAAGAACCACAAAAGAATAGTCTCAACAGAAATAAAACGAATGCTACTCTTACTATTTCTGGAACATTCAACTTTAACCAAGAGATAGTTGATAGAACACCGTTTGTCTTTATGAAGCCCGAAATATTTGCAATTTCGATTATATTTGGATTTTGCCCTGAGTCTGATGCTGTTTACTCAGATAAATCTATAATTATTCCTATATCTAAGTTTACACGTAATATATATGTTACGGGTAAACTTACAGTCTAGATTTACCCAACTACACTGAGAAATATCTAATAATCTTGAGTGAAGGCCAAAATGTCATCAAAAGAAATACTGATTTGGGGTTGATTCGAATAATCTTAAGTTTACCAAACGCTGGCTGCATAATGTTCGTTATGAGGTTGTTGAATAAAAAACTAAATAAATATTACAGGTTTTATTGAAAAAATAGATAATTTTACTATTTTGAGTGTAAAAGGTTTACGTAGGTGAATTCACTAAACGTGACAGAACCTGAACAAATTTCCATGACACTTCGAATAAAATTTATTTCCATCAGCTTTACATGTGGAGTAGTTTGTACCACGATCAGTTTTACAGTGATATCCTTTATAACCATAACTAGTGTTATTTTCCTGTTTTGAAGGCACTGAGAGAAACACTTATTTTATTTATTTAAAACAACTTTTCTAGTCCACTAGAACTAACATAGTGTATGAGAAGGAATTTCCATTCTCCAATGCATGATAGAAATAAGTAGCTCAGCGTAGAGTAAGTAACTAAGTAAGTAGTTGTCTAGAGCACTAATTCAAACCTGAACTAGTTTTCCCAAAAACTTTCAGTTAAGGCAGCAACCAAACGCCAGGGCAAGAAATGACTCATTGCTTTTGTCTCTGAAGCCCAAGAAAGCAGAAATGAGCAAACTAAAGATCAAATGCCTGCTGATTTGTTTTTTTGATAGCCACGAAATCGTCCACTAGGAGATTGTGCTTCAAGGCCAAATGATTAATCAACACTTTCACCGGGAAGTCCTTGAAAGACCTCGAAAATGAACCTTTCGTCTGTGAACAAACATCAAAAAAACTGGCTGTTGCATCATGACAAAGCTCCATGTTATACTGCAATCTCAATTATGGAGTTTTTAGCTAGTAAAAACATTCCTGTGGCTCTTTAGGCTACTTATTCACCAGACTTGAGTCCTTGTAACTTTTTCCTATTCCTTAAAATTAAAAATCACCTTACGTGAAGTTATTTTCTGATATTTGAAATCATCCAAACAGCTGTAACCGACCAGCTGAAGGTTATGCTATTATCCGAGTTCCAGAAATGCTATGATTCGAAAGACCGTCTTCATATGTAATCGGGTAAAGGTTTCTATTCATCAGAGCGTTTTGATATTGATTCGGAAAATCACATTATTTTGAGCGTTGACGCTAGAAGTTGGGAATTTCTGAACTTCACAATATCACCCTAATTGGGCGTGTTTTTCTTTCCTACCATTTGGATGGAAACACTTACTCAAATTTTTTAAGATACCAATAACTTGATCCTGTTGAAAATGCAAATATCGACAGAAGAGGAATGTATTTTCAGCAAGACGGTGCACCTGCCCATTTCCCGCATGGTGTTGTTGAACATTTACATAATTTGTCTCCGCTACATGGGGTTGGAAGAGGGGTACTCATAATTGGCCTGCGCGATCTCCAGACCGTAAGTGTATGGACTATTTTTTGTGGGGTTACCTGAGGAATTTTGTCTATGGTGAAGAGATAGTTAACTAATTCAAAGAAAGGAGAAAGGTTGCGATTTTATTCGAAACCAACTTGATCCCGTTGACAATGCAAATATCGACAGAAGAGAGACCATTTAGTACTTACGCAATAAACTGAGATATAACAAATCAAAATTGTCTAACAAAATTGCTCCCAATTTGAAATTGCAATCCCATAATATTTTATCTACAATACAAGAAACAAGAAAATCCAGAAAAAATGCAATTATTTCTCATGTAACAGATCGATTGGAGCCAGAAGAAAGAATAGTAAATTCGATCAAACCGATGAAACTATTGTTGGTAGTGCTGATAGAATAGAATAGAATAGAATTATTCATTTCGTACTTTTGACCCATAGGGATGTACATGTCACTTGAAATAGATACTTGGTACAGTACTGAAGGTACTTACATAGGGAAAAATAAAATTTTATTACCTACAATTAGCAATCATTATGTGAGAGTATATGATCTGGTAACAAATATGACATTAATTTATCAAGTATATTTCTACAAAATTTAGAGAGTTTTTATCACAATTTTCAACACGGGCATCGTGATTGGTTTTGGTCGTGACTTAATTGATAAAACAGTGACACGAAAACAATTATTTATAAGGATTAGCCAAATATATCCTATTATTCAATTATTAGAACAAATCCGAAAAACAGAATTCATCCCTTCAATATATTCTGGACAGATTAATCAAAATGTCGCAAATAACCTCTCCAAATTGAAATCCAAAATTGCATTCAGACCTCAGAATGAATTGCCAAGAATGATGACAGTTCATTTTGAGGTCAGTAAGCATATTTAGATTTCAATTTGGTGACATTTTCATTTATCTGTATGTATGTTGAAGGGATGAATTTTTTAGATTGTTGGTGGTTTAATTGGATATATTCGGTAAATATCTATAAGTTATTCTTTTCGTTTCACTATTTTGTCAATTAATTCACGGTCAAAAGCGTTATTGGGAGTTAAAGTTTTAATGATTTCAATTTTCTTCAACATTATCTAATGATAAAGGTAAAGAAAATGATGCCTGGATTATTGACTTGTATGCCGAAATTTCATGTGAAAATTGTCTTGGGAATACATATCTGTGCTACTAGATTTTCTAATATTAATTTTACTGTTTGAGTCGGATATTAAGGGATCTAAAATGATATTTCATTGTCCTCTTTCTGAGCTTTGATGATGATCAAATTATCTAGGTATGGCGTTTGGATAAATAAATACATCACTGACGTATATATACTAGAATATTTGGTTGTATGGAAAAACATGCAAACAATATTGCTTTCAATTAAAACAATTACATATAGATATTAGCTCAAGATATCCAGTTTTCAGTACCAAAATAGTCGAAAATTCATCCTTTTAGTAGATTTTGGACAGATAAGTGAAAATATCGCGAATAACCTTTCCAAATTGAATTCAGATCTCAAAATAAAATTATTTTTATATGAAGGTAAAAACCTATTACGATTTTGAATAAATCAGGATCGTGTCCAACTGCAAAAATTTCTATATAGGTCTGACTGTTGTTCCTTTAAAATCAGATATAAAAAACATCAAACTTAAATCAATGAAAATAAACAAAATTCAACCACTCCATCGAAAGGACCATTTCTTTCCTAGTATTGATGAATTGGAAGTGCTTCACATTGTCTCATAAGATTGAAAACTCAATCACCAGTTGAAATTTTGAAATCACTTTTTATGACTTCTTTTGAATGGTGAACGACCAGACAGATCTATGTAAATCCCAAATTTTCGTAGCATTCAAATAATAACTTTCTTTCAAAAGTTTGTGAACTGTATACCTAATATCTGGCTTTTACACATCCAAATAACGACCTTTTATACAGAGTGCTTCAACGAAAACTAAACAGGGGCTATGTCTACCATGGTATTCATTTCTGATCAAAACGCAAAAACAGGTCAATTTTTTTTCAAGGGGGACATCTTTTGGGGTACAATACTTGCCTGAAATATTAACCGCAAACCTTGAACATTTTGAATAGGGAAGATGGGTCTAGTGATGACTCAAAAGAAAGGTGGTACCTTTGTCTACATCGCCTTGAACGAATTTCCATTTTTAACTGAAAACTGTAAAAGATACAAGGTGAGCAACGGAAAGATAGGGAAGACTATTTCCCTGAGACTATTCAAGTTTCAGTGAAGTAAAATGGAACAGATCCATGCTGATCAATGGCAGTCATCATCAAGTACCATCCTCATCCCAAATTTCAACCCTTAGAGCAGGGGTGACTACCCTTGAAAATTTGGAAGAGGGTAGATGGGTCGAAAGAAAGGTATTACCTTTGTCTGCATCTCCGTGAACGAATTTTCATTTTTGATTGAAAACTGTAGAAGATACAGAGTGAGCTACTGAAAAATAGAGGAGACTATCTGTCGCTCTGAGCTATTCAAGTATTAGTGCAAAAAATGGAATAGATTCATTCCAGATCAAAGGCTGCCATCTTCCGAAACACCATTGACATCTCAAATTTCAACCCCTAGAGCAGGGGTGACCACCCTGTGTTATTTTTAAAGCAGAAGATAGGTCCTCCTGAGAAAGGATATTTGTCTCCACAATGGTGTGCAAGTTTTCGTTCTCCATCAAAATTACTGGGTGAGCAGCTGAAACATTAGAATGATTATGAAGGATTATGAATCTTGGAAGAAAACGATAAAACTATCAGTCATAGTAACTCCATTGATCTTTGAACATTCGGTGTAAGATATGCGAGCAATGCATCTAGAGTTGGGTTCATATGTACATGCGTTTTTATCAGTTGACTGAAAGGAAACTTTTTTGTTTTCACAGGTGATACTGTATGATCATCGTCATCATGTGAAATGATAGATCTTCTATCTCCTACAGTTTTCAATCAAAAATGAAAATTCGTTCACGGGGATGAAGACAAAGATAATACCTTTCTTTCGAGGTAGCACTCTACCCATCTCCCCTCTTCCAAATTTTCAAGGGTGGTCACCCCTGCTGTAGGAGTTGAAATTCGAGATGAAGATGGTATTTGATGATGACTGCTATTGGTCAGCATGGATCTGTTCCATTTTACTTCACTGAAACTTGAATAGTCTCAGGGAAATAGTCTTCCCTATCTTTCAGTTGCTCACCCTGTATCTTTTACAGTTTTCAATTAAAAATGTAAATTCGTTCAAGGCGATGTAGACAAAGATACTGCCTTTCTTTAGAGTCATCACTAGACCCATCTTCCCTATTCAAAATGTTCAAGTATTGCAACCCCGCTTAGGGGGTTAATATTTTAGGCAAGTATTGTACCCCAAAAGATGAAACAAAAATTGACCTATTTTTGCGTTTTGATCAGAAATGAATATCTTGGTAGATATAACCTCTGTTTAGTTTTCGTTGAAGCACCCTGTATATTTCATGTCACTCGGAACTTGGTTCTTATACTATCCGAGTTCGAAACCCCGGTAACAGTGATCTATTAATTTGATTTATTTTTGGTAGTAAATATATAGAAAAAATTCCAGTTTTGTTATAATTGAAGGAAGACAAACTGAAAAAATAATAATAATAATAAATGAGGAATTGAAAAGTGTAAGCTTTAAAAGAAAAAATATATATTTACCTTTCCTAAAATACAAATTGAAAATGGCGAAGACAAGTGCGCTGACTAATAGCACACTTAGGCACATCCAAATAGAGCCCTTTGCAGAAGTCTCTACAAAATAGTCAGCCGTTAAAAGTCCAGCCAATCCAAGCAAGAAACCTGTATGCAGGCCACTCATGAAAAGTCCTACATATTGGACTAGCATCGTGATTAATCCAAAAAGAACACCAGCGAATATTGATACACCTGTTGAAAAACAATAGTGAGTATATAATTCATTACTTTATAATATGAGATTCGTTCATTCGTCCAAAGATGTCATTCTTGCACGAGTCACTTCAAAAATGATGTTTGCAAAAGAAGAAAGGTTACCCCATTTCCAAGCTTTAGAGGGAGTGATTTCAGTGTGCATATAATTGTTTCATATTTTCAAGAAGTACAACGAATATATTGTGATTATTGATAATGTTTCTAGGTAATGAAACGTTATTTTATCAACGAATGTGAGAAAAATTCTATCGATGAGTTCCTATTGGAAGAAATCAACATCCATCTTTTATGTCACATCTATAGAGTGAGAATAGAACCTTTGTGCAATCACCTTGAAAACATTGTAAACAAAGACGATAATTAACTGAATATATCTTCGATTTGACATGAAATGATGTTAGTACCTTAATGATCTATTGATAGTTGACGCACAGAAGATAAATATTCATGGAGTGGTTCGCGAATTAACGCCACGAATGATTACAATGTACCTTCTGGCTTAGAAGATCAGCTACTAGCGATGTATTTCTCTTCTATAGGAAATCGAGAGATCAAAATGAAATTTAAGAAAAAAAAATTTTGAATCAAACCTCATATTTTAAAACCAAATTAAACACCTAGATGGAAATAGGTGTCAGAGATCACTGACCGTTGTAAATAAAAGAATCGTGACCAGTGGCAATTCCCTTGAGGCAAAGGCGTGCAGCCCTTCAGGTACAGGCAATAATCACGAATCTTCAAGGCAGCATAATATAAATAGATGAAGGAAATGTGTTTTAAACAGGTGTGAAGAAATCAAACTGGAGTTTACCCTTCACAAAATTGTAACAAAGCTAAAGCTTTCTCGGAACCGAATTGTACGTGAAGTTCTTGTTCGTTTTCTTAAAATGAAAAATCGTTGAATCTACAGAAGTACAGGAATGGCTTTCAATAACAGGTAGTCAAGTACGCAAATACGGGGGCTATGCTGTATACTTTCAGATACAAGAAATAAAGGAGGTGTATGACACAAATTGGTTTATGTTCAAAGTAATCCCCACTTATATCAATGCATTCCTGCAACCAAAGCTTCCATAACTGGAAGACTTGAAGTCAGTCATCTCTGGGAATGTTCTCGGAAAAGCGATGAAATGCCTCATCGATCTCCTTCTCCGTCTTGAAACGCCGATCATGTAGATGTTTTTTTAAGTTAAAGAACAACCAGTTATAGCTCATGGCCAAATCAGGTAAATAGTTTACGTAAAAAGTCAACTGTTTCCTGTGCCGTGTGTGACAATGCATTGTCGTGATGCAACATTATCTCGACAATCCTGACTGATACCTGGACTTCAGCTAAACATTTCGTGGTGTACCACTGTACGTTCATTTTCGAGATCAATTCCTTTGACTAATTCTGTACTCTGAAAGACAATTGAGTACATAACTTTTTTGATAGATCTTTGCTTATATTGCAATGGTTCAGGTTCGATTATTTTTGTGAATCCACACATGGTTCTTCTGGCAAATGGGAACATCGGAAAAAGAAATGTATGTTTAATCACCTGCTTTGATTTTGAAAAGAATAGATGACCGCCATTACGCAACATTTCTAAGGTTTCTCGTGAGATTTTTACTCGCTATGCTTCTAAGAAATTGTTCAACACGACTAACAGTTTTGTTCATATGAAGATGTTCAAGTAAACTTGAATTGACTGTTGTGGATCCAACACTAAGGCTTGTCCCAATCATTAAATAGGTGCATCTTGCATGTTCTTCGTTCGCAGGTAGCACTCGCTCAATGCAGTTAACAGTCACTGATGAACAGGGTTTATCAACACGTGGCTCATAACCAAACTACATCTATCCTCTTTCAAATTCACTGTACTACCGAAAACCAGTTGCCTATGATGGATTTTCGTCTTCAAGCGCGCGTTGCAACCATTAAGCGCTTTGTTCTTCACTTAAATAATTTTGTAATCGTGGTAGATCATCTCGCGCACATGTTCTCTGGACAATGCCATGCTTGAATGATAAATAAAAGAAATTTGACACTTTTTACCTTATTTGTAACGCGTTTCTACGATACAAACTAAACTAAGGTACAACAAATTATGTATATCTACACCATTGGAATAAAAGTGAGTAAAACCCCTTATGACAATTCAAAGAACTGCCATCTAAATGACTCAATGAAAAAATATGCAATTTAATAATGTAAAACCTGTAATTCAACACGGAGTATTGTTTTTATTTTTTACACACATTTGTGTGTAAGGGTTCTTTCATGAAGCCTCTCATACGGACATCGTTATTCACAATACGTCGTTTGATACAGTTCAACATAAAATAGTAGCTTTACATAGCATGATCTACAGATTATTCAATGTTCCTTAATCGTCACATAATTTCGACAAATAAACAAATAGCTCTTAATAATGGTTGCAATCCAAATATTATAACTGAATTAACTAACAAATAACGGAAACTCAAAGTAATAGAATTTGTTTACCCAAAATCTAAAGATCAACACGGTAACCTCACATACGTTGGGAAAGTTAGCCATAATTTAAAACAAATACTGAAAAATTTTAGTTACACATCTCATTCCGAAAGAATAGTAACTTATACGAACACATCAAAAATAATAAAAGTAAGATAGATAGGTAGGAAAGAAATCTGATGTATAAAAAATTAGCTGTGGTAGTTGAAGTAAGATGTATATTGGTAGAACGTTACAAATTTCAATAGAAGAGTCAATGAACATTATCCTAGTTTCATCAATAAAAAACAAATTCTATTTACGCAAACCATTTAATAAAAGAAAATCAGAATTTCAACCAACATTTCAGAATCTTCCTCTAATAAAAACTTGATATTTATTTTTGGGAATCCCATTAAATCAATAGATATAAATGTTCAAACATATTTTTGAATGAACAAGTAGATTTTGACCATAGTTTCCATTCACTTAATTTATAACCGACTTAGTCTTTCGGTAAAAATTCTGTAAATTGCCCTAAGAAGCATTAGTGGTTTTTATTTCAATGGTATAGATCATATACCGGGTGGGTCAACTAAAACGAAAAAGACTCAATAACTGTTGAACTATTCGTTTCTGGACAAAAAGCAGAAACATGTAAATTTTTGTCTGAAAGGGGACATCTTCTAACATAGAGTGATTTTATTTTACATCAACCCCTTAAGCAGGGGTGCACAAAACTCAATTTTTTGAATAAGGAAGATAGGTCGAGCGATACCTCATTGGAAAGCTCTTTCGATTCTCAACACAAATGTGTAATAATTTTTGGGTTTTGACATATTCGGAAGAAGATACAGGCTGGTTCGTCAAAAGACGAGTTATTTTCAGTGATTGCAAAATCTGTCGATTTAGAATGAACATTCACCAAAATACTGTTGTATTTTGAGGAAAAATATCTTTAAGCAGTGGTGCTTTCACTACACCCCCTCAGATAACCCCTCAGATGAAGGTATCAACCCTTCAAATCTTCGAATTGATCAGTGAGTTTGAGTAATAACTCATTAGAAAAGTTTTAGAATTTGCAGAATATTGTAGACAAAATTTTCGCTTCATCTGCATTGTGATGAAGATACAGGGTGAATTAATAGAGCGCGATACAGTGTTTGCGAGGTCTGCTGATTCTAGATGGAGATTCAGAACACGTTTGTTTGGTTTTCAAATAATAGAGCTTATTCATAGAATTATCTACATGTTGGTGAGTAGGTGAAAATTTAAAATTGAAAAAACAATTGAATTTATTGTACCTGATACATTTTATAGAGCAACTCGGTATCAATCTAACAAATGTTCAAAGTGTTCGCCGCCAACCTCCAAACACACATACAGATTTTGCTCGAAATGTTCCTGGACAGTAAGTAGCATTTCAGGGGTAATACGATAACACTGGACTACAATCCGTTGTCGTAAATCCACCAAATCTGCTGGATCAGTTCTATATATTTGACTTTCTAAGTGGTCCCATAAAAAATCCAGTGGTCGGGAGAACGTGGGACCATTTTGTAAGGCCTCTTATTACGATCCATCGATCAGGAAATTCTCGATCTAGATATTATCGAACAGGAAATACAAAATGCCTGGTGCACCATCCTGCTGAAACACAACATCCTCTTCTAAATAGCGAGGATCGTTTTCCAAAATTTCAGTTATGGCCGGATTGATTAGTTCTTCAGTAGTTGGGGATACATTTCTCCCGTCAGATTTCTATTTTTCAGGATATTGGGTATGTACTCCACGAAAAATTCTGGGATTAGAGTCCGACGAGAACCAGCAGTTATGACGATTAACATTGCCATTCAAAAAAAAAGTACATCCATCGGAGAAGCAAATATTGTAGAGAAAGTGGGGATTGTTTACGATTCGCTCACTGTTATTTCACAGAATTGCACTCTGCGGTAGAAGTCATCCTCATTCAATTCCTGGACCATCTTCATTTTATACGGATGGAATTTGTATTGTTTGACTCACACCAATTTCACTCTCCAATTTTCTTGTACTCAGAGTGGGATCAAACACTACTTCTCCAAGCAACGCAGTTTCTATTTCCTCATTTCGTATGGGTCTATGGACATGCCTTCTTTTCCTATTCTGAACAGGGGCAGTTTCTCTAAATTTTTCCATCAACTCCCAAATGTACTTGGAACTTACATGTTTGTCTTCATGGCGTTCATTGAAAATAACAGCTGCCCTATTTGCACAAGTATTACTGCAGGAAAAATTTTCAATAATTCCTACTCTTTCAGCTATTGAATAAACCATTATACTGGTATGGATGCAACCCGTGAGTGTGAAAAGCAGCTAAATAAACAAACAAACTAATTCGAATTTCATTCATCAGATACAAGCAATTTGGAAAAAAAAACAAAAACTGCAGCATTTGTTGTTGAGAAATCTGCATTAATTCTGTGTGATTTCGGATGAATATTTTTCTGTAACGAGAATTTTACTTGAATTCGTTTTATTTCAATCTTGGATACCATGCCGTTAAAAGCTTTTCATATACGACGATCGGTTGAGTATGCGGTCGTGAGGCGTGCGGACCATTACCCTAGTGGTTGTGTTCAGATGTCTGCGTTCCATCAATCCACCGATGGGGAACATTTTTTGCGATTCAACCGATGACACGGAACGATCATCGCTTCTTTGTGAAAAGGCTCTTTTATACTGTGTATGAATTTCTCCATGATCCACCCTGTATCCTCATTGAAATGTGATCGGATTTGAAAATTCGTTCACTGTAATCAGATAATTCTAAATACCTATCCAATGAGCTATAACTCGGACTAACTGATCAATTCGAAGATATGAAGGGTTGATACCCTCATCTGAGGGGTTTTCTGAGGGAGTGTAGTGAAAGCACCACTGCTTAAAGATATTTTTACCCAAAATACAACAGTTTTTCGGTGAATGTTCATTCGAAATCGACAGATTTTGCAATCACTGAAAATAACTAGTCTTTAGACGAATCAGCCTGTATCTTCTTCCGAATATGCCAAAACTCCAAAATTATTAAACATTTGTGTTGAGAATCAAAAAAGCTTTCCAATGAGGTATCAATCGACCTATCTTCCCTATTCATGTCAAATAAAATCACCGTATTGTGAAAGATGTCCCCCTTCAGACAAAAATTGACCTGTTTCTGATTTTTGTCCAGAATCGAATAGTTTAGCATATATTGAGTCTTTTTCGTTTTAGTTGCCCCACCCGGTATAATTCGTTGTACATGGGTTCATTTTTCATTTTGTGTCTGTCTGATGAAGGGCTGTGTCGTTGGAACGAGTTAAAATAAAGTAAAAAAGTATAAATCAAATTTCTTCTATTTATCATTTGAAATGGATTCGCATTAAGAAACGGCCACTAGTATTATATTCCATGATTCGATGAGAAATAGACGTTATACCGTTCAGAGCAGCGACTCAACTGAAGTCAGACTTTTACTAATTAAAGATGAGGGTTTTTAAAAATGCAATGTTTTCAGATCTCCCTCCTGTAGTTTCGTGGCATCTCTAAGTATACGGCATAGACCACGTAATAAGATATAAGTCTAGATAATTTCCAGATTGCTTCTTCAACAAATCGGAGATTTCATTGAAACCATCATGAAATCTGTGTACAAATGCATTCGTATTTATAATATCTTGAAAATCTATTTAAATACAATATATCGAATCATGAATGCCCTAGTTTTCAAGGATTAGTTTAGTGGTGCGAAAATTTTTCCAAAATCTCTCTGCGTATTCGAGTTATTCGAAATTTATTGAATTTTTGGAGAAAACGCAATTCGCGTATATCTCGGTTATTATTATAGTTACATAAAAATGAGTTCGAGATCCAAAAGGCATTTTTTTGAATATTATCCAATGGTGTGAAAAAAAAATTCGGTTTAGCGGTTTTCAAGTTATAATGCAAACATGCTTTTTCCACCACAGTGTATTTTATCGAATGCGGTATTTTTTCCTTTTCAAAAATGTATTACACAGGTACTCAATTTTCGAATTCACTACCCTTTTCAGAAAAAACCTGAAATTGTCTCCATACATTAATTTGATGTGTCCATCAACGATTCACATTATTTAGGATTTGATTGAATTGAAAACTTCCCAAATGTTTTCAATTCGATGCTCACGTCAATAAACATTGAAATTAATTCATTATTCAGTGAACATTGTAGATTCAAAAATGATTGGCTGAAAAGTTTTTGTTCTGATTGAAAAATGTTCGTGAATTCTGAAAACTCTGAAAAATTAGACATATCTAATCTAACATCACAAGTCTATATTCCAAAGACTGAAACCGAATAATAAAAACTGGTTTTATTAAACTATTCGGAGAAAACAGTTACGATAAACAAGATAATCTAAGATTTCGCGAATTATCAGAAAAAATGAGTTTCAAGTTTTCATAAGATGAGCAAATCTCTGTTTCTACAGAATTTGGCGATGGTCTAAGGAAAAGTGGAGAAAAATCCTGAGTTTTCCCAGTATGCTATTTGGACTGATGAAATGAGGGTAACTATTGACAGATTATCCAATCGCAGTCATAAGCATTACTGATTCGATGTCAATTCCCATTGGGAAGTGAATGCTCAACCCCAAATGCGATCCGTTTGTAATGCTTGGTGGATGTTAATGAACCAGTGTGCCATTTTTGTCATTTTTGAATAAAATCTTCGTGGAGAACTTTGTTATGGTATAATAAATAAGAACATAGTCAAGGGTTTATTAGATGAAATTCCTTTGGCTCAAAGAAGGTTAGTTTCGTTTCCAGCATGACGCCTCCACACCAGAAAAGAAATGTTTGAGAACCTTCAGTCTGTCGGTGATAAATGGATAGGAATGAGAGGACTAGTGAGATGGCCACCTCATTCATCATATTCAACCCGTTGAAACAAAACTTAGGAAATTGTTTAGCTACAGGCAATATTCAAATTCAAAATGCACGCGGAAGTGTTTATGGTCGTTGCAATTCTTGCATTTTCAATAATGATAATACTTTTGAGTATTTGAATAGGACGATGGACAAGCATCAGAAAACTGCCGCATTTGGTCCAACGTGAAAACAAGAGAATATTGAGAACAGTGGATGTATTTTCAAAAAACCCTATTAGAAATTTTGACTATCGGATTGACCTATGCAAAACCAACTTTAATGAACATTTGACTGCTATAATTTTTCAAGCCTAAATGACATTGATAAATCCTCAAAATAAAGAATACAACATGGACCAATAATGGATATTTATAGTTTTAATTTGTGTTCACTTTCCTGGGCCCCATTCGGTCAACCCTGCGAGTTAGAATAGATGGAAATTTTTACTCACCCGCATTTCCATATAGGGGCATCATTTCTCCCTGCAAACATATCATGAAGACGAGGCTGGACGCAAATATGAATCCCGTTAAAAACATCACTGTTTTGAATAATCGGTAGCCTGCAAAATAAATTACAGAGTTAATAAACATTCGAAACGAAATATATGAATGAGGTAGCAGGCGGTTCGTTCTCGTTAGCAATACAGGCATATTGCGACTATATATTGCTTTTCTTGATTCACTAATGTATTCCATTCATCAATAAGACAGGCAAAATGAAAACGTACAAAGACCAAAAAGAAGGCTGCATCTTCAGTTTATCCAATAGACAGAACTTATATTGTAAATAGTGATAGGAATAAAACAACAAAGATGTACAAGGTGGTCAACAGCTAAGTAAAATAGGACCGAAACTTTCACAAGATTATTTCCATATTGTTCTGTCCATCTGTCACAGTTTTTTTCCTCGAGTGAAGTACGTAGCAACTTGAAAGATTAATATAATAATTATTATCTATTATTGATTAATTTATTAATAACAACTAGCACACAAAAAAAAGTCAAAATCCACTAAGGTGACCAATGAGTTTATATATGTTTTTTGGGTCGCTGGTTCCGAATCTGCGGTCGGTTTTTTTCGCATTAGGTAGTTTTCAAGTTCATTTGAAGGTCAAATCCAGGAAAAGGTTAGAAAAATCTGAAAAAATTTATAAATGGGTTTATTAAAATGTTGAATACGAATCCGATTTCGATTGGTTTTTATCAGTTGAAGTTTATGAGTCAAAGTCATTTGAAGGGCAATTAATAGGTTATGTTGAAATTTGAAGAAAATCATAAATAGGATATAAGAGTCGCTGAGACTAAATCTTAGCTCTTTTGCATCTACATCAAACCACGTACAAGTTCATTATTATATAAAGGAATTGACATGTCCCCATAAAAAATTGAGGTGTTCATGTTTTTTCATGTTCCGCTCATACGCACTCTCTTAAAATCAAATGATCGGCGCAAGTTTTTTTCGCTTTTTGCCTCTGGTTTCACTTTCTCTTTTCAGTGACCAGGAGTAGTCTGCCATCATAGCGACATTCCATCTGAATTGGTAGCGCTTCCCCATTTCTCGTATGTTGATGGTGGCGCTCCCCTTGTTCTTCATTGTAATCGCCACAATTCTCTTGGAATCCAGATTTCCTCTTCTTTTGTTTTCTAACATTTTTTCACTATTTGCTTGAAACTAAGCCACGCAGCCCTCTGAATTTTTGTCATTGTAAGAAGTGTATCCTTATTTCGGACCATAAAAAATGCCTCTTTCCAACTTGACATAATTTATTTGGAATTTTTTTTTCCAAGTATTTATAACATCGACCATTTGCATCTGAGGCTTTCACAAATTGCTTCATAGCTTCTAGTTTGATGTGTAATAGAGGAATCAATACTTTTATTACTTTATTACTTTTACTTTTAATCGACCAGTGTCGGTTCAATCTTATTTCCTCTTCCTTTTTCAGGTCATTTATGGTTTATGATTCATAAAACCAAATCAGAGATTCCCGATTTACCCCATGAAAACAACCCGATATGGATCACCCAATGGAGACCACCCTATGTGGACCATCCAATGAAGACTGCCCGATGAGACTTCCTAAATGAGGAAAACCTAATGAGGACTACTTAAATGAGGAGAACCTAATGAGGACTACCTACATGAGGAAAACCTAATGATGACTACCCGATGAGCACTACTTGATGGAGAAAACCCGATGAAGACGTATATATACATAAACATATATATACGTATAGACGATAAAGACTATTTGGTTAGGATGGGAAAGTCGATCAAGTCTGTTTGGAATTTCATATTATTTTTTATTTTGCTAAGGTGAAGAAAAGAACATATTATTTGGAAACTATCACGTACAGACAACATTGTTGCCTCTGTGATTATGCTTGTTCAGTAAATGTAAATTACTTATATAGAACTATATAAATTATATTATTATTTATTATCGTGGACTTATGCAATATCTCAGCTGTTAGCTGGATATAATTTACATTTCCCAGATTCAGCAATCAAAGGGAATAGGCTCGTATACAATATACTTGACATAAATTTCCTAGCTATCCTACATGTATTAAGAATTACAGCTTTTTGCATCTTTATATAGGTATTCTTATGCAAATCTAATTTTTTGAGGCTATCATCCAAAGTTTTGGGTATTAATCCAGTCGAGGATACGATGACAGGAACAATATCTATTTTCTCGAAGTGCCACATCTGCTTGATCTCAATAGCAAGGTCTGTGTATTTGGACTTTTTCTCCTGGAACTTGTTCAGCACGTTGTTATTATTCGGTATTGCGACATCCACCTGCATGGCTGTTCTGGCTCTCTTATCATACACCACTATGTCCGGCCTATTATGCGTCACCATTCTGTCAGTGGTAACAGGCCTATCGTAGTATAATCTGATAGAGTAATTTTCCAATACGGGCGCCGGTTGATACTTGTAATATAGCTGGAAGGTATTCAGAAGTCCGTACTTGTGTGCAAGTTTCTGATGGATAATGTTGCACACTTGATTATGCCGGTGAAAATAGTTCGTATTTGCCAGTTGCTCGCAACCCGACGTAATATGCTGTATAGTCTCCGATCTTATATGGCATTTTCTGCACTTATTTGTTTGTGATGTTCCGTTCGTAATAATAAATTTTTTGTAGTTGTTTGTAGCGATCACTTGGTATTGAATGGCCATAAGGAATCCTTCTGTTTCCGCGAATGATTCTCCTTTCATCAACCATTTATTGGATATTCAAGTATTAGTGCAAAAAAATGGAACGGATTCATTCCAGATCAAAGGCTTTCATCTTCCGAAACACCATTCACATCTCAAATTTCAATTGTTTCATTTTTTTGCACTAATACTTGAATAGCTCAGGGCTATAGATAGTCTCCTCTATTTTTCAGTAGCTCATTCTGTATCTTCTACAGTTGTCAATCAAAAATGAAAATTCGTTCACAGGGATGCAGACAAAGATAATATCTTTCTTTCGAGGTATTACTCGACCCATCTACCCTCTTCCAAATTTTCAAGGAAGCCAACCCTGCTCTAGGGGTTGGAATTCGAGATGAGGATGGTATTTGATGATGACTGCCATTAATCAGTATGTCAGTATGGATCTGTTAAATTTTACCTCACTGAAACTTGAATAGTCTCAGGGAAATAGTCTTTCCTATCTTTCAGTTGCTCACCCTGTATTTTTTACAGTTTTCAATTAAAAATGGAAATTCGTTCAAGGCGATGTAGACAAAGATACCACCTTTCTTTTGATTTATCACTCGACTCATCTTCCTATTCAAAATGTTCTAGGACCCTCGCTTAGGATATATATATATATATATATATATATATATATATATATATATATATATATATATATATATATATATATATATATATATATATATATATATATATATGATGGGAAAAATATCTTGAATAATTCTTCTTGTCTCAAGTTTACATATGTAGACTCCTCATGAAGTTTATTGCGGAAGATATTTGTCCCATCAAATATATACCGACGGGAGGTTTTTTGGGAAACAGAGGCTAAGAGCACTATTCCAGCGGGATTATTTCGCTCGTTTTCTACCGTTGATGTGATTCACGGAACGGCGAAAGATGAAAGATGTCTCCCAAATGTTTGGAATTTTAACGTTTCCACATCTGTTTGTTATTGTTCGTACAAGATGCCGTGTCGGTGCATAGAGGGCGACTCTCATACGTATGTACGAGGTGCGTCCTTTCTGGAATCGATAGGGTACCACGATGTAGCTTGATAGGATGCTAAGAAGCGATATGCGAGACTGATGAGCTCCTAATAAGGGCGAAACTGCAGTCTGCCGCTTCATTTCTCGGCATCTTGTTTAGTTGCACTATTTTGGCACTTGAGGTCTGCGTGCATGGCGGGCAGATTTGGGAACTAGCTCTTGTCAGGAAGGATTATTCATTGATTTACGGAATTTTTAATAATTCTTCTTGTCTCGAGTTTACACACATATATATATATATATATATATATATATATATATATATATATATATATATATATATATATATATATATATAACTCGACAAGAAGAATTATTAAAATTCTTCTTGTCTCGAGTTTACACACATATATATATATATATATATATATACATATATATGTATGTATGTATTCATCAAGTTGATTTTTTCGAAGAGTTAATAATTCTGCTGATCTGAAATGGGAATCAGGAACAGCGCGATATTATTCTCTTAAGAAAAAACTAGATTTCTTCCGTTTGATTCAATAAATAACAATGATGTTTCGTTTTAATGGCATGTGCCGATTTGTTATCAACCTTTTCATGTATGAATTTTTTTTCAGATCTGTAAGATCCAGTTTCTTTTGGTTATTTGTTAAAAACACAGGTACTTCCGTTGGTACTATTTTCCATAGTTTTAATAACCTGAAATAACGGTTATTCAATTGATGATGGTGTACATACTATAGGAATTGTGAGTTTATTTTGCAGGAACAATAACTGCGGAAGTTTACGGAGTATGAGAAATGATTTTCCCAACACGATATCGCTCCCCTGCAGGACCTTTTTATTGATTTCCACTAAGAACAGTTTTGTCATCAATGGATCGCAAATAATGGGCCGAGTTATGGACGCGAGGTTCACCCGATTTGTTAGTATCAGATTTTTATATTTGGGAGATAATCAAGAACGAAACATGCGAGATTTCATTAACTTATATCCAAGCATTGAAAAAGCAATGCAAAATTTACAACGAAAAGATATCAAAAAAGTAACTCACAACGAAGTAATCCGAAAATACTTAACATGCTCCGAATTCCAAGACATTCCATCTATTTCATTGATTCGGTTGTTTTCTTCAAACAAATAAATAAAAAGAATTAATTGAATATTTCTGCTGGTTTAATTCAATTTTTGAACGAATTCGAACTTACAAATATATTCAAATTATCACACAAACTATATTGATATGAAAGAACTATACTACCCAAAAAGAGTAGATAAATTCTGCGTAGATCACAAGGTTGGATGTAAATAAGGTCTTTGGTGTAGTAACACGTTGAAACGTGTACGGTCTTCCGACTAAATTTTTAAAAATAGGTTTACTTGAACCGGAATATTACATTGATTAAACTAGCAAACTATCATATTCCTCTGACTCGTATTTCAAGGAAAAATTGCAATTTTCAGTTACTCGTAAAATACCCTTAACGTTATATAATCATATAATTTACACCGATGTATTTGCATCGCGATGAAATACTATCCATACTCCAAAATTAGTAATAATAATTAGTTGACCCAAAGGACCCTCTTTTATGTCCAAACACATAATATAATGTACAGCAATTTATATTCAATGCCTTTCGTGTACTAACATGGGATAAAATCAGCAAGATGCACGTAATGATGCTAGATAACAAATTCTTATATTATCCTTGAACCGCAACATAATGTCAATAGTTCACAGATAGAAAATCAGCCGATAGTTTCAAGCAGAAAATGGTGTAAATTTGATTTATTTAAAAGAGAATAACTATCATTTCCAACCATTTTGAAATGGTTTACCTTGCTACCAAATTGATATGAAATTATTCAAGCGCCCCCCGTGTATGCATTTCACATGTTAAACTACATAGATCGTTACGTCAGTTGCCTAACCCAACCTTTTCGAGATGTAAGGCTCTGTTCTGTTATCGTATGATAGCTTCGCTCCTTGGCAAATATCTTACTAAGAAAAACAACATCAAGTTGTCATTTAATTTAGTTTATCTATTGGAAGTATCTATTCAGCAACTGTATCATAAATTGTAATCAAATTAATTACATACATTTTCAGTGAACGTATTAACATTAAACACCTTTATTTATATTTCATACATTATATTTCATACAGAGTGTTCTATCTCAAACGAGCCACTCTAGATATTAAGTTTGTTATCCTGTATTGATTGGAAAAAATTGCCGAAACACGTCGAATAAGTTTCTTTGGAGGGCATCTTTTGACGTATATTTGAGGCTTGAACGAACAACCACCTAAGAAGGGAAGCTTCGACTCCTTAAAAATTGAATAGAGCAAAACAATCGAGCGATACCTCATTTGAAAGCCCACAATCGGTAGGACAATAGCTATTTTGACGAATCTTTTCGCCCAAATTTTTTTTTTCTGGAACGAACTACTTGGAATATTCTGAAAGTTATCAAGGTTATTGAAAAAAAAATCAATTTTTGTTATGCAAGGAAACCTTCGAGTATAGTAGGTAGAAAACTTTGTTGTAATGTCTTCTGGAAGGCGTTTTTACATAGTTCAACTATCCCAAGAAGATTTTATTGTTTTATTTGCAATTTTTCTCATTTAATGAGATAAATTCTCACCAAGTATGTATGAATGAAAACAAATTAATGAAAACATTTTTGTCTTAATTTTCTGTTCTTAGAAGCAAGGACATTGTTCCATCATTTGATGCATTGTGAATCAATCATTAATAATAATAAATAATAAATAATAATTTCTTTATTTCAATCACTCTACAGCATACGTATCAATAATATTCTAGTATGTTTACATAGAATATGGAACAACTAATACAATGAAACAAAGACGTAAAATTGAACTTAATATTATTCTTTATACCTAATTAAGCAATAGAAAACCATTGAAGGTAGCCCTTGTGCATGGTTTTATATGCGTATAAGTATTTAACAAAGAAGCCTTAGTAAGAGAAATACAAAAGAAAAATTCGACCAATACAGAACACGAAAAAAGAAAAATAACCATTCCCAGTGAAAACAATACAATTTTTTTTGTAGGCGGTTGGTTTTGATTGATCTATCTGATTGGAGCATTTTTAATGTCGACCATAGATAACATCAATGAGCGTGGATTCGATAGTAGCCACTTTTTAACTTTTTTCTTGAACAAATTTATAGAGACTAAATTTCTTAACCTTAAAGGTAGCATATTAAAAGCTCTGGGCGCCAGAAATGTGAAACATCTCTGACACACTGTTTTAGCCATTCTAGGAAGCAAATAACTTCCTGTTGCATATCGGGTCCGAAAACCATGAGAAATTAAATGATCCTCACTTTTATTGCTTACAAAATACACAAGCATTCTACTACAAAAAAGCTGCCTCAAATCCAGTAGCTCAGCTTCATGAAATAATTCGTCTGAGGGGTAAGTAATATTTCTTCCCAATATACATTTAATGACTCTTTTATGTAATACTTCTAATTTCTTTAGGTAGCAAGTATCTACACCACCCCATACAAGGATCCCATAAACCAACAAAGACTGAACCAATGCCGAGTAGAGGACCTTTAATTGAGTCACATCACAGAATTCCCTACAGTATTTGAACAAAGGTAAGAGACCTCGTACTTTCCTTGACACTAACAATACGTGAGAGTCCCATCGAAGATGAGAATCCAACACCACCCCGAGGTACTTGACTGATCTTGTCTGTCTTATTTGAATAATATCATTCTCCACTTGAATATTTAAATGATTGTAATCTGGCAATGAGGTTATATAACTCGCAAAAGGTACATATACAGTCTTTTCAGGATTATAAGTGAGACCCTTCTCCCTCAGAAAACTCAAGATCAATTCAAAATCAACTTCACACTTCTCCTTGAGAGATTTCCAAGAAATATCTTGGTAAAGGATAGCTGTATCATCAGCAAAAGATATTATTTCCCAGAAGTATTCAAGGCAAAGAGGTCATTAACAAAAATACAAAACAATATTGGTCCTAAAACTGTCCCCTGAGGGACTCCACATTGAACTATTGTCTCAGAGCTTCTGACACCGTCTATCTCTACAACTTGCTCTCTTTTACTCAAATAATTTCTCATTAACTTATGAGAGTTTCCTCTAAATCCAATATTTTCTAGTGTTTTAAGCAAATCACAATGACAGACGGTGTCAAAAGCCTTCGATAGGTCAACAAATATACATAAGACTGGGACGCCTCCATCCATTGCCTCATAAATTTTTGATAATAGGAGTGCCATTGCATCCTCGGTCGATTTTTCAATTCTGAAACCGAATTGTCTAGATGAATGTACCTTAAATTTTTCCAAAAAACTATTAATTCGTTCCTTGAGAACTCTTTCAAAAATCTTTCCAAACATTGAGATAACCGAAAGTGACCTGTAATTACATGGAAGCGTCCCATCACCTCCTTTCAAAATAGGTCTAACAATAGCAATCTTGAAAATCGAAGGAAAATCACCTTCGTTAATACACTTATTTAAAATAAATGCCAGAGGATGAGAAATCAATTCAGACACTTTCTTAAGAGTTTCCGCACTTATACCGTCATAACCTGGTGACTTACTAGATTTCAATCCTCTAATAACACATTGCACTTCCTCAGGAGAAGTCTCGACAAATCCAAAAGAATTGGAAGTTCGATGAGGCTCGTAAATTTTTCTTGACGGTTTGCGTATTTCTGACGCCATCCTGGTTCCAATCTCGGTAAAATATTTATTGAAATAATTTGCAATATCTTCTCTGTTTGTTAGGTAACTGTCATTTTCTCCCCGTATGCGATCAATATTAGTCGTCTTTAGATTTTTACCCCTTATTTTGTTCACAGTTTCCCACAAAAGCTTAGAGCTACTTTTATTCTTATTTATTTGAGATTTGAAATAGTTATTTTTAGTTAATTTCATTAAATTGTTGAGTCTATTCCTGTATTCCCTATATGAATTATTTATTTCAATATCACCTGGATTCAGAAGGACTTTCCTGTACATCTCATTTTTATGATTGATGGACTTCAATAAACCATCTGTCACCCACTCTTTTCGCTTTATCTTTTTTTTTTGTAGTTTTATTCTTGCAGTACAAGCTTCCACATAGCCAATTACAGTTTTGGCGAATACCTTTGAAATCTCTTCCGTATCAGTACCACAGTATACAAAGCTCCATTTCTCCTCCTTCAGACATCCTTTCAATTTTCCGAAATCAATTATGTTTTTGAACTTTTTATTGTTTGTAGGCACCTGTGGCGATAATGCATCAGGACATCTAATACCAAGGAGAGTAGGATTGTGATCCGTTATATTGATTCTGCATACTATTGGGCAGAAGTCACTGAATGGAAATGAACTCTTTATGAAGATATGGTCAAGACATGTCCTTGTGTTGCCCTGGGATCTAGTATACGTATTTATTGCTGAAACGTAGTCCTCCTCATAAAGTATATTTAGATACTCTTGTGTTACGTTATTCTCATGATCAAGGATATCTATATTGATATCCCCCAGAAGAATGGACACGTCATGATTTCCCCGACACTGGCTGAGAAACGGCTTTAGGTTATCGACAAAGTCGGATGCTTTCAAGCAAGGTGGTCTGTAGAGAGCTAGTATCTGGACAATTACTTTCTTGGAAATATGGATATATAGATTTATAGCATTTATTTCAGAGATTTTTATTACTTGATGTTGCCATTTAAATTTATCTTTAATAAATACTATTGTTCCGTCGTTCCTGTTTATATCTCCTGCATTATAAATGGTGCTGAATCCCTTAAAACGATACAGATCAACATTATCGAGTTGGTGCGTTTCTGTAAGTACTATACAGTCAAATTCGGTTTTCAATCTATCCAAAGCAATACTCAACTCATCCAGATTTTTAGATATACTTCTTATATTATTGTGGAAGACCCTGAAACCATTTCCGCACATCAATCCGTCGCAATCCCCCAAATCATTAATAACTTTCGTCTCTATAATTATAGGTCTAACATCCCGGACGTAGGCATCCATATTCAATATCAACAAAATACTACTTAAGTGTGGACCTTGTTACTGGGCCCTTTTTTTCCTTGTTACCTGGATGTATTAAGTTTTCACTAAAATTTTTCGGTTCATCAGCGGTTTTTTGTTTTTCCAATTGTTGTATAGTGATAGTTTGTCCCTCGATTATAAGTGTTCTTTCTTGTATCTTTGCTTGTTTTCCCCTGTTTCTGGCTTCATTCATATGATTTACCAACATTTTATGTTGAGCTCTTTCTTCGGGCGATAAGTCCGGTGATAAGAAGATACTGGTCCCTTTTAACTTATTCGCTCCTTTAAGTATTTGACATTTCTTTCTGTAAGATATTAATTCTACTATAACAGGTTTTTTTGCCCCTTTTCCAACCTTATATTTATCATTTATATCAGAACTGTTTAGTTCAACCTGCAGCGGATTTCTCGCAATGTCGATAACTTTTTCTTCGATATTGCCAACTTCAGGGTCAAGACCATGAATTGAGTTACTACTTTCATGATATGGTTAGAATTTTAAAAATAATTATGGTGTACATATCGCAAGAACGTGTTGAGCTGATGAGCATTAATTACCAACATCAAAATTGTGTCCGAGTGGCAGCAATGATATTTAACCAAAACCATGTTGTATGTAACGTTTGCATAAGTACGTAATAGAACTGCTATATAAATTCATTGAGACGACTTCAGTAATGGATTCATTACTGAAGTAATTTTTCAGAATTCTACATAAATACCTAATATGTTCCATCCGTACAAAGAAGTCCTATGGAGTGGCCTGCCAGATCCACAGATCTTAACACTCTACACTTTTTCTTGCAGGCACCTCTCAAGTCCAAATGTTTTGTGACTCGAGAATTTGGACTATCTAGACCAGCGAATTGTGGATGTGTGTCATGAAATAACTCCCATTTTCTCCGGATAACGAGTGCCGAATACTGGAAGATTTTGCCCCTCTGGTGGAAAGGGATTCTCATCACCCTCCCATCAACTTTATCTTTGATATGCAAGTGCAAAGTATACCAAACTTGGTTGTGAATCACGCGGTTCAGAAGCAGTTCAATTTCAGAAAAGCAAATTTTAATGTGATGTATGACATGATTCTCAATGCCGATTGGTCAACAGTTATGGAAGTGGTGGACGATCCTGATGTGGCTTGTCGAAAGTTCTACTCCATTCTACGGGAAATTTTCGAAAAAACAGTACCTCTCAAGTCCAGCCGCAAGCGCCGTTTTCCAACATGGTATACCTCGGATTTAATTGAAAGTATTTTGATTGCAGAAAAAGCCTTCAATAGTTATAGAAGGCATAGGTCCGAGTTTCACTACAATAAATTCAAGTCTTTGGGGAGTATTGTGAAATCTAAAATGAACACAGCTCATGAGAACCTTATTCGAACATCCGAAGAGCGAATTTCTAGTGATCCTTCTGACTTCTGGTCATTCATTAAATCAAAAAAAGGCCATTCACGTATACCAGGAGAGTTGAGAGATGATGAAAGGACATATGAGAAGCCTGAAGACATTGTTGGTTTTTTAAATACCTTGTCTGGCGAGAAGATGGTGCCTACCCTGTAAGAGGGTATAATCATAGTGCACTCTTGAGTAGGTTCAGAGCGACAACCCTGAACATAAGAAAAGGTTTTCTTGCCTTGAAATTTTTGTTTAATCTCCTGAATAATCGTTCGGATTGTCCCTCTATTTTAGCTCAACTGAAAATTTCAGTTCTGAGACTGACCTCAAGAGATGGGCGTCTGTTTTTCCTGGGCACGCCCAGAACAAACTCACTCACACAATCTCCAATATTATTTATGTGTACAACTTATAATTCCATCTCGAGATTGTGTAATATTAATTTCGATTCGTTTACCACTATTAGTAGTGCATATCTGGACAATGTTCTCGGAAGCGCATCTGAGTTATTGCATACTTTCTTATTTTTCTACTTTTGAAATTTTCAGTTTTACTGACGCCATGAGTGTTTTCTTTCTATTTTATTTTATGCCATAGCATTTTTTTCATTTTTTTTTCTTGATTTGTTTATTTTATTTTTGTCATTTTCTGTACCGAGTAAGTTTCGAATAGCTGCATGGAGGGCAATTTGAAAATTTGATTGAATGATCATTGGCTTTAATTTTTTTTGCGAGTTTAGATGCCAGATTAAGGAACAGGCATGGTCTGTTTTTTCCGCTGGTGTTCTATTTATTCGCTTGTTTTTCACGATTGTGTTTTTCTGACACACACCAAAATTATAGATTTAAGCATTTATTGTAACTACAATTATTCGAATTTTTGTAAATCCTCTCTTTTCAAAAGAATATATATATATATATATATATATATATATATATATATATATATATATATATATATATATATATATATATATATATATATATATATATATATATATATATATATATATATATATAAAAATATATATATATATATATATATATATATATTTGTAAACATGAAAACAATAAAATCTTTTCAAGATTGTTGTTGTTTGTGAGAAAGGCTTGGCAAAATACATTATAACAGAACTTACTTTTCTTATTTAAAACCTCAAGGTAAGTGAATTTACTGGTGAATGCACGCACACGCTAACTACCTTCGAAATATTTCCCTTCAGAACAGAAATTGATTTATTTCCCTTCTTTCTCTAATCTTGAAAATAATCGAAATATTCAAGGTGACTCGTTTGAGATAAAAAATAATTCTTTGCGAAAAAGATTTGTGAAAATTATTTGTCGTACACCGTTGTGAAGTCACTCTGCGGAGCTTTCGAATGAGTTCAATTCCTTTGCCCTATTGAAGGGTTGAAGCACCCCCTCTTAAGACATTGTTCGTTAAAGCCTCAAATATATGTCGAAAGAACAACAAACAAAATCATTCGATGTATTTCAGCAAATTTTACCAATCACTGCGGAATAAGAAATATACAGTGTGGCTTGTTTGAGATTGAACATTTTGTGTTTAAAAACTAATACCTGTACTATATGCCAGCATTGCTCTAATTCAAACTACGGAAAGAAGTGAAAACGTGTACAGAACCATATTGAGAACAGTGCAAAAGCAGTCACCAAGAAGTAAGGCTATTTATTCAGATACAGCATGTGCATATGCACAAAGCATAAGTAAGACCGTCTCTGGAATACTGCTCCCAAGTTTGAAACTCGGCGCCGAAGCATTCCCTGAATTTATTTGACTCTATCCAAAGGAAGCAATTCGTTGAAGAAATACGTTTAACTAGAAAACTTGAGCCCTTACACATAGGATACAAGTGTCAACTATATATTTGTACTACATTTATTATCATGAAAGACGCTCGTTAAACATCGTAGCGCAGATCCCTTTCAGGCAGTCCTATAAGCATAACACCAAACATGCCTGCTTCTTTAGGGTAGCATCTGCCTAATGGATATTTTCCTCAGTATCTACAACCTCCAACTACTCAAGAAGAGAGCCCACCGGTATTGTTAGCATCCGAGGGAGCCAATTAGGAATGATTAATTCTCCTTCACAAATGATTGTCAAAAAAAAACCAATGAGTAGAATAACGGTTAGCTACTACACATGGAAAGGTGCTTTAATTCTCGTGGTTAATACTTCAGAAAAAAGTTTTCGAATGCTATTTACTTTTTTATTTCATCTCTATAGGAAAACCTAAAATGCATTCCCCGTATCTAAATAAAAGGCATTTTAATGTGCGTCTGCAATTGTCAAGAAATTTATTTGCTCACATTTTTAATCCTCAGACTCGATTTATTTCTGGAATAAGAATAAGACATGTATCTTGATTCTTCCTCAAAGTGTATTCTGTTGGGTAACATCGCTTGGAAATCACTTATTTTTCATTGTCACGAGTATAATTCAATAAAAGCTGTTGCTATATTCGAGAATTATGTTATTCAAAGCAATAAACAAATAAAATTGGGGAATTCAGCAACCTAAATACGTTCATTTGGGAAACTCCGTTCTCAATTTAAATTTATCACTTATTCATGAGGTACTTTTTACCTTCAAACGTTTTCAGGGCATGCAGTCTTGAGAAACGATGTGTGAGAAGGGTATACCGTTACCAAGCGTTTGGATAAAGATTGGGATAGAGCTTCACTTGTGATGCGGAGTATAAATTAAATTAAATATACAATTAAACAGGAATCTAGCTAATCTGTTATCTCAGTTTTCTTTGTTTGAAAATTATATATTATGTTCTGAAGGAAACGAAGTCAAATGAATAAACAATTAAAAAATAAACTACCAAGCATCTATATTATGTTATTGTTGAGTAACTGTGAAGGCCACATATCAGTAAGTGTAGATAACGCATTGTACTATACAGGCTATTCCTCTACATAGTTCTTTTTCGGTCTATCTCTCTGATATCCCGTATATTTTACAATTTTGCTAAGAACTTCTCAACTCAATAAGTTTCGTTTCGAGGAAACTGAACTGCTTAAATTTAGAGGGAAGATCCAAATCTATCAGTATCAATAAAATAATGTTCCAAAACTTTCGAAAAATGGAATATCTTCGTTTTTGGGATTTTCTTTGAAGAATATTACCCTGTACATCATTTCAAAAATTTTGGTTTATGACTCCCAAATATTTATATCATTTGATTCATTGACTTTCTTGAAATTTTTTCACATTCATGGAATTTGATTGTTAATTATTCAACAACAGACGAAACTGTTGGAAATTATGTTGAATTTATCAGCTACTGCTCTTCTTTCGTTAAGTTTAGATATTAGATTTTTTTCCATTCAGAACGATTTTTCGCCGATCATGTTGCTAAAAGTGATATGAATTTGATCACGAATCTATTTCCAACAACGAAAAAATCTTTTCAGTTGCATCATAAATTGAGTTAGTAATAGAAAAGAGAAATAATGGAATCTTACACATTTTCAAAACGGTTTTTATTCACTTATATTATATATTATATTTGGCACTGTAAAATTTAATTTGAGCTAAGTTGAAAGAAAGCAGTCCAATGGATTTAGGTCAGGGGATTAATGTGACCATTCATTAGAACCTCCACGTACTATCTACCTTTGCTGATACAAATCATATAAAATTTTTCTTACTTCTTGCTCTCCATTTGCTTCAGGTTGGAAATTAAAAAAAGGTGGTCCATCGACTATTCCCTCGAAAATATGTGGCCCAACCAAAAAAGACCGTTATACATTCCGATCCATACGTTAACCACAAATGTATGCTGCTAATTGACTCGATTCATCATCTTTTGTAAAATATGAATAAAATTTTATAAATCGAAGATCGATTTTCTGATATCCACAAGATGAATGCGAAACGAATGGTTGGACTTGGTGCACGTAAAAAGGATGAAAATTTTCTGTCTTTAACGTTTTCCACTCTCGGTTATGTGAAATTCCAAGAGCATTGGAAATTATCCTCGAATTTGTACCATGATTTTCTGTCACTGTTTGAGAACATCATCAACTTCATTCAAATTCTGATGTTCAATTCCTTTTGTTTATGACAGGAAAGAAATTTTCCATGTTGTCGTAAATATTAGAAGACTGAAGAGAATGTTTTATGGTTATGTTGTGTCCTATTCGGGAAGCGTCTCGTATACTCCCAGACGGATTCCCTTCCAATCTGTCACAGATGCCATAAATTGAAAGAATATCCGCATATTGTCAGTGGAAACAATTTGGGAGCATCTTAAGATTATCAAATTTAAGATTCGATTATGCAAATGAAGAATGAAAGCTATCCAATGATGAAGTTTTCAATTAAATGGATTGTTCTGTGACACAAGCCGATTATGAACATGCACGATCTCACTGGTTTCTGTCTATAATTTTCTATGATTTAGGAATACTATTTGATCTCAATATAAGCCGGCTCGGTGGCGTAGGGGATATGATGCTCGTCTCCTGCGTAGAGTTACCTGGGTTCAATCCCCACAAAGTCGGTGCGATTTTTCGGATTCTGGGAATCGCTTGAGTATCCATCTTTCGGAGGAGATGTAAAGCTGTCGGTCCTGTGTTGGAAATTGAAGCTCCCTTCCCTCGACACGAGAGTCGAGGGTTAGTGAGGTGGCAGAATTCCTTGGCGTGTCATTAACCGAAAGGCAGAAATAGAGCACGTTAAAGGAAAAACAAACAAACAAACTTGATCTCAATACTAGAGTACCTAAGTTAGATGACCTATTAGAAGTTTATGGAGATTGGGTTGAGATATTTTCCTGAAATTTTCAGTTTTGGTTTTAACAAACCTCTTTTATGTCATTTGTGGTTAGACTAGAAATTGAAATGAACTTTCTCATTTTGAGAAGATAATTCTGTGTTTATTTTGCACATTTGAATTGCCCTCTCAATATTGATTTAAAAAATGTACCACTTCATAGGAATGAATTGTACGGTTTCGAAAATATTTCATTTTTTGTGAAAAAATTGTTTTTGATTGTTGCAGATAAAGTATCATAACTCGAGAATGACATAAGATAAAAAAGAAAGTCAGGCCCTCTAAGGGAGAACAAATATCGGCGTTTTAAATGCATTACAAAAAGGATTTTGAAAATACAGTACAATCTCTCTAATCCGAATCATATGTGACCAGGGCTTGTTTGGATTACTGAAATAATCGGATTATCGAGGTAATTGAAATGAAATACTAAAGAAAAGACAGGGCTGAAAAACGTGAAATATTTATTGAAAAACGTGAAATATTTATTGAAAAAGGTGAAATATTTATTGAAAAAAGTGAAATATTTATTGAAAAAATTGAAATATTTATCGAAAGAAAACGTGAAATATTTATTGAGAAACTCAAAATTATTGTGATTCACAGAAAACATTAAAATATAACTACATATTCTTAAGAAAGTGATACATTTCATTTAGGTTCTGAAGAAGTCTTGGATCGTTTTCTGTTTTAACGAACGAAGATGAGAATCTGCAGCTTCCTCTCTCAATTTATTCAATAATAATATTTGGTGCTGAGGGATATCATTTTCTGTGCACCATTCCAAACATTTGTTGAAACACAAGAGAGCTTTTTTATGTTTCACTGAATTCATGGTGACATCGCGTACTCCAAGTTCTTCTGTATCCTCGTCACTTTCTTTGTTGTTGATTATTTCAGCTACAGAGAGATAATTCTCATTATCTCCTACAATCCATTCTTCAATGTCTTCAGTTGTTAATTCTTGACCAGATACATTTCTTAGCACATCTGTCATCATGTATAGATCGCGATTTTTCTCTTCTTTCTCCAGCAAAATTTTTTCTCTCGACCGTTGAAGAGGCAACAGATCACCTGCGTCATAATCATCATCTTTTGTGAGCCATAAATTCTTCCATGATTTCTGAATTAACTCTTGGGACACAGATGACCAGGCTCTTTCAAGAGAAAACACCACGTTTTTGGGGTCTAATTGCTTCAGTAACTGCGAAACGTTATTGTCTTCTTGTCCCACAATATTCAGTAGCAACGATTTTCCATAATGCAATTTCACAATCTGTATTACATATTTATCTATTGGTTGTAATGGAGTACAATTAGGAGGTAGAAATATGACCTGAATATTTCGGTCCTCACTCATTAATTCCTTTTTTCTTGGATGTCCAGGAGCATTATCTAATAAGAGCAGAGCTTTTTGTGGCAATTTCAGCTCATTCATTCAGGAATAAATTGTTTGTGGAACCATTCATAAAAAAGTTCTCTAGTTACCCACCCTTTTCTTTGACCTTTATAATAAACAGGCAAATTGGAGCAGTTCTTGAATGCTCGGGGTTTGTTGGCTTTTCCGATGACCAAATATTTTATTTTATGAGATACTGATGCATTAGAGCATGGCATGAATGTAGTTCGGTCCTTACTCATCTTCCGACCTGGAGCTGAGTTTTCAGCAGCATGGGCTAGTGTTTTGTTTGGAAGAATTCGCCAAAATAACCCACTTTCATCTGCGTTGTGAACTTGATCTGGCACTAGATCCATCTCCTGTATTTTTTTAAGAAATTTATTTTTAAATGGTTCTACCGCACTAACGTCTGAGGACAATTTCTCTCCTGATATGGTAAGTTGTCGAATTACATGTCTTTTTTTGAATTTTTCCAATCATCTTTGACTTGACTTGAAATCATCCCTACCTGTTATACCGGTGTAAAAAAATCTTACTTTCTCACATATGAGATCACCAGATAATGGTGTATGTCGAGATCGTTCTTGTAAGAACCAAGTGTATAGAGCATTTTCAACATTCGGATTTTCACTAGTTCTGAGCGTACGCCGTTTCCCAGGACCAGAATCAGAAGACATAAAATTCTCAATTGATTTTCTTTTTGTTTATATCACATACTGTAGATTTTCCAATTGAGTGATTCTAGCCAATTCAGAAACACTTTTTCCATTATCTAATTCTTTCAAAATTTTGCATTTTTGCTGCAATTTTAACGTTTTATGTCGACGCGACATGACTAGTACGGATATCAGGCGCTGAATGTGGGAAAAGAATCTAATCTGCACAAGTGAAGCGAGTATTCAGACAAGATATTGCAAGTACGGACACTTTCAATCGATGAAATTATTGGCAGCGTTCGGATAATAGAGGTAAACAATACATTTTGCAGATTATAGAGGTGGGTGATTTCAAAGTTTCGTTGTTCGGATTACTGGATGTGTAGATAAGAGTGTGTTCGAATTATAGATGTTTTACTGTATACAGGGTGTGCCAGAATAAATTGAGAAGGTCGAACCGAAAAATGTGAGAGAAGTGCATTGTATCAAATTACAACGTACGTTTTTATTGTTCAGGTGAATTTTTTTTGAAAATAGATTAATCCCTAAAACATTGTCTATACCTAAATTTCGGTCCTGTCGTAGATATAACGTGAATACTAAAAATCCAAAAATTATTGTCATTATTATCATTCGAACAACGTTATCTTCTCAAAGGAAGTTGAGGAAAGAATGCCTAAAGAATAAATATTTATTTTTTTCATGGCGAGTGAAGCAAGTTTGATGAAATTGTCCCAAATAGACTGTACGGTAATGATTGATAAAAACGAATTTTATTATCACCACTTGTTTTAAAGCAAAGGTTCAAACTGCTGACCGTTCACTTCCAATTCTCAAAATTCTGCGTTCAACAACAGTAGTCAATTCCACAGGAATGTATCTAGCTGAATGGGCAGGAGCACCGTTTAGTAGGAACCTACGATTCTGCTTCATAACTAGAAGCAAATTATCTACGAACACATGTTCTAGAAATAATCAAATATCTCTCAGATGTCAAATTTTCGTCTTATATGACAAATCGTATGTGATCATCCATCTTCAAAGCAAACACATTAAAGCAGAATCAATTTTGATGTCCGGTAATTCGGGTCATATTCGGATTCTCGGTTGCCCAAAAATGTTCGTTTCTTCATTTATTTTTTGAAAGTTTTACAAAGTGGACCATGATATTCTGAATACTGCTTCAGCGCAAGAGATCGGGAATTGTTGATGAACCTCAAAATAATTTGGAACATTCATTATGCTGTCTTCTGTCCTCACGGGCAAAACATGCGTCATTTCAAAAAAGTCCCAAAATTAATGAAGTTCTGATTATTCAACTGATTGAAATTTGGGTTTCTTTTATTGAATTATCGGCGTGTCCGACTAATATTTTCATGACACTAGCCATAAATCACAAAAATAATTGGTTTATTTGTGAATTCCATATTTCCTCAACTCAATTAAACAACGTTATAGCAAATAATAAAAATTATTTTGACGTATTCCGAAATGTTTGAAGCATTATTGCTTCTTTCTTCCACAGAAGAAGACCACAGGCTTCGCTATGAAATGTAACAATAATTTTTAGATTTTCAGTTTCGCGTTATAACTCCGACTGGATTGAAATTTAGGTATGGGCAATGTTTTTGGGGTTTATCTATTTTTTCAAAAGGAATCCACTTAAGTAATGGAGAAACATATGCTGCTATTTGAAAAAACGGAGTTTTCCCACTTTTTTGGTTCGAGTTTCCTAATTGATGTTGGCACACCCTGTATATTTTCAAGATTTTTTCGCGAATGCATTTATAACGCCGATGATTTTTCTCATTGAAGTGTCTGAACTTTGTCTTTTATCCTGTGTTATTTTCGAGTAATGATACTTCAATATTAATTTTTTCACTAATAATTGAATATTTTAAAAACCGTATAATTCATTTCAATGAAGTGGTACATTCTTGAAATAAATATTGAAAGGGCAATTGAATTGAAAATTATACAAAATAATCTATTCGAAATTAGAAAGTTCATGTCAACTTCCGGTCTAACCGCAAATAGCATAGATTAACATAATTTCGAACGTTCATAATTGATAGATTGAACGGATGTCACAGATGTGACAAAAATGTTAAAAACGTCAATAAAAAAACAGTGTGTGCAGATTAAGAATCATAACTGAAGTTTCCTGAGCTAATATACAGGGGGCATAGGTCAATTCAATGTAACATGCGGATCCCCATATGAAAAAGATTAATTATTAAGTGCCCTATATGCTGAACGATTTCCGAAAAGCAGATCGAGTATGAATTTCACGAGAAAGATAAGAAATGTTGAATAATCGTGGTCATGTCTCAAATCGTTACGGGTGATGAAACGTTTATAACATTTCTCGATATTTCTATTCGCTAAAAGAGAATTCACAGATTTTCCAATCCCAACCATTGCTAAATAGCAAAGATCTGCCAAAAAAGTTATATACAAATTTTCTTTTAGAGTACAGGATTAGAGAGCGCAATTACGCACTGTACGTTGAAAATCAACGTACATTGACAGCTAACTGGTACTTACACCACAAAATGTATATCTGCAAGCTCGGATCAAGGGGATATTTGCCACATCTGCCTTAATCGCCTAATTTGGGCATGTGATTTCTGCTTGCTCCTCAACATAAAAAAAAACATTTACTTGGTTGATGTTTCACGACGGAGGAAATCGATGAAGTATTCATCACTTTTTTGAAATTCTCAAAAATAATTGCCTTCAAGTCTGCCGGTTGCAACAGTGCAAATATACTGCGTAGCCACGTATAATCGTGAGAACATTTTTTTAAAATTTTTCGTACCCAGACTTATTTTGAATTCAACTAATAATAGAATAGAATAGAATATAATAGAATAGAATATTTATTTTAGTGACAAAATAAAATGTATATATGTGCACACGTCATTTTCAGTAGGAAATTACAAAGAAGTCATTTCAAATACTCTTGAAATTAGGAAACTAGTAAAAATCACATACCTGTAGTATAAACACTAGACAAATCACATTTCGAAAAATCGTTAGCATCATAATAAGGATGTTTCAATAAAAAATTTCGTATTTCAACCTTGAAATTTTCTAAAGGCAAATTTCTAAAGCTTTAAGGCAATTTATTATAAAATGTAAGTGACAAGTAATTTCGTCCATTCTGCGACCTACTCCATCAGGGAAAAAGAATATGAATGTCTGATTTTTGTCTAGTGTCATAATTATTATGATCACTATTCAGCTCTATTGTTTCCAAATGTTTGTGTGCATATACAAAGCACTCGAAAATAAAGAGACAAGGGAGAGTCATAACTCCCAACTTGACAAAAGAGTTCTTACAACATTCTCTATATTTGAGATTGTCAACAATCCTGATTGCACGTCGTAATCTGAATATTTTGGAAAATTCACAGGTTGTCCAATCGAATTTCTTGATAGTCTTCAAAATGTCTTCAAATATAAAATTTCCCAAATGAAGTTTATAATTGAGGATGGATTTCTCAATATCGTTACACTCTAAGAAAAAATCATCATTATCGTTATTTTGATTGCAATTATCGTAATTTATCACTCTTTCTTCCTGTTTCAGCAAAAATTAATGTTTATGATAATGGTAGATAGCATGTATAGGACAACTCTACATCTATAAAGTTGAGGATGTGGTCTGCTATGGCAATCATGAATTGATAACTCAGGTGAATGCACTTGAAGTGTAAGACGATAAAGGTAACAAACAATGGCGTAAAGTTGCGTAAAGCCTAGTACAAGTATATTATGTGCATTTATATTGAGTTCAGTGGCTGTGTATGTTTCTTTACATCGTTTGTTCGATGACTACGAAAATTACCTGAAGACTGCGAAGGCGATAGCAATATCAAGGCAACATGACTTCTACTTCTTCTACTAATCTTTAGTTGAGTTTTGGAATTATGATGATTTCAATGGTGAATTCCTGAGGGATTATATTGAAGCATGAAAATATCCTCAGATAACTGAATTTTCATAAAAATTAAGTTGGTGTTCCAAAATAATGCGGGTGTTTACTAACAAATGTCAAAGTCCGGCAACTTTCAACGGTTATTATTTTCCTCATTTCAAACATTATGTATTTAATGAACGAATGTGGAACATAATTCTAATGCTTATCGAATGCTAAAAGGATCTCGTTACCTGTTTGATATGATTATATACATAAAATTGATTTTCAATTCTTCCTAAGCTTTCCTAAGCGATATCCAAATAATATAATTTTCAAAAGACTAATTGAAATATTTCATTTATATTTTATGTTATACAATCAAAACCAAATAACTGAAATCCGTGACATAAAATTACAAAAAAGATAAAGCAGTGTTTCAAAATTTTTGGGGCGGAATAAATTCCATTGTGATTACACATTTTAGTTAGAACTTTTCGACAGAAATTTAGAACGCCGTTTAGAATTTAATCATTGGATGCAGAACAAGCTTCAGGAAAATGAAAGTTTCCTTGATTTTATCTTGTTTTCTGATGACTATTGGAAATAACAAAAATTCACATCATAGTTTGCCCTTTTGTCAGAATGTTAGTTGACTCTGGTGAAAATTGTGATAGTTTAAATAGGCTGGGTGGATGGATATAATCAAACGTAGGAGAGTCATTTATTAATAAGGTCCAGGTGGAAACTAAAATTTTCGCAGCAGAAAATATTCAGCAAAATAACCCCATAATTTCTCATGTTAAATCCAAATCTTTAACTAATTATTGATATTATTAACAATAATTAAATCTGAAAAGTATTTGCTGTGGTGAGAATAATATAAATAGATAATTTAAAGAAAAAGTCAGTATCTCTTCGTATCTAGTTGTTGCTGGGTTACCCAAAATAACCGTAAGGAAATATCAATTCTCCTCGATACGGTTTTCGTTGTATCTGAGCCATTTCCTAATGAAATTTTCAATCGAACAAAAACTGAATATTTTGCTAATCAGAGGAGGCTTGCGAAATCGTGTGATATGAGTTGATGAAATAATAAAGAGAAGATAATTTTTCGGAAAATTCATATTGATCACATTTTTCATATCTTAGAAAACAATGAAAAAGAGTTTTCGTGACGTATGTACGTCAAGAAGTAGCGTGGGCGCAAGGTCGCCGTCATCGATCGCAGTCTACTCCATGTTATGATGGCTCTGGTGATTCCGTTCTGTTGTAGAGCTCCCTGTTGGATGCTGCGGTAGTTACTGCTAGGCGGTAGACAGGGTGCATCCGTCTCAACATGGTTCAACAGCCTAGACCAATAATTTTCGGGATGAACTGATGAAAACTTATAATGATGAGTGGGTTCAAACGTCAACCTTAAAATTCAAACGAGAATAATTATGAAATATATGATTATTTGTTTCTTAAGAATGGATTCTATGCCGCATATTTAGTTACATAGTAAATTTTAGCTTCTGATTGATGACAGTAAAAATCATATTTTACTATACAATGTGAGAAATTCTTCAGAGAAGGATTTTATCCTTTACTAATAAAACACCGCCAAAGTATCATAGTCTAGTTTATTTTATTCAGAAATATGAGTGTTAGCTCATTCGAATAGGAATGACGTTTATAAAGATGTATTAAATTTTTTTCAGCACATACAAAATTATGAAAATTATGAGGAAATGCAAATAATGTAATTATTTATCGCAAATAATTCGGAAACTGTTAATAATTCAGAAATTATCAAGATTCTAGAGAAAGACAAAATTTCCGATCAAAATTCCTATTTATGACATTTCATCTCTTATATATAATATTAATTCAACCTTGAATAAAAAGGACAGCCCGACTGCACGACACAAGTATTTCGAGTGTCACCATAGTATCTAAAACTATTATTTGGAGTAATATCTACCAATAGAAGAAAATGAAAAAGTTATTATGTCATTTGAATATTTGAAAACTAACGTTCCATTGAAGAATATTTCGAATCAATTTTTCAAAAAGTTAGGCATTTGTTAATCAATTGAATGTTTTCGAACCTCTGTTTTCAATGAAGACCATGAAAAATAATATTTTTACTTTCCACAAATCAACTTAACAATATTACTTCTTAAAAGTATCTAAATGCTTTTTATCTTGATTTATACATTCTAAAATTAACCAAAACATGACAATTTTCCAGTTTTACGGTAATTTTAAACATTCATATTTGCGGGGAAGAATCCTCATCTAATGCAGACTTTTGACACCAGAAGTCCTTCAAGATGTTAAAGAGAATTCGAGAATCGTTTGAATCATTGTATGGAGGTAGCAGGAGGTCATTTAATTTGATTTTTGGCATTGTCAAATTTTCGTTGAAATACAAACTTTCATTGTGTTTAAACTGCCTGTATGATATTAAATATTCATAAAGATACTATTTTTGAACAGAGAATTAAAAGAGCTTTCCAAAGGTATGCCACTCCTATAATCAATTTAGACTTTGTGCTGCTGAGGGTACGGGGTTAATTTTACATGCTCTGAACCAGCACATTAATTGCTCCCCCTCCAATAAATAAATATACAAAATCTACGGATTCCACCTTGTTCCTCACTCCTATTACCGTTGAGGATCTGCGGAGTGCTATTATGAATAATAAGACTATCAAATTCGTGTGCGAGATCATAGAGCTTCCCCCTTGTACATTGTTTGATCGGTGCATGGAGGAGGGGTTGTTCCCTATCGTTTTCAAAATATCTGGGGTCATTCTGATTTTCAAGAAAGGCGATCCTAATGATCTGAACAACTATAGACCCATAGCGATAATACCAACTATAGCAAAAGTATTATTAGATTTATGAACTTTCTTGGAAAGAATTCGGTTTTCGATGTGGTCGGTCCAGAATTGGAGCTGTTCTCTGCGTTATCGAGAAGATTGTGTCTGGCTTGGAGGATAGTGCGATCACTGACCTGGAGCTATGCGACTTAACGAAAGCTTTCGATATGGTTGTGCACAAAGGACTCGCAATAAAATCGGAGAGATGTGGCTTCAGAGGAATACTATTGAGGCTGTTGGCCTCCTACTTGTCGGGTCGGTCTCAGTGCTTTTCGGTTCGTGGTGTCGTCTCTGAATTCATACCGGTAATTCACGGGATTCCCCAGGATTCTGTCCTGGGACCACTACTGTTTCTCATTTATATTAATGATCTTTCAAACTGTTTGGATCCCTTCGATTGCATTTTATTCCCGGACGACGCCACGATCATAGCCTTTGGCATTGATGTCCGGTCAGTGACTGATTCGAGGGAGGTTGCGGTTTCGAAGGCGAATATGTGGTTCCAGGGTAATACGTTATTGCTCAATAGACGAAAACTCAATCAATCATGATTCCTCCTGAAGATCGCGCCTCGTTACCTCGAACAGTGAATCATCTGGGAATTACCATCGATGACTCTTTCACCTGGCAGTCACATACAGACTTACTAGCTGGAAAACTCTCCTCCATCATCTTCCTGATCAAGAAAATGCGATTTGCCCAATTCGATCATAGAATAGTCAGGTCTACGTATTTTGCCTTGTTCAATTCAATCATATCATATGGGGTCATGCTGTGGGGCAATCTTGTGGGTGCAGAGAGAATATTTAAATTGCAGAAAAGAGCGGTTAGAGTTCCGTAGGTTAGATTCTTCATGTTCGGTCAAATCTAGACAAATTCGCCTCTCATGCTGAAGTACATAATTACTCAACCAGGAACAGGTCAAACCGTGTTTGCCCAAGATTAAGGCTGACCAGGTCTATTAATAATTCGCTGAATGTGAGGTTCTATAATTTTATTATATTTTATTATTCTTTCAAACTTAAATTTTATATGATCTTCATTATGTGTTCTACTTCAATTTTATAATTTTATTAGTTCTTAGTTTAATTAATTCTAAGTATTGACTTTTCATATAAGTCAAAGTTAATGATGATGAATAAAGCATATATATATATATATATATATATATATATATATATATATATATATATACCGGGTGAGTCAATGAGGCGAGGAACTTCTATATCTCAGAAACTATTTGAGATAGAAGCATATTTTTTCTGATTATTGTTTTATAAGTATGTGTGCATTGCGTAAAATTATTTTTGCACATACAGGGTGTTTCATTTTTGCTCCAGGGACAAACATAGATTTTTTTAAATGGCACGCCCTGTATTTTTTATCATATTCTGATTACAATTTGGATGCTCTCTTCAACGATATCTGTTTTGTGCCCAAACAACAATCGGTAGATTTTAAATTAATTAAAATATCGATAATTTCGAGACTTTGGAAGTTTTTTTTACGCATGATATATTTTTTCTTGAGGTAAAAGTGTTGTACCTAATTATCAAATGAAGAAAAAAATTTATTTTATACCGAGTGTTCCTAGTAACCAGCCGAAAATGAAATTTTTCAAATATGAAAAACTTTTTTTTTTCAAATGTAACACCCTGTATCTTTTTCACGTGTTTTCTTCCCACTCGAGTAAGCTTTACAACGATACCTTTTTTTCAAAAATCCGATGGAGATTTCCCAGAAAATTTCGAAATTAGTGTGAGATTCAGGTATTTCTTGCAATAAACATGCTGTTGATAAAATTCAGACATTGAAATATGCAAATTTCAACACAAAATTAGATTCTTTGCTGTTCAATGAAACTTAAACATCAAAACACTCAAGGTGTAATGAAATTTCTCCACAAGAAAAGATTTATTTGCGATTTTATCAGTTGTGCTCAGAGCTAAGTCTTCACTTAATCGAAATTACTGAGTTCGAAATCTTCAATAGATGTTCAAAAAGTCTACTGCGCTCAAAACAACCTGCATGCTATTCTCTTCATTGAGTACATGCTTAGCTCTTTCATTCTTCTCATATCTAACTTGTGATTAAACCATAGAGATAAGTATGACTTCTATGGGCATACCACATAAAGATAGAAAATATTGTTCGATAGTCTGTGGTTTAAACTACCTGTGCCCATAGAAGACTTATTTCTATGGTTTACTCACAATGCCCCAAAATTTGACAGTTTTGAATTGGATAATTCCAACATCATATGAGTGAGTCTAAGTGAGATATACATAATACTATTGCAACAATGAATTTTACCCAAGAAGAGTTAATTAATATGATTTATTGTTTGGGAGAAATTGAGAGCAATTGTTTGTTGGCGTCACATATTTATTCCCAACGTTACCCAAACAGTAGACATCCTAGGAAAGAGGCATTCGAGAGACTGAAGGAAAGGTTTGAAAGAACTGGACAAGTTGGATATGAGAAGAATGAGAGAGCTAAGCGTGTACTTAATGAAGAGAATACCATGCAGGTTGTTTTGAGCGCATTAGAGAATCCTCATGTTAGTACAAGAGATGTAAGTCGAAACTTGGGTATTAGTCAGACATCTGTATCAAGAATTTTGAGGAAGGAAAAGTTCCATCCTTTTCATGTTCAACTCAACCAACAGTTGGAGCCCCTGGCCTTCGGGCGGAGATTGGATTTTTGTAGATGGTCTTTAAATAAAATAGCAGACCAACCGAATTTTTTCAGTGGGGTACTTTTCTCTGATGATGCCACCTTTCATAAGAATGGAATGGAGAACCGGCATAATTTTCATTATTATGATACTGAAAATCCTCATTTCATGAGAACTGTTGACCACCAACATCGATGGTCTCTAAATGTCTGGGGTGTTAAAATTGATGATTATTGATCGGACCCTTTTTTTTTCAAGAACATTTGAACGGCGAACGTTATTTAAATTTTTTGCAGCATGATTGAAGCCTTTGCTTATTAATGTTTCCCAAAACATAAAAAACAATATGTGGTTCCAACACGATGGGGTACCAGCACACTACAGCGATTTTTCAAATGATAGGTTTGAGGGCAATTGGATAGGCCGTGGAGGTCCCGTAGGATGGCCTCCTAGGTGTCCGGACTTGAATAGATTGAATTTTTTTGTGGGGGTATGTTAAAAATTTTCAAAGACGCTGAATTGCTCGATGAAGATCCATGCCAAACGCAAGAAGAGTTTGTTTCAGCCTTCTTAGTTACCCGCCAGGCTATTTCCAAGCGATTGCATGCGTAGGGGATTCAAAAGCAAGGAACTTGGGTTTCTTATGATTTGAAACCAAGAGACGTTGAGCGCCATTTTTTCGCCTGTGAACAACTGCGCCAGCGGCGAAAAAGAAAAGGTTTTCTTCATCGCATCATGACGCGTGATGAAAAATGAGTTCATTACAGCAATCCAAAGAAAAAAATCGTGGGATCTGCCCGGTCGTGGTTTTCCGTCATCGCCTCGGCCGAATATTCACGCTGCGAAAGTTATGCTGTGTATTTGGTAGGACCAAGTCGGTGTTATTTATCATGAGTTGTTGAAGCCGGACGAAAACATCACTGGGGAACGGTATCGAACTCAATTGATGCGATTGAGTAAAGCACTGCGCGAAAAACGGTACAATACGAGCAAAGACATGAAAAAGTAATTCTACAACATGACAACGTTCGGCTTCACGTTGCCAAACCCGTTAAAACCTACTTGGAAACGCTTAAATGGGAAGTCTTACTCCACCCGCCATATTCCGCAGATATTGCACCATCCGATTATTACTTGTTCCGTTCGATGGCACATGGTCTGGATGATCAGCATTTCCGCCCATATGAAGAGCTCGAAAAATGGCTTGATTCGTGGATAGTCTCAAAAGACGAACACTTCTACCGTCACGGTATTCGAGCTCTGCCAGAAAGATGGGAAAAATTTGTAGCTAGTGATGGGCAATATTTTGAATGATTCATTTGAAATCATTTTTCACAATAAAGTTGTATTTTCATGAAAAAAACAGCGAGAACTTTGTTGCGGACCTAATATACATATCCATATTTCGATTTATCGTTTAAAGAAATTTCACTCAATATAGGTAGTTGAATAACGAATGAACTTTTTCTCTTCTGTTATTTATGGTTTTAGGAAACCTTCTACGAATAAAAGTTCTAAACAGTTAAGAAAGATTATCGGAAAATTCGGGAAAACTTCAAACATTATGATTTTGTATGCAATTTGTATGCACGATTGAAACTGACGACAATAAAACTGGAAGATCTATCTATTAAACGGAACAATGATGTTATAATTTTCACCACATGGTGGCTTCAAAAGATAAGTAGTACATTTACAAGATTTTGTACCTTAAATATTACATTGATAAAGGCGGATACTCAGCTCAGTAAGAGGAAAACCCATACAGGGTTGTTTAAAGAACTGAAAATATTTAGTAATTGTGACGAATTAAGGTTGAATTGACTATTAAGTAAGTTTCCAGAATTATTCTATTCATTGATTTTCCCGTTTTCTATTTCCCATGAACCATCACTTACATATATTACAATTCATAATTCTTCCGCACATTCACCTCAACATAAAACAGCTTAGAACTGAATATTATATGGACTCACCTCGATATCAATGCCAGAAAATAATTTCTTGAAAGAGCCCAATATTATGAAACGGTCAATAATGGTTACAATTCTAGTATGATTGACAGAATACTTTTCAACTCCTTCTGAAGTTATTCGGATTTGTATTATAATGACTTGTTGAAATAAATATTCAGTAGTGGAAGAAATAGTCGAAAACTGTTCCTTGTGTCTGTTATTCGTTGAGAATGAATAACAGCATTATTTCATGAGAATTCTGAATATAATGGAAACCTGTCAGCATCTTGTAAATAAGAATCAGTAAGTGCTACTTTCGTCAAGTCTAAAGATATGCTTCGTGAGATATGTGAAGAAACTAAAGACTAGGGATTTGAAATTGTTAAGGCTTAATAATAAGAGGGAATGTATCATATTACATAGTGCGACTAGCGTCGCTAGCGAAAAATAGAAAATGTTTTAGGCTATTTTTCAAATCTTAGATTTGTTATAAGGAAGAAATATAACGTGAACAAATAATATTGAATTCATTTATTTGAGATCCATATCTGGAATGAAATTTACGTGAAAATTAATTACTCTAAATAACATAGAACATAGCATAAACTAATTGATGTTTCATATTGACACCATAACCTGTAACCTTATCATCGCATTTACTGAAGGAATACTGGAAAAAGGGAAAAATTGAGCAGAATATGTTGATGACACAGTCAATAACCGCATCATTGCGAAATGTATCTGGTAAACTTCAGTCGCCGAAAACCCATATAGAGATACAGGTGAGTTTGCAAATCGTTTATCGAGATTGATGATTTGAAGTTGCCTTATTTGCTATTTTTTTTATATTAATAATGCAAAATAGATGATAAGGATACAATGTACCTACTTGCATTACTAAGGGAACTGGCGAATATAAGCACAGCTCCGTATCAATAATGAACGTAGTATTTAGAGAACATATGTGGTACAGGAAGCACCGTCGTACAGTATGGTATTATACACGTCATTCTTTTATTTTATAATTCCATATTCTTGAATTAGTGGGTTTAAAATATTTCTCTCCAGAACAATTCAAATGTATACTACTCTGCCTTGTTCTTACAAACCTGTGATCGAAAAATAAGTACGTTTACGTTTATAACGTAAAATATGAATTGATTCTATGAATTTTAGCTGGCATAGATTGAAAAATGAAACAAATTGTAATTTCAATTATAATGTTCTATTATTATGCTTCTATTTTCCGCTAATTCTCTGGGAATATTGTAAGAACCTAAGCAGATTAGGATCTCCCTACTATAAAATATTAGCTACGTATTAGTGATCTCGAATTTAGTTTCCACAAACTCACATCATCACTGAAGACAATATTAATTAATTACTTATACAGTTTCAGATGAACAATTTTAAATAGACAGTAAAGTTAGATTTATTTATTATCCCATCATTAAATAGCGAATGAAGATCAAATGAGTATATTTACAATTTATTCGATCTTCATGGTCCGTGCCCAAAAAATAATAAGGCGAACTTGAAAAGTCTTCACTGAAAAATATTCAAATTACTTTTAACGAGCAGGAATACATTCAGCAAAATTAAGTGAATAAATTAACTACAGCAACTTTCCTTTTAGGAATTACATCAATTATTGAACAGCAAAAAACCTCAAAAGTTTCCGTCGATTGAAAGCATTCTTCAAATGAATGTTAAATTAGATGATCACATCTTTCATTTTCATCCAAACATCTTTCCAAACAGGGAGGTACACCGTGTCCAGTAACACTTCTAATTTCGTCGTGATGGAGGTTGCGTAAAGCTTGAAGAACTCAAGATTCAACTCAGTGGTGTAAGGTCCAGAGATATTAGCCACTAATACGGACTCAATCTCCGAATCTACCTGTTATCCAAAATATTCATCATCTAATAAGAGATTTCAGCACTGCAATGGACCAGAGCACCATCCAGTTGGTACCAACAAGGTTGAAAAGCTCTTAGGGAAAACATTTCGAGAAGTTACGGCGACCAACGTTTGCAGCTGAACTTTTGATAAAGCTTCTGCTACCGCGTGACAAGAGGATTTTTGCTACACCAGTAATGGGCATTTCTTCGGTTCACATTGCCTTCTCTCGAGAATTTCGACTCGTTCGTCCTAATCATATTACTGAAGAAATTTGCATCTCTTGAACTCGAATCAGTATTACTTCGCAGAAATCTCCCCTACAGGCTGTATCTTTCGTATTCATTTCACAAGTTAATGAAAACTTGAATGTTCCGACAAAATAAGAATTCTAATTTGAATGAGCATAGAAATATGCCAAAACGTTGATAGCGTTATTCTCATTGTTCACCGAGGTTTTAGTTCTGGTTGCATAATGCAGATTGAGACTTCCATGATTAATACATTTTTTCTATTCGTAGTAGATTTTTCCTGTTCATTGGTGGTGAATTTGGATACTTCTAATTGAATGTTCTGCAAGTTCGATTCATTTCTTGGCACAGATCGATCAAATTCATAATTTCCCCATTGGAGTATTCATTGTGGTCCATTGTCGAAAATACGACTTATTTTAACATTTGAATTGCGATCTAAGATGAAAACCACATTGATCATATGGGATAATAGGGAGAAAACTCTTGAGAATTCCACATATGAGATAATAGGGGAAAATTTATGAGATTTTGACAACTTAATGTTGTAACAGACTTGAAATTTTATCGTTTGGTTTTGTTTAAAGATTATTTCACAATTTGAAACTATGACAGAAGAATAGAACTAAGCGGTGAAATTATTTCGATTGTAAACATTTTGTTAAGCTCATCTTATCATAGAAAAAATTACCCTACTCCATTCTAAACTATTTCTGGTATTTTGAAGTGTTACAACAGATATCACCGCACAACAGCAATTCTGATGATAGAGTTATGGCGCATGATATTAACCTAATTTTTAATGACAATTTCAATTCCTTGATCAAAACTTCTGTATCAGCTCTAGTTTAGAAAATATGCGATACGGACCATTTTACAATAAAATCTTCAAAATTGATCTTATTCTATCAAATCCTTGAATTGATTAAAATTTTTTTTGTAGGATTTTGTTGCAGATGTTGTAATTAATGAGCTGTTCTGGATGTTCCATCAATGTTCTTCACTTAGATCCCCAAGATCAACAGGAAAATAGTCTAGGTGGATGTGGAGAAAGGTGTAAGTTGATGCTCAAGCTACATCCAAATATTTTAAAGTGACTCATTAGTTTTTCAACGTTTCGAGAACAGTCAGAACTTTTCTTAGTTCCCAAAAAATTCTAAACCATCCGGAAAATATCATTCTATGCATTTTTCTCAATTTTTGTCATACTTCCATAAAACCTCTGTCTTTTTTCAATGATTTAATCTGTGGCCCATCGAAGATGCCTGCTTTTATCTTTTCTGCACCCAGTTTGGGGAACTTTTGGGACAAGAAGAGGAAACAATTTCCAATTTTCTTAAGAGCTTTAACAAATTGTTTCATGGACCCTAATAGAAAATGCAACGAAGGCAATTTTTCACCTAAATTATCCCACAAGCAGACAAAACAGGCATACTTTGTGTAACCACTTTGTTGGCCTAAAAGAAAGTTGATCATTTTGAATCAACACATAAGAGCCAGTCGGTTTCTGTATGAGTAATTTTGTCCAAAGCCAAATTAATAGATGCATATTCTTCTTTTATTTTAGTAGAAAAAGCAATCGGCAACTACCCTAATCTATTCCTCTTGTGTAAGAGAACACATTTTAGACTCCGTTTTGAAGAATCTATCAACAAACGCCATTCATTACAAACATAATTTCGTTATACTATTGCAGCCAATAAATCAGGTACATCCTGTATACAAAATATAAAATCATTTTCTTCATCAAAATATTTTAGGAAAATAAAAACAATAAGAAACTTTAGTTCCTTTTTTTACTAAGTTCCTTTATTCAAGTCTAGAAGCCAGGATTTCTGAAGCAGACTTCGACAGTCCCAGATCTTTGATTAGGTCGTTTAAATTAACTTGACTGACTACCGGCGGTTTCAGGTTACATTCAAAGTCTCTATCACTACTATCAGTTTTCGTCTTAATGCCAATTAAGTCAATTATTAGACGAGAAGTCAAATTTTGTTTTCCAGTGTATTCTATAAAATCAAGACTAATTGAATCCATCTCAATAATTATTGATTTTCTCCTATTTACATCTTCCTTTTTTAGGCTTTCATCGAAAAAGCCTTATTGACTATTTTGGGTTGGAGCTTGTTTTGAGTGATTGAAAAGATTGAGCGGCATTATTTGAGACATTTCCTGCCATAAGAAAATGTCAATTTAAAGGTCTTCACGAAATAGATCAACAAGCTCTGGATAAAATTACAAATAATTCTAAATTGTATTTTAGGTATGAGAAAACCTATAACAGTATCTGTATCCGATCTACAAATCCAATGGTGTGTGGAGAAATAGGCAGTCGAGTTTGAAAATACGGAGTTTTTGTATCTTCGAATTTACTAATTGCAGATGATTTGGAAACACCTTGCATACATAATGCTCCAGCGTGCAATGGATTTTGTAAAATGGTCCTTTTTATAAGGATACGCCAAAACCAATAGATGTTGAAACACTCTGAATAATATTTTTAAAGCAGATAGTAGAGAACCAAAAATCCCGAAACTTTAATTAAAAATTCATATCTTCTAATTGGTTGATTTAGGTGACAACGATCTTCATAAGAACTATCGATAATTCAGTTCTCTCTCTTCGATTATACCGAAAGTGCCACGACATTGAAAATATTTTCAGAATTTAGTTCAAATACCACTCAAGAAAACAGAAAAAAATATTTCAGTATTCGGTTTACCCGTTCTCCATATAATTATAAAGTCCCAACTCGCATGTACATGGGGTATATAAATCTTGTGTAATATTTCCAAAACCATAAAAAATGGGAAGTAATTAGATAATTCATCAAAGCGTCCCTTGAGTCTAAAGAAAGAATTTAATATCTGACAATCACTTCACATATACAGACCTCGTTATGTTAACCCATTTAACAGTACCTATTTTTAGATGAAGACTTCAGATAATGACTTATAAACTCTATTGGAGCAATTATGTTATCGTTTATTCGCAAGCGTTTATTCACAGGCGTGCGAACAAAATCAAAAGATATCTTTGCCATAAAGAAAAGTGTTTTTATGATAAATGAAAAATCAGAAAAAGATATTACGATTTAAAAAAATATTCTCACTCATATAATACGTTTTCATAATAGTCCCTAGATCATTGGATAGTCGGAAAAAATTATTTTTTGTGCAGATTTTTTGTATGAACTCAATAACATAACACAAGAATCGACCGATGGATATGTAGAGGAGAAGGTGGTAATGTGCCCCCTGCAGGTATATTAGCCCTCTTCGATATTTATAATTTAGAAGCATGCCATCCAGCCAATTTTTGTGCAAGAGCGTAGCTCTTGAGTATGTGTCAATAAGTATCCAAAAATATCAGACGAGGGCGTTACGTACTTTTCTCATTCAATCAAGTCTAAACGCGCAACTGCCAAACTTCTGAATGTACTGTGCATTTTATTCATTTTTTTCGGAAATACTGAACCTTAGCTCTTGTAATTTGAACATTGTGTTCGGAGATCGTTTTCCTGTCGGATTGGGAAGGTAATTATAAAAAAACTTCTTATTAATATCTCTAATATGGTTTGTTTATATATTCTTTGATACATGCAATTTGGCCCCCTTACATTGTTTGTATTATGGACTCGGGGGGCTATATATGATGTATGACATAAATATATTATATCATTTGTTTTAATTTTTTGCTACAGATGCCCTGGCAAACTTTGATATCTCCATCTGTAAATAAAAGAAAAACTTGGGATCCTGACCAAATGAAAAAGGCAATTGAAGCTGTGAGTACAAAGACGATGGGGTATAAAAAGACTCGTTAGAGTTGCTTGTGCATAAACCTCTCCGAAGAAAACCATACTACAACCTGAGCTGGGAAAAATATTAGTCGAATATATTTTGTTTATGGAGTCGAAATATTATGGACTGACAAGAATGGATGTAAGACGATTGGTTCATCAGTTAACTTTAAGAAACAACATCGAAAATAATTTTAGAAATGAAGTAGCTAGGCGTGCTTGGTTGGATCACTATCTGAAGCGTCATAAAAACTCTCTCATTACGCAGACCAATGGGGACTTCGTACGCTCGTGAAGCAGTCGAAGAATTTTTCGATATATTGGAAACTGAAACGAAAAATAAGAATAATCCCCCTGACAGGATTTTTAACGTAGATGAGACAAGGTTGACAATTGTGCAATCTAAAATACCACAGATTGTAAGTAAAAAAGGGAAGAAACATATTGGAGCTTTGATTGCTGCAGAACGTGGGTCACTATATACTCTCGTTTGCTGCATGAGTGCTTCTGGTATGTTTGGGCCACCAATGATGATATTTCCTAGAAAAAACTTTACTGATATTTTAATGAAAAGTGCGCCACCTGGGTCGAATGGAAAAGTTCACCCATCAGGTTGGATCCAATCAAATTTGTTCACTTACTGGTTCAGACATTTTGTTGAAAAACAAAACCCAGCGAGGCTTCCCCCGTATTGCTTATTTTTGATGGACATTATGGTCACACTCGCAATTTAGAATTCATAGAACTCTCGCGAGAAAATCACGTCACTGTTATCAATCTTCCACCTCATACCACTCATAAGCTACACCGTTAGATAAGACTTTCATGGGTGCGCTTAAGAGTCCCTACAGTGAGGAGATTCGTAAGTTTCTTCTGCATTCTGAAAGAACGTTGAAGCCTTACGATATTGCTGAGCTTTTTGGTCGGGCATATCTCAAGAGCACTACAGGGGAAATTGTTGTAAATGATTTTCGTGCGACGGGAGTTTACCCATTCAATTCGCAAGCTTTTGCGGAAGTCGATTTTCTGATGGAAACATCAAATAATGAACAACAATCTTGCCCCCAACAAAACCCAGCTAATCGCCTGTTGCTGATCAAGATGCGTCAGGTGTGTATGCTACAGCACAAGAGTCGCAAGCTCATTTGGTTCTGCCGGAGGACATTCAGCCCATCCCCGGAGATAAGATTGGAACTACTAATCGTGGAAGAAAGACTACTACAGGTAAAGCAATCACATCCTCTCCATACAAGAATGAATTAAGTGAATCTTTGCGCTCAGCAGAAACTCGTGGCGGAAGTCGTGGACGTGAGTTCTGTTACCGGATGTAGTCAAGCTGGAACAAGCAGCAGCAACAAAGGCTGTTAGCGCCAGAAAGTCATTCAGTCATCATCCAACAGTAGCTCTGAAAGTGATGTAGTGGTAGAAACAGATTCGGAGACGACAGTCAATATCCAGATAGGACCCCAGAAAGCGCAGATACGAACTGCATGTTCTGTGAAACTAGTTATTCAGACATGAAGAAGAGTGGATACAGTGCCAGAGTTGCAATTTATGGGCTCATACAGTCTGTGCAGGTCCTGAAGGCGAATATTATATCTGCAATTTTTGCCGTTAGGTTGTGATTACGCTCATACATTTAATATGGCCCTCAGGGTGCCATATAACCCTCACCTGATCTCAAATTGCCAAATTTTATTATTTCTATTATACATATGTTTTTTATTTTTCTGTTTCAATTTCGTTTATTTTATTGAAAGACATGCATATGTAAATTAATAAAGATGACTTTAACATGTTTCCTATACTTCTTAGTCTTGTATTTTTTGCCTGAGGCCTAAAAAATAAAGATGGGGGCCACATTACCACCTTCTCCTCTATTATTCTAAATATTATCTGAAAGGCCTGGAAGAAAATCTGTAAGGATATCAGTCGACCACAAAATAAAAATAAATTTATTTCGTATTATTAGGTAACTTAACTTTTCATCGTTGTTTGGATAATCTATTTAAAATTACTTGTTTCTTGTTTGATTGGCTTTAAAGCGGGGTTTTTTCAGTTTTAAAATTATTAGTTACTATGAGATATTTTTACTGTCCTCTGAAACGAGAGGAAATATTGAAGTTCAAACAATTCAAATTCAAATTCAAAAAGTGTGTGAGATATGCCTACATTAGGAAAAGTGAAAACCACAGAAAGAGTGTTAACTGTCGAATATTATAATGCTTTTCCAATCAACATTCAATAAAAATACTAGATGATTATAAGACGTTTGTGAAGAGCGTTATAAAAAATGAAGAACCCAATAATAAAATCTGAGTTGAGCAATGAGATAAACTCACAAATCCAAATAATAACTTCGAATATTGGAAACATACCAACGCAAACTTGGACAAGGATAATGGACACTGTAACAAACTCAATGCAAAACATACTAGGGTATAAAACAAAGAACGAAAAGCAGAAATGGATGACAGATGAGATCTTGTTTCTAATGGACAAACGACGAGAGCACAAAAACAAAAAAGATAGTAAGTACAAAGACATTCAAAGACTTATAAGGTCAAAGATTAGAATAGCAAAAAACGAATGGCTTAAACGTGAACGCCAAGAAATCGAACAACTACAAAACCAACATGATGACTTTAACATGCACAAAAAACTGAAGGAAACTGCTGGTATATATAGAAAATGAGAACAACTGTAACAGTCAATAATAACAACCAGATAGTCCTTGACAGCAAAGAGAAAAACAATGTTTGGGAAAACTATATAAAAGAACTATTTGACGATGACAGACCTCCAGCTGATGTCAATATTTCACTAACCGGCCCACCCATAACTAAAGACGAAATTGAAAAAGCTAAACGCGACGCAAAAAATAATAAAGCAGTTGGCCCAGACGAAATTCCTTCAGAAATACTTAAACTCCTCTACATAAAATGTTTAACACTATATATGAGACAGGACACTATCCCAAGCAATGGTTGTGCTCAACTTTTATCCCCCTGCCTAAGAAGACCATTGCAAGAAAATGTGAAGACCACAGACTCATTAGCCTGATGAGCCATACCTTAAAAATATTTCTTAAAATCATACACCAGAGAATTTACAAAAAATGTGAAAGAGACATAAGTGACTCGCAGTTTGGGTTTAGACAAGGGTTAGGTAGAAGAGAAGCAATAGTCGCCATACAAGTGCTTTTCCAGAATTGCCATGATCAGAGAAAGGATGTCTGTCTATGTTTCATAGACTACGAGAAAGCATTTGATCGTGTGCAGCACCACAAATTAATGCAGCTTCTAAAAAGGCTTGATATAGACCAAAAAGACATACGATGCATTGAGAATTTATACTGGAACCAAACAGCAAAAATAAAAGTAGACAATAATATGTCTAATGACATCCAAATTAGAAGAGGAGTACGACAGGGATGTGTGCTTTCTCCACTCCTATTCAATTTGTATTCAGAGACGATTTTCCAAGAGGCACTAGAAGACATGGAAATGGGAATCAAAGTCAATGGAGTGTGGATAAACAATATCCGATATGCTGACGATACGGTCTTAATAGCTGACAACATGACCGACCTGCAACAACTAGTCAATAGGGTAGGTGAACAAAGCCAATCAATGGGCCTAAATATAAATGTAAAAAAAACAAACTTTATGATTATCTCCAGAAACCAGCAAATATTCGAAAACTCTACGCTAATATTTAACGCCAGGCTCATAGAAAGAGTAGAAAATTTTAAATACTTGGGAATCTGGCTGTTTCAAGACTGGTCATCAGAAAAAGAGATAAAATATCGCATAGAGCAAGCACAACAGGCATTCCTAAAGTTTGGAAAAGTGTTCACCTGCTCCGACTTTGACCTTAACCTAAGGCTAAGATTCATTTGGTCGGTACTTCTTTATGGTATGGAAGGTTGGACATTGAAAGCGAATGAAATAAACAAATTAGAGGCTTTCGAGATGTGGCTATACCGCAGAATCCTTAAAGTACCCTGGACGGCTAGATTGACAAATGAGGAAATTCTTAGACGAGTTAACAAACAACGTGAACTGTTTGCAGTGATCAAAAAGAGGAAAACAGCATATCTGGGTCATATAATGCGAAACACGAAATATCAATTCCTGCATTTGTTAATCGAAGGCAAGATCGAGGGCCGGAGAGGGATCGGACGGAAGAAAATGTCTTGGCTGCGAAATATCAGGCAGTGGACAGGACTACACGATATACAGTCATTGATACACACCGCGAGAGATGGAGACGCAATGGAAAATGTTATCGCAAACATCCATTAATGGATATGCATTAGACGAAGAGGAAGTGAAGAGATACAAAAAGTAAGCCCAAATCTAATATGTTTTCTGTATGATCTTCTCGTCAATAGATACTTTTTATTACTTTTATATCCACTAGTTCTTCAATTTATACCTGAACCTGAATCAGCTCAAGGACGAGGCTTGATAGAAATGCATTTTCACAAATACAAGTAATGATTTCTACTAAAATATATTAATAATTGCTCGACGCGTTTCGATACACAGTATCTTTGTCAAGAGCGAATAAATACTACAAATATTTCTTAATAAAGTATACTTATACATGATATATAAGTATATGTTATTAAGAAATATTTGTAGTATTTATTCGCTCTTGAAACTGTGTATCGGAACGAGTCGAGCAGTTATTTATATACTAACTGACCCGGCGAACTCTGTTCCGCCTTAAAGGCAATGAATAAGCAGATTTTGGAATTTATTAATTATTTATTATTATATATTAGAAAAAAAATAAAAAGAATTAATTACCTACTTTAATCATTCATTATTATTTCTTTATTTTAATACATAGGCTGCTTAAGTACTTAAGTACCGTGTGATACACGACATTTTTTGTTTTATTACCAGGCGCAAAAACGAACTACGCAGATGGTCTTCAGTCCCGAGAAAATGCCACATAATTGACCATGGGAAAAACATGGATGTTCTAGATTCAAACCACCAATTTTTAAGCATTGGTCTTGTGATTTGTTGATGGTCATGGCAAATGCAAGACGGATCGGAAATTGAAGTTTTTTAAATTCAAACGGCATATCGGTTGGGATCATCGGGATCCTCGGAATGAGAACTTTCTCACCTTTGAATTTTCCTTTCGGTATCGTCGCGTAAATTACATTGTTCATCAATTGTCTAACCATCAAGCGGATTCAGTTGGACAGTTTTGGTTGGTTCAATTGAATAGTTGGAGGCGTCATCTTCATTTGTAACGCACTTAATAGATTTGAATGAATGCATTGTTCCAATGATCTTATTTTGAATTATGTAGTTCAGGTCATCTACATGTTTATTCTTAGCCGCTAAAATTGCTCGCTCAATCAACCATTCATTATTCTTGTAGTTAGAAATAATATTTGGAAATACATTGTTGATAAGTTCGCCTTTTGATGAGACAAAATTACAGAAATTATTTGGAAATAATCTGTTCGATTCATCGACAGGTACTTGACCATTACCGATAGTCAGCAATTACTCCGAGAAATCTTCAGTAGATGTATCATTAAGCAATGTAACTCTCATGTTTGTTGTCAGCTGCAGTTTCTTCACATAGCGCCATAGATTCGACGATTCGAGACAAGCGTTTAATTCGTCGGCAGCCGTAGATCTTGGAATTACTGTCAGTGTTTGGCGGAAATCGCCAGACAGTAAAATCATTGCTCCTCCAAAACATGTCGAGTCATTGCGTAAATTTTTCAATGTTCGGTTAAGTGCTTCTAATGGACGTTTATGCGCCATTGTGCATTCGTCCCAGTTGATGATTTTCGATGCCAATAAAACTTTGGCCATTGCTGAGTGTTTTGCAATATTACACGTTGGTTCTTCAATAGTTTGAAGATTTAACGGTAATTTTAATGCTGAATGAGCCGTATGACATCCTTCTAACAATGTGGCTGCTATTCCAGAAGAAGCAACTGCACCTGCTATGTTGGATCTCGCACGAATAGTGGCTAAAACTACTGACATGAGGAATGTCTTACCAGTTCCTGCCTAGGGGCATCTAGGAAATATAAACATATAAACCATCATTTTCATCATCGATTGTCTTCATTGCAGTATCATAAACTTCCTGTTTTCCTTTTTTTTCGATTTATATCACTTCACCTTCACAATTCACAATATTGATTTCTCACAAAAATCAAATTGTCATCCATACGTCCAAGTCACACGGGAACGCTGTCTAACGGAATAAACAGTATCATATGTCCGTCTCCTGGCTCTAAGCTACCTACCCACCAATTTTCAACCACATCTATACAGCCGTTCTTGAGTTATAAATAATGTAACTAACACGACTTTCTTTAATATATAGAGTTTTGTAGAAATCATAGTTAACTTGTATTTGTTTACCTGAATAAGTAGCTTATTTCGACTTATTGTGTTTTCATTCTTTTTTTTAACCATCTTTGATTGGTAGTGATTTGACAAGGATAACTGAAACAGAAAATCATGGACTAAGAAATACTAAAAGAGCTGTTACGTTCGACCCAAACTATAAGAAAGGAATCTTTTATTATACGCAAATGTTGGAAACCATCTGGATATCGCAATTAAACACCATACTAAATACTAATATATGAATATTACAAAGTTATGGTTGAACCAGTGCAGAAAATGAATTTATATCGACTTTTTGTGTAAGTAACAAGATATTGTCCAATATTTCTTCATAAACTACATGAATTATTTTCTCAATTTCATTCTTTTTAAGGAATATTGCATCACCAAATATATCATCAGAGGAAGTATTTCGATATAGAGCAGCCACATTTATGACATATTATGGGGACAACATTATGAACGCGAGAGTGTTTTTTCACGAATGCTGCCAGCTGTTCTTCATAATAACTCCAAAATTAATGTGCTATCAATAATTGCCTTTAATTAATGACCAATTAAAGGTTCGTTAAACACGTCCTTTTTATTAAATTTCGAAACATTGGAATCTATTAACATACTGTAGTTGGAACAGTTTTTCTAGGTCCTGTCGGCGATATCGAGGAAATAAAGTAATTTTGTGGCAACTAAGTGCATGTAACTACAAATGGAACAAAGATGTTTCATATCTCGCAACAGGTTATTTCAATCACTTTAAAAGGAAAGTCCAACTTAATTTTGTCAGATATGCTATGTTTATCAAAATAATTGAAAAATTACCATATTTGAAGAAAATGAGGAATGGAATCCGCAGGATTCATGAACAAAATAAAGTGGTATTTCAATCCAGAAAATTCATCATTTAGAGTATTAAAATACCAAGAATTTGAAATGTCTTCTTCAGATTTGTTCATAATGTATATACATCACTTTAACAAAACTTGCGCGTTTTCGTCAATCAAGTTTCTTCAACTTGAAGAACAAGAGATAAAATTCGTTCTTTTACCTTTCGATCCGCGATGCAACAAACGATTAGAAAAAATATGTCAGAGTATCAATTTGAAATTAGCCAATAAATCAAATTCAACCTTAAAAAGCTTATTCGGAAACCTAAAAGACAAAACTAACTGGAAAATAGATGATCAATCATGATCAGATTGAAGGAACATGAAGTACATCTAAAATACGGATGTAGAAAAAAATCTAGCGTTGCCAATATACTTTCGATTAAGACCATATAATAGATTTTGGTAATGTAAAATTGATGAAAAATATTAAAAACGTTAATATATTGAACGCTTTTGAAAGTATCCATATAATATGGATGCAAACATCCACTAAACAAGGATTAAGGTTGGCGAAATGCGCGTCGAGTTTTGACATGAAGTTCTGGTGAAGTGTTTTTAGTGAGTATGTCTTTCAAGTGTAATTCAGTAGATAGTTCAAATTGGAAGAATGGTGAGGCTAAGGAAACTAAGAGTCATATAATTCTGGAATGTTCTATATCTCAACTTCTAGACGTTTTTCAATATATACAATGGTATCACATTCTTTTCTTGTTTAGGATAAAACATTAAAATCCATTTAGAATTACTGGAATGATATTTTCCTTCTGATTTTAATTTTATTTTAGAGATTTCTGCCACCCTTCATCCCACATCCATCAATCGATGTTTGGTTGAAAGAACAATGAAACGTAGTGCAATCATTCAGTTTTCAAATTCTGTTTCACACCTACAGACTTGATGTTACTGACGCAGCTGCGATGGGTGAGGCAGGGTTTTTCATCCTTGTTCTCCCAAATCATATAAAAATTACATATTGCTCACCTCATTTTCCTGAGCTGCACTTTAAGAGTTATCGTAGGAGGCTTAGCATGTTAGGAATGACTATCCATTCTACATACTGTGCTTTGGCTCGATCGTGGTTTTGACGCACATTAAAATTTAACATTTGAAATCTAATAAAATACATTTTTCAATAAGTAATTCTCTTTTCTTTCATTCGGATGAATGAATAATAAATTGTGGCAATACCTGTTTCAAATTCGTGATAGTGTGTAAGTAAAATCAAAATGAGACTCTACAAAAAACATATTTTCACTTTCAATCTAGGGTTGAGAAGCATTGAGCTAAAGCTCTGGCTACTTCAAACATATCCAATGCATTATTTTACTTAAGATATTCAAAATTAGCGAATTACCTTAATTTAACAGTATTCAATGAAAGAAACAACGATAACAAAATTAATAAGTACACAGAAAAACTTTAAAATGCATTTATTTATGAAAATGAAAAATGGTTTGGTTGTTCAATTTATTTTTTAATTATATCAATGGTGGGTTAGATTTCCATTCATCAGATATAATTTGTGAGTCGCCATGTAGTATTCATTCCTTTTAATATTAAAGCAGGAAATACTCATTTGTCAAAATGAAAGATAATAGAATGCACTTTCGAGAATTTCAACAATATAATTCGGAATTCTTCAATGAGTAAATACAATTATCTCTCATTTCATACATTACATCTATTCAATTTCTAGTTTGACAGAAGTTATAGAAAGTATTGTAAATAAAAAATTTCTTTTCACTTCTTTTTCTGAACCTTTCAACAAGTTTCAATATCAGTTATTCTGGATGGGGATATTATCGATTCGAAAAGAGAATGGAGTCTTGAGAATCCATATAATCATTAACCCGGAAGAAACTCTATCAATTTAACTGAAACATTCACAGTAGTAACTCTACCGTTGGTTTCGGAAGAAACAAAGACGGTTAATTGTCGGTAATTATGTCGAATACGGACCGGACCTTCTAACGGCAATTCTGTTTATTTACATAACCATTAGGATATGCTCATCACTCATGAATAGACAATTTCGATTGCTATCATCATTACTGAGGTGTTATTGAAAAGTCAATCAATTCGATTTGGATCATTTCATCAGATGATTGAACACTTGCAATTTACGTCACAGTATTTTAGTATGTCCTATTTATGTGTTAATATACAGGGTAAGTCATCGAAAACGAAACAGACTCAATAACTGCACAACTATTCATTTCTAGAGAAAATACAAAAACAAGTCGATTTTTATTTAAAAAAGACATCTTTCAGCATAAGGTGCTTGGCTATAACACACCTTAATCAATTGCAAAGCGGAAATAGGTCGAGTGATACCTTATTGGGAAGCTGGATTGAATTGCTACATGACTATAAAAACATTTATGAATTCGACCACAATATGATGAAGTTACAGGAATAAATAACCAAAAGGCCTGAAATAATTAGTAAATGCAGGTAATTTCCCACACATTACTTATAAATTACATCAAATATAATATTCTTGTCAAACATAAACAACGAAAACTAATACTGAGTAAGGAAACCGTGGCAAAATATAAGCTAGGTGATTTTTCCTGAAGTGAATACACAAAAAAATTATTGCTGTCTTCCTATGTATGCATCTATTGTTCAGATACAAGTGACAGAAGTTATAATGCTCACAGTCTCTACACACTACCCATCAGAAGTTTCATGGCTTCTTTTAGCGCAAAGAAAAGATGCATATTATACAGATCTGAAACCTATCAAAAAAAGATTCAGGTATACAGTAAATATATTATTGAGACCTTGATGCAGTAATTAATATCAAGTTAAAATCAATTCTCTGAACGAGTTTAATGGATGATACTAAATTAGTTACAACCTGCAGGATTCCTAAGAAAACCAGGGGAATAAGAGCCAGGTAATTTCCCACACGTCACTTATACATTACCAAATATATTAATCTTTTTTACTTCTCAAGGGATCAAAACCAAATAAATTACATTAGGGTTCTTGCTGTATAATTCCAAATAAGTGAGTATTTTATACTGATTTGTATTTGGTTTCAATTTGGCAACACCGCATTGTTTCATCGTAGGTTTTGATTCCATTCAGGGTTTCATGCCGTTACTAATTTTCAGTTCGAATACAGTATTTGTCCCTCTAGAGAGGGAATACGAAGTTCATAAATTATCCGCCATAATTTCCATCCTATGTGATGTGCATGATTTTCGCTATACATATTTTTCTCTATGCTATTCTGTCCTTTTCATAAAAGGAATTTTCCAGGTCACTTATTTGGGAAACGTACCACAAATTTTCTAGATTTACTACGCCACGTACGAGGATTACAAGAAGTTAATAGTCATAATTTCCATTCTAAGCGATGGCATGATAGTTACTCTTAAAATATTCTTCCGTATATTATTCTGGCCACTGCAGAGAAAGAATTTTCAATATCACCCATTTGGGAAACGAACCACGAATTTTCTGGATTTATCATTCCACGTATGAAAAATATATGAAGTTCATAGTTTTTTCGCCATAGTTTACGTTCTAAGTGAGGTGCATGATTTTCAATGTCAAAACATTATTCTCTCTATGATTCTGCTCACCCCAGGGAAAGAGTTTTTGATGTAATCCATTTGGAAAATGAACCATGAATTTTCTATTTTTAATACACCACGTACGAGGAACATATGAAGTTCATATTTTTTCCGCCATAATTTCCATTCTAAGTGTTGTGCACGATATTCGCTGTCAAAATATTGTTCCGATGCTGTTGTGCTCTCTCCAGTGGAGAAATTTTCAATGTCACCCATTTGGAAAATGAACGACGAATTTTCGAGAATAGCCTCGTACGTGGAGTAATGAATCTAGAAATTTCGTGGTTCATTTCCCAACTTGGTGACATAGAAAATTCTTTTTCTGCAGTAGGCAGAATAACATACAGAACAATATGTTGTTTGCGAAAATCACGCGCATCAGTTAGAATGGAAGTTATGGCGCAAATCTATAAACTTAATATGTTTCTCGTACATGAATTAATAAATCTAGAAAAATCGTGGTTCACTTCCCAAATTGTCATTGTCATTGAATTTCCTTCTCTAGACTGGGCAGATTAATAAAGAGAAAAATATCTTGATAGCGAAACTCAGGCACATCAGTTGGAAAGGAAATTATGAAGTTTATATATTCCTCGTATGTGGAGTAATAAATCTAGAAAATTCGTGGTTCATTTCCCAGATGGGTGATATTAAAATTCTTTTTCTGCAGTGGACAGAATAATGTAGAGAATATTTTGAGAGCAATTATCATGCCATCACTTAGAATGGAAATTATTGTGGAAAAACTATAAACTTCATATGTTCCTAGTACGCGGTATGATAAACCAAAAATAAATTGTAGATCATTTCTCGAATGGGTAACATTGAAATTTTCTTCATTTTTGTAAGTAGAATAACATGGAAGAAATAGTTTGATAGCGAGAATCAAGAACATTACTTGGATTGAAAATTATCGCGGAAACACTTTCAAATTCATATAATCTTCTGACGAATTTCCTAGAACAGGTCGATTTTTAATTGGAGGGGGACGTTTTTTGTTACATGTTTCCTTCTTTCCATACCAACCCAAGATGATGTGTGACGAATTGAATTTGAGAATTATTTGAGAAAATTCCAACTTTCAATTAATCCATTCGATCTCCACTTGGAGAAAATCAAGACGATTTTGTTTGGAAAAGCTAATAATTCTGTTGATCTGGAATGGGAAAAAACTAGAGTTCTTCCATTTGAATCAATAAAAAAAACGATGTCGCATTTCGATGACATGTGTGTTTGTTATCAATTTTCCTATGTTAGGTTAGATTTCAGTTACTTTTGGTAATTCGTTAAAACACTGGTGACCTGCCTTGGTCATAGTTTCCATAGTACTGTTATATATATATATATATATATATATATATATATATATATATATATATATATATATATATATATATATATATATATATATATATATAAATTTATAGGATTTACAAAAATTTGAATAATTGTATATTCAATAAATGCTCATATCTATAATTTTGGTGTGTGTCAGAAAAAACACAAGTGTGAGCTCAGGAAATGTAACAGGGGAACCATACTTTCTCGTATATGATTCAATAAACGAGTGAAAAAACCTGAGGAAAAAACTCGTTTCCCTGTCGCTATTGCACAAGCAATAGCTTGTCTGTTTATGTTATGTTAGTGTCGTGTGTACATAAAGAGTACCAAAGATTTTTCTCCTTAGCCGCTTCGTTCTCTCTTGCATTCCATGATTTCCAAAGACAAGGTTGAAAGGAAGGGGTTTTAGGACAGGAATCTGTAACAATGGAAAAAGAAAAACCAGCAGAAAAATATTTCAATCATACTTCTTATATGTTTAAAACAAATCTAAGAAAAGATTTTACATAGCAAGCAAGGTCATAAAAAGGACTAAGGAGATAATAGAAAAATACATAACCTGCGATACTTCCACAAATTCCCTCTCTGTTTGACGGAGAGAGCCCCGATGGCCAGGTTCCCAAGTGATGCCGATTATGATCTATAGATGTTTTAGAATCATTATGGACCCAATAATTTGGGTTGACAACGACCATATATTATTTCTTCGTGGAACTTGTTTAATTTAAAGAAAAAATTTGCGAAAAAATTTTTACAGTCGTTCGAAAAATATGACACATGCCATATAATAATAATCTGAGATAACGGTGATTCAGTTGAAAATGGTGAACACACTGCAGGAATGCATTAAAATTGTCAGTTTATTTTTCAAAAATAATAACTGTGTTAAAGCAACTACGCGCATTTCCAGCGATAATAGCGTTGGAAGAAACGTGGGTCACAAATACTTTCCTGGGTTAACGAGCGAATTCAGGGCCACTGAATGCGTTCTTAATAAAAAACACAATCCCACCAGACTTGTGAATGGTTAGGGAATTGGTGTGGCCATGATGGAGAATACATAATCTGAGGGGAGATTGTCGCAAATATCTGGAATATGTCAGACAAAGTTTTTGCAAGATACGTACGAAAACATTTTCGACAGAAAATAGAAAATTAGAAATTCCTCTCTTTGTGTAACAAAAATTTGTCGAAAATTTTAAAGAAAAAAGAATCATTTATACCATATTCCTTCACTCCAAGAATTGTATGACGTGAATAATGGTAGAAGAATTGGGTTTTGCGCATGAATAACAAATAAATTGACAGAGAACGAACATTTCTTGAGATTCATTCTGTTTACTGATGAATGCAGATTTCATGAGATTGGCTTTGTCAATATATACAATTTCCATTAATGTTCAACATCAGTGGACCCTCAATTTATGCGGAGTGATCGTTGATAATTATGTGGTTGGACCTAATTTCTGCAATTGGGGAAGAATTTTTATGACTTTTCAGGAAAGACTTTCCGATATTGATGGAACATCTTCCGATGAAGAATTAAATGTGAAGGCAATTGGATGGAGCACTTTCACATTATTCAACAGCAATAACACTATGTTATGATGACAAATAGATAGGTCGGGAAAGTAATCCCCAAGGCTCCTGACTTAAACTAAACAACTATCATCAGATCATGCTCCTCGGCACCCAAGATCTGGCAGGGGGAGAATGGAGAAGGCTTCTCAGGTCGTCAACGAGCGAAATCCTTGCCAAGCAAACAGAAAGGAAAATTGACCAACGTGCGCTTTGGTACATGGAATGTCAAGAGCATGTCTCAACCTGGTAAAACCCATAATGTAATCCAGGAAATGAAAAGTCTCAATATTAACATACTGGGAGTAAGCGAGGCAAGATGGCCCCACTCAGGACAATTCTCGACCAGACCATGGAACAATATATTACTTCGAAAACAATGATGGCCAACATAGACATGGTGTCGCAATTCTAGTCAACAAAGAGTTCAATAGAGCAGTAGAAGGTTCTATCCCGATCTCCGAAAGACTAATGCTTCTGCAGTTAAGGACATCGCACGCAAGACTGAACTTAATACAGGTGTACGCTCCTACAACAAATGGAGACTAGGACGAAATAGAAATGTTTTACCAGCAGATCGGGGAAGCTCTGAAAATAACTAAACATAGAGAAATCAACATTATCCTGGGCGATCTCAATGCAAAGATCGGCGGAGGACAAAGTGGGTGGAATAGGATATTATGGTTTAGGCGAACGTTATGGAAGAGGGGATCGACTATTGTAATTCTGCCAAGAGCTTAACCTTATAATTACTAACACATTCTTTGAACTGCCTAAAAGACAATCGTATACATGGCGATCACCTGCAGATAGACCAGAAAAAATCGTCTGAAGCCAGATAGACTATATCATGATCGATGAGAGGTGCCGTAACTCAGTTAAATCGGTGAAAGCATACCCCGGAGCAGATGTTTCCTCCGATCACAATTCACTCATCGTTAATGTCTCACTAAGACTCAAAAATATAAAGAAGCAAAGAAAAATGCCCAAACTATACACGCAAATGCTTAAAAATCTGAAATAATGGAAAGTCTCCAAAAGCAGTTGAACGAAAACCTTGATACAATAAATATGAACAGCAATGATATTGAGGAACAGTGGAAATCACTAAAGCAATGCCTGCTTGATCCATGCAAGAAGATATTGACCCCACAAAGAAGAGAGAAAACTGGGTGACATAATATACTGGACATGATGGAAGAAAGTATACATTCTAAAAATACTAACCGTCACTAATACAGAGAGATAAACTACGAGATCAGAATAAAGATAAGGGAGGCCAAGGAAATCTACTTCGAAGAGAAATGTAAAGAGATCGAAGATTTGCAAAGTAGGTACGATTCTTTTAATCTACACTAGAAAGTAAAAGAGTTGGCAGGGTTGAAACGACAAATTCTTTCGAGTATACTCCTTGACAAAAACGGAAACTATAGCCCAGCTAGAGGACCAAACTGAAAGATGGAGGGAGTAAATTGAGGAATTATTTACTGAAGAACGCGGAGAATTAGGCCAGATAGAAATCCCGCCGGAAGAAATGGATCTGGATATCACACAAGAAGAAATATCATATGCTCTGAAAACAATTAAGAATGGAAGGAGCCCTGGACCTGACGAACTCCCCATAGAAATACTGAAAATAAGAGAGCCAAAACACATGGATAAATTGGTGAAACTCTTCAACGGAATAAACAAGTCAGGTGTCATAACCAGACTGACTTACCTCACTCTTTTTCTGTCTTCTTAAGAAGACAAATGCCAGAGAATGTGCTGTTTCTCCTGAAAGTCATCCAGAATCGCGTATATCATAAATTAGACATGGATATTGATGAAACCCAATTTGGATTTCGAAAAGGCTATGGAACAAGCGAAGCTCTCTTTTCGCTCAATGTGATGATCCAGAGGTGTATGGATGTCAACTTTATATATATATATATATATATATATATATATATATATATATATATATATATATATATATATATATATATATATATATATATATATATATATATATATATATATATATATGTTTCATCGATTATAATGGAGCGTTCGACAAAGACCTACACAAACAACTTATGACTGTCGTTAAAGCAAAACATACTGACTTTAATGATCTCAGAATAATTGCAAACCTTTATTATAGACAACGAGCAAAAGTACGCGTCAGCGATCATCTCGCGGAAGAAATTCAAATCAGAAGAGGAGTGAGGCAAGGTTGTGTATTATCACCACTCCTTTTCCATTCATATTCAGAAGAAATACTGAAGAAAGCTCTTGAAGGAGAAACAGCCGGAATAAAGGTAAACGGAATATCGATCAACAATATCAGGTATGTGGACGACACTGTCATAATAGCAGAGAACCTAGAAGATCTGATGAACGAGATAGTCGAGTATGGCGAGGAATACGGTTTATCAATGAACATCAAAAAAACCAAATTCATGAGAATATCGAAAACCCCACGAAACGAGAATCTTACCATTAATGGCAATAATCAATTCCACAAACGACTATTCCCAGTAAATAAAAGTTAGAATAGAAAAGGCAAGGGCAAATTTCAACAAAATGAAAAGAGTATTATGCATAAGAGACTTGAAGTTAGAACTGAGAGTTAGATTGACGAGATGTTACGTATTCTCGACTATGTTGTACTGGGTGGAAAGCTGGACACTGGATGCGACTACCACAAGAAGATTGAAATCTTTTGAATACTGGGTGTACCGGCGAATTCTAAGAATATCATGGAAAGAACACGTTACCAACACCGAAGTTTTGAAAAGACTGGACAAAAATGGGGATCATATCTACAATTAAAATTAGAAAACTACGATATCTAGGTCACATAACTCGCGGAGAGAGGTACACCATGCTCCAGTTGATAACTCAAGGAAAGATCCAAGCAAAGAGCAGAGTTGAAAGAAGGAGGATATCAAGCCTGCGAAACCTGAGAGAGTGGTATGGATGCACGTCTGGTGAACTCTTCAGAGCAGCTGCCTCCAAAGTCCGCATAGCTATGATGATTGCAAATCTCCGACGCGGAGAAGGCACTTGAAGAAGATAGCGTTACTTTTTTTCGGATATTGTTCTCTGAAATCTGTTGAAAATAGGTATATGGACACCTATGGAAACCTCACCAGATGCTATTCAGTAGGTATTGGAATTATCTTCCAAATGCAATCGTTAAGAACAGGGTTTTTAATTTGAAATGAGAATAGTAAAGAGCTTTGAATCTAAACAAAATTTGACACCCATTACAGAATACCCCGTAAGGATGTATCTACAAATACTTATCCTCCATGGATAATAAGTTTATGAGAATAAGTTAGTATTGAAATTGAGATTTTAAGACGAGAAGAGGTAACATGCATTAGGAACCAAAACTATTATTCATCAACTGCCTTACTTCTTGAAGTCCTAATATATTTTGTATTCCATGCAAGAATCATAACTTTGGCATTGCACGAATTAAATTGTCTTTGAAATTTTGGGGAGAAGAAATAACGGAAGGGATGCTTCAATCTGTTGGAGGGTTTAAGGAGGGGAGAATTTTAAATAGCTTCGATATTTTAGCTCAAACAATGTTCAAACCAATGGAAATGCGCTGGTCATTACATTCTTCGAATTCTGTGTGAGTTTAACCACGATAATCACAAAAGCTGTCACGAAAGGATAGCTAAATCGGACATTCGCAAAACATTCATTGCTAAAATCTACAGAACTACCAAGAATATGCACAGAACTGAATCTATTCCACCCAAAGACAAATGGAGTCTCCTTCTAATCCCGTAACTGGCTACCAAAATTGATCCAAATAACGTTGCCCTTGTTCTCTCCAAACTTCGCATACATTGTTAAACTCTGCAGAACATCCAAACACAAACGAACTCTTCTTCAAATCCCGTCACTGGCTCTCAAATTTGCTCTACATAACGACACCCTTGCTTTCTCTAAACATTTTCGCATTCATCAGAATAATAATAAGAAAAATTTCGACTTATCTATAAGGAGGCATTTCATTCATTTATGGTATTGTACCCATCTTTTTCGGTAACTGTTATCGAACTACACGATGCTACACACGTACATTACTGTAGATGCCTACCTCGTATTTTATCCTTTGAACTAACTGCATGCAATCTTCTTTTCATCTCCTGTTCAGATAAAATTGTTCCAGTTGTATTTCGACAGCTATTATTGCCACGTGTAGTACGATTTCTCCTAGCCATTATCTGCTAGTACTGGTCTTCAAAGCGGGTGTTATTTCTTCGTGAGCCTCCACCGTGTATGTAACTTAGTCCTGAATTTGTTGGATAACGATTCCAGGCTCTACATTCCCCACCCTGGGGATAAATCGAAAGCGAAGACACTTCACGGCGTTCGGTTATCCAACGGACGGATTCTAACATCTTCGAGGCATAATAAAGAAAATAGTTTGAAACAAAAAAAAATTGAAATTTGATAAATCTGGGTTTGGTAGATATGATCGCAAAGAAAATTCTAAAAAGGATATATTGTCACGATATGGGTTTCAAAAACCGAGGAAAACATCAACATGTGATTTACATGACAAAAACATTCAATTATTTCTATGTTCACCTCAAATTGAAATATGACCCCGTTCAATCATTAAGGACTGTTGTTTTTGCAGCTAGTTATATGTATACCCCCGAGCCACAATTATGTACATATACAGTGGTCAATACTGAAAAATTTTCCAGAATATTTTTAATTGGTTTTGATTAGTTATATTGTGCTGGTTAACGAAAATAAATTGTTGTTTTTGGCAACTCTAATTTCAAATTTACACACAGATTGAAAATTATTACAAAAGTACGATATTTTTATATACTTTATTTAAAACAGTTACTGCTGATGAGAAAACGGTGTTTTTATAAGATTATCTTGAATGAGCTGCCAGTAAGCATGCTGTTTTCCCAGGCGGAATGCCAAAGTTTCCTCTTTCGACATATTCAAATACTTTACTCAGTCGTTTAATTGATTGGATGGTTGAAGATTTGTCCTTTGACTAGGTGTGAAATCATTGTCAGATTCATGATTTTCTTCTTTTTTGTCAGGTTCAAAACATGTTTATGACGTCGGTCGTACCAGCACTGCTACTGAGCAGAAGACAGATGTGTTGAACGTAGAAGCAAATTTCTTTATACTTGATTATTATATAATTTGGCAGTATTTTACAGTATCAGACATCCACAGCTTTATAGATTGCAAATATTCACTCCAACGTAGTTAAAGTACGCAGCTTTAACGAAGTCCCTGATCAATTTTTGATATTCTGTAAAGGTATAGATAGAGCTGCAATACAAATACTATAGTGATTTTTGAAATATTTACACCAAAATACATCAAATGTGATAATAATATTTTTGGAAAATTTCATGAAGTAGATGTTCGTATGGCATTGTTATTTCTTCATCGATCGCTGTTAGAATATACTGCAGGGTTTTAAATGTCTTAAACACATCTCCATAAATTCAATATTCGCTGGAAACTTCAAAGTTAACTTCAATAATATGGATTTAAATTTGAAGCATTTACTTCATTTCTTCGGATAATTGTGATTTTGGTATAAATAATAATCCAGCGCAGTACACAACAGTTGATGCACTTTTTTCGAAATACTTTGTGAAATTGAACAAGAAAAATATGTTTTATTATGAAAGGTTTTTCTACAAAAAATTTGTTTCTATCTGAAACGAAGAATTTACATGAAAATGATTCAAATGTTCAATGTATCAGAAAGAGTAAAGTTTAGCTATTATAACAAAAATTAATATCGGACAAATGCCCAACACAATTACGCTTACAGATGTCAATTGTTTCATCAAAATTTTCTATCATTTTTGGCAACATGAAGGGTATATTTCATCGATCACGTCACGAATTTCGATTCCCAATGATGATTTCGATCCGTATAGATGTCGTCTTTAATATAGCCCCACAAAAATATATCCAGTGGTGTTAAATCACATGATCGGCCCGGCCACTTAACAGCTGAATTCGGGAATTTGATCAACATAAATCGATTATTCCCAAGGCTGTGTCACTTGTGACATCGTCCTGTTGAAATAGCATGTCATTACCATATCATCAATAATACGTTAAAATTTAGTTGTTAGCATCTCTCGTTAGCTTGATCCATATACCGTAACTGTATTCCCAGCCGAATTTTCGAAAAAAGAACAGCCTAATCACATCTCCGGCCCAAATAGCGCACCATGTTTAACAAGCAAATGTTTCTCAATATTCGCCCTTGCATTTTCAAAAGCCCATTCAGCAGTAATTTTGCCTGTTGATGTTTGAAAACTATTTGATTGGCAGAACATAAAGAGTTTTGTACAAAAAATTAATTCCGATTCTATAGAGATCCTATGTGGAGTTCCGCAGGGATCCATTCTCGGACCGATATTTTTCATTATCTATACCTTTCAGCTCATGTGTTTTTTAATTTTCTGCTGGGCTCATTTATATACTGACGACTCACAGCTCTATTTATAGTTTTCGCGCGACTCACTTGATGAAGCTCTAGAAAAAGTTAATATAGATTTGGATAACATCTTTAAGTTGTCTAAGAGTATGTGTCTAAGTATTAACCCTTCAAAAACTGTAGTTATGCTACTTGGAAGGAAGGTCATGAGAGAAGCATGTAAAGATCTAATTAAAATATCTGTGAATGGCGCAGTTCTTCCTCTGACTAGCGAGTGTCGTAATTTGGGTTTGATTATGGATAGCGATTTGAGGTTTGATTCTTACATAAACTTGCTACTTAAAAGAGGGTTCGTGAATATCTAATGGTTGCAGTCTTTCTGGATATTAGACAAATAAAAATGCTTTGTGAAGCGCTAGTGTTATCTCACCTCAATTATAGCGATACCGTATATGGCCCATGTCTGACAAAACAGAATGTGGCCCGACTCAAAAAATTCAAAACTGGCGTGTTCGAATTGTTTTCAACGTCGCTCGGCATCATCGGCGTCTAAATTTCCTGAAATGGCTTTAATAATATTGCCCAGACCATTAACTAATCCGCGTTTCTTCCGTTTTCTATCTTCGAAGGGATATACAGATTTGAATTTATTCCAAATGTAGTTGATTTGATATTGTATATGTTGTTCCAAAGTTTCTGTAGGGTATTCGGATGTATTAAATCGATTTGAAAGAGAAGATTTAAAATTTCTGTATTGTTTGACTAGAACTTTTATTTCGTTTTCAATGGGGTACAGATCGACATAATGGAGGAATTTATGAGTTCCGATTTTGACTTTAGTTTCGCCAACAAGAAAGGAGGATACCAGGGTTTTGTTTAAGATCCACTATTTTGATCGGTTCCAACATGGACCGGTGGATCATCATCAGGATCAGGTTCCTGCAACAAATTTTGAGGTCTTTTAGCTCTCGGTTTCTTAAAATGTTTTTGTGATAAGTACTGCGTTCAGTTTTTATTTTAAGTTCTTCATTTTCTTGAACTTTTTCTTTGATGAAGGGCGCTTTTAGTTTGTTACCGCGAGTTTTGACGTTTTTCGAAAAACTGTCGATTGTTCATGGTAATCAATTGGTTTTTCACGCTCTTCGTTTGCTTTACCTATATATTTTCCTTCTTTCTCTCGCTAATTTCGTGAATAGAGTTATAAATTAGTTGGGTTCGTTCTTTGTGGTTTTGCATGTAATTGTTCATAATTTCTTTGTGTTCGAATTGTTTTCAACGTACAGATCGCACGTCATGAAGGCTTGAAAAACATCAACATGTACTACTTCAAAGGGTCGTTTTGGAGTTGGGGTAATTTGAAATTCTATCTTAGGTGGTCTTCGATCATATTTTACTCTCTGACAAATTTCACAGTTATTTATGTAAAATCTGACATCATTTGATAAATTTGGCCAATAATATTTTCGTTTGAGTTGTTCAATAGTTTCTACTATACCTCGGTGATTAGTTTTTGTCTCATGGCTATAGCAAATCAATTCCTTTTGTCGATCTTCATTTATAATATTTTCTAACCTTTTATTGCACTTCAAAAGCTGCAGCAATTGGGTTCAATGTGCGTGAAGCATATGCAATTGGCCGGTCGTTACCAATGGGTCCTGCGATAAAACAGCTGCAACTGATACGTTACTTGCATCAGTAGTAAGAATAAATGGTATTTCGAAGTTGGGAAATTGTAATATAGGGGCATTACAAAGAAGAGATCTGCAGTAGTCAAATGCTCTTAGGAAAGCATCATCGTGTATGATTTTGCTTTCGCTTTGAGACATTGCGTGAACGGTTTAGTTATTTTTGCGAAGTCTTTTATGAATTTGCGATAATAACCTAACAATCAATAAATCCTCTGATTTCTTTGACTGTTCTAGGAATCGGATATTCCATGATTGCCTTTATCTTATCGGGATTAGGTTTGACACCTTCGGGAGTGACAATATGCCCTAAAATGCAACCTCTTTCCTTAAAAATTCTGGTTGAACATGGCGAATCGAAAAAGGCTGGATGTGCTGAGTCTGTCTTACATGATTTTGAATGAGAAGAAACCTCCTATCTGCACCGACGAATGAAATATAGAACAGATGTTCATAGCATAAACGTCAGGTTCAGGCATAAACTTGCCATACCGCGTTATCGTGCTTCCATGTTTCAGCGTTGTTTTTCTTATATAATTGTAGATGAAATCAATAAAATACCAAGTAGTCTCTTAGGTTTGAGTTTGGATGCATTTAAGAAGAGGGTGAGGCATTGGATTTTTGAGAGCCAGTTGAATGAGGTGTAGTTTTTCTTTGTTTTCTATTTTTTTTTTAACTGGAGAAAAAAATCTTTTATATGTGGAGTGCATGAATTAATATTGATTTATTTCAGTGTTTAATTCTTGTTTTCAAGATGAATAGTTGGTAAGATTGGTGAGAAATAGTTCTTACATATCGATGGTTCCGTACATTTGTGGGTACACTTGTCAAGTATTTGTTTATTATTTATTCAGGTTGGATTAATCAGCTATGCTGTATCCTACCTTTTGGTATCTCCCAATGTACAGAAACACTCACTCATATGAGTTTAAGACATTTAATGTAATTGATAATTAATATTTCTGTACAAGATGCCAATAAAATGCTATTATTATTATCGTGGACTTATGCACTATCTCAGCTGTTAGTTGGATATAATTTACCTTTCTCAGATTCAGCAATCAAAGGGCATAGGCTCGATTACAATATACTTGACATAAATTTCCTAACTATCCTACATGTATTAAGAATTACAGCTTTTTGCATTTCTGAATAGGTATTTTTATGCAATGATAATTTCTTAAGGCTATCATGCAAAGTTTTGGGTATTAGACCAGTCGAGGATACGATGACAGGAACAATATCTATTTTCTCGAGGTGCCACATCTACTTGATCTCAATAGCGAGGTCTGTGTATTTGGACTTTTTCTCCTGGATCTTGTTCAGCACGTTGTTATTATTCGGTATGGTGACATCTACCAGCATTGCTGTTCGGGCTCTCTTATCATACACCACTATATCCGGCCTATTATTCGTCACCATTCTGTCACTGATAACAGGCCTATCGTAGTATAATCTGATAGAGTCATTTTCCAATACAGGCGCCGGTTGATACTTGTAATATGGCTGGAAGGTATTCAGAAGTCCGTACTTGTGTGCAAGTTTCTGTTGGATAATGTTGCACACTTGATTATGCCTGTGAAGATAGTCCGTATTGGCCAGTTGTTCGCATTCGAACGTAATATGTTGTATAGTCTCCGATCTTATATGGCATTTTCTGCAATTATCTGTTTGAAATGTTCCGTCCTTAATAAGAAATTTTTTGTAGTTGTTTGTAGCGATCACTTGGTCTTGAATAGTCATAAGGAATCCCTCTGTTTCCGCGAATAATTATCCTTTCATCAACCATTTGTTGGAGGCTTCTTTGTCAACGTGTGGTTGATTAATCTCATGGTGATGTCATCCATGCCATTCCTTTCTTGACCATTGCTCTTGTTTTTCAGTATCTGATAGAAACGGTAGATTCAGCAGGTCATCTCTGGTAGCAAGATTTAGAGGTGTATATCCCTTATCAGTCAACGATACCAATCTATGGAGGTGAGAAGTGAGAGATTTTGCAGATAAGAATTCTCTGAGATTTTTTCTGTTCTTCTGTTCGTTGTGTAAATTGACAACATCTATTAATCCGCGTCCTCCTTCTTTCCGCTTCAAAGTTGTTCGTATCACAGACGATTTTGTATGATGGTTGTTGTACTTTGCTAGCATCGTTCGGGTCTGCCTTTGAATATCATCCAGTTCTATCTTGGTCCATCTGATTATTCCAACCGAGTAAAGCAATACTGGAATGGCGTAGGTGTTAATTGCCTTGACTAGATTCCCTGAGTTCAACATTGATTTCAGCACAGTCTTCAGACGCTGACTGTATTCTGAACGAATCTTCTCCTTTGATTGTTTTTGATCTAGCAATCTGGCTTGTTGGTATCCTAGATATTTGTATGTTTCGCCATCCCTCATGCACTGTATAATATCGCCGTTTGGAAGTTGTGTTTCACCATCTATGACTTTCCCTCTTTGAATGTTCAGAGTCTTACATTTTTCAATCAATCGAATGCTATTATTATTATTATTAATATTATTAACCACGTCAGCTGGTTTCAATTTTTATGCCAATTACAGCTCATAAGACTTCAAAACCAAGCCCTTATGTAACATTTGCCTTGTGGTCGTTGTGGATAGCCCCAATTGTAGCGCACGTCGAAGAAGTGACAAATTCGGATCTTCTTCAACACTGTGGCTCATTGCTGTAATATTTTCATTTGAACTACCCGGTTGAACACGCGTTACATTTGGTTTCCATTAAATAGAAAAAAAATTTAAAAATCAAAATACAGGTTTTACTTCGAGATATATTCGTACTTGTGAGAATGACATAAGGAAGTTCGTTCCTGAGAAGAGTTTGTTTTTCCTTTAACGTGCTCTATTTCTGCCTTTCGGCTAATGACACGCCGGGGAATTCTGTCACCTCACTTACCCGGGAATTTGGCCGAACCCCTCTCGTGTCGAGGGAAGGGATCTTTAATGTCCAACACATCTCTGTTAGATAGGACCGACAGCTTAACATCTCCTCCGAAAGATGGACACTCAAGCGATTCCCAGAATCCGAAAAAATCACACCGACTTTCCGGGATTGAACCCAGGTAACTCTGCGTAGGAGACGAGCATCATATCCCATACGCCACCCAGCCGGCCTGAGTAGAGTTCGCGACCGTAACCGTTTTTTTATACTAGTATGTATAGGTGAAGAACTAAAAGGCGATTATCAATCTATTTGGAAGTATGAGTGATGACTATGAAACATCTAAACGAAAATCGTTACTGGGATTTAATCATTGAAAAATTAAAAAAAAAAGAATTTGTTCCCTTATAATGAATATGAACCTAACATTTAGAACATACATATTTTCAATGTTAATTCAATGAATAATAGGTTATTAATATTCACAAACCCATAACCTAACGATATTTCGAATAATTTTGAATTCAGGTTAGATAATTTCAAAAAAACTTATGAAATGATACAGTTTCTTCATTCAAAAATATTGTTTATAATTTAAAATTATCGAAAGACCCTGATAATCATGCTTGAGTTGAAGGTAATGTGAATAATTCATTCAAGGGACTCAAAAACTCGAGTACAACTCGATTGTCTTAATGAATTTATTCGGGTGCCTCGAGTAGCATCACTAATGAATAAACAAAGCTTAGGATGAAATATTTCAGTCTACTTCACAAATTCAAATCGGTGTTAATTCTAGATAAAGCTTTCGTAGAAGTGTGAAATTAGATAGTGAAAAGTATTTCGTTTTTCACAAATAATACATAAACTGTTTATAAAATATGAATTATGGAAAGAAAGTCTCAAAGAAGATGCAATTTCCGAACAAAAAATCCTGATTTACAAAACTCTGTCTCTCGTATTTATAATCTTAATTTCATTGAATATAGAAAGCCGCCCGACTTTCTTGACACTAACGCATGGTTCCACAGTACCTTAAACGATTCTGGTAATAGTTAATTGATTCCGCCGTTATTACGTGTTAATTAATCATGATGATAATAAGACATTTAACTATGTATTATACTTTCACAAGATATTTTTCGAAAATTAGGTTTGCAATTTCCTGATTTTCAATAAATCTCTTGTGATAGTATAACACATTGTTTTATTTTCATAAAGCATTCAATCAAATAATTGGAAATAATCGTGTCACTCGAAAACTAGTGAAAATGAACACTCGTAGAAAAAATATTTTTTGATCGAATATCCAAAAAGGTAGACAATTGGTAACGAAATGGTTCGGTCTTCCGTCTACCCTGAAAACCACGAAAAAATGTACAAGCAATTGGTATAGCAGAACCATGAAAGTTCAGAGATATTGCGAATCCAAAAAGTTGGATGAAATGTTTGACAGAAATGTGTACGTTAAATATGCGGTTTTCGACGAAAAATGACGAACATAATTATGTCCTTCTGGACGGGTTTCTGAAAAAAGGAAACGCTAAACAATGCTCTGACAAAAAAGCGTTGACGAATATTGGCACGAAACCATCAAAAATAAATTCCAGACGAGCTTAAACGACAATGGAGAAATTAGACACTTTCACGTTAGGACGCATGTTCTAAACAATGTAAACTATTACCGGTTTAAGTGTTTTTAAATGTACCCATACGGCAAGAATATTCGGACAGAATAAGTCGATGTGGGCATCGAAATAGGTTAACTAACAAATATTACTCCCAGGTCTTCGACAGAACCTTTTCTGGGTAGGAGGCTACAACAAATTTTGTACGGAAAATATTCGACCAATTCATTACGGGTGGAAGATACAACTAGCCATTCATTAACACTTTGATACAAGCTATTTTGTTGGCAATATTCGCTTAGGCAGTCTAATTCATATTGAAGAGCAAAGCAATCTTGTGGGTGACGAATTTCATGAAAAAGCTTCGAGTCGTCAGTAAAGAGTAAGAATTTACATTTATTAAAACAATTGGCAATTGACTTTATATAAATGATAACGAATAAGGGTCTTAAGTGAGAGCCTTGGGGTACAACAGAACTACACTCACCACAAAAATTGCCGCATCACCCTACTTTTACGACAATACTATATAAGCTTTTGTGTTGGTCATTCAAGAGTCGCTTTTTAACTTTCAGAAGTGCAAAATAAGGAAATATCACTCAAAAGAGATGAGTTTATGATGGAAAATATCGACAATTTTCGAGTTAATAAAAAATTAAAAAATTCTACCATCTTCAAACATTCGCGAAGAGACCAATCAACTAGCATCGAATGGTTACTAATCATTTTCAAAATCGAGTGTTTCCTCCCTGGGCCCTAATTACTGCCAGTTTACGTCTCGGAAGCCCCTCAAACAAATTTTGGATGTACTCTTGAGTAACTGAGTTCCAAATTTCAGGAAACAGATTTTCTAGTTGTTGGAGTGTTCTACAAGGCATCCTACGTTGCTGAATTTGCCACCCCATGTTGTCCCAAACATGTTCTATGGGATTCAAGTCGGGACTTCTGGCTGGCCATCTTAAAATATCAATTTCGGTATTTTGCAGAAATTCTGTAACTACTCTAGCTGCATGAGGCCGAGCATTTTCATGCATATAAATGAAGTTTTCGCCAATCAATGGACCAGAGGGTACAACAAGGTGTTCATGGATATCTGCGATATATCTGACCGCAGTCATTCATACTTTATTCACTAGAACTAACTCAGTTCGACCATGGAAAGAAATGCCTTCCCCACATCATTACTGAGCTCCCTCCGAAGTTTTCGGTTTGCCGGATATTGCATTGCTGATACCGTTCCTCAGGTCGTCTGTATACAGGCATGCGTCTATCATTTGATACTAGACAGAACCTGGACTCGTCGGAAAAGAGAACATTCGACCATTCTGGAATGCCCCAATTTGCATGTTCCCTCGCAAACTGAAGTTTTGCAACTCGATGCTCTCTGGTGAGACGCGGGCCGGTAGAAGCTACCCTTGGTCTGATATCGTCTTCTCTGAGCCAGTTCCTAACAGTTTGCAATGAAATATGCACATTTCTGGAAAGTGCTAGTTCATTTTGTACCATTCTAGCCGTACAGTGCCGAACTCTTAGTGCAGTTAAACGAAGCCAACGATCATCAACAAGTGTTGTTATCCGATTTCTACCCTGTCCGGCCCTTCTTCCATATTCCACTATTTCGTGGTACCGATTAATTGCTCTTGAAGTAGTGCTTTGGTTAACATTCAACAAGTTAGCCACGTAACGTTGGCTTCCCCCCTCCTCTGGAAGTGTTACAATTCTAACCACTTCATGATCACTCAAATAGCGTCCAGGACGTTCAGCAGCCATTACAATAAATTCAAAGATTCGAAAATCAACGAGAAACACAGAAAGCTTGCATTAATTTAGCGTGAAAACTGAAGAGAAATTGAATGATGCTGATAGTTAAATAAACTCCTTATTGTTTCTGAAGTGTTTGAGATCATATGGAAACAAATGTTACTACAAAGATAAGATTTTTTCCCCTTATATGTCCAAAAACATATGTTGACAAAGAAACTGCGATCGAGCTGCTTAATTGATTGTGGAATTCAGAATACCAGGTGATGCGACAATTTTTGTGGTGTGTGTATTTGCGGAGCATTGAGACTTGAACCCCTCAACAGAGACAAATTGGGATCGATTTTTCAATAAGATTCAACCCATCGCAGCATAGTGCCACAAAAACCACCCAGCAGCCTTGATAACAAATTCATGGTCATGGTCGATCTTGTGTAGAATTCAGAGAAAACATCCATTAAGTTAGTCTCAATGTACCTCATGATAGTGTGGCACTATTTTATGTTTAACGACATAAGAAAGGTACACAAAAATAATTGATTCAGACACTTTACCAAAAACAAGTAGTTTGCTTATAGGTCTGTAATTATTTACGACTTTTTTTCCACAATGTCGGAAAGATACCGATGCGTAGAGACTTGTTGAAAATGATAGAGGGACATCAATCGACGCACTGCAAGAACAAGCAAAAATAGCCGGTATACCATCAGGTCCTGCAACCTTATTGCTGTGCAGCTTCAACAGATTATTGTCGACCTCCGACGTTTTTTACTGAATAGAATTGAGATTATGAGGCTATTAACGGAACACTGGGAGAAATTGTTACTTTCATTAATGGAAGATGGTTCACTATAAACACTCTTGAAGAATTCTGCCAACAAGTTGCAAAAAGCTGAACCAGCAGATTTATCGCCATAAACCATGTTATTGGAAAGACTTTGATTACTGTTTTTATATGAAGTAAAGCTCCAAAACTTTTTTGGGAGCTTTGTCAATTTTGTCTCAATCTCCTCAGCAATGCGAATAACCTAAAGTCATTCGATTGTTTACACTTTTTCCATTTATTATGATAGTTGTTTATTCGTTTAATTACTTGAATTGTATCTACTGAAAATTTTGAAGGATAGTTCTTATGTTTGCGTTTTTAAGATACGTAAAATTCGATAATATTGTTAACAATTTCATAAAAAATCTGTAAATCGACATCCACATGATAATTGTTGAGAAGCTATCAATTATTTGAGTAATATTTTTACGTCTTCTGTCGATATTTATTGTTATAAGTCCAGAATAAAAACAAAATGCAATGTTTGATATCAGCTTTTTTCAGAGAAAAGATGTGCTAACAAAAATATTTCAGATATGTGAAGAGAGAAATGTCTTTTTCATGGTAAGGTATATGAAGAACTATTGTTCGAATTCGAAATGAATGTTATAATTCAAAAACCGCTGCAGAAATTTCTCTCAGATATTATATTCTATTCGAAAAACAGACAGTAAAACGTAAACTAAGCGAGCGCAGAAGAAATTATAGAAATATTCAAGTATTTTGAAGACTAACGGAGCTAACTGAAATTATTTCAAGATATTGTGTTTCCTTAAAAAAAAAAGGATGTCGAGAAAGGCAGTCATTTTATCACTTTTATCATTCTCAATATGGAGACATCTGGTAGCACCGTATGTATTTCGCAGGAAAATTTCAGTGTACCTCTTTTAATATCTACAAATTATCATCAACAATAATTAAGGTGCATAGCGTAGAAGAAATAATTAAACTCTTTTGTATGGCGAAATGCGTAGAAATGCGGCTGTAACAGCAGCGAGATATAATGAACGCTATGCGGATAAAAACGCTTTCCATACCTGTGTGCATCAATTAGTTCACTGATTTGAAATATCTAGGTCAGTTCAGAATAGAAAAGATTTATGCAGCAAAGCGAAGCACGGGATGTTGGTGTGTTGATACACGTGTACTCAGAAACAATCTTTTCACGAAATAGCAGTTATAGGTTGAATCTTTAGGGGATCCTTAGACGATCAATAATGTTGAATATAATTGACAAAACGGGAATTATTAATATTGTTTATAATGTCAGGTAAATTCTAATCCAGCATTTCATAAATATTGAACTTCAAATCACTGTTTTTCACTTAATGTGATCACTATTATTGGCAATATTATACTGTAATGTCAATATTATTGATCGATTAAGGGCCATAATGTAAATTTTATCCATATCAAATTCAGTTAGATAATACGAAATTAGTTTCGACCTAAGGCTAGAGTTCCCTCTTTCATCTTTTAATAATGCAAGGAAACAACGTGCATCTGCACAAGCTCTCGATGAGTCTTGGATTCTTCAATACCCAATAAAGTGTTTTTATAATTTAATTTAGTTTTCACTAATGTTTGTACTTCACAAACACTTCATACTAATTACACAAAATATATTACATCTTCCATCACGGCGTGCTTCCGGATCCACATCTATTAGACGTCGCTCAGGAATTCCAGGCTGAATTTCTGTGATAGGCTAGACCGTTGTAACAAAAGATGAATTGTAACACCCTCGATTTGCCAAAAGTATGGCAACAGTTCTTCCTTAATAACCAGAGATTTTTCGTGGAGACAGTTCATTTATCTTCGTTTGCTGGCTGATGGACCGATGCTCAGCAGTTGTTTGATCTTAGAACTATTAGGGTGGTCTTCGAGAGCGTAAGTACATTTCAAACCACTTGTAGTTTTTTCGATTTCTTCAAATATTTCCATGATAAAATTTTCACTCTACTTTTATATTGATCAGACTTTAATACAAATCAGATCGACCACAGTATTTTTTGGAACTATTCTTTCTGTTTTTCAATATTTGAGTAGAAAGTGATAAATTTTGTTTGGAGCATAGAATCTTTGTTACTCAGATCTGTTTTTATTTTAGCTTCATTTGATTTCAGAATGAGTGATTTCAAGAAGAAAAGTGACCGAGATAACATGCCGAAAAAAGTCATGGAAGAAGGAGAAACCCGTGTTGTGAATAACGACGAAGTAATGAGGTCGTTGCGAAAGACTTTGACATTTGCCGCGTTACCTTATTCCGGTATGTGAAAAAAGTCAATGCTCGGGATATTAATTTTAATCAGGATGCAGCGATTGCACTCTTTAGAGTGTGAGTTATTTTAGTAAACCTGCTTTTAATGAAGAACAGACCAAAAAGTTAGTTGACTATCTTTTGTATGGTTCTGAAATATATTTTGGTCCCACACCTAAGGAAGTGCGAAAATTAACTTATAAATGCACTCTTTGATACGAAAAAACGGTTGCTGAATCTTGGGTAAGAAATGGATGCGCCGGGGTAGATGAGATGACTACGTTTTTGAAGAAAAACAAGGAGCGATCTACTTGCGCACTAGAAGCAAGAAGTCTGCAACGAGCTACTAATTTCAATCGACATGGAACATTTTGTATATTTTGTGAAGCCAGTTTCAGAAAAACCTTCACTTCCTCTTCTCGACGATCACGAATCTCACTTAGCTATAAGTACAATAAGTTTCGCAAAGCAGAACGATGTGGTCGTGCTGTAATCTCTACCGCATTATTCCCATCGCCTTCAGCCGCTAGACAGAAGTGTTTATGGCCTCCTAAAAAAATATTTATTCAATTTATAAGATGCGTAGAAGAGAAATAATGGCTGTATACTTATGACAATTCATACAAATCCTTCTCTTGTGAGAGATGCTCTGCCTTCAGCGTTGACGCCTACCAATATAATGAAAGGTTTCGAAGTTTCCGGAATCGAACTTTTTAATAAAAATATCTTCACAGACGAAGACTTCATCCCGGCTTCGGTAACAGATTTATCCATTCCAAGCGTCTACTCCTAAAATTGCAGTACAGCCAATTGAAACTCGAAATTCAACACCTCTGAATAACGAAGCAATTTTCTAGTCAGGTACATCACACACTAGTAACAAATCAGTGAACTTAATTATTACACCCGAAGGTCGATAGGAATTTTCACCTGATATTATTCACCCCCATTTAATAGCTGGGGCGCACTAAGAAACGTCAGAACGCATAAAAAAGAAATCCGCTGCATTAACAGATACTCAGAAAAATGGAAAGGGAGAAACAGCAAAAAATATTGTGAAATGTCAAATATTTGAGAAGGAGTATGGGTTCTTCTGATGAACAACTTCTGTCTTATCTGTATTGATGTTTACATACAAAATAGTCTTGAAAAAGCAATGAAAAATGTGCGCAAGATGCAAACTCTGGTCACATGAAGCCTGCACAGACAATAGTGTCTACCATAATTGTGATTCAGATTCACACTATTTTTCATTTCAATAATATTATTTTCTTGCAGCAAAGGATGTTTTCTTCATATTTTGTCACTTATATTGACATTGATGATTAACTGTTCATGTGTTTGAATGAATACATGAATTCATTTTTATAATCAACCATTGTGATACTACTTACCCCAGGTTTTGTTACAACACGCTCCAGATGCGGGGTAAATTGTATCAAAAAGTGTTTTTGGTTGAGGGGTTTCTACACACTTCTCGGCAGTTTTTTTAAATATAATAATAAAACATGAATATAAGATATAAATTATATATGGCAAAGTTGTATTAGATTATTCAAGAATTATGTAAAATACCGAAAATTGTTCGCCCTATCGTATGTATCCAAAATATTCTTTATAGTCCGGTCAAATTAGACTCGAATATAGGAGTAGTACAAAAATTCGCACCTAGCTCCCAGTTGTTAGGATTGTTTAAAACATCATCATAAATGAAATCTAGTAAGGCCTTATCGATCCTATACTTGAAAGAAATTTACTTGAGGTCAAAGATCACAAAAAAAAGAGATTCAGAAAGTTGGGGGAGTTGTAGTCCTCATAATATGTATAGGTACGTCACGTATATACATCGCTAAAGCTGTAATACAAGTAAAATATTTGTCTATCGGTCAGTTAACTTACATACTCACAACCAAATTTATATAGACCCGATACTCACAATATTACCTCAGGGATTTTGGAAATTTGTTATAATTGATCCTTTTTTAGATATCTTAATTGAGAAATGAAATTTATTTTAAAAAAGAAACAAATAAAAGTGAATGAGAAACACTTTCCGCATGTAGTAAAAAAATTGAAAATAGTTTTCTCACGAATTAGGTGTTTTTTTCTCGACCTCGGTAGCTTGTATTACCTCCTCTTGTCCTGATACAAGGCTGAATCCGTCTAGGCATGCTTTGGATTAGGTTTTCGACCTCCTCTGGGGTGATATTCTGCCACTCTTCTATGACAGCTTGGATGAGCTGTTGTGGGGTTCTTGGATTATTCTGGCGCAATCCAATTTTCCTTTTGGGATTATCCCATAAATTTTCAATATGATTTAGGACTGAAGAGCAAGCTGGTCAGTCCAAAATAGCGATTTCCTGTTTCAAGATAATGTCGCGCGAGGTTGCTGGTATGTGGAGGATCATTATCTTGAATAAAAGTGAAATTCTCACCGTGGGCACCTCGCCAGAGTCTCACCATGGGCTATAGCACTAGGTACCCGTAATTTCCAGCCGTTACACTAGCAGGAAACGAAATCAAATCTGTTTTGCCTCCCAGCATAATGCCACCAAAAAACATCACACTGATACCTCTCGGAGTCTAGCTTGTCTTCCACGACTCCTTAAAACCCGAATCCGTAGGTCATCTGATCGAACACCAATTCTGGTCTCATCCGAAAAAAGAACATTTCGCCAATTCCCAGTATTCCAATTTTGGTGCTCAATACACCAATCAAGTCTGTTAATTTTTTGTTGTCTGGTTAGATGCCTGTTGCTTCCACAAATTGGCTTTGGAGTATGGGGTACGATGCACTATGGCCTCTTCTTGCAATTTGGCACAAAAAGCGGTCTTGTTCTTCCTACGACTTCTTCTAGGCCTATTTTGCAGAGATTGTAGCTCCAAGTATCGGGAGTTGGTTTTTGAAAACACCCCCTGTGATACCCCCATTGTGACCTCTATATCCCTCTGTGTCACCCCTTCTTCAACGAGAGCAATTATTTGACCCCCTTGCACTTCATACAATCCAACGTAAGGCATTCTCAATCATGATTATAGGCTTTTTACAATTTGGAAATTCACAGTTTCAAATCTCAGTGACGACTGACTACAATATCCCGAACATGTAGTGATAATTCTACATTTCTTATCATACTATCCAGTTTTTTTACAACAAAAAACTTCATTCTTCACAAGTAGTCGAAGATCCATGGTTAAAAACAATCAATAGTGTGAAATACCGATTGGTTCCAAATTTGATTGTGTGTATATGAAATATTATAGATATCTCAGGTGAAAAAAACACCTGTCCCTCATTTTATACCCTTGTGTAACCAATTAGCTTGTTTTCCTCCAACTTCTTTGGCTGCCCATCAATATCTTTTTCAGGTATATTACCCAGTTCAAGTGTGGCTTGGTTATCAGCTAGACTGAAAAGACTGGGGTTGGACGTTGGTTGACAATACATCAAAACCACTTCTGACTTTATTCCCACCTGCCCCAGAATCACGATTGTTTGCAACTGTAAAAAGGGGTGCTGAATGTGGTTGCGAATAGTTGCACTGTTTTGTTCTCTGACATGTAAAAATTGTCAAAGCAGGTCGTGCACCAATGTTGAATCATCAACAGTAGAGGATTCGTTCGATACTAACGAGAAGACATGCACCCACGATTAAGAAGAGGAAAAAACAGAAGTATTAGAGAAGTATGAATCAGACGAATAAACTTCCATACTTTTTTAAATTACACCGTTTTTATTATTTTCAACCCTAGCTAATATCTTTTATTATTCAATAAATTCAAATTAAACCGAATTATAACAGAAAACCCGTTAAAAAGCACAAAGTGCATTGCCTCGAAGGTGGGATGGAAACATGTGCACATTATGACGATTACAACTTTTTGAACTATTATATCTGAGAAACGGTAGCTCTTAGGAAAAAAGTATTTAGAACGAAGATGAAGTAAAATATATTTCGTACTTCCACCCTATATATAGCCTCCGGGGCTCAGGAACATTGTTTCTGAGTACGGGCTTAGCGAACCCGAGGTACCCAAGCTGAACCTGGCAGTAGGTATAAAGTGCAACTTATCCAATGATGTACAATCTAAGGAATAAACGGGTGAATCGACATTGTACCATCATAACCTCTTGTCGCGTTCAAGATTTAGAAAGAGGGTCTTGTTCGGAAAGTGAGTCACAGTCTCCCTCGGTTACCGAAGGAAGCAACGTGATATCGAGTAGGGATACTGCAACACAAAACCAAGTGGAAAACAACATCAATACCTCCCAACCGACTCTTGATGTTTCAACGGCGGCGCAAGTCATTATGCCTACGACCACGAGAGCCGGAATCCCTAGGAAACGCATGAAGTGGACCCAGAAATGAATGCCTTCATTATGCGTTCCTATTACAAGATTACGAACTTGGAATCAGAAATGACAGCTTACAGATACGCGTTACATCTTGCGTTCATAGAAAATTATCCTGAATTACAGCACATATCCGAGCAGAGAATTTCGGATCAACGAAGAACAATCGTCAAAAACAGGCTACTTTCTTCAGAAACGCTGCAAAGCATACGAGAAGAGGTCATGATGGAACTCAGAAGCAAAAATGATACTTATAACGGTATACCTGCCGGAGTCAATGAAAATGTTACAGATAACATCGAAGCCACAGAAACAAATATTAACATGGAACGCCTTACTGAGCCGAATCAGCAGAACGAATATATGTATTTAGCAAGATCAGAACTCAATAGAGCAACAACTGAATTCGGTGGTAGTAACCCAACTAAAAGACTGCCCAAACTCAAGACGAACAAGAACACCAATATCATCCTAGCAAGCGTAAACTCAGTGTTTGAAGAATATACCGACCAGAACACCTTGGAAATTATTCACACTTTGATTTACTGTGGAGCAGTAGCGGTTCTTCGACTTCACAAACAACAAATCTCCACAACTCTGATTCAAGCTGAGCCAAAAAGCGTCAGAAAACCACCATGGCAAAAACAACTGGAGAAGGATATTGATAATATTAGAGCAGAAATCGGTCGCCTCACAGAATTCCTGAGAAACAGAAAACCCTCAAGGCGCTTGAAATCACATATACGCAAAATTTATAGGAAAATTGGTACGACCACAAAACACCCTGATCACAAACAACACATCGACTTTTATATGGACACTTTGAAACAGAAACTCCAAGCAAAAGCAAAGAGGCTTTCAAGATACGTCAAGTGTACTGAAAGGAAACACCAAAACCAAAGGTTTCTCCAAAACGCGGCCAATTTTCATAAGGGAAATAACAAAACTGCGACCAACAATAACAGAGAAGTACCTGACGCACAGTGCTTGACCGACTATTGGTCATCACTATGGTCACACCTCAAAGAACACAATAGAGATGCGGAATGGATCACGAATGAAAAAGAACGACTCGATATCAGACATATGGACTTCGATGGAATAACGGAGGAAGGAATCACAATAGTATTTCGAGCGACCAACAATTGGAAGGCCACAGGTATAGATAATATCCACAACTACTGGTACAAGAAGTTTGATAAGCTCCATGGAGCCCTAGCGAAACAGCTCTCGTATGTTCTTCATTATCCCAAGAAAACACCCACTTTCCTAACGCAAGGCTTAACATATATGCTACCTAGGAGCGATAGAACACAGGATCCATCCCAATATAGGCCAATCACTTGCCTGCTAACACTCTACAAAGTACTCACCTCATGCATATCTAATCGAATATACCAACACCTTGACGACAACAATATATTAGCAGAGGAGCAGAAAGGATGCAGAAAGAAACACCACGGGTGCAAGGAACAACTCATCATCGATTCTGTGATAATGAAACAGGCACACGTAGGGCATCGGAATGTTCATTTGGCTTTTCTCTATTATCTGAAGGCATTCGATAGTACCTCCCATTCTTGGCTTGTTGAAGTGTTGCAGATATACAAAATTCACCCAGTCCTGGTAGAGTTCTTGAAAACAACAATGACACACTGGCGCACGTCTCTGCAGGTCAGCATGAACAATACATCAATTAAATCCGATGAGATACCCATACGTCGTGGAATTTTTCAAGGAGACTCTTTGAGTCCACTATGGGTCTGTTTAGCTATGAACCCATTGTCCTCAATGCTCAATAGAACAGGATACGGATTTAGGATAAAAGCAGAAGGGAACTATCATACAATCTCCCACCTGATGTATATGGATGACATCAAATTATATGCTTCGAACAAGAAGCAATTGGATGATTTGCTGAAAACTGGCAGTGAGTTCTCGGCAGATAAAAAAAAAAAAAATTCGGGATTGAAAAGTGTAAGACCCTGAACATTCAAAGGGGGAAGTCATAGATGGTGAAACACAACTTCCAAACGGTGATATTATACAGTGCATGAAGAATGGCGAAACATACAAATGTCTGGGATACCAACAAGCCAGATTGCTAGACCAAAAACAATCAAAGGAGAAGATTCGTTCAGAATACAGTCAGCGTCTGGAGTCTGTGTTGAAATCGATGTTGAACTCGGGGAATCTAGTCAAGGCAATTAACACCTACGCTATTCCAGTGTTGCTTTAATCATTTGGAATAATCAGATGGACTAAGACAGAACTGGATGATATTCAAAGGCAGACCCGAACGATGCTGACAAAGTACAACAACCATCATCCAAAATCGTCTGTGATACGAACAACTTCGAAGCGGAAAGAAGAAGGACGCGGATTAATAGATATTGTCAATTTACACACCGAACAGATAAAAAATCTCAGAGAATTCTTCTCAGCAAAAGCTCTCACTTCTGACCTCCATAGAGTGGTATCGTTGGCTGATAAGGGATATACACCTCTAAATCTTGCTACCAGAGATGAACTTCTGAATCTACCATTCCTATCAGATACTGAAAAACAAGAGCAATGGTCAAGAAAGGAATTGCATGGACGACATTACCATGAGATTAATAAACCACACATCGACAAAGAAGCCTCCAACAAATGGTTGATGAAAGGAGAATTATTCGCAGAAACAGAAGGATTCCTTATGGCCATCCAAGACCAAGTGATCGCTACAAACCATCACAAAAAATTTATTATGAAGGACGGAACATTACGAACAGATAAGTGCAGAAAATGCCATATAAGATCGGAGACTATCCAGCATATTACGTCCGGATGCGAACAACTGGCCAATACGGAGTATCTTCACAGGCATAATCAAGTGTGCAACAATATCCACCAGAAACTTGCACACAAGTACGTACTTCTGAACACCTTGCATGATAGCCTTAAGAAATTAGAATTGCATAAGAATACCTATATAGAAATGCAAAAAGCTGTAATTCTTAATACATGTAGGATAGTTAGGAAATTTACGTCAAGTATATTGTAATCGAGCCTATTCCCTTTGATTGCTGAATCTGGGAAAGGTAAATCATACCCAGCTAATAGCTGAGATAGTCCTAGGGCAAGTCCACAATAATAAATAATAATTTTATTTTCACAAACACGACCGGTTTCGACCTTCAAGTAATTTTCAAGTCAGCTTGTAGGGCATAATTGATGACTAAGTATGATAGACTACAGACGAAATACAACAAAGTTTCACTAAACCTATTGCTTAACAAAGAGTGCTTGCAACGCGAAGTGCTCCCTAATTACAAGTTCAAATTTTGTGTCGAGAATGGAACACCGAACGGAATAAAACAATCGAACGAATTCGGTTGAAGGAAGAACTCAAAATGCTGTATAAAGTACGTGACAATATCAAAATCTATATTAAAGCTGTGCAAGATGAAAGTACTCAGACATTTTTAATAGATAATTATTCGATCTACAATTTTCGTCTGAAATAATGTAATACTTACCGTTTTGCTGACAATCGCGAAAAATCCATTTTGTGACCTTTGACTCCGAGTTTTTTCAGGTATCGGATCGATGAGGACTTTTGAGATTTCATTTATGAGGATGTTTTGAACAATCCTACCAACTTTGAACTGGGTGCTAATTTTTGCACGTTCGGATATATAAATTGACCGGCTTATCAGATCAAAGAACTTGGTGAGATATTAAGCGTCAAATATTTGACACTTTCACATTCTTTCTCTGTGTTCACTGTACCGAATATGTTCTATATAATGCATGCAATATTAGTCCGATTTTATATAAAGAAATTTAACTAGTCGAACGTATCAGGATTCATTGAAGTAGATGTTTCATTCACTCATAACAAAAATAGACATAGATGAAATTATTATTAAATCCTCGCACCACAAAAAGTTGTGAGTGTGGTTCAACAATCGATAAAAATGTAACAACTTGAGTGAAAACTACGAGAATCGGAAGTCAACCTTTCACAAAACTTCTTGCGGAGCCCAAAAATTGAAAATTGCCTAGTGTAATCCCCAAAATTGTCTTCAGGGAGATCCCGAACTATAATTGATGAGAGCTTCAGGATCAACATTCGAAAATCAGTGCATAGTTTTTATTTCCGGAAGGAAATTCCTACTATTGTTAAAACAATCACACTCCCATTGAACAGGACTTGCTTTACACACCACAACAATTGTCGCATCACCTGGTATTTTGAATTCCACAATCGATTAAGCAGCTCGATCGCAGTTTCTTTGTCAACATATATTTTTGGACATATGAAGGGAAAAAATCTTATCTATGTAGTAACATTAGTTTCCATGATCCCAAACACGTCTGAAACGAGAATGAGTTTATTTGACTATCAGTATTCATTCAATTTCTCTTCAGTTTTCACGCTGAATTAATGCAAGTTTTCTGTGTTTCTTGTTGATTTTCGAATCTATATGAGTGATCATGAAGTGATAAGAATTGTAACACTTCTTGAGGAGGGGCGAAGCCAACGTTACGTGGCTAAATTGTTGATGTTAACCAAAGCAGTATTTCAAGAGCAATTAATCGGTACCACGAAATAGGGGAATATGGAAGAAGGGCCAGACAGGGAAGAAATCGGATAACAACACCAGTTGATGATCGTTGGCTTCGTTTTACTGCACTAAGAGTTCGGTATCTGTGCGGCTAGAATGCTACAAAATGAACTAGCACTTTCCAGAAATGTGCATATTTCATTGCAAACTGTTAGGAACAGAATGGTCGAATGTTCTCTTATTCGACGAGTCCAGGTTCTGTCTAGTATCAAAAGATAGACGCATGCCTGTATACAGACGACCTGGGAAACGGTAACAGCAATGCAATATCCGGCAAACTGAAAACTTCGAAGGGGGCTCAGTAATTATGTGGGGAGGCATTTCTTTCCATGGTCGAACTGAGTTAGTCCTAGTGAATAATGGAAGAATGACACCGGCCAGATACATCGCACATATCCTTGAACCCCATGTTGTACCCTTTCGCCCATTGATTGGCGAAAACTTCATTTTTATGCATGATAGTGCTCGGCCTCATGCAGCTAGAGTAGTTACAGAATTTCTGCAAAATGCCGAAGTTGATATTTCAAGGTGGCCAGCCAAAAGTCCCGGCTTGAATACCATAGTGCATGTTTGGAACAACATGGGGTGGAAAATTCAGCAACGTAGGATGCCTTATAGAACACTCCAACAACTAGAAAATCTTATTCCTGAAATTTGGGACTCAGTGACTAGAGAGTACATCCAAAATTTGTTTTAGGGGCTTCCGAGACGTATACTGGCAGTAATTAGGGCCCGGGGAGGAAACACTTGATTTGGAAAATAATTAGTAACCATTCGATGCTAGTTGATTGGTCTCTTCGCGAAAATTTGAAGATGGTAGAATTTTTTCAATTTTTCAATCAACTCGAGAATTGTTGATATTTTCCATCATAAACTCATCTCTTTTGAATGATATCTTCTTATTTTACACTTCTGAAAGTTACCAAGCGACTTTTGAATGACCAACCTTAAAGTTTCTATAGTATTGTCGTGAAAGTATGCTGATTCGACAATTTTTGTGGGGAGTGTATTATTCGAAACCAAACTGTGGAAAGTTCTGCACCAACTGAATTTCGGGTAGGAATAACATAATAAGAAATCAGTTCTTATAGACAGGAAAGAAATTGTATGTTGAAGGCGAAAATATCAATCAGCAATTATCGTGCTAAAAAGAAGAAAATTTTTTATCTCAACGAAACTAGGGTTAATGGAGGATATACGATTGAGTAAGTCTGGGTGGATAAAAACGTTCAAGGTTCCCGACCAGCATTCCTACAAGGATTACCAACAGGTTTCTATACACTATCCGGAAGAGGACGACGAGAAATAATAACCCAAATAGGTGGTGTTAACTGCTCTGTAGATAAAGGTTTACTTGCCTTTGAGAGCAAACGCACCAGTGACTAACACTAAGATATGAATGCCGATGTTTTAGAAGAATATTTGAACAAGAGTTAGTTTTAATTTCAACAGGATCGATTATAATGAAGAATAAGTTACGAGTTACGATTCGCGGCAAGTGGAAATGAAACGAACGAGTTCCTGGCGAAATGGCAACAAAAGAGAAGTTACTATTCTCCGTCTTCCTCCCTACCAATGCGAATTGAAACTAACTGAATTGATTTCGGTATAAGTAAAGAGTGAGATAGCCATGAATGATACAGAGTTTAGGCTGAAGGATCTTAAAATGTTTTTAAATAACGCAATTAAAAGCGACAGCAGAAAACTGAACCAATTGCATCGCCAATGTGATTAAGGAGGAAAATGAAATGTGGGAACTGCACCATCTTATAGATGCCACCACAGACCTTGTTATAGTGAATATAGGTGCCGAAGATAATTGGGAGGGTGATTAGAAAGCAACACAGCCATTCTTCTGAAAGGACACTGAAAATAAATTCTTTATAGTTTAGATTTAATTTTTGAGATCGATCCATTTCGATAAGCTTGTTTCAACAAATGAACTCTAAACTCACATTCTCCTACGCCATTGAGTGGAGTTAGTTATTTTATATAGACGAGGAGAACTATGCCAGATATCGATGAAAAACAAGGACAGATTTTACAGGAAGTCGGTTATAAAGATGAGTTATGTACGAGGAATTCTTTTTGGTCAATCGTCATGAAAATTATACCTAGTCCAAAGTAAAATAACTGAACTTCTCGGATTTTTCAATGTACCCCCGTACGGCATGGTCAGGTGATTTGCATATTGATAAAGCATTTATTACTCTACACCTATTGATAGAGCTTTTATTATTCTACACCTTTCATGACAATACTATAGATAAGTATGAATAGTTAACTATAGCCTAAAATTATCCAAATAACATTTAAATAGCAAGCACTAACTAATAATATCAATTGGATTGCATAAAATTGCTTTCATCAATTAACTGTACTTTAATTATGGAGTAAACTGTATAGTAGTCGAATATCGTCTTCAACTTTTGGAATCAGAATAGCTGCGTGGATAATAATTAGTTAACCCAGTTTAGTCATGTCTGCTGTATCTGCAAATGGATCATCCTGTCGTCAACACTTAATACTACAATGATAATAATATTGAGGAACTGTGCTAGTATGAAGCCCTAACGTAAAAATATTAGGGGCATGATTTAATCAGCCGTAAAAAAAATAGTACTGAACTTTTAAGGACGAAACTGGAATTTCATGATGTTCCAATTTAGTTTTGGGATAAACACTTAATAAATTATAAATCTGAAGATTGTGTGTCCGCTAAATATACCATAGGATTTTTATGAGCGGACAGTAACAAAATCGAACTTCGATTGTCGGTATCTCGCAAACTATAAGATATATAAGTATATAATTTGAGAATAGAGTTAATCTCCGTTCAAGAAAAACACTTGTTCAAAATCGATGTTATTGGTTCAGGAAAATTCTCTCTTATTCAAACGTTTTGCATATCATTCCCTACCCTGCCAACTACCTCCCCGAAAATTTCCAATTGAGAAAGAGATTCTGTGATGCCTCCTTGAATTGTTGTTCAATTTACTGCATTTTTTTATAATTCAACGATCGAGAAACCCTTTTACACTTTATGTTAAGATCTATCAAGACAATAATTCTGCTGATGTTTTCATTTGATGGCATATGCCTGTTCGTTATCCATCTTCCTATGTTTGACATTTTTTTCCAAACTTGCTAGATTCAGTTACCTTTGGTTATTCGTTCAAACGCAGTAGACTTGCATTGGTAGTATTTTCCATAGTTTTGATAACCTGAAATACGGTGATTAAGATAAAGGAGGAATGCAATTAAATTTTGAAATAACCCTGGAAGAAATTTGGGGCACAAATACGTTCTTGAATTAATGAGAAATTTATGGAAACTGGATGCGTTATTAATAGAAAACAAATCACACCAGAGTTATGAATGACGAAAAAATTGGTGTGGAAATTTTAGGTGAAGTTGCCATGTTGGGGAGTATACAATCTGTGAGGAGATTGTCGTAAACATCTGGAGTATGCCCCATCTATATGAAATATGACTCGTACACGAACTGAATGAAGATGATTTCGACTGTCTTTTAGAGTTCTACGAACATTTCAGTGATCGAGTCAATAACAGTCGGAGTTAGTTTCAAAATGTTTGTTTGTCTGACGAATTGAGTTTTTTTTGAATGGTAAGGTGTATCGCCATAATTGCAGAGTCAGTATAAATTTAGCAAGTCAGCAGACACACCCAAATGTTGCAAAATGTTACGCAACCTTTCGAATCCCGATTATATCAATTATAGATGGAAGTGAATGGGGGCCACTTCGAACATTTGCGATAGGAATACACAACAATAGAAAAACTGAAATCCCATGATATGTTTCATGAGAATCATAGAACTCCAAATAGTGTTACTTCACAATTAGGGGCACTTCAAACTGAAGACTGATATTGAGGACCAGATAACCTTCTAATCTTCACACAGGCATCACACAACTCCTTGCAAAATTTTATGATTTAAGAACAATAGGGATGATGAAATAATTGCAACTTGATATACGAGGATGGTCTGAAAAGTTTCCGACCTCTAGGTGAAGATGGCAGTACTCGTGTATAAAAGCTAGTGAAATTTCACTATTCATCTGTTGATAGTTACTCACCAAAGTTTCACCCATTTAGGACACGCAGTTATTATGGAAAAATATTTGTTTTCAAAAGGCAAAACGCCTATACAAATTAAAGGAGTTGGATTTTGTGTGTGGGGGCTCTGCACCATCATTTACCACAGTAAAATTTTGGCTAGCTGAAATTAAACGTGGCTGTAAGGACTTAGGCGACAATGAACGTTCGAGGCGTCTAAAACCTGCAACTACTGAGGATACGACCGTCAAAATTCACCAAATGGTGCTAGACGACCGCCAAATGAAAGTAAGAGAGATAGCAGAGCTTATGAACATGTCGAAAGAACATATTTACAGGGTGTTACATAATACTATGTCATAACTTAAGCGGGTAAATCTACGTGCAATTTTAAGAAAAAAAGTTCATATAAGCATAGGTCCGCAAAGCTTCGTTACGGAGCTACAGGGTGTTGAAATTTCCGGAAAAAATTGGTTTTCCCTTCAAAACTCCTGAAGTTTTCGAGATATTCAGCCCACATTTGGAATGCGAGCTATTTTTTACGGCCTCCATCATTACACATCCTAAATTTCAACTAGATTCTACAAGGTTTTTCTTTTCTGGAGCCATGTCTTCTTTTGCCCATCAAACTTTTTTGCAGTACGCCACTGATCTCCAACCGTTCTCGAGCAAAAAATTATTAAACGATTGTATGCATTCGCTGAATTGAAAGCACTTCTAATTAAAAAAATGACTAGTTGGCTTTGATTTTTTCATTCATTTATTTATTTTGACAGTTGCAGAAGTTGAACCAGTGTCTGCTCGAATTGTTTATTAAATTAACGATTAGTTTTAAGACTTTCGAAGTTATTGTAAGAAAAAATAGCCAATTTTACTAACGCCGAATTGGCTGATATCCATTACATGTACGGTCTGGCTGACGGAAACACTACAGAAGCTAGGCGATTATATCAGGTGCGCTTTCCGAATCGAGTAACACCAGACAGGCGAACATTTTTAAATTTCCACTGCAAATAATCATTTGAAAGGTGCAACTCAAATTATGAGTACTCCAGATATTGAGAAAGTAGTTTGAATCCTCATGTGAGAACAAGAAAAATTGGAAATCAGTTGAATATTTCACATGTTTTAGTTTGGAGGATTCTCCACGACTTTTTATTGTACCCGTTTCATATCCAACGCGTCCAAACTCTACTTCCTCGAGATTTTCCTTCAAAATTGAATTTCTGCCGATGGTTCTTAGATAAAATAAAAGAAAATGCTTATTTTGATAGTGAAATAATGGTCAAAGACGAAGCTAACTTGTCGAGAACTACTATCACAAATTTCTACAATAATTATTATTGGGCTATGGAAAACCCCCATTTGATTGAAGAATCTCATCATCAAGAACAATTCTCACTAAATGTCTGAGTCGGAATAATTGGAAATTATTTGATTGGGCCATTTTCTTGCCAAAAAAAAGACTAAACGGTCCGGCTTATAGGCAATTGGCAATTTATTGAAGAGGAGTTACCTTTATTGCTCGAGGATGGGCCACTTTTGATGAGAAACATAATGTGATTCATGCATAACGGGGAACCAGCACATTTTACTGGAGAAGCTAGGGAATTCTTGAATAATACATTCAACAACCGATGGATAGGTCGGGGTGGGCCAGAACCAAGGCCTCCTAGGTCCCCAGACTTAAATAGTTTAGACTTTTTTATGGGGATATCTCAAAAGGAATATTTCAAAGAGTGCGTGATAATATGCGAAGGACAGAGGCCTGTGTTCTTTCAGGTGGAGTACACTTCCAGCAATTTATTAAATTTTTAATTGTTATTTTTTTCAGTTTGATATTGAAAAGTAAGAGTTGAGTCTCAGAAGACGAGCTATCAATATAAAAGCAAATTTTGGGCATTCCTATCGAGTACTTCTATTTTTTTTCATTTAGCGAATAACAACAACAATTTAAATAATTCAAATTCAATAATTTTTCACTCGAAAACGGTGGGAGATTTAAAAAAATTACAGGTGTCAAAAAAGTTTCTTAATTGATCGAGGATGATGAAAATTGATTGTACGATGATTAATGGCGTACTGCAAAAAAGTTTGAAAGGGCAAAAGGAGAAATGGCCTCGGAAAAGAAAACATCTTGTGAATTTCAATTGAAATCTAGGACATTTAATGATGGAGGCTGTAAAAAATATCTTGAATTCCAAATTTGGGCTGAATATCTCAAAAACTGCAGGAGTTTTGAAGAAAAAAACAATTTTTTTCGGTAATTTCAACACCCTGTAGCTCCGTAACGAAGCTCTTGTGGACCTATGTTTATACAAACTTGTTTTCTTAAAATTGCACTTAGATTTATCCCTCAAGTTCTGACATACTATTATGTAACACCCTGTATATAAATGCTCGGACAACGGATGGATAAATGAACAACTTTTTCTTCAATGGCTCAAGCACTTTACCTAGTATGCCAAACCTTCTACATGAGAACCAATTCTATCAGTACTGGATTTAATATGTCACATATTGAATTAACAGCATAGGAAAGCTGTCTGTGCGTTGGGTGCCATGTTTGCTAACGTTACACCAAAAACGTGTTTGAATGAACATTTCCAAAGCTCTGTTGGCGCAGTTTGGGCGCAATAAATCTGAGTTTTGGCGCCGACTATTTACTGAAAATAAAATTTGCATATACCATTATACGTCAGAAACAAAAGTACATTCCAAAAAGTGGACTGCGAAGGAGGAACCGCACTGAAAAACTGAGTTCTTTTCTGTTGAGAAAGTAATGGCGCCAGTTTTTTTGGGATAGTCATGGAGTTATCTACGCATCATTGTTTAATAAACTTAAAGCAGTACTCCCGGAAAAACGGCCACCTTTAAAGAAAAAAAATCCTGTTTCACCAAGACAACTCACCGTCTCACACCTCAGCGGTTGCTGTGGCGAAAATCCAAGAATAACGGTTTGAACTGCACGACTGCCTTACTCACAGATCTAGACTCAAGCGACTTCTTTTTGTTCCCTCATCTGAAAATTGCTCTCGAAGGACAGAAATTTTCGTCAAATAAAGAGGCAATCACCTTCGTGAACCACTATTTCGCAGAGAAACACGCCGAGTACTATATGAACGGGTTACATCAATGGGAACATCGCGCAGAAAAGCGTGTAGAGTTACAAGGAGACTATGTTGAAAAATAAAAAAAAATTCAGAAAAATATCTTTCTAGGTCGAAAACTTTTCAGACCACCTCGTACATATGCATTCCATAGAAAATGCGACAAATCTGCAGTTATCTACAACGGAAGCTCTTATATATTTTATTGATAGGAAAGTTAAAAAGTCAATAAATATTTAAAGGCAGAAAGACCTAGGGTCGTTCTGGGATTGTCAATAAACATTATTATTATTGTTATTTAATTTATTCTTTACATTTTCAGGATTATGATAACGAAAATCTTTCAACAAAATCGATCAGAAATATGAAAAGCCCTCACTGCCTACTGGAGAAAAGTTGAGTATCTGTTCATTATACTAAGTTATGCGGCTATCATATGAGTAGCTGTGCTGCTTTTTAACGTTCTGCTCACGATCAATGCTCTTTAAAATACCAACACTTCCAGTTTGCAACTTTTCAGTAATTCCATCCATCACCGTAGCTTAAAGTAGGAAAGGTTTCAAATTCATAATTGTATAGTTTTTAACACAGACGGAATATAATCACCATACGAATATAAATAATTGAATATTATATTCATTTTGTGAACATATGTCGTAGTATCTAAATATCAAATTATTCATAAGCCTAGTGCTATAACTTTGAGGAACCTTTGTTGAAAATCTTTAATATTTTCAGATTATTCAAATCCTCATCATCTGGAGGAAACAACATACTACTTACTCATAGTGACCGTAACAATTCGCACTTTATGACCTTATGCGGCTGGCAATTCATAGAAGGGGGTCCCGGTGAGTCATGTGTATCGGTGAATAATGCTAAATGATGTAAAAACTTTATGCGTCAATGTTTGGAGGGTCGTTCTCCTGTGCCTTTACCTCTAGTTTAATGATTAATTAATGTTACCAGTTCACTTTTAAAATTGCTTCTTTCAATACCAACAATATTCCCCCCTCTTCAGAAACATAATTTTGAAATTTTCTATGCTTTAGTTTAATTTTTGACTGTTTCGATAATTATTCTTAATATACTGACATTCACTAGAGACAATCTTATCAAAATGTAACTTCAAACTATTATTTTGATAATGTGGAAGATAGCAATACCGATAGTGAAACTATACAAATCAATATAATGCAACATGACACAGAGCAGTTCCATTCCTGTAATGTATTTATGACTGTCATGTACAGGGTGACGTTAAAACATTCAATTGAGTTGGATACTTCTAATTGTGTATTGAAATGTAAATGCGTCGAAAATTCCCGGGACTAAGCAATAAAAATACTCAATATTTTTTCTCTAAATTCGAATTCATTTATCTATATACTTTACTTCTACAATGATACGATCATCCCCACGCTTCTTCAACATTTCGATGCCTTTCTTGTAGAACGATTTATCTTTGGCCTCAAGATAGGCGAACTTTCGGCAATAACTTCTTCGTCCGAGCCAATTTTTTACCCTGGAACATCTTTTCATCAGCAAAGAGACGATAATTGCTGAGTGCTTGATCTGGAAAATAGGATGGCAGCATCAACAATTCCACGTGCAAAACGTTGATCCTTGCCATGGTTTTTACCGTCTGGTGGATTAGTGCATTGTCGTGGTTAAACTATTCTTTTTTTTTCATATGAGTAAGGGAATATAATAGTCACTGTTGATCATATGGCCTTAATTCAGAGTGTCGATGAACAATATTCAATGCGTATCCCAAAATACTGACGGCATAACCTTACCAGCCGCTTGTGGCGTTTTTCGACGCTTTGGACGGCTTGCAACTTTCGCACTCAACTCAGTAGATGCTCTTTTCCAGACGTGTAGAGGTAAATCCATTTTCCATCCATGGCGACATATCGATGCTAAAAATCCTTTAAACAACCCTCAGATTGGTCGATTCGTTGTTGTTTTTGATCCACTGTGAGCAAACGCGGCACCCAATTCGGAGAAAGTTTTTTCATGCCTAAATTTTTGTGTAAAATGTCTTTTGATATCTCTAGGATGTCAGGTAACTCCTGTAATTTCATTTTGCGATCACCTATAACACTTTTCTGACATTTTCTGGCGTAAGCTACCTTTTTCATGCACGGCGTCCTCATGGGCAGCACTCAGCCCATTGGCCCCTTGTGCTTGACGTGTTGTGTTAGTGTGATCAGTCTTGCAGAAACTTTTTAATGAAGTTTGCGAGACTGTTGTAGGAGGCCTCCTGGATCATTCGGGCACTAAGTGTTTCGGTACCTTATGTCTCAAATTTGGTCCCCTTATGAGCAGAATATTCAAAGGTTATATAATCTGTTGTTTTACCATTTTCTGTGTGGTTTCCGACAGTCTCATGACGAGTAGATATTTGAGTTCGTGTCCCGTTAGTAGGCCAACTTTCATCCCAATACACTCCTTTTCAAGGGACAATACTTCATGTTACTTTTTCTCTGATTGGTGCGCTTTTATAAGCTTTTTTGACTAACTCAGTCGCGAGATGCCTACCCAATTTTTTCTGTCTTGAAAGAAGATCATGTGGGTTCATGGGATAGTCAGAAGAGGTTCTACTCCCATCGGTCCAACAGCTGTTGCCTTTTTGACTAAACTATTTGCTTTCTCATTCCCTTCGGATGCCATGATGGGCTGGGCACCAGAGCAGAGTAACTCTGTTTCTGGTACTAAGTTGGCGTAGTGTTCCTGTGAATTCCTAAACTATGGATGTTACCCTTGGATGTTTCAAATATCACAGGGCATTTTGGCTATTAGAGCATATGTAAATGATTTTCCTGCATGCATCTGAGAATAACGTACACTTCTGCGTGTGTTACGATGATATGGCCTCCTAGATCAATCGTAATGTTTGCCCTGGGGCAGTGGATGTCGATGCATATACCCGTCGAGGCTTTGGGCCAGTCTGTCTCCAGGATGAGGAAAGCATTAAACGTAGACCATATTTCTTTTGGTGGGATAAATGGTTTGCCAAAACTCTTAAGGCTTTTCAGAGCGATCTGCGTCTCCTGTGGTCTTACGACCACATTTGAAATCAGCATACCATTGGTAATTGGTTATTTTCGACGGAAAATTTTTCCTGTAACATCTTCAAGCCATTCCTGGGCTTGTACGATATTTTTACCTATCACATAGCTGTGTTTTATTAAGACACGAAACTGGTTTTGCTTCATTGTTTACAAATTCACAAAAGTAGCGCCAATTCAACCTTAATATCTCGAAAACTACTGAACAAAATGTTATGAAATTTTGACCCGTTTCTTTTTAAGGTTGGTACTACCTGGAACGAGAGCATTCGTTATTTTTGACGGCATCTATTTTTTAGACCTGGGATAATCATTTCATTTCAGGATTTGAATGATTCTATGAAAACATTTTCATACACTGACGGTGGATTTTCGTGCTGCGGAGAGGTTCAGCAGGATAATTCTCGATACACTGTGTTATAACAAAATTTGACCTTCTTTTAACACTGGTAAGGGATATACCAGCAAAAAATGTTGTAATAGTATATAGTAAATATAAATAGTATAATACTATTTTTTAGATTGATGTGGAGAATGTGAAATCAGCCCCCTACTCTCAGCATGTTTTCAGTAATTATGAAGAAAATGGCTGAATGATAATTCTTTGGAATTTGTTTCAATTCTTCACTCCAATACTCTATTCTTGAAAACTTTAATTCTTATGCACGGTGTCCCTCTGCAGCAAAAGTTACATTCTTTAAACTAGAAATACTCCTAAGAACTTATGCATTTCGGTAAATTATCAGGATGGACTCAAGCAATATCAAAACAAGGATATCCACATGGGAATTGGGAATTTGTGGGTCCCCCTATCTAAGTCTTTCTGGTTTGAAAACCATTTCCTATTAAACCCAATAGTTCACCAAAATACTGCCAAGTTAATACGAACCAATTGGGTTGAATATTTTGAACAAACAACTCAATAGAAATGCTCTATAATGAAGAACCCCTCCGATGAATTCAATTCGTCTCATTTTTGCCCATATGGCCTAATATTGGGCGAAAAACGCCCTAATCTATAGCCCCGAGAATTGTAAGTAAGTAAGTAAATAAGTATTTATTCATTATCATATAATATATATATATATATATATATATATATATATATATATATATATATATATATATATATATATATATATATATATATATATATATATATATATATATATATATATATATATATATATATATATATATATATATATATATATATATATATATATGTAAACTTGAGACAAAAAGAATTATTCAAATCCATAGTGCAACTAAGCAGGATGCCGAGAAACGAAGCGGCAGACTGCAGTTTCGCCTTATTAGAAGCTCATCAGTGTCGCATATCGCTTCTCAGCATCCTACCTAGCTACATCGGGGTACCCTATCAATTCTCATACGTATGTACGAGGTGCGTCCTTTCTGGAATTGATAGGGTACCCCGATGTAGCTAGGTAGGATGCTGCGAACGATATGCGACACTGATGAGCTCCTAATAAGGGCGAAACTGCAGTCTGCCGCTTCGTTTCTCGACATCCTGCTTAGTTGCAATATTATGGCGCTTTGGGGCTGCGTGCGTGGCAGGCAGATTCAAGAACTAGCTCTTGTCAGGAGGGATTATTCATTGATCTACGGATTTTTGAATAATTCTTCTTGTCTCAAGTTTACATATGTAGACTCCTCGCGAGCGAAGTTTATCGCGGAAGATATTTGTCCCACCATATATATATATACAGTGTGTTCCAACGAAAATTTGACCCCCCCTATAACTCCGAAATGAGTAACATTAGCGAAAAACACCAAGACACGTCGATTTTTGTTTCGAGGGGGAGCATTTTTCGAAATAATTCGAAACTTCTCAGATCAACCCCTACCCCAGCAACCCTAACTTTGAAATTCATCATAGGGAATAAGGGTCGAGTGGCACCTTACTGAAAAGGTCTGTCAATTCTCCACCTTGATTTGTCATTTTAGAATTTTAAATTAACATACAGGGTGTCCCAACCAAGGGTGAAGTTGAATTCCTGGAAATCCCAAATACTAAATGAAATAGATTTATTTTGGCATAATGCAAGCGCAGGTTTATGCTCGGTCTAGAAAAACGACCTACACTTGTGAATTTGGAGTTGGTGCAATCAACCCCCTATTTCCAGCATCCCCAACTCAAAAATCATTCGATCGATAATAGGTCAAGTGGCACCTCGTTGGAAAGGTACTGCAATTTTCTCTTCGAATTTGGTATTTTCGAAATTCAGAATCATCATACAGGGTGTCCCGAAGCAGGAACATTGAAAATCCAAATAACTTTTTGAAACTGGTTCATTTCGGTATACGAGAACATGTTTGATCCGAGAATAGGACTTTCTTGTGTGGTTATAGAATTTTTGCAATCAACCCTTCCATTCAGCATCCCCAACTTGAAAATCATACAAATAATTCAAGTGGCATATCTTCAGAAAGGTTTTTGAATTCCAGAATGATTGAAGCATTTCATTCAGTTCGGCTCTCCATACAGGATGTCGCTTTCGAAAAATTCAATATCGTCATTTGAAATTATCAACTAAAATTAATTCGAAACTGTTAAAAGTATTGGGGTACGATGTGTTGAGCATCAATTACGAAGAAATAAAGCTGATTTCTGCATTGAAAATGTTCACATTTTTTTCATTTCCATCTGGCGTGCAGTCATCTATTATTTCTCATTTTTGCAATGAAATATTATTATTATTCAGATCAGTTCCTCATTATTGTTGTTGTTCGTCAGTTGAAATTAATCTGAAAATGGTTTATTCCACTGAGGAAAGGGTCGAAATTGTATCGACGTATTTTCGAAATAACAGTTGTGCCAAAGAAACGGCAAGGATATTCGATAGGAACCATCCTGAAAGAGAAAGGGAGTCAGTCACCAGTACGTTAAATATTTGGTTGACAAATTCCTAGCTACGGGTTCGGTGGCAAACAAAAACATGAAGTGGCATGTCCTGTCAGAAATGAGGCAACGGAAGTGGCAGTAGTGGGTCATCTACAAATGGAGAATACTACTTCGATCAGAAAACTATCTCGTCTGACTGGTGTATCAGCTACAACTGTCCATAGAATCGTGAAACATCACAAATTTCACCCCTACAAGGTAAAATTAGTGCATGAAATAAACGAAGATGATCCAGATCGTCGTTTACAGTTTTGTGAAAATCTAAGTGAAAACCTAAACGCTAATCCAAATTTTCTGAATAACATCTGTTTTTCTGATGAAAGCACCTTTATGCTCAGTGGTGAAGTGAATAGACATAATTGTCGATATTGGGACACACAGAATCCTCATTGGTTTAGAGAGGCCCACACGCAAAGGCCTCAGAAGTTGAACGTTTGGGCAGGAATTTTGGCAATCATCTAGTTGGGCCTTTCTTTATTGAGGGTAATCTGAATGGAAATGGCTACCTACAGTTGTTAGAGGAACACATACATCCTAGATTGACAGAAATTTTACAGAACGATCCAACTCTTTCTGAGGACGAAATGCGTTTTCAACAAGACGGTGCTCCTCCGCATTATGATGCTCGGGTGCGCCAATATTTAGACGAAAATTTCCCAGGAAGGTGGATTGGTAGAAGAGGACCTGTTGAGTGGCCAGCCAGGTCACCAGATTTAAATCCCCTAGATTTTTTTTTATGGGGCCATCTAAAATATAAAGTTTATGCCACAAGACCAGAAAACCTGGAGGAGCTGCGGATGAGGATTATCACAGAATGCCGACTTTTGACTCCTGAAGTTTTCGCTAATGTGAGAAGAGAGTTCGAAAATCATCTGTATAACTGTATGGAGGTGGGCGGAGGTCATTTTGAACAATTGTTGTAATAATCAAGTTAGTTTTTTGTTTTCAATTGAATACAAGTTCAATAAATCTCGTTTTCCTGTTTAGATGAGCATCCAATCAGTTTCTCCATCATCCCCTCATCCTGATCCTCACGCCAGAAAACCTCGATTGCCAAACTGAAACCAATGCCTCAGTGATTCAGAAAATAGAAAAATCTTTCTGGAACTTTGCCACTCAACCTGTAATCACTTGTATGATTTTTGAGTTGGGGATGCTGAATGGAAGAGATTGATTGCAAAAATTCCATATTCACGCAAGAGAGTCTTATTCTCGAATCAAACATAAACATGTTCTCGTATTATACCGAAATGAACCAGTTTCAAAAAGTTATTTGGGTTTTCAGTGTTCCTGCTCCGGGACACCCTGTATGCTGATTCTGAATTTCGAAAATACCAAATTCGAAGAGAAAATTGAAATACCTTTCCAACGAGGTGCCACTTGACCTATTTTCGATCGAATGATTTTTGAGTTGGGGATGCTGGAAATAGGGGGTTGATTGCACCAACTCTAAATTCACAAGTGTAGGTCGTTTTTCTAGACCGAGCATAAACCTGCGCTTGCATTATGCCAAAATAAATCGATTTCATTTAGTATTTGGGATTTGCAGGAATTCAACTTTACCCTCGGTTGGGACACCCTGTATGTTAATTTAAAATTCTAAAAATGACAAATCAGAATGGAGAATTGACAGACCTTTACAGTAAGGTGCCACTCGACCCTTATTCCCTATCATGAATTTCGAAATTAGGGTTGCTGGGGGTAGGGGGTTGATCTGACAAGTTTCGAATTATTTCGAAAAATGCTCCCCCTCGAAACAAAAATCGACATGTCTTGGTGTTTTTCGCTAATGTTACTCATTTCGGAGTTATAGGGGGGGTCAAATTTTCGTTGGAACACACTGTATATATATATATATATATATATATATATATATATATATATATATATATAATGTAATAATGAAAAATTAAAAGGATTAATTTGCGTGATTCTAACAAATTAAATGATTATTGTGACATGAAACTATATTCTTACTTTCTCAAAATTTTTGAGAAAATTAGTTGAAACCAAAGTACCTTGAAATTTGTGATCTGAAACACGACAATGAAGACTTAAATAGATCTATCCTATGAGGAAGGCTGTTGCATAATGCGGAGCATCTCGCAACGAAAATGTCTTGTTGATAAAAGGTATTACACCTCTGAACATGAAAGAGATCTGGTGTCCGGGTTCGACGAGGAATTTTGAATTTGAAGAATTCTAGTAAAGGAGGTGAATATGCCATACCATTAATCAATTTGTGCAGAAATGCCAGATCCAAAGTTTTTCTTCTGATGTATAAAGCTTGGAAATTGGTCGTCTCTTTTGAATTGACATAATTCGTTTGCGCTTATATGCAACAAAATTCATAGATTTATTTTGTATTTTTGTACACTGTACTGGCTGTTACTCCTCGCGGCGACCAAACAACAGATCCATACTCTAAAATACTAACTAACTAACGTGCAATACAAAATTCTTACTGAAAAACCTTGACTATTTCTCAAAATGAAACCAAGTGCCCTCAACGCCCTCTTCCTAATCATACCAATGTGAGAACTGAATGCCATTTTAGAGTCGAGTATGACTCCCAAATCTTTCACTTCTGAGGTACGTTTGAGGTTACAATCCTCAAGAATATAATTTACAAGTCTCGAGGACTTAAGCCGCGGAAAAGTTATAAATTGACACTTAGAAACATTCTGCTGAGATGGCACCAATTCTCCAAACAAGAAAGACCTTCATGCAATAATGCAACATCCTCCACCGAACATCGTACGAAAAATTTTTAGGTCATCGGCGAATAGAAGATACTTACTGTTCAAAATTACCGAACCCATATCGTTAATGAAGTGGACGAACTACAATGTTAATTAATTTCAATGGAATGAAAATCGAATGCACCTTGTATGATATTCTAACAGTCTGAAAATTTCTATTCGTCTATCACTTCCGGAATTTTAAATGGTAACCCAATATTTCTTTTTTTTTCGATTACATATTCAATTTTGAGTACTTTCTTCCGAATGGTATCGTTTAAGATGCTGTATTTTCCGAAAAAGAGAAATAATTGATAAATTTCGGATGAATACTCACATTTCCAATTCGTCGATGTGTAATTCGTAGAATAGGTGACTGTTTGAAAATGTAATAAAATTTTTCTGTCCTAGAAACTGTTTTGGTCATTATTTCAGTTCGGATAATTCACATTATTCCGTATTTTGGGTAAAAAAAAAAACAAAACGCAACTAATGAATCGTGAAGTAAACTCTATGGCGGAATACCATTTAAAATCTCAGAGCAATCTTCATAGAATTATATAGGATGTCATTTGTAATCATTAACGAGAAATTATGACAGATTAAGTATTAACCGCTAACTCCTGTTATTGTTTCGTTTGGAGTCTTTTTCACGGGATATTAATATGGAAGACAAAAATCAAATGAATACAGACATGATTCATGGTTATTTATAATTTAATAGAAATAGTGCTCCAACATTTCGACTTTAATGGGTACAATTTCCAGATCGAGATGAACAAGAGCGCCGCAAGTTTTCAGACTCGAAAAAACTGAACTAAAAACGGTTCATTCAAAAACCGAAAACTCTCAAAAGGAAGAATAATGAAGAAACGGAATTCAATGTCTAGTTAAGTGTAGAACCGATCCTAGAAACATCTGATTGAAAAATTTTCAATCTGATTTACGAAAATACAAGACTTATGATTTTCAAAAAGTTCAAGCTCTTGAAAAGCATTAGATACTTAGACGCCTCGAGTTTTCGAATTGGTCTGCTGATAGAATACATTCAGATTATTCTGTTTTCAGAACCATATTTTGGGCTGATGAGTGTACTTTTCACAACTATCGTCATTTCAGTAGAAATAATTGAAATATTGGAGCCAGCAGAATCCGCATAACATAATGAACAATAATTTGCAGCATAGATATGATGTGAACTTCTTGTGCGCCATTTATTCAAATCACTTGAAATGACTCGAATTAGAACAACCATAACGAAATTCTCATTCGAATGATCGATGATCTTTCTTCGGAAGAACGAAGAAAAATCTACTTCCAACAAGATGGTGCTATTCATCACAAAGCAGCTTTGATTGTGAACTGGCTGAACAATAATTTCGGTGATCAATGATCGTGTTAGGGTCTGTTCTCCAGATTTGACCCATCCTAATTTTTGGCTCTGGAGTTACCTACAAGATCGAATTTACTGTACTTCACCAGAAAATTTGGACCAATTGTGTATTCAATTTCAATTTTCAAAAGATTTTATGAGAAATTCTTTGATATAAGTTGAATTTTTTTTATTTCGATGATTTCGATTTATTGAAACAGATGTCTCCACATTCTTAATTATGGTAAACGATTTGGAAATCGTTAGACGATAGAGAACAATTTCTGTTAGATTGAACATATGAATTATGTCTTACCATACTAATTAATTCTCCGTAAAAAAGCCTTGAAACGTAACAATATTAAGAATTAACGGACAGGTACCTATCTGTCATAATTTCTGGTAAATAATTGCGAATGACATCCATTGTAATTCTATGAAAATGTATCTGTGATTTTCAATGGTATGCCGTACTAGAGGTGTGTAGTTTTCGTATGAGTCGTTCAAATGATACGAATTCTGGTTAGGAGCCAGTTGATACGAATCTTTATTTCTTTACGGTTTCTATCAGTATCACTGCACTCACGCTTTAATCAAGTATCGACGTAGCAGTCGGCCGCAACCGATCCGATTGATAAAAAGCACGATACAATGAAATGAATGAGAAAGTTTCGCACCTCAAATTCGTCGTTTGTTAGAACAGTTACGATAAATATGAGGTACGAAATGAATGAACTGAACAAGAATAGAACCGATACGATTGATACGAAGTACGGAATGAATGAAATGAACGAGAATTTGTTTCGCATCTTAGATTTGCCGTTTCGTTTCATCGATCGGTAGTACCAAAAGAATTGATACGAAGTGCGACATGAATGAAATGAAGGAGAATTGTTTCGCATCTTTAATTCCTCGTTTGATGAAGTTATGACTTGTAACAGTCGTATTTGGTTATATCGAATTTTGGTGAGCGAATTGAAACGCACTTTTTAAATTCCAATTACAATATCAAGCTGAAATTTTATACGCGGCCATAACTAGCGATTTCCAATTGAAGTGAAATATTCACGAAGTGATACCATTTCCGGTTATACCGGAAGTGGGTCATCAATTTGTTATTCCAAATGGCAATCTACCTTTTTTATTATACATCTAGAACCGACATTTGAGCAAGGCATAAAATACCCAAGTTGTTGGCACTTATCTGTCAAAACATTTGACAGATTTAATTATTTATGTTATAAACTCGATTTTTGAGGAACATTTAAAAAAATTGTAGCTCGAAGATCTTTTGCACTACAGACACAATTTTTGCTTGGGTGAATAGAAGAAGGATCAAGGAATTTTTTAAGCAATCTACACATGTCAAATGTTTATTGCGTTGTTTTGTATGATTTTTTCAATTTGGCCTTTTTCAAACAGCAATAACTCTATTTTTTCAAATGGCACGTGCCAATCTTTATATCGCCATCAGATGAAGCGTCAAATTTCAGATGGAATTGTATCAGCATGTACTATACCCATCTCTTATAGTTCCGAAATAATTTGGGAATATATTGGATTTTGATGATTTTGCAAGAACTAACAGAGAATGCTATGAAATAATTGAATCAAGTAGCGGAGCTGGCTACGCTCACCTGACAGGTGCCTAAATTTAATGTACTTGTTACTTCGTTCATTCGAATTTAATATTTCAACAAGAATTGTCGTTATTTCAGATTGAAAATATCCAAAAAATACAACACATTTGGAATAGTACAACTGGTTATTCAAACGAAAATATATTTAATCTTTTTTTAATTCATTTTAGAATGTCAAAAAGTAGTGGGTAGAAATTGCAGGAAATTTAATAACCAATTTCCAAATTTACCGTCTATGGGTAAAATAAAATTTCGAAGCATTAGAAGCAATTTTCTACAATTCGGATGAATAAAAATTGTAGGAACTAAGCTAAAACCAATCATCGAAGATAATTAAATTAATACGAATAAATGATAGCAAACATCATAGGAGAAAACTAATTTACGATCTGAATAAATGTTCAATATGGGCCCCATTTTGCTCGATACACTTGACAGCTCGTATACGAACATGATGAGTTGCCCTCCTAGTTTCCTCAGGATCAATATTACGAAAAGCATTATGAATGCGCTCTAGTAACTCTTCTTTACTTCTTACAGGAATAAGATACACTTCACTCTTGATTTTGCCCCATAAATAAAGATCAAGAGGCGTCAGGTCCGGAGAACGCGGAGGCCATAAATTTGGTTCTTGATTACCCCACCATCTATCATCGAATATTTCTGTTAGCTGCCGATCTACAGCTCGTGTTTTATGTGCTGGTGCACCATCCATTTGATAATACCAATCCCTCAGAATGTTAAGGGGTAATCCATCTAAAAAATTTGCTAATGTTCTTCTCAAAATTTCCAGGTATCTTTGTCCATTAAGATTTTCCTCATAAATGTGATAAGCCAACAAATCATTCATTAAAGTTGCAAAAACGTTCACGCTGAATTTATTTTGGAAATCAATAACCTCAATGAAATGTGGGTTTCTGTGGCCCAAAAATGTCGATTTCTCCTGTTGGTTATTCCACTTTCATTGAACTTGGCTTCATCAGACCATATAATTTTTTGCAGAATTGTCTCGTCTTCTCGAAGCCGAATTAATAAATTTTAACAGAAATTTAGCCGCTTGGGAAGGTCAGTTGGTTTCAATTTTTGGAGTCTGATAAAAGCATACGGGTGCATGTTATGTTTCTTGAGGATCCTTTGAATGGAAGTATAACTCAATCCAATATCCATTGATGCTGACTTAATGGACGCATGTGGATTGGCACGAAAATAGGCTAGCGTATTAATTTGATTGTCGTCGTCCTCGAGAATTGGTTTTCTTCTAGTTTCTATGTATTTTGTTCCTCCAAATTGCAGAAAATTGGTTCTAATCCTTCGAAATTTTGTTTAACTCATAGGCGCCAAATTTGGAAATTGATTATTGAATTGCCTGCAAGTTCTATCCACCACTTTTGACATTCGCCATGAATTGAAAAGAGATTAAACATATCCCCGTTTGAATAGTCAGCCATTTTATTATCAATCTGGTGTTCTTCAAAAATTTTCACTACCAACAATTCTTGTTAAAATATCAAATTCGAATGAACGAAGTGACACGTACATTAATTTTAAGCACCTGTCAGGTGAGCGTAGCCAATCCAGCTACTTGATTCAAATATTCCATAGCATTCTCTGTTATTTCTTGCAAAATCATCAAAATCCAATATATTCCCAAATTATTTCAGAACTATAAGAGATGGGTATAGTACATGCTGATACAATTCCATCTGAAATTTGACGCTTCATCTGATGGCGATATAATAATTGGCACGTGCCATTTGGAAAAATTGAGTTATTGCTGTTTGAAAAAGGCCAAATTGAAAAAATCATACAAAACAACGCAATAAACATTTGACATGTGTAGATTGCTTAAAAAATTCCTTGATCCTTCTTCTATCCACCCAAGCAAAAATTGTGTCTGTAGTGCAAAAGATCTACGAGCTACAATTTTTTTAAATGTTCCTCAAAAATCGAGTTTATAACAAAAATAATTAAATCTGTCAAAAGTTTTGACAGATAAGTGCCAACAACTTGGGTATTTTATGCCTTGCTCAAATGTCGGTTCTAGATGTATAATAAAAAAGGTAGATTGCCATTTGAAATAACAAAGTGATGACCCACTTCCGGTATAACCGGAAATGGTATCACTTCGAGAATATTTCACTTCAATTGGAAATCGCTAGTTATGGCCGCGTATAAAATTTCAGCTTGATATTGTAATTGGAACTCAAAATGTTTTTAACGGACGGTCCCGGTGGATATCCCTGTATATACAACCAGTCAGACGGAGCAAAAAGGATACTGCTATATTTTCTATGGTGGTGGAATGAAGATTGCATGCTATTTCTGACTAGAATAATTGTGTTAATGATATCACTAAGCTTGACGTACTGTACAGGGTGTACCAAATTCGATGTGAAATATTGTATTTTTTCAAATACGAACTATAGTTGGTTTTTTTTGTCAATAAGGGAGATTATTTCTTATCTTTCCATATATATTACATACCATATAATTCCTTCAACTAACGCCTTTTCCAAAAAAGTTTTTCATTGAAAAATTCAATTTTGGACTCGAAAGAAAATATGTTAGGCAGAAAGTAATTACTATATACACAATAAAATGAAGTCATGAACAAATTATCTAATGGATTTAAAAGCATTTCCATCATTTGAAATGCAGGGGTTGTAACGCCTGGCAACACTTCTGCATGCGTTTCCCATATGAATGTTACTCATATTCTCCAAACAAATCGTAAAATTTTGTTTTAACTGATCTATGTTATTTGTTTTCTCTTTATACAATAAATTCTCAACATCTCCCCATAGGAAGAAATCTAGGGAAGTCAGATTTGGGGAACAGGCTGGCCCACAGATCATCTATTTTCGATCCAGTGATCACCGAAATTTCAGTTCAGAAGTTAGGAAACGTTTTATGGTGCGTCGGTGCACCGTCATGCTGAAAAAATATATTTCTCCTTTGCCCTAACGGCAATTCATCTAAATATCCTTCAACTATATTCTATCTATAATATAATGGTAAAAACCTCCATTGCGGTTGTCGTCAAATATAGTGTATGCGAATACACGATTATCCAACAAAGAGCACCACCCATTGAAACCGTATCGTCCTTGGTGTTGAATATTCAACTGTCGATGGGGATTGACATCCTACCAATTTCTCATTGTGCCTTTTGAAAATTCCGTCACTCGTGATGAAAACTTCATCGATCCATATAAGGCGTCGATAAAATTCTGGGTTTTCTTCTGTTTTCTGAAAACATAAGTGACTGAAATCAAGTCGTCGTTGGTTATCACCAGGCTGAAGGAATTGCGATTTTCTTATCCTGTAGTGCCTGAATTTGTTCTATTTGAGAATTTTGAGAGCCCTTGATTTCGAAATGCCAGTTTCAGTTGCCATTTGACGGCTTGAAATTTCAGGTTGGGCTGCAGCTGCTCCGAAAATGTCGAGGAGTGCATTTTCTCTATCATAAATTTTATATGTTTTGCTCCGTTGAGCTGTGAAAGAACCTCCAGTAATTAAATTGACTGCCTGTATTTTGAAAATACACTTATGCGGCTGTCTCCCCTCAGGAAATCTATTGAAATAAGATTCTTCCGCAGCTACCGAATCATACCCATTCTTTATATAACATTCCTGCATCTCATACTTTTCGTAATTTTGGAATTGAAGAGCCATAACGATTGAGTTATAAGTAGACATTTTCAAAGCAGATAGAGAAGAACGACATAAACTTATGACATAAATAATTGTTTTCACCGAATCAATGCTATTGATGGAATATTACTATTGTTTCAAACACAGAATTGAATGAATCTTCATCAATAAGATTGAAAAGTTGAAATAGTGTCATAAGGGGTGAACTTTACTATATTTAACACAAAAATGAATGTATGGGATCTTTGACGCACATATAAACCTATTCTACCATAAAGTGTGAATATCTGAGTAGATAGATATGAATTTTCGATTGTTTGATGAAAGTGGCTGATATTGATGGAATCAATGCGAAGGAATACAGGCGTGTGATGTATATTTAAAAAGAAAAGCAAAGTCCTCTCTATTGATTTAAAAATCACCTATACTTCGTATAGTGTGTGAATGTAAAAATATGTTTTACCAAACTGCAATAGGATTCGAGATATCTTCACATGTCGAAATCCCGAAAAATCCAGAATTCCGGAATAACTGGTACCCTAAAAAGGACACCCGTCACCACCAATGATTTTCATCGGAAATCGAGCTCTATCTACAATATATCATATAGTCGTACAAAAACATCAAATTTGGTGCACCTTGTACACGGTGATGGACAACTCAACTGGTACAACTACGAAATAAAATGAACGACTTTATGATACGTACGAATTTCTTAAAAGATTCGTTTCGCCCACCTCTAGAGCTTACTTTTTTTTAACTCAAAACAAAATGATGTGTTTTCCAAACTGAAATAATGATGAAAACACCTTCTAGAATCTTATCATGCACCCAAGTATATTATACGAATCGGATCGATAAATTGGAAATGTGAGTTTTCTTCCGAAATTTTTCTATAATTTCTTTTCTCCCTGAGAATGAAGTGTTTCGAGTGATATTTTTGACGTGACGTCTTATAATTTGATGGTGCCGGCTGCACACACGAAAAAATATGACTCATGCGGCGTTACTTCGCTCTGAGGCGTTCCATTTAAGGCTCGAAGGGCAAGCGAGAGCGCGGAACGAGCGACAAACATACACAATCGGCCTCTGTGTTCGACAGCGTTCGATATCTGTCTCTCTCCTACTTGAGTGAGCGATGCGTCCGCATGGACAGCTGCTATACAATAATACATTTACATGTTTTCGTCAAGTATGAAGTGCTGTGAAAAGTGAATGTGGAGTCAATTGTTTATAGTCACGATAATTGTGGCGATAGAGGTATTGATTCTTTCGATATTAAATATATGTTCAGTGATATATTGTCGAATATTCGTGCTTTCATCATTGAAATAAATAGCATCGGTCCGCTAGTGCAGCGATTGTAAAAAAAATTAATAAAAATTGACTAATTGTATTTATGCGTACGAATAAATGTTAACTTGATAAATTTAATTGTGATTTCCATTCACCTCCTTTTCTATATCCATACAAAATATCTATCAAACGAATAAACTTAAAAATATCCTTTTAAAAATGCAACCATTCCATCAGTATTTTCTTATGACGTTGTCACGTTCAACTATCGTCGGTAAACCCACTTTACAGACAACCGATTTTTTTTCGAAAAAGGTACTAAAAATTGAAGAACTGATCGAAAAAAAATTAAAATATGGGGTTCCGTTTCAAAAGTCCAAGTGACGGTCAACTTCCGAAAATGACAGATCAATGAAAATGGTTCAGGCTGTTAAAATGTCATTCAAGATGTAATTTAAATTTTGTTTTATTGAAATCGATCTACACATACAATTATAGCACCAGGTATACTTAGGGAAGGGATTAATTCCACAAATTTCAAATTAACACGTGGAAGTCTCTTTTTGACACGGACTTGATCATATCCTGATATTTTACCGAAATGAACTAGATTTTGAATTCATATCGAGTTTAACGAATAAAAACCTTCACTACGACGAGATATATGGATAATAATTTAACTTTTCAAAAATGAAATATTCGAGTAGAGGAGTGAAAGAATTACTCGATTCAATTTTGAACCAAAAACTTTCAGCGGTTTTCGTTAGTATCACGCTTTCCTGAGTTGGAGGTGGGAGGCGAATTTTCATTGGAAGATAGTGTATGATCTGCAGTACATAATTCGAAAACTCCTGTTTTACTCTATACGTTCCTAGATATTTGTGTGATTTAGTCGGGCCGTTTCGAAATGGTAAAGAAATTATTCTAATCTATCAGAAAAGAAAACATAAATATGATTTCAGTATTGAAAAAAGAACGCACCCAAAACAAAACAAAAAAATCGCAATGTCACTTGAATATATGTATGAAAAAAATTAATAACAAATGGGAATTGACGAGTAGTTAACACCGAAATTAGTGGAATTGTGTCTGAATAATCCTCAAAGATCTATAAAAGATATTGCATTGAAATTTTGACAATGGTTGCTTACGACGGTCATCGTAGATCTATTTAGGCGCTCATATACGTACGAGTACGATCGAGTTACCTGAGCTGTTTAATGATATCTATCCAAAATTTGATTAATATAAAGAACAAGGACATGCTAACAATTTCAAAATAGGATATCGAAGGTAGATAGCAATATCCATCTTGACATATTTGTTGCTAAAAAAATCCGCATAGTGTCAGTTGGCAAGTAGCTCTTGATACTGGAACAAGTCGGAATACATCCGTGCAAAAATTTTGTTTTGAAGAAGAATTAGCGCTGTACAAGGTGGACAGAATTTAACGTTTTAGTGTTGCAGATATGTGAAATATTGTGAATAGAGAAAAATTTGCTCTCACCCAGTGGGATCGGAAAAACCGATCCAAATTATTCAAATCATCTTAGGGAAAATGGTCACTCTTTCAATTCAGAATTAAGAAACCTACAATCTGAGAATAGAGGTATAAAACTCAACCTTCTGGAAGCACTTGAAATTAACAGATTTAGGTATTCACCGGAAATTCTTAATGATCAGGTAGACGTAAATAACTCACCCTTATTAAAATGTCCTAAACATTAGTTCGAGTACGGATAGCTCTGAGTGGATTGCCTCTTTAGTATATATAAAAATTTGTTAGTAAGATATATTTAGTATATATATATATATATATATATATATATATATATATATATATATATATATATATATATATATATATAGTAGTATTCATTCCTCTTGATGAAGATACTGTGTATTGAAACGCTTCGAGCATTTAATAATATATCTTAGTAGAAATCATCGTTTACTTGTATTTGTGAAAATGGATTTCTATCACGTAAAAGCCTAGTCTATTGAACAATTCAGATAACTTATTAAATGATTTCTCAGCAAGTTAAAACAATTGTGTGAACATAGTATCGTTTGTAATGAAGGGGCAACCAATGCGTACAAAAATTTTGATTGAATATTATATTTGAAATAATTATGATGTTACAAAAGCTACTAATTTGGATCGTTTTCCTGAGAGGCGACAACCCCATAAACGTATATTCGGTATATTGGGGGAGAACGTCGTGAACCATGATACACCCTACATCCCAAGGAAATAAGAATATGAAGTAAAGAAAATTCAATAATTGATGTGATAGGTAGTATGATTGCCATCGATTTCGAGTAGGTTAATTGGAATGGAAACAGGGGTATCCAAAGTCGAGTGCTGAGTATTCCTAAGAAGAATAGATATGAACCTTATATAATGAGAATATTTCAGTTTTTGTAGCCAGGAAAATGTAAATTCGATTTCTGTTATTGGTTTCTGCAAAAGTCTGAAGAAAATCCGCAGTTTTTCTGATATATATTTCGGACTGATGACTTTCACATCAGTAGTGATTGAATATTTAATCGTCAAAATGAACATGAAAGATTGGATGTAAACCCACATCGCCATATTGATATTCAAGGTTAAAGCAGATATGGATTCAACATTTCAGTACGTGATGGTCGCTTCGTTATCACGAACGATATTATTTTCACAAAAAATTATAACTTGATAAAAAACATTGAACAATTTATCTAAATTGTCATTGCAAGAAATAATTTTCGAACTGTCATAATGAGAGCATAGAATATACTTGAGCTATGTATCATTCCATGTAAATTCTGTGAATGAACATAGTCACTAGATAAAATTAATTTTCCACTACGTCCCGGATGAAAAGATTTAGTACGCATGTGATACATTTTTGGAAAAGAAAAAAATTCAATTTAACGAAATCAAAGTTGCCTATGGTTCATATTCAAAAGAAGCAACTTTACATTATAACTCAAAAAGCGTTATACATAAAAGAAATTTCCGCACGTAGTTCGATTCTACGTGATGAAGTGCTTGGAATATATCAAACCCATTTTTAAATAAGTTCAAAAACAAGCGGGATATTGGCACTCCAATGATTTCGAAAATGTTCATATTTTGTAAATAACTCGAAAACGAAAAGGCTAGCTTTCATATGTTTGCGGTAATGAATTCCTCACGCAAAAAGAGGGAGTTATTTTCCTCCATTCACATAGCTGCAGCACTAAAACGTCGAAATCTGTCCAAGCTGTACAACACAAGAATTAAATAAGCATGTTTTCGACCAGATTCCGATTCAACGAAATCATGCAACAAACTTGTGATACTCGATTGAATCAATGTTTTTCCCCAACGGTACAGTAAACGAACAAAATAGCCGATATTGGTTCAGAGAAATCCATTCCGATTCAAGGAGATAACAGTTAATCACCTCAAAAAATGAATGCTAAAATCGGTATATTGAAAGGCAGAATGAGTGCACCATTTTTTATCAAAGAAAATCTCATGGCTGAACCCAATTAAAATTGTTTGCAGTTTGAACTTTGGGAAACTCTAGGGACTCTTATCCTAATTAAAATAATACCGATATGGCTTGTCCAGAAATTTGGTTTCAACAAGATTGAACCATTTCCACTACGCAAGAAATATTAGGGAATATATATTTGAAATTCCAGGGGAATAAATTGGCTGACGAGGAGCCATTGAATGGTCCCGATATGACCCCCTGGAATTCTTTTTGTGGGGTTAATTGAGTGCTTCAAGAAATATTTGAGATCACGTGTGCGGCATATACATGAAAATACAAAATAATCCACTAGAGTTCATTTCTAAACTTGGCCATTATTAAATTGTAAATATTTCGAGCATTTACTGAGATGGGATCTTGAAATTCATCTTCTCTATTGTTGAGACATTATTGTTATTTCATTATTATTGATTGTTATTTCATGTATTATTATGTTTTGCTCATATTATACGTTCTTGATATTAGAACCATATCTTTTTTCTTACAAAATAAGTAATTTCTTTACTGGGATCACATTTAGAGGACATTTCATAATGGAACATTATGACGGAGTTGAAAAAATTTATACAACAGGAATGTTTTATTTATGGATTTCACGCTTTATGTCAATTAAAGAATGTCTATGACATAATTTTTTTGACTGGTGTCATAAAAGACCCAATAGATCTCATCAAAAAGTGAGAAAATGAAAAACAAAATGGATGTTTTCGAGAATTTTTATAAAACTTGAAGACTACCTAACTGTAGGTTAACTTCATACTTTTTTCCATACTGTATATTTAATATACATATATAGTTCAAGAGTGTGAGGTGGAGTTTAATATGGGCATGGCATGAAATCGAAATAGTTTCATTAAAGTAATGTACTATACGGGTACAAAGTATTAATTTCATATCAGTGTGTAATGGTCGTTCTCATATAAACTTTATCAACCTCTTCGGTGAATGACCTCGCATAAACGGTAGTACAACTCGCCACTTCTTCGTGGCTTCTTCAACTGATCTTATAGATAAACCTATTTGTTGTTGACAGTGCACATTCAAACATACGCACATCAAAAGAGTCTAGAGGTCAATAGAAATGCTCGAATAGTATCATTTCTCGAAGAAGAAAAGAGTGTTTTTTGTATTGGCTGAACCAAAAATGATGTAAATATTATTGTAGAAAAAAGTAGAACAAAACAATTTCAGAGTATTCAGGAATATTCGCCTGAAAAAAGCAGACATTTGAATTGATCTCGTCACACATCTTAAAGTTTATTGAAATGTTTTGGGCACTTATAACGAAGTGTATGTCCACCACGTATGTTCAGAACTATTGGGCATAATAGTAAACATCCATAATTCCTTGATCAATTACGTTCCATTCATTTATCCACGAGAGTATGAAATAAATGGTTTCTTGTTAGAAAGATATGATTGTGTCTTAGAATTTTTTTTCCCACACTTTCTCAATTGGAATGAGGTTTGGTGATTGGGAACACCAATTTAAAATAGTTATTCCAATTACTGCATAACGGTCGCAGAGGTATGAGGTCCAGCATTATCTTGCATATAAATGGAGCCTAGTCCTCTTTCTGCCATATGAGAAATGATATTGGTTTGAGAATCAGCTGCCTATAGTTGAGTGCGTTTATTAACTGTTCCAGAAAAAACCAGTTCAGTTGTTCTACTGATACCACCCTATTTTGAGAACCTATTCTGAGTGGCAGTTGTTGATCGGTGATGATCAGAATGTTGCTCTATGACGTCATCAGTTTGATTTCAACGACTTACAGTAGACTGATTAGTGTCCAATGAGGTCACAACAGTTCTCTGGGTCACCCCTATTTCCAACATACCTATCGCTCGTAACTATTCTTTTTTTTGAATATGACGTCGGTACATAATTAAGGACACTCAGAACACCACTTTACCCCACTAGTTGAATTACTGAACTGCTAGGCGAAAGGAAGAACTAAAACGTACGCAAGCATATGGTCTGCAATGGCACCGCTGAAGAAATGATACATGCTACATGTGTCATCTAACCTAACCTCAGTAACTTGTATTACCTCCTTTTGTCCCGATACAAGCCTGAATCTGTCTAGGCATGCTTTGGATTAGGTTTTCGACCTCCTCTGGGGTGATATTCAGCCACTCTTATGTGGCGGCTTGGATGAGCTATTGTGGGGATTCTTGGATTATCCTGGCGCGATCTAATTTTCTTTTTGAGATCATCTCATAAATGTTCAATAGGATTTAGGTCTGGAGAGTTGGCTAGTCCAAAATAGCGATTCCCTCTGTTTCAAGATAATGTCGCGCGAGATTGCTGGTATGCGAAGGAGCATTATCTTGCATAAAAGTGAAATTTCACTGTGGGCACCTCGCCAGAGTCTCATTATGGGCTCCAGCACTAGGTCCACGTAATTTCTAGCCGTTACACTCGCAGAAAACTAGATCAAATCTGTTTTGCCTCCCAGCATAATGCCACCCCAAACATCACACTGCCCCCTTGGTATTTCGGAATATGTCTTGCTGCTCGAGTCTACCTTGTTTTCCACTACCCTTTAAAACCCGAAACCGAATCACGTTTCACGAACAATGGGATGTTTAATAGGCAAAATATCAGGTACTGGTCGCAACGAAATGAGAGCAGATATCAAGATGGAATCTTCCAAGAACATTTTGGGTTCAATATCTGGATGGGAATGATATGGTCCCATAAGATGGCCAACTAGATCGCCAGATTTGAGCCCATTAGATTCCTTTCTGCGGGGCCATTTGAAGAATGAGGTTTACCAAACATCTGTTGGAATCCAACAAGAATTGGAGAACCGTTTGAGACAGGCTATTGCAGGCATTACAACCCAACAGTTAAATAATGTTGTGGGGGGAACTATCAATCTTGTACGATGTTGTGTTCGTGAGAATGGTGGTATTTTTGAACATTTATTATAATTATTTCGTTTTCGTTGTTCGCTCTTCTGTCATTAACTTTGACACTCCGTAAAAATTAGCATTCAAATTTTTAGATAAAATGTTGTATTTTCGTGATAGGACATGTTGAGCTAAGCCAATTGTCACTGGTCATGGCCTTCTAGAACGAAAGATGAAAGTTGCAAAAAAAAGATTTTCTTTCGAAAATAGTCAAAAGTAGGACGAGATGAACAATTAAAATGAGCAAAAAAATACAGGGTACCCTATTTGAAAATCGAAAGCTGGTATCGTTTGCGGCATAACCGTAAACGAAATGTCAAACATATTAATATCATTTATTATCGTGGACTTATGCACTATCTCAGCTGTTAGCTGGATATGATTTACCTTTCCCAGATTCAGCAATCAAAGGGAATAGGCTCGATTACAATATACTTGACATAAATTTCCTAACTATCCTACATGTATTAAGAATTACAGCTTTTTGCATTTCTATATAGGTATTCTTATGTAATTCTAATTTCTTAAGGCTATCATGCAAAGTTTTGGGTGTTAAAGCAGTCGAGGATACGATGACAGGAACAATATCTATTTTATCGAGGTGCCACATCTGCTTGATCTCAATAGCAAGCTCTGTGTATTTGGACTTCTTCTCCTGGAACTTGTTCAGCATGTTGTTATTATTCGGTATGGCGACATCCACCAGCATTGCTGTTCTGGCTCTCTTATCATACACCACTATGTCCGGCCTATTATTCGTCAGGTATTCAGAAGTCCGTACTTGTGTGCAAGTTTCTGATGGATGATGTTGCACACTTGATTATGCCTGTGAAGATAGTCCGTATTGGCCAGTTGTTCGCATCCGGACGTAATATGCTGTATAGTCTTCGATCTTATATGGCATTTTCTGCACCTATCTGTTTGTAATGTTCCGTCCTTCATAATAAATTTTTTGTAGTTGTTTGTAGCGATCACTTGGTCTAGGATGGCCATAAGGAATCCCTCTGTTTCCGCGAATAATTCTCCTTTCATCAACCATTTGTTGGAGGCTTCCTTGTCGATGTGTGGTTGATTAATCTCATGGTGATGTCGTCCATGCAATTCCTTTCTTGGCCATTGCTCTTGTTTTTCAGTATCTGATAGGAACGGTAGATTCAGCAGGTCATCTCTGGTAGCAAGATTCAGAGGTGTATATCCCTTATCAGCCAACGATACCACTCTATGGAGGTCAGAAGTGAGAGCTTTTGCAGAGAAGAATTCTCTAAGATTTTTCATCTGTTCGGTGTGTAAATTGACAAGATCTATTAATCCGCGTCCTCCTTCTTTCCGCTTCAAAGTGGTTCGTATCACAGACGATTTTGGATGATGGTTATTGTACTTTGTTAGCATCGTTCGGGTCTGCCTTTGAATATCATCCAGTTCTGTCTTAGTCCATCTGATTATTCCAAATGAGTAAAGCAACACTGGAATGGCGTAGGTGTTAATTGCCTTGACTAGATTCCCCGAGCTCAACATTGATTTCAGCACAGTCTTCAGACGCTGACTGTATTCTGAACGAATCTTCTCCTTAGATTGTTTTTGGTCTAGCAATCTGGCTTGTTGGTATCCCAGATATTTGTATGTTTCGCCATCCCTCATGCACTGTATAATATCACCGTTTGGGAGTTGTGTTTCAACATCTATGACTTTCCCTCTTTGAATGTTTAGGGTCTTACATTTTTCAATCCCGAATTTAATATCATTATTATTATCATAATAATATTATCAAATTCAAAATGTTGTCTTCTGTTCGATTCCCAAATTTCATCAAAATATTCCAAATAGAAAAAAAGCTACAGGGGTGGCCATAGTTTCAGTTACACCCGGTATAAGACACATCTTTCTATCAAACGTACTACTTATCTTATGAAACCACGGTGTGGTAGAACGCGTAATAAATTGAATAATATAGTGAAAATTTGAAAAGCGATGTTTTGTTCAATTTAAAAATGTATTTCGATTCTCAAATAACGATCCACTCAATTGAAGTATTTGACGAGTGCTATCATATAGTAAAAGTTTCATTGAAAAGATATTCTTCCAATTTATTTGATGATGTGCCGGGATATAGTTGAATGAGAATTCCTGATGTGTAACCTGCTGAAGATGAGGATTTCGTTAGCGACGAAGATACCGAAATAGACGTATTGACATTTGTTGATATCAATCCAACCACATCAACAAGGGTATTTGCCGAGGAGCTTGAAATTAGCCATCATGGAGAATTTTGAAAAAATAAAAAACATAATATATACCATATACCAGGTACTGATCGCAACAAAATGAGCACAGATATCAAGATGGAAACTTCCAAGAACGTTTTGGGTTCAATGTCTGGAGGGGGATGATGGGAAGATACTTAATAGGCCCTATAAATTATCAAGGTTCATTGACAGGGGAAAGATATTTCGAATTTTTCAGGAATACAAGATGAATTGGACGAGTAGCCATAAGCTGTTGTGAATGAAATATATTTCAACAAAATGGTGCACCTCTTCACAACACAAGGGAGGTTTCGCGGTATCTGGACGAAATTTCTCCCGAAAATTGGATAGGTATACATGGTCTCATAAGATGGCCAGCTAGATCGACAGATTTGGGTCCACTAGATTTCTTCCCGTGGGCCATTTGAAGAATGAGGTTTACCAAACACCTGTTACAACCCAACAAGTATTGGAGAACCGTTTGAGACAGGCTATTGTAGGCATTACATCCCAACAGTTAAATAATGTTGTGAGGGGAACCATCAATCGTGTGCGATGTTGTGTTCGTGCGAATTGTGGTATTTGTATTAACTTTGAGACACTGTAAAAAATTAGCAATTAAATTTTTAGATACAATCTTATATTTTTGTGATAGGAGATGTTGAGCTAACCCAATTGTCACTGTTCATGGCCTCCTAGACCGAAAGATGAAAACTGCAAAACAAAAAAAGATCGTGTGTCCAGAGGACCAGGCATTATAATGATATTTTGAGTCTCAAAATAACTTTTCTAAATTGAAGGCAGATTATTGTTAATTCAATAAAAACTTACGTAGTAGAATTGAACACTTTTACTGACAAAATGAAGTTTTCTTAAATTAAAATAAACTAGGAAGTATAATTGCTACAATGGTTTTCAGGATTTAAAGAAAGGAACTTAGTAGAATATAACTTTTATGTGAAATATAATATTTCTTTTAAAAAAAGTAATCGACAATCTTTCATTAAATACTTCAGAAGTACTCAGACAAACATAACTTTAATTATAGCCAGTCTACAAAATACTAAATATTTGACAAAGAATACTAGTAGGACATTTGCCACATCAGTCCAACTCGAACGCAGCCGGCCAGTCGGTCAGTCACAGCGCAAACCGCGGAGTATCTGTTTGTGATTAGTCGCGTTTTCGTCCGTTTAATGAAAAAAGGTTTCCGTACCAACGTTAATATGGATTCTGAAAAGCGATTCCAGTGTATCTTATATGCAATGAAACTGTCGCTATTATTAAAAGTGGCAATTAGAAACAACATTACGAAATAACTCATCAGCAATTGCACAAAAACTTTTCTCTTTTTCTTTCGGCAGTGAGGCTCGTGAAGAAAAACTTCAGGAAAAAAGCACGAAATTACTAACTCGTTGCATGAGCGAGCAAGAAAATTTCACATAAGCAGCGATACGTATGTGCTGGACGCTTAATAAACTCCAGAAACCATTTTCAGATTCTGAGATAGTGAAGGAATTGATGTTGGAAGTAGTCGCGGCAATTTTCGAAGAACAAAAAGTTCTTTTGTAATTCGAAGTATTCCATTGTCAGTGGGAAGAAATACAAGAAGAACGGAAATTTTAGCACTTGCTGAATCATGTGTTGATGATGAGCAATTGTAAGATTTCTTGACAGTGAGTGTCAGATTTTTAGGGAAGAGTTGCTAACATTACTGCCGTTGAAAAGAGAAGTTTTATTCAAGGTCATTGATGAATTTATCACTAAATCTATCATTAGTTATGATAAAATGGTATCGCTTCCAACTGACGGAGGTCTAGCAATGATTGTCAAAGAAAACGGTGTAGTAAAGAGAATCCGGAATAAAAATTCAGGTCTGATATCGTATCAGTGCATAATTGACTAGGCAGCACCACTTAATGCTACACTGGAGGAAGTGATGGACAGCTTGGTTAAGTTGATTAATTTCATGACATCATTCATATTCAAGAAGTTTCTTTCTGAAGTGATTCAGCATATTCTGAGTTATTGCAACCCAACAATATTCGTTGGCTAAGTGAAGGTCAAGTTACTGAACGTTTCTGGTTAAAAGGAACAAGTAGCCTTCATCTTGTAGAACTTGGATACGCAGGCAGCCATGAAGCCCTTTGAGTTCATAACAAACAAGCTCTATATGCTGATTGTGGCTTCTCAGAGGGATATTGTGAAATATTCAGATGAGCTCAATACAGAGTTACAAGAAAATGAAAAATTAATATGTGATTTGATACAGAGCGGGTCTGCTTTTCGTCGCAAGCTGAATAAAAAAAATATTCCAAGTCAAGAATTCATTCAATTTCTGACAATCCTGAAATGTAATAAGAAGAACTCTGAAAAAGACATCGCAGTGTTTAAAATTTTCTAGCCGATTTTAAGAACGAACTTTTTTTATTCTCAACTCCTGGGAGGAGGCGATCAATTTTATTTAATGTGTTCACTCACAAGATTTCAAGAATTTGCAGAGGTGGGCAAGCTATCTCCGTTTCTTGAATTGTCATTTGTAGTCGATGCCACGGTAAAATGGACAGATGTGGCTGCCATATTTCTCAAAGATGAATTTTTCGAAAAACAAATATTGACACACTTTCGAGAACAAACTATAAAAAACTGGCTGAAGACCGTCGATGTGGTCTTTCACATTAATTTGAAACCGAAATAATGAATAATATTAACAATTATTTTTTTCTGGATCTCATTAAAATTTCTCACAGCATCCGGTCCCCAACTGAAACTTCTTGCCGACTCCTGCAATAGACGACCAATATTATTGACTATCTTGATCGTCAATAATCGACGCGAGTCAAGTTGCAGTGATATCTATACTATGGGCCGCGGGCCAGATCCGCTCCGCCAGCATTATTAATCTTTCAAGCGATAACTAATGGACAATGTCATAATTTTGGCCCGCGAGGATCAGATTAATTACATTATCATTGTTGCTGAGGTAAATTGAATAAAAGAACACAAAATGTAAATAAATTGGTTTTATTTACTTGCTGGGTAATGTGTATGAGAAACAACTAAGTACACACTTAAAAATAAAACTGATGATATTTATGTAACTGTAATGTTTTACTAGCAATAATTGTGGGTAAATACACTCCCCACAAAAATTGTCGCATCACACTACTTTTACGACAATACTATATAAACTTTTAGGTTGCTCATTCAAGAGTCGCTTGGTAACTTTTAGAAATGTAAAATAAGAAGATATCATTCAAAAGAGATGAGTTTATGATGGGAAATATCAACAATTTTCGAGTTCATGAAAAATTAAAAAATTCTACCATCTTCAAACATTCGCGAAAAGGCCAATCAACTAGCATCGAATGGTTACTAATCATTTTCGAAATCGAGTGTTTCCTCCCCGGGCTCTAATTACTGCCACCCCATGTTGTCCCAAACATGTTCTGGCTGGCCATCTTGAAATATCAATTTCGGCATTTTACAGAAATTCTGTAGCTACTTTAGCTGCATGAGGCCGAGCATTATCATGCATATGAAGTTTTCATCAATCAATGGTCCAAAGGGTATAACATGTGGTTCAAGGATATATGCGATGTATCTGGCCGCTGTCATTCTTCCATTATTCACTAGGACTAACTCAGTTCGAGCATGGAAAGAAATGCCTCCCCACACCATTATTGAGCGTCTATTATTTGGTACTAGACAGAAACTGGACTCGTCGGAAAAGAGAACATTCGACCATTCTGGAATACCCCAATTTGCATGTTCCCTCGCAAACAGTTTGCAATGAAATTTGCACATTTCTGGAAAGTGCAAGTTCATTCTGTAGCATTTTAGCCGTACAGTGCCGAACTCTTGCACTTGCGTGCAGTTAAACGAAGCCAACGATCACCAACTGGTGTTGTTATCCGATTTCTTTCCAGTCCGGCCCTTCTTCCATATTGCCCTGTTTCATGGTACTGATTAATTGTTCTTGAAATAGTGCTTTGGTTAACATTCAACAAGTTAGCCACGTAACGTTGGCTTCGCCCCTCCTCTAGAAGTGTTACAATTCTACCACTTCATGATCACTCAAATAGCGTCCATGAAGTTCAGCAGCCATTACAATAAATTCAAAGATTCGAAAGCTTGCATTAATTTAGCGTGAAAACTGAAGAGCAATTGAATGAATACTGATAATCAAATAAACTCATTCTTGTTTCAGACGTGTTTGAGATCATATGGAAACAAATGTTACTACATAGATTAGATTTTTTCCCCTCATATGTCCAAAAACATATGTTGGCAAAGAAACTGCGATCAAGCTGCTAAATCGATTGTGGAATTCAGAATACCAAGTGCTGCGACAATTTTTGTGGTGTGTGTACTACTTGTCCCAATTATCAAAAGAGATTCAATGTGCTCATCCGTTACTTTGATCTGTAAACATTCTTTATGTGTTTCATTTTAGAGAATGTTGCTCAACACAAATAAGCACTGTCAAGAATTAAAAATGGACCACGAGCATATTTATGCAAATTTTCAAATTGCCCCTGTAGAGTCTTCTAAGAATGATGAGTTTTGATATTTGTTCTAAATTAACTTATTGCACTATAAATCGATAATTTTTCCATTTGAAGTTCCAGAGCTAGGGCTTCAATATCGGTATCGAAAAGATTTACAAAAACATTGTTTTTATTCAAATGGCAAGGTCTGAGGAACGACTATCAAAGTTTAACTTACAAAGCATTGAGAGCTGCGATTGCATAGTCGACTTGGAAATCAGTCATACAAGTATAATTGAAAGTTTCGAAACTTTTAAAATGTGTTAAACATTTTTGAGTAATTTTGATTGAAACAATATTATTTTCTGTCGGAACGACTAGATAGTGGTGTATAAATTAGAGAGAAGCTGGTTTTCTCCTTGCAATATCGCATTAAGATCGTTCATTTGTTTTCTCGAATCAGCCATTCACTCGTCTGTAATTCGAACTATTCCGCAACTAAGGTAGCCTACTGCAATATTAAATGATAAGTCATTTTCTCCAAACTCATCAGTAAAGTCGCGGAATTGTCGGTGATTCTGTCCAGAAGATGTGATGAAATTATCAACTGATATGACTAGTTTTAGAACTTCAGACATATCGAAACATTTCCCGCACAAAGACTGCAGATGGAAAATACAATACAGAACTAATGGTTTTGAATCTCCAGAGAGTCCAGAAAGTCCTAGAACCACTGACACAGGAGCAAACTTTCCTTTATTTGTACCACACATATTTGTGCCTTCATAAGATGTAATGGATTTTAAGTTTTTCAATCGAATACTGTTTTTATTTAATGTATTTTCAACTCCTATAAAAATATTTTCTCAAGTAGTCGTGCTGTTAATCAAATCATTATCAAGAAATTCTTCACAAGGTTCATAGTTTTTATTCCTAAACCCAACGGTTTTTGAATTATTCGAGATTTTGTGAAATTTCGCCTTTTTTGTAACGGCTTCTTGTATCGTCTCAGTATTGTCAAAAAATGTCCAAACTTTCTTTAAGAACAGAGTTTTTGTAAAAAGCAAAGCGGATGATAGCAAAATTATCCAGGGTGTTCATTTTTCCTCGTCAAAAATTGGAAACATTCAAATCACATTATTTTTTTATTTCAAATGGCACATACTATATTGAATAGTTGAATCTGACTAATAATCTCAATACCTATCGAATGGTATATGAATATTTGAATTTGGGAGGATTTTACTTGGTAGAATTCCAATATCAATAACAAAAACAAGTGATATTATTTGAGAAATTTTAATGAATAATTGCGATTCGTAACGCGTTTCACTACACCGTAGCTTCTTCAGACGAATCAATGTACAGAAATTACGGCAACTATATATAGATACAATTGAGAATATAAATACAAATGTTCGTAAGTGACTAAAAGTTCATTGAGTTGCTTCTTCTTGTGTATTGATGACAGGTATATCCAATAAAATTAAGGAATAGACTGCTCCCTGAAGAGATTCAATAGAGGTGAAGGGCTTAAATCGACTTGTTCATTAATGAGCCTACCCGAGTGTTTGGTTTCTAGATTTGTAAAGCTTCCTTAAGATCTACTTTCCAAAATTTATTATCTGTATGAAAAATTTCAAACTGTGCGTCGAAAGAGTGATTATTTTCTAGGAGATGCTTCGCGTAATTTGAATCTGATTTTTTATTTGAGAAACTGCGTTTATGTTCCGATATTCTATATTCAAATTTCTATGTGTTTTACCAATGTAGAAATTATCACAGTCATTGCAATTCAATCTATAAACACCTGATTTATTATTTTTATCTGATTTGGTTTTATTGTTTTTCATATATTTTCCTAAGCTATTATTAGTTTGGAAAGCTATTAAAAATTATTTCTACTCAAGAATGATTTTAGTTTTTCACTTGTAATGCCAATGTAGGTCAAGGTGTTGAATTTTTGTTTCAATTTATCGACAGGGTAAACTTCATTCAATACGATTCTACTTCGGTTTTTATTCAAAATATTGTTCATTATATTGGGATTATAACCATTATTTTCAGCTATTTGTTTAATTAAATTTAATTCTTCGTTGAAATTTTCTGGTGATAACGGAATGTTAATCAATCTATGAATAAAACTGTTGAATGCTGATATTTTATGTTGATACGGATGACACGACGAGTTATGTATTAAAATATCTGTATGTGACGGCTTATGGTAGATTGCCAAAACATGTTTTCCATTTTCATTCGAAATTGTTACGTCTAAGAAATTTATCGAATTATTGCTTTCTATTTCGGTTGTGAATCCAATTTTGGATGTAATGAATTTATATGATTTTCGAAAATTTTTAACTGTCTATCTGTTCCTGTGAAGCAAATAATGATATCGTCTACATAGCGATACCAGTATAAACAATATTTACTGAGTGGATGGTTATGAATTAATTTCTCTGAGTTATTACCTTTATCTGCTTTAGTGAATACTAAAACGTTCTTGGTACTATTTTCACGAATTGTTTTTATTATCTTATAATCGGAATTGCAATGAGGTGATAAATTTTTGACAGAATCACTAATTCAACTGATACCGATTTCACACAACCACAAAAAGATCTTTTAGAAAAAGGATTCAAACATAATTTACATCCAAAACATAATAGAACTAATTTTGAACAGTTAGGCATAGACTCCGAAATCATTCTCAAAAACTCCAAAGATAATATTTTAGCCAAACATCAAACAGCAAAGATCATCAAAGAAGACTTTTCGAATTTATCACCTCATTGCGATTCCGATTATAAGATAATAAAAACAATTCGTGAAAATAGTACCAAGAACGTTTTAGTATTCACTAAAGCAGATAAAGGTAATAACTTAGAGAAATTAATTCATAACCATCCTCAGTAAATATTGTTTATACTGGTATCGCTATGTAGACGATATCATTATTTGCTTCACAGGAACAGATAGACAGTTAAAATTTTTGAAAATCATATAAATTCATTACATCCAAAAATTGGATTCACAACCGAAATAGAAAGCAATAATTCGATAAATTTCTTAGACGTAACAATTTCGAATGAAATGGAAAACATGTTTTGGCAATCTACCATAAGCCGTCACATACAGATATTTTAATACATAACTCGTCGTGTCATCCGTATCAACATAAAATATCAGCATTCAACAGTTTTATTCATAGATTGATTAACATTCCGTTATCACCAGAAAATTTCAACGAAGAATTAAATTTAATTAAACAAATAGCTGAAAATAATGGTTATAATCCCAATATAATGAACAATATTTTGAATAAAAACGAAGTAGAATCGTATTGAATGAAGTTTACCCTGTCGATAAATTGAAACAAAAATTCAACACCTTGGCCTACGTTGGCATTACAAGTGAAAAACTAAAATCATTCTTGAGTAGAAATAATTTTTAATAGCTTTCCAAACTAATAATAGCTTAGGGTAATATATGAAAAACAATAAAACCAAATCAGATAAAAATAATAAATCAGGTGTTTATAGATTGAATTGCAATGACTGTAATAATTTCTACATTGGTAAAACACATAGAAATTGCGAAAACATGTTTTCCATTTTCATTCGAAATTCTTACGTCAAGAAATTTATTGAATTATTGCTTTCTATTTCGGTTATGAATTCAATTTTTGGATGTAATGGATTTATATAATTTTCGAAAATTTTCAACTGTCTATCTGTTCCTATGAAGCAAATAAGATACCAGTATAAACAAAACGAGTGGATGATTATAAATTAATTTCTCTAAATTATTCATGAATATTTCTGCTATGAAAGGACTTAACGGATTACCCATAATCAAGCCGTCTTCACTAGTATAATATTTGTTATTGAAGTGGAAATAATTTTGATCTAAAGAAATTTGTAATAATGAAAGAATATCTAATTGAATGATTGTATTGACATGATCCTTTTCTAATAATTTTTAGCTAAGTAAGTAGTACGTATCTTTCAGAGGAATGTTAGGAAATAGATTTTCAACATCGGAAGAAATGAGTTTGGAATTAGGTAGTATAATGGTATCTCTGATATTGGCAATTAGTTCGTATGTATTTTTGACGGAAAATTCAGATTTAAAATTGCAATGTTTTATTAGCAAGTCGTTAAGAAAGTTTGAAAGTAGGTGCCGTTGCATAAGAAACAACAGGTCTAATAGGGTAATTAGGTTTATGTTATATAATTTATGTTTTTCGTGATCTGTAATTTCTGATTTTGCTGTCGAAATTACGTTTTTAAGTTCTTTTTGAAATTTAGCGGTAGGATCCGCTAAATGTTATATGTATATGATGTTATAGTACAGGGTGCTTCAACGAAAACTAAAAAGAGGCTATATCTACCAAGATAATCATTTCTGATCAAAACGCAAAAACAGGTCAATTTTTGTTTCAAGGGGGACATCTTTTGGGGTACAATACTTGCCTGAAATATCAACCCCCTAAGCGGGGGAAATCTAACCTAATCTAACCCCCTAAGCGGGGGTTGCAATCCTTGAACATTTTGAACGAATTTCCATTTTTAATTGAAAACTGTAAAAGATACAATGTGAGCAACTGAAAGATAGGGAAGACTATTTCCCTGAGACTATTCAAGTTTCAGTGAGGTAAAATGGAACTGATCCATGCTGATCAATGGCAGTCATCATCAAGTACCATCCTCATCTCGAATTTCAACCCCTGAAGCAGGGGTGACAACCCTTGAAAATTTGGAAGAGGGTAGATGGGCCGAGTGATACCTCGAAAGAAAGGTATTATCTTTGTCTGCATACCCGTGAAATAATTTTCATTTTTGATTGAAAACTGTAACAGCTACAGAGTGAGCCACTGAAAAATAGAGAGTATTGTACCCCAAAAGATATCCCCCTTGAAACAAAAATTGACCTGTTTTTGCGTTTTGATCAGGAATGAATATCTTGGTAGATATAGCCTCTGTTTAGTTTTCATTGAAGCACCCTGTATAGTTTCTGGGCTGTTCAGAATTCTTCAATTTTTGAAATATAATCAGTTTTACTAATCGCGATGACGGTGTTACCTTTATCTGCTCTAGCCAATACTATATTGTTATTGGTACTATTTTCACGGATTGTACTAATTATTTTATAATCGGAATTGCAATGAGGTTATCATTTCAAAAATCTTCTTTGATGATATTTGTTGTTTGATGTTTGGCTAATATATTATCTTTGGAGTTTTTGAGAATGATTTCGGAGTCAATACCTAACTGTTTAAATTAGTTTTAGTATGTTTCGGATGTAAATTATGTTTGAATTCTTTTCTAATAGATTTTTTTGTGGTTGTGAAAAATCGGTATCAGTTAAATTAGTAAATCTGCCAAAAAATTTATGGTCTGAAAATTTATCAGTGGGAACTTTTGGTGGAGAAATTTTGAGTTTAAGTGAATTTAACTTTTTCTGCTGTTGCTGAAACTTTTTATGAATTAAAATTTTGACATCGTATCTGGATTCAGAGTCATATATATCAAACTCAACAGGCTGCAACCTGATTGCACCTAAACATCAAACAGCAAAAACCATCAAAAGAGACTTTTCGAAATTATCACCTCATTACAATTGCGATTATGAAATAATAAGTGCAATTCATGAAAATACTACCGCTTAATTTCAGAAAGAACTCAAAAACGTAATTTCGACAGCAAAATCAGTAATTACAGACCACGAAAAATAAAAATTCATCAACTCCAATCTACAATACCCCGATTTATATTCGTTGATAAAACTTCATAAACCTAATTACCCTATTCGATCTGTTGTTTCTTATGTATCGGTACCTACTTTCAAACTTTCAAAATTCCTTAATGACTTGCTAATAAAACATTACAATTTTAAATCTGAATTTTCGGTCAAAAATACATATGAACTAATTGCCAATATCAAAGATACCATTATACCACCTAATTCCAAACTCATTTCTTACGACGTTAAAAATCTATTTGCTAACATTCCTCCGAAAGATACGTACTACTTAGTTAAAGAATTATTAGAAAAGGTGCATGTCAATACGATCATTAAATCAGATATTCTTTCATTATTACAAATTTCTTTAGATCAAAATTATTTCCACTTCAATAACGAATATTATACTATTGAAGACGGCTTGATTATGGGCAATCCGTTAAGTCGTTTGTAAGCAGAAATATTCATGAATAATTTAGAGAAATTGATCCACTTAGTAAATATTGTTTATTATGGTATCATAATGTAGACGATTTCATTACATGCTTCACAGGAACAGATAGACAGTTGAAAATTTCCGAAAACTATATAAATTCATTACATCAAAAATTGGATTCACAAACAAAATAGAAAGCAATAATTCAATAAATTTCTTGACGTTACAATTTGAAAAAAATTGAAAACATGTTTTGGCAATCTCCCATAAGCTGTCACTTACAGATATTATAATACGTCCGTATCAACATGAAATGTGAGCATTCAACAGTTTTATTCATAGATTGATTAACATTCCGTTATTACCTAAAAATTTCATCAAAGAATTGAATTTAATTAAACGAATAGCTAAAAATAATAGTTATAATCCCAAAATAATAAAAATATTTTGAACAAAAACAAAGTAGAATCGCATTGAATGAAGTTTACCCTATCGATAAATTGAAACAAAATTCAACACCGTAAGCTACGTTGGCATTACAAGTGAAAAACTGAGTAGAAATAATTTCAACATATCTTTCCAAACTAATAATAGCTTAGGCAAATATATTGAAAACAATGAAACTAAATCAGATAAAAACAATAAATCAGGTGTTTATAGATTGAATTGCAATGACTGTGATAATTTCTAACACACAAACACTCAGGTAGACTCATTAATGAACAAGTCGATTTAAACCCTTCACCTCTATTGAATCTTTTCAGGGAGCAGTATAGAATAGAATAGAATAGAATAGAATAGAATAGAATAGAATAGAATAGAATAGAATAGAATAGAATAGAATATAATAGAATATAATAGAATAGAATAGAATAGAATAGAATAGAATAGAAATTTTATTGACATCAAAAAAAATTACATGTCTCGTCAGGGTGTATATAAAATACTAAATTATCATTAAAAATAGACAAATATGTAAAAACGCATAACAGTGTATATAACAATATCACAGTTAAAACAAAGAACAAGTCACGCTCAAAATACACGAACAAGTCTTATCAAAACTTAGCCTCAAGAAATTCTTTTATACTGTAGTACGATCCGTCAATGAGTAGCTTCTTGATCGCTGCATTGAACTTTTCTTCTCGAAGAGCTTTTATTTTTTCAGGTAATTTGTTATACAGCTTGATGCCCCAGTAATCGAAGAACTGTTGCGTTTTATTCAGCTTATGTAGTGGTGTTACAAAGTTGTTTTTTAGACGAGTCCATGTGCATCTGAATTCCTTAACAAGCAGTTCTTATTCTGGTAAGTATATTTAATGCATTCGTTAATATATAGAGATGGTACGGTAAGTATTTTTTTCTTTTTAAAAATAAGTCTGCAACTCTCTCTCTGGCCTAAGCCTTCAAGAATTCTGATGGCTTTTTTTTTGCAATGTGAAAGCTTGCTTAGAACATTGTCCCCAAAGAAGTATCCCATATGAAAGAACACTATGTACGCATGCATAGTAAGCCGTTTTTGCTACTTCATAAGTCGAAACTCTTTTCATTTTTCTAAGGAGGTATAGAGCTTTAGACGTTCTTCTGCAGATGTTATCTATGTGGGTAGACCAGCTCAGCTTTGAGTGGAGAGTAATTCCCAGAAATTTTACTTGCTTATCATTTGGACCTGCCCTGAAAGTAAGTTCTTCCGTTTTGTCTTCATTCAGTTTTAGTTTGTTCGCAGCGAACCATTCTTTTATGTATTTTAAAGCTTTCAGTTTTTGTGTGCTTATGTCCAGTGGGCACCTTTAATCAACACCGATGTGTCATCGCAGTAAAGACAAGTAAACTCTGATTCTGGTACTGTTAGATCGTTTATATAGAGGATAAACAGGATTGGTCCAAGTATTGATCCTTGGGGAACTCCATACTCGACCTCCACCTCATCCGAGAAATTGCCCTTCCAGAACACCCTCTGGCTTTGGCTCTGCAAATAAGACTTGAGAAGTTTGTGAACTATACCTCTAAATCCATAAAAATATAACTTTGACAAAAGAATTTCATGTGATACTGAGTCGAATGCTTTGCTTAAGTCAAAAAGCATTTCTAGTATCTCTCCATTATCCAGCGCTGATGTTATCGATTTAATGACTTTCTTTAATGCCGTGGAGGTACTTCGTTTCGCTCTGTATCCATGCTGTGCATCGTTCAGTAATTGGTGTTTTTCTAAAAACTTAACAATACGATTTTTTATTGCCAGTTCAAAGATTTTCGACAGGCTAGGAAGTATCGAAATTGGCCTATAGTTGTTGCATTGGCTTCTGTCTCTTTTTTTTTATATATTGGGATTACCTTTGATTTTTTGAGTTCTCGAGGAAAATAGCCATCCTTAAAGCTTTTGTTTATTAGAATGCTTAATGGTTCTGCAAGTTCTTTTGATAGTAGCTTCAGGTCAGAGCTGGAAACATAGTAGCTATCCACTGTATTTTTAACTTTTAATGGTGCAAAGAGTTTCCTGATTTCTGTTCCTGTGCAGTCGAAGAGAAAGCAACTCAACTTAGTGTCCAACTTTAAGTCTTCAAGGTAATCCGCATATGAGACTGAAGTTTGATCAACTTCTTCAGCTGTGGATTGCCCCACTCCCGCTAAATATTCATTCATTTCTCCAGCCGTTAAATTGCTTTTTTCTTCTTCGCTTTTTCCTTTTGCAGGTTTTATGATTTTCCACATTGCCCTGGATTTGTTGCTTGCTTTGCGTATCTGATTTTCGTTATTTTCCTTGATTTTCTCATTGATTTTCAAATTGTAGATCTTCTTGAAGATATCATATGCCTTTTTCGATTCTGCGTCCCTTCGTACGGTTTTAACGACTTGCAAAGCTTCCAACTTATTCTTCATGTCTTTTAATTCTTTTGTGTTCCATTTAGAAGTTTTCCTCTCTTTTTGATCTATAACTATCTCCTTAACAGGCACCCATTTGTCAAGAAGTGAAACAAATAATTCGTGGAAACTACTGAAACCATCTTCCGCATTTATATTGTGCAGAAAGTTCTTCCAGTCAACTTCAGAGAGTTCTCTCTTCAATTGGTAAGTTTTTTCAGTATTGAGTATCCTTTTTTTAATAGTTTTCTTTTTTTCAGGTATAACTTCACATTCTATTCCTTAATTTTATTGGATATACCTGTCATCAGTTATGAGTCAAGAAGAAGCAACTCAATAAGCTTTTAGTTACTCAAGAACGTTTGTATTTATATTCTCAATTGTATCTATACAGGGATATCCACCGGGACCGTCCGTTAAAAACTTTTCAAGTTCCAATTACAATATCAAGCTGAAATTTCATACGCGGCCATAACTAGCGATTTCCAATTGGAGTGAAATATTTTCGAAGTGATACCATTTCCGGTTATACTGGAAGTGGGTCATCACTTTGTTATTTCAAATGGCAATCTACCTTTTTTATTATACATCTAGAACCGACATTTGAGCAAGGCAAAAAAAACCCAAGTTGTTGGCACTTATCTGTCAAAACTTTTGACAGATTTAATTATTTTTGTTATAAATTCGATTTTTGAGGAACATTAAAAAAATTGTAGCTCGTAGATCTTTTGCACTACAGACACAATTTTTGCTTGAGTGGATAGTAGAAGAATCAAGGAATTTTTTAAGCAATCTACATATGTCAAATATTTATTGCGTTGTTTTGTATGATTTTTTCAATTTGGCCTTTTTCAAACAGCAATAACTCAATTTTTTCAAATTGCACGTGCCAATTTTTATATCGCCATCAGATGAAGTGTCAAATTTCAGATGGAATTGTATAAGCATGTACTATACCCATCTCTTATAGTTCCAAATAATTTGGGAATATATTGAATTTTGATGATTTTGCAAGAACTAACAGAGAATGCTTTGAAATAATTGAATCAAGTAGCTGAACTGGCTACGCTCACCTGACAGGTGCCTAAAATTACTTGTCACTTCGTTCATTCGAATTTGATATTTCAACAAGAATTGTTGGTAATTTGAAGGGAAAATTTTTGAAAAACACCAGATTGATAATAAAATGGCTGATTATTCAAACGAGGATATGTTTAATCTCTCTTTAATTCATGGCGAATGTCAAAAAGTGGTGGATAGAACTTGCAGGCAAGTCAATAACCAATTTCCAAATTGGGAGCGTATAAAATTTCAGCTTGATATTGTAATTGGAACTCAAAAAGTTTTTTAACGGACGGTCCCGGTGTAAATCCCTGTATATAGTTGTCATAATTTCTGTACATTCATTCGTCTGAGGAAGCTACGGTGTAATGAAACGCGTTACGAATCACAGTTAAGTAAAATTGCTTAAAAAATATTACTTGTTTTTGTTATTGGTATATAAGTATATCTATTTTCAATGGTTCCCGAATTAAAAGGATTTTTATTTCCTTTTCGATAAAAATAAAATATTCAAGCCGATAAAAAAATTTGTTTTATTTATAAGATTATCGATACAGAAATTTCAATCACGGATTTGAAATTATCATTAAAAATTAGACTAATATCATGTGCCACAACTAAATCATTAGAATTGCTGTTGTGCGGTGTTATCAAAACAATTTCAGCCATTACTTTTCGAATTTATGTTTAACATATTTGAAAAGAAAAAGTAAAAACTATGTTTATTCACTGTTCACTCATTGCAACAATACAACTTGTCAATTTTGACAACATTATGAATTTTATTGAAGAGAATTTAGTGAATATAGTGTATGTAATTCGATAGGTATTGGAATTCTTATTCAGATTGAATCATTCAGTACAGTATGTGCCATTTGAATTAAAAATGTGATTTGAATGTTTCCAAATTTTGTCAAGGAGGAATGAACAACCCTTTCGAAAATTTTTGACAATCTTAAAGAGTACAGAATTATTTTAGAAAAAGTCAAAATTTCATAAATTCTTGAAGAATTCAAAAAGCTTTACGTTCAGGTATAAAAACTTTTAGAAACTTTCATTATTTTTGTATGAGAAATCTGACAAAATGGGGCATTCAATTTGAATAATCGTAGCTTTGACATAAACCTCTGAAACGGAACACTCTGTATATTCGAAAATAATTTTGAAATATACAACGGTTTAACACATTCTCGACACAATGTACAGTTTCAGAGCTATGGAACAAAACGTACTAAATGGATACAGAGTAGATCCAAAAATTTCTTTGATGAGAATCTTGCTGGAGAAAGGTATCTAATTTTTCTGTGAAAAGTTTGAAGTCCTTCTTTAGTCACTTTGTACTCAAATATTATAGATCCGACTAGAATATTTGGTTTCAACAAGATGGGCACCTTCGTATTATGCCATGAATGTGAGAGGATGCTTGGATTGGAAAAAGAATTAAATGGCAACCCCAATTACTGTGTCTTACGCCATTAGATTTTTTTTCTATGAGAATATCTAAAATCAAGCGGTTCTTAAAACAAATCTTTTTCTATGAGGATATCTAAAATCAAGCGGTTCTTAAAACGAATCTGAAAACAAAAATTTAGGCTTATCTCACCAGAAATATTAGGAAATGTAAGATATTGTATTTACCATCGATTAGGTAACTTGAACCCATTTTGAACCTGTATGATAAATTTTATTCAATTCATATTAGATTATAACATATTATGCCATTTGAAAATAAAAAGGGTTTGTTCACCCCAATTTATAACTGAGGAAGAACTTAATTACATTTTAAACATAAGTGACCAATAACAAAAATTGATGGGCCTCGTGAGATTCCATAAAAAATTATGCCTGACGTTTCACTGAATTTATTCCACTTATAGTTTGCACTCTGTATATTTATTTGAAATTCATAATGTCAATGAGATAGATGGAGAGGATCAAATATCGGAATTTGTCAACCAATTAATGTAACCATAATGCTGTGCTCACCTTGAACACTTTCTTTCAATCCTCTTAAAGTAGTGATTTTTTGTATATTCACTTACCAACAAAAGTGTACAAGATGCCAAACATTATGTACCCGCAACAAATTGCGGCAGTAGTGAAGTCATATTGGGTGTCCACATAAGCGCAAAGCCCCACTTTTCGATCATCGTCAGGCAGGTCGGTGATCGATAATATGGTCCCGTTCGGCCGGGGAGGCACGAGAGGCACGGGTTGTACTCCGTTTGCCATTCTAACCATAGTATATCTGGAAATTAAAAGGAGTTTAGCATAATGTGTATCATTACACCGAAAATTATGTTAAGTTTTTACTTATAAAAAGCATCTACCTTTTAGGAACAACCAAATTCTTGAATAATTTTCTAATGAATTTAATGAAGCTAACTTAATAACGCAGTTCGTCAGTTATGAGTTTATAGCTTCCAGGAAATGAGCAATCAAGAAGCATATTGACCGTACCTAAACGTGGCTCCTGACACATGTAACGATTTGTAAGGAATGTTACTAACTTAAGCAATAAGTGTTAAGAGAATAGGCTTCCAAGTTTGAAATTGATAGGGGAGATAAAAATATGATCAATCTATCCTTCGGCTGCAACCCGAACCAAATAAAAAAGGCGACATTTGAATACGCTTAACCCCTAATGCTGAAACACAATTTCAACACGAGTTTAAGATCCGCTGGTCGAGTTTGGTTTGATGGATTTGTTACTAGGAGCGATATTCATCTGCGGAAGTCAGAAGTTGCTAGTATCAACCGTGTTACAGCTTTCAACAAAACAGAAGTTCAAAGACAAGCTTCTAGAAGAAATAATGGACAATACAAATTTTTACCAAAAATATATAGGATTGTGACCAGCTTTTCTACCGTCCAAGATCCAAGAAAGGTGTTGACTGCAAAGGGACAGAAGAGAGTAGGGGGTTCATAACAAGTTGAAAAAAAGCTTAGATTATCACTCTGCTCTGCCTCATGAGTGGATATATTCAGCCAATGTTTATTTTTCCCCCAAAGGAGATGATACCGACTTTGTAAAAGAATGGCCCAACAGGAGCAATACAGGGTGTTACATAATAGTATGTCACAACTTGAGAGGGTAAATCGTGCAATTTTAGGAAAAAAGTTCATATAAACATAAGTCCGCAAAAGCTTCGTTACGGAGCTACAGGGTGTTGAATCTTCCGGAAAAAATTGGTTTTTCATTCAAAACTCCTGCAGATTTCGAGATGTTCCGCCCAAATTTAAAATGCAAGCTATTTTTTACAGCCTCCATCATTACGCATCCTAAATTTTAACTAGAATTTACAAGGTGTTTTCTTTTCCATGTCTTCTTTTGCCCTTTCAAACTTTTTTACAGTACGCCACTGATCGGCGTGTAATCAATTTTCGTCATCTTCGTTCAATTTAAAAACTTTTTTGACACCTGTAATTTTTTCGTATCTCCGACCGTTCTCGAGCAGAAAATTATTAAACGATTGTATGCATTCGCTGAATTGAAAGCACTTCTAATTAAAAAAATGACTAGTAGGCTTTGATTTTTTTCATTTATTTATTTTGACAGTTGCTAAAGTTGAACCAGTGTCTACTCGAATTGTTTATCAAATTAATGATTAGTTTTAAAACTTTTGAAGTTATTACTGGCTAATTTTACTAACACCGAATTGGCTGATATCCATTACATGTACGGTCTGGCCGACGGAAACACAACAGAAGTTAGGCGATTATATCAGGTGCGCTTTCCAAATCGAATAACACCAGACAGGCGAACATTTTCAAATATCCACAGAAGGCTGAGGGAAACTAGTACTTTTACTGCAAATAATCATTTAAAAGGTGCAATTCAAGCTATGAGAACTCCAGATATTGAGGAAGAAGTTCTGAATTGTATTGAAATGAATCCTCATGTGAGTACAAGAAAAATTAGAAATCAGTTGAATATTTCACATATACTAGTTTGGAGGATTCTCCACGACTTTTCATTGTACCCGTTTCATATTCAACGCGTCCAAACTCTACTTCCTCGAGATTTTCCTTTAAGACTGAATTTCTGCCGATGGTTCTTAGATAAAATGAGAGGAAATGCACATTTTTTCACAGACAAAACTAAGTTTTCGAGAACTGCTATCACAAATTTTCACAATAATCGTTATTGGGCTGAGGAAAACCCCATTTGATTGAAGAATCTCATCATCAAGAACATTCTTACTAAATGTCTGGGGCGGAATAATTGGTAATTATTTGATTAGGCCATTTTTTTTGCCTAACAGACTAAACGGTCCCGCTTATCGACAATTCCTTGAGCAGGAGTTACCTTTATTGCTCGAGAATGTGCCACTTTTGGTAAGAAACATAATGTGGTTCATGCATGACGGGGCATCAGCACATTTTAGTAGAGAAGCTAGGGAATTCTTGAATAATACATTTAACAACCGATGGATAGGTCGGGATGGGCCAGAACCATGGCCTCATAGGTCCCCAGAATTAAATAGTTTAGACTTTTTTTCAGAGGGATATCACAAAAGTTTAGTTTATACCACTCCAGTGAAAACTGTAGAAGAATTGAGAAATCGAATATTAACCTCTTCTGACACGATAAGAAATACCCCAGCAATATTTCAAAGAGTGCGTGATAATATGCGAAGGACAGAGGCCTGTATTCTTGCAGGTGGAGGACACTCCCAGAAATTATTTCAGTTTTTAATTGTTCTTTTTTTGGTTGATATTGAATAAGTATAAGTTGAATCTCAGAAAACGTGCTATCAAAATAAAAGCAAATTTTGGGCGTATTTCTACTATTTTTTATTTATTTAACGAATAACATACAATTCATATAATTCAAATTCAATAATTTCTCACTCGAAAACGGTTGGAGATACGAAAAAATTACAAGTGTCAAAAGATGACGAAAATTGATTGTACGCTGCATACTGCAAAAAAGTTTGAAAAGGCAAAAGGAGACATGACCTCGGAAAAGAAAACACCTTGTGAATTTCAGTTAAAATCTAGAACGTGTAAAGATGGAGGCTAAAAAACTAGCTTGCATTCCAAATTTGGGTTGAATATCTCAAAAACTGCAGGAGTTTTGAAGAAAAAACCAATTTTTTCCGGGAATTTCAACATCCTGTAGCTCCGTAACTAAGCTTTTGCGCACCTATGTATATATGAACTTTTTTTCTGAAATTGCACGTAGATTTACCCCCTCAAGTTCTGACATACTATTATGTAACACCCTGTATATAAATGCTTGGACAACGAATGGATAAATGAACAACTGTTTCTTCAATGGCTCAAGCACTTTACCTAGTATGCTAAACCTTATTCATGAGAACCAAATCGATTAGTACGGGATAATCATGCGAGCTACAAGTCTCTGGCTGTCTGTGAGTATTGAAAGAAAAACTATATCCATAAGTTATCTCAACTACATCATACATCTCATCGTATGCAGCCATTGGATGTGTCCTTTTTTGGTCCATTTAAGGCTGCATATAGATGATAATGTGATTTATTCATGAACAGCCGACTTTCACAAAGAATTACATCGTACGATGCTGCTTCGTTGGTCAAACAAGCATTCTCTAATGTTGCCTTCATGAGCAAGGGCAAAGCTGGATCCAAAGCAATAGGCATATTTCCTATAAATCCCAATTTTTTTTCAGATGAAGACTTTATGTCTGAAGTCTTTCAATTAGAGCTAATTATCGTTCAAGATCTTGCTGACTTTATTACGTAATCGACTTCTGCTGGTCCTATTGACTCCGTATCATCCCTAACAGTTATTATTGGACTAGAACGAAACATTTCTATTCGGCCTACTACTTACTTCTGAATCAGCGACATCTAAGAATCTGCCAAGTATTCTAAATTTTATTCAGATGCCTGAGAAAGTAACTGTTTTCGAGGCAAGACAGGGAAGAAAAAATAGCACGCAACAATATTAACGTCTACTCCGATCACGGACGCCCTAGTTGAAAAAAAATAAAACGAAGACAAAAACTGTAAACAATAAGGGAAAAGAAGGAGTAAAGAAGAAAAGCAAGCCACAGGAGGTTAGTTGTGAGAAATTTAAAGAAGAAAATTTTGCAGGACTCCTATGGTACTTCGACGTCAGAGGTCAGCACGAAGAAGTTATGCCAGGATAACGAAAATAATGATGCAGAAGATGCTGATAACTTGTGTCTTGTATGCGGTCAATTTGAACGAGACAATGAAATATTTTGGTTTTTTTTATGCGCGCTTCCCAGGAATAAGCGAACCTGTTACACCACATGAGTGGACGTCTTGGAAGAATTGAGGTGTCTGTTTACTCGCTTCTTGAAGAGGGCCACATTGTAGTAAGTTGGGAAGATGTTGGACGGAAGCGAGTTCCACAGCTCACTGGCCCTCTAAACGAAGGAATTCTTGAAGACAGAGGCTCGAGGAGTCATTAAATGTACCGCCGCCATATGATGAGAACTCCTTGCCAGCCTAGTATTGCGTCAAAACATGAGTTTTCCCGGAACAAGGTCTTTCAGTTCCTTGAAGCATCTTCCATGGAAGTATTTGTAAAACAGAGAAAGGTCAGCAACTTGTCGTCTGAGAGCCAGCGGTTGAAGATCCGGGTGATTTCCAGGAGGCCGATGAGGCGCATAGCCCGTTTTTGCACACTATCTAACATCCGCAACGAATGTTTGGGCACAGAACCCCATACATGGGAACAATATTACAAAGCAAGTCGAATCTTATATAGAAGCAACAGCTGAGATAACGATATCGTTTGGCTCTGAAAAGAAAACTAAGTTTAGCTGATGCCGACTTAGCTAATGCTGATAGAAGTTCATGCCAGCAAAACTTGGAGTTGACCGTTATTCCGAGATGGGCATCGAGTCTTTGGGTGCAAAATTTGTTGGCCTTGCATTATTAGAGGAGGTTCTCCAGCGGGGACCTTTCTAGAAAACGTAGTTGCTTGCGTCTTGCTCGCGTTGAAAATTACCAGGTTCAACTGACCCCACTCAGATATCCCCTGTAAGTCAGAGTTTGAGTTATAAATTTGTTGACATTTCTGGCGCTGAGATTCCACAGCTGTTATCGGCCGCAAGCTACTGAAAGACGAAACCAGGGTACAATTGTCTGCAAAACCTCTGTAGATGACAGAAGATCATTTATTTGTAACAGAAACAAGGTTGGCGAAAGAATGGATCCCTGAGGAACTCCTGCCTGCAGCTGGAAACAATCAGATGTTGTACCGTCGACTACAACTTGTATTGATCTATTTGAAAGAAAGCTACTTATCCAACCCCGCAAGTTTTCGGAAAGCCCATGTGCAGCAAGTTTATTCAACAAGGCTGCATGCCAAACTCTATCGAAGGCTTTAGGTATGTCTACGGCTATTGCTCTAGATTCCCCATGCTTTCCCATCGTTGATGTACAAACATGAATGACGTAGGCGAGCAGATCTCCTGTGGATCTTTGCCTGCGAAAACCATACTGACGGCCGTTAATAATTCCCTGCAGCTCAAGATATTTGATGAATTCATCATTTATAACTCTCTCCATCACTTCGGCCATAATGGAAAGAAGTGCAACAGGGCGATAGTTTTGGGGTGAGGACTTCTTTCCTTTCTTTGGGATCGGTTGAATTCTCGATATTTTCCAGCTGCTCGGAAAAGTCTGGCTTTCATAAGAAATCTAAATTTTCGTCTAGATCAACTGCTTTCTTGTAGTTCAGCTTCTCGAGAATCCGTCTCACAGTGTGGACTCCAAACTTGATTTCTGCCATGGAAGTATTTGTAGGCGGAATGTTCGGTGATATTGCGTTAGATGAATCTAGCACAGAGTTCTTTGAGAACAAGAGAGCAAAGAGATCGGCTTTCTCTCTCGGAAATGATGCTATACTTTTGTCTTCTCTAATAAGAGGCGGAAACGCAGATTTGCATAAATTGGCACTGACAGTCTTCGCCATAGAAAAGAATTGTCTGTTCAAGGAGTTTATTAGTTACCCCTTCATTGAAATTGGCCTTTGCTCTTGCAGTTGTCAGGTTGCATACGTTCCGTATTCCTACGAAGGTTGTTCTTGTTTCCTCTGTTGAATTTATCTTCCATGACTTGTAGGCTCAGCTCTTGGCTGCAGAGGCTTTTGTGCTGTTGTTCTTTTCATGAAATGAGGGATATAGAGAACCATTTCTGCATGAATGATTTCTATAACAGATTCAGTGCATACATTAATGTCAGGATCTGAAATATGGTACCGATTCACTTCTTGTGGGCTTTGGCTCATGTCAACTGGATGGGACTCTGCACACAATTATGTGTGCGATATGTGTTGATCACCATTGTCTGCATTCTAATCGCTATTGCCAACCGATGTTGACAATGGATTTCAAACTTAATTTTTTCAATTTTTTTGTACAAAATTAAAAATCAAAGTGATGAAAGTTGATCTTAATTGATAGTTAACAAAGTGAAGTTTATAAAAAGAATGGAGCAATAAATAGTTGATTAATACATTTGGTTTTTCTTTCATTCTCGCTTAAGTAGTTCCTATTACCTACATATCCTCTATCCTCAAATAATTTTCGACCTCTCACGGGTGATGATAATGTCATTGGGTGATACTGAAGTTTCAGTTGAGATAGGAAACCTTGAAATGAGAGGAAATAGCACTTTATAACTTTCTAGTTGATCAGGAGACCTTTGTCAACAATTGCTTTTAAGCAACTAACATGGCCTCCAACCAAAAAGATATGAATCTCAATTAAGGTCAAGTGGATTAAAGGACTAAAAAATAGAAAACAAAACAGGATCAGTCATTCTGTTGTCATTAAGAGAGTAGACATTGAATACCCAGTTCAATATGTAGATCAATTTTGATGTCTTGCAGGATAAGAGTACAGAATTACCAATTTTATTCCGCATTCATTGCCAATTTCGGATGTAAGTTCAGCTGTTATTATTGCATACCACCCAATTAAGTGAAAAAATTTCATGAAAAGACTTGTACTGAGTGGAAAAGTTCGATATTTTTCGACGGCAAGGTGTAATATTGAAGTAAAAAAATAAACCCCCTTCAGATATAAACCATAGGCCGTTTTGATTTTCTCTTTTCAAAATTATATAATATTTCTGACTAGTTTTTTTCTTGGATGCAGTAAACTTATTTCGAAAAACTAGGACTTGGAATCTTTTCATTGGTTGATCTTAAGATAGCATGCACCGACTTGTACACCGAACAGAGAATAATCCTAATTTATCTATCGCAAATCTTCGAAAGTTATTTCATTATTTGCGTAGCACATCTAATAACGTCCCGCTACATTCCGAATTTTATATTTTCAAGTTTTAAATCGAGTCAGAGAATATAAACCCGCATCGACCCTTATGTTGGATTTTGAAGTTTCGATGTTCGACAGTTCCAACCAATAATGGTCATAATGTCGATTAAATAATCCTTCGTTCGTCGTTCCCACTTCATTGACCCAAATTACACGACGATCAAATTCGGACTGCTCTTAAATTTTCCATAGAAACCAATTACAAGAGCCACCCACGCTATGGATCACCTGGTTGAAAAATAGAGAAAATATTTTTTTATTTGATATGACATGTTTTTTTTTAATATTCAAGTTCCTACGCCGAATTACGCCTCTTCAACTTGCCACCTAGGAATTGAAGCATTGAGTTTTCTTCTTCAACTTCAACATCATATTTTCTATTTCTTTGGCCATTGAACGAATCGCTATTATTTCCCTTAAATTTCAAATATAGTATATGAAGTTGACTCCTTTCTGGAAAACGATGAAGATACGTTTCCTTCACAGTATTCGCTCAGAATGAAACATTCCAACATCATACTTAAAGTAGTTTTCGTATGTTATTTCGTTGAATAACTTGGAGATACTTTACACAGTGAATAGCAAAATCTCACTTCGAAAGTGGTAATAAAGGTGATATTCATTTTAGAGCACAGAATGAAAACTTTACGCATAATTTCACATGAGCCTACTAAATATTCCGTAAATTCTAATATTTTACCCTTACTTCAGAGAATGGAGATGATCTCTGACTTTAACTTTGCTCCCTGGAGTTTTGAAATATGGCTCTAAACGAAATTCAGACGATTTATAGTGCTTTTCGTGAGCGACAGCGACAAACTTTCATTGTTATTTACTTTATTAAAATTGTGATATCATTTTCTTGCGTAAAAGTTACAGCATGAGGTGTCAAGAAAAGTCCTGATGTATGCGCCAGTTATCTGTCCTCTCTATTCTATGGTCATTTCTCATGACCTTCAATGTTGTTAACATAGAATGAAATTCTAGTTCTTCAAAATGTAGATAACCTTATCATTAGGTAGTCTAACCTTGGAATGCAAGGAAAAGCAACTAACATGCATCAAATCTAAAAAGCTAAATTAAGGTCAAATGGATTAAAGAATATTGAAAATTAGAAAAAAACGGGACCAGTCATCTTTTAGTCATTAAACGAATGGACATTGAACAATTTGTGTAATATTTAGATGTCTTAAATGATGTGAGAAGAGAATAACCAAATCACCACATTTATTGCCGATTTCGTATAAGGTTGGTTGGTATTATTATCTACCAATTAATGTGGTGAAAAAATTAGATGAAATTTCTTATTCTGAGTGGGCAAAGTTTGATTTTTTTGTTCGGCAGCTGATTGAAACATCAATGTAAAAAAAAACCTCTTCAGAGCTCTTTTTTCGAACCAAACTCATTGGGTTCTTAGTCGATATCTCGGTTGTTATTGAAATAACGTGTGAACTATTCTGAAATTATAGTGGCACTTGTTTGAGTAGAATACAGAGGTCAACAGAAATGCCTTCTTTGTTCAACAGTTTTTCGAGTTATAATATATACGCCGCTTTGATTTCATCAGAATTTTCCAGTGTCGAAAATATATAGAATATCTAACCAATTGTTTCCGATTAAGTACTCTTTCTTCGAAAAAGTTGGGATATTATAATTTTTCCATTGGCCGACGTCAAGCTTGCATATACCGATGCAACCGATATACTATGTTAGCAACATAGAATATTCAGAATAATGATTTCGATTCAGAGTAGCATAAACAGAACCATTCAAATTGTTGAAAAATGAAGAAGGACGAAGTGAAAACAGGATAACCTCAATACAGATACTCTCTCAAATATTCGAGAATTTTTGCATTATTTGTAAAGCACAACTCATATGACCTACATTCTCTTCTATCCCATTATTTCTTATTTTATGGAGTTGATCTTCAGGTAGTCGAAAAAGAAAAAATCTAATGGGGACGAATTCCGTGATCGTGCAGTCCATATCACTAGTCCTCTAATACTGATGCAATCAAAACCTAAATCTAAATTGAGTATCTCACTCACTGCTCTGACTTGACCAGGTGCTGCACCATTGTGCTGAAAATATAGAGCATTTCTTTGAGCCTATAGCACTTCGACTGAAAATCCTTTAACTTTATCATTATTTACAATTCGAAGATGTGGTACACCACAAAGGTTTTCTTCGATAAATTTGTTGGCCAGCAACCTATTATCGGTTATAGCACACACAATAAACCCGTATCGACCCATATGTTGGATCTCGAAATTGCGACGTGCGACAGTTGTAACCATTAGTGCTCGTCACGGCGATTAAATATTCCTCCGCTCCTAATTCCCACTTCACTGACACAAGACGATCAATTTTGCACACCTTATGAATTTTCCGTAGAAACCAATTGTGAGAGCAATCTAGGCTTTGGATCGCCTGGTTGGTGGTTATATGGTATGAATTGATGTTTTTTTAAATATTCAAGTATCTATGCCGAGTTACGCCTCTTAAACTTTACAGCTAGAAACTCATGGATTGAGTTGTTGAAATCTTTCTATTTTATTCTATGGTTTAAGATGTCATCTCTCATGGCCTTCTATATTACTGACACATAATAAAATTCTAGTTTTTCAAAATGCTTATAATCTTACTTAATGTGATTGATAGGAGAATGTTTGACAAGGCAATTGTTGCTGCTTTTGAAAATCTTGTTGACCCTGTATACTGCTTCTCTGCAATGTATCCCAAATATGTTCGATAGGATTTAGGTCAGGCGATTGAGTAGGTCAAGATAAAACACGATTCCATGAATAGAAATTCGTTCCCAGTTGTTGCATCATATAATAGAATACAGGGTTGAAAAATTCAAGTAACAGAAGTTTCGAGAGTTGTTAATCAAAACTAGATCAATTCTGCGATTGAAACAGACTCCATCCCGAACCATCACAGTTCATTCTCTAGCTGTGTACTTCCTAGACTACTAAGCCTTTGAACATCACCAGGTCAGTCGAACTCGCCTAGGATCTGGGTGCAGTCCAAACAGATTCATCTGAGAGTAGAGCATATCCCCATTCGAGATGACTTGGAACCCATTTTAATCGAGCTACAAGATTGCCTCTTATTACAGGCTGATACCTGATACAATATGAAATGCACTCTATGTATTTGTATAATTGTTTATTTATTTATTCACGCTGTTTAATTGAAATTCTGAGTTTCCCTTTTTAATTTGTGAAAACACCCTCATTTCAATATAATCACTTTCAACAAGCAATGTTGAAATTCGATATAATTCTGTATGGAAATTTGAAATAGGCATAAAACACTTAATTTCTCAGATATTCATGGGAACAGATAATAATCTTGAATTTGATATTTATGGAATACCAACGCTACTGGTACCTTAATCCATAATAGTAGGTTCATACATTTGTGTATGATTCAGCGCGGTTCTTCCTTCATGAAAAAAAAATTGAATAATGAGAATTTGAAAACATAAGCATCAAATACATCATAGACAAAAATTGCTAAAAACCGACACAAATTGTTTTACCCCATACTTCAGGCTGACAAAACAATAAAAAGTCACATTATTAACTGTGTCCCATAAATCAGTACTAAATTATGCAATATATTAAAACATAATCAAATCGGCACAATATATAGGAATAAGAAAAATCTTTGTCCACTCTTGGTCAAAAACAAAGATCGACTAGATAGAGGCGAAAAAAAACGGTGCATATAAATTATATTGTAATGATCGTCCTGCTTTTTATTTAGGTTAAACTGATCGTTTCAGCAATGATGCAGTAGACGAACATAAAAAATCAATAATTCATAATAGATTAGCAATTGTTTCTTTCAGAACATTGTTTTAAAAATTTTATTTCATAAATTCCACAAAAACGCCAATTTTATATTCAGGTAATAAAAGTAAAAGAATATAAAGGGTGTTATCTAATAGTATGTCACAACTTGAGGGGGAAATCTACGTGCAATTTTAAGAGAAAAAGTTCATATAAACATAGGTCCGCAAAAGCTTCGTTACAGAGCTATAGGGTGTTGAAATTTTCGGAAAAATTGTTTTTTTTCTCAAGACTCCTGCAGTTTTTGAGATATTCACCGCAAATTTGGAATGCAACACGTCCTAAATTTTAACTAGAATCTACAAGGTGTTTTCTTTTATGGAGCCATGTCTTCTTTTGCCCTTTCAAACTTTTTTGCAGTACGCCACTGATCAGCGTGTAATCAATTTTCGTCATCTTCGTTCAATTTAAAAACTTTTTTGACACCTGTAATTTTTTCGTATCTCCGACCGTTCTCGAGCAAAAAATTATTAAACGATTGTATGCATTCGCTGAATTGAAAGCACTTCTAATTAAAAAAATGACTAGTAGGCTTTGTTTTTTTTTTATTTATTTGCTAAAGTTGAACCTGTGTCTGCTCCGAATTGTTTATTGAATTAACAGTTCGTTTTAAGACTTTTGAAGTTATTGCTGTAAGAAAAAATGGCTAATTTTAGTACGCCGAATTGGCTGATATCCATTGTACGGTCTGGCTGACGGAAACACAACAGAAGCTAGGCGATTATATCAGGTGCGCTTTCCAAATCGAGTAATACCAGACAGGAGAACATTTTCAAATGTCCACAGAAGGTTGAGGTAAACTGGTACTTTTACTGCAAATTATCATTTAAAAGGTGCAACTCAAACTATGAGAACTCCAGATATTGAGGAAGCAGTTTTGAATTGTATTGATTTGAATCCTCATGTGAGTACAAGAAAAATTGGAAATCAGTTGAATATTTCACGTGTTCACTTTTGGTGAGAAACATAATATGGTTCATGCATGACGGGACACCAGCACATTTCAGTGGAGAAGCGAGGGAATTCATGAGATAATACATTCAACAACCGATGGATAGGTCGGGGTGGGCCAGAAACATGGCCTCCTAGGTCCCCAGACCTAAATTGTTTAGAGTTTTTCTCATGGGGATATCTCAAAAGTTTAGTTCATACCACTACAGTGAACACTGTCGAAGAATTGAGAAATCGAATAATAGCCTCTTGTGACACGATAAGAAATACCCCAGGAATATTTCCAAGAGTGCGTGATGAAAGTTTGAGAGGGCAAAAGAAGACATGGCTTCGGAAAAGAAAACACCTTGTGAATTTCAGTTAAAATCTAGGACATGTAATGATGGAGGCTGTAAAAAATAGCTTACATTCCAAATTTGCTCTGAATATCCCAAAAACTGCAGGAGTTTTGAAGAAAAGAAACAATTTTTCCCGGAAATTTCAACACCCTGTAGTTCCGTAACATTTGACATATTTTTATTCATTATATTACGTAAAACTTCAGCCAAATGTTTCTTTGTCAATTGTTGGATTATGTATTAAAACTGATGCATCAAATGATTGGCGGGACTTCCATATCTAATAGCAATTCTGCAGTTTTTTTTCAAATAGTTTTATGTTATGTTTCTCCCGACGAAAGACATCTACTATTTGTGAACGCTTTATTTATAACTCAAAAGTGAATTGAAAAAGTCTCTGTGATATTGTTTATGATCAGAAAAGTACCTATACAATATGGAAAAATAATTTGTGAAAATCGAATTAAATGAAAATCCAGAAATTTCTAAGTTTTAAGTGAATACTTTAATCGTATGTTTCATTTGATTTGTGAGAATGGAGGTTAGTAAGCTGAAATAATAAGAGCGACTTTAATACGGAACTAATGATTCGTGGTTTGATATCATACAATTTTCTAAGAATTAGTTCATTTCACTCTTTTCTAAGAAAAGGCCGGATGTTAGTTGAATCATAAATCAACCTTATCAATTTTTTATAGATATTTAATTAAATATATGTGATGTAATTGAATAATATGAAAATACCAAATTTGGTTGTTGTAATAAAGGAAAGGCAGTTTGCAACTCTCGTTCTGAAAACAATTTCGAAATTTGTTACCTCATGAAACAATATGTTTTCAATATGCTTATTCAACGTCGTGTCCTGGATTAATTCTTGGTCAGCAAGATCTCACAATTGTTTAACATTTAGAAAACATGTACTAGTGCATCTTTGTACATTCAAAAATCCGCGAAGTGTAAATAGGACTCGTACACCAAGGGTAGATAGCTTGTAAGTATATGAACAGTTCGTTTTCGGTTCTCCAAGTATCTAATAATTCTTTTCTGAAAATGAGTATTCAGTATGTATATTTACACACATCTACAGACATATATGAGTGTACTCAGGCCAGTTTAACTGAGTATTCAACGTATTCGTCACTCAAACATTGAAACAATCAAGCAGCCGTCAAAATACAGAAGAATCTAATAAATACTGTTGCTGTCAACTCTAAACTCCGATAAAATCCGATAACTCAAAAATCTCTGATATATTCCGTGTTCCATGAAAAACTCTGCAAGCTATAATTCTCACAATTGTAGATGTATTTTAATGAAATAAGAACCGAATTGCATCTTGAATGATATTTTGACATCCTGAAGCATTTTCATCGATCTGTTACTTCCAGAAATACCGGAAGTTGGCCTTCATTCTAACTTTTCAAATGGTAGAGGAGAAGTTGGTAATGTGGCCCCCTACTATATTTTTTAAGCCTCAGGTGAAAAATACAAAACTAAGAAGTATAGGAAACATGCTAAAGTCGTCTTTATTAACTTACATATACATGTCTTTCAATAAAATGAACGAAATTAAAACAGAAAAATAAAAAGTATATGTATTATAAAAATAATCAAATTTGGCAATTTGAGATCAGGTGAGGGTTATATGGCACCCTGGGGGCCATATTAAATGTATGAGCGTAATCACAACCTAACGGCAAAAATCACAGATATAACATTCGCCTTAAGGATCTGCACAGGCTGTATGACCCCATAAATTTCAACTCAACCGTAGCTTCTTCAGACGAATGATTATGCAAATCATTCGTCTGAAGAAGCTACGGTGTAGTGAAACGCGTTACGAATCGCAATTATTAAGTAAAATTCCTTAAAACACAGTACTTGTTTTTTATTATCATTAAAATATCAGTGAAGTTTTTTCTAGAAATATCATCATTGGTAGCACAAACATACAAGAAGCACTCATGCAGCAAACAAGAGTACATAGTGACTCGCGTTCTGCAGTAGTCGAAGTTCCAATCTGTTTCTTCCCTTTTTTACCTACAATCTGTGGTATTTTAGATTGCACAATTGTCAACCCAGTCTCTTTTACGTTAAAAATCCTTTTAGGGGGGATAATTCTTATTTTTCATGTCAGTTTCCAATATATCGAAATATTCTTTGACTGCTTCTTGGTTAAAACCTTGAGCACAAGTGTATGATGTCCCCATTGGTCTGAGTAATGATAAAGAGTTCTTATAACGTTTCAAAAAGTGATCCAACCAAGCACTCACAGCTACTTCATTTCTAAAATTATTTTCGATGTTGTTTCTTAAAGCTAACTGATAAGCCATTCGTCTTACATCAATTTTTGTCAGTACATAATATTTCGTTTCCATATACAAAATATATTCCACTACCTTTTTTCCAGCTCAGGTGGTAGTATAGGTTTTCGTCCGAGAGGTTTATGAACAAGCAAACCTTTTCCCAACCTTTTTATACCACATCGTCTTTGTCTTCACAGCTTCAATTGCCTTTTGGTCAGGATCCCAAGTATTTATTTTCTTTACAGATGGAGATATCAAAGTTTGCCGGGGCATCTGTAGTAAAAGATTAGAAAAAATGATATAATATATTTATGCCATACATCATAAATGGCCTCCCGGGTCCATAATACAAACAATGTAAGGGGGCCAAATTGCATGTATCGAAGAATATAGAAACAAACCATATCAGAGATATTAATAAGAAGTTTTTTTATAATTACCTTCAAAATCCGACAGGAAAATATTCACCGAACACAATGTACAAATTACAAGAGCTAAGGCTCAGTATTTCCGGAAAAAATGAATAAAATGCACAGTAAATTTAGAAGTTTGGCAGTTGAACGTTTCAACTCGATCGAATAAAAAAAAGTACGTAACGCCCTAGTCTGAAATTTTTGGATACTAATTGACAAATACACAAGAGCTACGCGTTTGCACAAAAATTGACCAGATGGCGTGCTTCTAAATATAAATATCGAAGGGGGCCAATCGAGGGGCCAATATACCTGCAGGGGCCACATTACCACCTTCTCCTCAAATCCCACATTGTTAATATGCTATTTTTTTCGATAATTTATTGAATTTTGAGTACCTTTTGCGAAAAAAGTTTCACTTAAAACACTGTATTTTTCGATAAAAAAGAAGTTATCCATGAATTTTGAGATTGTGATAAACTTTTTCTGTTCTAGAATGTGTTTTGGCCATTATTTCAGTTCAGATAACTCACATTTTTTGTTTTTGGGCAAAAAAGACTCAAAACTTAACAGAAGAGTCAAATAATTCGTTAAGTAAGCTTTGTAGCATACCATTGAAAATCAGAGAGCAATCTTCATAGAATTGTGAATAATATCATTGGAGAAATTATGACAGATTGGGTACCTACCTGCTAATTATTGTTATTTTATCGTTTCGAGTATGGAAGATGAAAATCAAGTGAATATAGACATGATACAAGCAAACTTTCAATCAAACAGAAAAAGCATTTCGACTCAAATAAGTTCATTATCACAATGTTTTGGTAATGTAACTACAAATATACAGTTTCCTTTTTTTTTCTACACTGGTCCTTGCGAGACTTGATTTAGATAAACAGAGAATGCCCTATTGGTTTTGATTTTTTTGCGAGAGTGATAATAGACAGCGGGGTACGACATAAACAGCCATATACTCTGTTTCTGTGGACTGAAATATTTTATTTTTTGACAGTTTCGAGGAATTACAGACTTGAGTATTTGCGATTACTTTCACCTTGCTCTACAATTACGCATTCCAGAAAAAAGGTGGCAACATTCATTATGACGACCACATGTTTTTCCTATCTCTATGTAACTACAAATTTAAAATGTTAAGGTGTTAATTATATCAATACATAATGTAATAATTGAAAAATAGATATATTGGACGTGAATTTACGAATCATAAAAGAAACAGAGCTAACATTTGGAAAACAGAAGTGAATTTCGAAACTTATTGATGTTATTCCGTTTTGGACTAAACACAAAATAAACAGAATTTGAAACTAGTGTGTCAAAATCAGTAATACCTCAGAATTTTATTGATCGGTGAATGTTTCAATGACAAAATGGAGGAAAACAAAATTCGTTGACTGTGAGGGTGTAAAAATATATAATTTCAGAATATACTTAGTTTTAATATGTTACTTCGATTAAAGAAAATTCAGGTTTCTAACTTTATCCTGAACGAAATTATAGAGGCTCGAAAATGCCGTAATTTCCTCAGATAAAAGGATTGTGGAGCTTTGGGTTCTACTTGACCAAGCGAGTCAAGATAAACTTTCGTAAGAATATTTGATTTGTTTGAGTGCAAAAAAAGTTTCAAACGGTTTTCAATATTTCTTAATCAATTCTTTTCTTAATGCAATAATACCTTGTATGATAATTATTGATGATATAAAAAATAAGGAAGAGTGGAGTTAAGCCTGTTATAAGGATTAAATCCGTATGTCTAGTCTATTATCCTGGAACAACGGCCAAATATTTGTTCGTGAATTGTCTTTCAAGGATTAGGATGGTGAGTATGCCATAGATTCAATATGGTTTGAAGATCATTTTTTGAATTTTTTTCTTTCATTCATTTGAATGCCAGGAAAGTAAGTGTTGGACAGTCTCATTTAATCATGCGAGGACATCGAATTTCCTGAGAAACGAATATGCATCTACTCGGCATCACAGTCAACATCGGAGTTTGCTGGCATGACCATGTATCAGCCATTGTCGAAACTGCTTCTTCTAAACTGTTTTGTTCACAGAGCTAAGCACAATAGATGTTTTTATACAAATCACATGAGCGGCCTGGTCTGGAATATTGTTCGCATGTATGGTGCTCCGCACCCAAACATTCATTACATCTTGTGGATAGTGTCTAGAAGAGAGCAATATGCCTTATCGACTACCAACAGAGCACGCGTGATCTCGTGCCTCTAGTTCAAAGGCAGCAGTTTATTGATCTTTCACTGTTTTACAGATAGTTCCACGATAAATACTCTGAAGAACTGAAGGCTTGGTTCCAGAAGGAAATCAATTCCAAGGAAAAACCAGGCTCGCGGAAAACTCTCATCAGCAACGCCACGTAACTCTATAAAAATTCTTTTGTCTACAGGGAAAGTGTGCTGTGGAACCCGCTTCCATTTAACAGTTTTCCGATAACTCACAATTTGGCCCTCTTCAAGAAGCGAGTGAACATATAATTAAATCATCTTGGACGGCCAATGCTATGACATGACAGGCATCGCTTCCTCCCAAAAGTTGAAAAAAAACCGGGTGGCTGTTTATACCCATCGTCGACTCGGGGCGAAATCGGTCACCTATATATGAGACAGAATCAGATATCACCCGGTTGTACCCCAGAATGTTCTTCTTTAGGCCGGATGATTGAATCCATTAATCTGGAAAACTCCTGTTAAAACTAAACATAGTGACTATTGAGTACATCTGGCAACTTCATATCGAAAATGTTCGTCTTTCTTAGGAACAGGGAAAATCATCTTCTGATTAACAACCTGCCTGCCAGTTCATTCGCGGTGTACCATGTTTGGATGGAATCTGAAAGTTCATTTAATTTTCGAGGCACACACCGGAAAACCAGCTCTTTGATTATTTTATGGCCCCGCATCACACATCAAGAAAGTAAAACTCATCAATTATGCAAGAAGTATTAACGTCATCCTTCTTATTATGAACAAGAAATTCGTAAGTGTATCATTAAGAATTTTGGAAAATCGGTCACAATCTGTAAAGTTGCAGAATTATTCGGAAACACTTTCAAAAGAGCGAAAACTATCCCAACTACCTAGGCTAGTTTTCACAAAGCAGGTATGCATCCCTTTAATTGGGTTGATTTTCCAGAATGCTTTCAAACAATCCTGAAAGAGCGATTGAAAAGTTTCAAACACAGGGTGGAAACATGAGTTCAGCATCTGATGATGAGATTGAAACACACCTACAATGAATAGGAACTAACCATCTATTGCAAATGGTAGACACCAAGATTCATGTCTACGACAGGAATTATCCAACTGCCAACCTCTAGGTGTCCTACTGATTCACCTTCAACATCATTTCTGTTTTTTCTCTAAGCGATATTCTTCCAACTCCATGAGAAAAAAATTGAAACAAAAAAATGGTAGAAGGGGAAGAACCGCAATATTTATATCATCAACATATAAAATGAAACAATCGCAGATAGCCCAGAAATAAAAAGAGGAATGAAGAAAAATATTTTTTTCATGAAGATTCGTCTTCTAAAAAACGCAAAATAAATGGACTCCAACTCGAACAGCGAAGGTTGATTAAATTGTTTTCGTCAAGCTCTTGGAGCGAGTAACAACGCTTAGGAGGAGAATGACACATAATTTCTGATTTTTGTCAGTGAATCATCTACAGGTACGTAGATTTACGCACTCAGGTTGTAACATACTATTATGTAACACCCTGTATATTAAATTTTTGAGGTCTTTTCTTTTAGTAAATTGGAAGTTATCACGTTAATCTCTATTATCCTTTTATTTTCATCAAATGTTGATGATTTCCGAAAGAAATTATCTAGTTTCCATTTACTAATCAACTGAAACAAATCACGAATTAGTCAGAATGAAAATATAATTGTTGAAAACTTTATGAAAAATTATGACGGCTCAGCTTTCCGGTTTTGCCCAACTCTCCTCTAAATGTGTGGGTTCGTTCTTCAATATTAATCAAGAATAAAAGCTGAATTTCATATGTGGAAGGTACGAAGAATTATCTCGACTGAATTCTAATTTATATAATTACTTTCGGGTGTGAATCATTCTTTTGATTTCCCAGAGGAAAACTTTTCAAGAGTTCAATTTTTTTAGTCTATGAAGGTACTTACATTATTCCTCTTGGGGTTGTTGTAATCGCATTATATTTCAAGTTGAAAATTATAGAATAAAATTGCTTATTAATCAAAATATGGCAAAATGAGATATTTCTTTTGCTATACTTTCATTAATTTTACTGAAAACTGTACCATCAGATACAAAACTGATTTTTTTGATATTTCACTTCCTTCTATTAATTTTCATTTGTTATTATAGAGTGCATACAAAATCGAATATCATTTTGACCTCAGCTAGAGCCAATATTCAAGCACTTTTGCAATATTATAGCAATCGTTGCCAAATATTGTTATTTTTTATTTGCAACTCCAATATCTCGAAGTAACAATTTGTTATGGAAAATTTTTTTCCAGATATAATCGTTCGAATCATACAAAATTATTTGAGTCGATATTACAAACAAAATTCAAAATCTCAGGAGTTATCTTGCAGTACAAGAGGATTTCATAATTAAATGGCCCTAAATGGCTCTAAATACTAAATTGAAAATACCTCAAGCGGCGAATAAGTTGGATGCTTCTGATTCATGAAATATTACTTTCTTTTACTCTCTTTGTTTTCAGCTAAGTGATTTAAATAATAGTTCTGTGAATTTGCCTGAGTTATTTCAACTCACTTTTTATTCAATGTTGCAGATCGTATAGAAATCATTGTACCTTCGTTTAGTTTTCATTTTTGTATTTATCTCATGAGGGAGCAGTGTCGTTGAAACGCGTTACAAATATAGTTTATTGATGAAAATAGGTTCTCACATCATCGCATGCACCTTCGGCCAGAGAGGATGAATATTTTTTTCCTTTCGTTTTCTTATTGCCCAAGGATAGCTTTATTGATGAATTGAAATAGATTATCCTTATTTTATACAGGAGTGGCTCAAAAAAATTATTGAATATTGTAAATTTAAAAATATCATATCGCTATATTTTTGCAGAAGTAACCTTACCTTTATTTTCGATCATTTTCGGAATATTCGATTATTTGTAGAAGATAATTCTTTTAACGAATGACAAAATCAAGATGATTAAAACGTAAATCGAGGTATGTGCTGAAATTTTTTTTATTTGTGCCTTCTGTCAGACATATCATATTCTGCATTTTACATGGTGAACTTATCAATGTTTCGTTATTAAACATTGTTAAAGTGAGGTTTCAACCCAATTTTCCCAATTGACTGCCATGAAGTTCACCAAAGAAGAAATGGTTGATATGATTTTTATTCTGGGTGAGTGTGATAGAAATTCTTTGTTGGCAAGTAGAGTTTATGCACGATGATTTCCTGATAAGAGGCAACCTGATGCAAAATGCTTTGACAACCAGTTATCAGTTTTGTGGACATTGACAGAGGACCCATATAAAAGCCAAAGAGAGATTTCTCAGTTGACATATATAAGTCAAACTTCCGACCAGAGAATCTTGAAAGTGAATAAATTTCATGCATATCATGTACAGCTGCACCAGGAACTGAACAATCAAGACTATGAAAATCGAATCAATTTTTGCAATTCGGCAAGTGACAAAGTAGCGGAAAATCTAAATATGTTTAGCAGAGTTCTTTTCTCGGACGAGGCAACTTTCTACAAGAATTGACTTGTTAACAGGCACAACTTTCATTATTACGCCAAGGAAATTCCACACCTCATGAGACCAATAGATCACCAGCATCCTTGGTCCTATAGTAGATGTATATCTAATTGGGCCGCACTTTTTCGACGGGCACCTCAATAGTGAAATGAATTTCGATTTTCTGCAAAATCATCCACCAATGTTACTTGCCGATGTACCAGAGCATATAAGACAATATTTGTGGTTTCAACAGGATGGAGCACCGGCACATTACTCACATCAGGTTAGGGAGCATTTGAATAATGTATTATCAAACAAATGGATAGGACGTGGTGGTCCTGTTAGATGGCCAGCTAGGTCTCCGTACCTTACGAGTCTAGATTTTTTCATGTGGGGTTATATCAAGAGCATCGTTCACCAGATTCCTTCTACAACACAGTTGGTTATGAGACAGAGAATAGTCGACGCCTTTCAGTCAGTTAATCCGCAAAAGTGGTCGAGAGTTCAACAGTCTTTCCTCAGAAGGATTGAGTTGTGTCTACAAAGAAACCGTCAACTTTTCGAACACTTATTGAAATAGTTCAATACCTTGTAGATCATCTCACCAAAAACCAATCTATTACGTATTTCATACACGACTACCTTAAAATATCTTTATTTCTCTGATCAAGTATAATGATATGTACTAATAAACGCTTCTTTCGCAACCTCTGATTTTATTATTTTAGTTTATTTTTAGATTTTAGATAAAGATAAGGTTACTTCTGCAAAAATATGGCACAATATTTTATGCGTTGACATGAATAATAAAATACAGGATGTTCCATTTGAAAAAATCAAGATATGATATTTTTAAAATTACAATATTCAATAATTTTTTTGAGTCACTTCTGTATGAAATGAGGATAATCTATTTCAATTCATCAATAAATCTTTCCTCGGGAAATAAGAAAACGAAAAGAAAAAAGTATTCATCCCCTCTGGCCGAAGGAGCATGCGATGATGTGAGAGCCTATTTTCATGAATTTGTATGGAAAAAAAATATTGTGACGAAACTACTCACCAAAAATACTTAATACTTAAAGACATTATAGCAGAGTTTAGGACGCTTTTGAATCTTCAACAAAAAAAGTGGTCTTCCAGTCTGAAAAAAATTCTTAAGATTTTTTTATAGAATATTAGGACACACTGTTTACTTCAAAATAAATTGCTGAAGTAGATTTTCACTTTCTAAATTAATTACCGTTCGAACAAAAATGAAATCTTCAAGAGTGTACGAGCTACAGAGCACCGCGCCACTGGTGAATCACCACCCAGTATACGCGTACAGTACTATCCACTTTCCAAGAGAAAATTTGAGTCGAATTTTCGAGGAATTGTATTCGAAGTATAATTTTCGCAGCGTCTTTGATGTCAGATGGGGTACAAAAGTCAAACTGAATTTGACATTTTTCAACTTAATACAAGTAGCGGATCATAGAATATTGAACTGGCTCTCAATAATTATGTTCATTGAGTAACTTGATCTCGAACAGTGTAAACTATATGCTCAATCCTTGAATAATGGGAATAAACCCCTTGCATTAGACATGTATAATGAGTTCCTAAGACAAAGCGTGGATAACATAATGGGTATCATTTCACTTGAACGTCAAAATGTGGTGGATAAAGTTTCTTTATCTACAACCACCAATACTTAGAACATAGTATATACCTTAGGACGTTCAAGTAAAAGGACACTCATTATCCACTAAAGTTTATCATTAACATGGCTAACGCATAGCGTTTGTTCCAATAATCCACGGATAGAGCATAGTTTTCAGAACGTTTGAGATCAAGTAATTTAATGAACACAGTTATTAGGGATTAGTTAAATACTATTATACTATTCGCTACTTTCATTATTGAAGTTTCAAAATGTTAAATTGAGTTTGTCTTTCGATACAATTGATATCATAAGGATTTTGGCTTTAAAAATGAGAACTTACAGCAAAATTGAAGTGAATTTGACATTGAAGAAGCTGCAAAAATTGCTTTTCGAATTTATTACCTGAAAAGATTGCTCTTATCAGGAGCAATGTTCTTGAAAATGATCTTGACATTTTGGGATTGAACGAAACTTGGCTCAACAGTAACATCCCCTATGATTCGCTTTGTATTGGTGGATATCAACTATATCGTGCTGATAGAGTGTGTGGTCGAAGTGGAGGAGTGGCGTTCTACGTAAAAAACACAATACGATCCTATGTAGTGAATACCAAAAATATATGTGATATTGAACAATTTTGATTGAAAATTGGCATTCCTAATAGAACAATCTTGTGTGGAGTTGTTTATCCTACCCCCGAAAGTGTCCTGAATGATTTTGTTCATGTTAGATTTTAGTTCATGAGGATATGAAATAATGAATAGTCTTTTTGCATCTTTCAATCTGAACCAGTTGATTGATCGCCCCAAAGGGATTTCTCATACTAAGTTAAGTTTGCTAGATTTGATTGTTTGTATTAGTGAATTGGGTATAATAGACACGCAAGTGATCTCATGTCATCTTGGATGTCTGAAGAACTTAAAAACATTTTGAGGGAACGTGACAGGAAATTGAAAAGATTTAAAAAGTAGAAAAACTATTACTGATTGGATTAATTTCAAAAACTCGCGAAATCATGTCAATCAAGAGGTCAGAAAGGCTAAGCGCAAGTACTTGACAAGCAGAATGTCTGTGAATCAGAGAAATATTTGGAAGGATCTACATAAATTGAATGTCCTATCAAAAAAGAAAATTAATAAGGATATACCTGAAAGTCTCATAGACTTGAATAAAATGAATAGTCACTTTGTAAATAGTGTAAATATTGTAGATCCTCCAAAGGAAGAATTAATCAAATTATATCTCCAGAAACAAAAACAAAGTGTTCTTCTAGAATGTGCACTGAAGATGATGTCCAGCGTGCTCTCGAATCGATAAAAACATCTGCGGCTGGTTGCGACGATTTGACGATCGACTACATACTTTATGCTTGTCCAGGGATTCAAATGTATACATCATATTGTCAATTATTCCATAGAAACTAATGACTTCCCATTTTTGTGGAAGATTTCTTATGTAGTACCTATACCGAAAAATGGGCAGCCAAAGTCACTTCATGATCTCAGACCTATCAGCATCTTGCCAACTCTATCAAAGGTGTTTGATAAGATCCTTGTACCCCAGATACGAGAATACATCGGTGAGTTCTACATTCTTCCCAAGCATCAATCGGGTTTTAGGACTGGTCATTCATGCACAACTGCCGTGCTCCGGGTTATAGACGACATCATTAAATCACAAGACGATTCCTTACTTACCGTCCTGATACTGTTGACTTTTCAAAGGCTTTTGATACTATAAGTCATGAACTTTTATTAGTAGTATTGCATTTCTTAGGATTCAATGATGAATCAATTAAAATGATGAAGAACTATCTGAACAACAGAACACAATATGTAATATATTAAAATGAGTTGTCTTAACCCTTCAGCACGGCTTGTGGTGTACCTCAAGATTAGATTTCTGTCTCTACACTTCTCAATTGGAAACATATTTGAAAAACTGCTCTTCCCATTTCTATGCAGGTGATATTCAGTTATATTACTCCTTTCCAAAAGCATCTACTCGGGAAGCAGAGGACAAGATAAATAATGGTTTTAAAGCAATATCAAAGGCAGCTGAGCAGCATACTTTAGAGCTAAGTCCATTGAAGTCACAAGTAAGTCTTTGGAAGTGGACAATCTGCATCTGAGAATTTGAACGGTATACAAGTAAGGGTGGGTGGTATTGAGGTGCCAATGGAGAATAAAGTGAAGAGTCTTGGGTTGCTTGTGGAGAATACATTGAGATTCACTGATCATGTAAACTATCTTATAAAAAAGGCCTTTATGAACTTGAAAACCATATAATTATGGGTGTCGAGATTTTCTAGACAGGAGAATGAAAACTTTATATGTGTTTTTTTCAATCTATTGTTTTTTTTTCTTTCTGGTTAAGTCGAGCATCTATTTGATGGACTCCAATTTCGGTAGCATGTCTCGTTACGCTTTGTGCTAATTTGTATTTGTAACTTTAAAACATCTGAACTTTGTATGCTATCGGTAATAAAGACATTTATTATTAAAAAGCGCTATAAACGAAAGTTCGCTTATTATGTAAATTCAATTTTTCCCGAGATTTTTCAACTCAAAATGATCAAAACTAAAAATTCGACAGAATTTTTTCCGAAACTCCTTGAAGAAATATAGTATTCTACTTGCTAATAGAGGCTATTATTCACTTTGGTGATGTACGATCCTTAGTACGATCAATAAGGTCAACCCGCGTGAACATAATCCATGCTCGTTGAATAATAAACTATTTTTTATTTGTGACATGCTTCGAAAAAAAAGGCACCTAGCGTCCGATACTCAATTTTCTGATTACAAGCGTCCTATATCAATTGAACATCGGAGGAAGTCAGAAAAATTTTATATTTAATATTTTGTGCGCTATGAGCATTTGTAAACAGAAGATATGCCAATTAGAAATACCTTTTAAAGGAGATGTGAAAACACGCACTTCCTTTCCCCGACACTTGTTTATTGCTCGAAATTATTTAGACAAACTTATACTTGAAATTGCAAGAGAGTTTGCCCTTATACATAAACAAGAAGAAGGCATTTCTCCGAACAAAGTTATATCTTGAATGGTCTCCCGATCTGTTACACTTTGAGTTAAACAAAGAAGAAAAAATCAGACTGGCTCTTTATTGCCAAATATTCTTCGAGATACAAAGGCTTATAATGATCACCAGACATCACACAGTTGGATGAGTTCCATTAAGTCATATGTGGCCCGTACTTCGAATGTATGTGTATGTTTATTCCTAGGAGTTTCGGTGAATAAGTAATGAAACAGTGGCGGTTCGTTAATCAGAGCTGCAGCACTGATTGTGCACATTTCAAAAGAAAACGAATAACAAAATATAATAATGTCAAGTCAACATAACACAAGCTTTACCTCTCTTAACAGTTTCATCAATTTTTAGGGTTCCATACCCCTTATCGACTCTTTTCTCAGGAACACGTAAATGTTATTTTTGTTATTTTATATTTTGACAATCGTTAGAGAATTAAGACCTAAAGGTTACTTCCCGTTAACATAAAAGTATGAAAGTTGGCGGGAAATTATGTCATCACGAAAAATTTTCCCCATAATGAGTTAACTTATTCACTGCTTCACAGGAACGTTTATAAGCGATTGACAAGTAGACACATAGAAGTATCTGCAATCCTTGGGAGCTATTAAAGTACACATTTGAATCAACTACCTCAAAATACGGCCGTTTTGGTCATATTCTTTCGACGCTTACAAAAGAAACAAGACCTTCAGGGTACTTCCCATTGACCTAGAACCATGACACTTAACAATAATCAATGTCTCCTAGCATAATAAACTTGGAGTTAAGTAACAAAAAACATTTTTTCACTATGATGAACTTATTCGCGTTTTTAGAAAAAAGATATGTGAATAAATTGAAATTTCAAAAAATGCAATCGCATTCTGCTACATACAAGGGAAGGAATCAAAAGCCCTGTTTATTTAATCATAAATTATTGAATTGGGGAAGAAGCAATGTGCTTTATCCCAAATAAAATTGAAATGAATATAAATACGAAAACTACACATGCCTGTCTGGGTGAAATTATTTCTGTATTTTATATTCTCAAACACAAGTTAGAAGACAAATCCGAATTGGTAAATGCATAGAAGAAAAAATCATTTAATTATTATCAAAAATCCTCATTCGCGGGAAAATGTTCCAAATTTTACCCTGAAAATTCGAAGGTGAGAAAATTTAAGAATAATAATCGAAGCAATCAAACTGATTTCATGAAAATATATAAATCCACCACCTGGTAATTAATACCATTGCCAGACAATGATTATAATCAAAACATATCCTGGAATAATTATACATTAGGATAACGTTAAATGTTATGAGAATATATCAATCTACCAGAATATATACAAACTATAGCATCATCAGACATGATCATCAATGTACGAACCTTAGTCAAGTAACACTGAATGTTACTCATTCATAGTTTTCTTTGTGTGAAGTGATGAACGATCGAATAGTATACTGCTCTGAATATAAATATGGTAAATATGTCAGCCAATTATATTACATTTATATATACAAATGAATAAAATATGAAATGATATTCTGAGCAGTATAAACTAAAGAGAAAACCTATGACGTTACCTCATTATTTTTTCGGAAAGAAACTTACGAAGAATATTACAAGATTTGATGACTGTTATCTTCTGTAACCGTTCAAACAAATTTTTCTTCAGACCAAAAATCTCAATATTTTGTGAAGACTCCTAGGAATAACACCTGTTGTAGAAATAATAATCGGTAGAATAAATATTTTTTCATTTTCCACATCTTTTAATCTCGTCGCCAAGCATCATATATTTAGAAATTTTTTCATTGTATTTATTTTGTATATTATGTGTGTCGGGTATAGCAATATCAATTATATATGTTATTCGATTCTGTTCATCAGTAAGAATGATATCTGACCTATTGTGTTTTACAGCTTCATTGCATAGAATTGTTTTATCAAAATAAAGTTTATAATTCTCATTTTCACAAATAATCTCAGGTTCATATTCGTAACATTTTTTTCTTTTGGGAATGAGGCCATGTTTAATTCCTAGATTAAAATGAATAATAATAGCGACGGCATTATGTCTTTCTAAATAATCTGTTGAAGCAAGGACTGAGCAAGATGATAATATAAGAAAAACTGTTTCTGAAGAACAGAAACATCTCAGGCAAGAATCATCTAAATTTTGCTTGATGATGTGTTTTCTATAATTCCTCGTGAAAACAACCTGATTCCGGATCGCAATTGCCAAGCCTTTTGGTTCAGCAAACAATTCTCCAGAAACTAACCATCTATTTGATGCGATTTCATCAATATAATCATTCTTCAATTCTTCTGGGTGCTTTCCGTGTAATTCCTTCTGGATCCAACTTTCTCTTTTAGAATTATTATCAAATATATCAAAATCTACCTTGTGCATTGTCAAGTTCAGAGATGTAAGATTATAATCTGAAGCAACAACAATATCATGTAATTTAGACGTTCTCTGTTTATCAAGAAAATGGGAACGTAGATGAAAAATCTGTTTACTATGTAGATTATTCAAATCAGTTAATCCACCACCTCCAAGATATCTAGGTAGTGTAACTCTCCGAACAGCTGACTTTGGGTGGTGCTTATGATATTCACAAAGAATTTTCCTCGTTTGACATTGTAATTCATTTAGATCAGTTTTAGACCATTTAATAATTCCAAAAGAAGATGTAAGAATAGGAACAGCATAGGAGTTGATAGCTCTGAAAAGGTTTTTACTAGTTAAATGACTCTTGATAATAATTCTAAGTCTGTTGTAATATGAACTTCAAATATATATATATATATATATATATATATATATATATATATATATATATATATATATATATATATATATATATATCTACGTTCAGTTTTGAGAAAAAATTCATAACATAAACATAGGTCCGTGAAAGCTTCGCTACGGAGAAACTTGGTTTTTTCTTCAAAAACACAGTTTTTGAGATATTCAGCCCAAATTTGGAATGCAAGCTATATTCTACAGCCTCCATCATTACTCGTCCTAAATTTTAACTAGAATCTACAAGGTGTTTTCTTTTCCGGAGCCATGTCTACTTTAGCCCTCTAAAACTTTTTTGCAATACGCCACCGATCATCGTTCAATCAATTTTCGTCATCTTCGTTCAATTTAGGAACTTTTTTGACACGTGTAATTTTTTCTTAACTCCGACCATTCACGAGCAAAAAATTATTAAAAGATTGTATGCATTTGCTGAATTGAAAGCACTTCTAATTAAAAAATGACTAGTAGCCTTTGATTTTTTTCATTCATTTATTTATTTTGACAGTTGCTAAACAATAAACAGTGTCTGCTCGAATTGTTTATTAAATTAAAGATTAGTTTTAAGACTTTTGAAGTTATTGCTGTAAGAAGAAATGGCTAATTTTACTAACGCCGAATTGACTGATATCCATTACATGTACGGTCTGGCTGACGGAAACACAACAGAAGCTAGGCGGTTATATCAGATCCGCTTTCCAAATCGAGTAACACCAGACAGGCGAACATTTTCAAATATCCACAGAAGGTTGAGGGAAACTGGTACTTTTACTGCAAATAATCATTTAAAAGATGCAACTCAGACTATGAGAACTCCAGATATTGAGGAAGCAGTTTTGAATTGTATTGATTTGAATCTATAGCCATTTTTTTTGCCTAACAGACTAAACGGGTTATGTTAGAGTTACCTTTATTGCTCGAGAATGTGCCACTTTTGGTGAGAAACATAATGTGGTTCCTGCATGACGGGGCACCAGCACATTTTAGGGGAGAAGATAGGGAATTCTTGAATAACACATTCAACAACCGATGGATAGGTTGGGGTAGGCCAGAACCATGGCCTCCTAGGTCCCCAGACCATAAGAGTTTAGACTTTTTCTTATGGGGATATCTCAAAAGTTTAGTTTATACCACTCCAGTGAACACTGTAGAATAATTGAAAAATCGAATAATAACCTCTTGTGACACAATAAGAAATACCCCAGGAATATTTCAAAGAGTGCATGATAATATGCGGAGAAAGACAGATGCCTGTATTATTGGAGGTGGAGAACACTTCCAGCAATTTATTTAGTTTTTAATTATTCTTTTTTTAGTTTGATATTGAATAAGTATAAGATGAGTCCCAGAAGACGAGCTATCAAAATAAAAGCAACTTCTGGGCATACCTATCGAGTATTTCTATTATTTTTTTTTATTTAACGAATAACATAAAATTCAAATAATGCAAATTCAATAATTTTTCACTCGAAAACGGTTGGAGATACGAAAAAGTTACAAGTGTCAAAATAGTTTCTAAATTGAACGGAGATGACGTAAATTGATTGTACGCTGACAAAAGGAGATATGGCCTCGGAAAAGAAAACACCTTGTGAATTTCAGTTAAAATCTGACGTGTAATGATGGAGGCTGTGTGAAAATAGCTTGCTTTCCAAATTTGGGCTGAATATTTCAAAAACTGCAGGAGTTTTTTTAATAATCTCAGATTTAGTAAGATATATTGTGGTGAAGGTATAGACTCCGTTGATGCTTATGACTGTTTTATGTTCTAGATTACCCTGAAGAAGAACACAAATAAAGGTTCGAAAGCTTGGTTTAATTGAAAAAAGAGTACTCTTATTGTGCACTCATTTCCCAGCCTAATATATATATATATATATATATATATATATATATGCTATCCAGGATCAGGTGGTACCAACGAGAGCGCACATGAAGCATATCACAAAGAAGAACATTCCAACTGGTAGCTGCCGAAAATGCCTCCAAAGTCTGGAAACCATTCAGCATGTAGCGTCCTCATGCTCCATCCTGGCACCAAGAGAGTACACCCAGCGGCACAATGCTATGGCAAAAATTTATCACCAAGCGATTGCCATAAAAGTAGGACTTATACTTACCTTTCGAAGGGTGCACGAATACTTTCCCAAGCCTATATTAGAAAATAGTGAGTTCAAACTTTACTGGGACAGCACTATAATAACAGACAGAAAGGTGCCGCACAACAGACCTGACATCATTATCTTCGATAAGGAAAACCGCCGAGCTACCATCATTGATATAACCGTCCCGGCGGATGATAACATCACCAAGGCGTATACGGAGAAACTAACGAAGTACCATGATCTAGCTTTTGAAATAAAAAAAATGTACCAGCTCAAATGGGTTAGAATTCTTCCCCTGGTAATATCCACGAATGGATTAGTTGAGAACCACCTGGCAGAAAACACTGAGTTCCTAGCACTTGATAGAGAACTAATAAGTAAAGCACAGAAGGAGGTGATACTTTGGACCACAAGAATCGTCCGAATGTTCCTAACTGCTGCCTAGGAAGTCCTTGGTCAGTAGACCCGGTCTTTCTAGAGAAACTATAAGAGCAACAGACTGCAGTATCTTTCTCACATATATATATATATATATATATATATATATATATATATATATATATATATATATATATATATATATATATATATATATATATATATATATATATATATATATATATATATATATATATATATATATATATATATATATATATATATATATATATATATATATATATATATATATATATATATATATATATATATATATATATATATATATATATATATATATATATATATATATATATATATATATATAGACCAAAATCTCAATATTTTTGTGAAGACTCCTAGGAATAACACCTGTTGTAGAAATAATAATCGGTAGAATAAATATTTTTTCATTTTCCACATCTTTTTAATCTCGTCGCCAAGCATCATATATTTAGAAATTTTTTCATTGTATTTATTTTGTATATTATGTGTGTCGGGTATAGCAATATCAATTATATATGTTATTCGATTCTGTTCATCAGTAAGAATGATATCTGGCCTATTGTGTTTTACAGCTTCATTGCATAGAATTGTTTTATCAAAATAAAGTTTATAATTCTCATTTTCACAAATAATCTCAGGTTCATATTCGTAACATTTTTTCTTTTGGGAATGAGGCCATGTTTAATTCCTAGATTAAAATGAATAATAATAGCGACGGCATTATGTCTTTCTAAATAATCTGTTGAAGCAAGGACTGAGCAAGATGATAATATAAGAAAAACTGTTTCTGAAGAACAGAAACATCTAAGGCAAGAATCATCTAAATTTTGCTTGATGATGTGTTTTCTATAATTCCTCGTGAAAACAACCTGATTCCGGATCGCAATTGCCAAGCCTTTTGGTTCAGCAAACAATTCTCCAGAAACTAACCATCTATTTGATGCGATTTCATCAATATAATCATTCTTCAATTCTTTTGGGTGCTTTCCGTGTAATTCCTTCTGGATCCAACTTTCTCTTTCAGAATTATTATCAAATATATCAAAATCTACCTTGTGCATTGTCAAATTCAGAGATGTAAGATTATAATCTGAAGCAACAACAATATCATGTAATTTAGACGTTCTCTGTTTATCAAGAAAATGGGAACGTAGATGAAAAATCTGTTTACTATGTAGATTATTCAAATCAGTTAATCCACCACCTCCAAGATATCTAGGTAGTGTAACTCTCCGAACAGCTGACTTTGGGTGGTGCTTATGATATTCACAAAGAATTTTCCTCGTTTGACATTGTAATTCATTTAGATCAGTTTTAGACCATTTAATAATTCCAAAAGAAGATGTAAGAATAGGAACAGCATAGGAGTTGATAGCTCTGAAAAGGTTTTTACTAGTTAAATGACTCTTGATAATAATTCTAAGTCTGTTGTAATATGAACTTCAAATATATATATATATATATATATATATATATATATATATATATATATATATATATATATATATATATATATATATATATATATATATATATATATATATATATATATATATATATATATATATCTACGTGCAGTTTTGAGAAAAAATTCATAACATAAACATAGGTCCGTGAAAGCTTCGCTACGGAGAAACTTGGTTTTTCTTCAAAAACACAGTTTTTGAGATATTCAGCCCAAATTTGGAATGCAAGCTATATTCTACAGCCTCCATCATTACACGTCCTAAATTTTAACTAGAATCTACAAGGTGTTTTCTTTTCCGGAGCCATGTCTACTTTAGCCCTCTAAAACTTTTTTGCAATACGCCACCGATCATCGTTCAATCAATTTTCGTCATCTTCGTTCAATTTAGGAACTTTTTGACACGTGTAATTTTTCTTAACTCCGACCATTCACGAGCAAAAAATTATTAAAAGATTGTATGCATTTGCTGAATTGAAAGCACTTCTAATTAAAAAATGACTAGTAGCCTTTGATTTTTTTCATTTATTTATTTATTTTGACAGTTGCTAAACAATAAACAGTGTCTGCTCGAATTGTTTATTAAATTAAAAATTAGTTTTAAGACTTTTGAAGTTATTGCTGTAAGAAGAAATTTTACTAACGCCGAATTGACTGATATCCATTACATGTACGGTCTGGCTGACGGAAACACAACAGAAGCTAGGCGGTTATATCAGATGCGCTTTCCAAATCGAGTAACACCAGACAGGCGAACATTTTCAAAATTACAAGATTTGATGACTGTTATCTTCTGTAACCGTTCAAACAAATTTTTCTTCAGACCAAAAATCTCAATATTTTTGTGAAGACTCCTAGGAATAACACCTGTTGTTTCATTAATTCGTTTCGTTCTATAACTTTTTGCCATATAAATAACTGAATTGAAAAAAGAAGGTTTCGAGAAAATCCTGGGGAATTATTGAAATTTCTATAGGAGAACGTCTGTCGGAAAATTTATATTTTTTTTAGCCCGGGAGCCAGCAACAGATTTCTGAAAGTCATTTCCTCCCGACCGATAATCGATTAGCTGTATCATGAAGTGAACGTCAGCTGCCGCAGAATGGGCTTTCGACAACGGTATATTTAAACATTTAAAAAAAACAATTTTTCTTCATTTCCTTCCAGATGCCGTATATCGAAGGAAAAGTTACTGTGATCTTTAAATTCTCAGGGAGCGATATGTAACATTCTAGAGATGGTTGAATATTGCTCCCTGAATAAAAGTCTTCAATTCTTGTTGATTCTTCCTGAAGATACGAAATGATCGGGTAGAAAAAACTCTGGTTCATAATTTGAGGAGAAATTCAGCCACTTCCTAAAATTCATTTTAATCAAAAACTGTTCATCCTATACAGGCCCGCCGCTAGCGGTTTGAACGCCGGTGTGCAATTCCTATCGTGCCGCCCCTATCTAACTACAAAACCTAGGTGTTTATAAAAATGTGAAAAAAAAAGCTGTACAGTGAAAAACTATGTTATATTAGGTTATTTTATACAAGATAGATACACTAATACGACATTAAATGAAAAAATGAAGGCAAGAAAGGTGCAGTTTATACATATTATGTAGGTAGGTATAGGTATTAAGTTATTTTACAGAAACTGCACCTTTCTTGCCTTCATGTTGGCAAAATCAGCTATAATTTTTTGGTGTCTAGTCTATTTAGAATCTCATGTTCAATTGAAATTATTGCTAAATTACTTAGTCTTTGCTGGTGCATAGTTGATATCAAATAGTTTTTATTATTTTTAACTTTGAAAATGACCTTTCACCAGATGCAACTGAAACCGGCAATGTAAGTAGTATCCTTAGCGCTATTGCTGTATTCGGAAATGTTGACATTAATTTATTAGCAAAATGTATTGCAATAGGGTTTGTGGATCATTAGACTGGTTTTCAGTTAAATGCAACTTTAAAGCATTGATTTCATTAAACATATCTATACCGTCAATATCTGCGTCACTACTTGAACTATCTTTTAGCTTCACATTCAAATCTTTACAATGTTTCATTAAATCATCTTTGGAGTAACTAAACAAGTTATTATTGGTGAAAAGCCAAAACGTCGGTAAAAGTTTCCAACTCATCGAATCTACGTTTTAAAGAAGTTAAGGTTTGGTCCAGGATCCTAAAAAAAACATCTACCTTGTATTTTGTTTTAGGGTCTAGTAAGACTTCATCACTCTGTTCATACTGAAATTGAGTTGGTATTCTTCGTGGACGAACGGTATCTATAGGCGGAAAATCTGCATCTACATTAAGTTCCCGAGCCACAGTGGTAGCTTCTTCTAACACCCTTTCGAAATGATCATCTGTGCGATATTCGGTGAATTTATGAATCAATTTATTTAACAAATTTATTCAGATTTGAATATTTATTGTGGGGTTTTGCATCATTTTGCTAATAGCATTAATTTCGTTTAAAATATCAAACCAAATTACAACTAAGCAAATAAATCTATAATTTTGAATATTCAAAGCAAGCGAATGTGCTTTGTGAGTTGTTGTACAATCCCATTCCGACGAATTGTTATCTGATATTTCAAGTAAAACGTCAAATATTTTTTCGAGGTGATACCGTAAAGGTTTGACTGCATCGATTCTGCTAGACCATCGCGTGGCACTTAATGCCTTTAGTTTTAAATCAGGTAAATGCTTGCAAATTATGGACCACCTTTTGGTAGAAGACGAAAAGAAAACGTAAATTTCTTGAATTAAGTTGAAAAAGTTGACCGTGTCGTGCGTTATATCTGCCGCATCGTTAACGACCAAATTGAGACTATGCGCCGAGCATGGAACGTAAAATGCACGATTATTCATTTCCAATATTTTTTTTTGTAATCCATTGTGTTTTCCACGCATATTAGAACCAATGTCATAACCTTGGCCACGTAAGTTTTTAATATCAAGGTTTAATTGCGAAAATAAATCTAAAACAAAATTTAATAGTCCTTCACCTGTGGAGCTGGTTATCGGACAGATGCCAATAAAACTTTCGCATATTGTAACATTTTTAGTTTCACTGTTTAAAACAACATACCTTAGTATAACTGTAATTTGTTCTGTGCGACTTACATCTGGTGTGCAATCTAATATGATAGAGAAATATTTTGATTCTCTGACTTTGTTCAGGATATAATTTTTTATGGTCGTGCCGAGTAAATCAATGATTTCATTCTGAATCTGATCTCCAAAATAGTGAGTCATGCGAGTTGAATCGAATTTCGAGGCTTGAATTCTGTGAATATGTTCCCGCATAACTGAATCAAAGGATGCTATCATTTCTATTGCTTTGAGAAAATTACCATTATCATGCTCATATAATATTTTGGACGAGCCCCTAAACGCCAGACATTGATGAGATAAAAATTTTATAACAGCTATGATCCTTTCCAATACATCACACCATTGTTTTTTTTCAGATTCTAATAGTCTCAGTTGCATTTGATTTACAGTAGTTTTATTTTTTAACATATGATTCAGTTGGACCCAACATTTTAAATTTTCGCTATGGGAAATGCTTGTTTCGTGTCGTTTTAAGGTAGATGACAGATGTTGCCAATCGGAAAAACCGCTTGGAGCTGACAGACTACTTACAGTTTTACTGAATATTTTACAACAAAAACAATACACTGAATCTTTTGACGTAGAGTAAACAAGCCATTCTCTGTTAATTTTTTCTCCATTAGAAAGATTTCTAGAGTAATAACTGTTTGCAAATTTTCTTCCATCGATATTAGCAGGAAAATTGTGGTTAAACAGCTGCACGGGACCACGGCTAACCAAAATATTAACAATATCATTAGTCATACTGGCGGGCCACGAACCGGGATCATCACCACAATCTAAACAGCTACTTGATGACGATCAATTGCTTACAGGTTCTTTAGCACTACTTTCTCTTTTTTTAGTTTCACTGGAGTCTCCTTCTGAAGGACTTACATTTTTCTCTTCAGATACCTCCATAACTTCTAGATTTAAAGCTGCGCTTGTTGAAGCTACATCTACGTCAACATTCTCTTGACATTCAGAGTCCCTATTTTCTGGTTTGCTAAAAAGTTTCTCAAGAGATCCCGCTAGTTTTTTTTCTCTGTATCTTTTTCTCGTTTTTGCCGTCGAAATTGAGCTCCTGAAATTTTTTTCCTTTTTTGCGGTTCCTGGAATTTTTTGTGAAAAAGTTTAGTATACGGTTGTACAAAAGTAACTTAAATCCCAAAAGGGGGTCGATCATTCCACCCATTATTGTGAACAACCTTTACTAGGGGGTCAACACTGAAATCGCGAAAAAAAATCAGCTTTTCCATACATTTTGTATGGAATAGTTATTTTTTTCGCGATTTCACCGTTGACCCTATAGTAAAAGTTGTTCGTATTTATGTGTAGAATGACTCCCTTTCGGGATTTAAGTTACTTTTGTTACACCCTGTATAGGTATAATTTTAATATTTTTTTATAAATCTTCACTCTTAAGTTGTATAACAGAAAAAAATACCCTTTAAATCACAATAATAATCACAATACTACTGCGAAAAAAAAATGTTCATACCTACTGCACACAAATGTAATGGAATAACTAATTTTTTTTCGCGACTTCAGAGTTGACCCCGTAGTGAAAGTTGTTCGTATTGATTAGATGGAATGTCCCCCTTTCGTTACTTAAGTTACTTTTGTTACACTCTGTATTAATTTTAATACATTTTTTTAATAAATCTTTACTTTTAGTTTTTCAGTAAAATAACCTTTAAATTTTACATGAATACCTGCTGTTTATATGAATGCGCCCATATGCTGATTAATTAAACAAAGACACTTACCATAATTATGATTTTTTGCGTCGACGGATAATATAAATAATTTTCTAAATTATTTTTATAGTCACACTTCGCACAAAAATATACAGAATATTATTAATTTTAAGTACCCTGGACCGTTTCCGGATCTCACATTAGGGCTATAACCAAATAATTGAAGTTTGTTGTGCACTCACATCAGCTTTTGTGTTAAATAAATAAAAACAAAGAAATGAGTATATAGTTTTAAGGGGATTTCCCCTGATATCTGTGGGATTTCCCTATTTCGCATAGAGCACGATACGGATTAACTTTGTTCTCATGAATTTCAATAGATGGCGCAATGTAATGCTACGATATAAAAGAAATATTTGGGCGCCGTTCATCATATTATTTTTATAAGGATAATCTTTTTAGTATTGTGAGGTTACAATGTCTGAATTTTAGTCGATGATTGTCGGATTTGCCGCCCCCCTGAATGCGCCGCCCGCGTGCATTGCACGCCTTGCACGCCCGCTTACGGCGGGCCTGATCCTATAGACTCACAATAAAATGTTTTTTTCGTAAAAACTATTCATATTTAGGGTTATTTAGCATAAAAGAAAAATGAACCCTTATAGGATCACTTCGTTCGCCTATACGTGTGTTTGTGAGTCCGTCAACACATTTCTCAGGAACACGTGTAGATATAGAATTTAAATTGAAACCGAATAGTCAGATCGACAATCTCTTACAACTATGAAAAAATCAAATACGTCCGTTTATGTTGCATTTTACGGCATTATTTGATACTGTCAAATGAATCAAAACCTTCGTCCCGTTGACCTAGAAACATGAAATTTGACGAGAAGCAAAGTCTTATAGTACAGATCTGGAAAAAATCCGAAAACTGTATATTTGTAGTTATACCAAACTGCTTACTTAACGCCACTGGAAAATGCAGCCGTTTATGTCACATTCTGCTGCATGCTAGAAACATGAAAATTTTCGAAAGGCAATGTATTTTATCAGGGAAAAATACGAAAACTACGAATTAGTAGTTGCGATAGCGAATTGAAATTGACATCAGATATTCAAATATGCAAATTCCTCTGTCCTGTGGAAAAATCATATTTATATGACAACTCATCCGGAAAATAAGGCCGCTTATATCGCATTTTACAGTATATTTTGACACTAGTAAAGTAGAAACGTTATTGGTGCATTTACAATATTACAGAAGTTTGCTTGCACAGGTCAGATAATGTTTGTGTATATTGCGCATAGACTTAATAATAACAAAATATAGGATACATAAGTTATGTATATCATAAAATACCTAATAACTAAAGGAAAGTTCACGACACAGACACATCAAAATTCAAAAACTCTTCAATAGAAGAGGTGTAACGATTTTTTTGATTTTCCTACGAAAGGCTACCACCGGTAGATCTCTTACCTGAAGGAGCAACTTACCAAAAAAAAGGTTCTGGAATAGAAGTTCAGCCCATTTTGAGATTTACTAAGTCTGAACGTGTCTATTCTGAGATCTTTCATGTTTCTAGTGTAATAATTATGTATATTTGAGTTAGATAAAATAAGAACCTTGTTTTTGTGAACTAAGAGTAGACATTCTAAAATGAAGACAGAAGGAGGAGTGACAATATGCAACTCTCTAAAAGCTAATTCGCAGCATTCCCGATAGCCCGATAGCTGCTCACGAGAGACACAGTCACCTCAGGCAACAATACAATATCTCAAATGAGATTCGATCGTCGAAAAATAGACGGTTCTCAAACCGGTCGCACAAACGGCAGAAGCTAACTGTCGAAGTAAAAATGTGTTTTTACTAATTTTCGTGGAGAGATATTTTGCGTGTACATCCCATTTTCAGGTAGGATCAAAATGAATGCCAAGGAATTTAACTGTCTCAGAGCCATGGAAATCAGCCCTACTTCTCGTGGTGAATAACATAGTTTGGGGTTTTTCTGCGTTCATACTCAGACCCTTGGTGGAAAACCATATAAGTGCTCACTCACTAACTTCATCGGATCATCCCTCAACTCTCCAAGCTCACTACTCTTGACAGAGTCGCATCGTCCGCACACAATGTGGCGCTAGACTGATCGACATAACATGGAAAGTCGTTCACAAAAACTTAAAACAACACTGGACCCCTCGGGAACTCCAGTATCGACGGACAAGCATTTGGAGTATTTACCGCTGACATATACGAGTTGCTTTCTATCCGAAAGAAAAGATAATATGATGCTTCGACTAATATCATTGAAACCGTACCTATGGAACTTGTATAAAAGTTTATGTTTAGAAACACAATCGAACGCTTTCGTCAACGAAAACTGAGAGTGAATAAAGACCTAGCTCAAAGCACTCAACCGTCATGCTGATAAAGGACAAAACAGCATCAGATGTACTCTTGTTCTTCCTGAAACCAAATTGGTCAGATGTGAACAAGCCCCTTCTCTCAAAATGGGCTACCACTTGGTTGCACAGTATCTTCTCAAAAACCTTACTGAAAACCGGTACAAGGAGAATTGGACGATAATTTTTTATGTCGTCAATGTCCCCTTTTTTTAAATACAGGAATCGTTTTAGAGATTTCGAGGCATTCTGGAAAGTTCCCTATCTGATACATTTATTACAAGAATGGTTAAAGGGCTAATTATACTGTTGATATTTCTCTTCAGGATGGTGGTAGATAAGCCATATAGTCAGTCGATTTAGAGACCCCCCCGAAAGATTCAATTGTATCACGAACAACATTTTGACTAACCTCTTCGAAGCCAAACTGAATATCGAGCGGCACCTGTTTCTGAAAAGTGTTCTTCAAGACTGTATCGAATATTGGAATATTAGACGATAAGATATCGGTTATACTTGTGAAATACTCGTTGCATCTGTCAGCGTCAAGCACATCGGAGGGTTTGGACTTTTTAACACCTCTTAGGGAGTTAGCAATTTTGCAGGATTCTTTAGACTTATTTGCCGCTCTGCTGATCAAACCATCATTATGCGCGGCCTTCTCTTCCCTAATTTGGAGACGATAAGTATACCTTAATTTTTTTCTCAATATTCTCAAATTTTCCGTTCTAGACCGTTTATACAGTTCATCCACGAATCGCAATCGCTCTCTCATTTGTGCTTCAATAAACCACCCTCCAACAGAACGATCAGGGCCACTGCCATCGGAAATTTTCCTCTCAGGAAAAGTTGTATAAAAGGATTGAAAAAATCTACCATGAAACATTTGAAAAGCATCATTACACCTCAATTGTTCAGTATTCAAGAAATGCCAGTCTAAGCCATGGAGATACTGGTGTATAGTACTGAAACCATGTTGAGTGAGAGGCCTAATTTTGGTAACCAATGATTTAGGAGAATTAACAAACTCTATAAAGCGTTCTGTGTACCTAGAATCATGAAGTTATTTAAGAAAAATGTCAATTATTTAAAGTGGAAGGAAAAATACTTTAAATTCGAAGTTTCATGACTAAAAATTGCCATAATAAACTTATTCGCATTTTCTCAGGATCCCGTAGGCGTATAAAGTTAGAATTTACCATTCATGTTGTCTTAAAATTATCAAATTCTGCAAAAAGCAATGTCTTAAGACAAAAGTGAGGGGAGAAATTCATAGTTACATAAAGAAAAAAGCGTTTAGTCGTGATCAAATAAAAACTGATTCGTGGGAATTAATAATGTTCCAAATTATGCCGAAATTGGAAACTGTATCTACATTTGAAATAGTGATTTGTTAGGAGACGCGAGAGTTGTATTGTTACATAATACGGTACGAAATTAAAAGTTGAAACTATTGAACCAACATGGTTTCTACGAAGGTCAGTAGATATCTGATGATTTAGACGGACGTGTGGTGCTATTGATTGTCAATATCTTCGGTATCTTCGAGGTACCGAATTTCATCGAAGAATTTAACATTGATAATGTTTATCGATTTGAGTATATAATAGGTACGTGATGCTAACCCTGAAATTTTTGGGAAATAAGATTCTAATGTCCTTCGTTTGATCATGTTTAACCAGCATTTTAAATTTTATACCGGAGACAAAATTTTCGGATCATTTCGAGCACTTGTTAGATTAGAGCTATTTGTCCAATATATTGAAGAAGTGGATAAAACAAAACATTTTTTCACACACTAGATTTATTATACCACGTGACAAAAAAAAATTATGATTATTTCTGATGCTGGGCTAACTTCACGTTTTATGATAACTGTGTTTTTCCATGTGGAAATATGTCTATTTCTACTAAAATATTTTGACAACCTATGAAAATCGTTTTAGATTCGTTTTATCTACCGACAAAAAAAATTATATTCATACTTGATACAGGTTTAACTTAATGATTTATAAAAAAATGGTTCTTTAGTGTGTAAAAATGTCCTCGTCTACTAAAATTGTCTCACCACCTATAAAAACGTTTATCCACCCTCTAGGTTCGTTTTACCACGCGAAAAAGATTTATGTTCGTACCTAATTCCGTGTTAACTTCACGTTCTATGAAAACTGGTTTTTGCCGTATGGAAATATGTTCATTTCTACTAGTATCATGTCACCACCTACAAAAATCGTTTTAACTCCGACAAAAAAAATTATATTCTTGATACAGGACTAATCTAACCTAACTTAACTATTTATAAAAATATGGTCTCAGTGTGGAAAAATGTCCTTGTCCAGTGAAATCGTTTATCCGCCCACTATATTAGTTTTACTAAGCGAAAAAAAATTATGTTCATACTTGATTGTGGGCTAATTTCACGTTCTATGACAACTGGTTTTCCCGTGTGGAAATATATTCACTTTCACTCTAATCATCATTTGACGGATTTTTTCATAACTCTTTCAAATGATTCAAACGCACCCCATGACTGACACTTTTGGTCTCGACTTTTCGAAATTCTTTCTAGAATGTTGAAATAACAAATTTGATCATTGTGTCTCAAGGTTCCGTAAGAATCATAAAAATTCCATTTTCTTTCACTTTTAAGGGGTTGTTGAGAACTTTCATGTTATTTCAATATGTTAAATATGCTGCCTGATGGCAGCACCTAATTATGAGAAATCTAACCTGATAAAAATTATGTAATTGCATTATATCTTCAAGAATTGAGTTATACTCGAATAATTCCTTTCACTTCTTATTTTCTAGCTAACTTTCTTCCGTGTATCGGTAAAACGAATATGCAATTCATTCTTGATGCATATCTCAGTGATAGTTAAACCTTATCTATCTCAAAAAGAAGAAAAAAAAGGACACGTACAAGTTCCGAAATTAACACACGGCTGATAACAATATAAAAATAAATCCACGTAATACAAATTGTATCACGTATGGCCACTTAAGTCACTTGAGATGATAGATTTCCGTTTCTTTGTTCACGGGAAGTTTTTCTCATAATTAGCAGACTACATTTGAACTTGCTTGGGTAATTACAAACCAAACAAGTTCTCTCATTAATACTAGATTAACAAGAGTTGCATTGAAAATTCTGAGAAGAAGCTACCAAAGAAAGACATGGAGGATACACTCATTGAAAAGGTCTACTTTTTATGTAGCATAGCATTCATTAATTCATACACATTTGAGAGATATCAGTTTTTCCTATGGTAGCTGATCGGTTTGTCATCTTCTGTTAGTGTAGAGTGAAACTCATGAAACGGAGGGGAGTAGCTACAGTTTATCTCAGGCTACGTAACCGTCTTTTCGTTCTTTTGCAAACTAAAGGTATATAAAAAGTAGATTGCGAATTATGCGACACCGCTTAATTAGTGAAGAGTAGTGCAAGTATATTCTGATTCAAGACCAGAAAATAAGGTTTCCAGGCATACATATGTGGCATTTTGTGTCGGCCGAGGCGCAGCTCATTCAGGGCATCTACTCCGAAATTTTCGGATCAGAATAAACGCAATTATTGACAATTGGCTAAGGAATTAAATCAACGTCCATATAGATATGGATAATATTCTTAGATAAATTTCATGTTCAATATTACAAAACTGAAAGAGGTACGGTGTTAATAATTATTTGGTTTCGGGATAGTCAAAGATCCCTAAAATATGTAATTAATAATATAACATTCCTTGATAGAACTATTTCAAAATCGACAGCCTTGAAGATTTTATTATTATATATTAAAGTTTATTGAAATGGGTAGTGCTGAAAATTCGATCAACTACGAATTTTATATTTATATACAAAAATCTAACAAAAAAACCAGTATTATTGACCCCATATAATGTAACAATGATAATGGTGGAGAGATTTATTCGAAAGATAAGTTTCATTCATACGAAGTTGTTAAATCAGGAATATCTTCACAGAAGATGCAATGATTTTAGAAAATTATGGGGAAAATAATCAAAATGAGGATTTTTTTAATAATTTGTTAAATATCGCCCCCTGAATGAGTTATTTTTGTGATCCACTCTTCATAATCATCGTCACCTAGGGCCTGTCAGTAGTGGTACAGTCCGGTCGGACTAAATATGACATGAATAGGAGCAGAAGACAGCAGTTTTGGTCTGGTTTGAACTCAGTATTGCACACCCATTCGCAATACCAGATCAGACTGTCACCCCATGTACTACATGTACATAAAATTGTATGTAGGGCCTCCAACCAACTGACACAGAGGCTACTACCAGCGTCACTAGGAAATTATGATTGACGGTGATTATGAAAAGTGGATAGAAAAACCAGCTTCTTCAAGGAGAAATGTTCAACTTTCTGCAGAAGGTTGAATATTATTCCCTGAATGAAAGTCTTCAATGTCACAGATTGCGATGAATTCCGCTTTTTTTCATTATCAAGATATGAGGTACACCTGGTTAACAACCAGACAAGTACTCGAGTATTAGCTTGTCAACAGATCGCATCCTGCAGACACACTGTGCAGCGTTGCGGTATTTAGGCGAACTAGTATAACTTCTTGATGATTTCTGTTTGGTCTACTCTTTGTTTCGCCCATTGCATATGCATACATGTACATGTACTTGATGCGCTATTACGAATTGAGATGAGTAGGTGGTGGTCTGGCCCCTGAATGAGTGTGCAATACTAGCGAGGTCTATACAAGTCATATATCCTTACTGTACCCCTACTGAGTGGCTCTGATTGACAATGATTATATTGAGTGGATCGGTAAATCAGCCCTTTGAGTATGGGATATTTAACATTCTATGGAAAGCTGAATATTGTTCCCAGAATAAAAGTCATATGGCATTTTTGCATATAGTGCTAGAATGAAACAATTGGGATTTTTTAAAGACTTTTTCTCGAAGTTTTCTCCGCACTTCTGCATTTGTTCGAAACAATTCTGGACGCAGTTATTCGAATCATTTGCTGCTACATTCAAAATGGCCTTTTAGAAGATATCAATAACTTCATCTGAAGACTGAAACCTTTGACCACGCAGTCCGTTCTTGATTTTGGGAAAAGTAAAAAATTGCTAGGACTTAGGCCCGGACTGTACGCAGGATGATTAATTGTCTTGATGAAGAATGATTCGCCATTCGGGGTTGCTTACGGTAAACAAATGGTTGTGTACCAATCGGTTTTGTCGGTTTTTTTTCATTGGAATACCGAAACATAAAATTGACGCTTATTTCCTGGACCGTAAGAATAAATCTAAGATTCATCGCCACTGACAATGTTATAAAGGCTTTCAGACTTTCCAAAGTTGAAACGGTTCAGAGTTTTTTTAACACCAATTCACCATTGCAGCTTTCGGTTTTTCGATCAACAATTCTTCGTACAAAACTATTGGAATTTAGGTCTCTGAAATCTGCAATAATGACACAATCTAACCTAACCCTTTTGCGTTTAAATTCTCAATACCAACGGGAAACTGTTGACTAGTGTGGTGCTTCAATGCCGAAAACAGAAACCAACTTGTCGAGACATTTTTGTTGAGAAAATTGTCTTTGAAAATTGTATAAAATTTTTTCGCGAAAATGCTTACGGTATAATACCATTTTTCAACTAATTTGTTTACTTTGCAGTTGTTGCTAAAACACAGCACGCATAAAGCTGAATTTATATTAACAAATCATAGAGGTTCATTTTTGGTTCTGACAATTGATTAATGGTGACCTATATGTCCCAGCATGTAAAACATAACTTTTTTTAATATCGAGATATAATATTGTATTTTCTGATGAAGCGATATTTCACATTTAAAAATTGGTTAATCAACATAATTGTCGCTAATGGAAGATCTGATTGGATATATGCTGAAATTTAAATTTATGGCATATAAGTAGAAGTACATACATAATTAGCCCATGTTTTCTCAGAGGAAATTTAAACACTGATGATAATTTACAATTCTTACGAAACCAGGTAAATCCTTCAACAATTTTCCATGACATTTAACCCTCGGCTACTCGAACCATCTTTTCGAACGTATTCGCCCACGTGGTCTACGATTGTAAACTAATTTCATTTTGACATAAACAATCAATTAAAATCGTCGATTTTAATACGTATTTGAAATGAATTAGTTCCTTTTTTTGCATCAACAAGAGCAAACATTTTAATACCATAATTGGCAAGCTTACTTCGTATATATTGTTTGAAGCCATATCTACCTCCGAAAGCTAATAGAGAAAAAATTTTCAAAAACTTCCCAAATAGGTGCGTCTCGCGTTCCTAGTTTCTATATCGTCGAATCTAATACATCTTAGAAGGAACCTGAATCTATTTTCAATCATAACAAGGTAGCATGATTCGAATCCGCATCCTCTAGAATTGTCCCAAATCTTCTTCAAATTTTTTCTTGAACTCCTGAAAGGGCCAATGAGGAACACAATTCCTATAAACGCACTCATTCCCTTTCATCAGTTTTTCTCGCGTCGCGAACCCTGCGAAATTTGTTTTGAACATTTCCTATATGCATGTTTGTTGACACCGTTATAATTCGAAAGACTATTTAGTTCAATTTTAGGCACTGGATTTCGATTGTTGCATCATGGGTTCCAGGGAGTTGTCTCACAATATTTTTAGTTTTTCTCCATTTTGTATTTCGTCTTTTCATACGTAATAAGCGGACGAACGGCTTGAACTTGAATCATTTCCTTAATCGGAGAGTTCTTCATTCTCTATTACATTCTGCTCTGAATCGAAGTCATAGCTGCTCTCCTCAACAAGATTTTGATCTGCATTATCGTCTTCCTCATCATCGTTTTCATCAGAGGAATTTTCAAAATCACTAGGAAGTTCATTGAACCACTTTAACCAGACTTCAGGATCTTTGCTGGACTGTACAGGTCGTCTTTTGGGTTCATACATACTTCTTCTTTTGAAGGTACCAAAAAATCGAATTTGAACTGAACTGACTCGAAACACAAAGTAAAGCGTGAATGCTCTCGTGGTCTACAATCGTAGAACAGTCATATTCAGAAGCAAACATCTTTAAAAACAAATCGCTTACACTGTCAAAATATACTGATTCACTAAATACTTAAGTTTTCTACAGCTACTCAAGAGTAGGCGTGCGCAATAAAAATAGTCTACAATGAAATGGTGTGGTCTTCTATCGTAGACCACGCGAATAACGGAGGGTTTTTTTTTTATAATGAAAATTATTGGCACGTTTTGAAAACATTAGCCAGCAGGTTATTATGTATTTATAGGGATATATAGGGGGGATTCTCTATGGTCTTTGTACCTAGCCTGATCTCATTAGGACAATTTAGAAGAATTCAAGGGGAAAGACGTGGATACATACGCTAAGGGGCTTGTCAAAGCGATTTTTTTTCTTCATACACAAACAAGTAGTGCCGCGGAAAGGTAGTTAACATATAAGGAAAAAAACATAGGGAAATACGACAGCTATGAAAGAGATTGTAAAGTTCATAGAGATTAAGGATTAAGGGAAAGGATATAAGGTTTTAATTAGAGGGTAATTCGCAGTTTTTTAATAAATTTATATATTTCTAGATAAGTAATGTAATTTTGCGTTTTTAAAATGATATTCAGGTTAAATGGGGACATGATATTTGTGTTTTTTTGGATAATCGAAACTAGGGAATTGATTTCTAAATGGTAACGTTCACATTGAAGGAGAACATGGTCTAACGATCCAATTCCTCCACACTCGCACAAAGGAGTGTCTTTCTTTTTGATCATATGGAGGTACTTAGGGCAAAGAGCGTGACCGCTCCTTAACCGAGACATTGTTCGAATGAAGTCCCTATGAAAGAGAGGGTCGTGTTCCTTTTCGAGGTATAGGTGGTGAACATTTTGGAACCAAAGTTCTGTAACGGGCTCTGCGTGAATGGATTTGTAAAAACAAGCCTTCTAACTATTTCGAAAATCGTTTATCCATTTAGCCCTTATATTTTTCAGAAGAAGGGGAATAATGTCAGAATATACGCAAGGAGAAGAGTCTATTTCGTCTATTTTTAAGGCTTCCTTCGCCAGATAATCGACTTTTTCGTTACCAGGTATACCGGAGTGAGCCCTTGTCCACATGAAAGAGACTTTAAGTCCCAAGTTTCTTAAATATTCGAGTGATTCGAGGATACCACAGTGAATGAAATTCAGCTTTGTTTCTAATTTGAGGTGACTAATGCTCAGGAGACTGATTTAACTGTCAGAGAGTATCAAAATATTTTAAGATTTAAATCGCTCGAACGAAGATGAAACATATTGTAAAGCCTTCTAAATCGCGAAAAGCTCTCCTGAGAAGATAGTGAAGTTGCCATTTAGACGGTATTTGACAGCAGATTCTAGATGTGGGTCATAAATAGCGCATGATGTTTTATCAAGTTGTTTTGAAGCGTCAGTATAGATTTGGTGATGATTACTGAAATTATAATTTATGATTTCGTGAAAAGTCATATAAGTAGATGGCTTATTCTCATATTGTGGAATATATACATTTTCATTGCTTTTTATATCCTTCAGATTCAAACTATGAACTGGAAGTTTATCAGATTTTGCTATTCGATCTTTATAAGACAGAATATGATGGTAGCAGGAGATCATCATTGGGTCTTTTTCGATATCCAATATTTATGGGTGAGAGATAGGAGGAATAATTCTTCGATAGATTTCAAGATTTTCTTGGAAAAAGCTATAGCCTTTATCAATGTTTTGCATCCCAAATATTCCCTGCGGAGAGACAGTGGATGTTCCACTGCTTCCGACAGAACTACTTCATTCGGAGTGCTTTTGAGCAGACCGATACAAAATTTGATTGCCTTACGTTGTAGAGTATCCAATTTTGCCAATTGTGTATTCGTGGCTTCACCGTAAAATATAGATCCATAATCAATTATGCATCGAATGAATGATCGATAAAATAAGAGCGCGGTAGATTGGTCGGCCCCCCATCTATTGCGACAGATGTATCGTAGTAGTTGAATTCTTTTTTCAGTTTTATTCAAAATCACAGATATATGCTCTTTCCAAGATAATTTTCGATCCAATACTACTCCCAAAAAACGCACGCAATCTTTATGTGAAAAATTGTATTCAGCAAGTTGGACATGATCCGGGAAAAGATTCCTCTTCCTTGTAAAAGTACATACAATCGACTTTTCTGGGGAGAGCTCATGCCCCCTACCAGAAACGAATTGAGAGAGGTTGGATTTTGTCGATAGATCTGCCGGGAGAGTAAAGGCATATATCGTCGGCGAATTGTAGGACTTTGACACGTAGACTGGAGATGGTTTTTTCTAATCTATGATAAAGAATGATGAAAAGCAGAGGTGAAAGAATTCCTCCCTGTGGTATACCCAGACTAGTATATCTCGGTACTGAAAATTCATTATTCAATCTAATGACAATTTCTCGATTAGAATATAAATTTGTGATGAAAGTGGAAAATTTGGAGGATAGTCCAATTATTTGCATTTCTGTTTGCAAGACATCTAAACTGGAATTATCGTACGCTCCTTTTATGTCCGCGAATAAAGCTCTAGTCAAATTATTCTTTGTGAAAGATAAGTGTATGTCCGTAACCAGGTGGTTTATACTATCGTAGGTTGAATAACCTTTACGAAATCCGAACTGAGATTGGGAAAATTTTTTGTGATGTTCTAACCACCACTCGAGTCTGAATATAATGATTCTTTCGAAAGTTTTGAGGATGCAGGAGCTCAACGATATTGGCCTGTAACGGAGGGTTAATATCAGCAAGATTGAGTTCGCCAATACCTTAATGAAATATTTCCATAGTGTTGGATAGGTCGGAGAAAACAAGTGAATTGCCATCGTGATCGGCGGATTTGAGTTTTTCTTTGAGGATTTCAAACTCTGTTATGTGCTGTATATAGCCTCATTCATAGAAAATTCTGAGACCGAATCAGGACGCCCTTGCCATAAATTTCAACGGGAAATATTCGAAAGTCTTTGCGGTCCTTTATTAATCGATAAGGATATTGCCATTTGCGGAAGGTCTCCAATATTTACATTTACTATGAAAACTTTTTGTTGCTATATTAAATATTTTGTGTTATAAGACCTTAGTTTCTATTAATACATTTTCTTCGATATATAAAATCTTATATCTTAACCTTTCCATAAATAGACTCTTGCTAATGCCATTATAGTTGTTGTGAAAATATCTTCTTAAAAATGTGGAAATATATAAGGCTACCTTTCAAAAATCTATTGTTGAGGTCATATCTCTCTCACATATGAGTGTTAGGAAACATAGTATACATACTAAAATGAAAATAATACAAAAATCAAGCAAGGTGTTCCGATACAAATAAATGCCCAAAATATGTGCTCTATAAAACGTATTTCTCAATAAAGATATATCAGAATCAAGAAATATAATTATATTTCCCAATTACAGGTTATAGTTATCAAAGATTGTTATCAATCGATAGGATGAATTATATTGGTTCGAATTCTTCAATGGTATTTAGAATCTGAAATGTTTTAGTTTTTGTCTTCAAAGTCTGTACGTTAATTCTCGAATCAGTAAACCAGTTATAACCGGAAACATAAATTGGTTACGATTACCAGCCACGAGCTTTTCTATCCCTAAATCATGCATAATGTATTATAATAACCAATCTAAGATACTATGAAACCTATTTCGAGTAATTCTATATTCAAAGTTTGATAGTATCCATGAAGCTCAAAAGTTCTTGATCGATAAATAAAAGTTTCACTTTGATTTACAAACCAACTCAATGATTCAAAGTATTCTATTCATCATAGACCAATCTTATCTTTCATCAGAAAACAACAGTCATACATTTTATTTCTATAATGAATGATTATTATGCAGTAGGAATTATCTATGATTATGGCAATCTATCACTTCTATCATGAAGTATCAAACTAGGTACCAAATACTAAATTAAGTTATAAAATATGTCCTCAATTCAAAATATCGACGAAGAATCAATCTGCCCTTCACTCATTATAAATTTCATGAAATCGATAAATCGATCTAATTTCTAATTTATTTTGGATAACATAATAATAATTCTTGTATAGGGTAGGATGTTACAGCAGCTAGGTGAAATATAGTTAGTGAAAAATAACACGATCTCTTTTTGAGGAACTAGTTCAGTGGTACAAACATTTTTCCGATATTTCACTTCCTTCTCAAAATATTCAAAATTTCTCAAATTTTATGAAATTCGTCATTCGTGAATATTTCGGTTCTTATAGGTTTTTCGGCTCATCGGTTTTCGAGTTATAATGCAAACACGCTTTTTTATAAATATAAACCCTATACGATTTTATTTTTGTTCGATGCAGAATTTTTTCATCGTTTTCAAAATTATATTATACTTTTAGTCAATTTAAGCATTGAATCTAACCTAACCTGAAATTGTCTCAATTTCATTCATTTGGTGCGAATCCATCAATTGTTCATGTTATTCTATTACTGAAAAACACAAGTTTATTTCGGTCCTGTCCAAGACTATGGTTTGATTAAATTCGACCACAGTAATTATCTGTGGTTGACAATCACTTCTGTCTTCATGAATCTGTGATTTCTACTACAGAATACAATTTCAAATGAAAACTACTTTTTCTGAAATTCGAAATTATCTTCCTTAAGCACCTGAGTAACATTAATATGACCCTAAAGCTGTTACATTGACAATATTCCATTCAGAATGATTATAAAAGATGCTTGTAACAGGAGTCTATTGTAATGTTAAAATAAGATCAACATTAAAATTTTCCCCAAACAAAAACAAAAAACTTCCATGCAGAAATCTACAAAAAAAAAGGAGAAGTCCTAGAGGTGTAAAATAAGCGGAAATACAGGGTGGGGCCTAATGGAAGGGCGTTTTTGAAATGAGAATAATTCTGCTGTTTTTCACCGTAGAACATTTTTTAGTGCGAAAATGAAAGCTTAAATGTTACAATTTAGAGTAGAAAACGTGAAAAGAATCATGTTCTGAAAATTACATCAGGCAGATGACCCGCTCTAACAAATCGGTGTCGATTGCCCTAACTTCTCTTATGATGGCTTCTTTCAATGCTTCGATTTCGAGGTTAGGTTAGGTTAGGTTAGGTCGTAGACCTTAGCCTTTATGTTTCCCCACAAAACATAATCACAAGCAGTGAGATCCGGGGAAAGAAGGGTCCACGGCACATCACCAAAACGAGGTATTACATGACCACGAAAAATACGACGCAACATTGAGGCTCTGGCTGTATGTGCGGTGGCACCATCCTGTTGGAACCAAACATTTCTTCTATTCATTCTTCGTCGTCGCAATTCTGGGATAAAAAGTTCTCCGGCATGAAAACATATCGCTCAGATTTTACAGTTACGGTTGCCCCTCTCTCATCCCCGAAAAAATACGGTCCAATCACCCCAAAACGGCTCATAGCGCACCAAACGCTGACTTTCGCACGTGAAGTGAGATTGATGCAGTTCGCGGGGGTTTTCTACTGCCTAATATTAGAAGTTCTGTTTATTAACCGAACCACTCAAATGAAAATCAGCCTCATCGCGCATCATTATAATTAATACTTCATTTTCATCAGCGATAATCATTTGCATTCTCTCAGCAAACTGCTGGCATTATGCAAAATCTCCTTTATACAGGTGCTGGACAACGATGAGCTTATATGGGTGAAGGCGAAGGTCTTGGTGTAAAATTCTTCGACCAGTTCGACTACTCATATGGGGTGCTGCGGCTCGTTTTCGGACGGAGCTTTGAATAACAGCTTGTCTCAGTCTTTCCACAGAAGCTGGTGCCCTTACACTTCGGCGACGACCTTGAGGTTTCGGATTCATTGCTGATGCAGTGGTTCTGAAATTCTGTACCCATCGGATGATTGTGTCACGTTTAGGAACTGAAACGTTACGACCAATGTTGAAGCGCTGGCGAAAGCACCGCTGTACGACAACGACAGACACTCCCGATTTTAAATACTCTTCAACTGCGAACGCACGGTTCTATCTGGTCCAGCTAACCATTGTGAACTAAATGGTAACTCCTCCTGAGTCGAATGACCTCAGCCGCTCCCCTCTACTCACTCACCGTTACGTGTACTACCCGTACTACCCACTCCATTACGCCCCACCCTGTACATTCAACCCAAGTATTCAAAACTGTGGCCATTGTTTACAATGAATGAATTACATCACCAATAATTACTAGGGCAGGCAATGATAATCGGAATATTGCCAACAGAAGCATCTGTATTTCTATTTCAACTCCTATAGATTGTCACTTGTTTTCTTGTATGGTGAATCTTCAATAACAGCCGACGAAAGAAATCTAGTGGCGTCAAGTCAGATGAATGAGTACCAATCTCACTCCCGCTCTAATCCCTAACCAAATGGACCAGCTGTAAGGACCGTGTACTTGGGGGCCCCAGTTGGTTCACAGACGGCCAAAACTGTCTGAGGTGTTGGAGCTGGTGTATATGGTCGAGGTGCACCCAAGAAATAGTCTTGGAGGACTTGCGACTGTTTTTAAAGCAGAAATATTCGTCATTGGCCAGGAATTTATTGTGTGCCACAATAGACCAGTGCCGCAGTGATAGGGCTGTTAATCAATCTACACTCAATTTTTATATCTACGTATTCACATCAGACCAAAAGTGTTCATTATGGCGATTAAATATCACATTACTGGTAATGCGAACTTCATCGGTCCATATTACTTCTTCGAAAAATTCTGGACGTTCAAGGATTTTTTCTAATTACAAATTGTATATGTATAGATATACATGTACTTGATGCGCTCCAACAGATTGAGATGAGTAGGTTAGATGGCAGTCTGGCCCGGTGCTGTGAATGGGTGTGCAATACTGACGGGGCCAAAGGGTGCTTAAATAGGTTTACACATATAGCGATAAATTTCGTATGTTATCATTGATGAGATATGAAAAAAAATAATATCAATCAATACCAGACAAAAAAAGGTGTGAAGATACCAACGATTTATTCTCATATTTTACCTACTACTGGAACAATCTGGAATTATACACCTAGCAAACTTTAAAACTTATATAAATAGGATGATCCATTTAAAAAATTTGGTGGTAATGAATCTCAAAACATGCGTTAGTTGTATGAAATCAAAGTATACCACAGACTAAAAGAAAAATCCTCGCGCATCTTAGAAGCTTGTACTCATATGAATACTTCATTCTCGCTATTTTCGAGTATATTTTAAGTTATTTCCTGATAATCAGTCATGTATATTCACAGTATTAATTTATTATTATTTTCAACGAAGGGGTATCTAATAAACTCGTTGAACAGGCAAGAGGGACCAGAAAATTCTCGTCTATGACGAAGACTGTCAGTGCCAATTTCTGCAAATCTGCGTTTCCGCCTCTTGTTAGAGAAGACGGAAGTAAAGCAATCATCTCCGAAAGAGAAAGCCGATCTCTTGGCTCTCTTGTTCTCAAAGAATCCTGTGCTAGATTCATTTAACGCAAGAACACAGAACATTCCACCTACAAATTCTTTCATGGCAGAAATCAAGTTCAGAATCCGCACTGTGAGACGGGCTCTCGAGCATCTGAACTGCAAGAAGGCAGTTGATATAGACAAAATACCGTCAATCGTCTTGAGAAAGTGTGCTCCCGAGCTGGCACTCATTCTTAACCGTCTGTTTCAGATTTCTTATGAAAGCCAGATTTTTCCGAGCAGCTGGAAAATAGCGAGAATTCAACCGATCCCAAAGAAAGGAGAGAAATCCCTACCCAAAACTACTGCCCTGTTGCACTTCTTCCCATTGTGTCCAAAGTGATGGAGAGAGTCATAAATGATGAAATCATCAAATATCTTGAGTTGTAGGGAATTATTAACGACCGTCAGTATGGTTTTTGCTGGCAGAGATCGACAGGAGATCTGCTCGCCTACGTCACTCATGTTTGTTCATCGATGGAAAAGCATAGGTAATCTAGAGCAATAGCCCTCGACATCTCTAAAGCCTTCGATAGGTTTTGGCATGCAGCCTTGTTTGAATAAACTTGCTGCATATGGGCTTCCCGAAAAATTGCGGGGTTGGATAAGTAGCTTTCTTTCAAATAGATTAATACAGGTTGTGGTCGACGATATAACATCTGATTATTTCCAGTTGAAAGCATTCGTACCTCAGAGATCCATTCTTTCGCCAACCTTTTTTCTGTTGCAGATAAACGATCTTCTGTCATCTACAGAGAACAAGATCTTCGGTTTTGCAGGCGATTACACCCAGGTTTCGTCTTTCAGTAGTCTGCGGCCTCAGCTGAACTTAGTTTTCTTTTCAGAGCCAAGCGATACTTCACGTCATCTCAGCTGTTGCTTCTATATAAGGCGCAGATTCGACCTGCTTTGGAATATTGTTCCCTTGTATGGGGATCTGCGCCCAAACCTTCGTTGCGGTTGTTGGATAGTGTGCAAAAACGGGCTGTGCGCCTCATTGATCACCCGGAGATCACCCGCGATCTCCAACCGCTGGCTCTCAGAAGACAAGTTGCTGACCTTTCTCTGTTTTACAGATACTTTCACGGAAGATGCTCCAAGGAGCAGAAATACCTTGTTCCGGGAAAACACATGTTTTGCCGCAATATTAGGCTGGCAAGGAGTTCTCATCATATGACGGTACATTTAACGACCCCTCGAACCTCTCTCTATAAGAATTCCTTCGTTTATAGAGCCGGTGAGCTGTGGAACTTGCTTCCGTCCAACATCTTCCCAACATCCTACAATTGGGCCCTCTTCAAGAAGCGAGTAAACAGACACCTCAATTGTTCCCAGGCGCCCACTCATGTGGTGTAACAGGTTCGTCTACTCCTGGGAAGCGCGCATAAAACAAAAAATTAGTAGCAATTCAAATTCACCACTTTAACATTGAAATTGATCAATATGATAAGTGCCAATCTTGAAACTCTCTGGGAAAATCCTCAAAGATGTTGACTTAGACGTTTGATCATTTTTACAGTTCGACGAGCTGACTTGAATATTTGGTGTAAATTTCAACGTTATACCTCCACGTGTTCCTGAGAACAGGTAGATAGACAGACAACGAATTGAACCTTAAAAGGTTCCGTATTTTCTTTCAAGGTTTTCGAGGTACGCAACCCTAAAAAATACAAAAACTTTGGTAAGGGTAATTTTTCAAAAAACTTGAATTTAATTAAAACTAAGATGATCTAACTGCTCTCGAGAAAATGAGAAATTAGAGGTCTATCAAAACAGATAAACATTTTAATGCTGTTGAAGACGAAGATGATAAACAAGGTGAACAAATGAATATAACAGTCAAAAAAATAACTTAAATATGTATGAAAGAAAATTTTTACAGAAAGATAACTAAGGTATTTTGAAATATCAGAAATAATATTTTTATAGACATTCCATGAAGGCCAGTTCCATCATTACTTCAAAATGAATTATTGTCCTTGTATATCATTACCATCTCGAATCATCTTTAAGTTAAAAATAGTAAATTATAGGAGTTGACTAATTAATATAATTGCCTGCACCTACTAATAGAGTTTCCGTTTCCTTAGTCCACTGTTATTTTATCATAATCAATAACCTAGATATCAAGTTCTCCTGCCTTTACAAAGGAACTTTAAAAGAAGGAACTAGTATTTTTTTAAATTAAGAAACCGTATCGTTGGGTTTGCCGTTGACGGCCGAAATGGCGGGAACCAATTTTCCTAATTATATGAATTCCACTTTTAATCCCAACATTACTGAATGTTGAATGTTTTTGATTGTTTTACGGTGTTACACAATTTCTATAAAAAAAATTATAAATAAAAGAGTAACCGAATCATATTCCTTGTCTTTTCACCTTTGTTCAAGCTTGCACATTATAAAATCAATTTTGAACTAGGAGGATCAATGAAAATAATATAATTTCTATATTCAATTGGAATATTCACAAAATGAAACTTCTCACTGAAATTCGATTCAATACTGGGAAGGAAGAAAATGAGCCAATCCCCACCTTTCGAATCCTCCACCATTTCACAAAAGATTTTTCCATATGGATTCAATACAGATAGCTTTCAGAGACGGGTTGTAAATCTTCAGGATTTCAAGCACAATTGAATTTATATCAAAAAACAATAAATTGTCGTTATGAACTTTCGATACACAACACAATTTTCCATTTATCGAAGAATATCACATAAACAATACGGTATAATTTTATTCAAATAAATATTGATCAAATTCATTGAATCCTCTATGTGGTTTCAGATTCGAACGCGTTTGACAACCACTAGAAGTCAACCACCCCGACGACTCCAGCCACGGAAGCTCCGCGAACTGAATTCTGAATTCGACTGAATTGAATGTGGATTGTAGAACGAATTAAATTATCAGCGCGCCGCGATCTCCAAGCTACATCATGAGCTTTGTACACTGTTGCCGGCTGCATTGATGTAAAATTCTTTTCATTCTCATGCAAAAATCTATTTGGAAATAATGAATTTCCATTGAATTCAAACTAACATTGTACAGATTTGTTTACACTTTTTGCAAGAAAGTATATCTGGAATATAATTTGAAAATACTTAACACATTCAGCTGTCGCAGCTTAATACCTGTAAAAAGAATTGTAGTCAACTAAATTAGGACAAAGGTAGGTTCGGTTAGATTTCAATTTGGTATTATAAGAAACATGCGAAATGTCCTTTGAACTATCATCTCACCTAACTTACGATCACGACAGTGAAACGTATTGGCTCAGCTATTGAACTGGGACCCTTAGGGTCTATTGCTCATTCGCCCCCGTCATTGAGAGTATATACTTGATACGTTAATGAAGTACAGTTTCGTGCACCTCCTTGCAGAATTTGCAGAATTGACCTGTGTCGCCATCGATCAGATCTATTTTCTTTAAGAGAAATGAGCTAGGCATATGAAAACATCCTATAAATTCTTTCCGGATAGTCCAGTAGAGCTCTGGACTATTTTATTTCTCTGATGTATCCATTTTTTCAAGCCAACCATCTACCATTTCTGCGAATCATCTATGATTCTAAGTCCCTTCCGGTTCAAGCTCTCCCTTGAGGGAATTAAAACAAAGCAGTGATTGTCAAAACTAACCCTGATTCTATCAGAGATCTAGATCTTCTGGAATCCTTACTCTCTCTTGAAGTACCTAATCCTTTGAAGTTTTAAAACTTGTCTTATAGTCCCCCTTTATACAAAGATAAAGCGGTGGAAGGTCAATTATTTGTTTCGAGCTTGCTCAGGGAGTAGTTATGGTGAAGTATGTCAACGTTTGCAATTTGTTTTGCTGTTTTTAAAGGTATCGAGTTTCTCCTTCTTTCACCAAACACTCACTCAATTGGTTCAGGTCCATAGTATTCTTATGGCTTTTTCCATCACCTTCTAGTTGTTTGCCCAAGTGTGTCCTTCATCCAGGATATTTGCCCTCCAGTTTCTAGTGGGATTTTCCCCTTTTCCATCATGGGGGTGTGAGGACAAAACTTCTTGCGGACGTACCTTCACATTCGATATGCTTCAACATACATTTGCTCCTTCTGCTTTCTAATGAATAGGTTATCCCATTTGTGATCTCTGAGGGAAGCCCTCTTCACATCAGTCCCCCTTCCGTGGATTTCTAACTGGTGTTGTCGAAGAAGCCTTCAACTTCGATGAGGGGATATAGGACAAACTCGCCTTGAACTGCCTGGTTAGCGTATGTGTGTATTTTCTTTTTACATGCAAATAACATCTTGTGCATGTTGATATAATGAATTATTGTCTTCTCTTTCACGTTTAAACTTATAATGGTTCTGTAAGATTTAGACAGATATGCCGTTTTTCCACCACCCTTTGATATGAGAATGATCTTACTTCCCTCGTATTGAGTGACTTCCTTACTGATGTAAGATATAAGGTGGAATCAAATGCTTAATACTTTCCTCATTGGAGAGAAATTAATTAAGAGTTATAGACTGAGCAATTCCCTACAAAGAAGGTCATATACATTTTTTACATATGAACAACTCTTTCATGAATAATTAACTTTACCCGGCATACATTTGAATGGCACATATTATTAGAGAAAATAATGGTAAATTTATCTGTCCATTTCTGCCATTAATAATTTATGAGAATTCGATGCTATTTCAATTTTCAGGGATTTAATCGTTACCTTTGACTACCAATAGGACACTATGTTACTAGCGCGCAAATGACTTTACTGTTGGAATTGAAAAGTATTATATACGCCGATATACACTGTCTGTAGTTCGAATTGCAGCCGCTAAATGATAGTACATGGTCTATCTAATAACAATTCAGTTTACAGAACGTCAGTTCGTTTTATAATGAGAATTGAGTTGCAGTTCATAATCTGTTAACGACTCGGTGTTTGTTTCAGAATTTTAGTGACATTGTTTATTTCCACTGTACCATTGGAATAGTGAGTCGCACCTCAAAATACTACTGAAACAACTAGATCGCACCATATAATACCTCTAGGACCAAAAGTCTCAGCGAACCTTGCATTCCGGTCAAGTTATATTGAATAATTACCTACTATTTGACAATCCCAAATGATTTAAGAAATAATTTTATAGTCCAAAAAGAATCGTTAGTCAAAAGTTTAAAAAACGCTAAAATAAATGTGGTTAACTGGAACACCCCGGTAACTGGGCGATAAGCCCATCTCACTTATCCTCTTGGTTTCAAGATCTTTCTGTCTCTGTGTACGTGTTGAGTAACTGAAAAATACTACAAGAAGCAGCTGAAACAATATGTCCAATTGCCCTCGTCAAGCAGTTCAATATTTTGTTATCAAATAAAATGGTTCGAACTTATGTTCGAAAGACAACCAAGGGTCACTCTAGTAAGCAGCAACATTCTGAGAAATATCAAGATCTACACGTAGGTATTATGTCTTTGAAACAAGAAAGAAAGAGGACGGAAAAGAAGGTGGTGGAAAAACTATACTACCAGAAGTTAAAGAACTGCTCTTTCATATTTATTTGTGATATTTTGTCTCTTTTTAGGGAAGGGAGAAAATAGAATATTGTAGAAACAAAGGAAGTGCGGAAGCGACCTGCCTTCGAAAGAAGGAAAAATTTTATACTTTTCCAAATGCCACACTTGGTTAATATAATGCCAAATCAAATCCAGAAAATAGCCTCGTAATTCTCGGAAAAACGGGGAGAATATTTTTTCAATATCTGAATGAAGTCATCAATTGTGGTTCTCGCCTCACAATTACATGTCATAGAATAATGTTCAATGCTTCAATAAACCACTTTCGAATAAAATCTACAAATTCTACTCATCATGATTTCACTGTAATATCCATTATGAATTTTAAAATTTCTACTAAAAGTTCCAGATTGTTTGTGCTCTATCGAGGTATATCTTGCTATGTTCCAGGCATAACATATTTCGAAGAGGGCACATTTCTACTGTAGAAAAAGGAATGAAACATTCAAAAAGTGACAAAAAATGGAAAAATTCAAAAAAAGGAGGACGGACCAGAGTACCAAAGGCTCATAAGATATATAAACTGCGGGCAGATCGTTTGTAGAAGTAACTCATCACCTCCACAATGCTTCACAGGCCATGGATCCTTTGTAACATACTTGAAAACAATAGGGAAAATGCGACGATAAATGTAAATACTGTAATGGGGTGGATAACACGAACCATGCACTTCTCATTTGTAAGAAATGGAAGACAAGCCGGAAGAGAATACATAAAAAAGAAGACAAAAATTTGGATGTGGATAGTCTGATAGTGATTCTGTTGAAAAACAACCAATGTTGGGCTAGCATATCATCCTTCATAACAGAAATAATGATACAGAAAGCCCTGATGAGATGTCTTTGTCATGACGATAGCAAGGAGAATAGGGGTATAAAAGGGGGGTTTTAATGAATAGACGCATATTCTGGAGTCCCACATCACCTACCGAGTGGCAAGATGTACATAAAGCATTTCCTTTCATAAATCCAAAAAACATGAAACATCATTATTCTGATATATAGATACAATTTCAGTTATTGAGGTTAATCTAACCAAACTCTCTTTAAGTCTTAAATCCAAGAAATAAATTTTATTGTGAATTCAATAATAACCGTTTCTAGGAATTACAACATTTCCTTCGAATGCGTAATTTTAAGCTCACTTGGCATCCTTGCCAATAGAAAATTCAGGGCTCTGCCTTTCAAGTACAGTCAAATTTGGGCGTACTGATGATACGCTCTATTCTGTAACGTTTCATTTAAAACACTCAAAGTATTCATTTAATATTCAAGTTGTTGAGTCTTACTGCTGTTCATAAGTTCGTTTCGAAAGAATTAAACGTTTCATTTAATTTTTTAAAATTGCAGGCTAAAGTTAAATAGTCAAAAAGTAATTACCTAATTCAACGTAATATACTAGTAGTTCTACAAATTAATTTTCAAGGTAAATAACAATTAATGTAACTACGCATACGAAATATACGGAGTGTTTTATTTGTATAAAATGTGACCTATTAGAGATATGAAAATGAGATAAATAACAGATACAAAATTTATATATCGAATTTCTGGAATTTGTATAGACATTAACATTTCTGTATATTCACTTTTTTTATGCGCGCTTCCCAGGAATAGACGAACCTGTTACACCACATGAGTGGGCGCTTGGGAAGAATTGAGGTGTCTGCTTATTCTCTTCCTGAAGAGGGCCAAATTGTAGGATGTTGGGAAGATGTTCGACGGAAGCGAGTTCCACAGCTCACCGGCTCTGTAAACGAAGGAATTCTTATAGAGAGAGGTTCGAGGGGTCGTTAAATGTACCGTCATATGATGAGAACTCCTTGCCAGCCTAGTATTGCGGCAAAACATGTGTTTTCCCGGAACAAGGTATTTCAGCTCCTTGGAGCATCTTCCGTGAAAGTATCTGTAAAACAGAGAAAGGTCGGCAATTTGTCTTCTGAGAGCCAGCGGTTGGAGATCGCGGGTGATCTCCGGGTGGTCGATGAGGCGCACAGCCCGTTTTTGCACACTAACCAACATCCGCAACGAATGTTAGGGCGCAGAACCCCATACATGGGAACAAAGCAGGTCGAATCTGCGCCTTATATAGAAGCAACAGCTGAGATGACGTGAAGTATCGCTTGGCTCTGAAAAGAAAACTAAGTTTAGCTGATGCCGACTTAGCTATTGCTGATATATATTCATGCCAGCAAAACCCGGAGTTGACCCTTATTCCGATAAGGTGCATCGAATCTTTGGATGCAATTTGTTAGCCTTGCATCATTAGATGGGGTTCTCCAGCAGGGACTTTTCTAGAAAACGTAGTTGCTTGCATCTTGCTTGCGTTGAAGCTCATCACATTCAACTGACCCCACTCAGATATCCTCTGTAAGTCAGAGTTCAAGTTGTTAATTTGTTGACATCTCTGACGCTGAGATTCCGCAGACTACTAAAAGACGAAACCAGTGTACAATCGTCTGCAAAACCGAATATCTTGTTCTCTGTAGATGACAGAAGATCGTTTATCTGCAACAGAAACAAGGTTGACGAAAGAATGGATCCCTGAGGTACTCCTGCTTGCAACTGGAAACAATCAGATGTTATACCGTCGACCACAACTTGTATTGATATATTTGAAAGAAAGCTGCTCATCCAACCCCGCAAATTTTCGGGAAGCCCATATGCAGCAAGTTTATTCAACAACTATCGAAGGCTTTAGAGATGTCGAGGGCTATTACTCTAGGTTCCCCATGCTTTTCCATCGTTGATGTACAAACATGAGTGACTTAGGCGAGCAGATCTCCTGTCGATCTTTGCCAGCAAAATCCACACTGACGGTCGTTAATAATTCCCTGCAACTCAAAATATTTGATGATTTCATCATTTATGGCTCTCTCCATCACTTTGGACATAATGGGAAGAAGTGCAACAGGGCGGTAGTTTTGGGGAAAGGACTTCTTTCCTTCCTGTGGGATCGGTTGAATTCTCGCTATTGTTCAGGTGCTCGGAAAAGTGTGGCTTTCATAAGAAATCTGAAACAGACGGTTAAAAATGGGTGCCAGTTCGGAAGCACACTTTCCTGGCGGTATTTCGTCTAGACCAACTGCCTTCTTGCAGTTCAGCTACTCGAGAGCCCGTCTCACAGTGCGGACTCTGAACTTGATTTCTGCCATGAAAGAATTTGTAGGTGGAATGTTCGGTGGTATTGCGTTAGATGAACCTAGCAACGAGTTCTTTTAGAACAAGAGAGCAAAGAGCTCGGCTTTCTCTTTCGGAGATGATGATATAATGTTTTGGACTTCAAGTATGAAGTATTCCAATGATACTAGATAAAGGCAAATTGTTGTTGAACAATGCTCAATACCTTATAATGTTATAACTAGGTACACACTAATTATTGAGTGTTGCTTTTTCTACAATTGCTATTGTAATATAAAAATATTAGTGTTACGATTTCTATTCGATTCATACAATGATTCTGCCAAATCACCAATGAACGGCCATTTTTTTTTTAATAATACTAAATTGCGAATATGTCGATTTTCATTTTCTCTTGGCGCATTTATTGTTCGTAGATCATCGGGATACCACTGATCCTTGACACTTTTCAATGAATTATAATCTATTGTTTCACGCTTGCCATGGCACGCTGCACCACCTGATGATCATTCATATCCAAAATACTAACTCGCGGTCACGGAAAAAACAGTGACGTACACTATTTTTTGAAAGAGGTAAGTACAACCAATATCTCTACAACGGAACATTATTTTCAAAGATGTATTGGTCCCTTTATAATTGAATGGTATAGAAAAGCATAAACCCCATACCTACCTCCCTTCTGGGATTCGGCCGAAAAATTGATTATGCGACGAAAATCTATCTTTTGAGTTCGTAATGGGAAATTAATTCAAATCTCAAAAGTTTCATCTAAATGTTTCATGAATGTCTAGTTTTGTCTTTGTTAATTCAATATGGAAGATGGTAACCCCCTTTTTTGAGGTCTATAATGTTTCTGCTTGTGTAGCTAATCCTTCGTTGAGAACGCAGTTCTTAGAGTTGCACGTTTATTTTGTTTTTACTGATATGGTAAAACCGAAATACTAAAGAGGTAGGGCTTGCCCTCAGGTATCTTCACACTTCACGAAGATGAACCGTCTTGTTCCTTGGTGACTTTGAAGTCTGTCATATACATGCGTTCGCTGACAGCCATTTCGAAGATTCTGCGCAACTTTGTACCTACTAGACACTAGTTCAAAAATAAAAATTCGCTACAGCGAAAATATCTTATTCTTATTGATAACGGATAATGTGATAATTGTAAAGTTTAACAATAAAAGGTTGCAATGTTCAATACAAACCTGAAAATATAATTTTCATTTCCCAAATAAAATATATTACTATTGTATTGCAAAAATATCCTTGATCATATTCTTCTAAAATAAGTTTACATTGAATACCTGGTAATTAGGACCCCCTTGGTCGAAAAGAGAGGAAATTATGTTGACTTTGAACATAGAAGGTATTCAAATGAGAAACGTGATTATGTTTCCAAATTATCAAGAAGCCATGGGCGGAAGTAATAAGAAACATATACTGGAACCAAAGGTCAGTTCCATGAGAGTAAGAATATCGTAGTTATGTATTTTATCTTATCCAGATGGTTTCCAACATATGGTATCAGATTTCTTTTTATTTGGTTTGAAAGTTTAAAACCCATTTAGTATTATTTATACCTGTTTTACTTTTTATTTTTCAGATTACTGCCATCCCATTTCCAATCGAAGTTATGGATAGAATGAAGAATGAAATGTCAACACAAAAATTCTTATTCCACTTTTTGTTCACAACAGACTCACATACTAGCTGTTACTTACACACAAGGTTTTCATTCAGGTTTTCTATCCCTGTTCTCTTGAATTATATGAAAAATTAGATATGGTTCACTCACTTTCAACTCATTTCCATGAGCTTACACCTTAAGAGCGAGCGGGGGATGCTTACCTTTGATTATGTTTTGACTCTAATCAATATTTGACATTATGGCATAATCAACTTTATTACCTACACTCAACTACGTCCAACCTGACCGACAATTTCTTGTTTGAAAAAAGCAACTCCTTTAGGTGAATTGAAAACATTACCGTTAGAAGTGATATATGAAGAAAATTATTATAGAATATCAATTCTTAATTAATAATGTTTATCGACAAAAGATGTTTAGCAACTTCTTAATTTATTGAAGCATAATTTTTCTTCAAAGTTAGATAGAAGCCTTCAACATTTTTCCTCTATCTCTATTTTTGCGTATTGAAAGTGATTCATTGGTATTTGCTTTGAATAAGATAAGCTCTATATTATTCTTATCTGAAATTACAATAAGAGATTAAAACACTATATTAATGGACTAGATGATAAAGTTCGAGAAAATAGAAACTAATGATTGCGTGTTTGTTTTTAACAAACCTTTCTCTTCTGATCGGTTCTCTCTGAGAAAAATAATCCTTTTCATTGACACTATTTTGAAGATTAATATGCAATCAGATAATGCTTTGATTCAGTTGATACAAGTAAATTTAGCTATTTTCATATTTTTTGTTATTATAGGTAAATACTTGAATAGATAATAGTAATAGATTAACGTAATTTCAATAATTTCAAACGCTCCCTCTTTTGTCAGCTTTAGTAATCGTTTGTCCATGTTTTTCAAATCCGTTTTTTTCTTGTTATTCATGAAAATACTGTTGTCAAGTCAAGTCAAATAAGCAAGTTATACATATACGTAAAGTACTATAATGCATATTCATTCAAGCAATTTATTAACATTGTATTTGAGTAATATTTTCGTAACAAAGAAACGATACTGATTTCTTTGTTACATTGAATAAATTTGAATAAATTCAGTAAATTCAAATTAATTGTTTTCAGTCCACGACACTTGTATACATGGCTCTAAATCTTCGAGTTTGCTGCTCCATGTTGTATTTCTGTTACCTAACTTTTAAGGTATCTCAGGCTTAGGATTTATCTAGTCTAAGAAATTCTCAACTATTTCAAAAAGCAAACTAAAGATCACTACCCTCTGTTTGTGCTAACGTAATACTTGCATGGCCCCGTCATAGTTTTTAGGATAGTTCCAAGTAATAGAATGGTATTCTTCGAACAAATCTTAACTTCCAATGTTGTTTTTTCTACAGTTGCTGTTAAAATGGCTATATCAAAAATTTCTATCATTATAGGAGTAGTAAGATTGCTTTCGATTCATACAATGATTCTACCAAATCGCCAATGCACGGTCGGTATTTTTCGAAGTAATACTACATTGCGAATATTTCGATTTACTTTTCTCTAAGCACATTCATTGTTCGTAGATCATTGGGATTCCACTGATCCTTGACGCTTCTCTATGAAATATAATCTATTATTTGATGCTTGTCATGGCACGCTGCACGACCTGTTAATCATTCATATTATTTTTCGAAAGAGGTAAGTACATCCAAAAAGGTGCATTGGACCCTTGATGATTGTGTGGATTAGACCATAAACCCCACTCCTACTTCTCTTCTGGGCTTCGACCAGAGTTGATTTCGCGACGAAAATCCAGCTTTTGAGTTCTTAATGAGAAAATAATTACGACGGACATCATAGATCCTACCACCCTCCGTTTGTGCTAACGTAATACTTGGATGGCCCCGTCATAATTTTTACGATAGATTCAAGTAGTAATTAGATGGTATTCATTGAAAAAATCTTAATTTTCAATATTTAAATCTTCATTCAGGGATTAATTCACTAATTCATTGAATGTATATCTAGCATCAATAGAATGTATAATATAATCAATAATATGAATATACATTATCAAAAAAGTACCAGGGATTGATTATTTGAAAAATCTGCTCAAAACGATTGTCTAAGTTTGAGAGAGATAGGCAATGAACTTTCTGAGTCTTACGAATTAATTCGTACCATTGTAAAGGATTGTTTGGGCATGAAACGCGTTGCCGCTCGACTAGTTCCAAAAGACCTGAATTTTCTTCAAAAATTGAATCGCGTAAAGTCGCTTAAGACAAGCTAGAACGAGTCAATTTTAACCGCAAATTCATAAAACGAACTGTAACAGGTAATGAGACATGGGTTTATGAGTTTGACATGCAAGCCATGCCTTACAACTGAACCGAAACCGAAAAAACCTCGTCGAAGTCGATCAAAAGTCAAGGAAATATTGACTGTTTTCTTTAATTATTGCGGTGTTGTGCACTCGGAATTCTTGCCAGAAGGTCAGACGGCGAACAAAGAATATTTCCAGAGCGTTATGCCGCGTTTGAGAAGGCAAATTTGTCGAAAAAAGCCAGATTCGTGAAACCAAAACTCATGGATTTCGCAACATGATAATGCACCATCTCACAAGGCTATCATTGTGATTGAATTTCTGACCAAAAACTCAATATATAAAAAACTCAATTTAGGCAGCGTAGGGCAAATCTCCCACTTTTGATCGAGGCAGAGGTGCGTCTCACATCGACGTAACTATAGGCTCGGCATTTGCGATAGCATACCATGAGGTTATATGTTTCAGTCTTGGTGATCAAACAGCGGGAAGAAGGGTGAAAGGTCGAAGTAGGAAGGAGGTTTGGAGGTTTGCTGGAACCTGGACCAAGGAAGACTCAGCTTGCCTTCTTGAGAAGGCAGCATTTGCAGGTCCTGAGTCCGATTGGAGTCTCGGATGTCAAAGCACCCTACTGGTGGACAGAGCTAGGAAAGCTCACAGAAAAAACTTGAGGTCTCAGTCCAGGGCAGTATAGAACACTAAAATTCTGAAACTGGTTTTAAGGAGACTAAAAAGAAACCTCAAGACATACATTTGCAGCGCCAAATGGAAGACTTGGATACTGACTTAGATCGACCAAGACGTGTGGGGAATGGGATATCGCATTGCCACAATTCACTTTAAAACCAGAGTACAGCAGACAAAATGCCCAAAGAAAAGAGCAGATAAAACCTCTTTTGGACAAGCGAGTTCCATACGGCGCGAAAAAATGCCAGATTGGTACTTATTCCAAAAAAAGAAAAAATCCGGACACCTCCGAGTACTGGCCAATCTGCCCCGCAGGCACGGTAGGATTTGTCGCTTGCAGAGGATATAGACGATCGGAAGGCCGCAACACACATCCAGCAATGATTTACAGAGGTGAAGTCGATGCCATCGGCAGTGAAGGTCTTGAAGTTTGTCGAGAGAGCGGACGGAAGATGGGTAATAATAGTGCTCATGGATATTAAAAATGCCTTCAACATGGCAAGATTGGCCATAATCCTTCGCTGTGTGGAGAGAGAGATACATTGAAGGATATTGTTAAGATGATTTCACTAATGGAAGGGTGGGAATGGGCAGACTAGTACATGAATGTACAATGGGAATTCTACAGGGTTCGCTGTGGGGGTCTACACCTTGTATAACCTCGTGTAAGACAGTTCACTGCCTCTTGAAACTGCCGATGTAACTGCGGTAGCATACGTAGACGACCTCGCGCTGCTGGTAGATGCGGAAAATCTGCATAACCTGAATAGCAAAATGGACATCGCATCTGAACTGGTGGAAGATTTCCTAGGGGTGTGAAGAAAATGGAATACACCAAACATACGGCAATGGGAATGAGAAGTAATGGCCAAAAACAAGATCCAGTACTTGGCTTTGGTTTTGGAGAAAGGAATAACAATGGGAAAGCATGGGCCGAAGGCAGCAAAAATACTGAAAAGTAGAACTGCAGTCTTGAGGAAAATAATGCAAAATATGCGGGGTCCATCATCCATGGCCTTAAGATTATTGAGCGTAGTTACGCATAGCATTGGGATGTATGGCGCCCCTAATGGGAACGAGCCGTGAGTATGGGTAAATATATTAGGTGCTTAGTTGTTGCGTATAGGCCTATTCTTTTAATGGTATGCTGTCCGTATCGTACCGGCATAGGCGGTACAGGTCGTTGAGATTCTAGCCGGGGTTCACCATACAGACGATAGCACGTATCTGGAACAAATGACACACAAGACGGAAAAGGCCATATGGACATGTAAGTATGGGTTAACTGCCGCATGAGGTCAAACTAATGGCTAACGGTTATGACAGGACACTGATCTTTTGAAACATACAGGAAAAGGATAAGAGAGACCTGGAATTCCAACTGTAGTCTGTACGAGATAGATGATGATGTAAACCATATAGTAATCGAGTGTGAGTAGGATTGCCGGAGGGCGGAACTGCGCCAGCCACTTAGTGAAAATCTAGAATGTCGGTAAATATTTACGGATATGCTGGCAAATAAACAGAGCTAGAGAAAAGGGTTCGATATTTTAACGGACATGAAGGAAGGAGAAACGAGACAAAGAGGATATATGAGCAAGTAAATCGGAGTGAATAAACGGAGATTCCTCTATAATAATGTAAAGGATCTTCAAACGGCCTAATCCTACTGCGAAAAATAGAAATCGGCTAGTATATTCTTGAGGGTTTTTTTGTATATAGGTCTACTGGAAAAATCCTCATACTTGTTGACAATTGCCTTTCCTCGATCAATGAGTTTTCCCCCATCGGTACAAAAAACAAAAAAAAATGTTGTTAGATTACTTTTGATTTCTTCTCTTCATCCCCTATATAATTTCTGGAACTTTTTGCATCCAGTTTGTTTTTTTGTGAACTAATCAATTTCACAGATTCGGCGTAGCTTATATATGACATTTATTAAATAAAATATCTATATTCTATCAATCACAGATTTTGAATGAAAAACAGAAAATTATAATAATTATGTTTTCAAGTAGAGCTTTCTTGAAAATGTGGTTTCTTTCAATGGCAGCATAAAACAATCGGTATCCTCATCTTTCTTCACTTTTTTATTTGATACCTCCCTGATAATATTTGTACAGATGTCTTCAAAATGTACTCTGAAAGAAAAAGAGAATTAATCTGCATGGTACGCATTAATTGTAGCATGTTATATGGATCTGACTTATGAGGTGAAAAATTCAAATGAAAGCAATAAATTGTTTCCTATAACATTTAATCACAGCAGTTTTGATCATATGGTAAGAATTTGAACTAACCGATCTCCATCTTTGTCCAGTTGATTGCACAAGGACTGAATGAACCAAGTTCCACGATGCTTGTCTCTTATTGAACTGAAACCTGGTACAGTAGAACAGAAAAGAAGGAATTCTGGCTCTTGTATGATGGGTTTGGATTTGATAGGACCATCTACTTCTAGGTTGTCATCCATTCTAAAAACTGAAAAGATTTTCCAAAATATACCAGAGATATGAAAAATATCAGTTGGAGACCTTATGAATGGAAGAAATATATATGAAAGTGATCATCACAACCACAAAATTGAATTTTAATTTAAAAATCTATTTAAATTATTCCTTTTGTTCATTTTCAATATATACAGGGTATCCCAAGTTGATTGGCCTATTAGACGTTTATGGAGAACTAATAACGCTATCGTTCTGAAATTTTAGTTGTTAATTCAGCTGGTCCTATTTCTAAAATATTATCACCACAATGGCACTTCCGGTATGTATTATTTCTGGTTTACTTGAAAATTATTGATTTTTTGCTTTTTGAAAAAATTGATATATCCCGAGAACGGCGTGAGCTACCAAAATAATAAAAGGCGTTTTGCAAACAAACCATGCGGGATATAACTCATATCCGACTGAATCTCAGTCAGTATACTGAGATCTCTTTTTTTCTTCTCATATTTCGAAACGAAAAAGCATTGAACGTGCAGGAACCTAAGCCGGCTTTGCCAACTTTAGGTAGGTACGTAAAATTCGTTTTTTCGCCATAACTTGAAATCTCAGGTATGGGCAACAGTTTTTTACGGCCAATCTAATGAATTGAAATGGCTTACAATTTGAAAAATGTAGATTTCGATGTTTCTTAATTTCGAAATGTGAGGCGGAAAAAGAGCACTCTGTGTATATATATATATATATATATATATATATATATATATATATATATATATATATATATATATATATATATATATATATATATATATATATATATATATATATATATATATATATATATATATATATATATATATATATATATTCAACCCCGACGAGTTGCCCATATATCTGTTCATGCAATCAAACTGATTTCATGAAAAATATAAATCCACCACCCGGTAGTAATTAATACCATTGCCAGGCAATGATTATAATCAAAACATATCCTGAAATCATTATATATTAGGATAACGTTAAATGTTATGAAAATATATCAATCTACCAGAATATATACAAACTATAGCATCATCAGACAATGACATCAATGTACCAACGATAGTGTCAGAGGCTTTTTCCCCGGAAAAATCCAGTGTACGGACCTTAGTCAAGTAACACTGAATGTTACTCATTCATAGTTTTCTTTGTTTGGAGTGATGAACGATCGAAAAGAATACTGCTCTGAATATAAATACGATAAATATGTCAGCTAATTGTATTACTTTTATATATACAAATAAATAAAATATGAAATGAGATTCTGAGTAGTATAAACTGAAGAGAAAACCTATGACACTACCTCATTATTTTTTCGGAAAGAAACCTACGAAGAATATTACAAGATTTGATGACTGTTATCTTCTGTAACTGTTCAAACAATTTTTTTTCATACCCAAAATCTTAATATTTTTGTGAAGATTTCTAGGAGTAACACCTGTTGTTGAAATAATAATCGGTAGAATAAATATTTTTTCTTTTTCCACATTTTTTAATCTCGTCGCCAAGCATCATATATTTAGAAATTTTTCATTGTATTTATTTTGTATATTATGTGTGTCGGGTATAGCAATATCAATTATATATGTTATTCGATTCTGTTTATCAGTAAGAATGATATCTGGCCTATTGTGTTTTACAGCTCTGTTGCATAGAATTGTTTTATCAAAATAAAGTTTATATTTCTCATTTTCACAAATAATCTCAGGTTCATATTTGTAACATTTTTTTCCAACGTGGATAACAAGTCGCGACACATCCATACTATTATTCCATCCACATCTTTGAAAATCAGCCATAATAATATTGTTTAACTGCAATTGCTGCATTTGTTTCTAATCTACATCACTGAGACCTTATAGATAAGAGTTGTTTGCCTCCCAATTCCCAATTTGCCAAAATTGACAGCCTGAATAATTTTATCCATATAATCTTTTCTTTTTTTTCTCGCCTTAACATAAAGTGTCAATAAAAGTTCTCTCTCATCATTTGAAATGGATTTGCATCAACTAACGGCCACAAGTATTCAAATTCTCATTTATTTCTTGAACTTCGATTTATCTGTCTCGCTTGCATCGAAAACTCCTGAACCGTCATTTATTAGAGTCGTGTTTAAGTTCATTTTCCCATCGGAATTTATATCACTCTGATAGATAGAATTAGTATCTACTAAAATGGAATGGAATAGTTCAACTTCACGATATTATCGCCATTTCAATGGTATAATAATATCATAATGTACAATCTACGAAATTATGAATTCCGGCCAAAATCTTGTATTCTATAAATACTGTCTGCCTTTGGTGTTACGAGGTTCGAAAATACTCAGCACTTTTTTTTAATGGTGAATTTGGGTACAACAAATCTTGTTGATTGTTGATCTCACTATTTTGGGGCAATTACACCATAACTACCTCACTGCAAATTGTCAAATTGATTATGTGAAGGGATTGTTGAACCATAACAAGCAAAATGCGCTCTATGCAGTGGCTTAAGGAAGAGCATTTTCATTGAATGGCAGTTTTCTAGATATTCATCTCTTAGAAAAGAGTTCTTAGAAATTCAATGTAATAGGTTGTTTTTCGGAATTACGTTTCTTGATCTTTAGGCTGTTGCATTCGCCAGTTAAGGTATTTTAATTTTATTGTGTAAAATAAAAAAAATCGATGAATTCCTTAATTAAAATGATTTATCTTTTAGGTAAGAATAAATACAACTGCATCATATCTTATTTGTATAAACCATATTTCTTCCATAAATAAGATTTTCAGATTTCTACAGCATCAATATGTGAAAATAAAAATCTCTCAAAAATATTTTTTAGCTACTCAATCAAGAATTGGGAAGAAGAGTAACTTACTTTTTTTGAGGACAGGCCCTTGACATGATTGCAGAATAAGAACCTTGGGCACTTTATATAGCTTTGTGTGACACATTATTTCAATTATCTCTGAGATCTCTACCATGCAACTATTGCAACCAAATACAACTCCTGAAACACAATTATTTAGTAAAAGTTCTAATTACCTCAGCAATAAAATACTACCTTCATCTCCATGAGACAATATGAATATAAATAAGCAAGAGCAATTTTTTTCATCGATTTGGTTCACTACCCGTTTTAGTTCGCTGATAATTTTCAAATGAGTGAGATTTCTTGCAACTTCAACTTGGAAACGCCTTTGTTTAAAAGTTTTTTTGAGTGTATCTTTGTCTCTGGAAGTTCCTACTCTTGGATGTAATTGTTCTTTAGACACTATTTCTGGCAAAAGATGCTGAAATTTCAATTTGCACATAAAACACATTTTGGCTAAATTTAGAATTCAAAATTAATCAATAAATGACTAATGATGGGAAATCAAATCTTTCAATTCTTGTCTCATTCAGTTGGCAATACTAATGAACCCGTTTTTTCTGTTTATTGATCCATAAAGGTTTTGAGAAAGGTACATGCATTGATATACACCAGCATATGAACGGTACAGAATAAAAAAAAATTTATAGCTAAGAACTAGGAATGTTCCAAGCATATTAGCATACTCTGAAGAGAACTGAGAACTCCACACAATGGTTTGTTTGAATACTCTACCTATATAGAACTAAATGTATTTTTCAGCGTGTTCCGGATTTTAATGACATTGAACAAAATTTATATCAGGATTTGAATAAATATTCCCCATATTAATTCACTTCACATAATATTTAATCATATAACATGTATTTGTCAATAGTGAAATTTTTGAGTTGATTTGGGTTGAATAAAAGTACTTTGTATGCTGTTAATGAAGATTTAGAGACTTTTCTCCATGTGTGAATTATCAAGTGTGTTACATTTGAAATTGGTAGATTGCTAACAGTCTGTTATCTGTCATTGTTTCTATTGAAAGAGCATATTCAAGACCCGCTCCAAATAGAACCCATGCCATGCACAGCACTCGTTGTGCGTGGCATGAAAACGTGCGGCGAGTACGAACTTGTCCATGCATGGGTCGCAACTGAGTGGAATAGCCGTAAACTGGATCCAATATATGGTGAAATGTGATAAACAGTACCTCCTTTGCATGGGTAGTGCATGTGCTGGTCGTAACATGATACATACTGCTTTTTTTAACACGCACTATATTTTCGACAATTACATTTAGTTAGAATGATATTATTTCTTTTAACAGTTCATGTACTTCACTAAACCGTTTCCTGGTTAGGTGGAAACTATTTCTGAAAAGACTATCTCAAACTCATTGAAATAGGTTGATCTCATCGTAGGTACTCATTCTAGCTGAACACAAATTTTTGTATCTTTCTTTCTCTTCACTTTATGACATTCTGACTCCAGAAGTTCCATCGACTTGGTTGACAATAACTGAGTTCGGCATACGGTACTCTGATACTATACATACTGATGGACATGTACTTTGCGTGGGTTCAATTTGCAACAGGCTTTAGTGGGTTCAATATCAGTTATCGTTATCTATGATACTATGAGATGCAAAAGCGTGATATTCATAAAAAGTCTTGTTAGGGCTGTCAATTGCTACAAATAATTATAAATGTGAAATGAATGTGGCATAGAATTAATGCGCAAAACATTTGGAACGTTAGTATTTATTGAAATTGTATTGAGTATTATTATATGGATATGAAATATGGGCCCTGTGCCAGAAATTGAATAAGACATAAGCTAAAGAGAGAAAAATCAAACGAAGAAAATAGTGGCATGTTGAAACACAATTTTAAAGAGAAAAACGAAATTCATTGGACACCATGTTTGGTACAACATTATATTTGAGGGGAAAATCAAACCAGGATCCAAAAGACGACTACGGCCATACTATTTTAAGAACGAATGCAACAGTTTCTCACAGATGCAGTCTTTCGCGATAAACAAAGAGACAAAGCGTTAAGTTTTGGACAACATGAAATTATGATTTGTTTATTAATTTTACGACATGCAGGCCTACTATTAAAATAAACTTTCGCCTCTTTTCTTCATAGATATATATTTTAGAACGTTATATATATTTATTGTTTACTTAGTTCTATTATATCCTTTTGAATGCATTATTTCTCCTCGGGGCAGAATTATAGAGAGAAAATCAGTAAAATAGTTTACAGTATATCTAGTTCGTTTGCGTTCAATGAATTAAAGTTTGTAGTGCAATATGTAATATGAGTATTTCTATGAAACATCTATATGTGTGATAACTTTATATATAATACAAACCTTATATTTTTCATCTGTTTCGTGTAAAAATTTTCTTGATTGATTATGAAGCATATTCTATTTCCTGTCATATCAAAATATTATCACCAACCATTTCCGTATAAGCAGTAGCATGAACTTTATGTTGTTCTGAAATCCGAGCATTATCCTGTGATGAATTCGAAAATCTACTTTCTGCCAAGGAGATATCCATGTCACTTTGTAGTTGTGAAATAGATTCATCTGTTATGTTTATATTTGTTTTTCATCTTTGAGTTTATGTTCTTTCATATTATTATAGGATACTTTTACTTTGGTTGGTTCATTTCCTTCTACATAAAGAGTGTTCATCCAATCACATACATCTTCAAAGCCCATCACTTTGAATATTTTAGAACAATTTTTCATATTTGTATGAGAAATATAATCTACTTTTAAGAAATATGAAAGATACATTTCCATATAAGAATATTCGTTGAATTTCAGTCCTCTTTTAATGAAATCTTTTCTTATATATTCCAGAAAAATTTTCTGTTCTTCTTCATTCAATTGTTCGCAAACAAGATAAAGAATTTTTCTGTATTGACTGATATATTTAGATGTAAAATAATAAAATGGATGAAATTCTAAGATTAAATCAGGTTTTGTGAAACCTGAAATATAAATCATATTCTTCATTAGATATTTTCGTTCACTTCCAACTTTTAAACTATAATATATTGAAAAAGTTTCCACATAAAATATATCTTCATTTTCATAATACTTCAAACATAAAAGTAAATATAACTCAATATAAATATTAAAAATAAAACCTAAAATTTATATTAGTAATTAAATAATATCCTAGTCTTGGATAAGATTGAAATTTCAATGTAATTTAATGATATGATTATGGAAAGAGCATTGTGAAACAAGGTACTTGAAAATATATAAGGTTGAGGTAAATATCTGTGGGTGCATGACAAACTAAAGAATCATCAAGTAATCTTTTCTATGCAAATTTAAAACGGCTCGGCAATCGGTCACTCCATATCGCATGAATTCACGCTGAAAATGGGCTTAAACCTTCCTTCTCAAAATATGGCTACCCAAAGTGGAGAAACAAAATGTGGTTTTTAATTTTTTTTCTGGAAATCCTGAAGAAATCTCCAGTTTAACATGGGCTTTTATGTCAGTAATCATTCATCGATCTACCTTTTCTGAAAATGGAAACTTGAACCTCTTTTAGTTTTTTCATTAGATTTTTGGACAGAATAATTTTACCATGAAAACATTATTTTCTCAAGCCTTTTTTATCTCTTGAATTTATCTCGAAAAGTGCATATTTTTTCAGAATAATATTAATTATGCAAGCGACTGCAATCAAAATTTGAGAACTCGGAAAACTTCTAATAGGCTGCTGTCGTGTATTATTATTCTCAAGGATTTTTATTTTTACCTGGTATCAGGTGAGTTGTTGGTGGTTTGTATTCAATTCAATGAGTAGAATTTAAAGTTCTTTATCTTATAAGATGCATCCATATTTTGATTATGAACTAGCTGACATGCCTTATGTTTACGAATTATGTGGTGAAAACACAGCATAAGCCAGACACTTATATGCAGATAGATTCCCTCAACGAAATTCACCAAATAAAAAACTTTTGCTACCATTCATGCAAGAAGATACGTATCTGGAAGTTTCAAATTCAATGTGCATAAAACTGGATTACTATATCAGTTAAATTTGCAGAATTGGATGAACAAGTCCTGCATATTAGCGATGAACAACCAGAAATAAGTACAAAATCAACATGTACACATGTCAGCAAGATTTCGAAAAAAACAATCGTTCCACCCATACCCCATCCAAAGAGTTCACACTCCTTTACAGTTCAATTTTCTTCCCAGAGTGGCATTTTACCAATAATTCTTAGCTCAAATGGTGCCAAAAAATTCTCTTGACAGAAGGCAGACATTTGTAAAGTTTTTCTCTAAATGTTTAAATAAGAAAATTGGGTGATTTCATGATGGCAACCAATTTAAGTACATCGTACGCCAATAAATTACATTACTGAGCTTAGAAATCACTTTGCTGACAGTTGTGAATGTATTGAAAATTTTTGATAGTTCATCAATCTCTTAGATGATGTAAAGCATGCTTTGATGCTGAAGGAGGGCATTTCCAACAGTTTATTAAATTTTTCCATTTGTTAATATAAAATAGAATAAAATACCACTACTTTTCATAAAATCATTATTTTTCTTCGATTCCGAGTTTCTTGAAATTTTAGTTACAGGTGCATAAATCATTTTTATCTCACAAAAAAACTTTTTCGTGTTTTTTTGTTTGTTTTTTTATTTTGAAGAAAGATACAAGAGATGAAAACGTTCTCCATTTGAATGGGGCTCAAGAGACAATAATTATTTCATGTTCAAATTATACTGTAAAAAATTTCTATTGAAAAAACGTGAAGGGGTTGCGAATTTCATGACTGCCAGAAACAGTGGATGAATAAACAAAATGGAGGTGAAAGACCTGGGGATTTTTGCAGAATTTCAAGAAAAAAATTAAAAACCTCATTTTGTATATTGACTTTGAGCATCCATATCTTTACTATGAGGCTGAGTAACAAGTCGGTGAATACATGATGAAAAAGTATGAAGCAGAACACTAAATTCTCTTCCAAATCATATACAAGTATCTTACAGAATACCAGAAAGTTCCTTCTTCCCTCTGCAGAAAATATAAAAAATTTAAACATTAAAATATTTCTTCATTGATTACAATTGAAAATAAATTATAAATATACGTATAATTAGTTTTTAACAAATGATAATGACTCATTCTTTCTAAGACCAACATAATAAATTTCAAAATATTAGTACGTATTTTTACTTGGTCGTACTTTATTGTAAACGTGAATCTCATTTGAGTAAATATACAAAAACAGTTCAAATGATCAAAATACACTTATTGTAATAAACATTTAAAAAACGAATAATCAGTGATGAACTTACCATATTGCTTTGGTATTTGAAAATTTTTATTATTGCAAGAGCTTCTAAAAGCTTTATTTGCCATTTAATGTTTTTAGCCATCTCTCTTCTACCCCATTCATAAAGGTTAATACTATCAAGGCAATCTTGATTATTTTCACTCAAAAGAAAAATCAGGGATACCTAAAATATAGTTAAGGATCAACAATTTTGTTTACTCATTTCACATACAACATTCTACTTTTTCATACTCTTCTAAATTTGACTCCATCTCTCTTACATCAGACAAAGTTATGCAAACTGGACGTTGAGAGAGGGTCGAATGTAAAATGGTTCCATCTGAGTCTAGAGAAATATCATCTAAAAATCAAAAGAAGCAGAAGTCAATTATTTATTAGGTATGTATGTACTCTATCAATTCAACCATAGTATGTATACCATAACTATCCCTAGTAAGTGTTATGTACCTATCATTAAAGGTGCAAACTTCCAATATCCATTAACGAAATATTCAGATTATCTACTGTATTGTCATCACATCATTTGTACTTTCCCAAAACACCAATTTAACAATTATAATTACAACCTTTCTCGTCACATATTTTCTAAATCCGAATATTTCTAGTAAACTTGTCAGTTTTAAAAAGTCTCAATTAAGTAGCATTTTGTATACAAGGTACCTGTGTAACTATTAGAAGTAAGTCATTCATAAGTCTGTCTGAATTCTCAACTCTACGATATATTAAACATACAATAGTATAACAATTCACAGATATCCTGCAGTTTCGCTCAGTTATAATAAAACAGTGTTAAACCAACATAGAATATTTCCTTTCAAGAACCACACCTGGCATAACATAAGATTTACTTCCCAAAATGATTCATTACCAAAATTTTGCAAAGAATCTTAAATTTACCACTTTTTTAACTGAATCAGATGGCTCAAGTCGAAAGTACTTTATGGATATATTTCAGAAAATTGAAAATTCCTCATTCTGTGAAATTAGTCAAATTAGATAATAATAAACAGGAATAATTACTACTGATTAAAAACACACAACAGTTGGTGAATCAGAAATTCGTTATTTTTACTAATTAATCTATACACAGTTTTTTCGAGTGGAAAAACCAAAATTTTCAGTTTTGAATTTTGTCACCAGAAAATATCATTTTGAACTTGCAAATTTAAATTATATAATTATAATGCTTCCGAGATGTAATTAGTTATTGTTTCATATTGATAAGCAATATTGCGAATGCCACATTATTGTTTGCAAAAGCTTATGCGAGTATGTAACATCTGCAGTTGAAACTGAAATACAAATTGAAAAGCTCAGAATTGTTACTTACTCTCTTCTTCAGATACATCAGACGAGCTAAATTCAGGTTCTTGGGGCTTCGCCATCAAGTTCCCCATGATTAAAGGTAGAAAAAAATAATCAAAATAACTACTGTAAAACAATAACTTTATTTCATTGTTATTATTTCATTTCTATATCTTCTGTCCCTCATTCATTGTCAATGTCATCTCTGTTCTGTCATTCTGTGACAGAACATGTCATAACTCATAACAGTAAAAGCTTCAAATATGAAATTATGATATACAAATGGTGATATCATGAGCTATCTACTAACACACCTTTCCAATTAATTTCAGATGTAAATGTGGTTCCCTGTGCATGTACTTAGACTCGCAAAAGCCTTACGCCTACGAATAAAATTCTTCATCTTAAAGGAAATTGAAATTAAAATAATGATAGACAGGAATATTTAACAAAGTCAACACTAAGAGTGAAGCAGAATAGATATCGTCTAGACTCCTGAAGCCTCCAGGATCTGCTTCATGAACTTAATAGAAACAAAGCTGATCAAGCAGTTAAATCATTGGTTTTGGGCGTATGGTTTTCCCTTGCCCATGATTCACCTATTCAGTCCAGAGGCAATAGGGCTTAGAGTAGCTGTGGATATAGAACAACAATAACAAAAACAACACTAACACTAAAGCTATAGGTTGAAACAAAGATAATTTATATACACTTTTATACTTAATCCATTGGTGAAAGTACAACTCCTAACCCCACATGGCTACCATTTCGCTAATTACTACATGTTCTGTGATTACTGATGACTACTTTGTCGATGCTACAATTACAATTGATACTTTCGTTGGCAGATGTGAGAGCTCTGGGAACGCACCCTTAGTTTCTGACTGGGTAGCGGCAAGATTAGTGTGCAAGCATGTAGGGATATGCAAAGCCTTTGTGCTCGGTTCAAATCCGAGTTCGAGTCATGGATTCTGTCCTTGAAAAAAATTTAACGAAGGTGACATTATTGTGTGTTTCACAGGAAGAAACAGACTATTCGAAAATTTCATCAACAACCTGCACACAAAAATAAAATTCACCTATGATATAGAACAGAACAATTCCATCAATTTTCTGGATCTAACAATAAATACCAGTTTTCAATTTATCATAAACCTATACATAGAGACAGAGTAGATGGCCCTACGGTTAAACCCTTAACCATTGAAGACCAGATAACTTGAAACTTGTAATCCAGAGTGCAGAGTGGTGGCAGTTATATTGAGTGATTCGGAGTCCACTATAAACTGTAGATCCTTGAACAAAACAAAAAACAGAAACACCCTTAGGTTAGGTTAGATCCTAGTCATTTGAGGACAGTTCTGTGGCTTAGAGAGAATTAACACTTAGCAGCGATTTTCTGTCTCAGTTTAGGACAACAGAGCGTTTAGCTTTTGGAGCTATTCAATCGCAATTCAACTCCCACAGGTAAATAAGCGAAAGGAGCTATACTTACTCAACTCCAAAAATTGCCGCTAGTTGCTGTTGCGATTGCAGGAGCAATCGCGTTTTGTTGTTTCTACAATAAATTCGCAAAATGGGCTCAGCTGCATAAAAGACGAATGCAAGAACACCAGTTAAACGCGAAAATTCACACCTCTATTTGACCCAGGTAATCTTTGTAATAAATTATTCCTGGTTTTCTGGTTTTCATCTTTTGACTCAATTATCGATGTGAGTTTTGTTAATCAATTAATAGTCCAGAGTAAAATAGATATTTAGGAGAGAATTCGATCAGTGGAGGAACTCAAAAATACCCAATTGTCAACTCATGTGATGTAGTTGGTAACGATTGCAGCCATAAGGTGAAGATTTGAAATTAACATAAGAAAATTAAATATTTTGTTTTCAATTTGAGAGATAACAGTAATTATGCTTTGTAAACATGAATATTTCTTTCAATTTCTACCAATTACATGTTCACATTAAAGTTAGGCAGATAATAATGATATATTCAATCTAAATTACCACCTCATTCAGCTAATTGTTTTATGTTAAATTTCTAGGATAATTTTTATTTTATTTTTTATTTTTATTTATTGATACAAGCTCAACAGGATTACTCCCAATTACAGAGCCGAACAAGTATAGACAAATTAGCTCAAACCTAAAAAACAGATTTAAAAAAAAACATTCAAAAACAATGACATAAAATGCCTTGATAATGCAAACTCAAATAATAGAAATACACACCAAACAATCAAAACAATTTAAGTGCGTGAATTAAGTTTTGCTAATAGGTTTCTTTTGAATGTAGCTTGAGAATGACAGACCAACCGAAAAGACCACCGTGTTGAAATAGTGACAGCTTCGATTGATAGGTGAGTTGAAGAAAACATCCATAACAGCTCCAACGACATAAAAAGTGATATTGCCTCTGCCAGCGAGCCTGGGTACCAAAAACATCAGTCTGTCAAGCAGATACGAACAACAGATGGAGTTATTCAGAAGTCCATACAAAAACATGCAGCACAAATATTTCCTTCTAATTTGAAGTTCCAACACAGAAAAACGATCGGTTAACAGAAAACCTGGCATTCCTTGGATAGGATATACTCCATCTTGTTTGTATGCCAGGTACCTTAGGAAGGTTCTCTGGACGCTTTCCAATGCAATTTTATATTTCACATAGTATGGATCCCAGATAACACAGGCATATTCCAATCTAGACCGAACGAAAGCGAAATACAGAACCCTGAGAACAGCTGTGTTCCGGAAGCTCTTGGAATTCCTCAGAATAAAACCCAACATTTTTCTTGCTCGCAGAACATCACCTATATGGTCCCGGAACGACCATTTCGAGTCGAGAAGCACTCCGAGATCACGAGAACAGAAAACACGTTCAAGCCGTGAGCCCGCCACCGAATAAGGAAAGAAATGTGGCAACTGTTTGCGCGTAATTGACATGTACTTGCAGGCAGTTTGTTTTCTAAACACCACTGATGTATCATCAGCAACTCTCCTTGAAGACTCTGACAGTCCCTCATTCGATCTTATTTCTGTGTAAATCTTGAGATCTTCCGCAAAGGCTACGCCCCCCAACGTTTAGCCTCTCAAGTAAGTCATTTACGAAAATTGTGAACAGAAGCGGGCCTAAAACCGACCCCTGAGGGACTCCCGAATGGGCTCCAAAATCCTGGGATCTGAATCCATTGTACATAACATATTGCTTTCGATCACTCAAATATGAATAAAAAAACCTGAGAAGGCTCAGAGGGAACCCTATCTCCTTCATTCTTTTTATTTGAGCAACATGGTTGATGCGATCAAAGGTCTTAGAGAAATCTGTGAAGACCGTGTCAACCTGGCCACCCCGCTTCAAAACCTCGATTACATATTCCGAAAAGCATACAAGATTCGTTACAGTTGATCTACCGACCCTAAAACCATGTTGCCGGTCCGAAATCGATTGGCTCAGCTGGAATGCTACAGATTCATGCAATAGAAGCTCAAAAACCTTTGTAAAGGAGCAAAGCAGGGCCACAGGACGGTAGTTCGTTACATCAGTCCTATCACCGCTCTTGAAGATGGGACAGATTTTCGAGATCCTCCACTAGACGGAAACTGATTGTTCTTTAGGCATAGATTAAAAATTGAACCTAGCGGAGCTACTATCGCCCCTATGATATCCTTTACTATAAACAAGGTATGCCGTCATCCCCAAAACTAGCTTTAGATTTCATATTTTTAGTCACACGCAAAATATCTCGTTACGGTTATTGAGGGAAAAAAAAGAATTCGAGCCTCAACAATCAACCAACCAATAATACTGGATATACCTTTCAATAGTTTTGTAGGTATACTATGAGCCTATGGCTACCCATTCAATAAAATACAAATTTTTTTAGCTTTATCATGGCTAAAATAACAATGTTCTCAATGATCAAATATTCTGAGGCTGAGAAATATACTGTATGCAAACCTCATACAAATCAACCTTGTCTTCAAAGGTTTAATTTGAAAATGAAATCACATTTTTCATAAAATGAATTTAAATATTAGATATATTTTAACATTATATTTAACTTATACTTATTTAACATATTTTTCCATGAATTTCTTATGAAATTCTGACCTTAATGAATCATTTATAAAAACATTTGTTTTCTTTTCAGGTTCACTCCTAGCACAATTTTTAAAGACCACATCATCATCCCATCTTCTCTTAACTTTATGGTCAGTTTTTGCATTTCCAGCTGAATAATGTGTTAGTAAGGGATTACCACTTAAAATATTTTCCATTCTGATCCTTTCTTCCTCTTGTCTTTTTTCTATTTCTTTCTTTGCAATTTCCATAGCTCTTTCTTTTTTAATTTTATTCAACTCTGCTAATAGTGCTTCAGTATCATCTTCACTATCTTCAGAATCTGAATCTTCTTCGAGTGGATCATCTGCATCCAAACTAGCTGCTGGAACTTGATCTATTTTCAATCTTTTGTTTTGATCGGGTCTTGATTTACTGCCAGTTTTAATTTCACGCTCCTCCAGTTCTTTTCTGAAATCTCTTGAACGAGTTTCATCAACAGTACCCTGACCATGTTCTCTGCAAAAATAAAATGAATCCTTATATATTAAATAACAAAGTTATTAGTAATATTGCAAACGATATCGAGGTGATATAAGTGGTAATTCAATTTTTAAAAAATAACAGAAATACTAACCTATATTTTAGTTTAGTGTGCCCTGGTAAATCTCTACTTGAATACTGTCTAGAAATAGCGCTGAGATCCTTTTCATTTCGTCCTTGTCCTCCGCGAGCTGGTTCAAACGTTGGACGTGCTGCCGTTGTCATATTTTAGGACAATTTTTGAATTCGATTGAGACTCCTTATCACAACTTAATAATCTAGACTCTTGATCTCTCACTATAACAATATAGAAAATTGAAGAAGTAAAAAGATATTATTGCCAATCTATTACAAACACACACAACTTCCCTTCCACTGACTGAAGTTAAATTGACATTGACATGACATCGACATCTGAAATCTGAATGACAATTATGACTGACAAGTAAAAAGGCAAGAAGATTATTTTATTCTATGATCAAGAACTATACTTTTTCTTTCAACGTTGTGCTCGGAAACTTCCATATCATAGAGAAACCTAGTTATATCCATCCGATTAGAGCTAGGAATTTATAGGAATTCTCGTCCTCCATTTCATCCTCCACTTCGATCTTACCTAACATATAATTAGTACAGGTTAATGGAGAGCCGAACGAAAAATCTTGGTTTTAGCTCTACAGTATTATTTATTTTAACCAAGTCTGTGAAAAATACGAGTGCAGAAGGCTATCAAAAAGTGGTAACTAAAAGTGGCTCTCTATGCTAGCTATTAGTTTTCAATTTCAAAATGTTCATTGATTACAAGAGGGATAGAAATTCATCTTCTTTTCCTTTTTTATTTTTCTTATCACTTCATCTATACTATGACTGTTTCTCACGGAAGAAAAAATAACCTATACTATTTTTTGCATATTTCAAAATTATTTTCCAGGGAGGATTTAGTACAAATATGAGCTCTATTCTGATATTCTTATGTTGTCAAATACTATTTCACAAGAAAGAAGGGAAAAACTATAATATGTAAAGCCTATGAAAATGTTCAATAAAACATCTGCAAAGGCATTCTCAAACTATGAATATACATGACTTTGATGGGTGAAATTTTAGGGTATTCTAGCAGAACAACAATAGTGAGGGAAAAGTTGTGACAATTTTGAAGCGTGAAATTTTGGCATAATTTGAAAATATCCGGCGCAATATTGAAATCTTACATCCACTAGCCAAAATGTATTTACAATAAATACCCTGCAGTAGCTGCGTACGTGTGAAATATAATGTGAAATATTAATACCAACAAATATTCGTAACTAATGGCGTTATGATAACTTATATGTTTATTTGAAGTTATGCTGGAATCAAAGAATGGGTATCTTATAGATTATTATTCTATTAACTAGAATAGAACTATATTAAGTCTTAATATAGTCTTAATTCATCAATACATGACTCTGCTCTAGGGTTGAAGTTATTTCAACTCTTTTATAATGCTAAATCTTTATCAACCTTTCTTTTTAAGTTACAATTATATTCTGGCTTGTGAGTGTTGAGAGTAACTGAGTTGACCCGCCAATAAGTGAAAAGTGTTGATCAAGTAGTCGAGTTTATGTTTAAAAAGAGCCAAAACATCTTGAAATATGTGAACTCTAAGGTATGCTTTTCGGGGTATTGGTATTCATATACTGATACGGCAAAACAAAACTTCAGTGCCTTGACGATTGAGTCTTGTTGCCATTGCCTTAATTATTTTCCTTTAGGTATTTCACTTGTTTGTTGTTTAAAGAAGTGTTGAAAGCTTTTAGCTCCACATTTTCTAGAGCCATGATTGTAGCATCAAAAGATCTTTAGAGAGAATATCATTGCACTCAATGTTCTCACTTGCTTGCTTAACTTTCTATTTTCTTTGCCTGATGAAGTTATGACCGTTATTGTCATTGCAGCTGTATCCAACATAGGTTGGGATAAAGTCCTCTTATCTCCTCTTCTGTGCCCTTGCAAATATAAATCATCTTATGCCAAGAATTCTCTCAGAATTTTCCATGATTCGATAGATTGATCATATAGCCGTCCGTTAATATTTGAACAACCTTCTTTAAATATTGGCTAAAAATTACCTAAGTTCTGTGATATTGTATATAAGGTAATATTAATGATAATGCACATAAACAAATAAAAAAGGAATATGATTGGTTTTAATTTCCATACCTATCTAAATTATTTGTATATCTTGATTCGAATTGTGATTCTTCAAAATTGCTCTGAAACACAAGAATATAGGTAACATACTGCCGGATTGAATTTCAAAACAATATTACGAAAGAAAAGGGGCATCAAATATATGATTAAAAGGCAGACATGATGAAGAAATTGCTGGTCAAGAAAACCGACGATTATTTTGAATACATTTTCCCTTTTTATTTTTTCAGCAGGAAATCTGAATAAATTAACTTTTCCGGGGTCTATGTTACTGCAATTTATTACCGAGCAACACGGCAATTTGTTTTTCCTTTTATAATACTTTGAAACAAAAACCAACATAAATGACGATTCGAAATTTTTCAATTAGCAAGTTATTGAATGTATAAAATTTCTTTCTGCATATTTCTGTAAAGTAGTCGTCAGAATCTAATTCCAGAAACTAATAAAGAAAGGGAGACTCATAAGAGATCAAGTCAGAAATATAATAAAATTAACTAAAATGTTTCCAAGTTAAAGGAATTTGTTATAATTATTTATTGAGTTAATACCAACCGCTTGCTGAGTTATAAGAAACCAAGTACCTAATATTTTATCGATTACGACTTTTGGAATCCTCAGACACTTTTGAATAACTAAGCGATACTCCCACTACGTTTTCCAGCCATTCAAATAACGCAAATACAATTTTTTTTTAGATTAAGAGGTGGAAATCCTTGAAAAGATGCACCCCGGGACGGCGCCAATGTCATATTTTTACCGAAAAAACTCCTCTTGGAGTTCAAGCTCGTAGGCTATAGTCTCCATGTATAGAGATAAATGGTAGGAGATAGGGAAGATTGACCAAAGTCAAATTTGCTTTCGCGGACGAAGGGCGTAAATAAGAATGTGAACAATTGTAATATATAGCAGTAGATCAGAATACGTACATATTCAGAGCTTCAGTTTCAAATATAATATCAATTAAATTAACATTGTACTCTTTGTCCTGAGGCAAAGCTTGAATGCAAATCGAACGCTGAGTTTTGTTATTATTATCTGATTGTCAATCTCATTGAATGTAAAGTTTTCATCACTTTTTAATTACTTTGGATGCACAAAGAGCTTTGATATTTTCGCAAAATTTTCTTGGTTATTAGCGTAAAAATCAGAGCGGGGATACGAAATAAAATAAGCTAAAACTGATAAACGCCAAAACGAACAGACAGGAACATTAAAGCACATAATAGAATAATGAAATAGTTCAGCAAGGCTTTCTTGAACTACAGTCAAAACCGATTATAACGACATCGTTTACAACGACCGATCGGTTATTACGACCAGATTGTAAGGTCCCGGCCGAATCTTAAGTAAACTATTTAGTAAAGATTCTGCCTATAACAACATCGGATATAGCGACATATCGCTTATAACGAGGAAACGAGGAATTGATATTCATCGACTATAACGACCAACCGCATTTATGCCCTCCATATTACTCCATATTATTACTAAGCATTGAAGTAATATTTAGGCGTATTATTACCTACGCTTTTTCTCTCACCTCATTCGAACCTCTTCCCGGCCATTTGACCTTGCATTTTTATTGTTTAGTGCGCTAACTGACTGCGTGAGTGACAGCTTGATTTATAAGTTTTGCCTTTGATAAGACTGTGTATTTATGCGTTACCATGTCGCAAAAAAAAGAGGAAAGTGTTTATTGAAGAAAAATCTCGTATCATATGGAGATCAGAAAATGGCGAGTCAAATAGTGAAATTGCAAAGGAGTGTGGAGTTTCACATTCTACAATATGTACGATTTGGAAGAATAGAGATAAAATAAAAGTTCTTTTCGATAACAACTGTTTAAAACTTAAACGATCGAGGACAAGTGAACATGAAGTTATGGAAGATGCTTTATTAACATGGTTTAAACATCAGAGGGCAAACAACATCCCAATAAGTGGTCCAATTCTGCAACAAAAAGCCAACGACTTTGCTCGTATTATGGGTAAGGAAAATTTTGAGTGTTCGTCGTCTTGGGTACAACGTTTTCGTGCTCGTTATATTGTGGCAGGAGAAGTTTGCGGTGAAGGGCTGGCGTTCCTGAAGGAGTGAGTGAAGAGTGGCTCTCTCATAAGTGACTTGTGCTGCGCGAAGGATACACACCAGAGTAAATCTTCAATGCTGATGAAACCGGATTTTTTTACAATTTAACCCTTGACAAAACACTTGAATTCAAAGGCGAGGAATGCAAGGGCGGAAAGTTGTCCAAAACAAAAATTACAGTGTTGGTTGCGGCAAGAAAGGCTGGTTCGTGCAAACTTTTGGCGATAGGAAGAGCTAAAAATCCGCGTTGTTTTAAAAACATTCAGTTTTTGCCTGTAACTTATGAAAACAATACTAGGTCCTCAATGATATCGCAAATTTTTGAAAAATGGCTGGGTAGCTGGGATGCAGAATTGAAGTCTGGAGAAAAAAAAATCTTCTCCTAGTAGACAACTGTCCCGCTCACCCTGTAGTCTCCAATCTGAAATTCATAAAGCTTGTGTTTTTATCTCCCAACGTCACCTCTGTTTTACAGCCCATGGACCAGGGTGTGATGAAAGCTTTAAAAACACAATACAGAAAACTTCAAGTGCTATAAATGATACAGAATATTGAAAACGGGAAAGATACAAAAAGTTTTTGTGTTTTGGATGCAATTCTAATTATATCTGAAGCTTGGGAAGAGGTCACACAGACCACTATAGCCAACTGCTTTTGCCACGCAGGTTCCAAAGATCTCTCTCCATTACAAGCGGAGGACGACGATGATATTCCGCTAACGAGAATGATACGATCTCCCACAGATGAAGACGACAACGTACCACTCGCTCAATTGGTTACTCAGTTGCAAAGATCTGCTGGTACAGAACAAAGAATTGAGATAGAGGAATTTATTGGAATAGACAACAGTGCCGCTGTGTGCGACTTAGCTACGGAGGAAGAAATTCTTGCAGAAGCTGAAAGTAACAATCGTAACGCTGACGAAGAAAACGAAGACCAGCAAGACCCTGAAGAACAGTTTAGGCCAACAACAATTTCCGAGGCTCTTAGCGCTATAACAGTTTTGCAAAAATTTGTTACCTTTAACGACCAGTTTAATATTGATAATACTCATAACTTGAGGAGTATGAAACGTAAAATGCAAAACATATTTGGGAGTGGGCTTAAAAAAACAGAATAAAATGACTGATTTCTTCAAAAACTAGTGTAAGTCTTATAGTTCAGCTAAGTACATCTTGTACTTAGTAGTACAATATTTCATTCTATATTAGATATATATGTACTTATGATAATTTAACTACATACTTATGCTATGTATTGCCTATAACAACTATCGGATATAACGTCGGAAACTACACGGTCCCGAATTTTACTTCTGTGCTTTATAGTTATATTTGTAAACAAAATATATAGTATTTATGTTAATTCGAGAATTCCCAGATAAATAGAGAATGATAACGTCCTATATTGCCATAGGAATAGATATTTAATTTTTACTTTGGAAATCAAAAGAAGAGATTATTTCCAGGAATGTCCATTACATGGGTAGTTATATATATATATATATATATATATATATATATATATATATATATATATATATATATATATATATATATATATATATATATATATATATATATATATATATCGCGGGCGCACACATTTGCAGCTGCCCGCAAAAATCTATTGCAGCTCACAGGCCGAGTTTACGAGTGCTCTGATCCACTTGGAGTTCTGTATGTTTGAAGCCAAGTTAACCGAAGATCGTAATAAGTGTTGCCTGAATACTTACAAACAAATCGAGAATTTTATGAGTTAACATAGGACACTTCATTCCTCGTATAGGACGCCTGCGGGTCTGAAACCCGTTTTCGAGGAATCAACAACGACCCACACTTTCAATAATTATGTATTTTACAAATCAACCTCAGTCAACATTTGTCTAGAAGACATAACAGACTGCTGTGCGCCAATCTTGTACTTTAGTGTATTTAAATTTTAGACGTTTCGTTGTGAACAATTCCGACGGATAACATGAAAAAGGCGGTTATATCCATAATTTTGTTTCACCTAAGCGTAAATGTTCTTTTAAATGTAAAACTCACCTATTGTTTACGACCTTCCGGATTCTACAGTGACAATGAATTCGATCAGACAGAAATTGACTGGTCTATGACCAAGCAGGAAAAACGAGAAATGGAAATGGAACTATTGAATTTGTTAGGATTACCTTACCGACCCCAAAAAATTAATGAATCCCATATAAGGAAAGCCGCCCCAAGATTCATGTTGGATGTATATAAATCGCTTATGGAGGAAGAAAATGATGAGAATTACAGGTCAAAACGCAGCATCGGCAATTTGGATTTGAATTTGAGTGAAAAAAATGCTATAGATGAAAGCGATGTAATTATGACGATAGAATCTGTTGGTAAGTTCTATTGTTTTGGTTAGTATTTTTCTTAAATGCCTTTATGGAATTGATTAGTATTACATTCATTAGGGTTGAATATGCTCTTTAAAATAATATTTTTCTACAAATTATCTATACAAGTTTTTCCTCATGTAGTGACAAAAAATATATACTCCCCTGTATAATAATATTGCATAAGTTTTCTAGAATAGCAGCTGTTTCTGAAAATTGTGACGATTTGATTGATTGGTTGGTTTCTTAGTCATTGTTAATATTCAGAAAATTTATCTAACTCTTCTTGCATTGGAGTTTCAATGCTTTTTTCTCAGGGTGTACGAGATGATCATGAGCGAGCGAAATGAAAAGAAGCAATTTCTTTAGTCTATTTTGTATTTGTAAATATACTTCCTTTCTCTATCAAATTCTGAACTTCTCAATGTTTGAGAATGAACATTTTTTTAGAGATTTTTTTTACAATCGCAATTTGTCCATACCGGAAATATATGTAATTAGGCAGCAATCAAGTTAAAAAAATTGCTGATTGGTAAAACTAGTGTGTAGATAAACGCATTTTTTCGTGGTAAAACGATTTTAGTCGACACGAGCTATCTACCACTACGGTAGAACGCATTTTCCACACGCCTGGAAGTAAGCCCGGAATCAAGTTTAAGAATAATTTTTGCTGTGCGTAATGAGACGAATCTAGTGGGTGCATAATATCTTTTAGTAACTGGTGTAACGATTTTCGTTGAATCAAACATTTTTCCACACCAAGAATGCATTTTTAGAGTGCCAAGATAGCCTAGAATAAAGTTGAAAAAATTCTGCTACGTGTAGTAAAACGGGTAGATAAATGCATTTTTTAAGCGATAAAATGATTCCAGTTGAGGGAGCATTTTCCACTTCTGAAATGCATATTTTTACGATGGTTCATATACTTGTTAACCAGAAAGCGGTTTCGTCACTACGCTACGAAAATTCCATCATCCTGCAAACTGAGATGTGTACTAAATGCACTATATGATTCTGAAAACATCAGTTATACAAATAATTGGATTAACAAATCAATACTGCAGAAAGGTTTTATCATTAGGGTGTTACTTTGCTATCATTTTAATTATAAGTTTCTGAATTATAGCGCTACCGGTCTGTGATTTTGCATAGTGCATTTTCAGGATTTAAGGAAGGAATATGTCAATATTTTCGAGAACAAAATAACTGTGTAATGCTACCTACAGATTAGTATCACTTCACTCTACCCTGAATATCGATCATTTTGAGATATGAGCACGGAAATTCACTTTTTGAATACCCATGAAGTTGTTTAACAAGTTTTGCTAGAGAGTATGCTCATAAACAAATCGAAACATCAAGAAAAATGTCAATCGTTAATTCTCTGTAGAGGCTTAAGAAATGGTGAAGACTATAAATATCTATTTATGGTAGGAACTGAACAACTCATCAAAGGGCAATAAAAAGTTAGAATGAAAATAGAAAAACTAAAATTAAGGTAAAAAATTCTTTAAAACAAGCTTTTATTTGAATGCGCTAAAACGAAAAAAATAAACTTTTACACTAAAACGTTTGCTCTTAACTTATAAATAAAGTAGTTTCAAATTTAATACGTTTGACACAATTTATATGTTATAATATAAAAGCTTGTCGCGAGATATAAGTAGGAGAAAGCGGGGGAATTACGCGCAGCTAAGGAAAAAGGTTCGGTAAAATTTATCTGAGCGTAGAAAAATCTTCAAAATTTTTTCAGGTAAGGATACATATTCCCTTCATTTGTTACACTACTAGAGAAAAAATTACAGCTAACGACATAAAGAATACAAAACATAATTCATGAGTACCCGATTATGCGGAAGTACCCCACATGTTCGGTAATACCGCGCCATGGGGTAACTCTGCGCAGATGAGAAAAATTTGAAACGACCACAAAATATAAATTTCTATTAACAGAAACGAAAAATACAAATTTTCTAGAAGAGACAACTGAAAAAGGAATGATGTTTGAAATAATGTTTTTAACGTTTAGTCATATTCAATTTTTTTGTCCTAATTTTAGACACAAATCACATGTGTAGTTGACTGCTGATTCCCAACCACTACATTCTGCGTGAGACCAAAATGAACAGATAACACAGCGATACCAAATTTCCTTGTCACATCCGAACTCACCACAAACGATGCAAACATCTAAATCATGGGATAGATCGGCATCAATATCATCGAGTTCATCATCGTCACATAATTGACCATCATCACAATTTTCAGATTCCGAATCATCAAATTGAAGTTTTCTCACACCTGGTTTTTTAGTTAAGCGTGTTTTTTGGTACAATGGGTTTTCCACTCTTTCAGGCTTTTTCTTTCCATTCTTTTCCTTTTTTATTTCTTTATCTTCTTTCTTCAGATTTCTTTTCTCCTGTTTTTTTCTCTTATACCTATTTCAGAGGTGTAGATGTAAATATCTCAGAATGTTGCTTTGCACGTGATTTGTTAGTTTGATTTGTTTTCAATATTGGAACTGGTACTAGAGTTTCTATGAGCACATCTAATCCTTTATTTGTTTCCGATGATCCAGGTATCAAATCAAGTGGAGTTTCAATATTGACTTCCGTTTCCTTCAAATTGATAGGTATTTCGATCGCTGTGGAATCAGAAGGTTCATTTGGACCAAAGTCATCTTCAGAAAATTTGTTCGGTTCAAAGGGCCATATTCCTGCAGTACGAAAGCCAGATATGCCTTTATCCATTGTTGCAACTTTCACATATGCTTTATCAAAAATAGCAGCAAGTTCATAATGGGTAATTATTTCATGGCCATGAGTTCTGAGGTATAAGTCACATTCTCGCTTCAAAGAATTTTTAAGTGACCCGAAAAAGGTTGAGTCGAGTGGTTGCAACTTGTGGGATGTATTGGGAGGTAGGGATACCATGACAATGCCACGACTTCTGCAAAAGTTGTGTATATCTAAGAAAATATGGCTCCCATAGTTATCCAAGATAAGGAGGCATATTATGGAATCTGGAACAATTATGATTTATTTGAAAAAATTATCCGCTTGGGGTAACACCGCGCAGCTCCGGTATAACCCCAGCCAGCATCGAATCACATAACCTATTCATAGTCGATAACAAACTTATTATATTTGAATGTAAATAGCAGGCTAATTATTTAGATATAACAAGTGAAATCTGTATGCGAAATTTATATAAAACACAATTAATATTGGACACTTACCCCTTATTTAAGTTTGAATCGAAATTACTTGGAAACGATCGAAAACACACCACTCACCATAGCATATAAACACATTGTGCAATTCAGCCAGCAGTAACAGCGGTTATTCGGGAGTTTACTAGTACGTGGCACCACAACTCTGGAGCTTAAAAATCTATTTGGTGGCTGCGATAAGATTGTGCGCGGTATTACCCAAGGCACGGTATTCCCCCGCTTTCCCCTACTCGTATTTACTCTCTTAGTTTTAAAATTTCAAATAGGCAGTAAATAAATACGGATACTTATATCTCGCGACAAGCTTTCATATTATAACATATAAATTGTGTCAAATGTGTTAAATTTGAAATGACGTAAGTTAACAGTGAAAGTTTTACTGTAAAAGTTCATTTTTTTCTTTTTAGCGCATTTAAATAAAAGCTTGTTTTTAAAGAATTTTTTTACCTTAATTTTATTTTTCCTAATTATTCTTGGCAAGTACTTTCATTTGATATCCGTAGAAAGAAAATTGTCCGCCATTTTGGGTGTTCCCCCATATTGGATTAAGAGTGACGTCACATTATTTTTCTAATTATTCTTGGCAAGCCCTTTTATTTGATACCCATATTGTAGGAGTGCATTGAAAATAATGGTTCCGCCATCTTGGGTACGCCGCCATGTTGGATTTAGAATGACGTCACAGACTTAATCATGCATTGTCATCCAAACTAAACGTGTATAAAAAATTTCATCTCAATCGATTGAGGGCAAGTGCCTCAAAATTGAGTTTTTTTTTCACCCGAACATACATACATACATACATTGCAAGTTAATAAGAGCTTGTAGGCATAACAATTCTAGTTGGAAATTTAAGAAACAGTCTTATGATTTATAGTCCTCGAGATTATCATTGAATTTGAAAACACCTCTTCTCCGCTCTCTGTAGCAAAGCCATTAAGTTTTCTTCTCATTGGCGAAAAGTATTTGGATACATGAAAAAGAACTGATTTCTTCTTTTTTCACAAAAAATTCACGATTATCTAGGCGGCGAGATTCACGTTACTGCGCTACAAAGAGTTTATTTTTTTGATAGCTAGAGCTATCACAACGAAATCGCCGATCTTCAGGATTTTTATTTCTAACTCACTCGAATCGATTGCGTTGCTTCTGTTCTGAGTTACTGTCTTCTGGCTTATTGACTTTGTAGCTTAAATTACTTGCTCCTCTCCTAATATCACTGCCGTGGTCGTCGTCAGTGTCTTCTTCGTTCCAGTTAAGCACCGACTTTCCTGTGTGAACCTCAATATTTGTTTGCTGTTCTTGGTTTGAATGTTGAAGCACGGGATCTTATATCCTGAAGGTGATTCAATAACGTGCCACTCAAATTTTCTTTCAGGTTATTTTTTTGACCTTGGTAGGCGTTTCAAAACCTAAAGTCTCTCTAGAGCTATTATCCTTTGTAGTATTTTTAATGATTGTTTTCATGTTTAACTCAACATGTGGTTGGAATTTTTTCCCAGATCTTTTTAACTGCTCACAGTATCTGTCATTTGAAAGTTGTGTCAAGACGATAAAACTCAAATCTTATTTGATTTCTTCAACACTCAGTTGTCCCATCCATATTGAGATGAGGTGATAGATTGTTACCGATTATTATTGTTTGTTCAGGTCTCGACTCGTCCATGGTACAACTATAGTTTGAAACCAATCCACAAATGTTACAATATCAAACCATTCAAATTTTGTTGTATTGTACCTTGTACCTACCTTGTATAATACGTAAGGTGCAAGAAGCTCCGATATCCTTGTGATGGCAAACATAATTGAAATTGATGCTTTCGAAGTGCTCAGAAATTCACATTCCGCGGCTGAAAATCCATTGAACCACGATCTTTTTTGATCAGCTTTTTTAGCTTTCACATTTTTTATGTTTTGGCAGCTTCAAGTCTATTCTAAAAAATTCAAACAACAATCTCTTCTAGGTAAAGTATCATCAAGTATGGGGACTACCCCCATTTTTCTCTAAATACACTCCTCATAAAAATTGTTGCAACACCCTACTTGTACTGACGTTTCTGATATCTCCCGGTTGTTTTGATACTCTTAGCATCGGCTTGAGACTGGAACCTGAAATTGTTGAGGATTTAATTCATTTTATTATTAGCATAATTCACTTGCGCTCAAGTATAGAAATGAATGTTGTGACACAACTTTTATATACTTCCATGTTGTATCAGTCAACTTCTTGATGTACAATTCCGGTTTTCTGATGTCGAACATATATTTTTGAGTTTCTGGAAATTTTGCAGCATATTGACAGACGCAGAGAATTATTATTTTCTTTAATCTATGAATTCCCAATTAATCTATTTGATAAATCACCTGATCATTTAAGAGGTATATTTACTGAGTAGTTAGGAAATAGGTACATAGAATAGAAAACCGGTTGATTAAAATGATAAATGAAAACTTTATCTCATTTTCCGAATGCACAGTTCTTGAATCAACTGGAATAAAATATGTACTAGTAAATATATCAATTTTAAATTTACCATTAGAAACCTGGATAATTAGATAAGATAAACAACGACAATTGTAGAAAATAATGCTTCTTACATACATACATATCTATAATGATTCAATGACTCATTAAATGTGCAGGGCACGTTGTTAAATAGACAATAATATGTAAATACGTCCTAGTATGTTAGTCTCTGATATTCAAGAGATTATCATATAACATACCATCTATAATTTGCGTATTCATATTCGCTTATTCACATATTCACAAGGTGGATATGAGCAATTCGTATCATAGTTTATCAAATTTGGACATGTCGACGATAAAAGCTTTCATAGGTTCTTGATCTTAATGCCACATATGAATTTATTTTAAATTTTACATCATGGTTCAAAAGATCCAAAAGTCACTTGTTATGCTTTTTCCACATTATGGATATGATATACTTTGCCGGTAGACTCTTGTTATCTTAGTCTTCTTCGGTGCAGATTCACTTTGAAAAGCGCAAATGTTTGGGCCAAGATTTCTCAACCATTTTCCTGTCCTGTCTCCCTATATTTTGAGTAATATTTTTATGCCCCCTTTTAATTTTTTCGTTACAAACAGAATACCTGATTATTTCAAGGACATAATTATTTTGATTCTGCTATGCAAAATTAACTTATATTAGAGTTAGAGTTGTGAATAAATACACTTCCCACAAAAATTGTCGCATCACCCTACTTTTACGACAATACTATGTAAACTTTTAGGTTGGTCATTCAAGAGTCGCTTGACAACTTTCAGAAGTGTAAAATAAGAAGATATCATTCAAAAGAGATAAGTTTATGATGGGAAATATCAACAATTTCGACTTATGAAAAATTAAAAAATTCTACCATCTTCAAACATTCGCGAAGAGACCAATCAACTAGCATCGATTGGATACTAATCCTTTTCAAAATCGAGTGTTTCCTCCCCGTGACCTAATTACTGCCAGTATACGTCTCGGAAGCCCCTCAATCAAATTTTAGATGTATGTCACAAAAGAGAACATTCTACCATTCTGGAATACCCCAATTTGCATGTTCCCTCGCAAACTGAAGTTTTGCAACTCGATGCTCTCTGGTGGGACGTGGGACGGTATAATCCACCCTTGGTCTGATATCGTTTTCTCTAAGCCTGTTCCTAACAGTTTGCAATGAAATATGAACATTTCTGGAAAGTGCAAGTTCATTTTGTAGCATTCTAGCCGTACAGTGCCGAACTCTTAGTGCAGTTAAACGAAGCCAACGATCATCAACTGGTGTTGTTATCTGATTTTTTTCCTGTCCGGCCCTTCTTCCATATTCCGCTGTTTCGTGATACCGATTAATTGCTCTTGAAATAGTGCTTTGGTTAACATTCAACAAGTTAGCCACGTAACGTTGGCTTCGCCCCTCCTCTAGAAGTGTTACAATTCTTACCACTTCATGATCACTCAAATAGCGTCCAGGACGTTCAGCAGCCATTATGATAAATTCAAAGATTCGAAAATCAACAAGAAACACAGAAAACTTGCATTAATTTAGCGTAAAAACTGAAGAGAAATTGAATGAATACTGATAGTCAAATAAACTCATTCTTGTTTCAGACGTGTTTGAGATCATATGAAAACAAATGTTGATACATAGATAAGATTTTTCCCCCTCATATGTCCAAAAACATATGTTGACAAAGAAACTGCGATCGACCTGCTTAATCGATTGTGGAATTCAGAATACCAGGTGATGCGACAATTTTTGTGGTGTGTGTATCTCTCGACTATCATACGAATATCAAGAGCTGTAAGAGGTGCGCCTTATTCTGCAGAAAGAAAAATGACGTTTGTGATCTGATTCGCTTCTGCTTCGTTGAATATCATTGACAAATGTCTTATGCAGAAAGACAATTACGTTCTATGTACCTAAAGTGGCCTCTCAAAGAACAACATTCACTCAACTTTCTTGTAGCGTTGAAATCTATGGAAAAGTTCGGGTTCTGCGCAGATATCGATGACACCGAAGCAAAATATTGCTGCTCTATGTAAAGTAACCATATCGGTGCGAAGTGGTACCGCCTTTCGTTATCAACCTTTTTATAAAAGTGAGAGTTCAAAAAAAACTACAAAATGGTCATGCGAAAATGAACTTGACAAATTCGTGCTGATGTTTCTGATATCTTCTGGTTGTTTTGATACTCTTAGCATCGGCTTGAGACTGGAACCTGAAATTGTTGAGGATTTAATTCATTTTATTATTAGCATAATTCACTTGCGCTCAAGTATAGAAATGAATGTTGTGGCACAACTTTTATATACTTCCATGTTGTATCAATCACCTTCTTGATATACAATTCCGGTTTTCTGATGTCGAACATATATTTTTGTACTCCTTGGAAATTTTGCAGCATATTGACAGACGCAGAGAATTATTATTTTCTTTAATCTATGAATTCTCAATTAATCTATTTTATATTATTGACATTAAAACTGATGTTATTCTGAAGGACAGTTCGCATCAATCGAGTGATTTTCTTAACAAATGTTTGATACAATATAACCTGAAGCTATGGTTAATAATTTCTTAGCAGAAATAAGTGGCATAATGGAGGATCACAAAAATATAGTAATAGTTGGAGATGCAAACATAGATCTGCTTGATGGTAAGCCTGAAAACGTATACATTGATATGATACTTAGGAATGGATTTCAAATCCACAATGAAATACATAAGGATTTTCCAACTTGAATAGACAAACGAACTGACAGGAAGTCAATAATTGACCACGTTATTTTGGATATGAGCATTTATCCTCTTGCTTTGATCGATCGCTGTCAGATCATAGATTAATTACGTTCACCATAAACTTACCTTCTCATTCAACTAAACAAGTGAATGATGGAAAACTAAAGAATGATCTCCAGAGTAAGTTGAAATGCATGAGGCAGCAGGAAATGAATTTTGGCAAACTTACCGAAATTATTACAGAAGAAACTCTCAAATATACCGCACTAAGAACTCGAAACCACACCACAAATATCTCAGATACTCGGGAACTGAAAGAACTCATCAAGGAACGAGATAAAAAATATGTTTTTACATGGAGATACCCAAATACCCACAGATTCGAGGTTGAATTTGCGGATCTACAAAGGCGAGTGAAAAATCTTATTGAGTACAATAAGAAGGAGCACTTTGAATCTAAATTGAAAGACTGTGAGGGATCAATGAAAAAGACATGGGATAAAACGAAAGAAATGACTGGACAATGTGGAGAAAGAAATCACTGTGATATCGTAATGAATTATGGGAAGAAAATTATTTAACCTGAAAAAATCGTAAATCTTTTGAATGATTTTACACAGAAGTGGCAGAGAAACTAATTACAAAGAGAAATATACATCATATCAATAACAACCTTGGCAAGCCAAATGTCTCTCAATACAAAGCTAAAACTAATGAGAAAGAAATCCACGGCATTATAAATAATCTGAAAGCAAATGCCAGTCCTGGAATTGATGGAATAAAACCTAAATTGATAGAGGACATGACAAATGAAATAACTCCGGTTCTAGTTGAAATTATCAACACTCATATAAGCTCAGGTACATTTCCAGATGTCCTCAAAATTTCGAAAATTACCTCAATATATAAAAGTGGCTCTAAGACTGATACTTGCAATTATCGACCAATCTTTGTCCTACCAGTATTTTCAAAGATTTTCGAAACTGTACTACTTAAGCGTCTACTGCAATTCCTGCACCAAAACAAGATTATAACAAAGAAGCAACATTGATTTCTTAGCAGGAAAAGCACACAAATAGCGGGTTGCTCTGTCCTAGAATCAATATATACCAATGTGGAAGCAAGAACATTTGTACTGGCAATCTTTCTCGATCTGCGAAAAGCCTTTGACGTGGTAGAAAGAATCATTTTAACATCGAAGATGTATGGTATGGGCATACAGGGTAAAGCACTAGAGATCTTCCAAAGTTACTTCGAAAACCGACAGCAATATACTTGTATAGGGTAGACAGTGAGTGACAGACGCACAATAAAATATGGAATACCGCAAGGCTTTATCTTAGGGCCGATACTCTTTTTGCTATACATAAATGATATTGCGAGTCTCTCGCTTACAGGATCCCTAACCTTATTTGCAGATGACTCAATGCTTTCATCAACAAGCAAAGATAATCAGATATTTCGAGATGCGCAGAGAGATCTTGACATTATTGCCCACTGGACACATGATAACAACATAACCCTCAATGAAAGCAAATGTAATTATGTAATTTTTAATTATCAGAAAGAATATACAGATGTAGCCTCAAAAATCAATAACAAAATTATATAACAGGTTGATAATTCCAAATTCTTGGGGTTGGTCATAGATTGCAAACTGAAGTTTAGAGAGCATATAAATCACATAAAAAATAAAATCAATGCTGCCTGTCATGTTTTCCGAAAAAACTCTAAATACCTGAATACGAAGGCTAAATATAACTTACTCGTATGTCCATTCACGCCGCTCTTACTTGGCTGCATTCTGGGGACAGGGACTTGAAACTGATCTTGAAGATCTGCAGGTATCCCAGAAAATAAAAATTCTTTTTGGATTACCCAAAAGAACAAGTACCTCAACAACAAACAAGAGTCTAAGGATCCTGCAAATTAAAGAATAGACTAGATAGTGTGAAATTGGTTTACAAAATTATGAATGATTTAGTAGAAATAGACCTAAAACTTATTCTTAATAGTGATAAGCATGCATACAACACTAGAACCAAACAGCATTTTCACATTATGCCGTCTGCAACTAACGTAGGACAGAAAAGGATTACCAGTCAAGTAACAGTATGGTTTAATCAATTATCGCAATATATAAAAACTTCTCCAAACCTTGCTGTCTTCTCCAAATCTATGAAGACCACTTATTTAAGAGGCGTTCAAAGGAAAATGAAGACTGATATGCTATCAATTTAATTACTGCTGGAAAATATTAAAATTTATTTATTTTTTTTTATTTAATAAAAAAATATATTATTGTTTCTACATTTATAAGAACACACCACAATTATATTTAGTTGTTCCTGTTATGGGTCCCTGAGACCCCTTCGGGTTCGAAAGTAAATAAAAAAACCTGGATGAAAATTGATAAAAATGTTCTAATTAAATAAAATAATGATGTTCAAATTTTCACTATATTGACAAACGTATGACGCGATTCACCACACTGTGGCTTCTTCAAATAAATACTTCATTTGAAAGGGAAAATGTGCCTTATATATTATATTGGTAATCAGTAGTATAATCCAAACAGGGTTGCTATGAGAACTGAAAAGATTTAGTAATGTTGACGAATTTGGGTCTAATTGACTATTTAGTATGTTTCTAGAATTTTTCTGTTGATTCATTTCCTATGCTTCCCATACATTCAGTTTTAATCTGTTATTTTCATTATTTAAAATATCAAAATGATTATTAAAAGTATGGTTTTCTTCCGGTAAATGATAAATAAACTCTCTTTTCTCCTCACAAGTTTTCACAAATAATTTCTCATTTCATAAGTATCTAAAAATGCAACGTTATTGTAAAGTGAGGGTCTAATATAATCATTATGCAATAGAAACATCTAAAAATGAAACAGCGAATGTTTTGATGAGTCTTTTCTGGGATATATGAATATATGGCACCCTTGGCTATGCCTAACGTATGAAACATAAGTTTGGGGAAATAAATTAAACAGCACCAACAACAATTTAACAAAATTTCATTCAAAGTTGAAGCTGAAACTCCAGATTCCGAAATTGCGCACCATACTAAAACTTTGTCAGCATTTGCCTTTGCTTAGAATTTCCCTTCATTTGGACAATTGTCAGTTGTCAATGTCAGAAGTGCCCATCATTGACTTTCATTTCAGAATGTGAAAGCTTGAAGCTCCATTACGATCAAACGAAATTTAACCTAACAAAATTCTGCCTTTGTATACTTTCCGTCTTTTTCGATATTTTACACCATTTTTGAACCAAATATTTGTATTGTCTTATATGAAATCCCAAATTGGCCGGCTAGCTTTCAACTAGAGCAGGGGTGCTCAAACGGTCGATCGCTAGTGCTTTTTGAGTAGATCTCGAAAAGAAAAAAATTTTTAATAAGTAGGTAACTAAACTGCAATAATTTATTACGTAATAAAATAACACTGTGCTAGCGGCAAAAGGCGGCTTTATCAAAGGAACTCGCGGTACTTGTCAAAGGAAAGCCACGTTTTTTATTCTTGCCGCTTTTCTAAAAATTTCGGGTGGCGCGTATGTCGATAACATTCGAGACTTACGTTCACGCCGATATAAATGTTGCGCTTGAAGGAATTGGAGTCATTCTGAATTATAACTTGAAGTACAAAATGAGTGCAGCGAAGAAATCTAAAACGTATCATTTTAATAACGATTAGGAGGAACAATTTTTCTTTTGTATGGTGAAGGATACGTGCATTTGTCTTGAGGTTTCAAAAATAAAACAGGAATCATGTCTCCTATTAGAGAACTTCAGTTATCTCGTCCGACTGTCACAAGGCGTATTGAAGTCATGAGTCAGGACATGGCAGATAAACTAAAACATGATATCAAGAAATGTACATACATTTTTCTACAGTTCGACGAATCCACTGATATGACAGACACTGCCCAGCTGTGTATTTTTATTCAGATGGTATTCAATGAGATTTTGGCTAAGGAAAAATTTTTGACAATCATTCCTCTAAAGGGGAAGACCCGTGGTGAAGATATATATGACGTTTTCTTCAATTTGTAAAAAACTACAAGCTACCAATACATAAATTAGTGTGCATTACAACCGAAGAAGCACCAGCAATGACTGGAAACAAAAACGGTTTTGTGGTATTGTGTCGAGCTAATGAAGATTTCCCTTAATTTTTTTCATTCTATTGCATAATACATCAATAAGTTTTGTGTTCAAAAGTTTTAAACACGGAGGAAATTATGGGCATTGCAACAAAAATTGTGAATTCCATCCGTGCACGTAGCTTGCAACGGCGGCTCTTTAAGTTGCAGTTGGAAGATAGTGTGTCAGCTGAACACACTGATTTAGTTCTTCACACGGAGGTCAGGTGGTTGAGTCGCGGAAAATTCCTAGAAAGATTTCAAGAATTATTGCCTGAAATAACAGCTTTTCTAGACGAAAGAGGTGATGACACTCAGATGTTGAAAAACGAAAAATGGCTGACTGATTTGGCATTTTTGACTGACATCACAATGCATTTAAACACCATTAACTCGGAGCTTCAAGGTAAAGGAAAAACTAATATTGAGATGATTAGCGCAGTAAACGCATTCAAAAGTAAATTGCAACTTCTGATAGATCAACTGAAAAGAAAGGATCTGAAACATTTTCTGTCTTTGAAAGCAAGGATTCCTCAGTTGAATTATGATACGTATGAGGCTGAATTATCAAATATTTTGCGACAGTTCGAAATGAGTTTTTATTATTGCAGTAAATTGGCATATATAGCATCATTTATGAGTTATCCTTCATGTAAAAATATTGAGGAATTAGCTGAAATAGCAATATGAACTCATGTTCTGTTGAAAATGAGTTGGTGCAGATTATATCAGATATATATCTCAAAGCAACAGCATCTGATACAAATTTCTGGTGTTTTATATCTGAAGATAAATATCCGAATCTAAGGCAAATCGCCCTTCAACTGACGGCAATGTTTGGGTCAACTTACTTGTGCGAGTCTGAATTTTCTGAAATGAAGATAATTAAGTCAAAGTATCGTAATCGACTAACTGACGATCATATGTCATCATGCTTACGATCAGCAATCTTATGAAAAGTATGCTGAGGACATGCAGTGCCACGCTTCAATATCCAAAGTCACTCCTTAGTTGAGTTTAACACCATATGTAACTCTTTTGTTTTGTAACAGCCAATAAACTCTCAATTTTGAATAACTATGAGTTTTCTATTGATATTATAGAGGAGAACCTAACTAAACTTAACCCAAACCTTGACTAAAATAATGTATACTGTGTGGAAAGCTAATATCTATATATGCTACGGTACACCCTACCTAGTGTGTACGTGTATGTACGACAAACCTGCATCACACATACTTGCAGCCTCTCAGAGTAGATCGTAAGCAGTGTAAGTAAATATTGAGGTAGATCGCCAGCAGTTCAAGTTTGAGCACCCCTGGACTAGAGGTTCCAATTCGGTTTTAAGCCGCTTCTACGAGCCTGACAGCCCTGTTTTCAGACAGAATACGAGGTCTTCCGCATTTCATCAAATTGGTGAATGGTAAACCCTCCTCATATTTTAAATGAGATAAAAACACAAGGTTTAACTTTAATCTACACTTTATTTGAAAAAATTCGACGACGTTTCGCTGACACAGCAGCTTTATCAAGAATGAAAAATAGAATGAAGAGTATGGTATTATAAACAAATCGTAGAACAAGTTGGATGAATAACAGGAAAATCCACACCGAGCCATTGTACAGTTAGTATGAAAGGTAATAAAAACTAATTAAACAAGTTAAGTAGGGATGAGTAATTCAAATCTACCTGTTCATTCAAAAGCTTGTCCGAATGTTTGTATCTATTTATTTCTAATGCTTCTAGAAGATCTAATTTTAAACTTTTGATTTTATATGTAATATGTCAAAGTTTTATTGAATGAATGGTTTTCTTTTATTAGGTGGTTTGAATAATTTGAATCAGATTTATTTTTATCGAAGCTACGTTTATGTTCAGATGTTCTTATGCCAAAACTCCTATAGGTCCTACCGATATAAATTTTATCACAAGAACCGCAATTGAGTTTATAGATTCCTGATTTTCTTGATTTTTCAACACGAGATTTATTATTTTAATATGTTTACCTAAGTTATTAGAAGTTTTGAAAGCTATATTAAGATTTTGTTTGACGAGAAAGGATTTAATATTTGTACTTGCAGAACCGCAGAATGTTAAACTGTTGAATATTTTATAGTCTTTATGAATAGGATATACTTCATTTATTGCTTTCTGATAGAGTTTTTACGAATGATTAGATCTATCATATCCGGATTATATGAATTAATAATGGCTATCTGTTTGATGATGTTTAACTCTTTATTATAATCTTCTACTGATAAAGGTAAATTGAGTAACCGATGTACCATGCTGTTTAAAGCTGCAACTTTGTGTTGAATTGGATGTAATGAGTAGTTATGTATAATTGTATCAGTATGTGTTGGTTTACGAAAGACCGAAAAACATGATTATTATTTTGTTTAGTGATTTTAAGTCCAAAAATTTATGGAATCGTTCTGTTCAATTTCTATCGTGAATTTAATGTTCAAATGGATGGAATTAATGAAATTAACAAATAAGTCTAATTGACGGGTAGTTCCAATGAAACATACTAAGATGTCGTCAACATATCTATACCAATAAAGAAATTTGGAAATGAGTGGATTTGTATGAATTTTCTGTTCAATATTATTCATAAAATCTCTGCTAAAAGTGGACTCAAAGGATTTCCCATGATCAAACCATTTTCACTACTGTAATAGATGTTGTTGAAAGAAAAATAATTTTGTTCAATGCAAACGTCCAACAGATTCAATATTTCTGATTTGATTATGTGGTTAACATGATTCGAATTCAACATGTTTTCGATTAATATTTTGACATCACCTGGAGGAACACTTGGGTATAAATTCTCAACATCAAACGAAATAAGTTTTGCGTTAGGTGGTAGGTTAACCTTTTCTATGTTATTTATCAATTCGAAAGAATTTTTATAGAAAATTTTGATTTGAAAAAACTCTATCAGAAAGCAATAAATGAAGTATATCCTATTCATAAAGACTATAAAATATTCAACAGTTTAACATTCTGCGGTTTTGCAAGTACAAATATTAAATCCTTTCTCGTCAAACAAAATCTTAATATAGCTTTGAAAACTTCTAATAACTTAGGTAAACATATTAAAATAATAAATCTCGTGTTGAAAAATCAAGTAAATCAGGAATCTATAAACTCAATTGCGGTTCTTGTGATAAAATTTATATCGGTAGGACCTATAGGAGTTTTGGCATAAGAACATCTGAACATAAACGTAGCTTCGATAAAAATAAATCTGATTCAAATTATTCAAACCACCTAATAAAAGAAAACCATTCATTCAATAAAAACTTTGACATATTACATATAAAATCAAAAGTTCAAAATTAGATCTCCTAGAAGCATTAGAAATAAATAGATACAAACATTCGGACAAGCTTTTGAATGAACAGGTAGATTTGAATTACTCACCCCTACTTAACTTGTTTAATTAGTTTTTATTACCTTTCATACTAACTGTACAATGGCTCGGTGTGGATTTTCCTGTTATTCATCCAACTTGTTCTACGATTTGTTTATAATACCATACTCTTCATTCTATTTTTCATTCTTGATAAAGCTGCTGTGTCAGCGAAACGTCGTCGAATTTTTTCAAATAAAGTGTAGATTAAAGTTAAACCTTGTGTTTTTATCTCATTTATATCATGGATCTACATCAAGTAACGGCCTCCACAATTCAAATCTCCTCATATTTGTTTATTAGCCCATAAATTGTTGTTTTGCTGACTATTTGGTTTCTGAACAAGTTAACAATCTCACATTTTGACAATTGTTCAACTGAATTGTAGATACACTTTCGAGATTTTTTTGTTCTCAACTCTCAGGAGGAAACGATGCTTGTAATGCCACAGCTATGCCCGCTCAAGATGATTCAACGTGTGTTTAACTCGCTTCTTGAAGACGCCAAATTGTAAGTTATTGGAAAAATGTGCGATGGAAGCGAGTTCCACAGCACATAAGCCCTGTAAACAAAATAATTTTAAAAGAGAAAGGTATGTGGATGTGCTAGTTGCACCGTCCGCTGATGACAGTTTCTCGCAAGCCTAGTTTTTCTTTCGAGTTGGATTTTTTCCGCGACCAAGCTTTTCATTTTTTCAGATTATTTATCATACTGTAAAAAAAGGAAATAGCAGCAACCTGACGCTTTTGAGCGTGATCTCCGGGTGGTTAATGCGGCGCACTGCTCTGTTTTGGACACCATCCAATCGATGTAATGAATGTTTGGGTGCGGAACCCCACACATGGGAACAGTATTTCAGACCAGGTCGTGCCTGTGCCATGTATAAAAGCATCATCTGTGATGGCTTGAAGTACTGCTTAGGACTGAAAAGAAAACTGAGTTTATCAGAAGCACATTTGGCAATGGCCATGCCAGAAAACTCCGGTATTGACTGTGATGCCGAATAAGTGCATGTTTGTTAATGCGGAAATTCGATGTCCTTGCATGATTAGAGGAGGTTCTCCAGCAATGAATGTTCTGGAAAGGTTGTTGATCGCGTCTTGTTCGCATTAAAATCGACCAAGTTCAACCGTCCCCACTCTGATGATGATTTGTACGCCATTTTAAACTTAACTTTCGAAAAAATTGGCCTTCATCAACAACAAAAACGAAATTATTCATCTCTGTCATGGCCTCTAACATGAAATTCAGGTAGACTTTTCGATTCGAACTTCTTCCGATCCCATACATATTTGGTATTTTTCACAAATGATCTATTTCGATTTCCATTCAGCGAAATAATGCACCTCTATTGACTTCAATTTTTTCATTGAAGAATTAATGTTCTTTTTCACCTGATATACTATTAAATTTTTTTGTTTGATTTTCCTGGTTCATTTTAATAATTATGTTTGATATAATTTTGGTTTGAATCAGGAGTTATTTCACCTGATATGACTAGGTATCTAGTGTTTATTTCAAATTTATCCAATACTACGAACTTTGGATTAACTTTCTCCGGCTAGAGTAATAATACCAGCCTAAGACTTTGAAAGTCTAAGTCCTAAAGCAGGTTCTTGCAATTATAAAATACAAGAATGGCGCTCGAGAGGCAACTTTGGAAGGTAAGGGCGTATAATTGACTCATATTACTGAGACACCGACTAAGTAGCGTTACAACGTTAAGTCCTAAACCTACAACATCCAGACAATAAGTCCCTAAAAGCATATGCGGAGGGTTCAAAAGAAATAAAATCCAAAAATATTGGAGCCAAATATCTAACTTTGATGGCTTGTATCTCAAAAACTAGTCATACGATTTCAATGAAAAATGCATCTTTGTAATAGAAAACTACAACATACCTGAATTTCAGAAAACTTGATTGAGCGTGATCGCCGTCACTGATTGTTTATTGGAGTTTACCTGAAAATATAATCAAAAGTTTGATCGAACTCTCCAAACCAAACCTAGCACCAAAGACGTCCGGTCCTTTCAACGGTATTGACATATGTTATTTTATTTAGACAATGTCTTTTCACGGTGATCAAATAAAACAATAATTATTTCATTATAAACTACAATCTAGAATGAATCATTTATACAATGTACTGTTAATCTGTTTGGAAATTGAATTATCTTCGAAAGATGAAAAATATCGTTCGAAAGGAAATCCTCGAAAACGTGTTACATAATAGTATGTCACAACTTGAGGGGTAAATCTACGTGCAATTTTAAGAAAAAAATGTTCATATAAACATAGGTCGGCAAAAGCTTCGTTACGGAGCTACAGGGTGTTGAAATTTCTGGAAAAAATTGTTTTTTTCTTCAAAACTCCTGCAGTTTTTGAGATATTCAGCCCAAATTTGGAATGCAAGCTCTTTTTACAGCCTCTATCATTACACGTCCTCAATTTTCACTAGAATCTACAAGGTGTTTTCTTTTCCGGAGCCATGTCTTCTTTTGTCCTTCCAAACTTTTTGCAGTGAGCCACTGATCAGCGTACAATCAATTTTGTCATTCTCGTTCAATTTAGAAACTTTTTTGACACCTGTAATTTTTTCGTATCTCCAACCGTTTTCGAGAGAAAAATTATTGAATTTGAATTATTTGAATTGTATGTTTTCGTTAAATAACAAAAATGATAGAAATACTCAATCTCCAACCGTTTTCGAGTGAAAAATTATTGAATTTGAATTATTTGAATTGTATGTTATTCGTTGAATAAAAAAATTATAGAAATAGGTATGCCCAAAATTTGCTTTTATTTTGATAGCTCGTCTTCTGAGACTCAACTTATAATTATTCAATATTAAACTAAGAAAAAGAACAATTAAAAACTAAATAAATTGGAGGAAGTATCCTCCACCTGCAAGAATACAGGCCTCTGTCGTTCTTCGCATATTATCACGCACTCTTTGAAATATTCCTGGGGTATTTCTTATCGTGTCACAAGAGGTTATTATTCGATTTCTCAATTGTTCTACAGTGTTCACTGCAGTGGTATAAACTAAACTTTTGAGATATCCTCATAAGAAAAAGTCTAAACTATTTAAGTCTGGGGACCTAGGAGACCATGGTTCTGGCCCACCCCGACCTATCCATCGGTTGTTGAATATGTATGTTTCTCACCAAAAGTGGCACATCCTCGAACAATAAAGGTAACTCCGGCTCAAGAAATTGCCGATAAGCGGGACCGTTTAGTCTGTTAGGCAATGGCCCAATCAAATAATTTCCAATTATTCCGACCCAGACATTTAGTCAGAATTGTTCTTGATGATGAGATTCTTCAATCAAATGGGGGTTTCCCTCAGCCCAATAATGATTATTGTGAAAATTTGTGAAAGCAGTTCTCGAAAAGTTAGCTTCGTTTGTGAACATTATTTCACTATCAAAATGAGCATTTTATTTAAGAACCATCGGCAGAAATTCAGTCTTGAAGGAAAATCTCGAGGAAGTAGAGTTTGAACGCGTTGAATATGATACGGGTACAATAAAAAGTCGTGGAAAATCCCCCAAACTAGAACATGTGGAATATTCAACTGATTTCCAATTTTTCTTGTACTCACATGAGGATTCAAATCAATACAATTCAAAACTGCTTCCTCAATAACTGGAGTTCTTATAGTTTGAGTTGCACCTTTTAAATGATCATTTGCAGTAAACGTACCAGTTTCTCTCAACCTTCTGTGGATATTTGAAAATGTTCGCCTGTCTGGTGTTACTCGATTCGGAAAGCGCACTTGATCATCTCGGTTAGCTTCTGTTATGTTTCCGTCAGCCAGACCGTACATGTAATGGATATCAGCCAATTCGGCGTTAGTCAAATTAGCCATTTTTTCTTGCAGCAATAATTTTAAAAGTCTTAAAAAACTAATCATTAATTCAATAAACAATTCGAGTGGACACTGATTCAACTTTAGCAACTGTCAAAATAAATAAATAAATGAAAAAAATCAAAGGCTACTAGTCATTTTTTTAATTAGAAGTGCTTTCAATTCAGCGAATGCATACAATCGTTTAACAATTTTTTGCTCGAGAACGGTTGGAGATACGAAAAAATTACAAGTGTCAAAAAAGTTTCTAAATTGAACGAAGATGAGGAAAATTGATTGCACGCTGATCAGTAGCGTACTGCAAAAAAGTTTAAAAAGGCAAAAGAAGACATGGCTCCGAAAAAGAAAACGCCTTGTAGATTCTAGTTAAAATTTAGGACGTGTTATGATGGAGGCTGTAAAAAATAGCTCGCATTCCGAATTTTTTCCGGAAATTTCAACACCCTCGGTAACGAATCTTTTGCGGACCTATATGTTTATATGAACTTTTTCTTAAAATTGCCGTTGATTTACCCTCCCAAGTTGTGACATACTATTATGTAACACCCTGTATGTGCGTAATCATAAATCGGAACTGATTTCGTAGGCAACCGACCTTAAGATACTTGAGGTCGTGAGCATCAAGCTTCGCAATGTGACTGATCTGTAATTTATGTATGTATTTCCATCTTAATTGTTGAAATTTGTAATTATGTACTTTGCGAAATGTCAAATGATTGCCATACCAAAACTCTATTACCATACGATCAGAGCCGCGTGTTTAGAATTCCAGCCGAGTACATAAAATATATAGAGAAATTGCATGAGTATATACTTTTCCAATTGGTTATGATCTGAAAATGTGATAAATTCTTAGTTAATATATACAAACAATTCTTAGTTTAAATTCAAATTGTCATTTTAGATCACCATCTGAATGAAGTTCGACATGAAAGAGGGAAGAGATTATGGTTCAATGTGTCTGATGTTCCAATCGCAGAAAACATTGTTGGTGCGGAACTGAGGTTATATAAACACGAAAATCATCGTCGGAAAAAATCTAAAGGACAGTACACCATTACAGTGTATCAGCTCATCAACATAGAAGACGGGTAAGACTTTATTCATTTTTAATTTTTTCTTAGATCAAAAGAAATTTACGAATCTAAGTCGATAGGAGGATCTCGGGTTAAATATTTTTAAAATGAATTTTTTTTTCTTTCTCGATAATGATTTTTACGCAAATCGATTGCTGGCATTCTCACAAATATGAAACAAAAATATATCTCCACCTCCGTTTGGGGTCGAATTCTTCAAATTCGAGTAAAAATGCCTGCAATTGACTTTAGTAACAACTATAGTTGAGGAAAATTGTAAGAAACAATCAAGGAAACCGAAAAAAATTGATAATTTCAGTCATTTTCGGACACATCAAATAAATGAAATTGTAGCCATCGTTTCTCACGTAATTGTACAATTCATTAAAAAGAAATCTATTTGTAGATATGTGGTTGCTTATTTTCGAAAACATCTTTTTTCGAAAAATTAATATACAGGGTGAGTCACTATAGATGCCTCGGTTTATATCTCCTAAACTATTCAATATTTTGGTATAGTTTCATATTTCTTGTGCAAATCATCAATTTCTAAAAGTTGAAAATATTTTCCACTATACAGGGTGTCCAATTTCAGAGATTTATATAAAACTTATGGTTTTTCAATAGTAATGCCCATGTTTCGTATCATTTTTGATTGCTCACACGAAAAAATGTAGGTTTTTCAAGAAAAGATTTACATAAATTCAATTTTTCAGAATTATTATGACTTTAATGAAATTTAAGCATCCTTCCCAACTCTTCCTGTAGCTATAAGAATCACGTAAAAATTCAATTAAGGTATATTAACATTCTCGAAGAACTGGTTATTTATGCAGAATTACTTGATATTGCCAAAATTATACAGGGTGATCATGAAAAATGTCTAACTTTTGTTCCATCCCAACCAGATTATTTGGCGTCTTTAACAAACGAATCCAAAATAAGATTTTACTACCCGTGGAACGATGTAAGGGTCTCCTTGCCAATTGCATACGATTTCGAAGATATAATCGATTTCCAATTTAATATAAAGTAAATTCTAATAAAATTTAACACTGAGAATCATTGAAAAATATTGTAACAGGTTTCGCAGCTAATACTTCATTTAAATAAATCATTCCAACTTTTATCTATTGCATCGTTTTGGATCATAGATTCGATAGAAAATGGGGAAGAAATTTTCATTTCCCCGAGCTTATTGTATATTCATTGTTGACTTGTCGATACAGTTCTAAATGACTACTTCATACTTGTCCATAGCAGACTTTGAACACACTTCATAATGAGCGTGAACAATTAGAGTAAAGACATTTTTGTCTACGGTTATTGTTTGACATAGAGGTGTTCGATATTTCTCAAAAAAATACTTTTGTTATTAGGTCCGCAACAAAGTTCCCGCTGTTTTTTTTTATGAAAATACAACTTTATTGTGAAAAATGATTACAAATGAATCATTCAAACTATTGCACATCGCTAGCTACAACTTTTTCCCTTCTTTCTGGCAGAGCTCGAATACCGTGACATGGTATAAGTGTCCGTCTTTTGAGGCATCCACGAATCAAGCCATTTTTCGAGCTGTTCATATGAGCGTAACTGCTGATCAGCCAGAATATGTGCATTCGAACGGAACAAATAATAATCGGATGGTGGGGTAGGACTTCCCATTTGAGCGTTACCAAGTAGGTTTTAACGGGTTTGGCAACGTGAGGCCGAGCATGACAACGCTGTAGAATTACTTTTTCATGTCTCTGCTCGTATTGTGGCCGTTTTTCGCGCAGTGCTTTACTCAATCGCATTAATTGAGTTCGATGTCGTTCCCCAGTAATGATTTCGTTCGGTTTCAACAGCTCATAATAAATAACACCGACTTGATCCCACCAAATACACAGAATTACTTTTGCATCGTGAATATTCGGCCGAGGCGATGACGTAGAAACATGACCGGGCAGTCCCCACAATATTTTTTTCTTTGGGTTTGTGTAACGAATGCTTTTTTCATTACCCGTTACGCTGCGATGAAGAAAACCCTTTCTTTTTTGCCGCTGGAACAGTTGTTCACAGGCGAAAAAACGACGCTCAACGTCTCTTGGCTTCAAATCATAAGCAACCCAAGTTCCTTGCTTTTGAATTATTCCCTACGCATGCAATCGCTTGGAAATGGCCTGGCGGGTAACTCCTAAGGTTGAAGCAAACTCTTCTTGCGTCTTCTAAGATTTTTTGCCTTCCTTCACGGGGACGGTCGAATCGAACCAATCCCGGCACGTTGTTTCACTCAGAGCAGCATCTCCGTAAACTTTTTGGAGCTCTCTATGAGCTTCAGCCGCCGTGTTCTTCGAATGAAAGAAGAAAATCAACACTTTCCGCAAATGACGATTATTTGGCACAAAATTAGACATTTTCTCACAACTAAAAGTATATGACGCAAAAACAAAATCACTAATGTGTAATAGCGGTTTGTTTACCATATGTCTAAGCTTTGTTCAAGATGTTCTTGATATGTAAAAATCGACCAGCACTTACTGCTGGAGCCATCTATTGACAAACAGCGAGAACTTTGTTGCGCACCTAATATTAGGTATTGCCATTTTAATATTAATGAGATATTCTCAAGAAGAGGTGAGTGTTTTCAAAATTGTATTTTGGCTTCAAATTTCTGCGCAAAGATATACTGACCGGAATCATTGAAATAAATAGGTATTTGAAAGAATCATTGCAGCATTCAAAGAAGGTGGAAGTGTTTCATCCCCGAAACCAACACCTGGAATTTTGTGACTGGACGCAGAATGAGCTTCAGGAAAATGAAAATTTTCTTGACTTCGTCATGTTACTGACGAGTCCACATTTCATAAAATCGCAATTGGTAATAGGACACATCTTCATTATTACCATAATGAAAATTTACATTTGGCTAGAACGAGAAATACGCAATACAAATGATCTGTGAGCACGTGGTGAGCAATATTAGGAGCTCGCGTAATTGGAAAATTTTTTTCGAGGGAAATTTGAATGGTCAAATGTTTCTTGATTTTCTCACGGGCGCATTACCTAAATTCTTGCAGAATGTGGGTGCAAATGGACGTTTCTCCGGCACATTTTTGTATAGAAGTGCGTGGATATTTGACCGTGAAATAGATTGATAAGAAGAGTGGGTTCTCAAAATTCGCCATCGAGTTCACCAGATCTCACTTGTCTCTTCGACTTTTTTCAAGGGATTATGTGAAAGATGAGGTATATCAGATAACTCCAACGACACCTAAGGACATGAAAAACTGAATAAGGGCCTCTTTTCGTAACATTACCTCTGAAATTCTAGAGAATACAAAAGAATCATTCAAAAAAGGAGTCAGACTTTGCGTGGAATGAAACGGTAGTCATCTTGAAAACCTCTTATGATTTCTTAAAAGCTTGAAGTGTTAATCACCTTTTGTGTTGAATTTTTTGATAATTTTTCATAGAAATTAAACGAAATAATTGATCGTTTCATCAAGTTCTCAATACCGATGAAGGTAAACCTCAACTTATTATTGAAACTATTATTCTTTGCTCTCATGAAGTATTCCAAACCTAATAAGAATAAAATTTGAGGAAATATGATGTTTTTCTTACTTTAAAAATATTTTAGGAAAAATTGGAAATCGATTATAGGTATCTTCGAAACCGTATGCAATTGGCATGGAGACCCTTACATCATTCAACGGGTAGTAAAATTTTCTTTCCGTTTATTGAATACAGGTGTTCCATTTGAAATAAGTCAAATAATCACGTTGGGATGAAGTAAACGACTTTTTTTATGATCAGCCTGTATAATTTTGGCAATATCGACTAATTTTGCATAAATAACCTGTTCTTCGAGAATTTTTATATACCTTAATTGAATTTTTTAGGTGATTCTTATAGCTACAGGAATAGTTTGAAAAGGATGCTATAGTGAGTCACCCTGTATCTCAAGAAATTCTCCAATTATTTTTAATGAAAAAAATGAATTTTTATCTTGCCCTAGGTTACAATCAGAATAAGTAGTAAGCTACGAAATGTTAATTTACAAAAAATACGACGAAAATAGATAAAATTGATTTTTGTCGGTTTTTCCGATATATCTCGAAAAGTGCACCGATCCACACAAAAAGAATCAATCGATAAATTTTTTCGAACAACTGTAGCCTTATTATTTGAAAATTTTTTCTACAAGCTTTGATGGATCTTGCATTTACGAAAATCCGTTTTTTTCAACTTTACGAACTTTTTAGTTTACGAGGGACATCTTTTTTAGAATTTTTTGTCTTTTATGACCATATTTTTGTTTTCAGTAAGTAATTTTGGGAAAATCTTACAACTATTGATTTTCATTTCATAAAATGCACACTACTACATTTATACTTATTTATTACTATAGATCTACTGCATTAGTAGGTCTATAGTAATAAATAAAATGAAATATAATAAATACAGCGATTTTCCAAAATTAGTCGGACATCTTACTGCCAATATTGATAATTTGATGAAATTTATAAAATAGAAAAGTTTAGAAAAAAGGAGAATGTTGTTTCAGAAGTTTGTCGTATCGGGATTAGCATAAGTAGGAATTTGGAGGACTAAAGGTGACAAACCACAAAGTCCATATATTTTATGTTCTTCGGTAATCAATTAAATAATCCAAATAGTTAAAACCTTGCAGGAAACTTGAGATCCATCTTCTTTACTTAAAAGTATTTATCATATAAAAAATGTTCTAACAATACGTGGGAAGATATTGAGAAGCAAGAAATGAATGTACCTCTATATAATTTTCGAGAAAACTATTTTTTCTTCGATTCATTCTTGTTAATACTTTTGAGTCAAAATTATATCTGTTGATTTCGTGAAGAATTCAATATAACCTTTTCCACAGCGAAAGAGAACTTGAATACGTATCTGCCGTAAATACCAGCGCCTCTTCCACCGGATGGTTGGATTTGAACCTCACTCAGTGCTTAGCGAATTGGGTGGCCTTCCCAGATTCCAATAAGGGCCTCTACCTGTCGGTACATCAAGTAGATAAACCAGGTATGTTGTTAGTCATCTCTATTCTCAGGAAAAAGATTGAATAAACAGCAAATTTGGTTACCTTCGAATGTCAAAGTGAAATTAGTTAGTTAGCTCCGCTTTTGAGAATAAATTTGGGGAATAGGGCAAAGCAATTATAAAATGGGATTTTTTCTGCCTAAACATTGGAATTAGGTAGTAGAGAACTGTTCATTGAGAAATCTAAAATATCAAGAATACATGTTCTTGTATGACACGAGGAGCTAACACTATCTGAGGTTATTTCTCACTATTTCATGATATTCACTAGAGGGGTCGTTTATCCATATTAGGCAAAGTAATGAACGTTTTCTAGCAAAACTATTCCAGCTATGAGATCCAGATAACAAAAAATTTAAAAATTTGAATTTTTCATAATCTAATTTCAAAAATACCGAAAAACATTTTTCATTCTAAAAGAAATTATAGCACAGTCTGATCACGGACGAATTATGGTGAAAAAAGAAATTGTATTGTTAACTATGAATGAAAGGAAAAATATCCAAATAAGTGAAAATTTACGAATATTTTTGATATCAATAGTTGAAAAATTTAATATTGAAATATTCATTTATCTTATATATATATATATATATATATATATATATATATATATATATATATATATATATATATATATATATATATATATATATATATATATGAAACAAGTATTACATAATCGTATTTCAATAACTGTACACTTTCTAATACTGAAATTTCATAAAATACATACGTTTCTACATCTTTCACTTTTTTCGATATGACTATAAAAGGTGCTCCGATACTTTGTATTTTAGATAAATATAGATTGATGCTCTAGCAGTGTTTTCATAAAAATGTTGAATAGAATGGAATGATTGGCATGGCCAACGGTTAGATGACAATGGCTTGACTTGGACAAAAGAGGGCAAAAATAGAGTTTTCACTTATTTAAATTTAACCAAAACGTCCACCATTTTTAAGAAGAAATCAGATATTGGAATATCGATCATAAAATCCTAAACGAAGCATGTCTATAATATCTCACAATGGAGTAACTCTATGCCAAAAAGATGAAGCAGCCATTTTACATTTTTATTTTTGTTTGTTTGAACTTCGAATTTTTCTGTACCAGCTTCGTGTAAGGTGTAATCTACAACCAAAACCAGTGGCCCAGATTGTGAATAGAAGTCTCGAAATCTGAAATTATTTTCGATAGGTTTAAACATGATGTGGCTGTTGTCATTTTCTTGAAAATTTATGTGACTGAAGACAAACAACCAGCGCAATATAATGCGCTGAACGTACGCAATGGATAGTAGAACGTTGGAAAAAATATTTTGTTAAGTACTTAAAAGTACCGTTCATATAATATGTATCAGCTTACGCCACACATTTGACTGTGGACTCACAGGTGAATGTGAGTGTATTCGTCATATCATTGTCCAATCCGAAAAATTTTTCGATCGGTGATTTAATAATTTCATGTCATGCAGAAGTCAATTCTATTCTGCAATAGTTTTTGAGAAACTGGCATTTTACTCAATCGATTCTATTGATATTATGGCGTATTTAATTCAATTCCTTTGTTGTCAGATTCTCTTGATAATTTGAGTTGGCGATTTCCCTATTAATAACTTTTGAAGAGCGTCTCACAGGTCTTTCGTGGTTTTTCTCTTGCAGTAATAGTAAATTGCTTGACGACTGAGTTTTTGTAAATCAGGATGACGATTGTGGTGCAGAAAATAATGACAATTATTATCGTCTGAAACAAAGTTCATTTGTTGAAAATGATATAATAGTTATTCTGAACAGAAAAGTGTATATCACTTCGACCCTTTTTACATCATTACTGTTTTCAAAATGAGGGTAAGCATCATTATGTTGCATCCATATTCCTCGAAGAATGCTTCAAATAATTTTCTTATGTTATTCTTAGTCTTAGTGTAGCTAGAAAAGAACAGGCAGTTCCCCTGATAGGTGTTGCTCCAAAAGAAAAGTTGGATAAGGGCACCCAGAATACCCTTACACACATTCAACGACCTCATTTGTTGACTATCTCGACTCTATGGAGGTTTATCGGGTCATAATAGTGTTGCGAGTTAGGGTTAGGTTATGAAACCTAGCCTCATACAAACATATGACTCGCTTAATTAAAAATCTCGATAAAATGAAAATCAGTCCCTAATAATTCCTGCTGGTGCTAGATATAATAAGGGTAATATTTGAGTTTTATTAAATTCTGTATATGGATATTACACTGATATCAATTACTTTACTTGAATGACTGAAATCAAGAATTCGAGTACACCAAATCAATAATCTCTTCAGACGTCAGTAGAGTCCTGTGGATATTCCACTAAACTAAGAATTGTTATGATACAACTGCAAACTTGAACGTTAACTAAAACCGAATTGATGTTTCGTTGGCTAGCCAAAATATGTTACAAATTATACTCTCAAAGCCTACTATTTGCCTTGATAACTTATTTTTGAAATTCAAGAAATAAGTCAATTTTATAGAATGATTCTTACTTTTTCTTCCTAATGTGCTTCTTAGAAATTCGGTGATATTTGGGTAGTTAATCAAATAATTGGGCATCGTGATATATATATATATATATATATATATATATATATATATATATATATATATATATATATATATATATATATATATATATATATACACACTCCTCACAAAAATTGTCGCATCACCATACTTTTACGACAATACTATATAAACTTTTAGGTTGGTCATTCAAGAGTCGCTTGGTAACTTTCAGAAGTGTAAAATAAGAAGATTGGGCTGAAGGACTTTGGTCGATGGCCTCTTGATATTATTATCAATAAAGAACAGTTATTATTATTATTATTAAGAAGATATTATTCAAAAGAGATGAGTTTATGATGGAAAATATCAACAATTTTCGAGTTACTGAAAAATTAAAAAATTCTACCACCTTCAAACATTCACGAAAAGACCAATCAACTAGCATCGAATGGTTACTAATCATTTTCAAAATCCAGTGTTTGCTCCCCGGTCCCTAATTACTGCCAGTATACGTCTCGGAAGCCCTTCAAACAAATTTTGGATGTACTCTTGAGTCACTGAGTTCCAAATTTCAGGAAGTAGGTTTTCTACTTGTTGGAGTATTGTACAAGGCATCCTATGTTGCTGAATTTGCCACCCCATATTGTCTCAAACATGTTCTATGTGATTCACGTCGGGACTTCTGGCTGGCCATCTTAAAATATCAATTTCGGCATTTTGCAGAAATTCTGTAACTACTCTAGCTGCATGAGGCCGAACATTATTATGCATATAAATGAAATTTTTGCCAATCAATGGGCCAGAGGGTACAACATGAGGTTCATGGATATCTGCGATGTATCTGGCCGTTGTCATTCTTCCATTATTCACTAGGACTAACTCAGTTCGACCATGGAAAGAAATGCCTCACCACACCACTACTGAGCCCCCTCCGAAGTTTTCGGTTTGCCGGATATTTCATTGCTGATACCGTTTCCCAGGTCGTCTGTATACAGGCATGCGTCTATCATTTGATACTAGACAGAACCTGGACTCGTCGGAAAAGACAACATTCAACCATTGTGGAATACCCCAATTTGTATGTTCGCTCGCAAACTGAAGTCTTGCAACTCGATTTTCTCTGGTGAGACGCGGGCCGGTAGAAGTCACCCTCGGTCTGATATCGGCTTCTCTGTTGCTAACAGTTTGCAATGAAACATGCACATTTCTGGAAAGTGCTAGTTCATTTTGTAGCATTCTAGCCGTACAGTGCAGAAATCTTAGTGCAGTTAAACGAAGCCAACGATCATCAAATGGTGTTGTTATCCGATTTCTTCCCTGTCCGGCCCTTCTTCCATATTCCCTTGTTTCGTGGTACCGATTGATTGCTCTTGAAGTAGTGCTTTGGTTAACATTCAACAAGTTAGCCACGTAACGTTGGCTTCGCCCCTCCTCTAGGAGTGTTACAATTCTTACCACTTCATGATCACTCAAATAGCTTCCAGGGCGTTCAGCAGCCATTACAATAAATTCAAAGATTCGAAAATCAACAAGAAATACAGAAAACTTGCACTAACCTAGCGTGAAAACTGAAGAGAAATTGAATGAATACTGATAGTCAAATAAACTCATTCTTGTTTCAGACGTGTTTGAGATCATATGGAAACAAATGTTACTACATAGATAAGATTTTTTCCTTGTAGAATTCAGAATACCAGGTGATGCAACAATTTTGTGGTGTATATATATATATATATATATATATATATATATATATATATATATATATATATATATATATATATATATATATATATATATATATATATAGGACTAAAACACTGCAGTTTTCGATCTCGTTTGTCCTCGTCAGTATTGAATGAATACTGATAGTCAAATAAACTCATTCTTGTTTCAGACGTGTTTGAGATCATATGGAAACAAATGTTACTACATAGATAAGATTTTTTTCCTTGTAGAATTCAGAATACCAGGTGATGCAACAATTTTGTGGTATATATATATATATATATATATATATATATATATATATATATATATATATATATATATATATATATATATATATATATATATATATATAGGACCAAAACACTGCAGTTTTCGGTCTCGTGCTAATCTCAATTCGTTGGAGTACATCAAGTACATGTATATGTATACATATACAATTGGCCTCCCAAATGAACTGACACAGAGGCCACTACTAGCGCAACCGGGATATGAAAAAAATGATTAAAGTCTTAAATGTATTTATACATATAGCGATTATTTTCGCACGTTATCATTATTGAGATATGATTTCCATAATCGTCTGAAATTGTGAGGAAATGGATCCTCAGAAGGAGTATCTTCATGCACTACAAGGGGCACAACCGTACAGAGTGGAGAAAATTCGGGTATAATATTCTTTCTAATATTTATTTCAATTGAAAAAGTTACAAATTTTTATCCCTTGTAATAACGCAATTTCAGTTTTCACATTTTAAAATCCACAGACTCACAAAATTAAGGCAAAGAATAGTCGTCTTCTAGATCGGTTAACACAAATGCACAAAATAAGACTACTGACTTTCTTTGGTATTGTGAGTTTGTACAAACTAATGAAGTTGAAATAAACGATGAAACATTCAGGAAAGAATTCTCATTCTTCAATAGAAATTGGAGCAGGTCAGCTTTAATTTCAAGACCGAAAATACTTCATTATTGATGAATCTTTAGAAAATTATGATTGGGTGTTGGTCTTGGCGATATCAAAAATATATCTGGAAATAAACTATACCAAAACCCATTAATGCTGTTTTTTTCTCAAAAATTTAATCTTAACTCTATCACTACTAACATCGAGAACTTATGTAACATAATGTACCACATATTTTTCGTTTTCAAGTTTGACCAAAATAAAGTGATACTGCTAATTTATGAAGAATTAGCACAAACAATATCATTGTTACCCTTATCGTTTTCTGCCAAATATTTAAGAGGAACTTCTTGGTCAATCAGTGAGGTAGAATTTTTTCATGAACTCATCATTATTTATTCTTTCCTATTTTTAACTGCGTTGAATCTGTTTTAGATGAAATCAAAGCATGTATCTTGTTGATTTTTCTAGCTTTCATAGAATTAAGGTTTCAGAATATATTTTCTTGTGGATAATTATCTAGCCAATACATTTTCGATCGCATTTCCTCATTTATTCTAGCACTCATCTAATACTTATTGTTATTACTTAAGTATGATACAATTCGTATGCATGTGCCTAACCTCCTTATGTACCAATCTACTCATATAAAAATTCTACATTTGAATTTTAATTATTTAACAACCAATGAAATTTCGAAATGTTGAGTCGCATACAAGTTCAATACATATATCTGTTACCTTTTAAAAGGATATTCGCATCGAAGAAAACCAGAACAAATAACGAAATCATAGGTGAGGTTTAAAAATTACTATCGCGGGACTAAAACACGTTTCATCTTGCTTTGTCGCTTCTTTTGAAAACCCTGCTGCCTAATAACGCAAGGAAATAGCGGCAGGCATATTATAAACGTTACACATACAGTCAAAACATATATTGGTATTGCTGAGTGCACTTGATACTATAGATAACACCACTGTGTACGAAGACGACCCCTTTATCTTCACTAGATCATAGTATTTTCTGAAAAAAGTTCAAAATCTCGAAAATGATGAATTTTATGTGTGATATATCCCTAGCACTTCTAACATTAAACCAGTAATAATTGAGGAATATACAAGGCATTCCATTCAAAAAATTACTAATATTATTCATATAATATTCATGAATCAAAATTTGAAAAATATCGCAAAATAAATTATGTAATACAACCTGATGATAACATTCTAAAATGAATATTTACATTGAGTAAGAAATGTCATGTCAAGAAGTTAGAGTTCAGAAACACCAACAGTTAAATTCTGTGCAAGGTCACTAGCATCAGCACACATCATTTAATATCAAGAACACCCGAGTGTTTCAAAATTCATGAAATCATCATCAAACTTTGAAAAATATCGCAAAATAAATTATCTAATACAATTTGATTATAACATTCTGAAAATGAGTAGGAAAATGCTTAAGATTTCGATAATATATTCAAGAGATTTTTTTGCATTTTATTATTTCCAGTTCTTATGGCTTTATTCATTTCAATTGAAAATAACTATATTCTCATTTCAGGACATGAAATAAGACCGGAAGATATCGGTTTAGTCACTGCAAGAAGCGAAGATGAAACACATCCTTTCATGGTAGCTTTTCTCAAAGCTACAAACCATGTGAAAGCAAGAAGAAGTACAAGAGAAGTACGACGACGAGTAAAGAAATCAGATTATGCGAGTGTAATGAAGAATACCGCACAAGGTGAGAAAAATTATTATCGAATTTTATGAATGCTTCTTTCTATTACAAATTCATCATTCTTTTTTTAGATGTATCGCCTCATGAAACTCCTCGAAGTTGTAAAATAAGGACACTTTACATCAGCTTCAAGGACATTAACTGGAAGGTGAGTATTTTATCAGATCAGCAATGATCAGTTTTCAATTTCAAATCGATCATCTTGGTTTTTGAATTGATTGGACTGTTGTTTTTTCATCATTACCAATAATCTGAAAATTAACATCAATGCTGATGTTAATAACTGAGACGTGAGAAATATTCTTTTATTCAAAACAGTTCAATTCAACACTTGTTATTTAAGTTACGTATTAGTTCTGTATATATATTTAATTTTTAGGACTGGATTATAGCACCAGATGGTTATGCAGCCTATTATTGCTCAGGAGAATGTAATTTTCCTTTGAATGCTCATATGAATGCAACGAATCATGCAATTGTTCAAACATTGGTTCATTTGATGACACCAACAAGATATCCCAAACCATGTTGTGCACCCACTAAGTTGACCCCGGTATCAGTTTTGTATTTTCTAGATGACACTAATGTTATACTTAAGAAGTTCAAGAAAATGATTGTAAAAAGCTGTGGCTGTCACTGAGAATTCGGTTAATACAATCTATATAATAGATGTAGCTATACTGTTATATTATATTATATATGGTATGTCAGTTACTCATTTTTCTGACTGAGGTAATACTGTTGGTTTTCTCCCAATTATTTAAATGAAATAGGCCTTTATTTAAAACTCTATTGTAGAACTAGATTTAAAATTGAAAATTGAAGTACCTTCTAGTAATGTAATTGTATGTGTAAATAATTGTAAAATATGTTCTTTTTAATAATAACATTCAAGCACAAATATTTTTAGTTCTAGTATCATTTAAATGAAATATTCTTACATATTATATTGTGCTGTCATGAAATTTTCTGAATTTAGAACCCTCAGAGCCTCCAGCTTAACCTGAAATGAGGAAAACTGTCGAAGATAAGGCATGCTCAAGGAATGTGCGCGTTAAAGCGAAAAACCCTCCCTAGTGCGCGCTTGGCAAACGACCATGTGTTATGTTTCAAGTTATACCATTGGTATCAGAAAAGAGAGATTTATATATCTCCTTTTTAGATGTGTTCAAGGAATGTTGATATACAGTGACAAACTGCTCATTTCCCAACTCTCGCTCCAGTTTGAAAATTAGAATTAGTAGAATCCTAGTTCTTGAATTTTGAGTTCACATTGAGGTTCTTGCATCACATCATGAATTAATTTCTTCATTTGGTATACAGATATTTGTAAAGTTAATTATATAGAATTTCAATAACTTCGATGATTTCTAAATATTTCTACATTATCCCTGTTTTATTTTCCTGACATTGCAAAATGAAATAAACTGCGCCTTACCCTGAAACAAACATGATATATATATATATATATATATATATATATATATATATATATATATATATATATATATATATATATATATATATATATATATATATATATATATATATATATATATATATATATATATACTATACTGTATACAGCATATTACGTCCGGCTGCGAACAACTGGCTAATACGGACTATCTTTACAGGCATAATCAAGTGTTCAACATTATCCATCAGAAACTTGCACACAAGTACGGACTTCTGAATGCCTTCCAGCCCTATTACAAGTATCAACTGGCGTCCCTATTGGAAAATGACTATACTATAAGTTTATAGTACGATAGGTTATCACTGACAGAATGGTGACGAGTAATAGGCCGGACATAGTGGTGTATGATAAGACGGCCAGAACAGAAATGCTAATGGATGTCGCCATACCGAGTAATAACAACATGCTGAAGAAGTCCAAATATACAGACCTTGCTATTGAGATCAAGCAGATGTGACATCTCGATAAAATAGATATCGTTCCTATCATCCTTTCTTCGACTGGGTTAATATCCTAAAGTTTGCATAATAGCCTTAAGAAATTAGATTTGGATAAGAATACCTATATAGAAATGCAAAAAGCTGTAATTCTTAATATATGTAAGATAATGAGAAAATTTATGTCAAGTATATTATAATCGAGCATATTCCCTTTGATTGCTGAATCTGGGAAGGGTAAATTTTATCTAGCTAACAGCTTAGATAGTGCGCAAGTCCACGATAATAAATTATAATAATAATATTCATTTCATCAAGTTATTGTATGTATAATAGAAAATAAACAGTGAAACATGTCAGATTAAAACTATGGTATTATGTACAGCTCAACTTACAATGTACCTATGGCTCACAATTCATTAATAGGGTAAAAAATTTTCTTTTATACATTTTAAAGTTTGTCAGTGCATGATATTTCTTGGGCAAGCTGTCATATAATCACATACCCATATATAATGGGGTCCTTTGAGTTAGTGTTAGAGGATGTATAGGGTGAAGATAAGGTGTAATTCTTCTAGTATTGTTTGAGTTACTATATTTGTTAAAATAACCACGATGTTGATGAACGAAAATGAGCATTCTATATATCTAGAGCCCAATAAAGGTACGTATATTCATACGTTTGAACACTCCTTGACACGAATCACTGTACCCTAAATAGCCCAGCAGTCTAATAGTCCGTTTCTGCCTTCTGAACACAATGTCAGCTACTACCCTAAAAAAATGATACCATAAGACAGCAACGACTGAAAGTTAGCATAATGCACTGTTTTTAAAATTCTTTGATGCACACACAATCTGAGTACATTCATGGTATAAGTCACAGAGTTCAATTGACTCTTCAAGTAATCCATATGATTGTTCCATTTCGAGTGTCTGTCAAGATGTACTTCCAAAAACTTCACAGTATGTGTTACCGATACTCTTCCACATAATGTCTCAGGAACCGTGGCATTTGAACGATCACTACTGAAAACGAGACTTTCAGTTTTTCCAACGTTTAAAATCAGATGGTTCTCTATAAACCATTTCCGCACCTCTTCCAGCACCGTCAATTGCAGTTGTCATTGTATATGAAGTTATTACTGCAGTTATGTCGTCAGCATATTCGATCATCAAACTGATAACTTACAAGACCTCAATTGTGAAATTAAAGTAGGAAGGTCATTGATGTAGACGATGAACAGCAGGGAACCAAGAATATTTCCTTGTGGTACACCCCTCCTCACCAATTCTTCATCAGAACAGTACTGCATGCCATCAATGTTCAAGACCACATTCTGCGTACTGTTAGTAAGGTAATCTGTCAATAAGCTAAGCTGGTTGTCGCGTATTCCATAACTCTCAAGTTTAAGCAGCAGCCTTGGGATGTCAACACAATCAAAGGCCTTTGACATATCTAAAAATAATCCCAAAGGCATGTTACCACTTTCCAGTTTACAAGTGATTAGTCTTATCATCTTAAATACAGCTGTTTCCGTATTCTTCTGGTTAACAAATCCATTTTATTATTGAAAATCTTTAATTCATAAAATACCTTCAACAGGCGTTCAGCAATAATCTTTTCAAAATTTTTTGCAAAGGATGTAAGCAAGCTAATAGAACGGTGTTCACCTAGATCTTCTGTGTCCCCTTTCTTAAAAATTGGTTTAACAACTTTGATTTTTAGTGCTTCCGGAAAAATTCCATGTTTAAAAGAGCAGTTAATAATATAGGCGAGTGGCTCAGCTATATGTTGTATTACTCTCAGAGGTATACCATCTTACCAGCTTGATGTCTTGTTTTTCGTTTTATCAACGGTTTTTATTAGTTCTGGGGCTGTTACCTAAAAGACATAAAAGGAATTATCTAGTCGTTTTGTATATCTTACTTCATTGTTATTGGCACTTTTGGGAGTACTGCTGCACAGATCAGTAGCAATATTAACGAAAAACCTGTTAAGGTTATTTGCTGTATTCTGTGGGTCCGGTTCTCTTGGAAGTTTTCGTATATTTTTCTGCTTACCAGTGATATCTCTGACCACTCAGCAGTAGGCAGCCTTGGGTTTGTTAGGAGAATTATTTATAATATTATATAAGTTATTCTGTTTTGCTGATCTCAAAGCAACATCATATTGGTAATTAGCTGCCTCGTATTGCTGGAGATATTCATGTCTCGTTCTTGATATAGTGTAAAGTATGTCAAGCTGTCTTTTCAGTTTTTGAATTTCTGTTGTTTGTAGGACCCTTTTTAAAGTGTTTCGATAAACTAAAACAGCAAAATTAATGTCAAAAAGTTGAACTTATCAGAGAAACATTTCCACATGGCAGAAGGGTATGTTGAGTGGTGTTTTCTATATTGCATTCAAATTTTTTGATGTGTTTGTCGTTAATATTCATAAACCTCCCGGCGAAATCTGACCCATCAATTTCGGTATTATTTTTCCTCACACTGCTATCTATTGTGGTGACTTCAATTGGCATCACAATCAATGGGGTTATGCAGAAAACGACAGGAGTGGTATTTCATTAGTTGAATGGATGGAAACAAATGATTTTCAACTTGTATTCGATGCGAAGGCAAAGGGCACTTTTCATTCTGCCAGATGGAATCGCGACTATAATCCTGATCTTTGTCTGGTTTCTAACGACTCTGAATTGTTTCCTCTTCCTGTTCGTCGTAAAGTACTTTCAGATTTTCCTCACAGTCAACACAGGCCAGTTATTATTTCGTTAGGTTTTCAATTTACATTTGCAGATTCATTAAAAAAACCAAGATGGAATTTCAAAAAAGCTCATTGGAATGATTTCACTGAACAGTTAGATAGTGATTTGAGATGGTTTTCCCCCCTTAGGTAGAAATTATTTCCGGTTTATAGGAGTTGTCAAAAATGCTGCTAAAAAACATATTCCCAGAGGCTCTCGAAAGGATTATATACCTGGGTGGTCAGAGGAATCAAATGTTTTTTATAAGGATTATCAGCAAAATCCTTCCAGAGAGAAAGCCGATGCACTCCTTAGTTCTTTGAATGATAGCAGAAAGGATAAATGGAATGAGTTGATGAATGGTATGAATTTTCGTCATTCTAGTAGAAGTTCCTGGAATTTGTTGAGGAAATTAGGCATCCCGTTTCAAAAACTCCGTCTAATATGAATCCGAATTCTGTAGCATCTAGGCTTGTTAATGTCTCTAAAAGTGTGAAGATTAGTAGATATGACAGGAATAGAATGAAACGAATCTTACATAAAAGGAGGAGGGATGCTATCACGGTTGAGGATTTATTGAATCCTTTTGAGGAAGAAGAGCTCAAATCTGCAATAAAATCTACTAAAGTTCGTAAAGCTCCAGGATTTGATGGCATTTTCCCTGGATTTTTTAAACATCTAGGAAATGACGCTAAAAAGTGGTTACTATCCTTTTACAATGACATACTCAGCTCAGGTAGTATTCCCGCTGAATTTAGAAAGGCTAAAGTTATTGCCATTCTCAAACCTGGGAAAAATCCAGATCTTCCTAGTAGTTATCGACCTATCAGTTTACTTTCTGTTTCTTTCAAAATTTTAGAAAGACTTCTTTATCAGAGGTTAGAACCTATCATTGAAAGAGCTCTGTCCACTTCTCAGGGAGGTTTTCGAAAAAACTGGAATTGTTCTGATCAGGTTTTAGGTTTATCCACTTTCATTGAGACAGGATTTCAGGGTAAAATTAAAATAGGCGCTGTATTTGTAGATCTCTCTTCGGCATATGACACAGTTTGGAAGGATGGTTTAGTTTATAAACTCTTTGAAGTAGTTCAATGTGGAAAAATTGTAAAGTTGATTGAAAATATGTTATCTGATAGAAGACTTCGAGTTTTCATAGGTGAGAAGAGTAGTAGATTTTACACTCCCAATGATGGCCTACCTCAGGGATCTGTTCTTGCACCTCTTCTCTTCAATTTATATATGTCTGACATCCCTGAAACTTCCTCTACAAAGTTTATTTATGCTGATGATATTGCTTTGGTTTTTCGACACTATGACTTCGAAACAATTGAGCATACACTGACTTCTGATTCAGATATTCTGAACATTTTCTTCAAAAAATGGCGTTTATGTCCAAATCCTTCGAAAACTGAGGTTTCTTGTTTTCATCTGAATAATCATGAGAAGGATAGGCAACTAAGAGTATTCTTCGATAAATCACTATTAATTCATAATTTCACTCCAACATATCTTGGTGTAAAGCTTGATCGTTCTTTGACTTTCAAATTTCATATTGATGAATTATGTCAGAAGTTGAAAACAAGAAACAATATACTACATAAACTAGCTGGATCTAATTGGGGCGCCGGAGTCTCTACTTTGCGAACTACTGCTTTAGCTTTAGTATATTCAGCAGCAGAATATTGCTGTCAGGTGTGGTTGAATAGTGCTCATGTCAATAAGATTGATTCTCAGTTGAACTCTTCTATGAGAGTTATAAGTGGATGTATCAGTTCAACTGCTACCCCTTAGCTTCCGGTTATTTGTAATATAGTTCCTTCCCATATTCGCAGGAAATTAGCCCTTAAATCGTCTTGGGATAAGTATCACTCATTTCCAGAAGTTTTTCCGATAATGCACGATCTTCAAAATCCACCTAACCTGAGATTGAAATCTAGGAAACCTATTTGGTCGATTGACTTTTTGCATACACAGGTGAAGGCTGTTGATCTTTGGAAAACTGAATGGCAGGAAGTTGATGTTTTTAATAAACTTCTCATAGAGGATCCTTCCAAAAGGGTTGCAGATTTCGAAATAAGTAGGAAAAATTGTTGTACATTAAATCGTCTCAGGACAGGACATGATCGTAATAATAGTATGTTGTTCAAATGGAATACTGTAGAAAGTCCGGCATGTGAATGTGGCACAGCTGAAGAAACAATAGGACATTTAGTCCTCGATTGTTCTATTTACCATTTTACGGGTGGTTTTCAAGAAATTCATTCCGTTTCAGATAATTTTATCAACTGGGTGGAGAACTTAGTTGATAAGGCAAGGGCTACACCCATATAGAGCTTCATTCCTAAAAGGTGTATGAGATGTTCCCTGTTGGAAAACAGAGGAGCATTAGTTAATTTCTTAGATTCAAGTGAGTTTAGACATATAAGAGTTAGGTATGTTTTGATGAAATATTTTTCTGCTGGTTTTCTTTTTCCATTGTTACAGATTTTTCCAGTCCCAATCCCCCTTCCTTTTCACCCTTGTCTTCGTGAATTTCTGGAAATCATGGAGTGCGAGATGACATTGAGAGAATGAAGCTGCTAAGCAGAAAAATTTTTGGTACTCTTTTTGTACACACGACACTAACACAACATAAACAGACAAGCTATTGCTAGTGCAATAGTGACAGGGAAACGAGTTTTTTTCCACAGGTTTTTTCACTCGTTTACTGAATCATACGCAAGATAGTATGGTTCCTCTGTTACATTTCCTGTGCTGACACTTTACGGCCAATCGTAGGAGGCATGATGCGAGCTTAGATGCCAGATTAAGGAACAGCCATTGTCTGTTTTTTCCGCTGGTATTCTATTTATTCGCTTGTTTTTTTACGATTGTGTTTTTTCTGACACACACCAAAGTTATAGATATAAGAATTAAGAATTTATTGTAAATACAATTATTCGAATTTTTGTAAATCCTCTCTTTTCAAAAGAATATTTTATATCTATATATATATATATATATATATATATATATATATATATATATATATATATATATATATATATATATATATATATATATATATATATATATATATATATACAGTGTGTTCCAACGAAAATTTGACCCCCCCTATAACTCCGAAATGAGTAACATTAGCGAAAAACACCAAGACACGTCGATTTTTGTTTCGAGGGGGAGCATTTTTCGAAATAATTCGAAACTTCTCAGATCAACCCCCTACCCCCAGCAACCCTAACTTTGAAATTCATCATAGGGAATAAGGGTCGAGTGGCACCTTACTGAAAAGGTCTGTCAATTCTCCACCTTGATTTCTCATTTTTAGAATTTTAAATTAACATACAGGGTGTCCCAACCAAGGGTGAAGTTGAATTCCTGGAAATCCCAAATACTAAATGAAATAGATTTATTTTGGCATAATGCAAGCGCAGGTTTATGCTCGGTCTAGAAAAACGACCTACACTTGTGAATTTGGAGTTGGTGCAATCAACCCCTTATTTCCAGCATCCCCAACTCAAAAATCATTCGATCGATAATAGGTCAAGTGGCACCTCGTTGGAAAGGTACTGCAATTTTCTCTTCGAATTTGGTATTTTCGAAATTCAGAATCATCATACAGGGTGTCCCGAAGCAGGAACATTGAAAATCCAAATAACTTTTTGAAACTGGTTCATTTCGGTATACGAGAACATGTTTGATCCGAGAATAGGACTTTCTTGTGTGGTTATAGAATTTTTGCAATCAACCCTTCCATTCAGCATCCCCAACTTGAAAATCATACAAATAATTCAAGTGGCATATCTTCAGAAAGGTTTTTGAATTCCAGAATGATTAAAGCATTTCATTCAGTTCGGCTCTCCATACAGGATGTCGCTTTCGAAAAATTCAATATCGTCATTTGAAATTATCAACTAAAATTAATTCGAAACTGTTAAAAGTATTGGGATACGATGTGTTGAGCATCAATTACGAAGAAATAAAGCTGATTTCTGCATTGAAAATGTTCACATTTTTTCATTTCCATCTGGCGTGCAGTCATCTGTTATTTCTCATTTTGCAATGAAATATTATTATTATTCAGATCAGTTCCTCATTATTGTTGTTGTTCGTCAGTTGAAATTAATCTGAAAATGGTTTATTCCACTGAGGAAAGGGTCGAAATTGTATCGACGTATTTTCGAAATAACAGTTGTGCCAAAAAAACGGCAAGGATATTCGATAGGAACCATCCTGAAAGAGAAAGGGGAGTCAGTCACCAGTACGTTAAATATTTGGTTGACAAATTCCTAGCTACGGGTTCGGTGGCAAACAAAAAACATGAAGTGGCATGTCCTGTCAGAAATGAGGCAACGGAAGTGGCAGTAGTGGGTCATCTACAAATGGAGAATACTACTTCGATCAGAAAACTATCTCGTCTGACTGGTGTATCAGCTACAACTGTCCATAGAATCGTGAAACATCACAAATTTCACCCCTACAAGGTAAAATTAGTGCATGAAATAAACGAAGATGATCCAGATCATCGTTTACAGTTTTGTGAAAATCTAAGTGAAAACCTAAACGCTAATCCAAATTTTCTGAATAACATCTGTTTTTCTGATGAAAGCACCTTTATGCTCAGTGGTGAAGTGAATAGACATAATTGTCGATATTGGGACACACAGAATCCTCATTGGTTTAGAGAGGCCCACACGCAAAGGCCTCAGAAGTTGAACGTTTGGGCAGGAATTTTGGCAATCATCTAGTTGGGCCTTTCTTTATTGAGGGTAATCTGAATGGAAATGGCTACCTACAGTTGTTAGAGGAACACATACATCCTAGATTGACAGAAATTTTACAGAACGATCCAACTCTTTCTGAGGACGAAATGCGTTTTCAACAAGACGGTGCTCCTCCGCATTATGATGCTCGGGTGCGCCAATATTTAGACGAAAATTTCCCAGGAAGGTGGATTGGTAGAAGAGGACCTGTTGAGTGGCCAGCCAGGTCACCAGATTTAAATAACCCTAGATTTTTTTTTGTGGGGCCATCTAAAATCTAAAGTTTATGCCACAAGACCAGAAAACCTGGAGGACCTGCGGATGAGGATTATCACAGAACGCCGACTTTTGACTCCTGAAGTTTTCGCTAATGTGAGAAGAGAGTTCGAAAATCGTCTGTATAACTGTATGGAGGTGGGCGGAGGTCATTTTGAACAATTGTTGTAATAATCAAGTTAGTTTTTGTTTTCAATTGAATACAAGTTCAATAAATCTCGTTTTCCTGTTTAGATGAGCATCCAATCAGTTTCTCCATCATCCCTCATCCTGATCCTCACGCCAGAAAACCTCGATTGCCAAACTGAAACCAATGCCTCAGTGATTCAGAAAATAGAAAAATCTTTCTGGAACTTTGCCACTCAACCTGTAATCACTTGTATGATTTTTTGAGTTGGGGATGCTGAATGGAAGAGATTGATTGCAAAAATTCCATATTCACGCAAGAGAGTCTTATTCTCGAATCAAACATAAACATGTTCTCGTATTATACCGAAATGAACCAGTTTCAAAAAGTTATTTGGGTTTTCAGTGTTCCTGCTCCGGGACACCCTGTATGCTGATTCTGAATTTCGAAAATACCAAATTCGAAGAGAAAATTGAAATACCTTTCCAACGAGGTGCCACTTGACCTATTTTCGATCGAATGATTTTTGAGTTGGGGATGCTGGAAATAGGGGTTGATTGCACCAACTCCAAATTCACAAGTGTAGGTCGTTTTTCTAGACCGAGCATAAACCTGCGCTTACATTATGCCAAAATAAATCGATTTCATTTAGTATTTGGGATTTGCAGGAATTCAACTTTACCCTCGGTTGGGACACCCTGTATGTTAATTTAAAATTCTAAAATGACAAATCAGAATGGAGAATTGACAGACCTTTACAGTAAGGTGCCACTCGACCCTTATTCCCTATGATGAATTTCGAAATTAGGGTTGCTGGGGTAGGGGTTGATCTGACAAGTTTCGAATTATTTCGAAAAATGCTCCCCTCGAAACAAAAATCGACGTGTCTTGGTGTTTTTCGCTAATGTTACTCATTTCGGAGTTATAGGGGGTCAAATTTTCGTTGGAACACACTGTATATATATATATATATATATATATATATATATATATATATATATATATATATATATATATATATATATATATATATATATATATATATATATTCCACTCCAGTCGAACCCGCAGATAACCTCATTGAAAGCATGATTCTAATGGTTTTTGATAGGATTAGTAAGAGATAGACTTGGACAGTTACTTAGAAACATGAATTGTTGTTCTGTATGATCAGGTATATGTTCTTTTATAACTTTAGAAGTTCCCTCAATGTTTGTCACAATATTGTCCAAGCAGGATGTGGATGTCTTAGTAATACGAGTGGGTTCACATACTTGTGGCTTCAGGATATATGTATCAAGCAACGAGATGAATGATTTTGTGTCGTTAGAGTCAATAAGGAGGTTGATGTTGAAATCACCTGCAATTATGAATTTACATTTTTCAGCAAGACATCTATCTTAAATTATTGACAACTTTTCTGAGGAAGTATCTACATTTTCAAGTGGAGGAGTGTTGGGTCGATAAATACATATTAAAAGACATTTTGTCGAAAAGATATCAGTCTGAACTGCACAGCATTCGAATACATGGAGCACAGTTAAATTGTTCAAGTCTGGTCTTTCAATTAATTTTGTGCCATTTCTTACATGAATGGCACATCCACCATGTACTCTTCTGTTACGACAAAAGGGGGAAGCCAGTTTAAAGTTATCCAGATTAAATTCAGTAAGTTCATCTCTACATTTCCAGTGCTCAGTAGTTGCAAGGAAATCGATTTTGTGAATTTGAAGTGTAAGATCTAGTCTATTGTAGGATGTGCCTATAGGTTGTAAATTTTGTGCTCTGATTTCTCCCTCCCGAAAAAAATATCGGAAAGAAAATTCTCTGACTAAAACACCCTCAGGCCATATTTCAGGTTTACAGAGTCTCCCATAGAGCTTATCGTCCGAAACTCCCAAACTGAATGATGAGTTTGGGCCTTTTGTATTCAGCTTTTTGACTTCTATTCAGATCTTGGATATCTGCATTTAGATATCTTCTGAGACATCTATGCTCGCCACCTTACCAACATGAAACCATTTTTTCTAGCTGCTCCCACTAATGTAGAGTCAGCATTTTCTTTGATCCAGTACAAATAAAACCTTCGTGTTTCCTTTCTACCTGTTGCCATTGGTGTTCCTGTCCAAAGGCAGATCCTTTGAAATTTGATTTGTTTTCAATTCCAATTCCAGCATCAATTCAAGACTTTACCATGTCACTCCATTTCATCTCCGGACTACGACCATTTCGAGAAGAAGAACTTGGTTCCCCTGGTACAATTAGCAGAATTACCCATGATTGTAGGAGCGCTAATAACACTGGACTCTGCTGTTCAGGAAAAAACATTATGGAGAAATAAGTCGCATTGATCTTATAATTTATCCCCCAACAAAATATTACCTGCATCAAGTCAGTGCAAGATTATTTCAAACAGTATTATCAAGCAAACTTCAAGAAAGGAGGAGGATTCAAAACATATGAGTTGTAGATCCTATTTACCTGTTAGTGATTAAGCATTTATTTATATTATTTTTCTAATATAACTTCGTTTAATTATTTAACTTGTTGAAAACAAATCTTTCAAGAGTTGGGAACAATAAGAGAACTAGGTGTATTTTATTTAAGGAGGTTCAGTCTTAAATGAACTTGTGGTCTGAAGGTAAATAAAGAATCAAAATGTAGTAAATGAGAACCAAAGAACAAGAAGGAGTTTGAAACGCTGAACAACTCGAATAAAATTTTCTAAAATTTAAATGAAACTATGCAAATTTTTTGAAATAAGGAAACATTACTCAATAGCCTATATTGTTTATCTTTGAATGTTAAGAATTCTAGCATTACAGTAGTAACCCATATTGTTGTTTGTTTAATCTTTTAACAATGTACTCGGGAACTTAGCCCATTTACACAGTAAACCTACAGCTTATAGTAGATTCCGAACCACTCTCCTAGGCCGTGCAATGATAACTGCCACCTCAAGGATTACAAATTATCTGGTCTTCGGAAGTTTATGCTCTCTTTGGGCGACTTTTCCAAGTACCACAATTTTCGTTCAAGGACAACATCCATAACTTGAACCCGGATACGAAACATGGGCCACGACTAAGCATATTCCTAGATACTTGCTCACTAACCATGCAGTTACCGAGGCGGTTAACCCATATTATAATGAGGAAGTTTACAAAGTGTACCTATTCACAAATAAACTTTGTGTATTAAGAAACGAGAACTCCAGGGAACTTTCATAATTATTATTTTTTGTTTCTATTTATTAAAGGGTATGCATTTGTTGTTTGTTGTTTATAGTTCGCCCGCCCTTTCAATTTCTCTCTGGTTTTACATTTTTAACAGACAAATTTGCTATATTAAATCAAAATACCTGCAAATATTATACATTCAGTTTCATATACAACATACGATAAACCATGGACTCATAAATTATAAATCTAAATCTCAATATTGAATTATTGATTTATTAAATATATGCAAAATTGCAAAACAAATATTTAGGTTATATTTATTTGCATCTTGTCAATGTCATGTCAAGAAGTTAAAGATCAGAAACAAAAACAATAAATTCTATGCAAGCACACCAGCATCAGAACGTATGTCATATCAAGAACACCTGATTGTTTCAAAATGTTAAATTAACTTTGGGGAACATACCAGTAACAAATAAACATTATTTTATAAATAAGTAAAAATTATATTCATGTATTTGAAATCTGTCAGTTTTATTATATCTTCAACTTGATCTACCAATGTCCAGAACATACTAAACGCACCGAAATTTATATTTATAAACATGATCGCTCAGTATTTGTGAATATTTTCAAAGAAAAATTGCGTGACATTCAGTAATTTAAAATCTGAATAACACATCTTCAGATGGGTTCCTGTTTTTTAAAGAGTTCAAGCAATACATGTGGTTTGCATAAACAGGCAGCAGAATATAGTCCAGACAGATCTCGCAAAGTAACGGCGTTTTTTGAATTATATAATTCGAAGTTATGTAGGACTGATTTCTTAGATTTATCAACTTTTGTTTTGTTTATTTTGGCAAATTGATTTTGAAATTGGCGGCTTACACTCAGATGTCGCTTTGTAGCTTGTCGATTCATTAATTATATGATTCACCACAAGAGGAGCTAGTAGTTTTCTTGTAGGATTTTCGTTATGTCAAGTTAATGGTAAAATAATTGTCAAAAATCCAACTTTTAAGCAAAAATACAGATATTAATCAAAAGTTATGGGTAGCAATAGTGAGTTCAATATAAAAGTTTAGTGAATACCTCAATCTTTCTTTTCTTTATATAACCTTAATAAGTAATTTGCGTAGGCTGGGCAATGACATTGAATAGAAAATTATTATTTTTCTGTAAGAAACTCATGAATGTGGAGTGCAATTACGAAAATTTTCGCGAAAAACTCTAGTGTTACAAAAAAAGTATCTAGAAATCCGGAGGTGCCGGTGGAGATGGACCACGGCGACCAGAAGAGAGACATGGATGAAACGTTTACTACCAGACAGGTAGGTGCATATTCTCATTCAGTTACTAGTTTTTAGATGTTCATACTGAGATGCTTAAACGCAGTTTCAGTTCGTACTTGCAGTTTCAAGGCAATATAACGAAGTAAGTCTACTTTAATTGGAAATTGGAGATTTATTATTCCCATTGTTTTTATGGATGACCTGATAAGTTGATAGTATGTATTTTTGTTAAATGATGATACTGGATGGTCAAGTTATTTCAGTTTTACAAGGATATGTTGTATCTATAAGCTATAGATTATTAATGTAATTACTCATTTTTTCATTGAAGTATCCAATAAAAATAGTAAAATACTTTTTAGAATACAAATGGATCAAACTAGTGAAAATATTAAAAGAATTCAGTTGGAAAATTTTAATTCTGTATTATCATTATTGTATTGAAAATATAGACTGTTGCACACTACTCACAAATTTTGAAATTGTAGACAGCTTACTCATTTGAGGGGAAAATGTTTGGTTCTAAATTTCATGAAGTAAGTGGAACAAATAGTTATTGTGTTAATTTCGTTTGCTTTTCTTTTCATAATCAGAACTCCCCTAGCATAAAATTAATATTTAAAAATAAAATGGATTCTAATTTTGTAGGTGTATATATAGAAATAATTTGTTTTGAAATATCAGAAACGACATATGAGACTGATCTTTTGAAGTAGCAACGGAAAAATCTGATTGTTTAAATCTTTGCCTTTTAAACTTCCTCCATATGAAGGGCAAGCTTTATGGGTGAAGGTGATTTGTTTTAAACATCTTGTTCATTATTATACTCAGTATTATATGAAATTTTATAGTACTGAGGTACAAATTTTCGAATAATGATGACAGAGAGTATATTCAAGTTACCTAAATTTCATGAGATTTATAAAAAGAATAAAGTTTGAATATAATTGTTAATACTTTTTTTTGATACATTCATTTAAGGGCAAGAAACGTACTATTCTCCAATGCAAGTGAGAGGAAATGAATTTATCTATATTTTATGTTGTCTAGAGTTGTTAATCAAATTTGTTAGGATATAGGAAAAAGCCAATCAAGTATTTGATACCTCATTGATTATCTCTAAAATTCTACACAATTCCCTTTAATCAGGTTCCTGCTTAGAATTTGTAAAATGGAAATTATATTCAAAACATCAACTTGCAACTCTTATAATTCTTATAATTTTTTTTAATTAAACATTAAAAGAGTGAAAATTGCCTCAGTATTTGAAGTTTTATCCATATAAAGTTATAAGGAGAACTTTAAATGAATAATACTGTAATAATTCCACTTCTCATGATTATTACTTTCTAATTATAAAATATAATTTTTCATTTTATTAATCAACCGTGAAATATTGAGTTATGTTAAGTTTATATTTATACATTATTTGACTATGGCAAGCTTTTCAATAATTTTTTTGGCCTCATTATAGTACAGTAGTTCAGAATTGAGTACTCTTGTGGAGATCAAAAAGAAGTATATGATTTTTGATTTGAATTTCCTACTCTCATCCAATTCGATAATTTTTTCTAGGTTGGTAAAACGTTTGTTGATATCTGTATCTCGTTTCATGATTGGAGCATCAGTTGTTGATGAGTTATACTTGTTAGCATTCACCATTTTTAAATTTTGGTTTTTTGCAAAATTCCAAAAGAAGTTGAATTTAGTTTTGTTTTGAACATGGATTTCAGCTCCCCATACATTAAAATGTATTTGGCTACAATCCTATAACTCAATCAATCAATCAACTTTCTACCATTATTCCTGTTGAAAAAGTAACCGATACCACAAAACCAGGAGAATTTAGACCAATATGCTTCCGATCTATAAAAAATTGTTAGAGATGATTGTAAATGATCAAATTATGAAATATATAAAAAATAATGAGCTGTTAACAAAATTCCAGTCAGGCTTTAGGAAAAAGTAACTCATGTGAAAGTGCTCTTCTATCGGTCCTTATCGACTGGAAAATCGCTCTGGAGGAGAGGAAATGCATTGGTGTGCTATTTCTGGACTTCCGAAGGGCATTTGAAACCATATGCAGACTACTTCTGCTGGGAAAATTGGAAAGGTTTGGGTTTTGTGGGGTTGTTTTACAGTGGTTTTCAGAATATTTAAGTGATCGTTCCCATGTTACTAAATACGGTGACAGTGTTTCAACGGCTCTGTCTTCTTGTTTCGGTGTACCTCAAGGGACAGTTTTGGGTCCTAATCTTTTCATAATGTATATTAATGACTTAGTTCAAAAAGTTCATAAATGGAGCATTCGTTTTTTTGCGGATGATACTCTGCTTTATTGTGTGGGAGGAAATGTTCAAGATATCGTGAACACTATAAATGAGGATCTGGTAAATGTATGTGAGTGGTTGGGGAAGAATAGCTTGAGTGTAAATGTCAAAAAAACAAAATTCATGGTGATAAGGAGCAAATATAATTCAATCAATACTTACGATAATACAGGAATTTTTGTAAATGGAGAAATTATAGAACAGGTTGATGAATGTAAATACCTTGGTATAGTTGTTGATAGCGGTCTGACTTTTTCTTGTCTTGCCACTCAAGCAGCAAATAAGGTGTCAAAAAAAGTATATTTCCTTAACAGAATTGGAAAGCATCTTAGTGCATGGTCCAAAACACTTATATATAAAACTGTAATTGCTCCACATTGCAACTATTGTTATAGCATCCTTTTTCTGTTGAATAAGTCTGATCTAGTTAAGTTGCAAAAGAGGAAAAATCAAGCGCTATGATCTATTTTGGGATGCAACAGATATACTAGTGTGCAGGAAATGTTAAATGTATCAGGCTTTTTGAGTGTGCGTTAAATTATATTTGTTAACAGTATGGTTGTGATATATAAAATAATCCATCAAATGTATCCTTTACATTTATTCGATCATGTTACTTTTGTGAGAGATGTTCATAATCATCCAACCAGAAACAATTCTAACATGTATGTAAGTAGAGTCACCTCTTCATACAGCCAAAATAATTTGTTTCACAATGGCCTTCTAGAATATAATAATTAACCAAGCACACTCAAGAATAGTTCAACCCTCAAGAGCTTTAGAAGCAGATGTATTACCTATTGTAAAAATTCTATTGAGATAATTTGAGTCTATGTGGAAATTGTGTTGATTGGGATATTTGTGTTTATACCTACTGTGATATGTTCTGATGAGATTTTTTTTATGTAATCCAAATTATGCATTTGGTGTGTATTTCAGTGTGGTAGTAAGGGGTACACCATGCAAACATATATTTACTATGTATTAGCTTTTTCTGATATTAAATAAATATTATTATTAATGTTTTTGATTGGTGAGCTAAAGGTGAACTGAGATTGAAAATACCATATTAATTTTATAAGTCAAGGTTTTGTTGAGTTTCCGTCTACTATTATGGTCAAATTCTTTGTATTCACTTAAACGTGTCAACAGATTTGTGGGCAATAACTATTGGTTTTTTCATCGCACATGGCTTTGGTTGTTTGTAGTTTTTCATAAATTTTGCAACCATTCTAATCTGCTTTGATGTCTTCTGATTTTTGGCTATTTGTGAAACAAAAAAAAATGATTAAAGATCATTATTTTGACTTGATTGTGGAGATAAAAGTGGCAACGATGAAAACACTCAAGGCAATCTCGAAAATTACACTAGTTCAGCATTGCAAAACTCTTCAAAACAAACAGTTTCGACACAGCTGCTGGTACAGTGGTGAACTATATTTTTGATTTTTTTCTATTATTTTCAAGTCAAATCTAATATTTAGTATCAGTTATATAAAGTCAGTAAGTCAAATCTATAAATTTTTCAGTTTGTTTTCCAATTATTGGTATTCCTATAGAAATTGTTGAAATATTGACGAATCCTTTCAGTGAGAAAATAATTCATTCGTTGCAAGTTATGTAGGCGCCTGAGAATTTCTGATAGAAACATTTTTCACTTGGAAAGGCTAAAAGGAAAAATAGACATGACAATTTTGATATTCTATCAAAGTTCAAAACTTTTGATGAACATTAAAGAAGCCGGTCTCGTGCGAGTCTGATACCACACTTCTTAGATTCTGTACAGAATTGTGTTTAGATAGTTCATCTAAAATGAGAGAACTTGGAAGGTTTGTGCCCTTTTTTTATCGAGTTTCTTCTCAATAAGCCTTCAAAACATAAGTACAACATTGTCCGTTTCTGGCGATTTCTTGACTTTTTTTTTGTGATATCATATGGAGGTGAACAAGTTAATTTATTTATTTATTTATTGAAAGTAAAAAGAATTGGAAGACTATATTGATTATACTATAATGTCAAATTTTGATGTGAATCAAAACACGATCTGAGGAGAGAAGAAATATAGACTGAATAATCATTGTAAACGCACTAAACTTCCACGCACGCCAATGAAACTTAAGCTCAGGAAAATGAGAAGATACAGATGGGTCATACGTAATGTTTTTTGTATAATTTAAGATGTAAACACATACACAGGACTAAGAAGATAATCAAAGAAAACACAATCTGTGATATTCTCCCTTTCACGGAATTGATCTTCGGTCGCAGTATGTGTTTAAGTTTATTCTTTCAAAATTGTAAATGAATATATAACAATTTATTACCTTTCGGCTTAGAACTTGTAAGAAAAAGGACACATAAAATGTAAACATACGTTTAACATAATAATATATGAACAGTGCAGAACATCAAACATTATATTAGGCATTTTTCCTTCAAAAAAGAATATTCACTTTTTCGAGTGTATTTTTACATTCACTGTTTCTGAAAACGAAATTAAATGAAAAACATCATAGCCATAAAAACAAGAAAATCTTGGCTGACACGCACACGTTTAAAAGAAAGTTTATTGCAAGATGAATACTTCCGCCCCATGCATTCTTGCTAATATGTAAATATCAATACTTTTGTCCTTCAAAATTCGACCAGTGATCGAACTCACTATTATATTGTATAATTTTATTCGAACTCATGAACTAAGTTACTTTTCGGTTGATGTACGGAATTCAAATCTTGCATAAGGTTGAATTAAGGAATGTAAGAATATTATCCATTTTCAAGAAGGAATATTATTTTGTGTAGCTTTTATTATGAAGAACTTGATAATAATTATCTTCTCAGATACTTGTTCGTGGTGAGATCAGGCATCTACTCTCGCGTAATTATTACGAGTTTCAGTTGAATTCCTAGGAATTTTCAATGCGGCTCATTGATGCCGAAACTCAACAAGCTGCGATCTGGACTGCCAGGTCCCCACTCGATCCTCGGAATGAGTTTCATCTTACTTGAACTGTTACTTCAGTTACTTAGTTCATTACTATTTTCAACGGTGAGCGCAGCGTTTCAATACTTAGTCGCGGTAGTTCCACACGATTTTTATTGCCATAATCGACGTGTACGTTTCGTGTTTACGTTTTCTGACTTGTTAGTGCATATAAAAAAACATTAACTAGTGATGATTCATTTTTCAATTAAAGTTTGACGTTTGTTCGAAAGAGTGCCATGGTGGTAACAGTGACTAGTGTGAGTAATTTTACCGAATACAATCATGATGGATTTGGCAAAAACGATCAGGATATCGGAACAAATATAGGAGTGTCGCTTCTAACATATGCAGTGAGTTTTACTTTATACTTAAATTTGACAAATTTTTTGCACATCAATTTTAGATAAAGAGATAAAAACGCATCTGAGATGTTTCGTTTTAATATTCCCCATTTTTAAATGATTCAAAGTTTATCGAACCTATTTTGTATCACAACAAGCATGTAGGAATCTTCTATTAATGTGACAGAACGCCTTAATAAAGATAATTACTCAAATGTTATGAATAAACGTTTAAAATGCAGACAAAAAAATCTTGTTTGCATAATAATATTACTTATGATTAGAAAGAAAGTCTTGACATTTAACTTATTTTTGTTTTGAACAATGTGTTTTCGTTCGGGACTTTGGAATTTTTCCAATAGCCATGAAAGCATTCATTATTATTAGTGCAGAAGATTGTATCGATGTTGATTCTTGATAAAGCACCTCAAATATGATAGCTCATTGAAATCTCATAGTGACGTCTAGAAGTATTTATTCATATGGTTTTTTAGCACATACGAAAACTTATTATCAGATTGAGATCAAATTAAAGGTTTTCACTTCTTCGGAAATAATTTGGGAACTGCAAATTTTGGAATTATAAAAAAATCGCAAAGAAGAAAATATCTGATCGAAACGTTCTACTTTACGAAATTCTAATTCTCTCATATATAATTTTAGTTGAACGTTGAATGTAGAGCTCCTGTGACCTTCACAATACGAGCGCATAATTTCCACAGTAGGCGCAGGATGCAGCAGTTGAAACTATTTCTAAATATCAGACGAAATTCAACAATTGGAAAAAAATATGGTGTTAATTGAACTTTCAAAAGAATGAAGCACCGTTAGGAAAAACGAAATATTCGTGTACTCCTTCATAGTAATCCCCCTTTAATATAATAAACTTGTGCTAGCGTTTATTACAATTTTCGATACATTTTTGGGAGGTGAATGAGATCGTTGGGGCATGGTAACAATATTGTTTTTCGCCAAAAATTTAGGAACAAGCAACGATATGTGAGCCGCTGCATCATCGTTAGGCAAAAGCTATAAAGATCTTCTGAAAAATTGTGGCATGAGCAAATCGATATGCCGAAATTTTCGGCAACTGCTCTGATAATGGTTCGACGATTTTCCTTATTGCTTCAACATTTTTGGGTTCGGCTGTTGATGTGCTGGGACGTCTAGGCCAGGATTTGTTCAACATCTTCCGGGTCTTCTGTAAAGAACTTGTACCACTCATGAATTTTTTTTATGCCCAAAGTAGACTAGTAAAGATACAACATCTTAAGTTTATTGTATCCTCTATTTTTATTCAAATTTAATACAGATTATTCGATTCATTTTTTCGGATAGCAAAATCGCCTAGCACATCGAAAAGGTCTAATCTTTATATCTGTCGAAAAATTTAAACTTATGATGCTTCGCATGTATGTAGAATCATTAAGACTCGAGAAAGCATGTCCATGTTCTGTTTGCAAAAGAATTCAGCTCTTCAGAAATAAGCCACCAAGTTCGAACAAAATCGTACGAACTGATTCGTGTGAAATGTACAGCTCTTATGCTAGCTTTTTCAAGCTATAACGTCGATTTTCAAGCACTATTTCCCCTACTTTAGAGCGATGTTTACCTCAATCATAGCCGTTCTAGGAGCGCTCCAGCGAAGTAAATCATTAACGACAACTTTTGAATTTTTTGTACCATTTATTCACATGTTTTAACATTCAAGAAATTCCGCTGAAAACACAAAAATTTAATACAAACTCCTTACTCAACCTAACTTCCCATTATAATAGTCGAAAAATGCACTAGCAGCTGTATATGAACTAATTACAGACATAACATCAGACTTGGCTTGGTTTTGTTCTACAGTCGTGCCAATTTGGTGGCAGAAAGAGGTTTACACGGGAATTTTAAATGATGAATTCCGGGTAGACGTTTGACAGAATGCACTTTCTAATGTTCTTTCATATGAATGATATTCTTGATGGGTTTATTTTATGGAAATGAAAAGAAAAATATTCTATTTATAATTATAATATTTTTTATATTTTGTTATAAAGGCTTTAAGGTGTAGAAATAAAAATAATTTTTTGGCCACTTTTAGTTTTTTTTTTCACCATTGCAGAGGGCGTCTTCCAAAAGATGCATTTTAATTTGCGGGACACTGCCTTCCTGTACAAATTTATTCAAAATTCCAACGCGATTCAATTCAAGGAACTCAAAACTAATAAATAAACCATTAAGAAAAAATCATATTTTATGGCCTTCATAAGCGATTTTATAAAAAGATCGAAAAACTCCTGTTTTGGGGATGAATTTATCCCAATACTAGTGGGGTGGTTTTCTTAACTTTCTAGAGATTTATTTACTAGTCGCTTGTATAGAGTATCAAAAAAAATTGGTTGGTTAAGTATATTTCAGAGAAAAACATCTTCCAGATTTGAAAAATGCGATTTCGAGAAAAACGTGTTTATTATTATTTTATCTTACGAAGGACCGCTGTACATACAGTTTAAAATTTTTTTTATTTTGAATTTCTCAATAACATATATGACAGTATTTTTATGATATTGAGGAATATTTTTACCCTAAAAGAACTCGATTTGTTTAAAATGTAGAAGTAAGTCCCTTTATATAAGTAAAATGAAACACTTTTGTCTGATTTCCACGATGTTTATTTTTGGGACACAATCGGTATCGATAGTTACGTCATTTTCAAGTGTCTAGAACTAATAGTTGCGAGAAAGAATGTGCTAACTGATACAGATTTGTGATATATATTTAGAAAGAAAAAAAAATCCTCTCTATTGATACAAAAATCACTTGTACTTCTTATTTAAGAAACCAAAAAAAAACTGAATTATAACTCAGAAACCGAACGACAAAAAAATTTTTCGAATACGCCCATACATTCTACTCAAAAAAAGGCAGAATGTGAAAATATTTTTTGCCTAACTTTAATAGGATTCGAGATATCGTCACATGTCGAAATTCCGAAAAATTCGGAATTCCGGAATAGCTCAAAAATTGAAAAAGATATCTGAAATCAGTTTTCACCAATGAGCGAAAATCGAGCTCGGGAGAGGGGGGATCATTTTTGCTATCTACAATATTTCATATAGCGGCCGTACTAAATCACTGAATATGGTCCACCCTGTATAGGGTGTTCCTAAGTATTATGTACTAACGGAGTGGGGGGATTCTTTCGTTAATTGACTTAATTTTTTTAATGAATTTAGGTCCGCAAACGCGTCATTGCGATGAAATTTCGATAGTTTGTGCAATGTTAGAGATATTAACCTCCAATTTTGGAATAAAGTTTCGCAATATAAGTTACATGAATACACATACTTACCAAACTATTAACAGAATCTATAGGTTGATATTGCTTCATTTCCTCCCGATGGAGCTTTTTTGCGCTGCGCTATAGGTAATTTCTAAATATCTGAAAACTGCTTTTTCATTGTTATTTAGAAATTTTTTGACCTTTTATAGTTCTTTTTTGGAGATACGAATAAACTAACTTGAGAACTAAGAGTTCTCAAATGAAATGGAAAACGATTTTGGCATTCGGAACATATGCAGCGCAGCGCTGAAAAGTTCAGGGGGAGAAAGTGGGGCATGATTCCTGGAAAATATCGTCCCAGATTGTGTAATTTTATTTGAAAATTCCAGGTAAATACACCAAAAATTGCAGGATCTGTAGGGAAAGAAATATCAAACTCCGTAGCTTTTGGGGAGCTTAGTTCATTAGAAAAATTTCTCGGCGATCATTGATTCAATAATAATAAAATAACATATGAGATGGGCATCTGTGGGCTTGTTAGAAATTCTCTATAAATATAAGGAAATTTGATGGGATCTTCAAATTGTCTGTTGTCTTTTCTTATCATGTTATATACTAAAGTAAATAAGGTACATGAAGTCTTAAGACATATGGAATTCTCATTAATTTTCCATTCATTCTCTTTGTGTGTCACGGATATAATCTCAAAAGTTCGTTTTATGAAAAGAAAAATGTCTTGTTTTCATGGTCTAAAATTCTTAATTGAAAGCACTTTTAGAAAATTGATAGATCGAATTTGTTTTGCTTTAAATTCTTCATAACCTGTTCTATCAGTTCAGTTATTTTTATGTGACGATATTCTGTTTGAACTTTCCTGAAAGTATTCGATGAATAAATATAAACAGTTATTAATTATTGTTCCAAGTGTAAACATGTTTCATGGTTTGATTTTTTCCAAATATAATATATTTTATGAGCGTGGAGAGAGTCTGATGCTTTTGTATATCATAAGTGATGTTTAGATGCCACTGAATTTCTCACATTCACTGATTGAAGTCAATTGTTACTTCAAATAAGCAGTGTCATTGTTGGCTATCACTGTAAGATTTCTATCGCTTTTTCGCCAAGAGAAAGAAAAGAATTCAGCGAAAACAATTGTTGATGCTTTCAATTCTTCGTAGATATATATTCAGTTGATTAATTTATGTTCTTGTTTTAGTCCAGAGTGAAAATATTTACTCATCACCATTGAAAGTCTTAAGATTTTTTCTTCTCTCCGATTCACGGAACCCAGAAGTGTAATTCATATTTCATATATTTTATTATTATTCATACAGTTTTTATATCTCTTTTGAACCAGTACTGTTTACTCTGGCAGAGGATGCATACATTTGTCCCAGCAAAATATGCTAATCTCTCTGAGCTAGTCGAAATAATGCCACAACTTCTTCTGAAATTTTTTTCTCAAGGCACACTTATTCTACAATTTTGAAGGAGGTGAAATTTCCGCAGATCTGCTTAAATCATTTCACACACAAAGATATTCTTTTTTTTTAAATGTTAAAAAAATGAACATATAACAAGTAAAATGGACAGGAGTGTAAGGTGCCGTAATGTTCTGAAATGATTTATAGAGTGATCGAATTCAAGTGCCGATTGAGAACACGGAATTATAAAGAAAATGCATGCAAAAAGATTGTTTATTGAAAAATTATCAAATTAGAAAATTTTTCGATTGAATAAGAATTTTCCTTCACTCCACCGAGACTTCAACCCCATAAAAACAATAATATTTTCATTGGAAAGGTTCTATATTTTTCTGAATGTTGTTACGAATGAAAAGTATTTTTTCTTACATTAGTTATTCAAGAAAGAACCTCCAACCGGCATACATTTTTGAGCTTTTGTAACGAAGGTGGTTGTTCTTCATTACTAGGAGTAATTCATTATTATCTTGACCATCTCTATATTTGTGATGGGAACAGCATAAACTTAGGCCCTTTAGTTGGTCCCGAAAATAAGAATCAAGGGGAACCAGATAAGGTGATCAGGCGATAGCCCCCCGATTTATCCATCGATTGGGGTGGATCATGTTGATATGTTTTTTTAATCTCCGACCTAAAATGCGGTGGGCCACCATCGTTCATTAACTACATGTTTTGCCGAGTTGCCTATTGAACCTCCTCCAAAAGAAGATGAGGTGGTAGCGCAAATGTCCTAACAAAAAACAGAACATACTTCTGTGGTCAATTAACAATTCAAACGTTGCGGTCTATCCGATTCAGACAAACTTTTATTTTTATGTTGGTACTACTGTTACCGACATCTGTGACAAATTTCATGTGAATGTCATCATTCGTCACATAGGTACGTTTGTGGTTTCTGAACAACTGAAAGTGATTTGTACTATGTCTGATTTCGTTGAGCAAATAAATGCCATTCAATTTTGTTTTCAGAAAGAAATTTCAGCTGTGGACATGAGTTTTTTGATTTATATCTGTAGCATTACTGGAATAAAATATATTCACAACAATATAACTTCATGAACTTCGCCCAATCCTCAAAAAAGTGCTTTTATTTGAAAGTTATAGATAGTTTGCGAATTCTATAGACTGACACGGTATTTTTGAAAAAATCATAAAAATCGAATTTTAACTCCTCTAATTAGTGTATTACTCAAAAAAATATTCGACAGATTATAGACGTTATGATTCACCGAGCTGTTTCATTAGACATTTTTCCAGTTTCAATCATAATAGTATGAAATATAAATTGTGCATACTACAAAAAAATCGAGCGGGCATTCTTTCTGAAATATTTTCATCATTACAACACATCCCTATTGTAAAGACCGGAAAATGATGAACACAAGGAGTATATCAAACAAAAAACTTCAAGAAGCCATATTACTTCGGCTATCTACCGCAATACTGCAGACTATGTCTACAAGATGCGATCCGTCGAAAATCTGATGCTCGAGTACTTGTCTGGCTATTAACCAGGTGTACATCTAATTTCAAATAATGATGATTTGCGAAATTTATCGGTATTTGTGTATATCTGAATGGGTGTGTATCACTGACGAGGTTAAATGAGATCAAAACTGCAGTTTGTTGCTCCTATTCATGACATCCTACCGGACTGTACTACTACTGTATTCATGCATATAGCCATAATTTCGCTTTGTTGAGAAAAATTATTTCAAATAGTACACCTGTATATTATATAATTCTCAATGTCCCCTTGTCAAAAATTTCAAAATTTATACTTCGTACGTATTTCGTTCTGATTTTGACCCAATTCCGTTTTGGTGGAAGAACATGAAAAAAAGAGTATGCATTAATTTTCATTTTATTTCATGATATTCTCGTCAAAGTGTAAACGAATTCCTTTTGTGAATACATTGTCATATTAGAATATATGAACTGTGATTTTTAATACGGAATTTTTTATATATAACTGCAAATTTCGAGTTCTAAAATGGTCTGATAAATCCTAATGTAATGTTTGCGAACACACTAGATCACACAAGAAATGGGAAAACATTTTCTCAAACATCTAAGTTTCATTGCGGTCATCTGACAAAGATTAAATTTTGAAAAATCTAACGAGATTTCCAGATAAATATTGTGACCCTTTTTTAGTGAGATACAATGCTCTTTAATAGGAACCGCAGCGCGCGATGAAGGAATAATTTGATGATAAGACATTTGAAAATAAATGAGATGTTGACAAAGTATGGAAAGCTTTCTCCTATATTTATAAAATAACAATTCTGGCTGTTATGCTCAAGGCAGAATGGCTTGATGTCGATATTTAGAGAGTGCCAATAGTAAGGTATCTACCCATAAACGCACACTTCAACTTGAGTAGGAAAAAAGTTGGTGAGGAATCAAGAATATAGTGAGAAAATGTTACCTTTATTCAGTGAAACTCCAGCTACCTTTTTGGCTGTACACAAAGGCACTGTTCTGAAGGTTGAATTAGTTGATGTCGATTCTTATGCACGCAGTATTCTCGTCGAGGCGGAGCGAGGATAGGCAAGCATGAGAGTATGCTGAATTGTCTCGTCTCCCGTCGGCCCGCCAGCGCTCTAGAAAGTAGTAATTTCGGAACACGAGTCAAAGATACTGTAGATTATACTCAGTTCACCATCCATATTGCAATACATACCATACTCGGCAAGACTGAATTCCGTTACTTGTCTGTTCACCGACTTGGTATAACTTCATAACGAGCACCTCGCCGAGAGTGAACGGCCGGCATTGAGAGTGTTAAACGTAACTTGAACTGGAAGATTTGAGACAGTTAGGAATAGAGCGGAAAAATCCGTCGTGTATTCTGTAAAAATGAGACTTGAACCTCCAGCCTACTACACTGTTCCACGTGAGGAACTAGAGGATTATATTTTCTGAAGGATCTAAGATCGTTTACAGATGAGTATAAATCGGCCTGTCGGTAATGCCGATGCAGTTGTTCGAAGGAACTCATCTGTTCGTACGAAAAGCGGCAGCACTTGACAGGTGCGTCAGCATTCGAATGTCGAATGCAGTGGACTCGCTACCTACAAACAGATTGGTTCGATGCGATTCGTCCGCTGCGAATATAAGGATACTTACCTCTAATCGTCAATAGATAAAAAAAATATGTGAACATAAGAACATTATCAATATTTTATTTCACCTAATAGTAAAATAATCTGAAATTGAGCATCAGCCTTATGTCATTGAAATTGTTGGAAAGATATCTATTTGAAAATGTAAAAATATATCAAGGATATTCAATTGAAAAAGTCTGAAAACGTAATGAATGGACAGGGTAAAATAAATACTACAGAAGTAATTTTTCAATTGAACTTGTACTTTAATTAGAATCAAGGTGATCAGACATATTTGTTCAACCATGTATATCTCTTGGGTATACATTTGATGGGACAAAATCATATAAACTTTCTTAGAAGAACCCAAATTCCGTATTGTTTATGATTATATATCGATCTCTTCTGCTTGAGGATACACCATCATGTTTGTGCAAATGTAATTTTTTATCTGCATCCCACGTTATATCACCGGCTAGCATTATTACGAATTTGACGTAATGCAAGTATGTTGGCGTATGTTTCATGAACATTTCCAATAGCTGATGGGTCAGGGTCGGATAGATAGTCACGTCTGTCCATTTGGGACCATCTGTTTCAATTAGATTAGGCCAAACAATTATTTTCAATGGAATCTTCAATTCATGGAACATTATGAAGATTTGACACGTTTTCTTGCATATATTCGCGATAAAAAATATTTTTACAACTAGGATGATTAAGAATCATCATGTGTGGGAGATATGTGGTAAACAATCGTTGTTGTTATGCGACAAATCTGGTTGGTGTTAGTGATTACGAAATAAATATTTAAATAGCTGAGATGTAGAAGAAGTTCAATATGCGCTGTTGATTGAGCATATGTAGATACATTTCTTAACTTGTTGATTTATCTGATTATTATAACACAAATTTGACATTTCACAGATACTGATGAATTGAAACATTTCATTTTATTGAATGTATTTCTGTAGGTTCAAAATAATTTACATAATATTAAATTCGTTATAGCATGTTTTCGCAAATAGGCTAGTTCGAACGGGAGCCAAAAGTGTTGCTTTTTATATTATACTAGACGAAAGTATCGAAACACAATTTGTCCTTATGCTCTAAATCAGGGCTGCTCAAAGTTATAGAGCGTTTCAAGGCAGCGGTTAGATTCCTTGAAACAAACTAGCTACAGAACAAAAAAAAACAAATTTATTAAAAAGAACAGCAATAGATACAGTAGGCTCGCGATAAATGAAGTTATTTTGGTTTGAATATTTTTTGTGCAAATTTGCAATGACTTAGGAACGAACGGTAAGAAAATTTAGAAAGATTGAAGACAAAAAAAGTTTAAGAACGGTAAAGTCCAGAGAAAAATGAGCAACGATACTCCAATTCAATATTTGTCACTGAAATTTTGGAAGAAAAGTCAAGGAAGTTTTGTTCAGATATTTAATTAAATATTATAATTATGGTAAATAATGTCAACAAATGCTTTTTATATATATATATATATATATATATATATATATATATATATATATATATATATATATATATATATATATATGTATATATATCGTCTATAAGACTTAATGATTTTATGTACACCAATTTTTCCTACTCATATCGAAACCTGCAGCCCTTTTGCAAGGATCCTCCATGAGAACTTTATTGAAAACATCAACTTCCTACCATTCAGTTTTCCAAAGATCAACATCCTACACCTGTGTACGCAAAAACTCAATCGACCAAATAGATTTCCTAGATTTCAATCTCAGGTTAGGTGGATTTTGAAGATCGTGTTTTATCGGAAAAACTTCTGGAAATGAGCGATACTTATCCCAAGATAATTTAAGAGCTAATTTCCTGCGAATATGGGAAGGAACTATATTACAAATAACCGGAAGCCATGGGGTAGCAGTTGAACTGATACATCCATTTATAACTCTCATAGAACAGTTCAACTGAGAATCAATCTTATTGACATGAGCACTATTCAACCACACCTGACAGCAATATTCTGCTGCTGAATATACTAAAGCTAAAGCAGTAGTTCGCAAAGTAGAGACTCCGGCGCCCCAATTAGATCCAGCTAGTTTATGTAGTATATTGTTTCTTGTTTTCAACTTCTGACATAATTTATCAATATGAAATTTGAAAGTCAAAGAACGATCAAGCTTTACACCAAGATATGTTGGGGTGAAATTATGAGTTAATAGTGAGTGATTGGAGAATACTCTTAGTTGCCTATCCTTCTCATGATTATTCAGATGAAAACAAAGCTCAGTTTTCAAAGGATTTGGACATAAACGCCATTTTTTGAAGAAAATGTTCAGAATTTCTAAATCAGAAGTCAGTGTTTGCTCAATTGTTGCGAAGTCATAGTGTCGAAAAACCAGAGCAATATCATCAGTTTCAGGGATGTCAGACATATATAAATTGAAGAGTAGAGGTGTAAGAACAGATCCCTGAGGTAGGCCATCATGTAGAGTGTAAAATCTACTGCTTTTTTCACCGATAAAAACTCAATAAGGTTAATTGATTTCATGATTTCTTTATTTTTTTCGAAATTTTGAATTCATGATGTCGCAATTTTCATGATATAATCGGGAATATGCTTCTGGCTTCAAAATGACTAGAAAGTTTATTTCAGAATTCGCTTCGAGGGACTTATAAACTTCGTACTGTGAAAATAAATCTGAATTCAAAAGTTTATTCAAGTCCCTGAGTTTACGGTCCATAAGTTGGTGTTCTCCATATGCTTTGAGGTTAATAACCGAAGAAATTACAGGGATCTGTTTTAGATGTGGAAATTCAGTATTTCGTGAAATCTTTATTTGTGAATAGTGATAAAAGTGAGTTCATGCTTGTTTATTTGTTAAGGCAATTATACGTAATTGAAACGCCAATTGTGGATTCATTGATGGCATTTAAAGTTTATTTACTGCTCCGATGAAGGCAATTGCAAACTAGGATAGCTCCCATATTAAGACAATGGAATGAAGCTAAAAACCAAAACACATTAATCTATTTGTACAGAAATATGTTTCTTAAATGTATCACCTGAGTTACAGTAATGGGCTTAAATGACTTTAGAGGGTGAGCGAAACTCAACATCTAAGCTCTAGTACAGAGTGAAACTCTAAAAATAACTATAGAAATGCCAGGGCCAAGTGAAGTCCGTTTTCGTTAATGCACTTGCAGCCGTTGACGGCAACTAGTTGTTGCTTTCTTCTGCAAACCTGTGTAGGTTCTTGCGATTCCCGGGCTGATTCAATTTTAATATCCATGGGTCGAAAATTGCCGACACTAACCAATAAACATACAATTTTTAAAATAAATATTTATATATATATATATATATATATATATATATATATATATATATATATATATATATATATATATATATATATATATATATATATATATATATATACAGGATATCCACCGGGACCGTCCGTTAAAAACTTTTTGAGTTCCAATTACAATATCAAGCGGAAATTTTATACGCGGCCATAACTAGCGATTTCCAATTGAAGTGAAATATTTTTCATTTGAGCAAGGCATATAAACTCGATTTTTGAGGAACATTTAAAAAAATTGTAGCTCGTAGATCTTTTGCACTACAGACACAATTTTTGCTTAGGTGGATAGAAGAAGGATAAAGGAATTTTTTAAGTAGTCTACACATGTCAAATGTTTATTGAGTTGTTTTGTATGATTTTTTCAATTTGGCCTTTTTCAAACAGCAATAACTCAACTCAAAAATAGACGGTAAATTTGGAAATTGGTTATTGAATTGCCTGCAATTTCTACCCACTACTTTGACATTCTAAATTGAATTAAAAAAAGATTAAATATATTTTCGTTTAAGTAACTAGTGGTTTTATTCCAAATGTGTTGTATTTTTTGGATATTTTCAATCTGAAATAACGACAATTCTTGTTGAAATATCAAATTCGAATGAATGAAGTGACAAGTACATTAATTTTAGGCACCTGTCAGGTGAGCGTAGCCAGTTTAGCTACTTGACTCAAAAATTTCAAAACATTCTCTGTTAGTTCTTGCAAAATCATCAAAATTCAATATATTCTCAAATTATTTCGGAATTATAAGAGATGGGTATAGTACATGCTTATACAATTCCATCTGAAATTTGACGCTTCATCTGATGACGATATAAAAATTGGCACGTGCAATTTGAACAAATTGTGTTATTGCTGTTTGAAAAAGGCTAAATTGAAAAAATCAACAACGCAATTAACATTTAACATGTGTAGATTGCTTAAAAAATTCCTTGATCCTTCTTCTATCCACCCAAGCAAAAATTGTGTCTGTAGTGCAAAAGATCTACGAGCTACAATTTTTTTAAATGTTCCTCAAAAATCGAGTTTATAACAAAAATAATTAAATCTGTCAAAAGTTTTGACAGATAAGTGCCAACAACTTGGGTATTTTATGCCTTGCTCAAATGTCGGTTCTAGATGTATAATAAAAAAGGTAGATTGCCATTTGAAATAACAAAGTGATGACCCACTTCCGGTATAACCGGAAATGGTATCACTTCGAAAATATTTCACTCCAATTGGAAATCGCTAGTTATGGCCGCGTATAAAATTTCAGCTTGATATTGTAATTGGAACTTAAAAAGTTTTTAACGGACGGCCCCGGTGGATATCCCTGTATATTATTGCGGTTTCAGAGTGATCTTGAAAGAATTTTCTCTTTTTGCCACAGTAGGTATTTTCAATTAAATACTGATAAGTGTAAGCATATAAGGTTTGCAAAGAATGTCAATGTCTTCGATGCTATTTTTTCTGTTGATGGGCTTGTAATTGGGAGGGTAAACCAAATTAAGGATCTTGGTATATATCTTGATTCTAAGTTGTCCTTTGAGTATCATATTGATCATATAGTTTCTATGGCTTTCAAAATGTTGGGTTTCGTTCTAAGAATTACTAAAAGTTTCAGTGATCCAAGGTCTTTGTTATGCTATATTTCTCGTTGGTGAGGATTCATTTGGAATATGCTGCACCTGTTTGGTTCCCTCACTATTACAAGTATATTGACAGAATTGAACAAATCCAGAGAAAGTTTGTCAAAAGTTTCAACTTTAAATTTTTCAGTCCTAACTATAATTATCAATTAAGTTTGCGTCATCAAATTTTAAGCCTGGAGCAGAGGAGAGTCTTTTTCGACACTTTATTTCTTTATCGAATTTTAAATCATTCTTTTAGTTTTCCGCTTGTTAATTATCTCACTTTCAATGTTCCCGTGTATCCTAGTCGTCGAAATGAACTCTTCTGTTCCGAAGGCCCGTACTAGTTTATTTTTTCATTCTGTTTTCTTGCGAATTATGCGTCTGTACAATTGGCATATTGCCAGTATAGATATTTTTCATGAACCTCTTTCTTCTTTCAAAAAAAATTTTATTGCATATCCCATTAGATCTGAGTCATACTCATTGTAGTAGTTTTTAGTTTTTATGATATTTTACTTGATTCTGTAGTCTTAGGTGAGTCTTTTTTTTCTCTCCTGAATTTTTATGAAAGTTATAATTTTCATTTCGTATGACAGTTTCACTTCTGTTATCATTTTTTGTGAACCCCGGTAATTGGGTCTATCCTGTAGGGGTTCCTATGTTTTGTAACAATAAATAAATAAAATAAATAAATATACTCTTTCTATAAACCCAGAAGAATATCATCAATTTACTGAAAAATATATGTTTCATGCTAACTTATTATTCATTATAGATTTTTCAAGATTGTTTATAATATCTGCTAATACGGGGTGAGTGGGGATCCCATGGGGTGTCCAGAGTTTTTTTTTGATTTTGATTCATATTGGAAATAATTTTGTGACAAACAGGTCTCTTAGAGATAAAAAAAATCATGTACAGGGTATTACATAATAGTATGTCACAACTTGAGTGGGTAAATCTACGTGCAATTTTAAGAAAAAAAATTCATATAAACATAGGTCCGCAAAAGCTTCGTTACGGAGCTACCGGGTGTTGAAATTTCCGGAAAAAATGGGTTTTTTCTTCAAAACTCCTGCAGTTTTTGAGATATTCAGCCCAAATTTGGAATGCAAGCTATTTTTTACAGCCTCCATCATTACACGTCCTAAATTTCAACTAGAATCTACAAGGTGTTTTCATTTCTGGAGCCATGCCTTCTTTTGCCCTTTCAAACTTTTTTGTAGTACGCCACTGATCAGCGTACAATTAATTCTCGTCATCTTCGTCCAATTTAGAAACTTTTTGACACTTGTAATTTTTTCGTATCTCCAACTGTTTTCGAGTGAGAAATTATTGAATTTGAATTATTTGAATTGTATGTTATTCGATAAATGAAAAAAATAATATAAATACTCTATAGGTATGCCCAAAATTTGCTTTTATTTTGATAACTCGCCTTCTGAGATTCAAGTTATACTTATTCAATATCAAACTAAAAAAAAAGAACAATTAAAAACTAAATAAATTGCTGAAAGTGTCCTCCACCTGCAAGAATACAGGCCTCTGTCCTTCGCATATTATCACGCACTCTTTGAAATATTCCTGGGGTATTCCTTATCGTGTCACAAGAGGTTATTATTCGATTTATCAATTCTTCTAATGTGTTCACTGGAGTGGTGTGAACTAAACTTTTGAGATATCCCCATAAGCAAAAGTCTAAACTATTCAAGCCTGGGGACCTAGGAGGCCATGGTTCTGGCCCACCTCGACCTATCCATCGGTTGTTGAATATATTATTCAAGAATTCCCTACTAGCTTCTCCATTGTGCTGGTGCCCCACATTATGTTTCTCACCAAAAGTGGCACATCCTCGAGCAATAAAGGTAACTCCTCCTCTAGAAATTACCGATAAGCGGGACCGTTTAGTCTGTTAGGCAATGGCCCAATCAAATAATTTCGAATTATTCCGACCCAGACATTTACTGAGAATTGTTTATGATAATGAGATTCTTAAAACAAATGGGGGTTTTCCTCAGCCCAATAATGATTATTGTGAGAATTTGTGATAGCAGTTCTAGAAAAGTTAGCTTCATCTGAGAACATTATTTCACTATCAAAATGAGCATTTTGATAGTGAAAGTGCAGTAAAAGTACCAGTTTCCCTCAACCTTCTGTGGATATATGAAAATGTTCGCCTGTCTGGTGTTAATCGATTAGGAAAGCGCACCTGATATAATCGCCTAGCTCCTGTTGTGTTTCCGTCAGCCAGACCGTTCATGTAATGGATATCAGCCAATTCGGCGTTAGTAAAATCAGCCATTTTTTCTTACAGCAATAACTTCAAAAGTCTTAAAACTTATCGTTAATTTAATAAACAATTCGAGCAGACACTGGTTCAACTTTAGCAACTGCCAGAATAAATAAATAAATGAAAAAAAAATCAAAGGCTACTAGTCATTTTTTAAATTATAAGTGCTTTCAATTCAGCGAATGCATACAATCGTTTAATAATTTTTTGCTCGAGATTGGTCGGAGATACGAAAAAATTACAAGTGTCAAAAAATTTTCTAAATTGAACGAAGATGATAAAAATTGATTGTACGCTGATCAGTGGCGTACTGCAAAAAAGTTTGAAAGGGCAAAAGAAGACATGGCTCCGGAAATTAAAACACCTTGTAGATTCAAGTTGAAATTTAGGACGTGTAATGATGGAGGCTGTAAAAAATAGCTTGCATTTCAAATTTGGGCTGAATATCTCAAAAACTGCAAGAGTTTTGAAGAAAACCCATTTTCCGGAAATTTCAACACCCTGTAGCTCCGTAACGATGCTTTTGCGGACCTATGTTTATATGAACTTTTTTCTTAAAATTGCACGTAGATTTACCCACTCAAGTTGTGACATACTATTATGTAACACCCTGTATAATGAGTGGTGAAGTGTTATTTTGGCGAAAGATTTCTTTCATTAGAGGCGGACATTCATCTGTTGGAATGGTTGGGTACTTATTTTTATATTAAAAGAGACAGATTTGAAATTGAAAGTTCATCTATCAGGTGTACAGAATTTTTGATGGTGTATTGAGGATGAAAGTTGGCGAATTGTATGAATTTGTGGTTTAAGAAGTTAGTTAATTTACATGCAGGGGTGTTTATGTATGATACAACTGGCCTGGCGGGATTTTGCTCTCTGTGTAGTTTGATTAAACCGTATATTTTTGATGTAATTTCTAAGAGAAAATGTGGAATTGAAATGGAGTTACAATCTGTAGAGTTGTACAGTCTTTGAAAGAGTCCATGATTAATTGAAAGTTTGTTTCCATGGATCATTACGAATTTCGTATTTTTAACTGCGTTCATTTTAGGGTTCAGTTATGCGTCGAGTAGAACTATTATTATTATGAAATTTAGGAAAATAGAGTTTAATTCATTTTGATATTTTCAATCCATCTGTCTTCAAATATATCAGTTAAAATTAGATAATTTTCATTTTTGCGATGAGCTGGAGCTTCATCGAGTTCGTACCCACAACGCCTTGATTCAGCTACTTATAAAGTGTCAACGAAGTCACTTACTACCTTCCTCAAAATCTCTATATAAAGTTCGCCATTTAAGTATTTATTATACACAAAATACGAAAATCTATTGTCCTTCAAAAGTGCAAACATATTCAAACTAAATTTATTTTGAGGATTTATTTATTTCTCTGGCAATATGAGGATTTTGGTTGCCCAAAAGTATGAGTTATTCCGGTAAAAAACAGGATTATCTGGATGGCCTCTTTCAGCTAGCCATTCTGTTGGAATTACTTCGACTGACAGTCAAAACAATAATAGCAAAATTCCCGGGATAGTAAGGTCACATAATTCCCCGGCGTGTCATTAGCCGAAAGGCAGAATAGAGCACGAGGATCGAAAGAAAAAAGCCTCCTTTGCCAACTTCAGGTAGGTACGTAAAATTCGTTTTTTAGCCATAACTTGAAAACTTGAAATCTCAGGTACAAGGTATGTATGGGGAACTTCATTTAGTTTTTTACGGCGAATCTAACGAATTGAAGAAAATATGGGTTACAATTTGAAAAAACGTATTTTTCGATGTTTCTTCTATTCGAAATGTGAGGCGGAAAAAAAAACACTCTAGGATTCAGTCGGATATGAGTTATGTCCGCATGGTTTCTTGTTTGCAAAACACCTTTCATTATTTTGATAGCTCACGCCGTTGTCGAGATACATCAACTTTTTCAAAAAGCAGATAATCGATAATTTTCAAGTAAAACTAGGATATTTCATGAACGAAACAAGCTATACTTATATGTTAGGGTTTTTTTGTGATTGGAATAACAAGTGTTATCGAACCAGTCATCAATATACAGGTGTTCTATATTAAATGACAAAGTTGGTACTTCCGGTTATACCGGAAGTGCCATTGAGGTGAAAATATTTTAGAAATAGAGTATCGGACCAGCTGAATCAACTACCAAAATTTCAGAACGCAAGCATTATTAGTTCTCCATAAACGTCTAATAAGCCACTCAACTTGGGATACCCTGTATATAAATCTGCAGCCGACAACAATGTTTTCAGGAATTCTGTATTTCAATTTTATGAAAGATTCACAAGTATATTCTGCGTTGGCTGAGTATCCAGCCATCATCATTTTCTGACATTGAAATCGGTATAAGTCTCATGCGCTGGCATTTCCATCGAGCCGTCGGACTGTTACAATCTCATCTGGCAGAGATTTCTAACCGGCAGAATGTTTTGGGAGTTTACATATATTTTAAAAACTGGTGAAATAATATTTCCTCGAAATTGTACCCTTGTTACATACTTCCAACTCTCAAAATGGGTTGTCAATTTTTCTTCTAAGCTCAAAATATTCATATAAATTGAAACATATTAATATAGTAGTATTGTGGGTGTGTCATTTTCAAATTTAAAGAATGACACATTCGGGAGTGGTATTAATCAAACATTATTTGAAAATTTTTTAGCTTCGTGAAAACTATGTTATTCGGATAGACCGTTAGGTCTCCTATATCTGTCCAATTCTGTAGACGTTCTCTGGAACGCGAAACGATGGTCCAGCGTCAAAGCTGCCATCTATCTAACTAAGAGAAAAATAAAATCAAGTAAGAAATTGAATGTTTGTTACCGCATGACATTCCCTTTCTAGCCAACTGAGTACCACCCATTCCACTTGCTTCCCATATGCCATTCTGTATTTTTGGTTACTATAGTTGCTCTTCGTTGATTTTTTATAGCTAATGACCTATATTTCCATCTCCATTAAACCGGATTTAAGCTTATTCTTACCGCTGAATTCCGTGTATGTAATCTTAACGATGAGCCGGGTGATAGTGCGTGCGATATTTCCTGATCAATTCTAATTATCAATTAAGAATTGTTAATTAGGCTTCTATGCTGCACGAATGGGCGAAGAAGGTGCTCAACCGAACGAAAACCCGATTCCTAAGTTAGTTTGTGGAAAATGAGTGATGAAGTTTCCGCGACGTAATCTCTCAAAGTTACTTGCATAAGAAGCAGTCCTTATTACTTGGAATGTACTAGAGGAACCTAGCGAAGTTTAGAGTTCGTAATTGGAGAACTTTTTCAACGATCCATCTGTTTCCTATCTGCGTTGGTATGTTAGTTATATGCTATTGTTATATAGATATTAGATCTATTCACAAAAAATGTTAATTTCGAACTTCACTTGAAACGAAGGTGAGTTTGAATTTGTAATTTTATATCTGCAAGATACAAATGTATCTAACATTTTTCATCCATCTCAAATAATATGATTTCTCGAGGTTATCAAAATAGGTGTTCTTTTCAGTGACATCTCTTAATTCGACCCAAATCTCTTAGCTTCAAATCATTGCTTCAGATTTGGAGGGAGGAAAAGTTGAATGAGGCAGAATCTGGAGAATATACTGGATAGAATAGCAGTTCGCATTTTTTTGTCAAATTCTGTCGTTTTTATTTATAATCTAAATAGAATATATGCCGATGCTCATATTTGAATGATAATAATTTTGTTACCCATACCTCAGTTTCAATCATACTTGTTATCTGAAGTTGTAGTTTTGCAACCGTTTCCCAATTAGTTCATAGTGACAGTCATGGCAATTTTGAGGTAGGTGAATATTTTCCCCATTGCCGTATTCGTCATTTTATCTTGAGCACGACCTCAACCTAAGTGGTTAATTTTTAATACAAACTTTCGTTGTGTTTGGACTTTCTGCGTGATATTAAATGTTCATGAAGATTTTGAATAGAGAATTAAAGATATGTCACTCGGCTCACTTTCCCTATAATGAATTTTGACTAAGGTGTTGCTGAGGGTAGGGGGTTGATTTTACATGCTCCGAACCAATTCAGAAATTGGTCCCCCTCCAAACAAAAATTGACGTGATCAAGCTTTTCCCAACAAAATCAGTCTTGAGATGGAGGGGCTGTCAAATTTTCGTTGGAACGCACTGTATATTATGATCCTATAAAAAAGTACTGTACAACCTCTCTAATCCGAATCATATGGGACCAAGGCTTGTTCGGATTACTGAAATATTCGGATTATCGAGGTATTGAAATGAAATAGTAAAGAAAAGACAGGGCTGAAAAACGTGAAATATTTATTGAAAAACGTGAAATATTTATCGAAAACGTGAAATATTCATTGAAAACCGTAAAATGATCTTTGAAAAACTCGAAATTATTGAGATTCACAGAAAAACATGAAAATATAACTACATATTCTTAAGAAAGTGATATATTTCACAGATCATTTTTTAGATTCTGAAGAAGTCTTGGATCGTTTTCTGTTTCAACGAACGAAGATGAGAATTTGCAGCTTCCTCTCTCAATTTATTCAATAATAATATTTGGTGCTGAGGGATATCATTTTATGTGCACCATTCGAAACATTTGTTGAAACAGAAGAGAGCTTCTTTATGTTTCACTGAATTCATAGTGACATCGCCTTCTTCAAGTTCTTCTGTATACTCGTCACTTTCTATGTTGTTGATTATTTCAGTTTCAGAGAGATAATTATCATTATCTCCTACAACCCATTCTTCAATGTCTTCCGTTGTAAATTCTTAACCAGATACATTTGTTAGCACATCTCTCATCATACGTAGATCACGATTTTTCTCTTCTTTTTCTAGCAAATTTTTTCTCTCAACCGTGAAAGGCAACAGGTCACCTGCGTCGTAATTATCATCTTTAGTTGGCCATAAATTCTTCCATGATTTTTGAATTAACTCTTGGGACACAGATGACCAGGCCCTTTCAAGAGAAAACACCACATGTTTGAGGTACAATTGCTTCAGTAATTGCGAAACGTTATTGTCTTCTTGTCCCACAATATTCAGTAGCAAAGATTTTCGATAATGCAATTTCACATTCTGTATTACATGTTGATCCATTGGTTGTAATTATGGAGTAAAATTAGGAGGTAGAAACATGACCTGAATATTTCGATCCTCACTGATTAATTCCTCTTCTCTTGGATGTCCAGGAGCATTGTCTAATAAGAGCAGAGCTTTTTGTGGCAATTTCAGCTTGTTCATTTTATTTTCAACATAAGGAATAAATTGTTTGTGGAACCATTCATAAAAAAGTTCACTAGTTACCCACCCTTTTCTTTGACCTTTATAATAAGCAGGCAAATTGGAGCAGTTCTTGAATGCTCGGGGTTTGTTGGCTTTTCCGATAACCAACAATTTTATTTCATCAGATACTGATGGATGAGAGTATGACAAGAATGTTATACGGTCCTTACTCATCTTCCGACCTGGAGCTGAATTTTCAGTAGCATGGGCTAGTGTTTTGTTTGGAAGAATTCGCCAAAATAGCCCACTTTCATCTGCTTTGTAAACTTGATCTGGCACTAGATCCATCTCCCGTATAAATGGTTCTATCGCACTAACGTCTGAGGACAATTTCTCTCCTGATATGGTAAGTTGTCGAATTCCATCTCTTTTTTTGAATTTTTCCAACCATCCTTGACTTGCCTTGAAATCATCTCTACCTGTTATACTGGTGTAAAAAAATCTTGCTTTCTCACATTTGAGATCACCAGATAAAGGTGTACGTCGAGATCGTTTTTTTTCAAAACCAAATGTATAGAGCATTTTCAACATTCGGACGGATTTTCACTAGTTCAGAGCGTACGCCGTTTCCCAGGACCAGAATCAAAAGAAGATATAAAATTCTCAATTGATTTTCTTTTTTTCTTCATATCGCATACTGTAGATTTTCCTATTGAGTGTATTCTGGCCAATTAATTATTGACGCCGTTCGAATTATAGAGGTAAAAAATAAATTGTGCTGATTAAAGAGGTGGGTGATTTCAAAGTTTCGTTGTTCGGATTACTGGATGTGCGGATTAGAGAGGTTGTACTGTATTGTGACATCTTTTCAGATAACTATCTCATCTACAATCGTTAGTTTATTTTATGATAAAACTTACCAACTTTGATCAGGGTGCGAATTTTTATACTATCAATCCTATTTTTCATTCTAATTTGACGAGACTATGATAAACTTTATCAGCTATTCGGATGTCGTGTGGATTGGACATTGAAAAAGAAACAACAGAAGGGAAACAATTCTGTTATGACTAATGAAAGCTTCAATTAACTTACTTTTTTCCGTTGAACGGAATGCTATCATCTAAATGAGAGATCATTGATTTTTAATTGGTCGTTTTTCGGCATCGAACCCAATATTTATCTTATGCAGCGGACGGTGAGCGGAATACATAACCTACATTTTAGATCGTTCCGACCGGTGAGAGTTGTAGTGTTGATACAACGCCAACAATAGAGACTTTCATTTCGAATTACTGGTTTATTTCCGAGGAGGAATACTACTACCGAAATGAGTAGTCGATTTATTTAAATAGGCCACGTTTACTGATTCGCGGTCTTGTTTTTCATTAGCATTCGCAATCATATACCTTTGAATGCGAGTTTGGTGCTCTTTGTTGTGATGGATGTCGATAGAGATATTCATCAGAGATTTTTTTGAATTCTGATAGTGTTTAACTGAGTATTTATATTCTCATTTTTCTTATTATATTCTTCTTATATGTCGATGGATATTCCTCTAAGTTCTTTTCGTACACTTAGAGATGAGATGTGTAACGTACGTATATCATTTTTTGATATCATCTCCTTGTGGGTTTGAATTCAATAGGTAGCCACATAACACAGCAAAATAAAAACTATGAACCTTGTTTTTAGCATTCAATCCCAGTCTATACGTTTGAAACTGAAAGTAGCTCATGCAGTTAATAATATTCCGTGGAATGAATTGTTATTATTTTTTATAATAAAATAAAATATAAAACTCGATACTCGAGATTTATGAAAACTTTATAATACATATACAGGGTGATTCAGGAGTAGAGGGAGATATTTTCGGTAATGGTAGGCAATATTCCGGGTGTGTCGGAATATTACATATTTTTGACTTACGCGACGCCATTTCGCATATACAGGCTGTTTAGTGTGAAGTGCCTAAATTTTTAAACTAACCTATCCTAACCTACTTCATCCTTGATTAGTACGAGACAACTTGGAAAAAAATGCTGTAGAAATAGTCCGCTTAGTGAATGAAGAACTGATGAAATTCTTCGGAAAAAATGCCACTATTTTTAAGTGATGCTGCTGCATATATGATCTAGCTTAGTAGCAATATGAAAGTGCTCTATAAAAATATTATTCATGTAACATGTTAAGTACATGGTATAAATAGGGTTGCGGAAGAAATAAGGAGTGAATTTCCACTTTTGAATTCCTTAATCAAAAATGTAAAAGAAGTGTTTCTGAAGGCACCTCTTCGGATTCAATTATATGGGGAAAGGTTACCTAATATTCCACTTCCACCTGAACCTGTTATAACTCGACGGGGAACATGGTTTGAAGCAGCACTCTTATATGTTGAACATTTTGAGTCAATAAAAGAAGTCATATTCGAATTTGGGGACGTTTCAGAAGCTTTAATTCAATGTAAAAATATTTTCGAAATGGAAGGGGTGAAGTGGCAGTTGGCTTTCGGTAAATCTCATTTTTCTTCCTTACCCTCTTTCATCAAAGAATTGGAGACTCAAAAAATGCCATCATGTACCGCAATAGAAGTTGTGAACCGCTGTGAATCTCTGCTTAATGATGCTGCTAGTGAAGTAAAACGAAATGAGACACTTTTGTCACTTTTCCACAATTTATTCAATAATCACGACCGGTTTCGACCCTACGGTCATTTTCAAGTGAATGTCTCTGTCAACTTGTGGAAAAGTGACAAAAGTGTCTCATTTCGTTTTAGTTCAAAAATGAATTTCCATGAAATGAATAAATCATCAATACTATCAATTAGATGCTGCTAGTGTTGGATCCAGCATTTCTGCCAATAAGATTTCGAATACATTCAAAAACGTTATTGGAAAAAATGATGTATTCAAATTACTGAGAGATATATCTTTGATTTTATCAGGAGAATCGAATGGAACTCAAATTCGAATGGATTTGAATCCAAGTATGATTACTGTGAAGTTTGTTCCCATCACATCACCGTTGATGTTGAAAGAAGTTTTTCGGCAAACAAAGATATTCTCTCAGAAAGAAGGCAGAGATTCACAGTGGATAATCTGGAAAAACATCTCATCATAAGATGGTATTCTACTGTAGTGGATGGTAACGAAGAATATTAGTTTATTGTTTTAAACATGTATATATAGTTAATGAAAAAGTTTTTTCCTGTGTTGTGATATAGTATAATTTGTATATATAATTATATTAGAATGTATATCAAAATATAGATTTTCAGCTATAACTTTTTCGGGTTTCTTTTTCAATTATTCGTTCTAGGTTGCTTCAATGCTAGGGTGGCGATATGTGCGGTTTTCCTGAAAAAACAGGCGACCATGTGCGTCGAAGTGCCCTGTGCACGAACAAGTTTTGTTGAGTTTGGAACGTCTTGAAAGACCCATACTGTCGATTGTTGATCAGTTTCGGGCTCGTACGCATACATTCAAGATTTGTCGGCCGTAGCGATTTTGTAAACTTATTTTGAAGAACCGCGGTCGAATTTTTTCAACATTTCTTTGCACCTAACCACACGAGCCTTCTTTTGAGCAATTGTTAAGTTGTGTGGGATCCAACGAGAACAAATCTTGTTGACAGCCGAATATTCATGCAATATTGAATGTAGGCTGGTTGAACTAATGTTTAGGGCTGTCTCAATCTCACGGTCACATGGCGATCATCCTGTATCATTTCTCGCACTGCATCGATGGTTTTCGGCAAAACAACTGATTTTGAACGATCTTCACTGGGTGAAGCACGACCCCGATAGAATTTGTAGTACCAGCGTTTCACAGTGGCCAAGTGTGTAGCTTCATCACAAAAAGTCGAAGAAAGTTGATCGCAGCACTGAAGTCGAGTTAATCCACGTCGAAAATCGTAAAAAATCATCGCAAGAAAATGTTCACGTGTTAATTCCATTTTTTGTCGAATTTCCAAATGACTAGGACAGTGACTATAAAAAAAACAGAACTGACTCGTACAGCAAAGTGTTGTAAGTACGTTTAGGTTAAAAATTGTAAAAATACACGACGCAGTTATCGGATGGGTGCTGTCAACAGTTGAAATGCCAGAGGCGCAAAATTTGAAGAGCAACCTACGTACTGATGGTGTTCATAGTAAGTAATCTTCCCTCTTGACACAACACTCAACCAGTATTTTGTTTTTGAGTATGTTCTCAAGAAACAAAAGGTATTGACGATGCGTAACGTATCCCAATTTCTTAACACTGCATATTCCAGGTGAGAGGGCTCGGCCTGATCTCCTAAACTATCCATTTTTCGGATGTGTATTCTTCATAACTTTCATATTAATCTCTAAAAGTTTGAAAATGTTAACGACTATACCAGATGCTCCATTACTAAGATGTGCATCAAAGGTTTTTTTGCAATAGTGACGCCCGTATCATATTTTAGTTATTCACACTGAAATGAGATGAGTTTATTAAGATTCAATTTTACGAAGGTGAATTCATGAGTCAGGTAAAAATTAAGCAATAACTTACTTTTCAATACTGGGTGTCATTTATTCCTCAACATAATTCTCTTTTACGGCGATGCACTTGCTTACGCGATGCTGGAGGTGTTTACCCTATTTGTAGTAGTTTTCCCCAAGGTCCTTGAAAAACGCCTTAGTTTTGTAGATGACTTTCGAATTTGTTGAAAATCTCCATCGTCCAAGCCATATTTTCATGTTTGGAAACAGATTGAACTAACTAGAGCCAGGTCAGGAAAATATGGTGGATGAGGCAGCAATTTATATTGTAACTCCCATCAACTAGGCTGTTGCAGTTTCGGCAGAAGAGACAGATACATTGTCGTGTTGAAACAGAATTTTCTTCTTGGCCTTTCTGTTTTGTAGAGAATCAATGACGATAATACTCTGCATAGAAGAAAGCGGTGGACATCACCTTGCCTGCCGAATGAATCTTGGGTGCTTGGCTGGCTGCTTGGCCTCAGACGTACGTGTAGAAGTTCCAAAAAACCGAAAATTAGCCTGGAAAATTTACGTTCTTTCACATATTTGGTCATTTGTCAACAAAGGTTACATCCATTTGGTCTATAGCTTTCTCCAGCGCAAATGCCCATGCAAGAGAAAACTCGTTCGCATGGGATGTTCGCAGTCTTCGCTATATGTTTCAAATTCACTCGACGATCCTTTAACACAATAGCGTGAACTTTCGTAACATTTTGGGCGTTCTGGAGGGGTGCATCTTCCTTGCCTGTTCAGCCGCAACGAAACTCAGTAAACCGCTGATGAATCATCTTAAGTGATGGAGAAGAATCACCATAGTATGTATATTAAGAGATCTTTTGGATTTTGTGTTGATTTTCTTTCATGAAGGGAAGTTTTATTAGCACTCGATATTCACTTCTTTCCATTTTATAACAGAAGGAGCAACTCGTTCAGTTTTATTGGTTGTCAAATCAATACTAATTAACGTATCAGTACGAAATGTTTGTATTTTCACGGCGTTGTATTATCCAAACATGTTATAAATTGAGTACTGCGACTGCGATCTAGTATCTATATCCACCGATGTTAGAATTATTCTTACACATTGAGTGACATTTTGACATATTTTTCAAATTCTTCACCCATCTAGTAGGACCATCTGCGAGATTTCATCGAAGTATAAGTTCTCGTAGAACTGAATTTTCATGAAAAATAAATCCTTAAAGTACTACAGATGTTTATTTTCGCGTGTCAAAAGTTTGACACCATTCAAAGGTCATTATTTTCTTTGCATCAAATGTCACACTCTGCATTTAATGAATGGTGTGAAAATCTTTATACTTATTTCTCATTCTTGAAGATATATTTGATTTTCAACTTTTTGAAAGAAATTCTATGATATAATTAGATCTTGATTTTTTTGGTAAATTGAAAAGTAATCGTCTAAAAATTCGCGCATTTATCTACAAAAATCTGTAGAGCACCGTTTATTCGGACCCACAATATTGATCTAATCTTTAAAACCAGTTCTGGTAGTTAATTCATGAGAAATCTAAAAAACATTATCATATTAAAATCCCCTTCAAAATAATATGGACAAATTACGCAAGCTCCTAACATTACTCCCGATTTATCAACAGACCAACAGTATAGCCTCTCTTAATGTAAAGTTTAGTTTATTATAAAGATATAATGCGAAGTTCGTTGTTATAATCTGAATTTTTCCAATTTCCAATTTCGTTATCAAATAATGCGGTTTCATCAGAAAACAAGATGAAAGCAAGGAAATTTTCATATTTTTGGCGCTTATTCTGCATCCATGACTAAATTCTAGACGATGTTCTATATCCCTGACGAAAAGTTGTTGATGAAATATGAAATGTGTAATGAGAAGGTTGGAATTTCTCCCTCCTAAAAATTCTTGAAACATTGCTTTGGCTTATTCCTGTTACGATAATTTTCATAGTGCTTGTTTGTTGATTTTCTCTATCTGTGATAAGTGTTTTCCCAGATGTCACGCCGGGGAATTGTCACTTCACTAACCCGGGAATTTTGCCGAACGCCTCTCGTGTCGAGGGAAGGGATCTTTGATGTCCAACACATCTATGATAGACAGGACCGACCGCTTTACATCTCCGAAAGATGGACGCTCATGCGATTTGCAGAATCCAAAAAATCGTACCGACTTTGTGGGGATTGAACCCAGATAACTCTACGCAGAAGTCGAGCGACTTAACCTCCACGCCACCGAGCCGGTTGACTTTCTTTCTTGAGATAAATAAAATGAAACACTTTTGTCTGAATTCCACAATGTTTATTTTTAATACACATGACCGGTTTCGGTAGTTACATCATTTTGAAGTATCTAGAGCTTAACATTTATGAGAAAGAATGGCTAACTATACCTATCTTAAATGCCGAGTACTGGGGCCTATTGAGAGTGGTGAATTTTGGGTTTTTACAAATTGTGTTATTTTTTAGACTTTCCAACGGATTAATTGTTATCCTTTTTTGCTTTTGTGGAAAATTTTTCAAATTAATGTATTGTAATTATGTGATTTCTAGATTTAATATATTCAAAAACTGCGGATTTGTTATCTGATGGGAAAAGTGCCTTGAATTTAGTTTCAAAATTTCCGCCTGTTCTATACCAGCGGCAGGGTATTAATTTTATTCAATTCTGTATACTCTGGACTGTTTGAATTTATTAGTTTTTTTTTGGCAATTTGCTTATGCTGGGACCACTGGAAAAGCAGGCTGTTAAATTAATTTTAGAAAGATAATTGCTGATGTTATTAGAGAGGCCAATGTAAGTTAGACATGCTTACTTATTTAATAGTTTTTATATGATGGAATATAGTAATTGAGAAAATAGTTTTTGTTCTTTGCGTTTAATAATAATTTTAGCACAAAGACATAATTTTTGGTATGTTGATGATATTCTTGTAGGTTTTCTAGACTCAAATAGACAAATAGAATAGTTTTTACATTTTCTAAATAAAATGTATAATAAAGTAACATTCACTAGTGAAATAAAACTTAACAATTTCCTAGACATAACTATCACTAAATTCAATAATAATTACACCTATAACATATATAGGAAAGAAACAATTACAGAATCAATAATCCCAATGGATTTTTAACCACACTACACATAAATTCATATTCATAGAGTCTTTCTCATTCCCTATCCATAACAGAATTAATACGGGAATCAATATCATTAAGAAAATTGCATCGAATAATAATATTCCTCTACCCGTAAAGAATTTCTCAATTACTGTATTCCAATAAAGAAAACCAGAAAGTAAATACGCTTGTTTAACTCAAATTCGCCCTCTCTCTAATAACATCTGCAATTGTCTTTTAATTCGTCAACTTCCTTTCCAGTGGTCCCAACATAAGTAAATTACTATTCAATGCCAAAGTAAAAAACTAATGAATTCAAATAGTCTGGAATATATAGAATTGAATTCAATGAATGTCCAACAGCCTACATAGGACCAACAGGTCGAAATATTGAACCTAGATTCAAAGAACACCTCTCCGTAGATAATAAATTCGCAGTTTGTGAACATATTGAAACTACAAATTACATCATTACATTTTATAATTTAAAAATGCCCCACAAATGCAATAAAGGGATGACAATGAATCTGTTGGAAAGTTTGTGAAAACCCAAAATTGATCATTCTTCATAGTCAACTAGAATGAAATCACTCCCCACTATTCAACATGTGAAATATGTATACTTAGCACATTCTTCCTCATAGTGGTTAGTGAAAATGTTCGTGTATATTAAAAATAAACATTGTGGAAATCAGAAAAAAGTGTTTCATTTTATTTATATTAAAATGAATTTCTACAAAATGAATTCATCAATCATATCATTACTTTCTTTTTTTTTATAAAAATTCAATTCCTTGGGAATATTTTGGCGTCTTAATCAGGAACACTTGCATTTAGGTATACAAGGATGTTCTGAAAAGTTTCCGACCTCTTCGTAAAGATGGCAACACTCGTAAATAAAAGCTGGCGAATTTTCATCCATCATCTGTTGACAGTTATTCATCAAAGTTTCAACCATTTTGGACGCGCAGTTGTTGTGGAACAGTCAATTGAGCGAGTTGATGTGAGTGTTTTTGAGAAAATGGACAAAATCGAGTATCGAGTTGTCAATAAATATTTTTTTTTGAAAGGCAAACGCTTTCTTAAATCAAATATGAGTTGGATTCTGTATATGGGGACTCTGCACCTCAGTGAAATGTTGTGCAGCCTAATTTAAACGAGGCCGTAAGAGCTTGGAAAACGATGAACGTTCAGGTCGTCCGAAAATTGCAATTACCGAGGATAACATCGCCAAAATTTATCAAATGATGCTAGACGACCGCCGAATTGAAGTGAGAGAGATAGCAGAGGTTATGAAAATGTCAAAAAAACGTGTTTGTCACACATTAAATCAATATTTACACAATTTACACATGAGAAAGGTGGGTGTCGCTTGTGATCACGTTAGACCAAACCGTAGTGTTCGAGAGAACGTTTCCGTCCGGTTACCCGCCATACCGCCCCAAGCGACTTCTTGTTCCCTCATCTAAAAATTGATTTTTCAATTCGAGTTTTTCGTCAATTAAAGAGACAACACCTTCGTGAACAACTATTTTGTAGAGAAAAACGCCGAATACTATTACTGAGATGGGAACATCGCTGGGAAAAGTGTGTTACAGTTACAAGGAGACTAAAAATAGAAAAAAATATTCAGAAAAATGTCTTGTATCTTTATGTCGGAAATTTTATAGATCACCCTCGTAAGTAGTTCTTGAAGATTTCGTCTTATTTTATTCTAGGTAATTGAACGATGATAAGAAATATCATCTCTATTAAGAATACATAACTTTGATATAATTCTCTCTAATGGAATAGCCTGTATAGTTGATTATATTTTTGAATGATACAGGTTAATACTCGGTATAAACGTAGTCCGTTCTTGTCCATATTCTCAGGTAGCTATTTTTTAATTATTATGAATTAAACTGCGTTTATGTTAGAACATGCATGCTCAGTATTTTCAAAATTCATTTTAAAATAAAGGAAATGAGCGGAAAGATGTTAACTCGATTGAGCAAGATGTTAGGATATGACATTTTCACAAACTCCAAGATGAATTTTCTACCATGTAAAAACAAGTTTTTACAACTTTAATGGGTTTGTTGTAAAGTTCAACGCAGCAACAAAGGCAGATATTCCATTTAGTTAATGAAAAGCACGTTCCAAAGCACATCATTATCAATCCTCGTGCGTGCGGGACTGAAACCTCCGTGACACGACAGGCACGATGTTGTCTAATGGGCGAAGCCCGCCTGCTCTGTCTCAATCTAAGGTTAAAGAATCCCACATGTTTATGTGGAATGGCGAATTGGGACAGGTGACAACAATATGTACATGGATATGAGAAAATGAATACATAGCATCCGATTTGTATAATATTGATGTGGGAAGAACGTATCCTCCCATAAAAATCTCAGTCAATAACTGAATCAATCCTTGGTTATCTGAATGAAATATCTATTACCTCTCGATTATAAATAAGTTTCGAGCGAATCGTAAGAAAATCCACTGCGCGATGAACTGAACGCACAAAATCGAAAATTTTAATTTATTCAGAACATTCGAATTGTAGTGAAACTAATAATGAAAAATGTGAAACTTTTGGAAAAAATCAAAGTCCCCAAAAATCTGTTTATACCGGATATTTTCACCCGGGTTGAGAATTTTGAATGACATTACGATTCATACTTAAAATCAATGACCCTATAGTATTTTGATCAAATTTTGATCAATCTGTTCGGAATCTTATTCACGGTATTCTGGCTTCTTAATCCTCTATTGAGAATGTCCCAGACATGTTCGTGTTATTGAGATCTGAATTTCGTGCAGGCCAGTCCATTGAAGCGATTTCGTGATCTTGAAGATATGAGCTTAGTGATGTCTGACGTTATGATGTATAAACAAGAAATTTTCACCTATGTTTGCCGCAAATGCACCCTTGCTGGAAAATCTTCAGGAGAATGGTTAAATATTTTGCAAGTGGTAAGGATGAAGAGGTTTATCTCCTAAAATCTGTGGATGGTACTTTTTAATATATTCAATTGTGTTGATAATTACCGGGTGCGGGTAGAAGGACTTTTCAGCTACCGCTTCTAGAATATTTTCTTCCATATTAAGACTACGTGCGGTCCTCGAACGACCTGAATTGCGTGTTTTTTTGAATCTACAGGTATACCCCGCGTTACGCGTTTCACTTCAACGCGAAGGAGAAAATTCGCGCTAAAATGCCTCGAATTCGCGAACTACTTGCTAAAACTATGAATGTTACAATTTAGTTATTAATTACTCTATCGTCGCGGGAATCCCCGCTTTCTCTGACCATTCAGATTGAAGAATTGGGAATTCCCGTCGAGGGATTCCCTCGATTGTTTCGTTTGTTCCTTACGTTTATCTTGGCTGGCAGACGAGTTAACGTTTAGTGGAGATATATAATTCAAGACGTGCCGCATCTGAAGAAATGAGAGCAGAAAAGCGTGACTTTGGAATTGAAGATGAAGGTGTTAAGAAGAATGGTAAACAGAGGCAAAGCAGCTATAGTTGGTAGAGATTCTGGTCTTTCAGAATCGATTTTTAAAAATTAGGAAAAATCGAACTTTTCTACGAAAGTGCACCAAATTTTCTTGTTCGGGTTCCTATATCTTAGATATGATGGAGATGTTGCTGGTACTCTGAATTGAAGATTTAAATAACAAAAATACACTAGTGAGTCAAGATTCCATATACACAAGAGCAAAATCTTTGCATGAGATGTTTAAAATAGAAGATGGTGGTCAGTGCCAATTCGAGTTTTGCTTCTGGTCTCAAAGGTTCAAGTCAATCTTCAGAATTTCCACTTGTGAGGCCGTTAGCGCGACACTGAAGCTGCAACTGAATTTCTAGTCAAGTTTCAAGAGTTCGTAGCACGAGAAAAAATTCCTGCATCTCAAATATTCGTTTCTAAAGAAGAACGCCAAGCCAGCTGTGAAACGTCAATTAACACTTATGCTGAGTGGTAATACCACTGGTGTGGAGGTCCAACAGAAAGTCGTGGGTTACAAGGATAGAGAGATTGCTATTTCAATAGTTTTTGCCCATCAGACAAATCCTACTGTGACAGAAATGGACTTGAATGTAAAGTTATATTATATAAATAATGTTTCAGGACGTCCAACCACACTTAATGCGCCGAGAGGCTTAAAAGTTACATGAAGTTCAAGCCACCAAACACTAAGTCTACAACCTATAGATCAGGGGGCAATAGTAAACTTCATATCACCATCGCCGCAGTTTTAGCCAACTAATTCAAGAAACTGACGGGGATGGTCTATGAATTGAATTGAACAATTCAAGAATAGAATGAAATCTATTAGACTATCGAAATTTCAAGCGAAACCAGAGAGATTTCGTTTGAAATACATGAAGTGAAATACATATCTTGTTTACAGAAGGTGACATTTTCAACCATAGCCAAATGATTAGCCAGAATGTTGAGTTACTTTTGATATACCAATGCAGAATATCTTTTTCGACCATTATCGACTGTTTTGAAGATAAGTATTCGGCGCTTCGCAGACCAGTTGTTTTGAAAACAGAGGGACAGCACTCTTATCATCGATAAGGAGTGTAGGCATTAAATGCAGAGGACGAGCATCATCGACTCACATTTTGACGCTGGATTCTGCAGTAACATACTTGAGATCCAGATTTCATTTCCAAAATTTTATGGTTTGAAGAATCTACTTTACAAGAGATGGTATAAGTGATTTCTATATTTATGGGCCCTAATAAATCCAAATGCGGTTAGGCAAATACATCTACAAAGGAGGTTCAGTGTTAACGTTTGAGGTGGCCTTTATAATGATAGCTTCTTGTCCATTCATATTTTGAGAACAAATGGAATGCCATTACTACTTATTTTCTACAGAACACATTGTTCAATTTAATTAATGATGCTTTGCTAAATTTTCTTCAGAATATGTATTATCAACACGACGGAGCACCTTCACATCAAGGAAGAAAAGTTGTCTGATGGCTGAATGAATATTTTTTCGAATGAATATTTTCTTAATTGGTGGATTGGTAAGGGAGGTTCAATTGCTTGGTCATCACTGTCACCGAATCTCAACCCGTTAGACTTCTATGTATGGGGATAATAGAAACAACTCGTCTACAATATAGAGATAACAAATTTCTAGCAGTTACAACAACGGACAAACAATGCCGCGGAAAGAATTAGAAATAACAATATCCATCATATTGTTCTGAAGGCACTTCTTCTTAGATGTGAGCTGCGCATACAAGTTAGAGGCGTTCATTCTGAGCAATTCTTGTAATGATTAACATGATTTTATATATTATTTTCTTTAGTAAATTTTCCCAACTTGGAATTATAATGTCAATTTGAAATTTTTTTTCGGTCTTTCCGATCTAAATAATTCTTATCAATGTGTATTTCATCACCACATAATTCGTCTTTAATCTTCAATGGTATTCGCTAGCAGCTTGTCATGCGTTTCCATCTTAAAACCATAGACATAGATCATATCTGAAGATTCTTCATTAACGAAGGAATGTATTTTCAATTCGAAAAATTCAAGGTTTCAAAATAATAATTCTTCTTTGTCAGCCTTCTTCCGTCCACTTCTGAACATAGGCCCCTCGGTGTCGCTTCCATTCATGTCTGTCTTGTGATATTCTAAACCACTGTGCGTAGATCCTTGAATTTTTGTGATGGTCGAATTTCTATCCTTTTTCCTCTTCATCTTGCTTGCTTTACATCTCCTTGGTTTGTCCTGGGGTTCTACTGGTTGGTTATCCTCCTTCTGTTATGTTGTGGAGCATCTACGCTGGCCTGTTGTTTTCTCTTTCATTGTACTAGGGATGTCCTTTTTCCTGTTACCCTCGGTTGTAGTTCCATTATTTGGTTGATCTCCTTGTTTTTGTGGTTTTCCATCTGGTCGGTTGTCTTCGTCGTTAGTTGTGTGATGATTTCTTCCAGTGTGTTGATTACCATTTCCTTCCTGAGTTGGTCGTTGCTTATGTACCATGGGGCGTTTGTCGCTGTCCTGATGATCTTGTTGAGTGCTGCTTGTAGTTTCCTCTTCTCGAATCTGTCCTCTAGATGCCAAATTTGTCCTGCGTATGTTATTCCTGGGATGATTATTGCCTTGATTATCTTGATCTTGTTTTCCAATGTGAGTTTGCTTTTTCCGTTGAGTAGTGGGTATAATTTTCCGTGAATTGCTCTTGCTTTCCTAGTAGTTTCCTCGATGTGCCTCTTGTGGTTTAGTTGGTCGTCCAAGATTACGCCGAGATATTTAGCTTCCTTCTTCCATTCGATTTGTTGTCCTTCTATGGTGATTTCTTTTGGTGTTTCCGGATGTCTTCTCTTCTTGTGGTCGATGTACATTGCTACCATCTTCTTTGGGTTGACCTTGATCCTCCATCTTCTGAAATAATTGGTTAGTTGGTCGATGTCTTGTAGCCATTTTCTTACTGCTGCTTTGTTCTTGTGGGATGCGTATATTGCCGTGTGGTCTGCGAACTGCGCCATCTTCGAGTTCTTCATCTTCGGTATATCTGCGATGTATATGTTGAATAGTAGTGGTCCTAGTACTGATCCTTGGGGTACACCGGCTCCTATCCTCTTCGCTGTTGACTTCTGGTCCTGTATTTTGGTTATGAATCTTCTGTTTTGCAGATATGACATCGTGATGTTGGTAAGCTTCGCTGGGTATCCTGTGGTTTTCATCTTGTAGATTAGTCCTTCGTGTCAAACTTTGGCGAATGCTTTCTCAATGTCCAAAAATGCTGCTCCTGTCGGTGTTGATATGTTCTGTTTGTCTTTGATGTCCTCCTTGATTCTAGCTAGTTGGTGTATTGTCGAATGTCGTCCTCTAAATCCAAACTGGTGCTCCGGGATTAGTCCTTTTTCTTCGGCGAACTCTTTCAGTCAGGTGTAGATGATCCTCTCGATGATCTTGCTCGTTGCTGGTAGCAGGCTTATTGGTCGGTAACTGCTGGCTTCTGTCCTTGGTTTTCCTGGCTTCGGTATCAAGATGGTCTCCGCTGTTTTCCATATGTCTGGGTAGTGCTCCGTTTTCATAATTGCTCGTGCTATTTCCGTTATTTCATGAATTCCTTCGTCTGGTAAGTTCTTCAATGCCTGGTTGGGAATTCCGTCTAGTCCTGGTGCCTTTCTTGTTTTCAGTTGATTGATATGTCCCTTTACTTCTGCTGTTGTAACCTCTTCGATGTGATAGTCTTCTGCTGTATGTTCCTGGATTCTTCTCCCTATTCTTTCCACGTTTTGGTTGAATTTCGCGTCTCCGTTGCTGGCGTTCCTTTGAAATTGTTCCTCTAGTACTGATGCAAATATTTCCACCTTCTCCTCGTCCGTAACTGCTGTTTGTCCATTGTGTTTGATGAGTGGTGTTGTCGTGTTTCTCTTCTTTCCTGTCAGTGCTGCTGCCATTCTCCATAGTGATTGGTCCTCTGTGCTCAGTTGCTCTATTTTGTTGTCCCACTGCTAATTGAATATGCTCCTCAGTTCTTTTTTTACTCTGTTGGTTAATCTGTTCAGTTCTCTCTTGTCTTCGGGGTGTAGTGTCCTTCGGTATTTCTTCTTCGCTCGTTTCTTTTCTTCTAGAAGTGCTTTAATGTTGGCTGGTAGATGCGTTCTGTGTTTTTCCTTTGCTTCTCTTGATGATCCCTCAATAGCTCTGTGCATCCGGGTCTCCAGGTCTACTATGGCTTCTTCTTTTTGCTGTGGTGTCTCTATGTGGATGGTGCTAGTTTCCATTGTTTCCTTGAATTTCGTCCAGTTTGTGATCCTTGGTCTTTTGTTGTTGATCTTCTCCGGGTGGGGTTCCAATGTCAGGATAACGGGGCAGTGGTCCGAAGAGAGATCCATTGACGTTTCTATCTCGTAGTTCCATGTTATGTTCTTCATGAGTGCGATGTCCAGTATGTCCATGGTTCCTGTGGCTGCGTGCAGGTGTGATGGTTCCCTTGGCCCTATTGCGATGATGTTGTTCTTTTCTGTGATTGTCTTCAGTATCCTTCCGCTTTTGTTCGTTTTTCTGCAGTTCCAGTCCGAATCCTTGGCATTCAAGTCCCCAGCTTCGATGGTTGGCGTGTTGTTGTTGAATATGGCTTTGATGTCTTCTTCCTTCATGGCGTTGTTAGGTGGTTTGTAGAAATCTAAACCACTGTCCTCTGACTTGGTCTTTTATATCGTCGATCCAACGTCTTTGCGGCCTGCCTCTACTTCGCTTGGTCTCTCTAGGCCTCTATTGAATAACCCTCAGGGTCCATTTCTCTCTCCTGCCTTGCAACGTGGCCTACCCATCTCCATTTCAACTGATTCTTTTTATAATGTCTGAGACTCGCGTTCTTCGCCTGATTTTGTCGTTCCTTACTCGGTCTTTTAAGGATAATCCCAGTATTGCAGGCTCCATGGCTCTTTGAGTAGTTCTTAGGCGATTGACACTATGCTTCGTTATTTTCATCGTTTCAAGTCCGTATGTAGCCACAGGTAAGATACAGGAGTCGTAAACTCTTCTCCTTGAGTTAATTTGGATATCTGTATTTTTCAGGATATGTTGAAGTTTCCCGAAGGCGGCCCAGGTTAACCCAATTCTTCTGGTCATTTCGGCTTTCTGGTTTTCTTTTCCTAGTTTGATGGCGTGACCCAGATAAATTACTTGATTCCCTAAATGGGTCGGAACGTTGTTGGGGCACGTTACCTTGGTTTTGCCTATGTGCATTTTCCATTCTATACTATTCGACTCTTCATTCAGCTGCACTAACATCTCTCCTTACTCATCTGTGTTTCCAGCGATAAGGACGATGTCATCCGCAAAGCGCAGATGATTGATTAACGAGCCTTCGATTTTGATGCCCTTTTCTTGCCATTCCAATTTCTTGAATACGTCTTCTAGAGCCAGGGTGAAAAGTTTCGGTGATATCGTATCACCTTGGCGTACCCCACGTTTAAGATCAATTCTTGCAGTTCTTGTATCATCATCAATTTTGACATGCATAATTGCTCTCTGGTATATATTCCTTATAACTGCACTGTACCTAGAGTCAATTCTAGCAATATTCATAGCATTTAAAAAGGACCATGTCTCTATCGAGTCGAACGCTTTATGGTATACAAATGCTAAATATATAGGTATATTGTACTCAGTTGTTTTTTCCAATAGTGTACGCAATGTCTGCAGATGGTCTGTGGTGCTGTAACCACTCCTAAAGCCAGCTTGCTCTGGTGGCTGATAGAAATCTAGTTTCTTCATGAGGCGTTTTGTTAGGTTAATTATCTGTCTAGATATTCTGACATTTATATGTCAAAAGTAACTCAACATTCGCGATAATCATTCAGCTATGGTCACGAATGACACATCTTGTACAACAAGATACATGGTTTCATATATGATAACACCACACAATCGCTATCGTATATTGAAAATTGTGATTTCAGTACACGTGAGGGTCAAATTCTCCGAATTCGAAAAGATTCGGACAAAGCCGTTCTCACTAATTTTTCTTAGAATTTCTTCAAGAACTACCTGTCAAAGTTTGTCATAGATCTTGGGGGCACCTGTACTTCGTGTGTTCGATATTTCAATGATTATAGCAAGTAATAATATTGTAGCTGATTTCGAAATTAGAAATAATAAACGTTAGAAGTAGCACACCTTTTTCATTTGAAACAGAAAAACGAAAGGCGCTGTATTTTATAAGTCATTGGGATTCTCAGAATATGAATTTAATCCAATAAAAACATTTTTTCCCCAACTTTGGGGGAAAAGGGATTGGATCTTACGAAAAAAATGCATATGAAATTTTGGCATTATTTTCATGAAATCCATCAGATCCAGAGTTATTTATATCTTATTCTAGGAAAACCTATGTGTATAAGTAAAATACGAAATGAGAAAATGTCATTAGTTCTTTGAGCTTAACATCAATTAAAAAATAATAGTTTCGTTTTTTCAATTTCAATGAAGACCGTGGTTGTTTCTGATTCGTTACTATACCTACACACAAACAAATTATGGTTATCTTGCCATCAAAGTAGGTTGGATTATAGAAAGGAAAAGTGAGTAGGAAGATTTCATGGAGTATCAAATCGAACTGAATAGTTTATGAGAGGAAAAATTCCAAACTTAAACATAGTTGTTTCCTGCATACCGTTCTTAGGTTGAAATATTATATTATAATGAATGAGATCATTCTGGCAAAAAAAAAGTGTTTTTGTCATCTAGTAAACTTACTCACAGTTTTCTGATTTTTTTTATAATTGTGCCAAAAGATTTCTTTCGCCAAATTACATGTTTCTAGGTCAGTGGAAAGTGTCCCATTGATGTTCTGGTAAGGCAGGTTTGTAAAATATTGCAAATAGAGAGAAATGACCCCCCTACCTTCGTCTCCAATTTTCAAGGCAAATTCATACAACCGATCACAGCTATCTTCTTTTGTTCTCGAGTTATTCGGGATTTCTAGACTTTCGGCATATGCCGAGATCTCGGTTGACTTCAAAGTTAGGAGAAAAGTATTGTGACATTCTAGGGGTACTTTTAATCTAAGTGAAAACTGTTCTCACATTCGAAGAGCGCTTTTTGAGTACAATGTAGAATCCTATTCAAAACTTAATTTTGTTGAATAGTTTCCGAATTATAATATAAACTTCTGTTTTTCCAAATGTAAGCCATATGTGAATTTGGTAAAATAAAAAGAGCATTTTCTGTTATTCTAAATGTAAACCATAGATGAATTTGATAAAATAGAAAGAGCATTTTTCTCTCTCCAAACATATTCAACATGCCTAACAAATTTCCCCAAAAATGTGAATTTTTCCAGAAATGAAAATTGTTTGAACATTCTGTTGCTACGCTGGTATGAATTTACTCAAAACATCTCAAACGTTTTTAATTCTATGCTCACGAAAATGAATGCCAAAATCAACCCATTATTTAATTCAGATTATTAATTCACAAATAATTTGCTGAAAACTTTTTGATCGAAAGAATGTTCGTGAAATTTAAAAACTCGACATATTACAATGCTACTTTCAGAATGGGTATGATTCTGATGGAACAGAAAATTATTCTGGTTGTTTTCCTGACAGGAGGCTACGTCAGAAGCCCATATTCGAGAAACGTGTTTCAAGAACTTTTAAGCATCTTTATTTGAATATAAAAAATTAAAAACGAATACATAAAAATGGACATGAATTATCTTATTTAACTACTCGTTGATTAATTCATTTTTCAACAGCAGGATATCTACTTGCAAAAGTAGCAGCAGAAATGGATAAAAAAGATCTTCGGAAAATCGTTGGGAGTCGTTTCAGTTCCGAGTTTGATGGCACTGGAGGTTAAATTATGCCTGTTTTTGTGGGCGAAACTATTTATCCGTTGACAAATGAGTTTGAAGATTAATTTACATTCTTGAAAGTAACATTTATGTAATAAAGTTAACATATCAGCTCCTCAAATATTTTTGTTTATTTCAGTATCCCTTGCTGAACGAGCTGACATTCCTTGCTACTACAAAACCTATGATCCCCCGAGTATCATTCTGATATGATTTTGTTTGCAAGTACATCCCAATGCCTCCACTCAAAGTTAGACATTACAAGCCAACCCAGACTCAGATCCAGTTCTACAAGCAGAGAATTTCCGGAAAAATTACAAAGAATTACTTGATAAAATTGCATGTTTTGAACGTACATCCAAAAAATGACGAATAAAGTTGAACAAACAAATACTTCTTCTAGAATAAATGTTTGATTGAACATGTTTTTTTTTATCAATTATAGTAACATTCAACAAATTTCGGCATTCATGCCTGGTCAAAAACTGAATTTATGTGAGCTTTGCGACCTATACATTTTCTTGTTTTCATTATACAATTCTGGTTCTTCTTCAAGCAACTCGAAATCATCATGACATTCATGTCTCCTTAGATTCATGTCCAGCTCTTTAGACAAACAGAAATCTTGTTTACAAAATACTGTATCAATGTTGAATTGAATTTCTTGTAGATCTTTGTGTTACGGTTGTATCCTCTTCTCTAGCGCTCCCTGGATTTAAAATTGGTGTAAAATTCTTCTTACAGGCGTAGCCGTTGCCTCCTAATTTAAAAGCTGCTATATCAGCGCATATTTGTGAATTATGAAAAAAAGGCTACGCTGGACAGATTCTGGCCAACAGCAATAATATTTTTAATTTGTGAGTTAGTATCGCAAATCATTTGAACGTTAATAGAAAAGTAACCATTCCTATTACAGAAGTCCCGTGCTTTCTCTAGTCTATACCGTTATTTTCCAATAATCCACCAGCATTAAGGAATGCTTGAGAAGTCAAAATGAAAATATACTCTTAAAAATTTAAATAAAATTGATAATGAAACATGTAAAACTTCTGTGAAAAGTAAGAAAATAAAGAAAGAAATATTCAGTTTTTGTTCGCTTGAATATTTCAGTGGAATGGCTCATATAGAATGAATAACCCCATCGAGAAGAATTGTTTTCAGTTAATTTTTCGAGTATTCATAAATACACCGCGCCAGGCAGGCGAAAAATTGAAAATTCCTTCAGAAGTTTAGATGTGTTGAAGAATTATTTTTCCAGTAATCCACCAGCACGAAGGAATGATCTACTACAATCGAAACGAAAATAAAATTAAATGAAATGAAACTAATGATAAAAAATGTAAAACTTTTGGAAAAAATCAAGTAGCTATTAATACATTCCCACCCCTGTAGAGAATGAATGCATGACATCTACGATTTATACTCACAATCAATGACCTTATGATCCATTTCGTTCCAAATTTCGATAAGTCTGTCCCGAACCTTATTCATGGTAGCTAACTAGTTTTGCTGGCTTCATCTATTGAGAATGCCCAGACATGTTCGATGGGATTGGAGTGGGGACCTCGTGACCTAACGATATGAGTTGGATGAGATAAGGCAGAAACAAAAAGTTTCCATCCATGTTTGCTACAAATGGTACATGTTTTTCTAAAATAAAATAAAACCAGATCAGTGCGGGCGTTCGAAGAAATTCCTCCTCACATCATTATTGAAGCTGCATCACTGGTAGGTAAATAGTTGCACTGGTAATATCTCTCATTTAGGCGTCTGTACCTGACAAAGACAGAATCATGACTCATCTGTAAACAAAACTTTATCCTTAGTCAATTGAAAACCAATAGACATGTTCCCCGTCCAAATTCATTAGGGCTCTTTTATGTGCTGCGGTTAGAGCTGGATCTCGAAGTGCGACACGAGGCCTGAAACCAGATTCCTTGAGGCATTGTCGTATCGTTCTGTTCTGTTCTGTCGAAGCTGCAGTTGAAGGTACCAAGCAGTAACGAACCGTTGTCTAAATAACAGTCATGGATTGGCCGAGTTGTTGCTTGGGGTCTCCTTTCATGACTACCAGTCTCCCTGTACTTGCGATTCATTTGGAGAAAGTTGAATGGGACACACCAAGCCTTTGGCCTATTCTTGTATGACTCCGACCTATATCATCTAACACATCTGCTTTAGCACATTCTCCCGGGGTTAAATGTCGTGAGTTGCGTTGCATCATTTCCGAAAATTGAGGATATGACGTTCGTCCCCTGCGCAGAGTTATCTGAGTTCAATCCCCACGAAGTCGGTGCGATGTTTCGGATTCTGGGAATCGCTTGAGTGCCCATCTTTCGGAGGAGATGTAAACCCCGATCCTGTCTAACAGATGTGTTGGACATTAAAGATCCCTCCCCTCAACACGAGAGGGTTTCGCTGAAATTCCCGGGTTAGTGAGGTGACAGAATTTCCCGGCGTGTCATTAGCCAAAAGGCAGAAATAGAACACGTTAAAGAATCAAAAGGGAAAAAAACGATAATGTCAAAACTGATCAATAACTGCTGTAATCAATATGTGGTGGTTTCTTCCAAAATCTCAATTTATTTCTTTCATTTCATTTCCTATTAAAGGAACATGTACGCCAAGGAAAAGAACATCGAATTTTGTTGGATATGTCCGAAAAAAACGTGTTTTTTTTTAAAGGAAAGTGGGACGCGGGAATAATTCTCCACGACCGTCCTTCCTCGAACTTATAGGCCATGGATTTGTCCTATACGACATTTTTCCAACAGAGTAATTAATTAACCAGATAAGGGACAAGCACAACACCCAAGGCCTTTGCCGGAATCGAACCAGCGACCTGCTGTATCACAGCAGCGACTTCTCTCGACTGTGCCACGGAGACGGGCAAAATATGTGTTAATAGTAAGTCGCCTACCAAGAAAAAAAATTTGAAACATTGATATTGCTCGTTAATTTCTTGGCGCAGTGTATATTGTAGCTTTAAGCCGCTAATTAGTAACACACCTTCGTAATGGTACTACATGCTAAAGACTCATGAACAGCTGTTACATCACCAAGTAGCTGCGAAAATGATCTTGTTGTAACGAGTGTTAATGTGATAGAAGCTTGGCAGAAATGAATTGACCTCTTTGCGTTTGTGGTTCCAAGTAATGATCAATTATGTTCAAAATTTCATCAAACGTATGAACATGCAGTTGACATTTCAGACTTAACAATTTGTCGAGTAGTTTTCTACATCCGCTCCTGAGAGTAAGAAAAACAATACCTACTAAGTCGGTTTTTGAATGCGCTCTTGAAACAGTAGACGCGAACTGGCTTTTATGCTTTCCGATAGAGCTGTGTTGATTCATGTGATCTTTTAACGGATTGATGTTTTCAACCATCTGATTCTTGTCGACTACCTTCTCTAACTTTGTAGGCGTTCACTGGAGCCCTAGCTGTAGGTAACCAGGTGCTTTTCTTTTCATGGTAGAGATACCTATTCAAAGGTTCGTATCATTGAATCGAAATTATCTGTTGTATGAGCCTTTCCTAATTATCCTTGGTTCGCTCGTAGCATCTTGTATATCAATTTGTTTGCGTTTTGTTTATCCGGATTTCATCTTATCGATTTTCCAAATTAGTCACCATCACAAAATTGATACTGAAACCTGTCTCATGAATCCAAAATGACTAAAGGTGTGTAATTATTCAAAATTTTCTATTTGATTCTGTTCTGAAACGTGTTCAGTATTGTTTGATTAATTCCCAATTTACATTTTATCTGCGAAGAACATTTATGTGGTCTTCAATTACGGTAATTTATTAGAAAATTGCTTTCATTAATTATGAATCAACTTGCGTATCGTGATTAGTATCCGATCTGAAAAAGGATACGAGATATGTAGGATACAATTTATTCGTTTAATAACCATTCTGCGGGAAGAATTCAAAATAGCGTCCGCTTTAGGGTAGAACGTAAAGGTGGCTAAATTAGTTTTTGTGATTCATGGTAGTTATTAGATTCTTATTTTATTTATTGATGAATGTTTATGTGCTTCTATATTCTAGAAATTTATCATTACTCTGTTTGAAATTTATGCTCTTCTATGATGTGGTATGTGTTTTGAGCGTTAATTAACCTACCAACTACCAACGCCGTCTTACAAAACAAGTACCGATGTGGAACCTGAGAGGTCGCTTATACAACTTGGGTTTTTCATAGAATCTTTATGTTTTTTATAAAGTTATAGTTTTTTGTCGATGAAGGATCCATAAATTACAGAAAAATACAGTAATACTGATCAACTCCATAAAATTTAGAGCAAATGTTCTTCAATCTTTGTATTCGCTTTTTTAATTAGAACAGGAAACGATGTGAAATAAGAAGAATGATGAAAATGATTTTGTAGGAATCTTACGAAATATTTGAGGGAGTTTCTGACCATCTTTCTTTATTCCACTAAAAGAACAACTCAAAGAAAGTGGTATAGTGTCGTCTTCGAACGAAAAATTTGCTGATTTTTTCCAGCTCAATCAGCGGCTGGGTGGTAGTCTTAGCATCAAATATATCAGTATTAGTAATTGAGTTATGATTATCGATAACTAGGATAAAATCTTCTCAACATCATCAGGTTTCGATATGATGACAATCAGCGCAAACAAGCTCTTATTCAAAAGCCTTGTTATTTAGATGTGAATCATTTGTAAGAAATGAAGGTCTCTTAGAAAGAAGAAAGTAGATAAATATCGTCTATCAATTACAGTAAAAAAATACACATATTCACAAGGCGTTCATCTTGATACGAAATTATATCCCGGTTGGATTTGATTGTTTCGAAAAAAATTTCAAACAAAAGGGTGGTATTTCAAACCGGAAATACATTTCTTCGAATAAGAACACTCATTTTTCTCCACGGAATTTGATTGAGAAACAAAAAATAAATACTTTTTGTTCTTTCCATCTTTTCGTTCCAAAACATATTTCGGCCATAAAATGGTCATCAAAAAACAATACTTGAAAATCTTATTAATCGCTGCTGCTTGTTGGGATCACTCTAGAGCAAGGGTGCTCAAACTTGAACTCCTCGCGATCTACCTCAAAATTTTTAGACTACTCACGATCGACTCTGAGAGGCTGCAATTATGTGTGATGCAGGGTTGTCGTACATACACGATAACACTAGGTAGGGTGTACCATAGCATATATAGATATTAGCTTTCCGCACAATACACGTTATTTTAGTCAAGGTTTGGGTTAGGTTTAGTAAAGTTCTTCTCTATAACATCAATGGAAAAACTCACAGTTATTCAAAATTGCGAGTTTATTGGTTGTTACGAAACAAAAGAGTTACATATGGTGTTAAAACTGAAATAAGGAGGGACTTTGGACTTCGAAGCGTGGCACTGCATGTCCTCAGCATACTTTTCATAAGATGGTACGTAACCACTGAGTGCTAATCACAAGCATGATGTCATATGATCGTCAGTTGGTCGATTGCGATATTTTGACTTAATTATCTTCATTTAAGAAATTGCAGACTCGCACAAGTAAGTTGACCCAAACATTGCCGTCAGTTGAAGGGCGATTTGCCTTAGATTCGGATATTGATCTTCAGATATAAACACCAGAAATTTGTATCAGATGCTGTTGCTTTGGGATGTATATCTGATATAATCTGCACCAACTCATTTTCAACAGAATATGAGTTCATGTTAAATTGACTTGCTATTTCAGTACCTAATTCCTCAATGTTTTCACATGAAAAAAGGTAACTCATAAATGATGGTATATTTGCCAATATACTACAATTATAAAAACATATTTTGAATTGTCCCAAAATATTTGATAATCCGGCCTCATACGTATCATAATTCAACTGAGGAATCCTTGCTTTCAAAGACGGAAAATTTTTCAGATCCTTTCTTTTCAGTTGATCTATCATAAGTTGCAATTTTCTTTTGAATGCGTTTATTGCGCTAATCATCTCAATAATAGTTTTTCTTCTCCTTGAAGCTCCAAGTTAATGGTTTACAATCAGTGTATTCAGCTGACTCACAATCTTTCAAATGCAACTTAAAGAGCCGCCGTTGCAAGCTACGTGCACGGATGGAATTCACAATTTTTGTTGCATCGCCCATAATTTCCTCCGTCTTTAAAACTTTTGAACACAAAACTTGTTGATGTACAATGCAATGAAATGAAAAAAATGAAGGGAAATCTTCATTAGCCACAAAACCGTTTTTGTTTCCAGTCATTGCTGGTGCTCCATCGGTTGTAATGCACATGCAATTTATATATTGGTAGCTTGTAGTTTTTTACAAAATTGAAGAAAACGTCATATATATCTTCCCCTTCAGAGGAATAATTGTCAAAAATTCTTCCTTAGCCAACATGTCATTCAATACCATCCGAATAAAAGTACACATTTGGGCAGTGTGTGTCATATCGGGGGAGTCGTCGAACTGTAAAGAAAAGTATGTACATTTCCTGATATCATGTTTCTGTTTATCTGCCATGACCTGACTCATGATTTTCAATACGCCTTGTGACAGATGGACGAGATAACTGAAGTTCTCTAATAGAATGATTTCTGTTTTATTTTTAAAATCTCCAAATAAAGCCTCACCCGCTTCAATAAATGCTTCCTTCACAACCGATTCATCTTTGAATGGTTTCTTGTGTTTCGCCAATATATGATATGAGATATTTCAAATGACGCGATCGTAGCAGTTTTTGATTGTTTGGCTGGTCTTGTGAACATGGTTTGTTCTTTTTTCAAACAAGATATCGAATCATGTACTTTTCGTTTTCTTAATTCACTCTTTGGCGGAAATCCTTTTCATAGTTGTTATGAATCGTTTTATGATGCCTCTCTGTTACCACGCTGAGGTATTGGAACTGACAAGTAAGACAGATGCACTTACCCTTCACCATACAAAAGAAAAATTCTTCCTCCTAATCGTTATTAAAATGATACGTTTTAGATTTCTTTGCTGCACTCATTTTGTACTATTTAATAATAAAGTTTGTATCGACGTAGTATTGCCTTCAAGTTAAAATCCAGAATGACTCTAATTCCTGCAGGCGCAACATTTATATCGGCGTGAACGAAAGTCTCGAATGTTCCCGTCAAACGCACCGCCAGAAATTTCTTGAAAAGCGGCAAGAATAAAAAACGTGGCTTTTCTTTGACAAGTACCGCGCGTTCCTTTGATAAAGCCGCCTTTTACCGCTAGCAGAGTGTTATTTTATTACGTAATACATTCTTGTATTATAGTTACCTATTTATTAATAATTTTTTTCTTCTCGAGATCTACTCCAGAAGCACTCTCGAGCGACCGTTTGAGCACCCCTGCTCTAGAGAAATGCTCAGTATTGAAGTTGAAGGCGAATGAAGAACTATCTCGACATAAGCTTGGAAACGAAATCTTCAACTGGAACCCTCATTTATGACCCCAGAAATCTTATAGAGTGGAAAGTTTCACAATAAAATATCGAGTTAGTGTCAAAAATAAATTTTGATATCGTTTCGACTGCTTCCACAAATTTTCAGTTTCAAATACTTTCAGCACTACCCAGGAATAACTTCGTTGTAGTTTCTTACCCTCCTGGGTGCTTGATCTCGGTGAGTCCCCTCGTCTCTCATCATCAGGGTGCTGGATTTTGGTGAGTTCCCTCGCTTACCTCTATCGTGTCTCTTGTTTTTGGTGAGACTTCTCGGTTTCCTAGCATCGGGGTGAGGTACTGGTTTCCGCCGAGTCCCCTCGCTCGTCACTATGGTGGTACAGTTTTTAGTGAGTCCCCATACCGATCACTATCGAAGTTCATATGGTGATCTTGTTAGCTAATTAACTGACTTCATACTGCCGATCCTGTTTCCATTGAAATTACGATTCAAAACTTCACGAGCAAGTTCACTGACTCAATAAAATGGGCATTCATAGTGTCGATACCACTTTTGACTTTATATGAAATAACTAGTTTTTAGAAATAATTTTTTCATTCAACAAGCAACGTATTCCAATACTTAGGCTATCAAAGTAATTTGATTATGACGAATCCGATTTTTCGATTCAAAATAAAAAAAACACAAAGATTTCCATTTCGCCTTCAAATGATCTCTATTTCAAAATTCTACTCGGTGAGTAAACGAAACATCCATTTTTTTTGGTAGGTAATTAGTTATCAACAAATTTTTTCTTTCGGATATGTTCGAACATATGTCAACAAAATTCGATGTTTTTTCAACGCTCATGTTCCTCTCATGGGAAATAAAATTGAAGTTGATGAACGAGTAACGTTCGTTCTTTTCGAAAATTTTAATTTTTGGTTATGATCGACGTGAATCATGACATTTGACCCTTGCATAATGTGCTGATGCAGAGGTGTTAGATTACCTAGGTTGGACTTATACAAGAATAGGCCAAGGGGTTGGGGTGTCCTATTTAACTCCCTAGCAAGGACGACCTCGAGTAACAACGGCGCTATTCAAGAATGTCCTCGTTCGGGACAACGGTTCGCTACTGCTAGGCACCTTCAAATGCGGCTTCGACAGAACAGCGAAATGCAAATAAGCACTCAAGCGTTACGACAACGTTTCAGGGAATTTGGTTTGAGGCCTCGTGTCGCTGTTCGAGGCCCAGATCTAACCACAGCTTATAGAAAAGCCCGACTGAATATTCCAAGGAATATGGCCATAGGTTAGAAGCTGACCGGGCGAGAGATTTGTTTTTACATGAGTCGATATTTTTTTCATTTTCATTATGATCGACTTTTTACCTATCTATGGATTTGGTTCATTAATAATGTGGCGAGGAATTCCTTTAAACACCCGAACTGTACGTTACAGACATTTTTGAAGAACGAGTTCTACCATTTTCGTCAAACATGACCTCACCAAGCTCATATCGTTAGGAACAACCTTCACGATCACGAAATCACTTCAATGGCCTGCACAAAGTTCATACCTCAATCCCATCAAACATGTCTCGGACATTTTCAATAGAAGATTGAGAAGTCGGCAAAATTAGCTAGTTACCGGGAATGTGGTTCTGAACAGACTGATCTAAATTTGGAATAAAATGGATCAGCATCCTATAAGGTCAATGATTTCGAGTATGAATTGTTGATGTCATGCGGTAATTCCCGCCAGGGGTAGAAATATCCAGTAGTACCGAAAGTTTTCTACATTATTCATTATTACTTTTATTTCCAATTTCTATAGCTACCATCTTCATTTCGATTATTCTCAAGCATTACTTAGTGCTGGTGGATTAGTGGAAAAATAACTTCTTCCGAATAAATTTGAATTTTCGATTTGGTGCGTTAATTTCTTACCGCAGTGTAGTTGATATAACAACTCGAAGTAGAGTCTCGAATTTCAAAATTGCAAATTTTAGTTCACAGGGTGTTGTTATTCTTGAAAATTAAAATGTTTGATAATAATGCAAAGTGAATCATGAAATTTGACCCCGGTGGATGCCTTGATACAGAGATGTTGTTTTTCGAAATATTAATGAATAAATAATCTTCAGTACTGGCCAAAATTCATGAAGCAGTCTGTATCTCTGAATGATAGGCTTTATTATTTATTCAAATATGCGTTTTGAAATCACTGGAATGACTTCCATCTATGGTAGGCTTATGTATGCTTCCTCACCCTGTATAACAGATGTTCACCTCATTCAGAATTCAGTGACTGAACGTAGATCCAAATAATGTGCCAAGAAGAGTAAATTTATTTGTATCAAATGTGGCTTTATACCCTAATGAATCTTCAATTTTTTATAGATGCTGTGGTTTGTGGTCTTTTTTTTTCTTATTAATGATTTTGTAAATGCAGCTGTTCGTACCTGTATCGATGGTGAATTTATTTTTGCCAAATTTGAACCCAAATTTGTGCAAAGATAATACTCTTCCGTTAAATGTATTTATATGTTGTTATTGATCTATTTACCGGATCCCATATTTAAGTATTTCTCGTCCCAGCCAATGTAACATTTAACTTCTTTAACTGAGAAACATCCAGAAAAAAAAACTTGTAACGGAGTTATTTTTATTGCATTCAGTTTCAAGAATCTTATCGTGTTTTCCCTAAGGTCTTCCGGTAACTTTACTCAATGTTTACGGGTGGGAGCGTCCTACACTACTAGTTTTTTTCTGCAATGGAAGTTGTAAGTGAGCATTAAATACGTGATTAATAGAGGTTATGTCATTCGGCCAGCTAATGTAATAAAGCGTGGGTGGATTAATGGTACCATCTAAGGAAGTAGATTGTTGTACACGGACTCCAGAGCCGTTTACATGCTAGATCGCATGGTATTAAGTACGAGATGATATATTTACTCTCGTAAGCGTGAAGTGCGTTTTTATCTGGAATCTTATCTTATTCTTCAGATGATGCAACTGAGAAGTGATTGAACCTTAGAGATATTCAGGCAAGTTTTCAGAACACGCCTAGAAATCTTGCAGGCAGATGAAAGTTTCATGATCGGCGTGATATTATTATCAACGATTTTGCATTAGAGCATTATTCATATACCGTTAAGAAGTTTTGTTCATTGTGATGAATGTTGCTTTTATTTTATATCTATATATATATATATATATATATATATATATTTAAACACCTCAAAAAGTCTAGGAACACTTACCAATATCTTTAAAATATGAATTTGATGATTTGAATTTAGAAATTTAAAGAAAGAAAACCTATGATTCTATTCTTTTATTCGGAATGAAACCTACGAAGAAAATTACAAGATTTGATGACTGTTATCTTTTGTAACTGTTCAAACAAATTTTTCCTCAGACCCAAAATCTCAATACTTTTGTGAAGACGGGCAAAACACAAAAAAAAATCCTGAACTAATATTTTCGAAACGATATGGAAGCACTTATATTTTTCAGTACCCAGAAGGTCCACCTCTATTATTAATGACACTTTGGCATCGTCGCGGCATGCTCAATATTAAATTGTCTATTATATTTTGGCCTAAGTTATTCCAAGCCCCCTGAACTGCTAATCGAAGCTCCTGTTCATGATGGAAGACGTTTTCTTTTTAGGGTGTCCCAAACATGATTCAGATCTGGGGAGCAGGATAGCCACGGTAGAAGATCGATATCATTCTCTTCAAAAACGTTCAAGACAACTGTTGCACGATGAGGAGGGACATTATCTTGTTGGAAGAGTGGATTTTGACCCATTGTTTGGAGATACGGTACCACTACAGGTAAAACAATCTCATTTGCGTAAGAATTTCCGGTGAGGTTATTCTGTATGAAAACGAGGTCAGTTCTTCCACCAAGGCGTATACTTCCCCAAAACATCACTGATCCGCCTCCCTGTCTAACAATTTCTCGAGCATGCTGGAGACGGTTTTGTGTTCCAGGTTCCCTCAGGTAGGGAATTAATAAATAAGGTGAATAGCAGGGGAGCTAGGATGCTACCCTGAGGTACTCCAGATGTAACAAGTATCTCATTAGAGAAACACTGACCAATCCTCACAATTGGCTTCTGCTGACAAGATAGGATTTGACAAACATATATGCCCCCTCGGAGAATCCAGCACACGCTAGCTTATTTAGTTGTTTGAAGTGATCCACTTTGTCAAAAGCTTTTTCGCCATCCGTGTGGACCACGTCAAGTTGTAGTTTGGCGTTAATGGCTTCCGCTACACTCTCCGAGAAGACACATAAGTTTGTAACGGTGGATCTGTCTCTCATGAAACCATGCAGCAGGCGACTCACTTTTGGTTCGAAGAATCTGTATAGAGCTTCGTGAAAAACAATCTCAAATATTTTGGCCAAAACATTAATTAAACTGATAAGCCTATAATTTGCTATCTCACATTTACTTCCATTTTTATGAATAGGACTAAGCAGCGCCACCTTAAGGCCGTGGGAAACTCTATTCTTAAGGGACTTATTAAAGATAACTGTAAGGGGTTGAACTAATAATTCAGCAATACCCGTGTAGAAAGAAGATGGTATATTGTCATTACTGGTTGTTTTCTTCGATTTGAGTTTTTTAATCGCTGATATGACATCATTCTCCACAACTTCGGGAAAGTTGAAAAATTGTTCATCCGACAATGGACTATACTATATAGTTGGTTCTTCAGAAATTTCATAGATTGTTTCGAAATACTCAGCAAATGCATTCGCTATATCGTTAAGATTGGTATAAGAATGATCTTTAGAAGACATTTTTGCTGGTATTCCTCCGCGATCCGATTTGTTTTTAACGAACTTCCAAAAGGACGTTGGATTTGTATTTAAACTTTCCTCTACTTCAATTTTGTGTTGATTGAATTCTTGGTCTATTCTACATTTTATAGTTTCTCTCAGGTTCCTATATGAGTGGAGTTCATTTGGATTTGACCGCTTTTTGAGGATTAATCTATGTAATCTATTCTTCTGTTAAATGGATTTAATCAGATCTCTGGAATACTATGCGGGAACTTATTTGCCTTGTTTGTTTTATCAAATAAATATTATATAAGGTGAGCAAATGGATAAATTCCACCTGTTCTAGCATATTCCCATTTATGACGTTCTCATCATTAGGGTAAATCTATTTCAATCCGTATTTTCTTGAATGATTTATATAAAATTTAACTTATACTATTTAGATATTCTGTTTGTTTAAATAATATATTTGGATGTTGATTGGAAAAATATTTGTTTGCCTGAAGGTTAATTTATTGCTATAAAAATAGCTACAATGTAAATGAAAACCAGTTCTCGAAAAGATATACATATTCATCGAAAATGAAATTAACTTTTTCTATGTAACTCACTCATAAATATGTTATTATGCAGTGTTTTCCATTAGCATTTATGATCTTATTGCAACTCAGTGCGAAAGAAGAAAGAAAACGACAGAAGTGTTTGGTCACTTGTTTTGGCTCCGCATGTGCCTCCTGAATGTTTAACGTACCTTAAATGTTCTTCATTTTGTACGATCGAGATCATTGGCAGGTCGGAGAATAATGTCTTCACATCCTCAAGAAATTTTCTTGAATCTATTTGTCTTGTTATATACGACTAGGGTTCTAATTTTTTCAGAACATGGATGGTTTCAGTATACAAAAGTTATAGCGAATCTCCACTTGTTGAGCTTATACATAATCCAAAAGCATCAGTTCCTACCTGGGATATATTTAATTGCTGCAAGAATACTTGTACATACATATTTTTGACCAAAAGATTAAATATTTTCTATTAGAAGGTGAGAAAATGTCTTTCATATTAAGTAAATTGAGCACGTGGAGCCTATTTTTTGTGCGAAATTTCATGCGTCACTATTATCCTAGCAATCCTCCCCTTGAATTGTACAGGTTACATTGCAGCAGTACATGTTTCCAGATTTTTACATTTCCGTCTTCCCTCTGACAACCCTCTTGCATATAGGACCTCATTAAACTGCCGTGCAATTGATGATGTAGCCTAGATAGAAGCTAGTGCCGAATCACTGATTCGTTCCGGAAAGTCTACCCTTGGTATAATTCTTAAGTGACCCTCCCAGCATCACTATCCTTCCATCTCCTACCATACATTCCAAAAACACGCGTTCGGTCTATCAGTCTATCTACGTTGACCCATTCCTGTATCCACGTCTGTTATCCTATCTATTTGAGTCATGCCTATTCCTCTTCGCATCTTAAATACCATCGCCCTTTTTCCAGAGACCAGAGAAAAGGAAAAATAGGTATAATATGTGTTAAGAACTTGTATATATTTCTAGAATTTAGGAACTAATCTATTTGTACATATTAGCATAAGCTCGACACAGACGGGATGCACAGATGATAATCTCAAAATTTATAATTTATTTGAAAAAACATAAAATTTATCATTCAATTCAATTAACCGTCTCTTTGCCAGCTTTGTACAATAAACCGGATGAGATATCATTACTGGGTTTGCCCAGGTATCTAGTTTTAGATTTAAGCACTTGTCGGTGAAATTTTGGAAAATGTATGTTTCATTACTCAAAACCAATGAAATCTGTGCATCCCTTCCTAAATGTTAACAGCAACTTTAGTTTTTCAGTATACATATTACATAGTTAGTTGTGTCTAGAGAGAAGACAAGATAAGTCTGTTATTGTGACATGTAAAAATGAGTCTGTTATTATAACAATTATAAAATCAAATCGAAATGAAATAAGTAAGTACAAGAGTGCTTCAACTTAATTTAAATAAAAACAACATAACTCAAATAAATCAACTGCATCAAGCATAAAACAAACTTAAATCAATACACTTTAAGAGGAAATCAACGGTTAAGTATTGATACTCCTGCGAACCTCAACAATATGAAATGTAATCTCTTCGTGTATTTATGGCACCTCTACAACAGCTTCTCATATCAAGATTAGATTAAGTTGTGTAGACTTTGTTGGGAAATTGCGATCAGGCACTGTTGAAAGCCTATACTAACTACTTTCGTTTTTGAAAATGAGCATACTCGATGGGATTCAGACCGGGATATTGACGAGGATAGTCTAAAACGGTGATATTTTTTACTTTCAGGAAATGTCTTGTAATTCTCTTATCGCTGGAAAATTTCGATTCAGGAAAATAAACTTAGTTCTGGAACCAAGTGGAATTTGGCCCACGGTATGATTGAGTGTTCTTCAGCAGTTAAAACCCGTTAGGTATTTTGTATTCGATTCTTATGGCGGGAGTTTCCCACACATCTATTCTTTGTGAATATGAATACAAACCAAACCGAGATTCATCGTTGAATAAAACATTCCCCCATTGGTTTTGTTCCCAGAAAACATGTTCTTGGGCCTAGGCTAATCGAGCTGCGCGATTCGCCTAGTTTATAGACTGGCACCTCCAAGACCATCTGTTGACTAAATTACCTTAACCATGTATAGATATAGATCTAGATATTATGAGGTTTGTACAAAATATTGATTGATTGATCGATGGATGGAGGTGTAGTCACAATAACATTTGTTCGAACTTCTAACTACACATACGAGAATTTCTCATCCTTGACCGATACAAATGTCTTCCTCGTAAACTTCCAGTATCACTATAATGATTCTCTAGATGATACTCACAGTGCTTTCTACTTGCATTTGCGGCATGAACTTTAAGCAATGCGGCCTCGAGCAATTTCAGTTCTTTGCATCTCATTTCTTTCAAATTGCTCTTAAGAATATTTAGATTAACACTGAAACACTTTTGCTTAACGATGATTGATATTGTGGACATGATTATCGATTTTTTTGATTGAGTTGTTTATTTTGTTTTACGAATATTGCAAATATCATAAAAACTTCCCAACACTCTTTTAATCAGGAAATAAATTATTGGGAACACAAAACTTTCAGGCGCGGTTATATAAAGCTACTTGACAAATTGTTAAGTCTAATCAGCTAAGAATGTGTCAATCCAATAATAACTCAGTATTAGGGTTGCATAAAATTAACTAGTTTTTAAGTTCATATGAATTACCTATCAGCTTATTGGTAAATGCCGTTTGATCAACTTGTTGAATAACTTTGAGTTTATTTAAGCTAAAGTAGCATAAAATATTGGTGTAAATAACATATTCTTCATATTTAATCAAATAATCAATCAAACAAACAAACAAATTGAATATTTCAAAACATACACACAATCACATTTATTTATTTATTATTAATTCATATAATTGTCATATGCACAATAAATGAATACAAACGGGAAACTAAGTTGAAACATAAATTTATGTGATTATTAATTTCTAACAAGTAGTAATGTGATATGGGTCTTGAAAGGAGGAAATGAAATACTGAACAATTCAAGACTGACACCAAGATCATTGACCAAAGACAGTGCGATTTAGATATGTATTCGAGCCATAATTGTACCTGCAAAGTTTTGGACTGAATAGAGGAGTGCGTCCAGTGACTCTTAAGGGTAGATTGAAATCCATCGGTTTCAACAGATTCGGGCAACACACCAAACGATTCACTATCTTGAAAAAGAAACATGAATCGAAAATTTTTCTCCTCATTCGAAGAGTTTGGAAATTTCAAAGGATTGTTAGAATTGATCCTTTCTGTGATATTTCAATTGAAAAAGAAATCAATCAAGTTTTATTTTAAGAAAGAAACAAATAAAAGAAAATAAAGATACTCTTTCCGCATGTAGTAAAAAAAATTGAAAATTGTTTTCTCACGGAGTAGATATTTTTTTCTCGAGCTCAGTAGCTTGTATTACCTCCTCTTGCCCTGATACAAGCCTGAATCCGTCTAAGCACGCTTTGGATTAGGTTTTCGACCTCCTGTGGGGTGATATTCTGCCACTCTTCTGTGGCGGCTTGGATGAGCTGTTGTGGGGTTCTTGGATTATCCTGGCACGATCTGATTTTTTTTTGAGATTATCCCATACATCTTGAATAGGATTTAGCTCTGGAGAGCAATCTGGCCAGTCCAAAATAGCGATTACCTCTGTTTCAAGATATTATTGCACGAGGTTGCTGGTATGCGGAGGAGCATTATCTTGCTTAAAAGTGAAATTCTCACCGTGGGCACCTCTCCAGAGTCTCACTATGGGCTCCAGCATTAGGTCCATTTAATTTCTAGCCGTTACACTCGCAGGAAACGAAATAAAATCTGTTTTGCCACCGAGCATAATGCCACCCCAAAACATCACACTGCCCCTTGGTATTGCGGAATTTGTCTTGCTGCTCGGAGTCTATACGGCTTCCATGACCCCTTAAAACCCGAATCCGGCGGTCACCTGATCGAGCACCAATTCTGGTCTCATCCGAAAAAAATAACATTTCGCCAATTCTCAATATTCCAATTTTTGGTGCTCGATACAGCAATTGAGTCTGCTAATTATTTGTAGTCTGGTTAGCTCTGGAACTCTTAAGGGCCTTCTGCTGTATAAACCCCTTGAACGAAGTCTTTGACGTATCGTTTCAACTGATACACTGATGCCTGTTGCTTCCAGAAATAGCCTTTGGAGTATTGGGTGCGACGCACTAGTATCTTTTCTTGCAATTTGGCACAAAAAGCGGTCTTGTTCTTCAGAAGTGATCTTCCTACGACTTCTTCTAGGCCTATTTTGCAGAGATTGTAGCACTACGTATCGGGCGTAGGTTTTTGAAATCGCCCCCTGTGATACCCCCACTTCGGCCGCTCTGTCCCTCTGTCACCCCTTCTTCAACGAGAGCAATTATTCGACCCCTCTGCACATCGGACAATCCAACGTAAGGCATTTGCAATTATGATTATAGGCTATTTTAAATTTCGAAATTCACAGTTTCAAAACTCAGTGACGACTGAGTACAATATCCCGGACATGTGGTGATAATTCAAGATTTCTTATCATACTATCCAGTTTCTTTACAACAAAAAACTTCATTCTTCACAAGTACTCAAATGTCCATGGTTAAAAGCAATCAATAATGTGAAATACCGAGTGATTCCATATAAATTTGGTTGTGTGTAGAAGGAAAGTAATATCGTAAGTAGGTACTTGTAGAACTTTGTGCTGACAGTTACAATTTAATTCTCAGAAAATGTGAATGATCAGCTTGTCATCTTTGAGTGATGATAATGATTTGGAAGCACACGTCAACCCTGATCCACTTACGAAATATGATAAACATAATTTCAAATTAAAATATCTAGTGAGCGAAAATACACTGAAATTTTGGTCTTTTCTCATCACTTGGAACGGCAAACGGTTCAGCACCTGAGATGCTGACCTAAAAATCAGATATACTATTGCCTGTTGGCCAGTATCTGTTCACTATAGTACCATATTCAATGATTCACCATAACGACACCCCCTGTTTTCTGAAGCTCACTTTTATCTTCATCTTCTGCCACTTTTGCAAGCAGGTTTTTCTGTTGAAAAATTTGGAGTTTCAGTAGAGAAATGGGACAGTTTCAATTCTTTTTTACGTGTTCCTCAGCAACACAACTTTCAAGCATAGAAAGATGCTTTGATGTTATCTAATTATCTGATTCCGCATGGCATTCTTCCGCTATCTTTTCCCAAGTTGTTTTTTATCAATTATTGGGCAAGATATAGTCTCGCATTCAATAATATTATTGCATATAAGAGGAAATGGAGGTATAGATAAGCACAAGGAATTTATGTCTCAAATAAAAGTGGCAGTTTCTTCAATATCAAATAATGAGCAGTTCTGAATACGATTATTATTACTTGTCTACAATACTAATCAAAATTTGCTTCTCTCTCGACAGTGAAATTTGCAGATCTCTACTGAACTCATTTTCATCTGAATTAAAAGACAAAAAACAAAAAAGCAATCGTTTTATTCTTTTCACCTACAGTTTCCAATTTCAGTTGGATATTAAAATTTGAGGTTTTGACATATAAATGACATTGACATTCTCTAATCAAATATTAGTACCAACTTAACGTTGGTGAACAAAAAGTCACAGAAGTTCTATGTCAACTCTTTGTTAACTTCATGTAAGCAGACAAGAAGTAAACAATGTTTTATAGATCCCAAATGAAATTGATTCAATGTAAACTTTTTGCTAATGTTGCTTCCTTGTCAACTAATAGAACTTATCATCGCTTTATAAAACCGAGCCTTAATATTCTTAGATTTTGATCATGTGTGTAATTCACAATTTATTAATAACACTGTATTTAACAGAAATTTCTATAATTTTTGACCATCTACAGAAATATTAATCCGTGCTATCTTGATAGCTGAAGCATCGAAATGATATTAAGCCTTTCACGACCTACTGCGTTGCATGCATAATGGAAGAATAGAATGTTTAAATTGACCACTAGTATATAATCTTCGTTACAGGCATCCTGCGCATTGAAGCGTGATTTGCAGAATTCCTGGGTCGAATACAGAGCAATTTTTTGAATTCCCATAAAACCGATTACTCTCGCCTGAGTCTTAACCAGTTTCGAACCCGTAAATCGCTGGAAAATCGAGCATGAAATGCGCACGTGAATCAATAACTCTTACAAGAAGTCGATGTTTACATCGTCACTGTGAAACACGTGCACTTTGCAACGATTAAGTGTAGAATCCGATCAACTGAATTTTTCTGGTGTCTGTTATTTTTACGTTGCTTTCATCTCTCGTAGGTATCTCTACTCGGCTATTAGAAATGGCAATGGACCGCGAGATTCCTGCCGTTAATGGTAATGGAAACCATCGAATGCATTCCCCCATTTCTTGGTTAAATCACTCGTGTAAGCATCGGTTCAGCGCAATATATTCAAGAACCCCGTTGGTTCACACGCACACATATGTATTTGTCAATAACACGTTATAATGAGATGTGCCATCGATCCATTAGCTATGACCAATGACTTTGAAATTGCTTGAGACTTCTGCAGATGCACGTAAATGGGATAGTTCCAAGTTACTTCAATAATTCCTCAAAAAATCGAAGGATCGTTTCTAATTATCATCATCTTTCACTAGATACCTGGTAATGTTCCAGACATTTATTAAGTATTTTTTTTTAGACGCACAATGGAAAAAGATACCCTGATATTCGCCATCAACTGAACTAAAACCAACGAATACACACAACCAAATTTATATGGAATCACCCGATATTTTGAATATTACCTCAGGGATTTTGGAAATTTGGTGGCTTGGATGAGCTGTTGTGGAGTTCTTGGATTATCCTGGCGCGATGTAATTTTCCTTTTGAGATTATCCCATAAATGTTCAATAGGATTTAAATCTGGAGAGCAAGCTGGCCAGTCCAAAATAGTGATTCCCTCTGTTTCAAGGTATTATTGCACGAGGTTGTTGATCTGCGGAGGAGCATTATCTTGCATAAAAGTGAAATTCTCACCGTGGGCTCCTCGCCAGGGTCTCACTATGGGCTCCAGAACTAGGTCCACGTAATGTCTAGCCATTACACTCGCAGGAAAAGAAATCGAAACTGCCTCCCAGCAAAATGCCATCCCAAAACATTACACTGTCCCCTTGGTATTTCGAATTTGTATTGCTGATCGGAGTCTAGCTTGTCTTCCACGACCCCTTAAAACCCGAATCCGGCGGTCATCTGTTCGAACACCAATTAACAATAATACGTACTAATGAGATGTGCCATCGATCCATTAGCTATGACCAATGACTTTTAAATTGTTTGAGACTTTAGATGCACGTAAATAGGATAATTGGAAGTTACTTCAATAATTCCTTAGAAAATCCAAGGGTCGTTTCTAATTATCATCATCCTTCAGTAGATACCTGGTAGTGTTCACACAACCAAATTTATATGGAATCACCCGATATTTTGAAGATTACCTCCGGAATTTTAGAAATTTCGAAGGATTGTTAGAATTGATCCTTTTTGAGATATTTCAATTGAAAAAAGAAATAAATTAAGGATTATTTGAGGAAAGAAACAACTAAAAGAAAATAAGAGACTCTTTCCGCATGTAGTAGAAAAATTGAAAATTGTTTTCTCACTGAGTGGGTGTTTTTTCTCGACCTCAGTGCTTGTATCACCTCCACTTGCCTTGATACAAGCCTGAATCTGTCTAGGCATGCTTTGGATTAGGTTTTCGACCTCCTCTGGGATGATATTCTGCTACACTTCTGTGGTGGCTCGGATGAGCTGTTGTGGGGTTATTGGATTCTCCTGGCGCGATCTAATTTTTCTATTGAGATTATCCCATAAATGTTCAATAGAATTTAGGTCTGGAGAGCAAGCTGGCCAGTTGAAAATAGCGATTGCCTCTGTTTCAAGATAATGTCGCGCGAGGTTGCTGGTATGCGGAGGAGCATTATCTTGCATAAAAGTGAAATTCTCACCGTGGGTACCTCGCCAGAGTCTCACTATGGGCTCCAGAACTAGGTCCACGTAATGTCTAGCCATTACACTCGCAGGAAACGAAATCAAATCTGTTTTGCATCCTAGCAAAATGCCACCCCAAAACATCACACTGTTGCTCGGAGTCTAGCTTGTCTTCCACGACCACTTAAAACCTGAATCCGGCAGTCATCTGATCGAACACCAATTCTGGTCTCATCCGAAAAAAGAACATTTCGCCAATTCTTGATATTCCAATTTTGGTGCTCGTTACACCAATTAAGTCTGTTAATTTTTTGTTGTCTGGTTAGCTTTGGAACTCTTAAGGGCCTTCTGCTGTATGAACCCCTTGGACGAAGTCTTTGACGTATCGTTTCGATTGATACACTGATGCATGTTGCTTCGAGAAATTGCTTTTGGAGTATGGGGTGCGACGCACTAGTATCTTTTCTTGCAATTTGGCACAAAAACGGTCTTGTTCTTCAGAAGTGATCTTCCTACGACTTCTTCTAGGCCTATTTTGTAGAGATTGTAGCTTCACGTATCGGGCGTAGGTTTTTGAAATCGCCCCCTGTGATACCCCCATTGTGGCCGCTCTATCGCTTTGTGTCACCTCTTCTTCAACGTGAGCAATTATTCGAACCCTATGCATATCTGACAGTCCTGCTTAAGTCGTTTTTAATTACGATTATAGGCTTTTTTATATTTTGAAATTCACAGTTTCGAATCACAGTGACGACTGAGTATAATATCCCGAACATGTGGTGATAAATCAACATTTTTCATCATATTATCCACTATTTTCACAACAAAAAACTTAATACTTCACAAGAAGTCGAAGATCCATGGTTAAAAACTATATATCAATCTACCAATCTACATAAACTATAGCATTATCAGTCAATGACACCATATATCGTACCAACGAGTAGTGTCAGAGATTAATTCCCTGTAAGTGTACAGACCTTACACGGTAAAAATCCCCAAATGTTTGGAATTTTTAACGTTTCCACATCTGTTTGTTATTGTTCGTATCTTTCTCGAAGTTCGGTAGCGGGTTCGCCGTGTCGGTCCATAGAGGGCGACTCTCGTCGCCGTACGAGGTGCGTCCTTTCTGGAATTGATAGGGCACCCCGATGTAGCTTGGTAGGATGCTGAGAAGCGATATGCTACACTGATGCGCTCCTAATAAGGGCGAAACTGCAGTCTGCCGCTTCGTTTCTCGGCATCCTGCTTGGTTGCACAATTGTGGCGCTTGGGGGCTGCGTGCATGGAGGGCAGATTTGGGAACTAGCTCTTGTCAGGAGGGATTAGTCATTGATCTACGGATTTATGAATAATTCGTCTTGTCTCAAATTTACATATATAGACTCCTCGCGAAGTTTATCGCGGAAGATATTTGACAATATATCTATATATATATATATATATATATATATATATATATATATATATATATATATATATATATATATATATATATATATATATATATATATATATGCCGTAAGGTTGGCAAAAGCTATCAAAATTCTTAATTTATCTGACTATTTATCTTGTATTTCCGAATTTCTTCTCTGGGATATCTATACGATCGTAGTGGTAAATGAATGTATTCACTCTGTTTCTAATCTTATTCTAGGATGTGTTATTGCTTGGTAGCTAACCGCTGCAATATGCACTACGTCTGACAATTCGGTTTTTTTTTCTTAGCTTCTATTCTTGTAACGCTACGTCCGCAGTGAGAAAAGCCGCCCAGGCGGCATCAAAAATGTTTGTGTTAAAGTATGTTCATTACATGAACGCAGGCCAAAGTTCTCAACTATGTATTTAGGTGTTGCCGGAGTCTCCTAATTTACAGGATGAGTAGGTCAGGAGATGCCATTAAAAACTGTCGTTAAACTACTTTACGGCTGTTTTCCGTCGACAAAAGGCGTTTCTATTTGTGAACTCGTGACGGAATAAATTGAACTTGAATCTGGCTTGCAGATGCTTGCCCTCCGAATTCTTTTCGTCGGAGGAAGTATCCATAATCATTAATTGGGTCCAAATTAACAGTTTTCAACTGAATTTTCTGAGTTTACAGACTTAAGAAACTATTTCAATTATTTTCATAATATATATGAGTTTCAATTGGTAAATAATGTTATGCTATCTTAGGAATTTTAGAGAAGTTGGAAAAAATGTCCATAAGTATAATAGAGAATTCACTAGATTTCCATCTCATACTTATAGTTAAGCTAAGTCAATCTTTTTTTTGTTGCAAACAAACGGGCTCACATAGGACAACAGAAGCTGAAGGAAGAGTTATTAAATCTAATAAAATAGTATCTATCTGAGTACCACCGCGTGAAGAATTGAAAGGCTGTCATAAAGATTGATTGCGAAACTTTTATATATTTCATGAGTCGGTTAACTATTTCTCGTGAATTTGTAGAGCCTACCTTGCTTGATAGTTTCTTTTTATATGTATTTATCTATTCATTTATTTATTCGAATAAAAAGTACTAAACAATTGGATTACTACAAAATTGGATAACTACATGTCATAATATATTTTGGATCGAATCAAAACGAGATGGTAAGTTTAGAATGGATAAATATTCATAAGACACCATGCCTCATTTGATCTCCCATAAAGTGTGAACTCAGAAAAACGGGGAGAAACGGGTGAACTATTCGTAATATTTTGAATGATTCAAGACAGACAGGGAGAAAAAGTCTGAGGAAAAACCATGTCTCCCCTGTCGCTCTTACATCAGTAACAGTTAGTTTGTGGTTGAGTTGTGAACTGTGTAATCGGAATTATTGTGTTTACGATTCATCCTTCAGTCTGATCAGATCTTCGATCTCGAAATATTTTTTAAGAATGGAACATTCGGATAGTTAGAGACAAAAATTAAATTTTTTATCAATTATTAAAATTTTTTGAGTCCGTAATGAAATTAATTGAATTGAAATCTTGAGATCACTATGAAAATCTGAAAATTTATTGGAATGATGTAGATGTAGACAGCGAAGACATCTCCAAGATAATTAGGCATAATCAACATTGAGAACAGTGCCAGTATAAATGTTTTGACTTCGACATTTATTGTATCGGCTTCAAAGTAGGTCCCTTCCGAAATAAAGCATTTACGCCAACTAATAAATCAATCATCAAACCAATTTCCAAATGCTTTTTCTGGAGTTGACTTCAGTACTCGCCGCGAATTCTCTGTTATGTCTTCTTTCGTCTAACGGGCACCTCGAATGGTAATTTGAGTTTTGGAAAAGAAAAGAGTCGGCCGGAGCCATATCAGGTGAATACGGAGGTTGCTCGATGATATTTGTTCAGGAATTCATACACAATGTGATACGTGTGCGAACGGATCGGACGCACGTGTCTTGTACCGCTTCTAAATTGATTAAAAATTTTGCTATAATCTGCTCAGTTAAGTTGTTCATAACACCACCCGTAAACAATGGTCATTCCCATAATCATCATAAATAGTACAGCAGTTATAGTTTGTAGTGAAAATATAAATTAATAAACCAAGGTAGAGTAGCAAGTGTCAGGTATGTTTATTATACTTTATCATAAGGTCAATCAACTCTAGAAATAAAATCGATAATATTAATGCCTATAAATCACAAAAAAATAATCCTTTACTTGTTATGTTTACTGAGACTTGGTAGGCACAGAATGAAACTAACTTCTTATGTATTCGCGGAAATAATGGGGTGCATAATTGCAGGCAAACCCATGGAGGTGGCTCAGCGATATATATTAGATCTGATATACAATTTGAAGTAATTAATACACCTTCTATACCAAACTGTAATATTGTGGGAATATATATAAAAAATTAAGATGAAATTTTGTATATATCATGCACCAAATAGGAATATTAAACAATTCTTGCAAATCATAAATGAGCTACAAGAAAAGTTATGTGCAAGCAATTATCATTACTTATACAAACTATGCAATGTTAACAACTCCTTCAACATTTGATTGAAGTTTCCGAGGTACATAGTTCAGAAGATTTAATTACTTTAGTTAAAAATGCAAAACAATTATCAACAAAAATTACGACATTTAAAGTAAAAGAAAACAAACTATGGTATGATTTCTATATGAACAAACTAATCAAAAAGAGATAAATTATACAAAAACTTTTAAAGGATAAACATTCTATAATAATAAAAACAATTTTCAAATTTTAAGAATGGAGTTACTTTAAAATTTGCCAAAAAAGTATAAATATTGGAGTACTAAACTCATACGAGCTGGTAACATCTAATGCTTTGAACAATTACTATGTCAACGTTGCACAAAAATTACAGCCTCGTACTGAAAGATTTAAAGAGATTCTTACTAACGAGATAATACTTCCAAAGAAATGTACTGCTCATGAATTAAAAAAAAAATGTTTTCTCTCTTAAAAAAAGCACAGTATCAGTAGATGGGATTACCGCAGAAGATATTCGAAATATATTATTCACAACAAAAGATGTTCTTCTTAATAAAATAAATCAATGTCTAAAGTCTGGTCCTTTTCCAAGAAGCTGTAAAGTAGCAAAAGTTTTACCAATCTTCAAAAAGGGTAGCTCAACAGACCCAGAAAACTATAGACCTATTTCGATTACGTCGTCTGTTTGCGAAGATTCTGGAAAAACTTAAGAAACAAAGACTAGTTGACTATAAAATTATCATCGGCACAATACGCTTTCCAATCTGGAAGTTCTACACAAGGTGATGTCATAGATCTCGTCGAGTTCACCATAAGTAAACTGGATAATGCTGAAACAGTGATATTGGTATTCATCGACTTGAGGATGGCTTTCATACACTAGATGTCTCTATTCTATTAAATAAGTTATACAAAATAGGAGTGCAGGGAACTTTTCTTCAACTTATAAAATCATTTCTAGAGGAGAGGTTGCAGTATACTGAAACTAATGAATATGAGAGCAGTGAAGCTAAGATTATCACCGGAGTGCCCCAGGTTACAGTTCTTGGTCCGCTTTTGTATTTACTTTATGTCGGAAGCTGGTGGGACTTCGTGGGCGCCATTATATGTTTGCAGATGATACTGTCTTGGCTTATAGTTGGAACAAAATAAAGGAAATGGAAACTTTCATAAATGAAGACTTCAATGAATTTTACTTATTGGTTAACTGATAACAAGTTGATATTAAACGAGGAAAAAACTGTATTCATGCATCTACAAAAAAGTAAATATTCTGACTCATTAAATCCCAAGATAAATAATATCCCAATTAGACCGGTTGTGATCGATGACAAACTAAGCTGGAATTTCCATATTCACCATTTAGTGAGCAAATTATCTGCATTTGTAGGTGCTTGTCGTCACATCTCGTCACAACCTTTGTAAAATGGCACTATACTATTCAAATACTCAATCTGTTCTCACGTATTTGTTGGTGATATGGCCCAACACTTCCAAATTCAACTTGTCCAGAATTCAGAGACTGCAGAATAAAGCCTTAAAGTCTATATTAAACCCGGCTTACGACTTAAGTACCAACGAACTTCACGAAAAAATACCGGTTATGAGATTGGACAAGTTGAAAGAATTGGAAAAATGCAAATTAATCTTTAAGTTGGATAATAAATTGTTGAAGAGCTCTAATACCATCAGCAAAAACTATATGAAACATACCTGCGAAACACGATCTTCACATGCTATCTGTTCGAAAAAAGTTCAGACAGAACTGGGAGGAAGATCACCCTTACTATCTAGTTCAAGTGCATTCAACGCTTTACCAAAGCACATGAGTTATATTAAAAGTGCTAAATTATTTTTTAAGAATCGCAAAAGTCATTTTTCCCAAGTTTAAATTGTATCCATTGAACTACTCTTTCTTTTGGCTGATTAGTCGTATCAGAATTTATATATCTTAAATAGTTCTTTTGTCTGATTTGTAGTCTTATATTTGAATAAATAAATAAAAATTATAGCCTTGTGAGATGGTGCATTATCGAGGTGCAACATCCATGAGATTTCTTTCCATACATCTGGCATTTTTCGAAGAATGTTTTCGATATGCTCTATTCGATTAAATGTTTGGTTGTCGGTGAGTTTGTGTGGTACAAACCTCGAATTAACCTTCATAAGGCTCAACACTTCCGTCAAAATGCGGTTTGTGGAATGTCTAATTCCATTTCTATAAATTTCACTGAGGTTTCTTATTATTTTTGATTAATTCACGCACTTTTTCGATGTTTTCTTCCGATAATCCAGTTTTGGGACAACCTAATTTTTCGTTATCATTCAGTCTTTCTACCCTATTCGAATCGTTTGAACCACTCGTTCACTTGCTTAACGGAATAGACAATCATTACAATATGCAGTTTGTAGCATTTGGTGCATTTCAGTAAAAGATTTAACACAAGTTTAACACAAAACTCGATTGCAGCTCTTTGTTTAAAACTCATTTTCCGACCGATGTACTAAACGCACTAACAAACATGACGCAATAACTCAACTCGTTTACACACAAACATCATGAAATTCTTCACGGCTGTCAAATAAGTACCAAGATATCGACATGTACAACAGATTGCACTGGTAGTACTGTTTTGTCAAAATGGTTCGATTTCTTCTGGAATGGAGGGTGTATGCACGAGTTTTTGATAAATTCGATTCACCGTAATCCTTCTGTAATACTTTAAGCGATTCGGCACACGAAATTCCATTTCCAATACAAAATTTAAGAGAGATTCTTCGATATTCTGATCCACTGTGAAAATCGCAAATCACACTTGTGAGAAGTGACGAGCACTAGAAACAAACATATCGCGTTCAAACTTCGCATCATTTTACTGCCAACTTTGCAACAACAAAAATTTTCCGGGTACTTTTTGACTTAATGTATGTAGATTCAAAGATTGTCACAGAAGGATTCGACTAACCTTTAATGTTTAATGTGACATCTAAAGCAACATTGATGTATCTAGTCGTGGGTTTATGATGCACAATTTTAAAATCAGCTGAGTGAATGATACGTTATTGAAGATCATGGACCATTATCAGAAGTTTAAATGTACAGTTTTATTATAATTACATCTAGAAACAATTGTTTAAAGTTAAAGTCAATGTGGAATTGAAATAAAATGGAATATGTATATTTTATTATTTCTCAAAACTTGTGGATTAATTATATATATATATATATATATATATATATATATATATATATATATATATATATATATTATACTATATAATTAATAATAATAATAATAGAACAGGCGCTGTATTTGTAGATCTCTTCGGCATATGACACAGTTTAGAAGAATGGTTTAGTTTATAAACTCTTTGAAGTAGTTCAATGTGGAAAAATTGTGAAGTTGATTGAAAATATGTTATCTGATAGAAGACTTCGAGTTTTTATCGGTGAGAAAAGCAGTAGATTTCACACTCTAAATGATGGCCTACCTCCGGAACCTGTTCTTGCACCTCTTCTCTTCAATTTATATATGTCTGACATCCCTGAAACTTCCTCGACAAAGTTGATTTATGCTGATAATATTGCCTTGGTTTTTCGACACTATGACTTCGAAACTATTTAGCAGACACTGACATCCGATTTAGAAATTCTGGACATTTCATTCAAAAAATGGCGTTTATGTCCAAATAAATCGTTCGAAAACTGAGGTTTCTAGTTTTCATCTGAATAATCATGAGAAGGATATGCAACTAAGAGTATTCTTCAAGCAATCACTATCAACTAATAATTTCACTCCAACATATCTTGGTATAAAGCTAGATCGTCTTTGACTTTCAAATTTCATATTGATGAATTATGTCAGTAGTTGAAAACAAGAAACAATATACTACATGAACTAGCTGGATCTAATTGAGGCGCCGAAATCTCTACTTTGCGAACTACTGCTTAAGCTTTAGTATATTCAGCAGCAGAATATTGCTGTCAGGTGTGGTTGAATAGTGCTCATGTCAATAGATTGATTCTCAGTTGAACTGTTCTATGAGAGTTATAAGTGGATGTCTCAATTCTACTGTTACCCCATGCCTTCCGGTTATTTGTAATATAGTTAGTTCCCATATTTGCAGGAAATTAGCTCTTAAATCTTCTTGGGATAAGTATCACTCATTTACAGAACCTATTTGGTCGATTGACTTTTTGCGTACACGGGTGAAGGCTGTTGATCTTTGGAAAACTGAATGGCAGGAAGTTGATGTTTTCAATAAAGTTCTCATAGAAGATCCTTCCAAGGTGCAGGTTTCGATATAAGTATACGAAAAATTGGTGTACATTAAATCGTCTCAGGACAGGACATGTTCGTAGTAATAGTATGTTCAAACGGAATACTGTAGAAAATCCGGCATGTGAATGTGGCTCAGCTGAAGAAACAATGAGACATTTAGTTCTCGAATGTCCTATTTACCATTTTACGGGTGGTTTTCAAGAAATTCATTACGTTTCAGATAATTTCATTAACTAGGTAGAGAACTTCAAGTCTATTTAGGAGATTAGTTTTGGATCTTGAGGTTATTATGGGCTACACCACCGAATGGTGTATGAGATGTTCCCTGTTGAAAAACCGCGGAGCATTAGTTAAGTTCTTAGATAAGGCTCGGACTGCACACCCTTAGGGCTTTATTCCAATGGTATGAGATGTTCCCTGTTGAAAAACAGCGGAGCATTAGTTAAGTTCTTAGAAAAGGCACAGGCTGCACCCCCTTAGGGCTTTATTCCCATGGTGTATGAGATGTTCTCTGTTGAAAAACAGCGGAGCATTAGTTAAGTTCTTAGAAAAGGTACAGGCTGCACTCCCTTAGGGCTTTTTTTCCCATGGTGTGTGAGATGTTCCCTGTTGAAAAACAGAGGAGCATTAGTTAAGTTCTCAGATTCAAGTGAGTTTAGACATATAAGAGTTAGGTATGTTCGATGAAATATTTTTCTGCTGGTTTTTCTTTTTCCATTGTTACAGATTTTTCCTGTCCCAAACCCCTTGTCTTCGTGAAGAAGTCCTGGAAATCATGGAGTGCAAGATGAGAATGAGAGAATGAAGCTGCTAAGCAGAAAAATTTTTGGTACTCTTTTTGTACACACGTTACTAACACAACATAAACAGACAAGCTATTGCTAGTGCAATATCGACATGGAAAACGAGTATTTTCCACAGGTTTTTTCACTCGTTTTTCTATTCTATTCTATTTATTCGCTTGTTTTTACGATTGTGTATTTTCTGACACACACCAAAATTATAGATATAAGCATTTATTGTAAATACAATTATTGGAATTTCTGTAAATCCTCTTTTCAAAAGAATGTATATATATATATATATATATATATATACAATAATAATAAAAATATTAGTAAAATAATAATAGTATATATATATATATATATATATATATATATATATATATATATATATATATATATATTACAATAATAATAAAAATATTAGTAAAAATAATAATAGTACTTTATTGCATCTCACAATAAAATTATTAGAAGTACAAACGGGCGAGACATTCAGAAAATGGCGGGCTTCGACCCTAACCCAAAAATACAATAAATGACAATAAAAATAAAGCATAACCTACATATTAATTAATATAGGCATTTCCAAATAATATAAATATAAAATCAAAAGCTTAAAATGATACATTATGCACTTTCTTAAAACAACTATCAATACCTAGGAAGTGGATATTGTAAATTTAAAAAATGATTACATTCTTCTACACTGTTCCTCTAATAATTTGCTCATAAATCTTTTCTTCTCAGAATCATCATTTACAAATAGATTGAAATAACAATTTATGATTTTAGCAACGATATATTTCAAATTAGGAGCTCCTGTGCATAGATATAGATGGCTGGCTAAGTATCCTAACCACTGCAAGATTATATGGACAGAAACATCATGCTTCAGAATCCGACGATTATTAAAATACGGCGTCATATGATCACGATATTTTACATTGAAAGAGTAATGCAAACAATGATTTCGTGAATTCTTAATCAAAGTTTGATATGCCTTGTAGCTAAAGTGTAATGCACAGAACGCCAATAGTAAAATGTGCTAAGCTTTAGTTATTATAACTTTTCTTCGTAGGAGGGAGAGCATTACTCATTATAATCTGTTAATTTACCAAGGGTTCAGTATCAAAGAGTGAACTTTTTTCTTACTCCAGGTGAAGAGATCCCATTCTCTTAATTCTTTGTTGTTCGTAAATTATTGCTATAATTTTCCGTGAAAATTAACTTGGACATTAATAATTTACTGGCGTATCAATCAATTATGTACATTTTGCGTTCAACTCTTCGGTGAATGCATTCAGTATAAGAATTTGACCGAGTTTCATTTTGAAAAAATTGTGATAAACGGCGAAGCTTGATACGAGAATAGTTGCATCGTCCATAGCTCGCTTAATTCAACGAGGCCGTTTTCAGTTCCTTGTTGGCAGCCTCCGGATAGACGTGTGTTGCCAATGGTTATGTTAATGTTTTTGTTTGTCAAGTATAAATCATTATTTGTAAATTAAATAAAACAAGAAAGCTGTTAACACAGGTCAATTTTTATTTGAAATGTTTATCTTTCTGTGCGGCTCAATATAGAACAAATTAAGGTAGTGCTCAAGATATTTCTCGTTATTCTGAATCGAGACTCAAGAAAAAATATAATGCTTGAATTTTATTCTGGACCGGGACGCTCTATGACTTTTTACAACTCTGGTAATATTACACGCAAATAAAAATGGTTTTTTTTTCGACACATTTTATGTTTTTCAATTAAATAAAACAAGGATGTTCAAATTTCTCTATATTGACAAACTTATAACTCGTTACACCACATTGTTGCTCCTTCAAATAAGCAGCACATTTAAAAGAAAGATGTTCCTTACATACTATATGGTGAAACCAGGTACTTAACTAAATATGAGGAAAATACAGTGTTGCTTCTTTTGAAAACCAAGAAGGTTGAGTAATGCTGACGAATTAAGGTCTAATTGGCTATAAAGTAAATTTCCGGATATTTTTTGTTTACTGTCTTCCAACGCCTTCTCATAGGTTCAGTTTCAATCTATTATTTCTATTATGTAAAATATCAGAATTATTATTAAAAGTACGGTTTTCTTCTAGTAAATGATTTGCATAGTGAGAATCAGATTTCTTAAATTCAAATTTCTAAAAGTTCTACCTGTATAAATTCCATTACAACTTCCACAAGAGAGTCTATAAACACCTGATTCGTTTCTTTCAGAAATTTTAAGATTACAGTTTTTAATATAATATGCCTAGAGAGCTATCCTTCTGAAAGCTATGTTCAAATTTTGAGAATGGGTTTACCAATATGAGTTAATATAAAATGTTATTGATTAGTCTCTTTAATAATAGGGTAAGCCTCATGGATTGTACGTTGAAATTGTTTACGAGGAAGCTGTTTTTGTTAGGTTCAGTAATCTTTCAGATAATAATTTTTCTAGGTAACAAATCGCACTTTTTCAAAAGGATTTCAAACACAATTTGGAGTCGAATAATTCACAATATCATTTTAACCAGCTTGGAATAGCCCTAAATTATTTATTCATCGTACTACAAAATTTTAAACATTTAGCATCATCATTTCTAATACAAGAGTTCATAATTCAAACCTTATAAATTTGATAATATAACCTAAAGTCCAATAAACCAATATGTAAATCAGACAATATTGTATTTACTATTTAGGCAAATGAAGGTCATACTATCGTAGCGTTGAACAACGCATCTTATTCACTTAAAACAAAAATTTTATTGAATCTGGAATTATCAAAAAGATCCTATTAATAAATTTCAGTCTAATATCAAACACGCCTTAGTGAATGCCAAATCTTTAATACCAAACAATCGAAAATACAAACTTTTAGTTGATAAAACATTCACCAAAACTTTATTCTCTCGTCAAACTCTATAATAGAGGTTATCCCATCAGACCAGTTCTCTCTCTTCTATTACATCCCCAGCAGCCAAACTTCTTCTTAATCTTACAAGCTTCATTGAACATTCCTGTAACTTAGTTAATCAAGAATTCTTCAAATCTAATAAAAAAAATTCTAGATACTGTACTACTCTATAATGCTGACCTTATGTCCTAAGATGAAGTTGATCTCTACCTTGGTGTTCTACTTCATGACTCATTGAAATTGATCCACCAAGCTCGGCAGAGTAATAATGTGATTCCCATTATAGAATCAGAACTTTTGAATCTTTTAGAAGTATGTTTAGAACAAAATTATGTTAACTTTAATGATGAGATAATTTGTTATTCTACAGGTACAAATAGACAAGTAGATTTCTTTAGTACATTCAAAAATTCAATTTACTCTGATATAAAGTCATTTTGGAAATGGAAACTGAGAATTCAATTAACTTTTCAGATTTAAATATAACTAAAATTGACCATAGACTTGATTTTTCTATAATAAACCAGATGTTTATAAACCCTCTTGTAGAAGTTGTGATAAAATTTATATAGATAGAACTTTTAGGAATTTAATATTAGAATATCTGAGCATAAATGTAGTTTCGACAAACAAAAATCTAATTCTCACTATGCAAATCATCTACTAGAAGAAAACTATACTTTTGATAATAATTCTGGTATTTACCTAATGAAAATAATAAATTGAAACTATGAGATCGTATGCTCTCCGGATCTCGTGTGTTTGTCAGACAAATCTGTTCACATAACCTCAGCCATATTTCTAGAGTGGCTCAAAATACATTTGCTGCCAAGGAAACCAGCTGGAGAAGTTTTGTTGTTGCTTGACGGACATTCCACCCATTGTAACTCAGTAGAAATGCTCAAATATGCAAATCAAAATGAAATAATTTTGCTATCCATGCTTAGCAATACTTCACATTATTTACAACCCTTTGACAGGGCAGTGTTTAAATCTTTGAAACATCATTTTTACGAACAATGTCTGCTATGGTTAAATCAAAATGCAGGCCGCCGAATCACAAGACTGACATTTGGTTCTCTGCTGAATCGGGCCTGGGGCAAGGTTGCTTCTACCGAAAATGCCATTTCTGGATTTAGGGCATGCAGGGTTGTGCTGTAATCCAGAGGCAAAACCGGATTATGCTTTCCTTGAATCCTCAGCTGCGCCTAACTCGCCTCGTCGTTTAGCTACTCCAACTATAACTAATACATCGTTATCTGAACCACTCGAAGTGCAATAAATCATGGAAAATGAACCATTGGGGATTCATCAACAGATCAAAGTAAAAATAAAAGCAAAGAAATGACTCCTTCTCAAATTCCAAAAGAAATATCTCTTATTCCACAAAAGTTAACAGAGGCCCGTAAACGTAGCTAGCAAGTTGGCAAGCTTTCAACTTTCAATAAGCATATAGCAATAAAAAGCAAGGAAGAAGAAAAATATCTGAAAGAAAGTGAGCGTAGAGTTAAGAAAATAATGAAACTAATATCAAAGAGAAAAAGACTGATGAACCCAGCAATATTTGAAAACGTAGAGCGGTTAGACAAATTACAATGAAGAAGGTGATGAACCAATGATATTATGTGATACTTCGTATGAAGATGATAGAGAATGAAGCAGATTACTGCGTAGGATGTGGCGAAAATTATTATGAAACACAACCTACAGAATATTGGCTACAATGTTTTATTTGTCACATGTAGGTGCATGAAAATTGTACCGAATTCGACAATATGTGTTCCAAATGTGGTAAAAGAAAGAAAATGATGTTGAGAAAAATAAAAATATGAAAAAGGGAAGGGAAAAGGCAGTAGCAGTGGTCATCTCTTCCGTACTACTAAGGCCAACTCCTCCTGATGTGCCGGGAGAGATGGCCAACTAAGGTTTATTGAAAACTGCATTTTATTTTTTGTTACTACCATAAAAATCTATAGCTTTTGTTGATTTTTACTGATTATAGCTGATTATTTCAGAAATAAAGATTTCATAATGACATAAATATTTCACATTTTATCATACTTTAAAAAAACTATGGCCATCTCTAACGAATTTACCCTAGATACCTGCACGACTACCTCAGAAAAATGTTCTGACTAAGAGAGAGAGGGAGGCAGACGGACAACGAAGGGTTCCTTTTTTTCTGGTTGGAATACGGAACCTCAAAAATTAAAATTAAACTTAAATTTTATGGTTGTAATCGTTGTATTTCGCAGTACGTGAGTGTGCTGGTAGGTATCAAGTTTCAGTGTATTTAAAAAAACGAGAAAAGAAGGAACTGGTGAAAAACTGACATCAATTAAGCGTAAAATTATTCTGCTTGAAGGTATTATGTTGTTCAGCATGGAATGATCAGAATTCGACCTTGAACGACAGTAACCACATAATACATAACAGGATAAAGAAGTCTGTGGATAATCATGATTACACGCTTGCAGTCTTGAGGTCACAACAACCGTACGAATATTCTTGAATTGAACTAGAGAAAGCTACTAAATGAAGAAGCGAGGCTTAATTTAAAATAATGAAATTGCATCCCAAAGTTCTCGTCATTTCAGCAGAATGAAAATTTAATTTAAAATCGAGGTTCTCGAAAACCTCGAGCATACGCGATTACTAACTAACTGTTCCCATATCTTTCTCATTGAGTAGTTTATTTGACGATTTTCGATTATGGTTTCCGTGAAAATCAAGAAGCTAAAAATTCATTGGGAATGAATTTAGTAGTTTTTGACCGAAACAGGAGCTTTTGCTGAAATCGAATTCTCGTTCCCGGTCTGAGTGTCCGACGAAACCAAAATCAAAAGAAGTCTGTTGCATATTGAAATTATTAGTATTTTGTATAGATATATAATTGAATCGTATAAGAAAAATAAATCTTCATTATTCAAAACTATCGTTAACCTGGCGATTGCAACGACGCATGTCTAACCTACAAAATACTGCACTGCAAATATTTTATTTCTTTTTTGAATATATTTTTCAAGCTTACAGTATTTGTTTGATTCATTACATTAGATGCTGGCCCAACCACACTCGTCCACCTATTTTGGATCCTTATTTAAGGAGTAGTCACCAACAATAGGTAGCAACAAGAGAGCAGGCAAGACTATGCTTGAGGTCCGCCTGGATCTCACGAGGTCGACACAGGATTGAAACTGAGCGAATTTCATATGAAATTTTTACCCATATTTCGAAACAACGATTCGATCCATTAGCTTAACTATTATACTATTACAATTTGCTGATTTTGTTGCAACAATGCCTACTAGATTTATTTTATGCTCAACTACGGTAATATAATTAAGGAAATTATTAATTTTAAATCCGATTTAGTTTAATCGATTTTTTCAATTCATCTTATTTCATTTAGAATAATTTGTATTGAATTGTGTTTTGTTTTGCTTTGGTTTTTGTTTTGCTTTGGTAATTTTAGTTATTGAAAAGATTATTTATATTTTACTGACTTACATTACATTGCTTCAAATTTGCCTTTATACAAACTGAAGAGGGTAAAATTTTCATTTGCTTATATAAGTATTATTCAATTTTTTTTATTATGTCTCAATACCCTTCACAATAAGCATTAATACACTTCTGCAAGCGACTTTATCACGACTCGAAGGCGACCGCATTGGCTTTTTTTGGAATTGCTGCAAGAGCTACCTTGACACATTCTTAGATGTCCCCGACATGGACGAAGCGCATTACTTTCAGGTCTGATTTTAAGCGCGAAACAAGATGGAGTTAGGAGAAGAGAATCATTAATGTTGGGAGACTCGGGGTGCATCATAATGTAGACTCAGGCCAAGTAGGTACTCACGATATAGGCGGTATGACTGGGCGCGTTATGGTGGTGAAGCTTTTATGTGTTTTTGATGTTACTTATCTTGCTCGCAATGCTTCTTTATAGCCTTTCCAGGACCTCCAAGTAGAAACTCGCTTTTAAGGTTTGTCCTGGCGGGAAGATACTCTTCACTCCGAAGAAGGCGATGAACATGGTTTACATCTTCTATTTAATCCGCACTTTCTTGGGACGGGGTGAGCTTGATGTCTGGCACTCAGAGCTTTACCGGTTTGCCTCCGGGTTATACTGGAAATTCCCAGAATTGTCGCCGGTTACCATATTCTCGACAATGCTAGGATCGTCCTCGCACATTTGTAAGAGAAGGGAGATTTAGGATTACCTCCAGGGCAGTAGTCGGGGTGCTTCTCATAGCCCCTGTTATGTCCACGCACGCTAACCGCTTCAGTTTTTGCAGCTTGTTTTGCGTAGTTATTTCTGATGTTTTCGTCCACCATACGAACGATGCATATGTGACAATGCGTCTTATAACAGCTGTGTATAACTAGTAGGTATTTTTTGGCTGTAGCCCTCAGGTCTTTCCGAAGAGTCTACGGCATGCCCATAGGCACGATGAAGCCTTGGAAAGAGTTTTGTCAATGTGTGAATTCCAGTTGAGTCTCTGATCTAGGTTTAACCTTAGATACTCAACCTGTTCCGAGAATTTCAAAGTATGTCCAATCAGAAAGGGGGGCTTCAAGTTCAACTTTCTACGTCTTGTGAATGGAATTAGAATGGTTTTGTCTGGATGGATGCTGAGCCCCTCTTCAGCACACCACTCATTTACGATGCTTAGGGATTTTATGCATTAGGATCGATATGATTCCATCATGCTTTCCCCTAATGATGATGACTAGATCATCAGCATAGCCTTGTGCGTTAAAGCCAGCGTTGTTCAGTCTTTCTAAGAGGTCATCAACAAATACTAACCATAGTAGCGGCGATAGGATACCTCCTTGAGGGCATCCTTTCACTGCTGACACCGATATAGAAATAGTGTAACTCCCAGCACCATAATTTATATATTTGAACGTTGATTATTTTGAACAAATGTGAGATTGTCTAGAAATTTTGACACGTATCGGTTAGGGCCGTTGGGAATTTGTACCCTTTAAAAATACTATGGAATTTTCAATAGTTATGCTATAGGAGACATTAATAGAATTTCTCTTTCTGCATGTGTTATTGTTCAGGGTGGCATACGGAAACTAGATGTTTTTGGAATTGCTCATAGTTGGCTGATTGGAAAGGGATGGTCCTGTGTCAGGTTACATTACAATAAGTATTTTAGAATAGCAGAAAACCGTGAGCGTCTAGAGATCTTAGAACCAACACAACCCTGCGGGAAAAAATGGAGTCCATCTATGTCGATAGCAGTTCATTACCGAAAACAGATTTCACTCGCACCCTTCTGAGTATCCACAAATGCAATTTTTGTTTTCAAATAAACTGTCGTATAGTACATTACAATATTTCTGATATTTTCAGAAACACTCCTTTCCCGTGTAACAACCTGTATTTTTAACATTAACAATTATCTGAAACTGTTATTTTGCTCTTCAATCAAAACTTAACTTTTAATTGAATATTTTATTTCTCTCGTTACCATCCTGCGGATAAGGAATGGTAAATTAATTTTCTAAAAATTCGTAGCGGCTTGAAATAACTTTGTTTCCGATTCGAGCATAGAAACTTGTTTTATCATCAATCGAGGCGTTTCTCTTTCCGAGTGAAATCTGGTCGAGTGGCAAAAAATCGTCCTAAGGCTGTGTTCGTTCAAAAGTACTGCTCTATTCGTTGTTTCATCGATGTTGACTCTAAGATTGATCTTTCGAATTTAAGAAAATTGAGTTTCTCCATGTATTTTTTGGACATATTATGATTGTCTTTCACTCTGTTTCTTTGCCAAAGCTGTAATTTGTGAAATTCTGCATAAATACTTAATTTAACTTTTAAACTTATTCTTCTTGGGTTTCATTAATTGAATGTTTACATTTTCCTTTTTCTTGTATTTTCTATCTCACTAAAGTTTGATTCAATTAAAACAAAGTGAATTTTTTACCATGTTGTTACTACCAACAAATAAATTAAATTAATAGATCACTGTTACCGCGGTTTCCAACTCTCTTTCATCAGCGGACAGTATGAAAGTCAAATACAGATGATATGAAATATATACGAATAGGTCGTGGATTCAGAAAAACCAGATAGAAGGCATGCAGTTCTCAAACTATTGAAAAGAAGTTATTATTTGAAAACATCCGAAAATTTGTGGTTGAAATAGATTAGTTTGGTCGTGCATTATCTGAAAGTTTGCATTAAAAAGTGATTCGAAAATTTCAACTGATCCTAGGTAATTGAGTTTTCTACCCTTTCGGGCAATGTGTAAATCTTTCAATTTATCAGTACTAGGAAAAGAGTGGCCATTTTGGATGCAATGCTTAGCTAATGTTGAATCTTGTTTATTTTTCAATAAATGAAGTTTGACTTGCTTTATATCAAATTTTGAAGGAACGACCAGTCTGACCTATGTAGAAATAGGTGACTGGACAAGATAACTTATAAATTCTGATTTATTTAAATTCTCAATAGGATTTTTAGCGTTTAATAAGAGTGATGATTTCATTTTGAGTCCTGAATGCAATTTTAGATTTCAATTTGCTACATTTTCGCTTATCTGTCCAAAATACGTTGAAGGAATATTTTTCGGGTTTTAGGCTGATAGCTATATGTAATTGTGTGCGTTTCATTATTTTGTCAAATAAGTCACGGTCAAAACCGTAAATTATAGTTTTAATGGTTTCAATTTCTTCCTCAAGATTTGCTTATGTTAAAGGTATATGGAATTTTATTTTCGAAAGAATACAGTTGATGAATTTAGAAAAGGATCAAACTGTCTATGCGTATCTTTTAGACCAATAAGCATGTCGTCGATATATTTATATCACAAATTCAATTTCAGCAGGCAAGTTAGAATATATTACTTTGTTTTCTATGCTAGACATTACTAAGTCCCATTCTAGGCGTTATATTCATGTCTAGCATAGAAAACAATTACTAAAGTCTAAGTTACCTGTTAAAATTCATTTTGGTATAGATAGGTCGATGACATACTTATTCGTCTAAACGGCAAACTTAGATAATTTGATCATTTTCTCAAACTCATGAACAGTATCTATCCGAAAATGAAATTTAAATTCGAAAAATAGAAAAATCATCAAATATTAATTTTACATTTCTCAATTTCCCACTCAAATAGCAAAATTTACTTCAACATCTTCAGAAAACCTACTAGCACAAGATATATGTATTTCCAAGAATTACAATCACATAATGTGAGTTTTTAAGAAATTTTTATTCCTAAACCCAATGGTTTTTGAATTATTCGAGATTTTGTAAAGTGTTGACGTTTTTTTCATACTTTTCCTGTACTTAGGATTGTGACCGCGACACTTAAAACTCTCAAAAAACAGAGCTTTTGTCAAAAGCAAAGCCGATGACAGCAAAATCATACTAGGTGTTCATTTTTTACTCTCAGAATTTGAAAACGTTCGAACCACATAATTTTTCGATTTCAAATGGCACATTCTGAATTAATGGTTGAATCTGAATCAATTCCAATAATTCTCGTATGGTGTATAGGTTTCCTACATCTACCTTCACCGGTTCTCAAATTGAGAAGGAATTTTTTATTTATTAAGGAATTTATTCATGAAAAATGGGCTTTGAATTCATATTTCATTGAAAATTTTATCGAAAACTGAAACAAATGCTTGAAATGTCTACTTTCATCTTGAACACGCTTTTCGAGTCGATGAATAAAGTTTCTTCGAACATTGCCCAAAACTACGGGAATCATTCTACCGAAGCTTCACGAATTAATTCTTTATTTGTTATCGTCATTTATGTTAGGAACAGGAAAAATTTCATTGACGTGAGATCTGGAAATCAGTTGACCTGTCCTAATACATCGGATTGAGTTCTTGAAGAACTTCGAGGGAAAAATGGGGAGAAGCTCCATTTAACTGAAACCACAAATCATTTCGAACTATTTCTGGAAAATCTATGCTCAAAAATCGACAAAAACTTTTGGCCCTTCAACGGTCTTTCAAAAAAAAAACTACATAGATTTCCACAATCCCTCCCAAAGCAATGAGGGGCCATTCATGATGAAAATTGTTCATTCGGTTGAAGTGCGGATTTTCATGACTGTAAAAACGAAAATTGTCTATTCATAAATCCATTTTTATGAATTGTGCATCAATGAATAAGATGAGTTTTAAGAAAATTTCATTATCTGCCAATTGAGGCTGCAACCATTCATATACCCGTATTCTTTTTTAGCAATTTTAGATGTTGAGAAAAATGAGAACTACTTGTAGGTGAGAAATTCACAACTGGTTACAATGAAAGTGAACACTGAATAATCATTATTTTTCACTATATTCTTATTACATATGGTGAGCATTAATTCAAAAAGCAATTACTGCAATTGTTTTGATATTCAATCAATCAGATTAAGCCAAGAAATCTAACTTAACCTAATCTTAACTGTCTCAATTTTTTTCAATAATTGCAAATGACATCCATTATAATTTTGTGAAGATTACTCTGTGATTCCGCCAAGGAGTTTACTTCATTATTCAATAGAATTTTGTGTTACGTCTTGAGTCTTTTTTATCACAAAATGCGAAATAGTGTTAGTTATCTGGACTGAAATAATGACCACAACACTTTATTAAACAGAAAAATATCATCACGAACACAACAGTCACATTAAACGAATTACATCGAGGAATTGGAAATGTGAGTTTTCTTCTGAAATTTCTCGATTATTTCTTTTTTCTCGGAAATGCAATGTTTACGTGGCAGGGGACATACGTACAAAATGACATAGAGTGTTCTTTTTGTCACAACTTTTTATTAACCACAGCACATTCATATTGTTTACCAGTAATCTTTGGTTTTATACCTATGAATTTTTGAATTTGGGAGGCTTTTACTTGGTAAAATTCCATTATCAATAATAAAAAACAAGTACTGTGTTTTAAGGAAGAAGAAGCTACGGTGTAGTGAAACGCGTTACGAATCGCAATTATTAAGTAAAATTCCTTAAAACACAGTACTTGTTTTTTACCTATGAATTTTAATTGACATTCAAAAGAAAAACAGACTAGAAAAAAATTATCATTTAAGTTTAACTAACAAACACGAAAATCAATTTTGTCCATATGTTTTGTACAAAATGGCATACTACATATGGACTAAATGACATACGATAAACTGTTAATTTTAGCGGCAGAGTTCGCAAAAGAATCGCTTAGTTCGTATAGGAACGACTGCGCAAGAAGCGTGGGCCAATGCTAACAATTTAAACAACGCAACCAGTCTTCTCGAGGCTTGGAGCGAGAAAAAGATCGTTGCTATATAGGCAAGCGCAATCCTCTTCGTCATCTTGAGCGTTGCTTGGCGAATTTTTCGTCTTCTTCTTTGAAGGAGCTTTAGGCTCTTTTGTTGACACAATTTCGTTCATGCTTGGAGTGGAAGTCAAAATCAAAGAGGTTTGTCGTTTCTTTGGCTTACGTTTTCATTAGCCACATATGTAATGCTTTTTTGGGACAGTAGATGTATTCTCAATAGGTCTTACTAGTCTTTAGAGGATGAAGGACGTTCTTCAGGGTATAATTCTTTCTGTTGGAAAACAAATGGGCAATATTGATTTGGAGCAGGTAGATTGAGAACTCGATCATTGTCAGCTCGTTCAACAGAGTCGGTTGTTTGAATTGTATTATTTTTATCTTGTTTTTGCTGCAGGTGTGAAGTTTCTGTAGTTTCAGAAGCTTGATGACCGTTCGTTACTAGAAGTAAAATTGAATTATCTAGCTGCTGTGTACAGGGTCCGGCTATTGGAACTAGACTAGGAGCTATTTGACGATAACATTGAAAATTTTATGTGTATGTCGATGGAATGTTTCTGCTCTCTGAAACTGTTTAACGACTAGTCCTGGGTGTTGTTTTAGCCATTTGGAAGTCTTTTGGTTGAAACCAGTCCTTAAGGGCGTAAGAAATGAGACATCTAGAGGTTGCATTTTGTTTTAATTGGGAGGAGGGGGACAATTTTATAAATGATTAGATAATAAAATATTTGATTGAGGTTTGAATAATTTTAATAGGAGTTAAATTTAGATAGATAAATAATTAATTTCAAAGAATTAAATTTTAGTTAAAACTTATATTTTTGTCATTAAAAGAATTATTTTTTGTTCTCAGGAAAAATTTTATATGAAAATCGTATTAAGCCTGTTTTTTTGTTCGTAGAATTAAATTTCCTTTAGATTAAATTTGTGGTACTGGAATTTATAAAATTTATGGATAAAAAATAGTTAAAATTTTTCAAATCGTAATTGGGAGTAGAGGGAAAAAATAGTGCGAGGGAGTTTATTGATGCTCTTTTAGATTTAAAACAAAATTTAATTATAGTTGCGTGCAATGTGAAGGTAGACAAAGCGTAATAATGCTGTTTTGTTTTTTTGTATTCGAATGATTCGATCCCTTTGTGACTTGGATGTCCGTCGACTATCAATATGCCGTCGATGGATGCTTGAACAATTTAAAAAATAAATATGTTGTCATCCATCCTGATGCTTGAGCTACAATTAAAGTGCCAGAAGAAGCTTTATCGACAAGTTCATTTTTCATCGCATTTTCATCGTTTGTGCCGCATCGGCGGTACAAACGTACCAACAGCATTAACACAACAAACAACAGAGGTGTTGAGCCAACTTGCTTCTTGCCAGCAGTAGCCAATATCTTTTGGGTTTTTCGAACAGTAGACAGGCATGATTCGTCAGTATTATAAATTCAGTGTGGACCAACTTAAACTCTGACTTACAGAGGATATCTGAGTGGGATCAGTTGAACATGGTGAGCTTCAACGCTAGTAAGATTCAAGCAACTACGTTTTCTAGAAAGGTCCCAGCTGGAGAACTTCCTCTAATGATGCAAGGCCAACAAGTTGCATTCAATGATTCGATGCACCTTCTCGGAATAACGGTCAACTCCGGGTTTTGCTCGCATGAACATGTATCAGCAATAGCTAAGTCAGCATCAGCTAAACTTAGTTTTCTTTTCAGAGCCAAGCGATACTTCACGTCATCTCAGCTGTTGCTTCTATATAAGGCGCAGATTCGACCTGCTTTGTTCCCATGTATGGGGTTCTGCGCCCAAACATTCGCTGCGGATGTTGGTTAGTGTGCAAAAACGGGCTGTGCGCCTCATCGACCACACGGAGATCACTCGCGATCTCCAACCCCTGGCTCTCAGAAGACAAGTTGCTGACCTTTCTCTGTTTTACAGATACTTCCACGGAAAATGCTCCAAGAAGCTGAAAGACTTTGTTCCGGGAAAACTCATGTTTTGCCGCAACACTAGGCTGGCAAGGAGTTCTTATCATATGGCGGTACATTTAACGACCCCTCAAACCTGTCTCTATAAGAATTCCTTCGTTTACAGGGCCGGTGAGCTGTGAAACTCGCTTCCGTCCAACATCTTCCCAAAATCCTACAATCTGGCCCTCTTCAAGAAGCAAGTGAACAGACACCTCAGTTCTTCCCAGGCGCTCACTCATGTGGAGTAGTAAATCTCAAATAACTTTATGGCCTGAGGCCAGTTAAAATTCTGAGCACGAGCGGCTGAAGTAGCTTCTGGTTTGCGAAGAGAAATATCTTTAGTTCTCCTCAACAATCCTTCCAACCATTCTTGTCCAGCTTTCTGCTTCTGTGGATTGAACTTATGAACAAAACGGTTCCTTCCAATTGTCTTAAAAGCTAATTCTCGAACAGAAGCTCGCGTCTCTCCGAACAAACGAGATTCCATTTCAAATGCTCCACTCATTTTCTTTCCATTTCAGGTGGAAAAGTAGCTTTCCTATATCCTAGACCGTTTGTATCAGACTCCAAAGTTTTGTTACTATTCGAAGCAAGTCTTCGGAGAGGCGCTTGTGGCAATCCAAATGTTTTAAATGCTGAAAGCCGGCCCTATTTTATATTGCGAACTAATTCGACAGCTTCACGCATTGATTCCTCATTCAAGGATTGGTGCTTATAATTACGCGGTATTTAATAATTTCTACGTTATTAACAGTGTTTGAATCATTTGCGAAAAACTGATTAGCTCTTTTCTTCATCTTATTTTGCTAATAATATTAGAGAATTTTTATGTGCTAAAAAACATTTTAATACATTTTTCCAAACGTCATTCCGAATCGAATCAGCTATCCCTCATATTTTTACGAACTTTTGAGTAAACACCGATTTGAACAGCTGGGTTTTTCATTACTTGCGCTGCGGTCTATCAATTCTCATTTACAGTGCACGATAAAGATGTCATTCCGAATCTCGTAAAGACGCGGACAACGGAAACGAAACGACTCGATTCGTTACAGGTAATGGAGCGTTTTCAAGGTCTGCATACTATATTTTAATGTTCAATGAATCATGGTTTTCTGATTCACGGATAATTCTTGTGAAATGGTTATCGTTATAATTATTGTGATATTGGAAGCTGCAATTTTTTATACCATCTGACCATTCAATGAGTTTGTTGAATAGCTCTGAAATTGTACGTTGTAACGAAAAGGTGTGAAGGGAAATAGGTAGATCTCAATCCGTTCATATTTCAAAATTAATTTCAAATTCTATGAAATTTCGATATCTAAACCCAACGGTTTTCGAATTATTCGAGATTTTGTAAATTCTTGACGTTTTTTCAGGGGAGGGAGATTTTGAAAAAAGAATGCGATTTCGTGAATGATTAAAGAGTTGAATGGCAGAAAATTAAAATTGATCTTATTCATTGGTGAAAAAATTCGTGAATAGACAGAATTTGAATTTTTCCGATCAAGAAAATTCGCACTACTACCGAATGAGGAATTTTCAGCATAACTGATCCCTTAATGTTAGGGAAGGGATTATGGAAAATTATGTAGTTGATTCATATTTATTTGACAGTCCATTGGATGGCCAAGAGTTTCTACGATTTTTGGGGAAAGATTCTCCAGAAAGAATCCGAAATAATTTGTGGTTTCAGTTGGATGGAGCTTCTGCACATTTCCCTCAAAGTTCGTAAAGTACTCAATGCAATGTTTCAGGACAGGAGGATTGGTCGAAGAGAATTTCTTGATTGGTCTCCTAGGTTTCTGAATCTTGCATCCATGGACTTTTTTCTATAGGGAGCGGTTAAATAGGGAGTAAACAAATCTGTTCCTACCATAATTGATGATATGAAACAATGGATTGATTCGTGAAGCATTCCGTAGAATTATTCATATATATATATATATATATATATATATATATATATATATATATATATATATATATATATATTCTTTTGAAAAGAGAGGATTTACAAAAATTCGAATAATTGTATTAACAATAAATGCTTATATCTATAATTTTGATGCGCCAGAAGGAACACAATCGTAAAAAACAAGCGAATAAATAGAATACCAGCAGAAAAAACAGACCATGCCCGTTCCTTAATCAGGCATCAAAACTCGCATCATGCCTCCTACGATTGTGAGCACAGGAAATGTAACAGGGGAACCATACTATCTTGCGTATGATTCAAAAAACGAGTGAAAAAACCTGTGAAAAAAACTCGTTTCCCTGTCGCTATTGCACTAGCAATAGCTTGTCTGTTTATGTTGTGTTAGTGTCGTGTGTACAAATAGAGTACCAAAAATGTTTCTGCTTAGCAGCTTCATTCTCTCATCGTCATCTTGCACTCCATGAATTCCAGGACTTCTTCACGAAGACAAGGGTGAAAAGAAAGAGGGATTGAGACAGGAAAAATTTGTAACAATGGAAAAAGAAAACCAGCAGAACAATATTTCATCAAAACATACCTAACTCTTAAATGTCTAAACCCACTTGAATCTAACAACTTAACCAATGCTCCTCTGTTTTTCAACAAGTAACATCTCATACACCTTTTGGGAATGATGCCCTACATGGGTGTAGCCCTTGCCTTATCAACATACACCTGGGAAAAAAACACTAAGGGGGAGCAGTCCTAGCCTTATCTACGAACTTAACTAATACACCGCTGTTTTTCAATAGCGAACATCTCATACACCATTCGGGGATGTAGCCCATAATCACCTCAAGATTCAATAACTAATCTCCTAAATAGACTTAAAGTTCTCTACCCAGTTAATGAAATTATCTGAAACTGAATGAATTTCTTGAAAACCACCCGTAAAATGGTAAATTGGACAATCGAGGACTAAATGTCTTATTGTTTCTTCTATGATTCTGCGTGATATTCGAAAAAACTTTATTATCGACTTAAAAAGTGTGTTTAAGAAGAAGGTAGATATTTAGAGCATTTGTTGCAGTTTTTAATAAATTTTTCAATAAATTTTGAATTCAAAGTCCATTTTCATGAAGACCTATTCTAAATAAATAAAAAATACTTTTTAATTCGAGAACTGTTAAAAATAGGTATAGGAAACCTATACACTATTCGATAGGTATCGGAAATACATTCAGATTCAACGGTTTTATTCAGTTTGTGCCATTTGAAATCAGAAAAATAATCTGATTTGGATGTTTCCAAATTTTGAGATCGAAATATGAACACCCTGTATAATTTTGCTATCATCCGCTTTGCTTTTTACAAAAGTTCTGTTTAAGACAGTTTTGGTGTCGCGGTAACAATTCTGAGGAGTACAGAATGAGTTTGATTAAAAGGGCATCATTTCACAAAATCTTGAATATTTTGCCTAGGTATAAAGTTTCTTGAAAAACCTACATTATTTCAGTACAGGAAACACAAGAATGATACCGAAAAATAGCGCATTTCTTTCAAAAGAACAAAACTTTGATGTACATTTCTGATACGAAACACCCTGTATATTCGAGAATACTTGTGCAAATATGCAACGATTTCAGATTTACATACCTTACCTTCACACCTTTTCGAAACAATGTAGTTTCAGATCACGGTTATCATGGGGAAGTATCTCAATTTTTCGATTATTACTAGATTTGTTTAGACCGCAAATTCTACAAGTTAACAGAGTGCTGTGTTTCGAAGTATACGTTATTTGTGATTTAATTTAGTTGTCCTATTTTTAGCAATGTTGTAAATATGTGGAAAATGTAAGAAATTATACAGATGAAAGAGGCGATGCACTGACACTTATGTTTTTGTGCTAACCACGAGTAAGAAATAAATTGGTATTTTAACCAAGATATAAGTGAGTTTGAAGTAGTCGAAGTGGAACATTATATGCTTGTTAGAAAGAGATCTAGATTCGACAACATAGTTTACCTTTTGAGGATATGTCAGCTGTGTAATATATTGTTCTCCATATCGGGACAAGTAATAACACCATAAGTAAAATGAATAATCCAAGTAGTTACATCCAAGACCAGTCAGTCACTTTATCGATAGATTATCAGCTAAGAAGGATTTAACTTAAAAGTATATAATCTCTTCAAACGAAAAACAAGTTGAAGCTTTATTCTTATTTTATATATTCAGAATTGATATTTCTTCAAGATAAATCAATTGTTTATTCAATAACGGACGTTTTAGTTGTGAAATTCATAATTCTCTCCAAATTGAATAAATTCTATTTTATGGACATTCTTTATGGCTTTTATCTCCGTTGTATTAAATGTATGGTAAACATGTGGTTTACTCTGATAATGTACGTTCCTAGATTTTTGCACGACTCCGTCATGTCGTTTTAAAATGCCGATTTCAGTAAAGGAATCTAGGGGCACGGAAATGCCTCCATTAATTCGAGTGCAAGCACAAGGATAATATATTTCTCGAAGCAATTTGCAACATTTTGGATCTCCCTGTAACATCGTTTTGGATAAAGCTGAAAGCTGAATTTTCAGTATTAAGCGAGAACTTAAAATTAGTTATCTTCCCAAATTAGGTAGTATTATAACCCATAGTTGACGAACTATCACCAGTCGAAATTATTTAATCTCATCACTGACGCACTCACCGATCTTCAAAATTTTAAGGTACTTATAGCGGACACGTAAACTTCAAATCTGAAATTCAGCAAGTGTTTAGCTGAAACCGGAGGAAAAATTGTAACATCCTGAAATTTCAATTTCGCTTTTGAAGGTTTTACTTTTTGTTTTCAGTTGGAAAATTAACTTTTTTTCACAATATACTTTGGATAATTTCATTTATATATTACGTAATAATACATTACACACTATGTGTGTAATGCATTGGTGCTAGTCTCTCTTGTAGAAATTTGGTAGAATATTTCGATTATTGATAATGGTAAGGTTTCTCGAAAGTGAACTGGACATTCCAGAGAAAGTAGAGTGGATTATTGTAACTTTATTAATTGAATCGAATAGATTCAGCATCGGTTTGGATTATATAAAACTGTGGATAATTTCTGTCAGTCCTTTTTGTGGTTCAAGTTAGAGAATTGTTATGAGGAATTCATTAATTCAGTCGATCCCATCATCTTTGAACAAAGGCGCAGTTATTGAATGAGTGGAAAAGTCCTTCCAAATATTTGTGCAAAGGAATCATTACTGAAATTGAAATTAATTACTCCACGAATAGTGAAGTGAAATATATTGAAGACATCATGTCATGTCAGAAAAAAGATGAGAAAATTTAACATACTTATCAATATGAGATTTCCATAAATTCTTTTATAATATAAACTGTTTCATTTAATAGTAGCTTTTTAACTTTCCTCTTGAAACGTCTAACTGTTGTAATCTTCATCCTCTCAGGCAAATGGTTATACAGCTTAGGCCCCCAAATGTCGACTCCTCGCTGCAACATTGCCCTATTATGAAGGGTGATACTGAAGTAGTCTCTCCATTTGCCGTTGATAGCGAATTTTTCTTTGTTGGTATGTACATAAAAAATACACTCACAGATACAGATTGCAGGTAGGGTTAATATTTTCAGTTTCTTGAAGGCATATGTCGGTCTCATACCAAGGAGGACTCTTATTGCTCTCTTTTGTTGCGGTAGAAGATCAGCAGCATGCGTTGAGACTCCCCAAAGAAGTATAGAGTGGAAATTAGCGAAGTACGTTGTTAATGCTGCTTCATAAGTACACACTCTCTTTGCTGACCTCATTGAAAAAATGGCCGCAGACAATTTCCTCCTAGTCGCCTCAACGTGCTTCCACCAAACACGCTGAGTTATTCCTCTCAAATAGGACGACACCATTTGTGAAGCATTATCCATATACTTCATGCTCTTTAATCAATAACTCGTGAAGGATAGAGTCGAATGTTTTCGTCAAATCTCTCGAGACAACCTCAGAAATCTCTTTTCTGTCCAAGAAGACTAGTTGTTTATTTTTTCACCTATATTTGCGCAAAATTTATTGAGAATATTGGCTGTGAAACTTGAGTGTTTTTCAGAATTCGGCTTAATTATCTCATTCTTAACGATTGTCCATATAGCGTTCGTTTTGTTATCTGCGGATCGTATTTTTTCTTCATTTCGTTTTCTCTTAACTTCATCGATTGTTCGCCCTAGCAAATCTTTGCAATGCTTATAAGCCTGAAATACTTCATGTGATCGTGTAGCTCTAAACACCCTGTTCAGGATCTCAAGATTCTCTCTTAACACATTTGATAGACCATTCTGAATTTCTGAATATTATCATTTTAGTTTCATGAAGAGGAGCCAGATGGAATCGTGAACTTGACGATGATGGTCACGTGTCAAAAGTGGGATACCTAATCATTATTCACACAGCTGTTTTGTCTTCTTATGTACATTCGTGTTTTTACTTTTTATATTTCATTGCTATTATTGATTCAAGTAATATTTGCTACTATTAAGATGTTTGGATAATTTTGGGACGTAGTCTCACAACGCAGTCCATTAATTGCAAAACGATATGAGATGTCATACGAAACCAAATTCTACAACTTCTTCATACATTGTTAACTTACAATGGAAATTCTTGTATTTCTATTGTGGATATGTTGGCATGCGATTGCCAAGTCATTATTCTCTTGTGGCAATGAAGATGTCTAATTTTCGTTAGGACACTATGAATGTTGGTAGGTAACAAATTAGATAACCATATATGACAAATTTGTTGAATAGTTGCGAATCATATCTGCGGTAGTAACATATTTTGGACATCTTGAGGGAGCACCATATTCAAGAAGTGTTCGATACTAAAGATGAATCCGTTCTAATATTTTTTTTAATATTATAAAATATTAGTATTAGTATTGGGCTGAAGAAACCAGTAGCAAATGAAAATTTACATTAATTCCGACGATCGTTTAGTTCCGAAGTTAGTGAAATTCCATCTGTATAAACATTAACTGTTACTCGTAAAAATAACACACTTAGTTTTGATGTATATCGAAAACCCACCTTTACTGATATTTGCATCCCTTATGACTCAACACACCCAAAATATCATAGATACGCTGCGTTTGATTCAATGATTCATAGGGCTTTCTCTATGCCATTACCCGAAGAAAATATGTCCAGGAAAGCGTCAACTATTAAAGAAATAGCCAAAAACAATCCCTCAAATATCATGAACGGAATTATCAGAAACAAAACTAACACAAATAGCATATCATAATATTTACTCACGTATAGAATCAACTAATACAGATAACTACATTTCATTATCTTATTCTGGCCTATCAGGGAAAGGGTTGCAAATGTCATTTCAACACAGCATAAAAAAGTAGCTTTCCAAACCCACATGAACCTCTCCCAAGAATTTTTCAATAGTAAAGATGAAACTGATATATTTGACAATACTGGAGTTTACAAGTTGTCCTGTATGGATTGTGAAGGCGTCTATTTAGGTTAGACTGGTGGTTCACTCAAAACTAGATCAAAGAGCATCAATCAGATTACACTAAACAAGGAAATGACGAATCTACTTTCGCTTCATATTGTATCAAAAATGGCCATCATTTTCCAACCATAGATCAACTCCAAATTATTCACAGTATACACAGTATATAGTAGTTAGATTTCTTAAAATCCTTCGATATCTTCAAACTCCAACAAACTCTCCATAGAGATAATCTTCTCAACGACCAGTACGACCCGGCTCATTCGTCCATATTTGAGATATTTAAGATTTTTAAATAATACCTCCTTTCATTATAATTCGTTTATTACCTCTTGTTTGCACCCTTATTAATTTTGTAGCTACCTGTTTATATATGTATGTATTCTCAACTTTAGTTCAGTACTTGTTGTCAGCGGAAGATGATCGAGAGAACGATATTAATAATAATAATAATAAATGTCTTTATTACCGATAGCATACAAGGTTCAGATGTTTTAAAGTTACAAATACAAATTAGCACAAAGCGTAACTAGACATGCTACCGGAATTAGCCGAGACCATCAAATTGATGCTCTACTCAACCAGAAAGAAAAAGAAAAACAAAAAAAAACAATAGATTGAAAAAAACACTCCAGGAACAAAAAAGAGAAAACAATAAAGCAAATAAAAATAAAAAAGAAATGAAAGAAATAACTACGCAGACAACAGACGAAGCGACATCGACCCCAGATCAACTCTCACTTCATTCATAGACTTTGCTATATTGTAAGAGAACGACCTTTTGAAAAGAGAAGTTCTATGCCTAGGTATAGATATCAAATTAACATTCCTTGTTTCTCTATTATGAACTTGATGCTGAGATTTTATTTTTTCATATAAGTATGATGGTATTTTACTATTTACGATTTCATGATACAGGCTTAAAGAGTGCAACTCTCTTGTCATAGACAACTAACCAAGCTCATTGTGTTTACCATTCACAGAATCAAATTTCCTTATGCCATGTATAGATAGGTAGATAGATAGATAGATAAATAGTTTATTAGTTCAAAAATTTGGCTATAGGAAAAATGTTCCTTTTCGGAGTGGAACATGTCAAACAAGAACAAAGGACACCACAATACAAACAGTTGAAGGCTAGGATAGAGATCATAAAAAACAAAAAAAGTACACTGACAAAACTGCAAAAAAAATACCCGTATTTGTGGTTTTTGGTTATATGAAAATAGATTTCTTTCTAGTCTTGTGTCGAAAAATTCCTGGAGGCTATAGAAAGCTAATCAAAAGTGCCTGAATACATCTTTTAAATATTTTTGTGTGTTCGTTACTTATATGTAAAGATAATTTATTGAAAACTTTTATGATGGTATAGTTTACATTTTTCTGGAGATATGCTGTTATATCTGATAGTTCTTAAATTCATTCTAATATAGTTATTTTGCATTTTTGAATCCGATAACTATCATGTTTTGTTATACAATGGTGCAATCCTGATTTTCAATAAATCTCTTGTAACAGTATAATACAGAGTTTAATTTCTGATTATCATAAATATATAGTGTTTTAATGATATTTTAACTGAAAAATTCTGTATATTTGATTATGAACAATATAACTTTCCATTATTGCATTCAAATCTAAATTGAGCTTCCACGAAAATAGGATTCTTCTTCATGAATCCCTGGTAAGATTTACTGAATGTACTATTTTTATGACGGTCCAATTTATGGCCTCCAACAAAAGAAATCGATATAACTGTAACTTTCATGAGGTTCCTAAAACCTTTTCAGAATGGTCGAAATCAATAAAATAGAGTGTGAATAATAAATATTATCACCTCATAAACTCTCCCTGCTCTCAATCCTGAGAATACTTGCCAATTGTAAATACTAAATTTGTATTTGAATTGTCATATACCGGATGTAACTGAAACTTGGACCACTCCTGTAACTTTTTTCTGTTTGGAATATTTTGATGAAATTTGGGAATAGGATAGAAGACAACATTTTGAATTTGATTACATTAATATGTTTGACATTTTGTTTCCGTTTATTCCTGAAACGATACCAACTTTCGATTTTCAAATAGGAAACCCTGTATTTTTTTATTTTAATTGTTCATCTCATCCTACGACTTTTTGACATATTTTTGAAAGAAAAATCAAACACAATCTTTTTTTTGCAATTTTCATCTTTCGTTCTAGAAGGCCATGTACAGTGGCAATTGGCTTAGTTCAACATCACGAAAATACGAGATTGTATCTAAAAATTTAATTGCTCATTTTTTACGGGGTGTCAAAGTTAATAACAAAAAAGCGAACAGCATAACAGAATTATAATAAATATTCAAAAATACCACCATTCTCACGACCACAACATCGCACACGATTGATGGTTCCCCCCACAACATTATTTAACTGTTGGGCTGTAATGCCTGCAATAGCCTGTCTCAAACGGTTCTCCAATTCTTGTTGGCTTCTAATAGGTGTTTGGTGAACCTCATTCTTCAAATGAACAAAAAGAAATCTAGTGAACTCAAATCTGGCGATCTAGTTGGGCATCTTATGGGACCATTTGTACCTATCCATTTTTCGGGAAAAATTGCGTCGAGATACCGCCAGAGCTTCCTATGTGTTGTGAGGAGGTGCACCATCATGTTGAAAATATATTTCATTCACAACAGCTAATGCAACAGCAACTCCTTCAATTCATCTTGTATTTGGGTCCTCAAAAATTCCAAATATCTCTCCCCTGTCAATGAACCTTCAAAAATTATAGGCCCCATTAATTATCTTTTCATCATCCCCACCCAGACATTGAACACAAAACGTTCTTGAAAGTTTCCATCTTGATATCTGTGCTCATTTTGTTGCGACCAGTACATGGTATTTTGCCTATTAAACATCCCATTGTTCGTGAAACGTGATTCGTTACTGAATAAAATCCATTTTCCTAAGGTACTCTTTACAGTGCTGGAGTCGCCTTATACTATCGTTAACATAAAGGTGTTGTTGTAGTTGATATTCAAATGAGCGGTACTTATGTTTTTCAAAATTTTTCATACGCTTTGGTTCCTAATTTCGAGCTGCTCGGCAATTTCCCTTGTTGATGTGGTTGGATTAATATCTTTTTGCCTGCACTCTCCATAAATTTCGACTTTTTCACTTTGGGTGTATTGATTCATACTCAAATCTAAATTCACTAAGTCGCAATGTCGATAATTAAAAACAATGGAATTTTGACATGATATTTTTATGGTCGCATCATGTTATAAGTATGAATAAAAATTTTGCATCGCCAACGTAGTTATTGTTATTAGTGAATGGGAAAACTGCAAAAATTGCCTAGGTATTTAGCACTAGAATTCCGGAATCGTTAAGAATAGTGACGTGAGTGGTATAAAAAAAAAGATAAGAAAATACTGCTTCTGTAATACCGGGTGGCCCGATATGGCTATCTCAGAATAAAACCTACTTTTTGAGGAAAGACAGAAATTTTAACTTTGACACCCCGTAAAAAATGAGCAATTGAATGTTTAGATACAATCGTGTATTTTTGTGATATGGGATGTTGAGCTAAGCCAATTGTCAATGTTCATGGCCTTCTAGAACGAAAGATGTATTTTGTTTTTTTTTTTTTCCAAAAATATGTCAAAAGGTCGTAGGATGAGATGAACAATTAAAATAAGCAAAAAAATAGAGGGTGTCCCATTTGAAAATTAAAAGTTGGTATCGTTTCCGGCATAACCGGAAACGAAATGTCAATCATTTTAATATTATCAAATTCAAAATGTTGTGTTCTATCCGATCCCCAAATTTCATCAAAATATTCCAAATAGAAAAAAGTTACAGGGGTGGGTAGTTTTAGTTACGCCCGGTATATTGCTTTCGTCAGCAGAGAAGTTTTCCGTTGTTAATATTGTATTTTTATTTCAGGGCAAACAGAGAGCGACGGTGAAATGGCTTTTGTCCAAAGCTTTCAATAATAAAGTTCCTGAAAATTTGAAAGAGCCTTTTTATCGAGATCATGAGGTAAGGAAAATTTCATGTTTGTAATAAAACGAATAAAAATTGACATAAAATGAATTTTTATGAGGAAAATTGAACGCAGTCTTGTTATCTCTGTAGAAGAGTAGAATTTAGAGATTTCGATTTCATAAACTAGGTTTCTTACATTGAATAAACCTTCATCTAATGAAAATTTATCCGCTTATATGGTTTAATGTATTTTCCAAAATATGTTGAAAGGATGAATTTTTCGGATTTGTTGATCCTTATTATTGAATATATTTGGCTAAGAGCTATATGAAATTTTTTCTTTTCACTATTTGTTCCATCAGGTCCCAATTAAAACCGTTGCTGTAAGCTATAGTTCCGATGGTTTCAATTTCTTTTTCAAGTTTTTTTAATGATTAAAGTAACGATAATGATTTGTGGATTATGGAATTGTATGCCGAAATTTTATGTGAATTTAGATGGTTTGAATCCTGGTGTGGCAACTAAAACGAAAAAGACGCAATAACTGCTGAACTATTCGTATCTGGACAAAAAGTAGAAACAGGTAAATTTTTGTTTGAAGGGGGACATCTTTTAACACACGGTGATTTTATTTTATATCAACCCCGTGACCAGGGAACAAAACTCAATTTTTTGAATAGGGAAGATAGGTCGAGTGATACCTCATTGCAAAGCTCTTTTGATTCTCAACACAAATGTGTAATAATTTTTGAGTTTTGGCATATTCGGAAGAAGATACAGGCGGGTTCGTCAAAAGACGAGTTATTTTCAGTGATTGCAAAATCTGTCGATTTCGAATGAACATTCACCGAAATACTGTTGTATTTTGGAGAGAAATATCTTTAAGCATTATTGCTTCCACTACACCTCCTCAGATGGAGGAATTGATCAGTTAGTCCGAATTATAGCTCATTGGATAGGTTTTTAGAATTATCTCATTACAGTGAACGAATTTTTAAATCCGATTACATTTCAATGAGGATACAGTGTGGATCATGGATAAATTCATACAAAGTATAAGAGCCTCTTCACAAAGAATAGATGATCGTTCTGTGTCATCGGTTGAATTGCAAAAAATGTTCCCCATCGGTAGACTGATGGAACGTATAGAGTTTGGTAATATACTGTAAATCTGCTGAACGCTGACCGTCATTCTATAATTATTGGAATCCATTATTACTGGGATAATTCTATTCAGGATAGAACCAAGTTAGAATAATTTGTCTGAATTGAATTTTGCTGTTTATTTCAAAGAATAAATCAATTTGGAAAATGGGTTAACTTCGTCCAACGCGAAGTAATTCTAATAACAAGAAAAAGCTTTCATCTGTCCAGAAAAGGAGTATGAAATTCATCTAAAAATACATTTAGAATTTCAAAAAAGGTAGTAATATTTCCAGCACACAAACTTGGGATTTTTTGTCAGGACATTCGTTTGTCCGTGACGCTCTTTTCAGCAGGCAATTAAAGAAATTACAGACTGTATCAAATTTAAACTCACCACAGAAACAGCTAACCTATAATTTAATCTTCAAAGGGAATCATTTAAATTCGTGAAATACAGCTACTCTCAAAAATTCTTAATTTTAAATGTTACAAGATCTAAATAATTACGTTGATAATATCGAACAGCAAAGGGAGATTTTGGGATAAAGGCTACAAGATTGAATTTCAGGAATATGCGATATCTGAACTTTTTTGTATTGAAAAAAGCATCATCAATGTTCGAAATACTTCACAAAGCATGAATCGTCCGTGTACCGAAATTGAAGAAGTAATAGAAAAATTGGTCTTCCAACATGTTCTTGAACTATAGCTGCTTGATTTTTGAATTAGTATCGACGTGGTATCACACAAAGGGAATGTCTTATCTTCAATATCAGTAGTTCATCGAGTTCATATGAATATATAATATGAAGATTTAGCACTTCTTAGATGTAATACTAAATGAAAAACTTTCGGCAGAACCTACGTTTTTCAGTCAGCTCAACAAAACTATATAGACTTTTGTAAATTATTTAACTTTTGTGGTCTAGGGAAGAAGAGAAGAAAACTTTTCAAAGGTCTTTTATAATGATAATATTCCTAAAGAAGGTAAGGGTAGGTTAGATTTAACAAAAGTTTTCGATAAAAACATGCCAAAGGATAATATAAAAGCCGTATAGGCTTATCTGGGTTATTATCGAAAATATGGCAATTTGAAGAATTTCAACTCCTCCTTCCTGATTCGAAAGTTAAGGGTCGTATTAAACAACTTCTTAGACAATAGTCTTTAATAATAATATTCCTCAGAAAAATATGAAAACCGTATAGACGTATCTTTGTTATTACCGGAGATATGGTAATTTAAAAATTCCCAATCCTTTCTTCTCCATTCGGAAAGTAACAGTCGTATTAAAAATGTTTCGAAAAAAGTTTTGATATTAACTTTCCTAAGGATAAATGAAAAGTATATAAGCTCATTTGGTTAATACCGGAGATATGGCGACTTGAGAATGTTCAACTCCGTGTTATTAATTATTTTGATATTTACCTACTCATAAGTAACAAATAACTTCCGTTTGTTATTATTATGAGTGGGATTTATTGTTGTTATCATGAACTTGAAAACATTTGGGATGTTTTGTGTAAATTCGTACCAGCATACTAAATGAAACCACAGGTTGTTCGAAAAATTTTAATCTTTTGAGAAATTCATATTTTTGGGAAAAGATATCAAGCATGTTATATATATTTGGAAATAGAAAAAGTACTTCTCCTATTTTATCCAATTACCTTTGGTTTACGTTTAAGAAAACACAAATTCATATTATAATTCGAAAACCATTCAACAAAAACAATTTTTGAATACGTCCCTGCTTTCTACTCAAAAAAGTGCCCGTAGAATGTCAGGATTGTTTTCACTTAACTTAAATAGCAACCGAGACAATTGAGGAAAATCTGGAAATCCGGAATAACCCAGAACAAAAGATGATAGCTGCGGTTTTAGGTTTTCACCAATAAATTTGGTCGAAAATCGAGGACGATGTTGGGGGGGGGGTCATTTTTCTTTAGTTGTCGTATTTTACATAGCACAAAATCATCAAAAATGGGACACCCTGTTCATATAATGCCGGACAGCCAGTCAATGATACTTGTCAATGAGAATAAATTTTCTCGATTCCGAGCTTTTTTTCGGGAAAAATTCTCGAACAAATATGAATTTCCCAGAAAAAAACAAAAGATAAGAGTTTTCTATGAATGGGTAACGCTTGGGAAAAATCATTATTTTTTATTAAAATTATATTTTCCACAAAAGTTGTAATGAAAAATCGAGAAAGCATTGCGGATTTCCATTCCCAAAATAAGATGAGAGTTTAAGTACTTTCAGCAGCCATATCTCGAAAAAGTGGAGTGGAGGAAAAAAGGTATTTGATAAATCTGTCCCATTTTAGCCGAGGAATCAGCATCTGAAGTAACTCCGCCTACTTACGAAACACCCTGTACTCTGACTAAGACGAAGCATTTCAGATTTTAAAATTAAGGGATGGCAAAATAAAAGAAGGAACATTTATCGATATTCTAGAGAAACGATATTATTGAATGATATTTGGCATAAAGAGGGGTAGGCTCAAAGTATGTGCACCTTAGTATTTATTGTACAGTCTTTCGTAGGCTTAAAATATACTCTTTAGAAGGTAGATCGAAAATATGTAAATGTTGTGACTCGTTTGTGTTGCCATGGGTCTTTCGAGAATAGGAATAGTTACAACGAACATATGTTTTTAACGTTATTGTAGCATCCCTATTTATATATGCTTTGTTACAAAAGGAAACCAATCTTCTTTGGGTATAAAAATCAATGAAATGATTAATTTGAATTCAAATGTTCTGTTGATAATTATTTAACTCACCCAAATTTAAACTCAACATGGCTGAAACCCGGATATCACCGAATAATCTCAACAGTTTATATTTCTCTGTTCCTATTATATCAGATCCTAGATCTCTTGCTCTGTTCCAACATTTTGTCTGCAAGTGGAGCACATCTTATTGCTTCTTTTTACAGAATGGGCAAGTGTCGTCATCTGTCCGCGGATTTTTTTTCATTGTCACAAGGCACGTTTGATAAATGAATTGAAGTCGTAGTCTTGGACTATCTCAGTTATTCAAAAGAAGGCTAAATCAAACTCGAGGTCGGTATCCAGAGTTCCCAACTGACTGAGGGGTCTGTCTTTTATCCTTGACGTATACAACATCCCATCGCCGATAGAGTTTCTGTTGATAGGAAGGGTTTCTTTCCCCCCTAAATTAATTAATTCGAAAAGCTGTGTTTCTTAAGAAATCATAAGGCTGACCAATATGAGAATAACTTTTTCAAGTTGGTTATCAGCTACCAGAAATGAAAGGTTGTATGTTCCCTTTTGATTCACTTGACCTATACTTAAATCTTAGTTTTTTAGATATTCTGTATACTTGATCGCACTACTACTGTATTTTTTTATGTACAGAACCAGGAGCACCTCAAGCCGCAGATCGTCGGAGGTCTGGCTAACGCGGAGCTATACTGTATGGCGCTTGGAAATATCTATTCGGACCCAAACTACCACAATCTCAACCATTGGGCCATCCTGCAAACACTCTCAAGGAAAGGGGTCTTCATCAATGAGCCGTCCGATTCGCAGCTAACCGAGACAACGTTGATCCAGACGAACCCTTTGCGGATGGTAAGAAAAACATGGAATAATTTATTAAATGGCCTATAAGAATTTTATCTAAGAAACTCATAAAAAGTTGCGTAAAGAATGCACATGATAGAATAATACTTTACTGTCAGATTAATGAAATATTTGAATAGGATTTTGTCTTTACATACTATTTATATTCGTCAGGAATCATGATCAGGATATTCAGGCTATTTAAATTTCAGTTCACGTTTTACTTCCGACTTGCTTCGACTTATTTCAACTCACTGAGGATGTCATCATATGCAGGAAATTATCTTTTCAGTATTCATTCACATATGCATATCTCAAATAACAGTTAAGGCATTCGATGCAATATCTAAAAACTAAACCAGTATATACTTTTTCGCTTTGGTATAAATAGTTGTATATGCACTAAGAGCTTTTTCCTGCAGAATCAATAGTTAGGCCTACTAATGAAGAGGAACATGTTAATGAAAATTTTTCATGTTGCTGCAAAATGTTCACGAAAACTCATTTTCGTTAAATTTTCCTTAAAACCGAATAACTTGATAGCTATTTTATATTTTTTGGAATCACTTACTGAGATGTAGTGTTGTGTATTAGAAATAAATTTTCAAAAATTGTTCAATTTCTAATTCAAAACTGGCAATAAATTAATCACGCAGTTCTTAACACGCCTTGCATATTATCTTGAGTGCTGACTACATCAGCAAATCAAGTTGATACTTATTGTCGTAATCTATGTCTGGCCCTCCTAATTATATTCTTAAATAGTAAAGTATTAGTGTAAAAAATTGAACAGATTCATTCCAGATCAAAGGCTGTCATTTTCCGAAATACCATTCACATCTCAAATTTCAACTGTTCCATTTTTTTGCACTAATACTTGAATAGCTCAGGGCGATAGATAGTCTCCTCTATTTTTCAGTAGCTCACTCTGTATCTTCTACAGTTTTCAATCAAAAATGAGAATTCGTTAACGGGGATGCAGACAAAAGTAATACCTTTATTCGAGGTATCACTCGACCCATCGACCCTCTTCCAAATTTTCAAGGGTGTTCACCCCTGCTCTAGGGGTTGAAATTCGAGATGAGGATGGTACTTGATGATGACTGCCATTGATCAGCATGGATCTGTTCCATTTTACTTCACTGAAACTTGAATAGTCTCAGGGAAATAGTCTTCCCTATCTTTCAGTTGCTCACCCTGTATCTTTTACAGTTTTCAATTAAAAATGGAAATTCGTTCAAGGCGATGTAGTCAAAGATACCACCTTTCTTTTGAGTCATCACTCGACCCATCTTCCCTATTCAAAATGTTCAAGGATTGCGACCCCCGCTTAGGGGTACGTTCTCACAAACATAAGAAAAATATTGATTCAAGGAGAAATATTTTACGTTGTTATTTATTAAAGTTGCAGACATCGTTTCGTGCAATAATTTTGTTAAATTTAAACACGCCTCACACAAATTATAATACGGCACATATATGCCCCTGTATCGCAACGAACTTGCTAAATATCTAAATTTTCTTCAGAAGTCATATCAAATATTCAATTCTAAATTTGAAGATACACATATGTTAAAAATGTAGGGATATTTAGTATTTCTTGGTTCGTTTATTTGTATGAGTGATGAAGAAATTACTTTATCCAATATATTGAAGTATAATTAATATAAATCAACAACATTAACAAAACAAAATGTCATTTCCGCCAGAGAAAAATAACTGGATTAAAATCCACATTTCTTTAATTTCTCTTGAAATTATTTTGAATTATGATGTGATATTGAAAATTAGTGATCGGTACTTGGTGCAAATCCATTTCAAATAATAAATGAAACAAAATTTGACTTACACCTATTGACAATATTTGTAATGCGTTACGATACAGTGCTTTCATCAGATAGATACAAAATGAAAACTAAACTAAGATATAACAATTTAATATATGATCTGCAACATTGTATCAGAAGTGAGTAAAACCAATTGGCAGAACTATTTTCTAAATGACTTAGTCGGAAACACATTAAGTCATGGGAAAGGCCCCAGACGAGATGACATCCGGTGAATCGCGGGGAGAGAATGGATGCAGCTCGCCCAAGACCGCTTCGCGTGTAAGGGAAAGAGGAGGCCTACGTCCAGGACTGGATGGCTACAGGCCCATGAAGAAGAAGAAGAAGATATTTGAACTGAAAACCAATTTGGAAGAATTTCGTCGATCGTACATTTTCCCTTGAATGAAATGGAAGGCAAGATGTTCACCAAATCATGTTCATTTTGAGTGAGACTGTCATTCTTGGCTAAAGATTTTGCAGATATCTTTTATGGGGTAAAATAAAAAATGTCATCAACAGATTAAAAGTTGTTAAGTTAGGTAGGTTAGAAAGGCAGAATCCATTTCCTAATATTCGAATTATGTTTAGGATAGTTCTGACACCTTCGTTGAGAAAGCAGCCACTGCTATTTGCGGCAGTTCTGGTCGTTTGACAATTCAGATGTTTCGGAGCTATTGTATGTACTAGAACGTTGAAACTCTTATTATTTATTTACGCGAGAAAATACTTGTTCACATGAGAAGAGATATGGTACGCGCTACATAAAAAACTTATATATACCAGGACACTCTCATTGTTATGAAAACGACCACTGTTGAGAAATATTTGGAACGCGCGCGCTTCGAATAAACCGAAAATATCTCGAAACGGAGGAGGAATGTCGGCTGGAAAACCCATAATAACACTCTCGAGACATGCACATTACATTACATTATATTGAAATGGTTCGCTTGGTTTTGCAAGCCTTTCCGAACTGCGACCAAGTTGGTCTTTTGTTCATAACCCTTCTTTATTCATTTCCCAGTAGATCTAGTTTCCTGGGAGCTTTCGCTTTTACTTCGTGAGGCTCTAGCCTGTCGCTACAGAAGTGTATATTTGACGGGCAATTGCGACGCAACTGCAAAGAATATGTTCGGCAGTTTCATCGCCCTCTTTACACATTCTGCATGTTGCTGTTTCCGATTTGCCCATTTTACTGAGATGGTATCTCAGTGGGCAGTGTCCAGTGAGGATGCCTGTTATAATCCTCAGCTCGTTCCTAGAGAGACGAATAGTCAATGAACTTTTTCGCTTGCCTTTGGCCTGGAGTTTTCCTCCAGTATTCTTTTTTGCTAGATTCTTCCCACCGTTCCAGTTCCTGTCGTCTGTGCGGCTTGCTTAGAGCGCAGAACGGTTCAGGTCCGATGGGTGGGATTCCAGCAGTTGATTTTACCAGTTCGTCCTTGTATGCCTTCGTGACCAGACAACCACCACAGGTAAAGTTTGTTCCCCTCAGCAAGTTGCTTCAAGGATCGACGGCATTCCCAGACAGAGATGTTCCGATAACTGTAAGAGTTTAGTGCTTTAATCACTGCTGTCCGTTAAAGCGTAAATCTGTGCACCTTTGAGTTTCCTTCGTAGTCCTTCCTGCCAGCACAGGTTTACAGCAAGTGTTTCTGCTTTGCATGATTGTGGGAATAGAGCCCAGAGGCAATGATGACTTGTACTTGGGTCCATATATGCGTGCTCCTGTTCCATCAATCGTTTTTGATTTGTCCTTCTACCAGATGGAGGATTTTTGGTCTAATTGATTTATTTTTCTCTTTACGATGGTGCGGTCTTTTATGGCCACTTCAAAGGGTGTATGAAAATCAAACTTAAGCGGCATCATATTCGATAGTTGTGATAAGATTTCTGGAGCTATGTAACTCAGAATCTTCAGGTGTACCTCCAGATCACCAGGTAATAGTTTTTTTGTGTCTTGGAGCCGTAATGCCGCCATGAATGCCTCGTTTTTCAATGTTATATGAACAGGAGGGAGATTTAGGATTACCTCCCTGGCAGTATTCGGGGTTCTTCTCATAGCCCCTGTTATGTCCACGCACGCTAATCACTGCAGTTTTTGTAGCTTGTTTTGCTTAGTTATTTCTGATGTTTTCGTTCACCACACGAAAGATGCATATGTGACAATGGGTCGTATAACCAGTAGGTTATTTTTGGCTCTAGCCCCCAGGTCTTTCCGAAGAGTCTACGGCATGCCCATAAACACGATGTAGCCTTGGAAAGAGTTTTGTCAATGTGTGAATTCCAGCTGAGTCTCTGATGTTTTCGTTCACCACACGAACGATGCATATGTGACAATGGGTCGTATAACCAGTAGGTTATTTTTGGCTCTAGCCCCCAGGTCTTTCCGAAGAGTCTACGGCATGCCCATAGACACGATGTAGCCTTGGAAAGAGTTTTGTCAATGTGTGAATTCCAGTTGAGTCTCTGAGCTAGGGTTGACCCTAGATACTTAGCCTGTTCCGAGAATTTCAAAGTATGTCCATTCAGAAAGGGGGGCTTCAAGTTCAACATTCTACGTCTTGTGAATGGAATTAGAATGGTTTTATCTAGATGGATGCTGAGCCCCTCTTCAGCACACCATTCATTCACGATGTTAAGGGCTTTTTGCATCAGTTTCGATAAGATTCCATCATGCTTTCCCCTAATGATGATGACTAGATCATCAGCATAGCCTTGTGCGTTAAAGCCAGAGTTGTTCAGTCTAAGACCATCAACAACTACAGACCATAGTAGCGGCGATAGGATACCTCCTTGAGGGCATCCTTTCACTGCCGACACCGATATTTCAGTGTCTCCAAAAGTGGCCGTTATGATCCATTTGATGGAGCGGGTTTAGACACCCTTGTTGTTTGCACTATTGCTAATGGATGTATAGGAGGTATTGTCAGAACCCTCTATATCTCCAAATAGAACTAAGGCTATTTCTTTAGCCTCTAGTACTCCTTCCACTTCTTTGACTAGAGCGTGTAGGGCATCAATTGTTAACTTGCCTGGTTGGTAGGCAAATTGTTTTTTATGAATTGTTATGAACTTCTCAAGTGGTTGTCGAGAATTTTCTCCATTGATTTTAGGAGAAAGGAGGTTAAGCTTATCGGGCGATATGATCCAGGCTCATCTGAAGACCTCTTGCCCATTTTTTGTATAAATAATACTTTAACTTTCCCCCATGACTGGGGTATGTAACCGAGTGAGTAGCTGGCTTTGTATATAGCTCTCAGACATGTAAGATCATTTTAATGTACCGGTCAAAAAATCGGATTTTTTTTTAATCCAAAACGTCGTAATACCCCTTTTCACATGGTCATCAAAATGGAAGACGATAGATAGGTATAGAATTTGATTGGTCCTCCTGGGGCTGTCTGGTTTCGTTGAATGTGAATTTAAATCGCGACTTGAAATGCGACTACCTGGATAAATTTGATTCGAAGGCCAACATCGGTTTCAAATCATCGAAATTCAGAGACACCCCCTAATGTAAAAACTTGATTAACGAATTTCGATCAATGAGTGACTGCGTATAGGACCTACTCCTCTTTTTGAAACTTGATTTTTATCATAATTTCAAAAGTCCAACAATTTTGAAACCAATTCTGCTACCTATCTACCGAACAGAACAATTATGGGCTGGATGGATTCAACATATATTCCCCAGCCTAAATTAAAAACGTTTCACAATTTTACTGCAACTAAGTCTTCCAGAGTAATCAGAATATTATCTTGATACTTCTTCATTATTTAACCAAATATTACTTTATGAAATTTTACAATAAATCGTGTGCAAAAGGAGAACGGATCGTACCAGCGAACTAAGTAGTACTGTACCAGATTTTACGAAGATAGTGAAAGTTCATTCTAAAATTTACTAAATATGCGCCACCTATTGGACAGTAGTAGTAAAAATCATAAGCGATACAGAATGTCTTGTATTTCAATATTGTTTTTGAATTGCAACAGTGACTAGATTTTAAAATCAACTGACAATATTTATTTTCATATGAATTATAATTCCGTAAAAGTACTTCTTCTTCTTCTTCTTAAAGTGCCTCTTCTACCGAAGATCGGCGATCATCCTGGCAATCTGAATTTTGGACACGGCTGCCCGGAACAGTGAACGCGTACTCCTCCCGAACCACTGGCGCAGATTTTTCAGCCATGATGTTATTCGTCGGCCTGGAGCACGCCTTCTCTCGATTCGTCCTTGAATGATTAGCTGGAGAAGTTGGTACTTGTTATTCCTCATCACGTGGCCGAAATAGAGCAGTTTTCGCGTTTTCAATGTTGTCAGCAACTGCGCACTACTGCCAATTCTTCGGAGAACCTCTGCGTTGGTTACATGATCTCGCCATGAGATGTGCAACATTCGGCGTTACACCCACATTTCAAAGGAGGCGATTTTATTTTCAAGACGTTGCGTGAGAGTCCAGCCTGCCATGCCGTAGAGTACAGTTGGAGATACATAGCATTTAACCATTCTTATTCGTACTTCTATGCTTATGTTGCGATTAGTTAGCAGTTTTTTCATTTTGATGAACACACTCCTGGCTTGTTCAATTCTGGACTGTATTTCCTGCCTCATCTTTCACTTGCTGTTCAGCATGCAGTCAAGGTACTTAAAGCTAGTGCATCTCTCAATCTGCTGGCCGGCCAACTGCAGCATTGCAGGCACACCCTCCTTTCTACTGATCACCATCAGCTTAGCTTTTCTGACATTAATATTTATGCCACAGTTACGGCTGGCCTCTTGCATCTTATGCAGAAGTCGTTGGAGCCCTCTTGCTGATGACGCAATTAGGACAGTGTCGACAGCATATCTCAAGCTGTTAATCAATTACCCGTTAACAGATATACCATCATTCACACCATCAAGAGCATCTGCCATAATTCTCTCCGAATACAAATTGAATAAGGTAGACGAAAGAACACATCCTTGCCTAACCCCGCGTACAATTGGAATATCTCTTGTCTCTTCTGATCCAATCAGCACTGATGCTACTTGGTTCCAGTAGAGGGATGCTATTGTGCCAACATTCCTACAGTCTATCCCAGCATTCTTCAGCATATCAATCACCAGATTATGTCTCACCCGGTCGAAAGCTTTTTCGAATTCGATGAAGCAGACGAACACATCCACATTCATGTCCATGCACCTCTACGCCAGAACTTGCGGTCCAAAAAGTGCGTCCCTCGTCCCAAAACCATTTCGGAAACCTAATTGTTCCTTGGAGACATTTTCATTACACTGTTTGTAAATTCTTCAAAATAACTTTGAGGTAGACCGTGAGAACGTGGCTCATAATGCTTATGGTACGGTGGTCCTCACATCCGTTTGCATTGCTTTTCTTCGGAAGAGTCACAAAATAGGACTTTAACCAGTCCTTTGACAGTCTTCCCTCTCTGTATACTGTGTTGAATAACTGAGTTAGAAATTTCAAAGCTTCTTCGTCGAGCAGCTTGAGAAGTTCACCGTGGACGCTGTCGGGCTCTGCCGCTTTTCCGTTTCTTAGCTGTTTGACGGCATACCGCACTTCATCAAGTATGATTTCTGGTCCTGTGCTGGCCCCCTCCAAGTCGTGCGCCTCCTCTCTAACATCATCAAATAACTCTTGTATGTACCCTTCCCACATTCGCTTCTTCTTCTCTATTTCGTACACTGGTTCACCATTTGCGTCTTTGAGAACTGTTGTGACTTTACTTTCTCAACTTTTTCCTTATCGTCTTGTGGAGATTGAAGGTATCATGCCGTTCTTGTAGCGCTTCCCGCTCCCGGCATTTTTCTTCCTCTCTTTGTTGCTTAGCTTCTCTGACCTTCTTTTGGATCTTTCTATGAATTTCACGGTATTTCGTTCGGTCTATGCTTTGCCACCTCCGTCTTTCTTCCATCATTTGTAGAATCTCTCCTGTCATCCACTCCTTGTCTGGTTTTTTTTAGCTTTCAAATGTTTTTCACTCGCATCATTAAGAATTTTCTTAAGCTTTTGCTATATCTCTTCAATTTCTTGGGTGCCGTTAGCAACGCCACCGAAGCCGCGGGCTTCGGTGGTACTTGATGTAATACAATTGTATTGAAACGGCAGCACTGTTAACGGCAGTGTAGAAGGGGCATGGAGGGACTAGTACACTCTAATGCTCGCCTTGCCTCGGCGAGAGTGTATTGCCTGCATAACCACACGATCTGAGAATGGCCGACAAAATATCGAAATTTTCTATTTCTAGGGATTTTTTAAACAGGTTTTCGATTTGAAAAAAGTTGGGAGCAAAAAAACTAACAATAAGGTAACATAATTTTCGAAGAAAAATTGTTTTCTGTCCAATTTTCGAGTGAACGCAATTTACACTTTTTTATATTAGATAGATATCTGACTGAATTTCAACGTACAAATTTTTTCTACAGAATGCACATATGGCTGTCATAGAATCCATTATGACGCTATATGCGAAGGAGGTTGTCACTCCAGACAGAGTGCTTGCGGCGGTTCAACGATTCTGTCACGAGAGAAACCCCCCTTCGACAATACCTGATGGACACGAGCAAGGCCTTGTTTTATGGATTTCGCATGCATGTGAAGCGCTCAAGCAGAAGATTGAACAAGACCTGGGTTCTAGTCCAACGAACGGGGATGTAAGTAATAGTTTTGTCGTAATTCTTTTTCACCTTTGATGAAGCTAATTGATTGTGTAATTATCAAGGGGCGCTTTGTTTTAACAATAATTGCTACAGTAATTGTGTTAACACTATGGATTTTTTTAAATAGGTACAAGAAGCCTCATCCAATGTTCAGGGCGGCACATCTTTTTTCTCAAGGATTATTCCGAAAACTCTCCCATTTTTCTCATTTTTTGACAAGGTATTCCGTCTGCCTGCTTGACTCAAGTCATATCATCATAATACATTCATTTAATTTCTCATGGCTGCAGCACTCTGATTCTGCCATTACTAACTAGAATGTGAAGGCTTTCGAACTAACTTAATTTAATTCAACGCATGAAGATTTTCGAATGAATCGAAATCGATGATGCTGAAGCTTGACTCATAAAATTATAAATTTGTAAATTCGATTTTCAAAAAAAAAATTTTTTTCTGTTTTCAATAATTTGTAATTTTCAATTGTTTTTGGCGGGGATCACATTAACGATGACGTGATGGCTTTCATCCTTCGACCTCTAAGCAGAAACCTACCTTAATTATTTATCGATACTCATAATCATAATGAATTAGCTAAGTTTATGTTTGTATCAGCGGCAGACGTTATGAAAATTGGCGTGTTGTTTGCTATCAACTGACTCAACGAATGATTTTAGATACTCGAATTTTTATGTTCTGATATGAGATATCTCAAGACTTTTAATTTTCCGCAAAAAATTTTTATTTCCTGGAATCCGATCGCAGCGCCACCTGCCTGTTGAATCTAACTAGAGAACCTCACAAAATTTTCATCAAAATCTGTGTAGCCACATTGATTGAGTTAATTTATATACAGGGTGTCCGTGAATTGCGTGTACAACGTTATACCATAGATTCTTCAGCTCGAAATAAGTCGATTTAGGCCAACTCATCTATATGAAAAATTTCTTCGTTTGGCTCGCCAAATCCAAATATTTTTTCCTTATTTTTCAAATAATTCGAGAAGGACTCGATCGATAGAAACCATATTTGGTTTGCGTAGTCGGGTGCGTTATTCACGTTTTTTAATGATCCACCATGACCTCGACGTTTTACAAGTGTCCCTAAACACTCGAACGAGTTTTTAATCAACCATAATTTTTCAACTGTCTGCGTTTGAGCAAAACTGTTTTAGACATTGAATAACCAGGCTATTCAAGTCAAAAATATCACATATTGACCATGTTGGCTTCGGATTTGTTTCTGTATTCTGACAGGTTGTTATTTCGTTATGCTAGACAACCTCATGTTGACAAAATGATATTTTCTAGGTTCAGAATAACGATTAATTAGTTCAAACCCAAAATTTCATTTAACTATAGTAAATTTTAAAAATTGCACCATTTTGTTGAATACAGGAGTTAATCCTCTTCAAGAAATTAAATTGGATACTTGGCATTACGTCAGGGTCATTTTTGAAGGAGTTGGTCGCATTTAATATTCTCATATGTAACTCTAGATTTTAAAGCACCCCAAAAGAAGTCGCACGGTGTCAAGTCGGGAGATCGTGCTGGCCAACTTGCAGGAGCATCAGCTCCCCTTCCGATCCAGTGATTCGCATACTGTGCATGTAAGAACTCGCGAAACGCTAAAGTGAAGTGAGGAGGTGCACTGTCGTGCATAAATCACATTTCTGCACGCAGCAATACTAGAATATCGTCCAACAAATCCGGCAAAGTTTCTTGCTAAAAATTCAAATATGCCTCTCCGTTTAATCGATCTGGAATCCCTACCGATAATGACATTATAAATTACTGAAATCCATATGTTAATTTATAATTGATTCTGATGATATGAACTTATAAAAGCATGTGGATTTTCGACACTGTACACGTGTGAAATTTAGTGATGCCAGACCTAGTAAAAGTGCATTCGTCAGTAAATAGAATTTTCCTACTGAATAGGAGATTCTGAGTTCTCTTCTCCTGGATAAATCGGCAGAAACTTCGGCAATTCTCAGGATCGTTCGGAAGTAATTCCTGAACTTTCTGAATGTGATATGGATGAAATAATTATTTCAAGACATTATGAATCATTGTTTTAGGTACGACCAACTGCAAATCTAAACGCCGCGTGCTAAATTGTGGGTTTTCCTCAACCATGTCCAAAATTTGTTCTTCTACCGTCCTTACTGTTCGTTTGTCGTTCTCGATCCAAATTCCTGGGGTTGAAACAACCATTCTCGCTGAGGCGCCTCTCCAGATTTCCAAACGTTTGGTGGTTCGGCACTATGAGATCTGGAAATCTTTCAGCATATACTCTCGCGCTTTCACGTCAATTGTCTTGACATAATCGGTACATCATAACCATATCAACCATTTCAGAGTTACTGTAAATCTCCGTGCCTAATAGTGATAAAAATATCACCAAAATACCTAGTTAAGAACTTCAGGAACACTGTTGTGTCAACAATTGGTAGTCAAGCCTAATAAAATGACAATCTGCCAGACCACAAAATAAATCAAAAGCCAACATGGTCAAATGTGATATTTTTGACTTGCTAAGTGGTTGAAGAAATGAAATCATGAAATTAAAAAACTGTTTTTTGTTATTGAACCGCTCATCATATTAAAATTTCTCAAGAGACAAAAAAGTTTGATAATTGGTCTAGCTACTCAAATGTCTGAAACAGTTTTGATCAAACACAGACTGTTGAAAAATTATGGTTGATTAAAAACACGTTCGAGTTTATAGGGACACTTGTAAAACGTCGAGAATCACTAAATAACGTGAATAACGCACCCGATTACGCATACTAAATATGGTTTCTATCGATCGAGTCGTTCTCGAATAATTTGAAAAATAAGAAAAAAATTTTTGGATTTGGCGACTCTAGCGGCCAAACGAAGAAACTTTTCATATAGATAAGTTGGCCTAAATCGACTTAGTTCGAGATGAAGAATCTGGTATATAAAGTGTACACGCAATTCACGGAGACCCTGTATATACGTGCAGAAGAATTACAAAAACAGAGTAACGAAAACGATATAGACTTATCAAACTACAAAATTATTTCTGAAGATAATGCGGAAAAAAGTCAATTTTTTTCAGAGGGGGAAATGTCTCAGCTCATCTGCAACATCACCTCTTATATAATTTTCTCTCCATGGGGAATATTTGTCGAACGATACCATATTTTCGAGGTGCTCGGACTGGTACATGGTGGTTGAGGAATTTTTGAATTCAACCTCTCTGATGAAGTTAACCACCGATAAACTAGAAAGAGTCAATAACTGCAAGGTTTCAGAGAGAATATCACAAACATGCAGACTGAGTTTATGGACGGTGTTTATCAGCAACCGGTGCCATTAAAGCCCTCCAAGTCAGGGATGTTACCCTCTAAATTTTTTAATAGTGGAAATAGTTCAAAGTCAATTTTCATTTCAAAATGCGAATCATTCTGCCCATCAAATCTTTGAATATGAAATACAAGTTAACTTTTATCTATCTCAGAAAGTGTTTTGTCCTGAAAAAATTCAATTTCTTTGAATTTTTAAATCAACTGTATATATCATGTTCAATTGTGAAATTTTCCCTAAGTGCAATAAAGAAATTACTCTTTCCTATTCAGCTAGAAAAATGAATATGATTTAAATATCAACAATGGATAATCTAGAAGAACAAACGAAGAATAAAAAAGAACAATCAAAATATTGATTGATGTGTTGAAAATAGAGAAAATGAATATCAGGATCCCCTCTTAGTAAATGCTTGAAATGACCACCGTTTACTACTTGACAACGGCCAAATATAGAAAGAAATTTTAGTGGAATATTTTGTATTTCCGTTTTTATGCGGCACATCAAATCTTCAATATTTCTTGTGTATTAAAGAAATTGTCGGCCAGTCCATTCTCCTGAAACATAAAATCGAAAGCATTTTCAGTATTTCTTACGTAGTGGGGCAGGGCTCCATCTTGTTGAAACCAAACATCTGGACTATCGGAATTATTTCGATCAGGATAATGTCTGACTAATGCTGGCTATATTCAAATCGCATAAAATTCTAATAGGTTTGACCCATGGATTCTTTTAAAAGAAAGATGGTCAGATCATTCTGTCTTTTAATATGCGGATACGCGGACGATATATACAATCCTCTTCCCCCTGGCAACTTCCACCTCACATTTTTTGATAGGGAAAGGGGGCCGTAAAAAGATGGTTCCATTCTCTATACGACCTGGTAATTACACTTTCCACAAAAATTGTCGCATCACCCTACTTTTACGACAATACTATATAAACTTTTAGGTTGGTCATTCAAGAGTCGCTTGGTAACTTTCAGAAGTGTAACATAAGAAGATATCATTCAAAAGAGATGAATTTATGATGGAAAATATCAATAATTTTCGAGTTAATGAAAAATTAAAAAATCCTACCATTTTCAAACATTTGCGAAGAGACCAATCAACTAGCATAGAATGGTTACTAATCATTTTCAAAATCGAGTGGTTCCTCCCCGGGCCGTAATTACTGCCAGTGTACGTCTCGGAAGCTCCTAAAACAAATTTTGGATGTACTCTTGAGTCACTGAGTTCCAAATTTCAGGAAGCAGGTTTTCTAGTTGTTGGAGTGTTCTACAAGGCATTCTACGTTCCTGAATTTGCCACCCCATGTTGTCCCAAACATGTTCTATGGGATACAAGTCGGGACTTCTGGCTGGCCATCTTAAAATATCAATTTCCGCATTTCGCAGAAATTCTGTAACTACTCTAGCTGCATGAGGCCGAGCATTATCATGCATATAAATGACGTTTTCGCCAATCATCGGGTTAAGGATATCTGCGATGTATCTGGCCGCTGTCATTCTTCCATTATTCACTAGGACTAACTCAGTTCGACCATGGAAAGAAATGCCTCCCCACACCATTACTGAGCCCCCTCTGAAGTTTTCGGTTTGCCGGATATTGCATTGCTGATACCATTCCCCAGGTCGTCTGTATACAGGCATGTGTTTATCATTTGATACTAGACAGAATCTGTACTCGTCGGAAAAGAGAACATTCGACCACTCTGGAATACCCCAATTCGCATGTTCTCTCGCAAACTGAAGTCTTGCAACTTCATGCTTTCTGGTGAGACGCGGGCCGGTAGAAGCCACCCTTGACCTGATATCGTCTTCTCTGAGCCTATTCCTAACAGTTTGCAATGAAATATGCACATTTCTGGAAAGTGCAAGTTCATTTTGTACCATTCTAGCCGTACAGTGCCGAACTCTTAGTGCAGTTAAACGAAGCCAACGATCATCAACTGATGTTGTTATCCGATTTCTTTCCTGTCCGGCCCTTCTTCCATATTCCCCTGTTTCGTGGTACCGATAAATTGCTCTTGAAATAGTGCATTGGTTAACATTCAACAAGTTAGCCACGTAACGTTGGCTTCGCCCCTCCACTAGAAGTGTTACAATTCTTACCACTTCATGATCACTCAAATAGCGTCCAGGATGTTCAGCAGCCATTACAATAAATTCAAAGATTCGAAAATCAACAAGAAACACAGAAAAGTTGCATTAATTAACGTGGAAACTGAAGAGAAATTGAATGAATACTGAGAGTCAAATAAACTCATTCTTGTTTCAGAGGTGTTTGAGATCATATGGAAACAAATGTTACTACATAGATAAGATTTTTTCCCTCCTATGTCCAAAAACATATGTTGACAAAGAAACTGCGATCGAGCTGCTTAATCGATTGTGGAATTCAGAATACCAGGTGATGCGACAATTTTTGTGGTGTGTGTATTACTTACTTTCTAAAAATTCGTGACGAATTGAAATCTAGAATTGTTTGGATAAATTCTAAGTTTTCATTAAAAAAGATCTGGGCAAAATTATTTTCCCAGATCTACTAGATTCAGTTCCTTTTGGTTATTCGTTAAAACATAGGCTTCAGTTGAGAATGGTGTACACACTCCAGGAATGCATTGAAATTGTGAATATATTTTTTAACAATAATAATTGTACTAGAGCAACGTTACTTCGAACCTTACTGTTCGTCAAAACTGATATACATTTTCCTCAACAAATAAAAAACTATCGGCATCACATTGTTCTCTTTTGACTGAACAAGAACGAGATTTTTCACCATAATAATCTCTAGTGAAATTTTCACAATCAAACTAGCCATTTTGTTACCAATCCTAAATTCTACTTAGTGAGAAAGGAGTTTTATAATAATTTATTATGCATCATATACTACCACTAAAAATGTAGATGTCAAATTTTCATATTTTTTCACCCTCTATACCTTACGACGTTAAATTACAGAAAAAAGACACTTAATGTTCAAATGTCATTCATATGTAAATGTAATATTGATCTAACAACCGTTCGAAATTAGTAATTAGTAGGAACAATTCTTTTGAATATTTTCAATGAAATAAAACTAAAGTATTTAGATTTTCACTATATTAATAAAACTATGACCGGTTTCACGACGCTGTGGCTTCATCAGATAGATACAAACTAATGAACAGAGTTAATCCTTATATATTAATCTTATTTCCTACTTAATATTACAATAGGTACAAGAGGTATGTTGGAAAACCCATCGGAGTTGCTTACTTTATGAATTGAAAAGATTGAGTAAAGGAGAAGGATTTAGATCTAATTGACTATTAAGTAACCTACCTGAATTCTTTTCTTTGTTGATCTCTAAAATTTCCAATAGATTGTGTTTTTGTCTGTTATTTTCATTGTGAATATAGTGAAAATCTAAATACTTTAGTTTTATTTCATTGAAAATATGTATATCGATTTTCATCAAGTAACGACCTCCCCAATCAAATTATTCTTTTGAAGTTTATAATTGAGTATTTAATCAATGGCAAAGAGTACGCTTATTCTAGAACATTTTAGTCATACTATGTGTATTATCAGACATTATCTTGGACTGGTTCAAGCAAGGATAATGAAGGGCTCGACTGTAGCAGTACCAGATGGTCTTCATTCTGCGATGGAGAAGACAACGGGAAACCACTCCATTATAACTCCCTAGTACAATAAGCATGGCAGTTACAAATCAACAAATGGGCCTTAGTCCCCGGCAGGCCTTAGATGGTCAAAGGCTGCTAAGAATCCCCGGGTTAGCTATGTGAATCTGTACGTGGAATACCAGAACAATGTATCGAGCGGGTAAAATAGACAACGCGATACAGGAGATGAATAGGTTAAACATCGACATAATGGGAATAAGCGAGATGAGATGGCCTGGTTCCGGACATTACACAATTAGTGAACACCAAGTATATTTCTCTGGAAATAGCAGCGGACAACATCAAAATGGAGTAGGTCTCATAATTAATAGTAGGTTTCATCAATCAGTGGATAATTTTGTTCCCATTTCGGAGAGAATACTTCTGCTTCAACTAAACACCAAGCCGGTACAAATTAATATCATGCAGGTATATGCACCTACGGCAGATAAATGCGATGATGAAGCAGAAAGTTTTTACCATGACCTCCGACAGACAATCAGGAAACTAAACAGGAAAGACATCACAATAATCATGGGCGACTTCAACGCCAAACTGGGAAAGGGAAGCGGTAACGAATTTGTTGGATCACACGGGCTTGGCATACGAAACGAGAGAGGTGAAATGTTGAATACGTTTGCAATGGAAAAACAAATGGTGATACTCAATACATTTTTTAAACTACCGGCCCGCCGTTTATACACCTGGAAATCACCTGCGGATAGACCGGACCACATAATAAGAAATCAGATAGATTTTATGCTGGTCAGTAAGCGGTACAGAAACATTTTCACTGCAGTGAAGACTTACCCCGGCGCTGATATTCAGTCAGATCACGTTCCGCTGGTCGGCACAGCTAAATTAAAGCTGAAAAAGATCATAAAGAAAAACAACATCCCCAAATCGACAAAATAAAACTAAAGAACCCAGCCATAAAGGAACAAGTGAAACAACACATGTCTGGAAAATTAAAAGTCAAAGACACTACTGTGGACGTCGATGCTGAAGTTGATACACTGAAATTAGTTGTGAAGTCTGCAAGTGACACTATTCTTAAGCCTGATAAAACAGGAAAAGAAACGATGGATGACTGATGGAATCCTAAGTCTGATGGAAGAACGCCGGAAAGTAAAAGACAAAGATCAGGATAAATACAAAGATATTCAAAAAAGGATCCGGAAAGAGATAAGAGAAGCTAAGGAAACATGGGCTCGAGAAAAATGTTTAGAAATAGAAGATCTGGAAAAAAGACATGATAGTTTCAACATGCATCGTAAAGTCAAAGAATTAAGTGGCCTATACAAAACACCTATGGTTGGCCGTCTGCTGGATGAAGACAACAACACCATCATAGATAGAGACGAGAGAATTAATACCTGGAAGAAATATATCAGCACTCTGTTCCAAGATGAGAGAAATAACGAACCAGTAATCAACGCTGACGCGGGTCCACCCATCACCTCTGACGAAGTGCACAAGTCCATTGAACAGATGAAGGATGGAAAGGCTCCAGGACCAGATGACCTTCCTGCCGAGTTCCTGAAATTGCTGGACGGAGACGGAATAAAATGGCTGACAAATATATTTAACCATATTTACGACACCGGAGATATTCCTCGAGACTGGCTAAAGTCCACATTTATTCCAATACCTAAAAAAGCCAGTGCAAAACAATGCGAAGACTATAGACTAATCAGCCTCATGAGCTACCTACTCAAATTATTTCTGAAGATAATTCACAAACGTATATATAATAAATGCGAGGAACATATATCAGACACACAATTCGGATTTAGAAATGCACTAGGAACTAGAGAGGCTTTATTTGCTATTCAGGTCCTATTCCAGCGATGCAGGGATGTTGGTTGTGATGTATACGTCTGTCTTGTAGACTACCAAAAAGCCTTCGATAGGGTCCAGCACAATAAAATGATAGAGGTTTTAAGAACAATCGGCATCGACGAGAAAGATTTGCGTCTTATAATAAATCTGTATTGGCATCAAACAGCAAATATTAGAGTCGATGGTGATTACTCAGAAGATGTAAATATAAGACGCGGTGTTAGACAGGGCTGTGTCTTATCCCCCACTTTGTTCAACCTGTACTCAGAACACATATTTAACACAGCACTGGAAAATGTGGATGCTGGAGTGTTGGTTAATGGACAGAGATTGAACAATATACGTTACGCGGACGATACTGTTATGTTCGCTGATTCTCTCGAAGGTCTTCAAGAATTGATGAATCGTGTCTTTGAAGCTAGCTCTGAGTACGGATTGTCTCTTAACATCAAGAAGACCAAATTCATGGTAATTAGCAAACAAAATACACCTCCTGACCAACTAGTAATTAATAATCAACAAATTGAAAGAGTAACTAATTACACATATTTGGGCACTACGATTAATGAGCAATGGGATCACTCTGTGGAAATAAAATGCCGCATAGAAAAAGCAAGAGCCACTTTCGTTAAAATGGGAAACCTATTTAAGAGTAGAGATCTTAATATACATACCAAACTAAGACTACTCAAATGTTATGTCTGGTCTGTGCTTCTATACGGTGCCGAGTCCTGGACCCTGACGGAAGCATCTACAAAAAAACTTGAAGCCTTTGAGATGTGGCTATACAGACGAATTCTTAGAATTTCCTGGGTGGATCGTGTTTCCAACAAAAGAGTCTTAGAAACACTACAAAAAGAGACCGAAATAATGAACATCGTTAAACAACGCAAATTAGAATATTTCGGACACATAATGAGGAATCAAAAAAGATATGGTCTGCTCCAGTTAATACTGCAGGGAAAGGTTTTAGGCAAGAGAGGGCCTGGAAGGCGCAGAATCTCCTGGATGAAAAACCTCAGAACTTGGTTTTCTATGTCTACAAGAGGGCTGTTTAGAACAGCAGTCAACAAAGTACAAATTGCTTTGCTTATCGCCAACATCCGGAACGGATAGGCACGCTCAGAAGAAGAAGATGTGTATTACATTACAAATGACAATTTAATTTACTTTATTAGAATGTTCTCACTTAAACGTTATATTCAAGCTGCGAAATTGATAAGATAGTTGATGGAAATTGGCTTTGTAGATATAGCATAAGGGAGTTGGCTATTCCCAAATCAAATTAGTTCTCTTGTGATAAGCATGTACGCAAAGAAAAATAATTCTACTTATTCGTTCATGTCGAATAAGAGTTAACATTTATTACAAATTGCTGATAAAGAAAGGAGTTTTCATGGCTTATCAGTTGATAATGATATTAATTAATTTTCCTATTAATACAACTTCTATTCAAAAATTGAACTGAAGTAGGTAATCATCTTGTAGTTTTAGAAATTCTCTAGTCTCTAGCAGATACTTCCTTATTCGTCGGAATTTCATTACAGGATTCATTTGCTTTTCTCATGCTTCTCTTATTATTGATGATTTAATTCAATTTAAGTTCTAATTTTTATCGAACAATATTGCCAGAGAGTTGAAATTTCAAAATGACTATGAGTCACTGTGAATGATTTTTTTTGATTGGGATAAGATGTATTAGTTTCAGTTTAGAATTGAATTAGGTATTTCAGGAAGTGATATTCAGTTAAAAGTCGAGATGGGAACCCTGAGGAAAACATTGTGAGTTTCAGTTCTGTTTATATACGGATTCATCTTTTGTTCAAATGATCGAAGTTTCATCAGACCAATTAGTTCATAGCGAACTTCGATTTACATATTTTATGGAAAACAAGTTGATTAAAATATTATGATTATCATTTGTCACTTTCAATTATAATATATACTTCGAATATATCTGAATTTAATTAATTTGGTATAAGATTTTGTGTTTAAAAGTAGAATATTAATGGGTGGTGAAAGCGTATATTTGAGAAACTTCCTAGTTATTTTATCTCATTATTTCAAAATTTAGGCAGCATATATGTTAAAAATTTGGTATGAGGCAAGACTTTCACGAATTGAAATAAATTTTCACTCATTCATAGGGAAGATTACATATTTTTCACCTATTTATTATTGAATTTTCAACTGAAAGGTAATGCGGATGGTTCAATGAAGATGATTGTTGGAATCTCCATGTTCATTTCATAATTCCAAAACTGGAAGATGTTCGCAGACGCACATACTCCGTGCACGCGCATACACAAATTCACAGCTATCCAGTAAGGCTCAGAGATAGTGATAATGCTCATGTACAAACTGGTATAAGAAAGAACATATCACACTCGTGAAGTTGGAGTATAAATACTATAATATGAGGTCGCATTGGTAACTCAGGTAAGAATGAATGAAGTGGTGCTATTATTCATGTCATATCAACAAGTTTTTAACATTTTGCATAACCATTTGCACTATCGGCAAGATGGGTGAGGCGTTTGTTGGCAATTGATCAAAAGAGTGAAAATTTCCCAATCTAAACGCAGATGAGTTTCTGCGTCATTTTATCATGGAAGATTTAAACATGGGTTAATTTCTACATGCCTATAATGAAACCGCAATCTAAACAATGGGTACAGGCCGATAGCAGGGCACCCAGAAAAGCCAAGGTAGTTCCATCAGCCGGCATGGTGAGGGCCATCGTCTTCTTGAACGCACAAGACATTACTCTTCAAAAAGCAAAGAGAATAAATGGAGAGTACTACGCATTTCAACAGGTTTGGTAGTCATCTCTCAAACAGAGGAATGTTTCGATAACCTTGAGAAAGATTGCAAAAAAGAAGGCATCAAAAACCTCCAGCATCGCCTAAGCAAGTGTGTAACCCCAAAAGGAGATTATGTTGAAAAATAAATGACACCTAGGTTATCAATTCACGACCATATGTTTTCACAACTCACGGTCCACTTCTGAACCTTTTATGAATGAATGTTTTCTGAATGAAGACATTGAGTTATCTTCTTCTTCTTGATGCCTTATCCGGTACGGACGTTGGCGATTAACATAGCTATTCGTATCTTGTTAGCTGCACTTCTGAAGAGCTGTATGGTAGTGAGCCCGTACCACTGACCCAAATTATGCAGCCAGGAATTTCTTCATCTACCAGGGCCTCTCTTGCTGTCCTTTTTACCCTGCATGATAAGCTGGAGGAGCCGATATGTGTCCAAAGTACTCCATTTTAGGTTTTTTCACGGTAAATAAGATTTCTCTCTGTTTATCAAGCCTACGGAGGACCTCCTCGTTGGTAATGTGGTCCGTCCATGATATGCGTCGAATGCGGCGGTAGACCCACAGCTCTAATGCCTTCAGTTTTTTCATTAGTCTTTCCATCATCGTCCATGCTTCTACAACATGCAATAGTATTGAGAATATGTAGCGTTTTGCCAGTCTGTATTTTAAATTGATAGATAGATCTCTACTGGTGAATAATGGTTTCATGTTGTTGAATGCTGTTCTTGCTTTCTCAATTCTTGTTTTTATCTCCATGGACTGATCCCAATCTGAACTTACGAAAGATCCGAGATGGCAGTACTTGTTGACCTGTTCCACTGGTTTTGTGCCTATTATCAGTTGTTCCCATTGTTGTGGTCGTTTACTAACACGCATCCACTTGGTTTTCTCAACGTTGAGCTTCAAGCCATACTGTTCACTAACGACTCGCACTCTCTCCACTAGTTGCTGCAATTCGTTAACGTCGCTGGCAAGTATAACTGTATCATCAGCGTATCTGATGTTGATCAGTTCTCCATTCATCTTTATACCTGCCTCTACCTCGTACAGCGCTTCCTTGAAGATTTCTTCCGTGTATATGTTGAAGAGTAGAGGGGATAAAATGCAACCCTGACGTACGCCATTCTTTATTTCGATATCATCCGTGAAGCTATTGTCTACTTTGACCCGACAGGTCTGCCCCCAGTAGACATTAGTTATTACTCTTACGTCTTTATTGTCAAGACCTGCTTTTTGTAGGATGGATACGAGTCGTTCATGGTTGACGCTATCGAATGCCTTAGCAAAGTCGACAAAGCAGGTATATATCTTTATTTGTGTCTCTGCAACGCTGGGTTAAAACCTGCAGAGCAAAAATAGCATCTCTTGTGCCCAGAGCATTACGGAATCCAAATTGCGATTCACTGACCTCTAGATCGCACTTTGTGTAGATTCTGTTCTGGATCACTTTTGTAAATGTCTTAGTCAAGTTGGTAATTAGACTTATTAGGCGGTATTGGTCGCAGGATTTTGCATTTGGTTTCTTTGGAATGGGAATAAATGTCGAGTGCATCCAATTTTCCGGTATTACTCCAGTATCATAGATATTGTTAAATAATTTTACTAAAATATCAAGAAATCTTGGGTCGGATTCACACATAACTTTAAGGATCTCGATATGTACACCATCGGGGCCTGGGGATTTATTATCTTTCATGCCAAAGACCGCTTGAGTTATATTTAAACAAAATAGAATCGAAATCTCTACATGCTCATAACTACCGTCCTGATAAAATCGAGAAAAAAAAATACTAAATAACTTCCGTAAAAGCAGGTAAAAGCGGATTGAGTCGGTTGAAACAGGTGCGCAGACGCTCTATGGCCATACTCGTTCATTACTTGTTTCGTCTATAGTTTGTCGCGATAAAGCGAGAGGCGAGAAACTATACAATGCCAAATTACTTTAACCTACTCGACATTGCGCGAAATATTTTATGATTTCTTTCTTAAATATATCTTTTGCATTTATAATAATAATTCGGATTATTTTATAAGTCGTTGCCCATTATGAATTCGTCGTTCTATTTCGCACGCTTAATGGAAGTTTTAATGAAAATGCTGAAACACTAATGTTTCACTTCGTACCAAGGATCTTGAATACACATTTTCATGTTTTCCATTAAAAATTGAGCGAGTCTCATATAAAAGTTCCTGATTTTCATATTGAGCTTGTTTATTAGTCTCGTACTTTCAATTCAAGGAATTTGCATACAAATTTTGATCACCTTTGTGTCCTGGTGGTCAGGTCCTTCGTCAAAATCATTTAACCTGCGGTGCGAAATCGATTCTTTCTAGCAAGAGAATAAGAAAAACTGATTAACTCAATATCGAAACGGATTCAGTAATCAGTATTTGGTTTTGAATTGTATATTTTCAGTTTCAGCTGTGAATTTGTTCTAAACATTGTTGTGAATTGGCGCAATAGGAGCTGGAAATTACGCTTAACATTAAATTTGACTGAAACATTTCCAGAGCATCCCACAAGGTTCACAACTTTTTCTTTATTCTCAACACTTGAGAGGAGGCGATGCCTGTCATGCTACAGCTGAGGCCGCCGAAGATGATTTAATGTATTGTATTCACTCGCTTCTTGAAGAGAGTCAAATTGTAAACAAACGAATTTTTATAGAGAGAGGTACGTGGTGTTGCTAGATAGACCGTCCGCTGATAAGAGTTTTGCGAAAACCTTGGTTCTTCTTTGGAACTGAATTTTTTCTGGAACCGAGCTTTTCAGTTCTTCAGAGCATTCACTAAGGAAGTTTCTATAAAAAGAGGAAGATCAGCAATCTGCTGCCTTTGAGCGAGAGGCTGATCTCCAGATAGTCGATGGGGTATAATACTCTCTTCCGGACACTATCCAATAGATGTAATGAACATGTGGGTGCGGAGTCTCACACAGAGGAATAGTATCCCAAACCTGTGCTTTGTATAAAAACATCAACTGTGATGGCTAAGTACTGCTTAGCCCTGAAAAAAACTTGAGTTTAGCAGAAGCAGATTTGACAATAGCTGATACATGGTCATGCCAGCAAACTCCGGTGTTGAATGTGATGCCGAGTAAATGCATACTCGTTTCTAAGGAAATATGATGTCCTTGCCTGATTGAAGGAGGTTCTCCAGCAGTGACTATTCTGGAGACGTTGTTGATTGCGTTTTGTTCGCTTCAAAATTGACCAAGTTCAACCGGCCCACTCAGATATCTTCTCCAAGTCTGAATTGAGTGGTATGCTCTGTTGGTTTTTGTGACGGTGTGACTCCTCAGCAGATAAACAACGCTAACTAAAAAATAAGAATACAGGCTTCCGCAAACCCAAATATTCTGTTTGTGGAGTGGAGTAAATCATTAATCTGCAAGAGACATAAAAGAGTTGGCTAGAGTTTGGAGCCTAGGGTTACTCCTGCATTAACCTGAAAATATTGACTCGTTACACCATCAACTACACCCTGAATCAATCTACTGATGAGAAAGCTACTAATACAAACACGCAATATTTCGGAAAGTCCATATGCGATTAGTTTATTCATGAAGGCTGTGTGTCAAACCCTGCCGAAGACCTTTGTGATACAAGGAGCTTGATTCGCCATTCTTCTCGATTGTTGATGTCCACAAATGCTAAACGTATGCAAGGAGATCATCAGTTGATCTTTGTCTACGGAAACCGTATTGTCGATCCCTAATGATACCTCGAGATATTTTATGAGCTCATAGTTTATCAGTGTTTCCATGACATTCGACTTCTTCCCTTTATTTGGAATCGGTTGTACTCTCGCAACTTTCCAACGCTCCGGAAACGTCTGACCCTCATACGAAATCTGGAACAGATGATAACGAACAGGTGCTAACTATGGAGCACATCTCTTCAAAACAGTTGATGGTATCCCATAACGACCCACTGCTTTCTTATAGTTCAGTTGCTGAAAAATGCGCCTTAGCGTACGCACTCTGAGCTTTACTTCAGACATACTCGATTGAACAGAGTGTGGTATGTATATGTTCATGCCTGCGAGAATAATTTCAGTGGCGGATTCAGTGCAGATATTTGTAGCAGGATGTGAAAAACAGACATCATTAAAAGGAAGAGATGCAGCTCTTCTCAGCTGGCTCGGTTGTATTGCTATATCTTCCTGGAAGGATCTTTATTGCGTAGATGTACGAAGTTGAAGCTGTGGTCGGACTTGCCTAAGGGTGCTGAAACCTGTAAACGAAAATCATCTGGATCTGAAACAAGAAAAAGGTCGAGACTATTGAGAAAATCGCATATTTTGTCAGAAATTCTTGTCGACTCATCGACGAGTTGCGACTGATCGCAAAGGCCTCCGCTTGCCTTACAGCTTCGTTGGGTCCTATTTGAGTGTTGGTGCCAGTTGATGTTGTGGACGTTGAAGGCTCCTGTTATGATCACGTCAGCTGACTGGTGCTGTATTTGGATCATGTCTACCTTGTCACCTAGATACTGAAGTAATCCTGGGGTAGTTACTGCTATATCTATCTTAGCTTTGACTGGACTAACCAATATTTTATTGAATCGAAAAAGCAAGCACAGTTTAAATGGCTCAATTTTTTATATTAGTATAACCGTTTTTCGCTTAGTTTTTTCATGTTTATATTTTTACCAAATGCATTTTGTACCGAAATATTTTCAACCGATAAGAGTCATTCGGGTATCTCTGGGATTTTTCTCGTATTTTGGTGTAATGGAGTACCATTCTCTAATGTGATAATGATTTTTTAATTTGATACAGGGTGACAGGTTGAGACCGCCGAACTTCCCACCCATAAGAGAGTTAAAAGACTTGTGCGACGGCGTGGGATTAGCCGCCCTCGTATCGTACTACTGCCCCGACGAACTGCCCTGGACCGAGCTGAGGGTATCCTACGTGCCCACAGTGCAGGAAAGCCTATACAACGTCAGTCTTCTTCAGAATTTCTGCGTTAGATGTCTGCCTAGTTCAATTTTTCATCTCAGTCCAGAGGACATCACGTACATGAGAGAGTAAGTTAAACGTGAATTCGTTTTATGTTGACCATTTATTCATTACTATAATCAGCATTGTTGAACTGAACTTTATTCAGTTTTACCTTTAGGATACCAGTTATGTGTCGGGAAGGAATATAGCTATGTCAACTTCTCGTACTAATTAAGCAAATCACTATAAAAACTGGATAAATTGTGACTACATTCGGTATAACAATAAAATTTCATGAGTTTGTGTGTGAAAATAATGAATTATTTCAATAAATTATTCGTGAAAGCAAACAAATGCAAATTATTCAAGTAATTTCGTAATGTGCTAGATAAGCTACTATTTAAAAATTTAAAGTTTTAAGTGCACCGTTTACACATTATAGCCCGGTGAGATTGCTAGGTCATTAAATGATTTACAGTTTTTAATGTTGATACTGGTTGGTAACTAATTTATAAAAAAAGGGTTGTTGAATAGGTGCAACCTTAGATGTTAACCAAATTAACTGATTTGGTTTCAGATCGAACATGTTTTGTCGGTGAAAAGACTCCTTAGTGACTTGGCATTTATTGTATTGTGGATGATTTCTTTTCTCTTTTCATAGGTTTCATTTTTAATAAGGTAAAAAACACCATAAAACTAGGTACCTGAAATGAGTTTTAACAGTTCAAGCACAACTCAGATAAGTACAAATAGTGTGTGTGCCTCGAAATTGTTCCAACCATCAAATACATACAAATTGTTTGCTCTAAAACCTAGAGTTTCCTCGAGCACAGACTACGAGCGCTGTCATTTTGTTATTAATATAGTGAAAAGCATATTATTTCACTACACACTCATTATATTGGTGAAGAATCATGAATTTAACAATTGCAAAAAACATTACTAACGAAAACGGCACTTAAATTCAAGTGTTTATTAATAGGCTGAACATTGAAATTGAACGAAGATGACGAAAATTGATTGTACGCTGATCAGTGGCGTACTGCAAAAGAAGACATGGCTCCGAAAAAGAAAACACCTTGTAGATTCTAGTTGAAATTTAGGACGTGTAATGATGGAGGCTGTAAAAAATAGCTTGCATTCCAAATTTGGGCTGAATATCTCAAAAACTGCAGGAATTTTGAAAAAAAAACATTTTATCCGGAAATTTCATCACCCTGTAGCTCCGTAACGAAGCTTCTGCGGGCCTATGTTTATATGAACTTTTTTTCTTAAAATTACACGTAGATTTACCTCCTCAAGTTGTGACATACTATTATGTAACACCCTGTATTATATCTGAGGGACTTATTTGAAGAGAACTACATTGATATTGTTGAATTCATACAATTTTTTGATTGAAAATTATTTACATGAAATCATCAAGGAATCATTCTAAAAGGAAACACAGCTCCTATACAAGTATGTAGTAGAAGTGAGCCACTAGATAATTTGTAGAATAATATCAATAGACGAATTTGCTAAAATTACTTTTGTCAATCGACCTATAATCAATAGTAAAATATTCCTAATATTCATAAAATAGAGTTCTAATCGAAAATTGTGTTCTTTGAAGAGTTGTTATTACTGACTGAATTTAGTTCCATTAGGGAATGCGATAATTATAATTATATACAGGGTGCTTCAACGAAAACTAAACAAAGGCTATATCTACCAAGATATTCATTTCTGATCAAAACGCAAAAACATGTCAATTTTTGTTTTAAGGGGGACATCTTTTGGGGTACAAAACTTGCCTGAAATATCAACCCCCTAAGCGGAGGTTGCAATCCTTGGAACATTTTGAATAGGGAAGATCGGTCGAGTGATGACTCAAAAGAAAGGTGGTATCTTTGTCTACATCGCCTTGAACGAATTTCCATTTTTAATTGAAAATTGTAAAAGATACAGGGTGAGCAACTGAAAGATAGGGAAGACTATTTCCCTGAGACTATTCAAGTTTCAGTGAAGTAAAATGGAACAGATCCATGCTGATCAATGGCAGTCATCATCAAGTACCATCCTCATCTCGAATTTCAACCCCTAGAGCAAGGGTGACCACCCTTGAAAATTTGGAAGAGGGCAGGCGGGTCGAGTGATACCTCGAAAGAAAGGTATTATCTTTGTCTGCGTGAACGAGTTTTCATTTTTGATTGAAAACTGTAGAAGATACATAGTGAGCTACTGAAAAATAGAGGAGACTATCTATTGCCCTGAGCTATTCAAGTATTAGTACAAAAAAAATCGAACAGATTCATTCCAGATCAAAGGCTGTCATCTTCCGAAACACCATTCACATCTCAAATTTCAAACCCTACAGCAGGGGTGACCACCCTGTGTTATTTTTAAAGCAGAAGATAGGTCCAGTTATAACCTTCTGAGAACGGATTTTTGTTTGTCTCCACAATGGTGTGCAAGTTTTCGTTCTCCATCAAAATTATTGGGTGAGCAGCTGAAACATTAGAAGGATTATGAATTTCGGAAGACAACGATAAAACTATCAGTCATAGTAACTCCATTGATCTTTGAACATTCGGTGTACGATATGCGAGCAATGCATCTAGAGTTGGGTTCACATGTACATGCGTTTTTATCAGTTGACTGAAAGGAAACTTTGTTTTCACAGGTGATACTGTATGATCATCGTCCTCTTGTGAAATGGCTCTTATTTGACGATACGAATCAACACTACGAATCAGGAACGCAGATGTTACAATGATCAGATCTTTTCAACAAAAAAATTGATTCTCAATGTTTTCTTACTTTTTGTATTCAATTTCATCATCCCAATTTTATTCCACATTAGTTGTGAAAATTCTGTTGCATTCATCACAATAGTTTCTCTTCTATTCGAAATTTAGTTTTCATAAAATCGTCATGGTTTACTCGATAGCTGAGAGGGTTGAAATGATTGAACTATTTTGCAGTTCTGATAGTTGCGCGAACAGAACAGCCAATATCTTCAAACAACGCCACGAAGGTGCTAAAGTGACTTCGAAGTATGTACTAGAATTAGTTGCCAAATTTCGTAAAACTGGATCGGTGCAAAATAAGAAGCGCGTAATTGAGCGGCCAGTAAGAAATGAAGCTGTGGAAGTGGCGGTGCTTGGTCAAGCGGTGGTTGATCCTATCCTAAGCCTGCTGAAATTGGCAGATGTACCTAAGTGGTGTAAACCAAACAAGTATTTTCCGCATTCTGAAGGGGCATAAGTTTCATCTATATAAAATCAAATTAGTTCAAGAACTGAACGAAGATGATTTCGATCGAAGACTTCAATTCTGCGAGACCATAAGTGAGAGAGTCATGAACAAACCTCATTATTCATTTCACTTGTGTTTTTCGGACGAATGTACATTTTTTCTGAATGGAACCGTAAATCGCCATAATTGCCGTTATTGGGCAGGTTCTAAGCCGCAAATATTCCACGAAATTCACACTCAGCAGCCTCAAAAACTAAATGTTTTGGTTGGTATTTAAGGCGATCACCTCATTGAACCGTTTTTCATTCCTGGAAATCTTACCGGAGAGTTGTATTATCAACTATTTATCGACCCAGCAATAACGGAGATCATTGAGAATGACCCCCGCTATTCGGAGAACGAAGGTGTATTTCAGCAGGATGGAGCGCCCCCGCATTTTGCACAACAAGTTCTAGTATTTTTGGATGATCATTTTCCTGGTCGTAGGATTGGAAGGAGAGGCCCAACGGAATGGCCCCCACGATCTCCGGATCTCAGTCCATTAGACTTTTTCCTATGTTGCCACCTAAAAAGTATAATCTATAAAACTGAACCTGCTGATTTGAACGACCAGAGGCAGCGCATCATCAATGAGTGTAACCAAATCGCACCTGAAATTTTACAGAATGTCCGTGAACGTTTCACCCAAAATTTGTTTATGTGCATGGAAGTTGGTGGCCAACAATTCGAACATTTACGTTGAGTTTTAGTGACTTCCGTTCCGTTCATTTTATTGGGTAATAAAGTACAACTTCTACTCGTTAATTTTCTCCTTTCGTTTATTCCCCTCTTTATTTTCAGCCATTGTATTAGTTTTTTTATCTATTACATTTGACACCGGATGTCTCAAACGAGTAACTGTCTTTCAAAAGGTGTTTATTCAGTGAAAAATCAATCCCCTGTTTGATACTGGTCGAAGATAGATGGTATACCATGCATTGCATCTTCAAGTCACTTTTCCGTTTTGCATTCTCTAACTCCTATGGAACTCAATAAGAATAGAATTATTGCGTGCAGTCATGAAGGCAATCGAAATCCTTCACTTGAAAGGTATCACTGGATCGAAATATTACCCCTGCTCTTTGAAATTCGAGATGAGGGTGATTTCGGAAGATGACAGCTTTTGATCTGAAATGAATCTATTCCAGTTTTTCGTACTAATACTCCAATAGTCTTGGGGCGATAGTCTTCTCTATTTTTCAGTAGCTCACTCTGTATCTTCTACAGTCAATCAAAAATGAAAATTCTTTCACGCAGACAAAGATAATACCTTTCTCTCGAGTTATCACTCGACCCATCTCCCCTCTTCCAAATTTTCAAGGGTTGCTCCAGGGGTTGAAATTCGAGTTGAAGATGGTACTTGCTGATGACTGCCATAGATCAGCATGGATCTTTTCCATTTTTCTTCACTGAAACTTGAATAGTCTCAGGGAAATAGTCTTCCCTATCTTTCAGTTGCTCACCCTGTATCTTTTACAGTTTTCAATTAAAAATGGAAATTCGTTCAAGGCGATGTAGACAAAAATACCACCTTTCTTTTGAGTCATCACTCGACCCATCTTCTCTATTCAAAAAGTTCAAGGATTGCAACCCCCGCTTAGGGGTTTGATATTTCAGGCAAGTATTGTACCCCAAAAGATGTCCCCCTTGAAACAAAAATTGACATGTTCTTGCGTTTTGATCAGAAATGAATATCTTGGTAGATATAGCCTCTGTTTAATTTTCGTTGAAGCACCCTGTATGTGTGTACATTTATTGCTACTGTAAATATGTGGTGTGCTCCATCTACAAAACCTAAAAGCCGTACTCTTATTATGGAATTAATCCTAAACTTGCGGAAGATTCGTTTTTCTTCATGACTGATGATTTGAGAAATGAAATATAAAATTTAGAATATTCGAACTAAAAGTAGGAAATTAAATTTCTGTTTATAAAAATTAATATAATAGCTGGGACTAGAGTTTAGATGATTTCAATATCTTCTATCTTCCATTAGGCATGGATGATTGCAGTAGTTAAATAATAAACTTCGCATTACTTCTAAATAGTTGATTATACAAATAATTCGTATGTTTATGAATGAATCTTATTAGTTTTATTCAATACTTCAAATTGAATTTTCAAAATTAAAGTAAGATTGAATATTCAAACTGTAGAATTGAAAAATATTGTCACCTGAAATTTTCTATAGCTTATTGATGAAAAGTAGAAGTTTCTTTAAATTTAAATCCATCATAGAAATAGTCAATATTTTTTTTAAATAATGATGAAATTATTATATTTCAATGTTGAATAAGATAGATATTAAAGTTGTAGAACTCATTCATTTATTTATTCAAATGAAAAACAGTACGTCACGAAAAAAGTTGGAAGGATACTTGGATAATAGTTAACCTAACCTAACCTAATGTAAAATTTTGATAGTAGAAACACGATCGGAAGAAAGAACAATATGTAGAATTCATAAACATTTAAAACACATCAAGCGTCCTACGATGGCTCCATAAGCATGAGCTCATGAAAAGGAGAAGATACAGGTGAATTTTAATGCTCAAAATGATTTAATTTTTGAAATAAATTTCATGGAATTCGACAAATAAATTGTCATCTGTTTATTAGAATGATCTCTCCGAAGACTTCAAATCAATATCCATTTACCAAAATGATTTTTATTCAAGAAGTAAATTAATAATTTTAGATTTGTTTTTATCGTACTCAAACATCACGAATTGAAGAAAGCATCCTTGTTTGTTTACACTGCTTTAAACTCACATAATGTTAAATTTCAAATATCGGAACACATCTAATATTTTAGTTTCTACAAAAGAATAATTTCGATCCAACATCGGAATCGCAATCGCAACGGTATTATCTCAAAGGAAATTTAATATCAAAATTAGATCAAATAAACCAACGGTTTATAAAAAGAGTTATTTTAAATATATTCTAAATCACCCCAAACAAATTCATAAAAAAATCTTTAGTAGATTCTTGTAAATTAAATTCTATAGGATCTTCTCATAATTTTTTCTTGAAATAATGTGCTGATGATCACTAGCGCTTATGACTTGGTATTCAGAATAAATCTTGGAATGTACATCTCGAATTGATTCCTTTCATTTCAATCTCTAGGTGTTCGCTGGTATGTGACTAAATAAAACCTATTAGAATACGATTCGATTCTACGTGCATAATGAAGTAATTCATAAGACGTATTATTACAAGAATTGCTTTCTTTCCATCTAATATTAAATATACCTCGAGACGATGTAATTCTGCCCAATTACATTTTTAATGATGATGTTCATTCGAAGAGTAAGTTATTCAAATAGGCAGACGAAGAATATTCATCAAAGTCGAATGCTTTAATTTGTAAAAATCTTTTATTACATCTTCAGTGTAATCACCGGACATTCTTGCACATCGGTGTTAATTATTTTTTTGCAGGAAGGTAATACCGAGTTCAATTGCCATAAATTATGATTTCATTTTTATGGAGACTGCGATGACAATATTTATGTGATTTATGAAACGTTGAACTCTTCTCCTTGGATCATGGTTTTAGGTTAGATTAGATACATTATTAGATAGTACTCTCTGTTCTGAAATTTTAGTTTGAATTGTCACAAGGAATGCCAAAAGATTATTGAGCGAGAATTACCATTATTCCTAACTGCATATCAGATCGAATGTTGTATTAGAATATGTTTGATATAATCCAGCCAAATTATGCAAATCAGTTAGAAATGAATATTGCAGTCTTGAATATTTCCTTTAGTTTTGGGTTGTGTCAAAAGTTTCCGAGAGTTTGCAAGAACCTCGAAGGAGAGATTGTTTAAAAGCCCCTTTGAATTATATTTCAGGAGCTATGATTATACGTACAAAAATGGCCCTAAAAATGTTTGTCCTATAAGTTAATGTGTGTCAAAAACTCCCTAGATTGAAAAGGTGAGTTGGGAAGTTCTCTTTTCAGTTTTTCGATAATATTTTGGAAACTATGAGAGACCAATAAAATTAAAGCTAATAAAATTCTCTACAAAAATAATCCCTTGTATAGTTATACTAGAAATTGCAGTGCCCGAATATTGGGGATGATAAATTGGAATGCCAACTTAAATTGCATATATAAATCCTGATCAACACATTTCATTTTTACTACTCAGATCAAGCAATTTCATGAAAAGATTGTGAGTCGGGCCTATGAAATGAAGATTCTTCTTCCTGTTTCTTCGATTGATGTGAAGACTGCTATTGAGGGGAGGAATACTTTAGATAAGAGGGAATGAGATGTAAGCCTTCCTGTTCTCAAGTTTCCGAGATGGCACTAGTTTGCTGGATCGATTTCCCTTTTTTGGACATGCATATTTCGAAGCCTAAATCTCAATGTATCTCTCACCTTAATAAAAAAGTTACCAATCATATTACACAAATAACGATAGCCGATAAACGATTTGTATGCCATGCGATGGCCAAATCATTAGGGTGTTTCCCAAAATCTATGTCAAACTTTAAGAGTTGGTTCCTGAAGAAATTCTAAGACAAATTAGTGAGGACAGCATGGTCCGAATCTCTTCAAATGCGGAGATATTCTGCTTCAAAAATTTGATTCTCTGAAATCACAAGTTTCAACATAGGAGTACGATTTTGTGGTGTACCCATGATAGAATGAAGTACATATCTCGTTTCTGAACTGGTGAGCACAGTAGCTCGAAAACCGCTCGAAAGATTTCAATGAAATTTATACAGCTTTTTTCAAACTTGAAACACTAGTGCCTGATCGAAAGATTTTTTTCTTTCAATTTCAATTTTTTATAAACTATTAACTGGTGTTTTTTTCCCGAAAATCCGGAAAAAATTTTCTTAAGGCCGCCATTTTGAAAATTTGAAAAAAGAAGCCTTCGATTGGGCACTATTATCTATTATCTAAAACAATTTTTTTTGTCTGATTGATTTTAGATGAACCTCCAAGAATAAGTGATACCCACAGCTTCGGTTGGTCATGATAAATTATAATAGTTTGTAACAAAATTGTGCTTTCATAGATACTAATTGCGGTGGATTGATGTTTAAATGAAGAGATTATATATTCCAACATATTTTTCAATGAAACCGAAGATGTTTATTTCCGAAATAATACATTATCTATATTTTTCAGGTCAATGAAACTCAACGTTACTGTTTTTCTTGCCGATCTGTTCAACATGCTCGAGATTCAGACGCCAAATTGCGTGAAATATCCCGGTTCAGAAAAATTCAATGGTAAGTTCTCTAGAAAATTTCATTAGTCTATGTCTTACGCACTTTCGTGAACACTGACCTTCGCTTCTTTTTTTTTCTTCATTTATTTACTTCGCTTGTATCAATCGATTATTGTTTCGCTTTATATTCTTCGGTTTATATGCAAATTTTCCGACGTAAATGTTCCAGATAGATGGAAAGTTAGATAGCGCTAGTTTCTTAACTGACCCTTTCGACGCGGGGTCAGCGGCCAACCTATTGGTTTTTCGTGTTTAGCTCATCTGCATAAGTGTTGTAATAGTGTACGCAGCCAGTGTGAATATTGTCGCACTTTGAACGTGTTCGCTTTGATTGAATTCGTTTATGTACATACATGTTTTCTGTTCTTTATTTTTCTTTTGTCGCTTTTTGTGACCCTTTCATCATCATGTGGTGGTGGTTCTATATTGGTAAGGATTACTTGAAATCATATCGTATTCAATCCATCCCTAGATTAGGTCGAAAAGATGAAGAGTAAAATTTCAGAATGAAATAAAGAAATTAGGTTATGAATAATTGCCAATTTACTCTTTGAAATTACTATTTTTAATAAATTGAATAAAGAATATGCAAAGGTAGTATTGCTGTCCCTTACCATCTTGCTATCACCGAGTAAGCTGGTATGAACATGTAAGTTGTTACAAGTAATTGCACCGATCTGTTTTTCAATCAAAATATACATTTGTAATCATATTACAAGTACGATAATATAATAATGTTGCCTAAAGAAGGGTTCATGATTTACTCTTGCCTGACTACAAAATTAAAAATCAGAGTTTGATAAATAGGTTTGACAGGGAAAACGTTTGTGTGCTACTAAAACCTTCTATGTGAGAGAGTACGCCTGATCTTTTTACTAGAGACGGAGAATGATAGCACTTTTCTATTTAATGACATTATTTGTAGCAAGTTATTGTATATTTTTGAAAATAAATGTACGCGAAAAAAAAGAAATTTCTAGTAGAATGTTTAATAAAACTATTTTAGTTTTTTACCCAGTATCTTTGATTCTTTGATGGTTAGGGGATAGCCAATGAATGAACATTAAACCGTCTTCATTGGAAGCAGTAAAAAAGCAACATATTGTTATTGTGCGAAAAAGCTTCATTTGAAGACAATAATTTCAAGAAAAATTTTATTTCTAACATTGCAATAACTGATTTATAAAAATTATCAATATCAGATTCATTCCGTACTTTCTACCAATAATCCTTCATTATTTCAAATATTTAGTGACTTCTATAGTTGACTTTTCTTTCAAATCTTCCACCAACCCAATCCATTTCAATATAAAACACAACTACAACACAATACCTTATGGTTTACAATATTCCATAGCATGGAATACTTTGTTATTTACGATTAATTTTTCTGAGAAAATTAGGTGTTTCAAGTGTGGAGTAAATTATAGCTTCGTTATTACATCTTACAGAACTACGAGGTGTATAAATAGAGTAATGAGACTGATTTTTTCAAATCTTTTATTTAAAAATAATGACAATGCAGTGTTGTCTTCTTCAAAATAGTTCCATTGGAAAGCCACACAGTGCTGAAGACGGTTCTTCCGAGCATTATTGTATTGCTGGAACTCGGATACTGAAATATCATTCAGCTGGTCGGTTACAGCTGTTTGGATGTTTCCAAGTGTTTCCAAAATTAATTTTCCTGAGGTGATTTTTGATTACCGGGAAGAGGAAGAACTCACAAGGACTCTGGTGACTAAGTAGGCTGAGGAGCCACAGGAATGTTTTTACCGGCTAAAAACTCCATTAGTGAGATTGCAGTGTGACACTTTTCTTTTTGATGTTTCTTTGCACACGAAAGACTCTTTTTCGACGACTTTCAAGGACCATCTCGGTAAAACTGTTGATTAACCGTATGGCCTCGGAGCACAAACTTTTTGTCTTGGGAAAGGTTCTTCGAAACCATTTCTGCAAAAAAAATTTTCATCTCCAATTCGTTGGTCAAAATCTGATGAACGGAGGTGTGATTCAAATTAAACTGTTCCGCGATCTCTCTCACTGTCAACCGTCGATCTGAATGCACAAGATCCCAGATTCAATTCAATATCATTAGTATTTGCACTTGAAGGTCTTCCGCTTCGTGGTTCATCTTCAATCAATTCTCTTCCTTCTGGAAATGCTTTAAACCACCGGAAAACTTGGGCCCTCAACAACACATTTTCTCCATAGACCTCCGAAGTTTTGTTTCTGCTGCATTGTGTTCAAGTTTGAAGCTAAACGTTTTTGCACTCTGTTGCTTAAAATTGATGCCACTTATTTTTAGAACGCACAAGAAAAAACTATTTAACGAAAACTACCGCTACGGAGAAACAAATGACTGAAACGAGTTCACACTCGTGTATCACTTATGCACCTGACGCTGCCTAAAGACTCTCGTCTCACGCTTTGCCGGATCGTTACCAGTTTCATTACTATTTACAAACCTCGTAAATATTATTATGTATTTTTTCTAATTACAAATCGAATAATTTATTTCTAAATTTTTTTATGATGTTTGAAATTACTTACGGTATTATCAACAATTTCTACGATGTTAATTTTAATTTCGTTTCAAGATTTGCAATCGATGCACATCTATATTTTTCATCGTTTCAATTCTTTCGTCGATCTAATAGAAGGTGGCTTTTTTTTAGACTTTTTTTTTAACGATTAGCTGATCAAATTTATCAGCGCCGTCTTTGTTGTATTCCTTTCCAACGATGAATGCAATTGGATAAGACAAATATTTTATCTAATCAAATTGCAGGTTAATTATGTTTATCTACAATGAGGTAACATTTTATTGGATAAAGTATATGATGCTATCTGTTTATATATTAAATAACTTTTTCATGAACAAACAATATTTTATTTTATACTTAATCTATAGATCTGATATCTAGGTGATGTTCGGATTCAATACGGTATTCGATTTCAATTTATGAAGAGTGGTGTATCAATGGATTTGAATTAATAATGGTGCTTTGTTGTGAATGATAGTAGTTGTGCAAATGTAAATTGATGAAAATTTTCAGCTCTATTCGTCGGTTTCACGTAATTTTACACTTACTTTCAAAATTATTTTATTTGTGTTCCCGAAAAACAAGCAATTATATAGATAGTGAAATTTACAACGTGAGTTATTTTCCATATAAGATTCTTAAAATTTCAAATTTCTGGAACACTTAGCTAGCATTTAAATTCAGAATTTATGAAAGGCCATTCGAATTCCGAAAATCTAGTTGGCATTTCATAAAAAGCTTTTATTAGGACGTTTCCGAAATTTATTTACATTTCGTCCAATGTTATGTTTGCTTGGTAAATTGCTCCTATTTTATCATTTGTCTTTCGATCTCCGATTGTTCAAAGTGTACATATCATACGCTTCATATCTAAAATCATCTCGAAGTAAATATCGTATTCTTGAAATGAAATAACTTTTTAATTTTCTTTATATCTGCTATTCATCTGATTGCAAATCGATACTGTAGGAAAATGAATTTCAAATGAGACAATTAGAATCAAATAAAGAAAATTCTTCCATGTACCTTGTCCACTCTTTTTTGCCCATAACTAAAGAGAAGAATGAATTCTTAAACTGATGAATCAGAAAAATAAATTATGCAGAATAGTCGGACGAGGATAGAAGAAGATTTTGATATCGTGGCGAAGAAAATTGAAGAACGCAAATCTTTCAGCAAGGTTCTCTCTCAAGCTTGTATGCATTTTGCTATTTGCGAATTATAAAACTCAATTCATTGAATCGAGATAGAATGTGCCGTGAATAATATATTGCTTTTTCTTTTCGAAGTATCAAAAACCTCTATTATGTTTGAAATTCCAAGAAAAAACATTCGGAGATCATTAAGATGGAACTTCTGTATAAGAATGATGCCAACGTGCACGCTGTATCTCTCTTTTGCATGTAATCCTTTGTGATTTTTTCATGAAATCTTTATAATTTGGAATCATATGCAGCACTCTATATAAAAGCGGTAAAAAAAATTTCGAATACTTTCATTTTAAAATATTTCTCACATCATCTTACCAAAATGAATAACGTTTTTTTTTTGTTATAGATGACACATTTTTAGGATTATTGGCAAATAAATTTTTTGTTTCAAAATCCACTGCCATGATTGTAATAAGACAAAATGATTTCCCTTTTTTTTTCACCTGACTTAAAACGGATCTACAGAATAAAGCTAGACTCTCAAGTTCCTCTTCTGACGGCTTGAATTTCAATTTTTAATAGTTTTTATCATATTGCCTACTCAGTTAGATCATTATTTATGTTCGTTTTCGTTAATATTCGTTTTAGATTGTGTCATAAGTATTCGTGTTGTGATATATCTCTTTTGATAATGAAACATCAGTCGATGTTTGTGCATATAGAGTTTTTGAATTGTTGAAGACATCTTAACCAATTTATTTCAATAAATTTTATGTACTTTCAAGGCTTCCATATAAAGCCTTCTAGTCTTCTCTGATATAAAAGGTTGCAGCAAAAATTACATGTATTAGATATACAAACATAAAACTTCAATATGACTGACAAAAAGTAAGAAAAATAAATTTTAAATAAAAAGTTTTAAATCCATTTATATGTATATATAATAGAGCAAAATTTTCGAATTTATCATTTTGCATAACGTCTATATTAGAATAACCAAAATTCACAGCTATAGCACGTGTAGTTAGTTTAAAAAAGTAGAGTAGTTCTCAAATATAACATTGTTGATCTTCCGATGTAACTGTAGACAATTTCCCTCAACGTAACATGCACGGAGTCGTGCATAAGCGCAACTTACTGCAAACGGTGATGATACCCATCCCGGATCTGCGCAGTGGAATAGACGAGGCAGATAATTCAGCTTTTCAAGGTAAACGAAATAAATCAGGTTGTGTTCCTCATTTTCAGGGTGCACCCCAATTATATTTTTTATTATGGTTTGCATTTCATTTTTTCGTTTCACATCTTTTCGATACGTTAATTCATGTGGATTTTTTTATTTTGGGTATTTTTGTATTGCTCTATATCAATGTGTTTGACGAATGTAATGCATTATGGAACATTTAATTTTTCTGTCTTCTTAGTTGGAGTTATTTTATGAATTTAACAACATGTACATATTATTTTAAAGTGGATATTGCATAGAGGGCAATATGAAGTATGACCTTTTCCATTTCCTCATTGATCATAAATGATTTTATATATCTTCATTTTTGCATGCATTTTTCAACTCCATGGCAATAACTTATCTAAGTTTCCGGTTCCACCATCAATAATAATATCTTAAACTTTTCATTTATTTCTCTTCTAAGCATGATTTAATACCACCCTTATTTTTTCTTCAGTTGCATAACAGGTTTTACTCCTCGCCATCGACATTCGAATTTTCGGTCAGAAAATAATAATATTCGGTTTCAATTTATATTTAATCAAATAAAATGTTTGAATTTCATCATTGCAACATTAATTTGATTCTCAATTACGAAAAAAATTTTACAAATTTTAAAACAGTTTTTGGATTTAAACAAAATTTCGAAGCTTTAAAGGAATACCCTTATCCTCCATTTTCTTTAAATAGGTTTCATTGATAAAAGAAACTTTTTCCAAAAATATCATATTGCTTCATTTATTCAATATGAAACTCAACCTAATATCTTGTTACTCGTGCAATGTAGAAATTGAGACACTGCAATATATCTCCTGGAATGTTATCATTTTCGAGATAGTCCAATCAATAGGTGTAAGGGCCCCCTAATATTCTTAATAGAAAATAAAATATGATCGTATAGAAGAAAATATAGCTTTTTCTTCCAGTGGATCTCTTATGTCCTTCATAACCGTCAAAAATTAGTTTTAGTTATTTTCGCCATATTTCTTGCAAGTAAACCTTTTGTAACTCACTACTTGCAGTGAATGTAACCCAAGGTTGAACCAGAAAAGTACGCTTTTTGAAATTAGAAGAATGCGAAATTTTTTTGAAATATTTCAATTTCTGTTGTCTCATCTCAACATGTAATCTGGTGAAACAAATTGCACTATCAGGGTTAAAAAGAATTTTAACAATTCTATGCCAATATGATTTCGTAATATTCAAATTATTTTTTCGTTTACGTTTTCCTTCAATATTTCTTTCAATTTTCCTTTCTCGATAATAGCTGTTTCGATAATCAATCTCTACTGTTACAGGCGAATATTGTAAGATTATGAATAAAAATATCAATTTAATACCAAGAGATGCAGACTGAACCCTTCTTTTCCAAACATTCTAAAAATATGTATAGTGTGTGACACGAAATGAAACGCGATTTTAAACAAACGTCTAAGATCTGGTCAATTATCGACATTTTATTATTAAATGCTTCATTTCCAGCTATTTTTATTACTGTGATACAAAGTAATATCACTTTCGAATAATATTGATTAAGAATGCGAAGGAGCAAACCATAATATTCAATAAACCACCTCAACCTGAATAGCTACAGTCTCTTTCAAATGAAAATGGATTTAGGAAGGGATGAATTTAATTGCAGCACTATTTTTTTATCTGTTTTTTTTAGAAAGGTTTGAAGGAATTAATGTGTATATTATACAATTAACAAATTTTCTTTTGAATTTTAGAGCATATTGTTGCAGTTCTATATTCTGAATTTCATATTCAATGCATTATGTTTATTTTGCAAAAGGGTTAAATTATTAAGGTTCTCTATTTTATGACGAAATAACTTTTTTCGCTTTATAGTATTACTATACCAACGTTTGTATTATGATTTTTTTGCATTAATAGGTAGGAACCAATAAATAATATATTACAGTTTAGAGAATGTCTAATATTCATTTATCATTTATTTCATTTTAACCATAACTTTAATATCTGTAATAGATTCAGATTTACTCGGAAGACTTGAAATCTCATTCACTGAAAATGTTCTGCTCTTATTATAGCGCTTTTTGTCTGTTTATATAGTTTCGAGATCGGCTCCATCTCATGTACCCCTTAGGAAAACGAACTCTGTCCAGTCAGTCCACCATAGTATAAGTCAAATGAGTGAAGATAGCCTTAGGAGGGGATCGGAAGATTCTTTCGTTGTACACAGAGGCAGGAATATACCTACCCTCAGCAGTGTAGTCAATGATGAACCCCTTATTCCTGCCAGATTAAGAATGAACAAGGAAAAGCAGAACAACGATACCAAAGCTGATGAGAGGTGAGAATAATCGAGTAATCGTTATCAATATTTTGCTGTTTTTCGTTGTGATAGAACCTCTAGAAGAGGAGGGGGTTGTTTAATAGCTGTGAGAAAATGTTTTAAATGCGTTTAGTTAAACCTAAACTCTTTGCTGACTGAAGTTCCGTCAATAGAGGCGTTAGCATGTAGAATCAGATTGAAGTTGTCAGATTTGTATGCATTTTTATTTTATATCCCGTCTACGACTGCTGCAGACCGCTATGCTATAATATGTGAGTATTTATAATTATATGAAGAATTGTATGGCAAAAATATTTTAATTTTGGGTGATTTCAACTTGCCGAATCTCCATACTTCTACTTCGAGGTCGGAAGATATGGGCTCCAATAACTCTTTCTATGAATTGATGAAATTTTTTGAGTTGGATCAGTCGAATCACGTACTCAATACGAGTGATGGTATACTTGACCTCGTCTTAGTTCATTTGAGTTGTGGACCATGACTTTTCACCATTTGTGAAAAAGGACGGGTATCACCCTGCATTAATTTGTCACTTGGGTCTAGAACCGGAGGGGTCTGGAGGGCTCTCTCGGAATTCGAACTTTGGGGCCTTCAACTTTCGTAAAGTGAACATAAATAGGCTCTGCGGCGATTTAATGGTCGAAGATTTTAATGTACTAGATGAAATTGAAGATTTAGACCGCCGGGTTGACAATCTATACAAAAAGTTATATAACGTGATTCCAAAATCTGTTCCAGTTTATAAAAAGCAAACAAGGAGATATCCAACCTTGTACGATGGGGATACAATAGCAAATATCAAAGAAAAATATAGAATGCATAAAAAGTTCATAAAATCTAAAAATGATAACCCTTCATCGAATTGTACCGCGAGCTGCGTAGAATTGTCAAAGTGAAAATAAAGTGTGCATATAAAAAATATCTAAGCGAAATGGAGGACAGTTTTGAAAGGGAACCTAAAAAATTTTGGTCATTCATACGCAATAAAAGAAAAACGAATGAAATAGCAGGGTTAGTGTTTTATAACGGAGAAGAATCGGAGAATCCACAAAGCATCGTGCAGGCTTTCGCCGATCTTTTCGGTAGTGTATATGATGGCGATCGATTGAACGAAGAGTTCAGTATGAATGCCATTACAGAGAGGTTGAGTGATTGGGCTGTGGGTCTTTCAGGCTCTCTGATCATTCCAAGATTCACGGACCTGGATGTGATCAAAGCGACGAAAATATGAAAGCAAAGACAAATTTCGACGATGAGGGCATTCCGTGCTCTGTGGTGAAGGAAATTATTCATTTGCTGGCCACTCCCCTGAGTAAAATCTTCAATATGAGTACTCAAAAAGGGCAGTGCCCATCGCAATGGAAGACTGCGAAAATCTGTCCTATTTTCAAGAGCGGAGATAAGTCCAAAGTATCGAACTATCGTCCAGTTGCCCTTCTTAATTCGTTTTCTATAATATTTAAAACCCTTATCCGTGAGTCACTATCTTTTCAGCTTGAACATGTCATCTCAGATCGACAACATAGGTTTAGGGAGGGGCGGTCAACGATCACAAATCTCATTTGTTTCTCAGACTGTCACTGAGGTTTTGAATCGTGGCTGTCAAGTAGATGTGATACTCACCAACTTTTCCAAGGCATTCGATCGCCTGAACCATCTGATTCAGCTCAGAAAAATGTATCGCATTGGCTTTCCTCCGTTACTATTGTGGTTTTCTCATTCATATTTGACTGGCAGAAAACAGTATGTGTTATATAATGGATTCGAATCTAATGAATTTGAAGCCCGTTCTGGGGTTCCCCAAGGATCCGTTTTTTGGGTCCTTTGCTATTTACAATCTTTATAAATGATTTACTAGAAACCATTCAAATTGAGGGAGCCGCCTTCGCAGACGACTTCAAATTGTTTTCTGAATAGGTGCAGCCGAAAACTGCCTAAATGTTCAGCATGAATTGACTCGAGTTCGTGAGTGGTGTACAGAATATAGGCTGCCCTTGAACGTGTCCAAATGTAAGATTATGACCATCACACGCAGGCACTTTCCGATTCTTTGCCCATAATCAGTGGGTAATACTGAGCTGCAGCGAGCATCAAGCTGTAGGGATCTCGGGGTACTTCTCAACTCTGAGTGGACTTTTGGAGATTACGTTTTCGAAGTTGTTCTGGCGGCCAAACGAATGTTGGGCTTCATTTTATGAAATTCCAGAAGTTATCAAAATGATGAGACGCTCAAGGGACTACTACGCTTTCGTTCACTCAAGATTAGAGTATGGACCCTATGGTGTGGGATCCCCAACATGTTAAATATGTTTCTTTATTGGAGGTTGTCCAGAGGACTTTTCTGAAATTCGTTTCGTTCAAGTTGGAAGGAGTCTATCCCTATCGTGGCATACCAAATTGTATTCTCACCACACGCTTTTCTGTAATAGAACTTGCTAGTCGAAGAAAATTCTTAAGTTGCATGTTCCTGTTCAACCTGGTCAATAACATTACAAAGTGTCCATACCTGCTTGGACAGCTAAGGTTTTTAGTCCCGAGGCTCATGAGAAGGAACTAAATGATATTTTACGTCACAAGCGCATCAACATATATCAATTCATCAATAATCCCAGCTGTCATTTCTACAATACCATCGCGTCCCTTGCGGACTTTTCGCACAGTAAAAACAAGTTTCGGAGAGCACTCCTGACCCTTTTGAGTTCTGACCCTTACGAAGGGTAGAACTACAAAATCATTTCTTTAGCTTTTGTAAGAATAAAATGAAACTAATGTTACTCTTCTTCGCGTATTTTGGTATGTATCTCAAATTGTATTTAGTTTATGTTTATTTAAACTATAATTTCTAATGTATCATTTTCTGTCCCCTAATTGGGAGAAATCCTGACGGGCATGTATTAATTAAATAAATATTTCTCTCTATGAATTTAGAATATTCTTGAAATTTTAGTAATTCTTTTATACCACTCAAAACGAAATTGTTTTGATTAGGGTTCAATGTTAAGAAATTTTGATAGAGATACATTCAATCAATTAACAATGATTGAATCGAAAGGCCTTAATGTTTTTTTCATCAGTTGAATCTTTATAGATCGTCTACACGTTGGATCATTGGATAAGTGGAAGACGATTTCAAAATGAAATTATTGAAATGTAAAGAATTTTGTTCGATCACAAAAATGAAGAAACTCTGGATTCTAACCTGTTTTTTTTTTAATTTCAAGGGGAGAGTACTCAAATAGACCAGTTACTGCACCAGCGGCAGGTAAGCCCAGTAATTGGCAAGAATCTAGAACGAATACTTTCGCCGGTAGAAGATCTAGAAGAAATTCAACAAGTGACGATTCTCAACTAACCATCGAAAATTTTGGAGGTAGTCAAGATAATTTAAATTTCATCGGAAGAAATCCTGATAAAGAAGTACGTTGAAATGAACATCCAATGTATTATTTGAGTCCAAAAAATTATTATTGCTTTTACTCTGCTAAAAGGAATATTTGTTTCTCAGGTAGGAGTACACATAGGCAGAAAGATATCGGCGCCATCTTTTCCAGTTGAAAGTCCGGCAGTAGCGATCCGATCTTCTCTGCAGGATGCAAAAGGTTCCATTCAGTTAGGTTATGAAGATGACGAAAAACAGGATAACGAAACTGAAAAGTTCGTTCTGAAGAGGCAGCTGAGCAGCGACGATATCGCACTGCGGAAAATGGTAAACTCGAGTAACAGTGATAAGGAAAATTTAATTAAAGATTTAGTAGACGGAGAAATTTCGAATAGAATCAGTTTCGCCGATGCGAAGAAACAGAATAGCGGCATTCAACTAGTTTATATGCAGCAAGAGAAAGACGATCCCGAACAGAATTTTTTGAAAAGGGAAAATAAAAATACCTCCGAGAAAAAGACTAGTTTTGCAGCGTTACCAAGCAATCAGACGACGTGGCAACAGCAAAGCAATAATCAACAACATTGCGAAAGTAACGGAGGGGGAGAAAATGGTGTACCTAATAATATGACAGCACAACTCAATGACATTCGATTGAAGTTGGAAGAAAAAAGAAGGCACATCGAAAGTGAAAAAAGACGAATGGAACTTGCCATGAATAAACATAGGCAGAAAGTTGGGAAAGCGGCTTTCTTACAAGCAATAACAAAGGTATGTTGACTTTCATATTTCAGTTTTGACAATTTGTTAGTTGGTAATCCTATAAAATTATATTATTGTTACTTGCCTGACCAATATTAGTTAACAAATATTGTAGTAGATTGAATGAGTACTTTTGAAAATGCCAATTTTATTTTTACTGAGTAAAAAGACAAAGTGGTGACAGTTCTAATCAAATGTAGGAAAATCGAATCGAGGTAATTCATAAGGGACACCTTTCTCTATTTTTTCATTTATAAGTATCATTTTTATTCGAGGTATGCAACTGAGGTTAAAACTATTTTGAGGCGTCATTTCTTGCTAAACCTTTCATATACCTCCTTTTTTCAACACAATCTATTGATTACCGACTGTGTTACTTTGAAATTAGCCACTGAGCTAACGCATTGACATTTAGTGTAAAACTTTCCTAACTACTTTTTGAAGAATTGAAAAGGATTCCGAATTTTGTAAACACTATGTGATGATTGGTAAAAATTTTTGGTCTATATATAGTCGGTCCCCTTAGTGAGAATAAGAAATTCTTAAACATTCAAAAACCATAATACTTCAGAAACTTATGTATGTTTATCTAATAAAATAAAACTTTTTATGATTCTTTGGTCACTGCTCTGTTTTTAATGGATAAAGTTAAATGTTTTCGTATTTCGTGTCATACTTGATTGTTGGTTGGTTGATAGTTTCTTATGAGTCACTATGTATTTGAAAATTACAAAAGTCTTTCAGAAAAATGTTTGGAAATGAAGATATTATTCTGAAATAATATCCCCAGTTAGTTTAATCAATGAATAATTTGTTGTTTCAATATATCGGCAAATTACCATAGTTTTCAAGGTTAGAAACTTACTTTACCTTACTGTGAGATAATATTTTCACTCTGGTTGATCAGTAATTTCTGTTCAGTGGATATACATGTAGAAGCTATAAAAGTTTTTCAGGCAAATAGTTGGGAGTAATGGAAGCATGTCATTCAGATATAGTGTCTCTGAGTTAAATATAGTTTGTTTTGCAGTATTCATGAGCATGAACGTAGCAATTGTTTCATTGGATTGAAAAGTTAGTTTGATTTATTTCGATTTCTTTTGGTCTCAAGATCTAAAAATCCATTCACTTTTTAATAAAAATAATACATTATACAGTGCAATGTATTTGAAAGTGGAATCTTTTAGTCATTCTCCACTTGTTTCAGGTGCTTCATCCACCAAAAATATGTATCAAAGAATTTTTTAAGATTAATGAATTTCAATGGTTTATTTCAAACTTTAGATACTTCAAATCTAAGCTAACCTAACCTAATTATTATTTGAAAAGTACTGCTTGGTGCCACCAAAAGTATGTGTCAAATTTTTAAACATATTTCAATTGTTTATTTCAAACTCTAAATACTCACATTCCACTAGATTTATGAAGCTTCTTTTCAAATTTTTATGAATCTATAAATGTTACTCAAGACCACTTGAGTATAATGTATGATGTATAAACATCTCTGAGAGTTTTTTATTTATTATAACACAGGTATTACATATTACTTGGTTTGGCAGTTTTAGGGCATTATTAAAATATTTCTCGTTCTTTAAGAGACAGAGCCTTCAAATTTTTCCTATTAATCATTTCTGGAGCTACTGGTCTGCTGTTTCGACTTAGGTTAGAATATTTTCACTTGATTCGTATTTCTTTCCAAATATTTATCAAGAATTTTAGGAATGTATATGCTTTGGACTCATTGTAAAAATTATTTCTTGTGAGAACATAATTATAGTTTGGTTAGGTTAGTTTTCCTATTTATCATTTTTGGAGCTACTGGTCTTGCTGTTTCAACTTAGGTTAGAATATTTTCCTTGATTCATAGTTCTTTCCCAATATCCATCAAGAATTTTAGCAATGTATACCCTTTGGACACATTGTGAAAATTATCTCTTGTGAGAGCATAATTATAGTTAGGTTATAAAATAATGATAATAATAAAATAATTTTCATGTAGACATGATTTAATTCTTCATTTAAATGCATAAAATAAAAAGAATACTCTGTTGACATTTTATTGTATTGTTTTATGAGAAACTCTCTCATCTTCATTTATAGATTTGAGAATGTTTCAAAATAGGATTAATTCTATCAACATTATACTGATTTATGAAAGAAGCACTGCCAAAACAAAATTTTGAAAATGCGATGACTTAAAAACCCGAAAAACTGATGTCAGAAAAATATTAATTCATAAAATTGGCTCTTTTTTATTCATTATTTGACATGATATTCATTTGGGAATGCAATTTAAAAACTAACTTTCATACATTTTGTTCATATGTTAGGTAGTCATACTTTGCGTATAAAATTATACCTTACTATATTCTAGCACTTTTACTTTCTACAATCCCGAAAGTTTATAATTTGAAACCACATGGATCGATTAAGAACTTACTTCATAATGATCTATTCTTTCCTGTGATCTATATATTATCACCAGTTATTTTGATGATGTTTATATTAAGAAAATGTTAATTATTACTTTGCACTTCACATTAATTAGGATCACTTCTCACCTTCAATCTACTCTATTAAGTACACATGATAGGTGGTAGGTGGCCTTATATCTTACTAACTTTCAGGGTAAAGGTAACGTACTAAAATCTCCAGAAAATGATAATAACCCTAAATCCACCAAAGGGTCTGAAACTCAGAGCCCAACCTCAGATCCTGTTTCTGTTAAACCTGAGAGGCCATTTACTTTACAGGTATAATTCACATTTGTTTTGTGCCTTGGATATATGTTGCTTATTTTCCCATTTCTAGATTAGTGCATCTTTTTATATAGAATGTTGCTTACTAATTTCCTTCTGCTTGTTACCTACATCACATAGGCACTTTTTCTAGACACTAAATTTGAATAATATTTTTAGGAGGTTTCCGATGATGCTAGTATGGTAGAAAGAAAGTGGTTGGAAAATGACCAACCTTTCATGGAAACAAAGCGGACTCCAGATCTGGAAAATATGAATATGGAACAGTATCAACAATCCATTGCTCAGTGAGTGATGAATTCATATGAAGTTACTTAATGATTTTTTATGAATATTTCTTTTCAGAATTGATTCTAGTCTTCAAGATATACACAGCGACATACAAAGATTGACCAGTCAGCAAAATCAAATTCAGGTTGCGCAGCAGCAAAACTTAATAGCCCATCAACAGAAGCAGCTCCAAGCGCTGCAACAGCAATATCAGTCGCCGATGCCACCACAATACAATAGTCAGCACTCATACTCACCTCAAGTTTATCATCCTCCAAGTCCCCAAGGTGAGAATATTGACTTATTTACTGTGAAGGTATTCTGTGATATGATATATCAGGTATATTAAAATATGTAAATACCCCTACTAAAAATTGTTGTTATTATCGTAGACTTGTGCACTATCTCAACTGTTAGCTGGATACAATTCACCTTTTCCAGATTCAGCAATCAAAGGGAATAGGCTCGATTACAATACACATGACATAAATTTTCTCACTATCCTACATGTATCAAAAACAGCTTTTTGCATTTCTATATAGTATTCTTATGCAATTCTAATTTCTTAAGGTTAACATGTAAACCTAACCCAGTCGAAGAAATGATGACAGGAACGATATCTATTTTATCGAGGTGCCACATGTGCTTGATCTCAATAGCAAGGTCTGTGTATTCAGACTTTTTCTCCTGGAACTTGTTCAGCACGTTCTTATTATTCGGTATGGCGACATCCACCAGCATTGCTGTTCTGGCTCTATTATCATACGTCACTATGTCTGGCTTATTTATTATTCGTCACCATTCTGTCAGTGATAAAAGGGCTATTGTAGTATAATCTGATAGTCAATTTTCAATACGGGCGCCAGTAGATACTTGTAATATGGCTGAAAGGCATTCAGAAGTCCGTACTTGTCTACAAGTTCCTGATGGATTATGTTGCACACTTGATTATGCCTGTGAAGATAGTCTGTATTGGCCAGTTGTTCGCAGCCGGATGTAATATGTTGTATAGTCTCCGATCTTATATGGCATTTCCTGCACTTATCTGTTTGTAATGTTCCATCCTTAATTATAAATTTTTTGTAGTTGTTTGTAGCGATGACTTGGTCTTGAATGGCCTTAAGGAATCCTTCTGTTTCTGCGAATAATTCTCCTTTCATCAACCATTTGTTGGAATCTTCTTTGTCGATATGGGGCTGAATAATCTCATGGTGATTTCGTCCATGCAATTCCTTTCTTGACCATTGCTCTTGTTCTTCAGTATCTGATAAGAATGGTAGATTCAGCAGGTCATCCTTGGTATCCACTCTATGGAGGTCAGAAGTGTAAGCTTTTGCAGAGAAGAATTTCTGAGATGTTTAATACATTTGATACATAATCATTACTATAATTATTCGTCTTCAAAGAGCGGTTTAGTAGAGGAAACTGCTATTATTCGACGGAAGAACGATTCGTATGTAATTATTTGTTATACAGAATTCTGATACCTAAGTAATTCTCAACAATGTTATCGCTTTTCTTTAATTCCACATTTGCGTTCATTTTTTGTTGTTTAGATCTATTGGTATATATGCATATTCTACTGAGAATGTTTTAATATCAAGTGTATTTTCAAATATCTCAATCAATCAAATCTTTCAAAACCGAATTAAATTTTTTCATTTCTTGGTGATTATTATTGCTATCCCAATATTGTTGACCATAGCTCTTAGAAAACTCTTATATAGTGCATTGAAATTCGCATAATTAGATATCATCATATATAATGTATCTTCAATAATAACAATGCTTTTATACAATGTTGAACAATGAGCAATAATGAACAGAAATTATCGCAAATATACCAAAACTCAATTATTTAATTTCTGTCTCTTGATTAGCTATGTTCACAGTATAATTTTTGTTCAATATTTTTATAACCCAATTGAAATTACTACTGTGTATTTTACGAATGACATATGTGGGGAGGATTATTAAAGAAGAATCATTTATAGAATAATCTAATTTTTGAAGGGTGGTATATCCGTTAACGATTATGGTTCTGATATAAATGTCACTTTCTTGATTTTCAAATCTACAAATGTCAATTATTGTCATAAATTTCTTATTTCAATCTTCGAAAAATTAAATAGGACTTTCTTGTAAGTTCAATATGTAATTTATTTTGCAGTGTACCCATCGCCGCTACAACAATCTACTAGTGTTCCCCACATACCACAAGCCATGTATACGCAACAACCCCAATTCTTTCTTCACGATCAGCAGCCTCAACAGTCGCAACATATGCCTCAACCTGTAGCTCCTCAACGAAGGACGTGGTCCCAACAGGCACAAGCTCCACCACTGCCTGTCCAAATGGACAATTATCAGCAGCCAGATAATATGAGAACCTGGGGAAGACCTCAAAATCCTGCAGGTTTTATGTTGCATGACAATTCAGAAAGGTAATACATTTAATTCAGCCAACTCAAAAGCTAATTTTTTTCCTTAAATCAAGCAGTTCGAAACGAACATGATTAATCGAAGTTAATTTCGAAATTTACTAAACTGATTTGTAGGAAGAATCGTAAAAATAAAACGTTTACAATTATTTCTTTGAAAAAAACTTCTTGGGAGTAATCTATCAACTTTTACAGGTTTCAGGAACCTAAATATTTAAACTCACAATATCAAAATGGTGATGGCCATACGGTGCATCATTCAAACAGTTTTACACTGAGTCAACAACATCTTCATCAGCAACAAAATACACCATATAATACTTCTCACAGTACTCCTTCTGCTTCACCTCAGCATAGAATTCACAAACAAATTTCACAACTTATGGATGACAGTAAGAGGGCACCTGTGAGTCTTCAGCAGATGGATATGTCTCCACCGCAGAGGAAGATCAGCGTTACACATGCACCCATACCAGCTCCATCTGCTGATGATATGGAACCCCAGAATATATCGTTCATCGGAAATTCAGATGAGCAAGCGCTTGAAGCAGGTAATAGAATAAGGATCCGTAAATGCCAGATTCATAAAAGCTAAACGCATGCAGTGAGATTTAAGTTACCTTGGCTTTGGCAGGTTACAGTTAACAAAGTTATATAAAAAAGTAACCTAAAATTGTCAAAATATAATGCAGAATTATACATTTTTCGGTATGATATTTGAAGTCACGACATCGTCAGACACTTGGTATCGTCGCAGCCCCACACCCGATACCCTAGATTCCCTAGATTCCCTAGAACTTCAATAAATTTTAATTTTACTTTCGTTACGCTATGTTAGCTGAATTGATATATCTTATGAAGACAACTATTCGAAGATTTTTCTATAGTAACCAGACAGTTTTGACAATTGTAACACTTTTCTGTTGCTCATTGTGCCGAGCTATTATATACTTGTTTAAGTCCGCAGCTTCGCGATTACGTGTACTGGAAGCTGGCGGCAGAAATATTTATCAATTCCTCTTTTCCAAATATATTTTTCGCTATTATAATTTTAGTTTGTTATTGTATTATATCAGCTATTGCTTGATACAAAATCTTGTTCCTATTCGGAGGTGCTTTTAATAAAAATGCTTGAACTCAATAAAGTAATTGGCATCATCATCGGATTACTTCTAAAAAGCTTTTAATGTAAAGAATAGCTTCATGTATTCAAGAAAGAGAATTTATTTTTTTTAAGTTTATCTCGCCAGGTGTCAAAAAAATCGAAACTGTCCGGCTACTGAGGAAATATCTTATAGCTACCCTATCTGAAACATAAATTATACTATAAGATAAGTACAGGTATATTTCATTGAAGTTTAAAGGTGACTGATGACCAGAGGTGATGTATGGAGTGATTTTTAATATTATTCTTAAGAAAATATAAGAGAACTTCATACTTCATCGAATTCAGATTTTTATTTTATGCACCTTTGCTACCTGCTACCTGCCAAACACTTTGATCCTAATTTCATACTAGTTCATCGTTCCTACCTGTGAAGGGCATGTGCTGAAAAACTTCCATTGTTCGTCAATTTTTGTTCTAAGAGTTAGAATGCCATACTATTGATATTATTATATCTTATTTTAACGACATTTCAATTTAGATTTTTACTAAAATTTTAAATGCGTCATGAAATTATGGACCAGGCTTCGGTGAAAAACAGTTTTGTATTGTAGGCCCATGGACGAATAAGTTTTCTGTTGTATTCGTTCTTGAACTGGAGCTCGTAAACTGCATATGTGTTATAGAGTCTTTTTGGATTTTCTCTTAATTTCTTACTCAAAATTGCGACACAAGTTTCCGTCAATTAAGATAGTTTCTAATTTAAATCAAGGATCATAACTCTTTTTAAATTAATTGAAAGAAAAAGGTAAACGTAATTGAATGCAATCACGCTATTCAATCTTTTCCATAGATTTGAAATGAATTATATTAACAAAATGCAAATTTTTCTCTTTTCGTTTCAGGCATTGGTAGGCTGAACATCACATCTGGAACTAGAACATATAGAATTCCTTCTCCTACGAGGCCTGCAATATCTAGAAACTCTTTCCAGCCATCCCCTCCCTCTAGTAGGGATAGTCGTGAAGGCCCATTGGCCGAAGTCAGTAGTCTAGACAATGATCCAACTAGTCAGAAAGGATTTTATATTAGTTTTGATAATGAGCAGCCAAAAAGGCCAAAACCGCCTCTGAGGACAAAACGCGGCTCGCCAAAGAAAGAACGGAGTTTTGTGGATTCTGAAGAAAACAGTTTTAGCAGTAGAAGACAGGAGCATGCTAGAGAACAGGAAAGATTGGAAAGAAAGCAGCAGCTAGAGAGAGAACTGCAAGAAGAGAATCACAGACGAGAGCGAGAAGAAGAAGAACAGAGGAGATTACAGCTGGCTGCTGAAAGGGAGAGGATCAGAATGAAAAGGGAAACTAGTCAAGAAAGGCAGAAGACGCAGGCTGCTTCTGCTATTATTATAGGAAATGAATTGCAGAATCCTGATCCAGTATGTATTTAATATAATCTTATATAAAGTTCCTTCCTAGTTCGAATATTTCAACATATTCAGTGACAGCGTGAAAAATCAGAGTTGCCAAGCTTTTATTGAATAGCCCTATATACTACATTCTGATAAGTTGTTACAAGAAAATGAACTCCAAATTTTTCGTTAAACGAACGCATGTCTCAAAATTTAGATGAAATATCTATAATTTTCACATTGTAATATGATTTTACCTGTATCACTTTTCTGGGTAAACAAAACAAATTAAACACAAAGAAATACTATCTGATATTCTTATGCTCTCATCAACTACGTCTGTACTTTTGTATACCTCTAAAACTCTACTCTTTATTTCAAGGATGGACCCTGAATCCGGGACATCACCTATGTATATCAGGATTATTTCGTAGTTTCAGTAATTAAGTGACTTCCTAATTCGATAAGAATTTCTTACAAATTCAGATTTTTAATTTTGGAAAACAAAAGTCTAAAAGGAGTCTAACGGAGCCAGATATGGAGAAGAGACTAGATTGGGGTAAATCGATTCTGTGCTCAACTCGTAAAATTTTGCGATTGCTGCTGTAGGATTTTCAGACGGCGCCCACGTTAGATAACGGAATATCGTACAGAAATGCATGACAGCAATTTACTTGAAGCATTCTCCTGCTATTGTCTATAATTTTCATTTGTTCATAAGATCACTACATACGTTTCATTGACCTAGAATCATCAAATTTGGCAAGAAGCAATATCCCTAGAGCGAAAATAAAGAAGAATATCAGAAAACTATAAAATTGTTTTTACATCACAGAAGAAGTAATTTCACTACAAATTTGAATGCAGCGAACTTTGAAGGTTTTTGGCCGCTTTTTGTTCAGCGGGCCTGTTGTATTTTAACGAATATATTATATCTAAGAATATAGAGTCTCATTAGTTGGCATTTCACCGGTTGAGCAAAGTTCTTAATTTCGTTTGGAATAGAGATCAGAATCTAGAATTCTATTTTGTATGTATTATTGAAAGATAATTAGTTTTAGTTTCAGGAGACACTTCTTCACTTCACAAGTAAAATCAAATTGCATCATAATCTGTTTAATTATAGTTATCATCGTACGTAGCCGTTTTTTCATATTTATTGTTTTCCTTTTCTCTTACTATGACAATATATATCTCCTGAGATATTTATATTTACATAAAACTATCGAGCTCGGTACCCTATGACGATCCTCAGTATCACTTTTAATTTCATTTGCTTTGGAACATGGAGCAAGAAGCCGATTTATCTGTTTCACTAAAACGACTAACTCAATTTTAGAGAAGTTGACTTCAAATATAAATGAAAATATATCATATAAAATTTAATTTAAAACTTTAAATTAAACAGTTTTCCACCCATCACTGTAGCGTTTTCCTCTTCAGCCGTCTTTACCACATTTGCATGTTGACGGACTTTACAATTCCAATATTTCAACAACTAGGAGAGAAATATGATTACAGATGGATCGTAATATGAAACGTCAGCCTACGCACACCTCATCTAAACTAGACTATGCGCATGGACTCATAGCCTCTCACCTTATGCCTGTGCTCTTACAAACTGGCCGGCCTGCTCATGGGCGCGCGCAGCTGTCCACATTCCGCACACACAACCAAACAGGATTGTGCGCTTAGCATCCCACTGATTTCGTCTAAGGGGACATCTGTTCGTACCATTAAAAGAATTTCTTATAGTCTCAATAATGTATCCGGTAAAATGAACCGGAACCCAAATTGAACAACCTAAGCGTTCACCCATTCATCCAAGTGCTTCGTGTTAAGTATCGATTTTTGACCGTCATCGACAGAGGGCTAAATTTGTTTCCGAAAATTCTATTTTCTCACGTATTGCAATACCACTTAAGTGTTGCAGATATCCTCTGTAGTGCATTCTGAGTATGAGTTCACGAATGAAACTATCAATAACCATCCTCTACAATAATTTCATAACTGTACACATTTTCAAGTGTTTCCGTGCTGTGGTTCGAATGTGTTGCTAAAATATAGTACGGAAATTAATTTTTATTCATAAAAAAGATTCTTATCAGGAAATTTAATGTCCAATTTATTTTTTTTTTCTCTCGTATTCTGCAAAAAAGAAGAAACCTAAACGCCAATTGAACCACCCAAGCAGTCATGCACTCATCTAATTCATGTTTACCCGCTACTACTTGTGTAGTATCTATTTTCGGTTGCCAATTAATAAAGGCAGCTGGATTTATTGCTAAAAATTTGATGACTGCACGTTCACAGATACTGTTTAGATGTTGAAGATACCCCCATAGTATTGGGTAGTGTATTTTGAGTTCGAATAAACAATTTCAATAACCATCCTTAGAAATAATTATTGAATGTGTATGTTAAAGTTATTCCGCGTTGTAGTTTAGCTGTGAGGTTTGAATGCAGTACTGACATTCACGTTTGTGTACTGAGTTTTTTAAATCTAAAATTTTCAAATTTCTTGAAACATTACGCGTGACACACGCGTACATACAACTTGCCGTGACAACTACAAACACAACATAAAATAATTTGCCAAAAAGGCCCAGTCATTCCGAAGTTATTACATATATTCGGCAATTAACTTTCATTTATTGATTGAAGCAAGTGAAAATTGTAAACCAATACATTAAAAGGTCAAAAAGATAAAATGCTTTACTATCTTGGTTGTTCTCTGTCATCTGTTAATTATGAAAAGTTATTAATCACGTGTTGAATAAATCTTTTCTATTCCCCTTTTTTATTAGGATTTACAAGACGAACGGGAGAAGAAAAAGGAAAGAATCATGATGTTGTCCTTACAAAGGAGGCAGCAACAAGAGGAGGCTAAAGCAAGAAAAGAAGAAGAGGCGAGGCTGAAAAAAGAACGGGAAAAGGCTAAAGAAGAAGAGAAAGCTAGAAAAAAAGAAGAACAGGCTGCTAGACGAATTGTGATCCTAGAACAGTATAAATTGAAGAAGGCCATCGAAGAAGCGGAACGAGAAGTACGTAATTATTTTTTCAGAACGTAATTCCAAAAATATTTCCAATATCAGATTCAGAAAACAATTGAAATAGATCTCCAACTATTCACTTTAGGTTTTTCAACTAAAAAAAAATTAACGGTCTTGAAATTATTCTCAATACAAACGTCGCCGATCATGTTGTAATGATTTTTACGAGACACTGCAAAAATTATTATCTTTAAGTGAGTTTATGCCCTCATTCATTCCTTTGAATCTTATACGGTGAATAGGTCATTCCTTCTTTTTGTTTTCATTTCAAAGCCATAATATTTCCAAATTTAAGTATTTGAGTCATAATGTCTAGGGTCTGATATAAATAACTCGGAATTCGAAGAAGAAGTAGATTCTATTTTTAGTTATGATTCTTCCTATTTCCTTCTCTTTCGTTATTCTTGTTATTTAAAGGTCCCGAAAGTCATTTACCTTATGGCATTCAGTTTCAAATTGGTGAACGTTTGACCTGTAAGCGTGACGGTTTGCTTCAGAGAATTTGATCTTGAATATCGCGCGTGTGACATCAAAATCATGTCTTATATTTATTGGTCTGTTGTGAGTATGAATGTTCCGTAGACGAATGTATTTTGAGACTGAAATTCATTAATGAGTTTTCGAAAATGTTCAATAAAATGTCATACTTTCAACCACCTATTTAAAAAAAGAAGTATAGCGTTTACGATACACCTCTTTCATCCGCTAATCTGAAATTTTATTTGAAGGTTCAATATCATGTTGAAAATAATGGAAAAATTCTGCAAAATAATTCAACAATTATGTTTTGAAAATGGCAATACAAAGCGATCCTAATCTGTAGATGGTAGTTCAATAATACCTTTTCCAAATCTTTGAAATTAGCACTTTAAATGAATACTATTGGCGTGATTATATTTTCAATTTTGAATTCATTGCGGAAATAACTATCATTTCAGTAACAAGCTCTAATTTTTGCTGATTATTTGGATCAATGAAAAATACAAAGAATTGCGCAAGTGACGAAAAAGATTCAATTTCAATTAACTATATATACAGGTGGCTCATATAAAACTTTTCACCCTAGTTGCATGTCTGAATGAATAAATGAAAATACAATTTTATTTGCTCGGATACGTCAACGTTATTTCTATGGGAGACATCTTTTTTATAGCTCCCCAACTCAACTCTTTATACGGAATGCTTTAACCCTTGTAATCTTATTAGGGAAGGGGGAGCCAGTGGTACCTTATTTTAAATTGTTCGAACGAGAAAGAAATCGAGTGCGCATTTTCCAGAAAAAAATTAAATGAAAAAGAAATTCTCTAACCCATTGTGTCAATAAATTTAAGGTTGAAGATGTCCCCTCCTCCACCCTATGCAATTTCAGTGTTCGAAACGTTCGTGGATATTAAGGAGCATTGCGGCAACCGTGCAAAATTTGTTTTGCTCCATTTTAATTTTTTGGTATTGAAACGCTGGCTAACAAAATTCAATTCTCACAGTGGAATTCATCCTTGAAAACTAATACTAGCAGGTATTTTGAGAACTCAAATGAGATTATTAGATACTACTGATTAGATTAGTTATGTTTGTGTAGTTATGAATTTTTTTAACCCCTATTAAGAGCGTGGGTGGGTATTCTTATCGCCGTTGGTCGCGTTGTAGCTCGCAGATACATGAATACATGTAGAACAAATTAATTTATGTACATTTTCCAAAAAAAAAATCGATAAATACAAAAATTATTCAATAGATTCAGTTATGTTATCTTGGTCAATATTTTCCGGAACTATATGCAGTATTTGTTTACATTCACATTCCACCAAAATACACACACCACAAAAATTGACACATCACCTGGTATTCTGAATTCCACAATCGATTAAGCAGATCGATCGCAGTTTCTTTGTCGACATATGTTTTGGACATATTAGGGGAAAAAATCTTATCTATGTAGTAACATTTGTTTCCATATGATCTCAAACACGTCTGAAACAAGAATGAGTTTATTTGACCATTCAGTATTCATTCAATTTCTCTTCAGTTTTCACGCTAAATTAATGCAAGTTTTCTGTGTTTCTTATTGATTTCCGAATCTTTAAATTTATTGTAATGGCTGCTGAACGTCCTAGACGCTATTTGAGTGATCATGAAGTGGTAAGAATTGTAACACTTCTAGAGGAGGGGCGAAGCCAACGTTACGTGGCTAACTTGTTGAATGTTAACCAAAGCACTATTTCAAGAGCAATTAATCGGTACCACGAAACAGGGGAATATGGAAGAATGGCCGGACAGGGAAGAGATCGGATAACAACATTAGTTGATGATCGTTAGCTTCGTTTAACTGCACTAAGATTTCGGCACTGTAAGGCTAGAATGCTACAAAATCAACTTGCATTTTCCAGAAATGTGCATATTTCATTGCAAAATGTTAGAAACAGGCTCAGAGAAGACGATATCAGACGAAGGGTGGCTTCTACCGGCCCGCGTCTCACCTGAGAGCATCGAGTTGCAAGACTTCAGTTTGCGAGGAAACATGCAAATTGGGATATTCCAGAATGGTCAAATGTTCTCTTATCCGACGAATCCAGGTTCTGTCTAGTATCAAATGATAGACGCATGCCTGTATACAGACGACCTGGGGAACGGTATCAGCAATGCAATATCCGGCAAACCGAAAACTTCGGAGGGGGCTCAGTAATGGTGTGGGGAGGCATTTCTTTCCATGGTCGAACAGAGTTAGTCCTAATGAATAATGGAAGAGTGACAGCGCCAGATACATCGCAGATATCCTTGAACCCCAAGTTGTACCCTTTGGCCCATTGATTGGCGAAAACTTCATTCATATGCATGATAATGCTAGACCTCATGCTCTAGAGTAGTTACAGAATTTCTGCAAAATGCCGAAATTGATATTTTAAGATGGCCAGCCAGAAGTCCCGACTTGAATCCCATAGAACATGTTTGGGAGAACATGGGGTGGCAAATTCTGCAACGTAGGATGCCTTATAGAACACTCCAACAACTAAAAAATCTGCTGCCTGAAATTTGGAACTCTGTGACTCAAGAGTACATCAAAAATTTGTTTGAGGGGCTTCCGAGACGTATACTGGCAGTAATTAGGGCCCGGGGAGGAAACACTCGATTTTGAAAATGATTAGTAACCATTCGATGCCAGTTGATTGGTCTCTTCGCGAATGTTTGAATATGGTAGAATTTTTTAATTTTATATTAACTCGAAAATTGTTGATATTTTCCATCATAAACTTATCTGTTTTGAATGATATCTTCTTATTTACACTTCTGAAAGTTACCAAGCGACTCCTTGAATGACAAACCTAAAATTTTATATAGTATTGTCGTAAAAGTAGGGTGATGCAACAATTTTTGTGGGGGGTGTAATAGCGTCATATTTGTTTACCTCAGTGAATATGTCGAGTTTCGTTCCAAGTAAATCGCATTTGCGGCATTCGTTGCTTTCCTTATTTCATCAAAAGAAAAAAGCAGCTGAACTTTACCGGTTGCTAGTGGAAACTTATGCTCCAGTGATTAGAACATGTGAGATATGGTTTCGTCAATTTAAAAGTGGATATTTCGATTTGACAGACAATGAACATCCTGGTGCAGCGAAAAAGTTCGAAGACAAGGAATTGCAGGCATTATTGGATGTTGATCCAAGTCAATCGCAACAAAAATTGGCAGAAACACTAAATGTGGCTCGAGGAGCAATTTGCCAACGTTTAATAGCCATGGGAAAGATCCAAAAGTATGGAAAATGGGTGCCACACCAGCTGAACGATAGACAAATGAAAAATCGAAAAACTGTTTGTGAAATGCTGCTTCAACAATTCAAAAGGAAATCTTTTCAGCATCGAATTGTCACGGACGACGAAAAGTGGATTTATTTTGAGAACCCGAACCGAAAAAATCATGGCTTTCATCTGGTGAAGCCGGCCCATCGACTGCTAAGTCAAATCGCTTTGGCCGTGCTCTGTTTGGTGGGACCAGTGTGGTGTGGTGTACTACGAGTTGTTAAAACCTGGTGAAAAGGTGAAAACGGATCTTGGAACATAATAACGCGCCGTCTCATATCGCTAAACTGGTGGGAGACACATTGAAAACACTTAATTGTGAAATATTATTGCACCCACCGTACTCTCCAGACCACGCTTTGTCCGACTGTCACCTTTTCGCATCAATGGACATTTTGAAGAAATCGAAAAATGGCTCGTCCAATGGTTTGCCTCGAAAGAGAAAAAGTATTTTTAGGATGTTATCCATAATTTGCCTGAAAGATGGGCGAAATGTGTAAAATCCAATAATCAATACTTCGAATAAAAATCTTGAGATTCCTTGGAAAATTATGTTTTCTATATCGAAAAACCTGCAAATTTCAACCAACACCCCTAGTATATATATACATATATATATATATATATATATATATATATATATATATATATATATATATATATATATATATATATATACATTCATTTTTTTAAATTTTTTCTACCATCAGGGAAAAGTAATCGATAAGTCCGAGCTAATGTCAACTTTGAAACCAACTCCGAAAATGAGGCCAAAAGCACAGGCCCGACCCCGGCCCAAAACTATTCATATAGACAGCGGCTCGGTAGAAATGGCTGGAGGTATGTTACAACCTAGTAGGGGAAAGAAAGGATCTTCTTCTAATTTAACAGGTGAGTTGAACCTGTCAATGTGTAACGATTTTTTTTGAAATGTGGCTTAATTTTCAATTATTTGAAGCTATTTCAGATGTGTTAGGTTTTATTTTATAACAATGATAGTTTCGTTTCAACGAATTTTATCAATGCTCCCTTTATTGAATAGTTTGGAAGCTTAAACATTATATAATAAGAAATTTAGTTCCTCACAGTGTTTTTAAGACAATATATGAAAATATTCTCACCTTAAATACCTCTCAATATCAGGCTTTCCAAATTATTCCTTTCAAGTTGGGTCGATTCCAAGTTGACATTCATTTTCTACTGCTTTGCATGTTTGATTTTTCTTTTTTATTTGTTTTGTTTAGCTAATTCTTACACGCCACAATCCACATTGAAACGTGACTATTATAGAGGTTCTCAGGATAGCTTGGCTGATAGAAGTTTGAGCAGTGGTTTGCTGTACAGAGGTGTGTTTTATTTTTTTCGTGTACATTTATCTTAATAGTTAGTTGAAGGTATTGATTGATTTCTTTGTAGATTCGAAAGTGCACATTGAAAAGAATTTATCACCTTAGGTATTATTTATATTCAAAACTATTGCAAAAGAAATGTATGGAACAAGAGGATTTCTTAAATACCACATAATATTATATTTATAATTTCTAGATTTTTAAGCAATTGTATATAGAAAATTGAAAGGTGCACCTGATTTGTTTCTTTTATGAATTTTCAATTCACAGTTTTTAATAAACCTAGAGAGCCTAGAGAGTTATCTGTTCTGAAAACTATATTCAAATTGTAACATTTCTCATCGTTGTCCTAGCATTGTTTTATTTTATTGAAAATTAAAAATAAATTATTATCAATGTTCTCATCCAGATAGTACTGCTCTAATCTTTGCAAAAACTTGAAGTATTTTTCACACCACCGCCGAAATTATTCTTCTGAGACCTACTGAATTAATTCACAAATTACCCTTCAAATAAAGATTTAGGAAACATTAAATGATGAACTGGGACATTTCGCATTTGGATCAATGTGTTTCTCAGCAATTTTTTTGACTTTGATTGAAAATTCAAATAGAACAGTTATCTAGACCAGTAAAATACCAGCTTCCAATATTTGAGCATCTTGACTATACAAATTCTTCATTCCTCGTACAGTGGGGATTATCTTGATCAGTTTTTTCATTTGTCGAAGATTCCAAACCACCCTTGGTTTCTCTGAATGACTTAAATAACAACAAAGTATTTGTCATTGTCTCATGATAATACTAACAAATGTAAATTGTAAAAATAAAATATTGAAGAAGTAAGAGGCCAAATTCGCAACAATTATGTTTATAAGCCTATGAAGAATCAATCAATAAAATCCTTGAAACGAGAGTATTAAAACAAACACAGTTCAATAAAATATAGACGAAAATGGCTTCAATTTGATGATAATAACGCCGAAATCCTTTTGTTTCAGTAAATTTTGAGTTCTTTGTAGGTCTTGTAATATTCAAGGTGGTACAATTCTTATGGGAAATTATACTTATTCTAAACCAGGTCAAGATGTTTCAGCACAAATATTTTATGTGAATTCGAAATATTAAGGCAAACCATTATTGATTTAAAATCGTTATGAATGAGGTTTATCTAATTAGATCAATTGGAAACTTCTTATTTCATATATCCAACAGATTGTACTAACTATAATTTTTCCTAGTTCAATTATATCGACTGAGGTAGTATCCTAAGCCTAGTATCATCGTGAACTAAGGATATCCCATATTCTTGAATTGCGGTATTTTTCGATTTATTTAATTTATTTGTTATTCATTTTCATTTCTGTCGTATATATCGAAAGGCTATTTGGCAACATTGAAAACATTCCAGAATTTGTTGCAGGTAATGGCGTGAAAATCATATTTCATTATATCTGAGATATGTTTTTTCTGGAAATGACACGGAAAAATATAATTTACAAAATTTTATCTGCAATGGGCACGCCCTGTAATTGGTTGCAAATCTGGTAACCTCATACGCAAGTAAACTTGAATCGTAGTATGATTTATATTTTCTGGGTTTTGAATTCGACTTCGTCTTAAGTCTTATATGTCATATGTAGATGCATAATTATTCCTTCTAGATAACAGCAACTATGTCTCATTTATGATTGTACTTTTCCTTTAGATTAACTTAGAGTACTTTGCTGCTGCGGACCTAAAAAATTGAAAATATCAGTGTATCATGTTGAAATTATTTCTTTCAAACGTTTGTGTATGATTCAATTATAAATTCTAATTTTAGGTTATCTTATTGTATGGCCAGTTTATGAGTAACACGACGTCTATCTTGTGGGTATCTGATTCTCTCTATGTTTTAAAAATAGTTCTGGATTTTGTTTCTTTTGATTCTTTGTATGTTTTCATGTATTGTTAGCTGGTTCTAGCAGATTTAGGTTTTGCTTAATCAGATCTAGAGGAATTTATAGGGTGTGGCAGAAGTTCTGAACACTACGTTAGTTTTGCATCTTGGGTTTTTCATGAAACTCTGAAGTTTTTAGCTTTCATAAGTAAGCTTATCAAGAAAATTTAACAGTTACAATTCGCTCTAATTTTTGCAATGAGATACGACTACACCTAATATTCAAGACTTGCATATATTGTCATCGAAATCTATAAAAAAGTACAAGAAAACGCTATTTCAATTTTAGGTATTTCTTGAATAAAAATTATATTAGCCTTGTCATTGCACGATCATGTTACATTTGCGAAGTTTTATTGATCCAAAAAAAAATTAGTGTAAAGAGGTGAGCAATTATATGTAGTTTCAGTAAGAAATGATTTGTGGAACCTCTAGAAAAGACATTTGTGATTGAATACAAATTACATTGAAGTAATGCTCTTTACACATATTGTCGTTTGTTAAGCAATTGGTTCTTCCTGTAGTTCATTTCCTATTTCTATTTTGTTCCAAATCAATATTTTTCGGAAAACTGAGAATAAACTTTTACATTTATCGAAGTGTTAGTGTGAGATATCACAAAAATACAATGTTATCCTAAAATGACGGGGCTAATATAATTATTATTCTGAAGAAATACCTGAAAATGGAATAGCGTATGCTTCGAAGAGTCTTTTTTCATGATTTTCAATAAGGATAGATGAAATATATTGCACTTCTGGTGTATCTCGTTTTAATACTTATGCAAAAATTGGAACAAATTCCGAATTCAGTTTTCTGATTCTGGAGTTTTTATGAACAATATGAATCTTAGAGATTCATAAAAACCCAAGATGAAATTGTTTATTGTTCTGGACTGCTACACTGTGTATATGAGAATTTCTTTGCAACACGTTTAACAAAGCTGAAACCTTCAAGAACCAGCGAATTAGACCATGAAAAAATATGTAGAGCGTTAAATCAAACAAAATCTGAAAAACTAAAAAACTGACAGATCCAAAATATCTACCTTTGACAACACATAATTCAGTCATACGAATTTACTAAATAATTCATTGATGTAATCAAGAAGCGATAAACTTCAACTCATTTCAACTAAATTTCAGAAAATTTTACTGGAAGTCATTTTCTTCACTAATTGTGCAGGGTCTTTTCATGATAATCTATGAAAATGGTTGAATACAAGTAAATCTATATGTCATTGAGTTATTCAGATACATTTTCAAATAACACAATCCTGCTCATCAGAGTCTTACATCAGGATAATCTTTATACATAAAAAACATTTGAATGCGATTCCGTTTGGAGTTCTTTGAATTGATCGGGATCTTGGGATTCATAGAAACAGCAACCAACAGATCGTATTCTGAAAATGAAGGTCGAATTTATATATTAATTTATTTATATAAACTTGAAGACAACTATGACCTGCAATTTTGTGCTTTTATCAATTTGTTCACTTGCGTATGACGTACACGTGTCATTACAGAAACAATGTTTTCAGTGCAGGTTCGGAAATGTAAACTTCAACATTGGTTTCTACCAATAATACAGTAGATCTCTCGGAAATATCAATGCAGCGTACTTAATGTGTAATAAATTTCAAACGATTTTCTAAACTTAGTCGCCTAGTTTTACTGTTGCATAATCTTTTGGGAGCAAACAATAATATTTCAATATAATTATTTTAGCAAATTTGCAAATATAAACTTCTTTACCTATAGACTATGTCTTTGTAAAAGTGCCGTAAGAAACATCTTGGTTGTGGTTTATTCTTGTTTTATGAGTTACTGGAGGTGTTGGTGGATTTCAGATTCCCCTGACGATAGCAGGGGAATGTCACCCTGTCATAGTGCCAATCAAACTTTGGGACGTCGCAGCTCATATAAAACTAGCCGAGGTTAGTATAGTGTTTTCCTTTCAACTATCTGTTTGCTTCGTGTTTAGTGTTTTTGCGACGATGCGTATTTTGTATTCATACTTGTAGTAGTATTTCGATGGAGCACGTTCTTATATTCTCTTGGTTTTCATTCTTTATATATATATATTTTTTTCAGAATTGCATCCATTTCATTTAAACAATGATTGGTGCTGTTTGATGTTGAGAAAAAATTTCGTGTTTTCATTGATTTTATCCACTCAACATTTATCAAGCTGTACGTTTCTTCACTTCACTCATGATTTCACCTAGTTGAATGATTGCAATTCAAATTTTGATTACTCATTCATTTTATGTAAAGCGAAAAATATAATTTCAACCTCAGATCAGTAAGATAGAAATAGTAATTTGATTTAGATTGTCCGTCTCCCTCTTCAATGCAGTATGGATTAGAAATTATTGTTATATGTCGTGGTTAATGCGGTTTACTTTATATTATATCGAATATAAATTGCCAGTCTTGGATATGGGCACTGCAATTTATAGGCTACAATGTCTTCCACTTATCACTTATCACTTGTCAATTGTTGTTTGTATCTATTTATAAATAAACGGGAAACAAATGTTCTTGGGAAAATCATAATTGAACAAAAAAATTACAAATTTTATTCGAAAAAAACATGCACTGTTGCAGCCATATAGGAAAACTGGCTTAATTTTAGTCTAATATCGTTCAAGCATATTCAATATCTACTTTACTTCCGAAAATTGAAGGTTTAGTAAAGACGCATTTATCAATTCGATTTGTGTACTTGAATTAATGTAACTTATGAAACTGAATGACTATGAATATACTGATGTTAATACTTTCATACTGAAATTAATTGAAGAGGAGAGATATTACTTTTAGTTTTTTAAAATAAAAGTCATGATATTTCACAATTTTTGGGTAAATTGTGGGTGGGTAAATCTCGATTAAATGAAATGGAGAGTAGTCTATGTATGTAACAATGTTTTTGCAGACCCTTCGCCTGCACAGGCTCGAGGCCGCTCTAAGTTTTCCACTTATCAAAACTTTAAAGGGCGCAAGTCTAGCTCTCTTATGAACCTGTACGGTAAGATGTCTCACCCCATATTGATGGCTCGCTTTGTGGTTGTGGGGCATGATTCGTTAATGGTCTATCTTTTTCTGTCCTACATTTTAACGGTGTGGAACATTTGAAATTATTGTTCCTGAAAATATAGTCTTTTCAAAACTTTTTAGTTGAATCAAGATATCAGTTTTTTGCTAGCATAAGAATGTATGTTAAATTTCTTGAAAATATTGATTAATTTTATTATATTTTCCACACCGTACTGTTTTTATTGTATATTTTGAAAAGTTTTTTCATTTGGTGATGGAATGTCATTTTTTTCGTTATATTTTTATGCTCGTAATTTATTTTGAATTATAGATTTTGGTTTGTCCAACTATGTTTTAAAAAGTTGGATAAGTGTTATATGGCCAAAACTCGAATATATTCTCCAAGTTTCAACGTTGAAGAAAAAGTTAGAATTTCTGATGAATAAATATAATGGAGAATATTAGGTTAATGAATATTGCTGTTATTTTTGTTCAGGTAGCATTGATTTGAAATAAGCTTAATTTCGAACCGATAAACGATGAATATAAAATTATGTTATTAATAATTGTTTATTGAAAAATGAATATAGTAATATGTCGTTTATTTTATGAAATGCAGAATGAAACATTTATGTACCCAATATTCCTCTTGAATAATTGAATTCTTTTACAGTTCAGATAAATCAGATAAAGATGGACAAGTAATTATTTTAATGTTTTTGTCGGTATCGTTTGATATTATCTTTGAAATTACTGCAAACGAGGTGCTAAAATTTATTTCATAGATCTTTAGAACGATGTTGTATTTTCAGAGTTTAATTCGTAACTAAAACTAAAAACAAAAAATATCTTTCTATAAGATTGATATCTGATTCTTGGGTACATTTTTTATTCTGACTTTGTTAGATCTGTCTAAAGCCTCAATTTAATGATATTTGGTTCTTACAAGTAAATAAATGCACATTCTTTGTAAGAGATGTGAGTCACTCTGACACCCGTAGCTGTGGTTCTTCTATTCATAATAAAACTCAACAAAAGTTGTCTGAAAGTCATTGCTACCCAAATGAAATTGAACTTTATAAGAGCAAATTTCGAGTAATATGTTGAGGAGGCGAAAAATTATTGAGTAGAGTAAGTTCCTACTCAAAATATCATTGTCGATCAAGACTAACATAGTTTACGATTCATTTGACGAGGTTTTGAAATGAGATTCTAGTAGTCACGATAAGCTGTAGTTTATCGTTTCCGAATTACCAAGATACTAGTAGCATTACTACAAATCAGACCAAATTTTCACAAATTGACAATAATTACTGAGAAATTTTCATCTTTTACGGGTCAGAACAACGATTTCTTCACAGAATTTTGAGGCAAAATGATATTGAATAAATGTTAAATTATTGTTCAGTTGAAGTTTGTATTTTTTAACATATTTTAAGAATATTCTGCAAATTGCAATTTAGCGGATCAATACTTACTAGTAGGCCCTATAGAAAATCAAAAGTTGAGGTAGTAGGTTATACCGTGAGGTCTTGTTAACAAAATGATTGTAAAATCTCTAGATCTCCCAACTTTGGTACAAAAAATGAATGCCTATACCAGAAAGATCTCTTTTCATAGCAAGCCAGAACGTGATATCACATAGACGGTGCGCAAACATATATATGGAATACTAGTTTTTGTAAGAAAAATCATATACCCCAGCCTCATATCGAGTTCTTGCCTTTAGAAGTAAACTAAAAATTTGCATTTATAGATCATCGGTTTTATGCCTTATTATTATTATATTAATATTACTTTATAATAATACACACACCACAAAAATTGTCGCATCACCTGGTATTCTGAATTCCACAATTGACTAAGCAGCTCGATCGCAGTTTCTTTGTCAACATATGTTTTTAAACATATGAGGGGAAAAAAATCTTATCTATGTAATAAGATTTGTTTCCATATGATCTCAAACACGTCTGAAACAATAATGAGTTTATTTGACTATCAGTATTCATTCAATTTCTCTTCAGTTTTCACGTTAAATGAATGCAAGTTTTCTGTGTTTCTTGTTGATTTTCGAATCTTTGAATTTATTGTAATGGCTGCTGAACGTCCTGGACGCTATTTGAGTGATCATGAAGTGGTAAGAATTGTAACACTTCTAGAGGAGGGGCGAAGCCAACGTTACGTGGCTAACTTGTTGAATGTTAATCAAAGCACTATTTCAAGAGCAATTAATCGGTACCACGAAACAGGGGAATATGGAAGAATGGCCGGACAGGGAAGAGATTGGATAAAAACACCAGTTGATGATCGTTGGCTTCGTTTAACTGCACTAAGAGTTCGGCACTGTACGGCTAGAGTGCTACAGAATCAACTTGCATTTTCCAGAAAGGTGCATATTTCATTGCAATATGTTAGGAACAGGCTCAGAGAAGACGATATCAGACCAAGGGTGGCTTCTACCGATCCGCGTCTCACCTGAGAGCATCGAGTTGCAAGATTTCAGTTTGCGAGGGAACATGCAAATTGGGATATTCCAGAATGGTGGAATGTTCTCTTATCCGACGAATCCAGGTTCTGTCTAGTACCAAAGGATAGACGCATGCCTGTATACAGACGACCTGGGGAACGGTATCAGCAATGCAATATCCGGCAAACCGAAAACTTCGGAGGGGGCTCAGTAATGGTGTGGGGAGGCATTTCTTTCCATGGTCGAACTGAGTTAGTCCTAGTGAATAATGGAAGAATGACAGCGCCAGATACATCGCAGATATCCTTGAACCCCATGTTGTACCCTTTGGCCCATTTATTGGCGAAAACTTCATTCATATGCATCATAATGCTCGGCCTCATGCAGCTAGAATAGTTACAGAATTTCTACAAAATTGACATTTTAAGATGGCCAGTCAGAAGTACCGACTTGAATCCCATAGAACATGATAGGGACAACATGGGGTGGCAAATTCAGCAACGTAGGATGCCTTATAGAACACTCCAACAACTTAAAAATCTGCTTCCTGAAATTTGGAACTCTGTGACTCAAGAGTACATCAAAAATTTGTTTGAGGGGCTTCCGAGACGTATACTGGCAGTAATTAGGGCCTGAGGAGGAAACACTCGATTTTGAAAATGATTAGTAACCATTCGATGCCAGTTGATTGGTCTCTTCGCGAATGTTTGAATATGGTAGAATTTTTTAATTTTTCATTAACTCGAAAATTGTTGATATTTTCCATCATAAACTCATCTCTTTTGAATGATATCTTCTTATTTACACTTCTGAAAGTTACCAACCGACTCTTGAATGACAAACCTAAAAGTTTATATAGTATTGTCATAAAAGTAGGATGATGCGACAATTTTTGTGGGGGGTGTAATAGCGTCATATTTGTTTACCTCAGTGAATATGTCGAGTTTCGTTCCAAGTAAATCGCATTTGCGGCATTCGTTGCTTTTCTTATTTCATCAAAAGAAAAAAGCAGCTGAAGTTCACCGGTTGCTAGTGGAAACTTATGCTCCAGTGATTAGAACATGTGAGATATGGTTTCGTCAATTTTTCAATTTTTCATTAACTCGAAAATTGTTGATATTTTCCATCATAAACTCATCTCTTTTGAATGATATCTTCTTATTTACACTTCTGAAAATTACCAAGCGACTCTTGAATGACATAATGATTTATATAGTATTGTCGTAAAAGTAGGATGATGCGACAATTTTTGTGGGGAGTGTATTATTATTATTCCTTCAAAATTAATCACATGTGATTCATTAAATTTAGAATAATTTTAAAATAAGAATTTACGATAACAAAAACAGTAACATAACCTCCTCGAGTACATCAAGCAAAAATATTTTCTAGTAGTTACATCTGTAATTTACAGAAATAACAATTGCGGAAAAGGTAATACGTACAAGATTAACTTGCTTCAAGGTCAAATGTTTATACTGGTCAAGCTGGCAAAAACTTTATTTTAATTCAATTAGGCAGTACATTCATCAAAATTATAAATCAAAATTATATTAATTACTCAAAACACAAGCCATGTATATATTTTGAAAATATTAGAAAACATAATCCAATTAAAGTGAGTGCTATCGTTACTCTAAAATGTGAGCCTCTAGAGAACTGCAACGTTTTCGCATAAAATATGAAATTGTGAACGAATATTGTTTTATTTTAAATTGTTGAGATACATGGCTACATTGCTATAGATAATCCCTTTTTGTCTCAGAATAAAGTAAGGGCAATATTTTAGGCATATTTCCAGAAATACTCCTTCAAAAACATGATGTTAATGATGGAAACCATTGTATAAACTTAGGAATGGTTGAGTTCGGCTAGCGAATTTTATTTTCTTATAGAACTCCACAATTAATACATTCTACAAAAATATATAGGAGTGGTTAGGTCAGCTTAAAATCAAGTTGAAAATTCTCTTTCAGGAATTTATTGAATTGAATCCATACTTGGTTATCAATAAAAAATACAGAATTTAAAGAAAGTCTACAGTAAATCTACAGTTAGTACATTACTGTCTTGATTATATTTCCAACTTCAATGGCCTGAACATTAAACAACAGACATTTTACAATCAAACTACTTGAAATTTTTTTTTGGATTGGTGCCGTCTAAATTTTGTCACTTTAAAAGCCTTGAATATCATGAGAAAAACTGTGTAATATTTAGTTATTACTTTCAATTTTGAACAATTAAATATAATTTTTATCAGTATTTACATGTTTTGTGCTAATGTATGTTCATTTTATCTATTCGCCTTTTGTTTATGTTTTGTTTTAAGATTATTCCTGGTCTCAGTGTTAATTATAGAAATATTTTCAAGGTAATATACTTATATTAGCATTTGCACGTGTTTATGTTTCTTCATTTCGTTCAATATGCAAAGCATTTAGGTTCAGAAGTTTTGATTAAAATAGTGGAAAAATAATATTTCACTAGATGTAGGCTTAGATAAAAGTTTAAATTTCTGAATTTAATTAGATCACAATTCAAAATTTCTTTCTTTATAGTTCTTACATCTATACTCTTTAAATCCTGAATTTTTTCTTTTATATAATGAAAAAGTAATGTAACAATAACATACATGAAGCTTAACGTAAAATTAACTTCTAATGATTGGGAGCTGTGGCAGGTTTGAAAAAATAATTCAAATTAAGTTTATTATTAACAGTAAATTTCATCTTATTGTCACTCTTCGATCACTTTCTGCGAAATAAATAATGCAACAGATTGAGTTAACACAAAACCAAACGAATGAAACAGTATATTGAGAAAGGAAAATGTTAATGATTATCTCTAACTGGTATAATTCAAGTTTCAATTCGACTATTTCCGTTTTATCAACTTAAAAAAATTAAATTCATAGTTCACGAAGTAAGACTAGGGTAAATATACCCACATTTACAACATCCACTTCAATTTGAAACCAGCTCAGAACTGATTTGGTTTAATCGATAGGTTGAGACCATAAGTTCTAAAGGCCAGATAACTTGTAATCCTGAGAGCTGGCAGTTATCATTGCACGCTCTAGGTGAGTTGTTCAGAGTCCATATCAACTGCAGGTCCATGGAGTTGAAAAAAAATTGATTTGGTTACAAACTTTTTATAACATATATACATATGTGTATTGTTTTACATTTTCAATCAAATAACTAAAATAAAAAATGATCACCCTACGTTGTTTTTGTTTTTCGGGTAATTATTCTGAAAGCGGCCATTTTTTCATGAAAATAGTGTTTCTGATGGGAAAACCACAGGATTCTATAACTTTCTCGAACTTGAGCCGAAAAACATGGAAATAGCCGTAAACGTTTCCATTATCCACAGTGCGATCGGTAACACATTTCTATTTTGTGTTCGGCAGCTACTTGAAATGATTAAGTTGAAAAAAAGAGGAAGTTCTTTTAGTTCTTTTTTGAAACAAACTTATTGACGAAAATTTTTGTCGGCTATCGCCCTTGTTTTCGAAACTTCAAGTTTTCAACATTACACGAGTACATTTTTTGAGTATAATGCAGTAGCATCCAGCAAATTTCTTCTTGGTTTTCGAGAGTTAAAATGCGAATTTGTATTTTTTAAATATGAATCATAGGCGGCTTTGATTTTATAAGATGAAGATTTTTCTTCTTCATCTAAAAATATAAAACATGTTCATCAAATTTTTTGAGTAAATACCTTTATTTCGAAGAACTAGGAAGACACCAATTTTTTCTAGTTGGCCAGCGTCAAGATTACCTACATCGAATTTATCCCATGATAGCATCATTGAAGATCATGGAAATTGAAGTCTTAAATCATGAAATGAGAGGACAGACAACACAGGCTCATAGGGTGACATCTTCCCTACTGTAACTGTAATCCTTGCTTATATGGTCTGAATCCATGTTTTTAGAAATATGCAATGCTCTACGCCTTGATATACCAGTCTCCTCTTAAATTTGCTCGTTAGAAATGGACGGATTAAGTGTGACATTTTATACATCGAGAGTTGTTTTTTTTCCCTTATTTTACATCATATTTTCTATTTCTTTGGCCATTCAACAAACCAATGTTAATCATATTTTTCTTAGGTCTCTGGACAATAGGTTGCCTTCTTCAAGGAAAACGATGAAGATATGTTTCTCCGCAGCATTTTCTAACCGCACAGAAATGAAAATTGTTACATATATTTCTCGTAGTTTTCCTACGCCATTTCGATGTATTTCTTGAAAATTTAATGTTTTAATTTGAATAATATAATAATGCATTATTTCACATTAGCCTATTAGATAATATTACAAAAATTCGAATATTTCATCCTAATATCATAGAATTGAGAAAATCCTCTACATTGTACATGCTTAATTTGGCAATATGAATACAAGCAATTTTTCAAGCGATTTAGGGTGTTTTTTGTGAGTGATGGAGAGATACTTTAATTTTTATTAATTTCATCAATCTTGTGGTATCCTTTATTTTCGTTGAAAAAGGTGTCATGAAAGGTGTCGAGCCGCCGCATTGTATGATTTTGAGTTCTCGGTGTAGACAATCTTGACTTTCGTCTAATAGTAAGAATCCTAATATTTCAAGCTCATGGAAATAAAGGTACTTCATCAAAAAATTAGATAGACATGTTATTTACTTTTGAAAAGGAAAAGTACCTTGGTCTTGTGAAATCAGAGCCGCATTTGCTTTATATTTAAAAAAATGCAAGATTGTATTTTAGCTTGAAAATTAAAGGACAAAACAAAGTAATATGCGCCATTGTATTCACCTCAGAAAAGTGTTTGAATAATGTGAACATATTTTCTCACGTAACTTTAATAACAACCCTGATATCGACAATCGATGAGAAATCGGAAAATTTGAAATTATCCAAGAATCGGAGTATCTTCAATATTGCATCTAGCTGCCGAACAAAAACAAGGAAATTTGCCGGACCTGTACTGTATTTTTTAACTAGGGAAATATCAAAGATATTAAACTTTAATATATCTGCTATATGTAGATTATATGCACCAATTAAACTTTAATATATCTTCTATATGTAGATTATATACACCAATATGTTTGCTAATTACATAAAAATTATTATAGCTTTCTTCTTATTAGACATCTAAAAAAAATTGTCTATGAAGGACTGAATTTTCTATAAAATTCCATGCATTGATTGTCTTATATATCACCGATTTTTCCTTCCATCAGTCTACTGTTTCAAGTTACAACTAACTAAGATTTTTGGTTCTTGCTTGCGTTCTATCTCACTTCTCCTCTACAGGTTCAAGTTCAGACCAAGATAGTTTTGCCTATCGGTATGGCGAAACTGATTCAGGTTTAGGAAGAGCCACTCCTCCAAGAAGAGCCCCATCTCCGGGTATGGGAAGTTTAAGACATTTGCCTTCGCCTTCTGGTCCAGGCTCTCTTCCTGGTCTTATGTCTAAAGGAAGAAGAATGTTCGATGATGGATCTAGTGATATTAGTTCTACACCTAGCAGTATGATGGACTATACAGGTGAATATATTATATATAAACCAATTTGAATTTTCCAAAAACTTGTTTGCAATCATAAATCTAAACTGAATATGAAATTAAAAACGAGGTACAATATATTCTAAGAAAATTAAACCATATCAATCAGGTAAAATTGTAGTCAATAAAATTACTTTAAGAATAAGAAAGAGTTTAACTTATTAATGAGATTTACGTCAAACTTATACAATAGTTGAATGATTTATCTATATGTCCTCACTGAGAGACAGAGAAAGTATCGGATTTTCTGAGAAATTTTTTGTAAGCATGATAGCCTCATAAAAACAAAAGGTTGTTCTTCATTAAAAATATCCAATTGTGGGTATACTTTTTGGATAAATCTGCATTGAACAAATATTTATGGAGTAAAAAATGAGCTGATGACCGTTTATATTACCCTGTATTTTTTTTATTCATTAATTTTTTTATTTATTTAAAATAATTTCTTTACAGGTCCCCGCCTCTACAAGCAACCAGCTACCAAGTCAAATAGAGGAATTATGTTAAATGCTGTTGAATATTGTGTATTTCCTGGTGTTGTAAATAGAGAAGCAAAAAGAAGAGTTCTCGAGGAAATCAATAGATCAGAAAGTAAACATTTCTTGATACTATTTCGTGATGCAGGTTGCCAGTTTAGAGCACTTTATTCATATTGTCCGGACCGAGAAGAAGTCACAAAACTTTATGGGACTGGTCCAAAACAAGTTAATGATAGAATGTTCGACAAATTTTTCAAGTGAGTGTTTTTCATCATGATTATACTCATGGAAACTAGTTGTTATCAGAGGAAATGCATATTTGTTTTTTTTTCAGATACAATTCGGGAGGCAAATGCTTTTCTCAAGTACATACAAAACATTTAACTGTAACAATAGATGCTTTTACTATTCACAATTCCCTTTGGCAGGGTAAAAAAGTTAATCTTCCTAACAAAAAGGACATGGCTCTTGTAATATAAATACCAAAATTTACTCAATAATTAGTCATTAATATATTTTCAAAATGTTTACGCTTCGCTAATAACTTCTAGTTGTTTTTTACTGGAAGGTTATAGCTTTAACCTTTATTTTCCCTAAATTCACGTTTTTTATTGTTATGAAGCCATCGAAAATTTAGACGATTTGTAATCGAACCACTTTTCGTATCATCTATTTTGTTTCATTTGTTCGAAAAGTTTTGTTCATAGAAAATTTCGTTGCTGTTTTAGTTAATAGAATATTTTTTGTGCCAACGTATTATCCTCCCTAGTGCGCAAATATTGCACGAGTTACGTCCATGAAAAACAATAAATTTTTTTATTAGTGTCATTCCAATTGTATTTGTAAATTGTTATGAGTAGATTAGGAAAAAAGCAGGGCTGTTTTGCAAGAAAATGTTTCATAAAAACCATAACATTATGGTTTATTGTAACGTTTCGCATTTTCAATTGTTTCAAAAAATTGTTCATATTAGAATATGTTGGTAATTTTCTTTCAGTGATGCACATAACCTCAAGCTTTTTGAATTTGTGAATAATGTGTTTGCAATGCTGTTCGTTGAGGTTAAATGAAAATATTCATAAATTAATATTTTCCTAATAATGGTATTTGAAAATCACTAACTGAATGTTAAGAAATTCAAAATATTTTATATGCCTTAATTTTTTACCTAATGTTTAAAATCTACATTATTATAATTTAATATTGCATTATGCTAATCAATATTTTCATGTCTGTAAATATTATGTTTTTATATATAAATATTTATTAATGAACATACACTTCAATGAAAAAGAAATTCGAATGTCATAAATAAATAATTCTACATAACCCAAAATATTAGTTTTCTATACCTGTTTCTCTCTCTTGTGTGTAGCATTTAAATCCAAATAATCATACTAGGTTTGTTCCTACAGCGATTAGAAACAGTCACGGACTGTCACTATTGTGCGCAGTGTGTTAAAGTATGTTCCAGGAGCATTTCTGGTATTTCTCAAACTCGGCTCAAACTATGAAATGGGCGTTTCAACTGAATCTTCGGACTAAATTATGACTGTCAGACGAGTTTGCTGACGAAAAGCAAATCAAGTGTCGCAAACCTGCGCAATGAGCAGTGCAACATGTTAAATTTGTTCTGTTGTTGAATTTTTCTTCGGGAGGAGTGATAAACTTGTTTATTGCGTTGTAGTTTTGGGGTTTGGTTAGTGTTAATTTCGAAATGAGCGATATTTCATCATCTTCAGATGGTGAATCTGAGATAAGTGATTGTGAAAGTGATCTGGAAGATCTACTTGAAGAACGGTGGAGACCGAAAAATGAAAATTATTTAGAAGAAATAGTTCCCCTAATGGATAATAATGAGTTTATGGAACACTTTCAAGGGAGCAGGGAAGTTGCTGCAGATATTGCTCAACGATTGAGTATCAGTGATTATTTCCATACGCAATCGGGATCTGTGGTTTGCAGGACACCAAACTGCAAGCTTTCGTGGTGTTGCTGATAGGTTCAATATCAGCATTAGCTGTCTTCATAGAATATTGAAAAGGATGATATATTTTTTGAGCAACCTCGCTCCATATAAAATAAAATGGCCAAGGACCTAGGAGTAAAATATACAAAACTAAATACTTACATTCGTAATCCATGACGCTTATTTCTTCTCTGCAAAATGAAGCCATCTGCCGAAGTGGTAATTTAATGAAAACGAAAAGTACCTACACAAACCAATTTCTTTACTCGATATTTATTGTTGTGTCACAGAATTTGGGTGTTCCAAGAGGAATTCCTTACTAGTTTGAAATTGATAAATATTTACACCTGCGCACTGTTACTGTTTGAGAAATGTCAGGAACGCATCAGAAACAGGTCTGTGATTCTCTGTTGGAACAAACCTACTATAAAAAAATATCTAGGTATTTCCGATACAAGCAGATTTTTTTTAAGAATTTCCGAAAAATTCAACCAGTAGACCCTGAATGAAATAAAATACCATTAATTTTAAAACAGTTTATTTTGTTTTCATTACAATGACCAAGAAAAATAAAATCCTTAGTTTTGAAAATATTTGGACGAAATAGTATAAATATGTATTACAAAACTTACCACTCTAAATCAGGTACAAAACGCATATTGAAATATGCCATACAAGTAATCAGTCAGTCAATATAATAACATTCACCAATAACTTAAACTAAATAATGCAAAATAAATATTGTATCTATTATCTACCTATATGCCAAGATTTGAGTCTCATCCCTAAGCAGCAAAACAGTGAAGATTGTACTCACAAAAAATAAACTCTTGCTTCAAATAGGATCAGATTCAAAGAGGACATTTTCAAGAATATGCAGCGGAAGGAACTAAAATATAGTCATGGTTACTTCAACAGTGCATGTATTCGATTTCACTTTTACTTTATTCACTATAAACATAAGATTCAAGGCAATATCAAACTAAATGGGAAAATCGCATTAACTCAATTTTGCTACGTTCTTTTACTAATGCGGTAGCGACATTCATTCTATTAACATAACTCTCAAACAAACAACTGTTGTAGTTTAGATTTGTTTTATGATATAGATTTTGAAAACACTTTCAGTTCATACAAAGTATCTAACTACAAGTTAATTTGATTTTACTCAACCATAGAAATATCAATTTAATTCTGAAATACTGATCGATTAAGGGCCTTCGTTCACAAGGCAATGCAAATCTGCAATACCATTGTATGACAGTTGTCATTAATATCTGTCGCGCCAATCCATACACATCGCTACTGAAATCCCGCGATTCGCGTTGGTAACCATCAGTCAAATCTAGCAATCGTAATCATCACACCGAGCATTTCTTTCTTGTAATATAGTTTCTAGAATTTCTTTACAGTATGATTTAAAGAACAACTATATTTCTCCATCCAGATACGAATTTTATATTTGCTAATTGCTCCGCCATTTTTGAACTTGATGCGACTTGCGTCGAAGACCTTGCTTGCACTACTGATTGCGAGAGACTGACATGGCCGAATTGTCTACAACGTGGAATTTATACGAAGGTGCATATTAGCTCACAGTGCTAATAACTCGGATACTTAAGTCCCGATACGTGAGTCGTCGAGTATCGAAGACATGCGTTGCCTAGTGGATGAAGGCTTTAAGGTTTGGATGACAGAAATCTGTAAAAATTTTATAATTTTCATGGTATTAGAGTTACTATTTATTGCTGTTATTATGCTTTGGTGATACTTTGAAAAATAAATAACAATATAACCTGGACAGTCATTCAAGTAAGATTGTACTTAAAAACTAATTTTTCACAAATGATAGCAAAGGAGCTAACATTTCAATTATTTCATGAGTAATAAATCACTACTGTGATGAATTTTTTTGGCAGTTAACTTTGAGCAACTTTCAGCATAGCTCAATTCATTTTGAGTTCAAAAATTCATTAGACAATTACAAATTAGTTTTCTGTTCTACATCTTGAATTTGGTTTGAACAATATTTTTCTTTAATGAACATTCATAGAAAATATTTCCTTATCGAAACAATCAAATACTTCATAAAGCTATTGAATTATTTTAAAGCATTTTACTTGTGATGTGAATACTTAATGAAAGTGACTAAAAATATCTTGTGACAAATGCCAAGTAAGTCTATTGAGTAAAGGGCTCATCCCCATTATTTTGCATTAAGTTGATATACAAATATGTTATTGGATCAAGAGTACTATTCGCAGCATTTGAAACTATTGAGATCTTTACTCAATACAAAATTTTTATATATTAATCTCAAATTTCTGATGTTACATGACCGTTCATCAACATACTGGCAGGTATATAATCATCATCTTCTTGAACACCTGAATCGTTGCTCACATGTTGCCTACTTTTGTATTTACCATAATTATTTGAACTAGAAGGTACTTGTTGTGCACCCAGCAATGGTTCCCTGGGACAGTAATTTTCTAGAGGAATATTCACTGAACTTTCCGGGACAGATGACTGTCTTCTGACTCTTGAATTATCTGATTCCATCATGGAGTGTGGAATATTACCGTTGCTCAACGAAGGAACAGGTTTAGCGTTAGGACTGGAATATTTTCTATCAGGGAAGTGCATTTCCAATTCATCAGAATTTTCAATTTGCATAGAAGAAAGTGGTGCATCTAAGCAAGGAGTAAGAAGTTCTTTGTAACCAGCTATATAAGCTACTATTTCTTTAGCATGTGGTCGAGCTTTCCATGTTTTGTTCCAACAGGAATTCATCAGTGCTTCTCTGAAAAACAAACATTTTCTTTAATTATGAAACTTGAAAAGAGCAACAAAAATTTGTCCCGAAGTGATAAAATCCAAAGCTTTTAAAACTGATTTTGCTTTCGAGGTAGGTTTTCTTATTGAAACTATTCTATTAAACCCACATTTTAAGAATCTGACAATCACTGAGTCAGTTGGACTGCTGAATAATAAAATACATCATATAATTCATTAATTGTTTGAAAAGAGTTTGGAACGGTGATGTTAATTAATTTTATAGTCAATGAAAGTTTAAACACGAATTCAGATATAAGAGCTTTTTTGTTTCCCATGCTATTTGGTGATAAAACCAATAGTTTCCTCAAGCATAAACATTGACTTAAGTAATTAATTTCTTAAGGAATCTTGACTTAACATTATTCAACGCTCAGTAATCGCGAATAACATGAATCTATTTGGAAAAAGAAATTGGCCAGGCTTTTGTGCTGTATTTTGCTTTTTCCTAAGTTCATAAATTTCAAGTAAATAGAATATGTATAGCCATATGCATAAAAAACATGGCCAGTTTTTCTAGAGAATTCTATTTTCATGAAATATTGTCTGAATAAGCTTTGATAATGGTCCACATAAAAAATTTCAAAAAACTTACAATTGAGGTTTTACTCCTTTGGGAACATTCAAGCAATTTCCCTGCTTAACAACTTCTAATACTTCTGTGTTACTCAGTCCTTGAAATGGAAAACTTCCAAATGTCACTATTTCGTATAAGAGTATACCGTAACTCCAAACGTCTGACGCTGAAGTGAACACTCCAAGTGCAAGACTTTCAGGCGACATCCATCTTACTGGCAACATACCTTTCCTGTTGAAACGATAATACTCCCTGTCACAAATCGGTCGACACATGCCAAAGTCTCCAATTTTAACCATACGATTTGCATTCACTAAGCAATTCCGCGAAGCTAAATCTCTGTGAACAAATTTACATTCTGCTAAGTAACTGAGTCCTCTAGCTACATCCAATGCCATGGACGTGAGTCTTTCATTGCTAACTTCATCAGAAGTCTTGTTGAAAACTAAATGTCTCCTGGCAAGTAGATATGTTTTTAAATCGCCGTATAACATGAACTCCATTATAGTATAGAGTGGTTCTTCTTTCATTATAACACCTAATAGTCTCACTATATTAGTATGATCAAAGTTACGCATAACATCAGCTTCTGAAAGGAAATCTATTTTTTCGTCAGTAGAGGAACCTGTTTTCAATGTTTTAACTGCAACTGGCAACCAACCATCTTTGAACTGTGCTTCGCCACCATACACTGTTCCAAATGCTCCTTCTCCAATTTTTCGATTTATGATGACGTCGCTTCTTATTACTTCCCATTGATTCAAATCCTTCAGGCTCTCTATATTATGCCACCAATCGAAACCTAAAGATTTCACGTAATTTTCGGTTTGTAACACTTTCTTATCATATCGCTTTTTGATTTTGTATATTACCAACCCAATGATCAATACAACAGTACTTATAACCATTATATTCAGAATGACTATTGCCATTGAACAATCTACACTGAAAAATTTTGCTAAGCCATCTAGGGCACAAGTTTCTGGTGGTAATTTACCATCATCAGGTTTCTTGCCATTCAAAGTAAACCATTTAATCAGAGTGGAATTTATTTCTAACCGACCTCCGAGAATTTCTGGCCTATTATCAGTGAGGTTTGGATGAAACTGACCCACTACATGAGTTTTGTTGTCATACCACTGCATAATGTTGATAACGGAGAATCTTGAAGGACCTCCTCGGAATTTGATTCGTCCAGATACTCCGGTGAAGTCAGTTTCGTTGATGATTTCTACGAGTTTTCTGGAAAAAAGATTGGAATAAATCATTGTGAATTATGCATAAGCACTTGACAAAAAAGTTGAATAAAAATTAGCAGCTGAAATGAAGAAGTTTTTTTTAGGATTTCTATCTAGATCTAAGGAACAACTCAATCTCTAGCTTCTCTTAATAACTTACCAGTTTTACCAACATGATGAATCATTTTTTGTAGAACAGGAGGAAATAATTTCATTCAGTTTCATGCAATAAATTTGCTAGGTTTTGGGGATTTTTGGCTTGTATATTTTCGTATATCGTAAGTAAAAATAATCAAAATATTTATTATGATTCAAAATCTTTGTAATGTATACTGATTGAAATTAATGTTAATCATATGCAGCACGAATGGATATCAAAAGTAGTAATGCTTTGTTTCTTTTTTCAATTTCATCGCTGTGTTATACTCAGTTTTAAATTACTGCTACTAACCGTTGCTAAGCCACAAAATGCTTTAAATGTTCTATGATATGTAATTAAATTACTCACTTTATTGTTGTGTTTGAATGAATATGAGAGAGAGCTTCTGGATCTGTCTTGGATAGCTTGTCTGTGGCTAATGCATAAGTCCATACTGCGTCATAGGCGTATCCAGCGTAATTTGACATTTTCGGAGATGTTTCGCTATACTTTTTTCTCCATTCTCTAACGGTCATATTTTCTTGCATTATCGAGTCGTCTTCTCCGTAGTACGCATGAGCCATTGAAAAATATCCATTCGCAGCCTTTTAAAACAATTATGGTAAATTATGCTCTTCCATAAAATATATCACACTTACCTGTTCCATTTCTTCAGCTGTACAATTGATTATTCCACCTTGAATTGAGTTATAAGCTATAGGTAGAAACCACACATAACCCTCTTTGGCTGTCATTTTTAGTTTATATGCTTCACACATTATCAACCTTGCTACCTCATTTACAACGTCAGCAATAATTATCCTAGCTCTCTTTCTCTTCAAATCTTCTAAATACTACAATAAAATAAACGTAAATCAAAATTCATTCAGAACAAATATATATATTTTTTGAATAACTATTAAAAAATGGAAAGAGTGGTGTGAGATATACAAAAGAGAATGGGGAGACAACGATATAAAAATCACCCTCCGATATATTCAATCGCTTTTGAATTCTTTCAGATTTGATAGTTTCACAAATTTAATTATATATATTATAATATTGAAATAAATATTGGTATGTATTTTTGAATTGCTAAATAAAATATATTTATATCACAACGGGATAGTGTAGTCATGAGATTGATTTTTTAATGTTTTCAAAGCCACATTTACTTCCAATATTTGAATAGAACTCACCTTTGTCATCACAATGTCATCTTTATCTCGAGAAAATTTAATGTTGGAAATGAAAGTTATTTGGTTGTCGTCCAATAAAGTCTGCATTTGAGATATGTATTCAGTATATTTCTGTCCATCTTCAGTTAGAGCTGCCACTTGTCTCCATCCCATGTATTTCAAAAACTTTACGTAAACATGAATATAATGCTTATTTTCTCCGATAGTTCTGAAGAAGTATGGGTACTTGTCTCTATCTGAAAAACTAGCGCCTTCTGCACTATAAGAAACGATCATTGTCTGGTAATGTTTTGATACTCTCGCTAGAGGTTCTACAGTATCTGAACAAGCTGGCCCTAAAACGCCAATCATTGACTGAAATTGTTTGTTCACTACGTAATCAATGAACATTTTCATAACCAAATCGGATCTGCATTGTCCATCTGACATTAATACTTCCAATTTATAGTCCTTTAATATTGAATTATTTGCGTTGATGGCGGTTTCTGCCATTTTCGCTGCCTGTGCTATACCCTCACCCACAAATGGCGAATTATGCATTGGAAATATACCACCAATATAAATTGTGGAATCCAAAATTGGTTTCCATTCTCTCCAAGTCCGCTTGTGAGTATTCATCCATTCGCAAGCAATTGCCTGTACACCTTTTTCTGGATTTTTTTTATACATTTCGAGCAAAACGCTGTAGTCATCTTCATCTCTAAATGTGAATTGCCTTAAAGCTTCCAACAAGGGCTTACCGAATTCTTGAAGACCGTTCCATGAGAACTTAACTAATCTATTAATTTCGTATTTACAGCCCAAATGTTTTGTAGACTGAAGTAATTCGCACTTTTTGAAAGCTACGCTGATGAAATCCGCTTCATTGGAAACTAAGACGCTAGGAGTCCAAGTTAGGGCTATTAGGCTGCTATTTTTGTTTGTGGACAGATATTTCTTTTTTAGTGTTTGGACTACTTTTGGAAGATTGTTACCTAACCAAACAACTTTGACGAAAAGTCTTAATTCATTTATATGGTCTACAACGAAGTTCGTCGAAAGATAATCAGGTGCCAAAAGAAGAGCGCAGTCTGCATCGTTTTGGCATTGTGGCGGTATATATATTCCCTCAGTGCAGTTGTTTGCGTTGTTACAAAAATACCTGCAAAATGAGAAAAAAATTAGAAAAGATCTAGAACTATCCACACAGTTTCGTTTTCTAATATTATTTATTTACATCTTTTATGCCTCGAATTAGTTAGACTTTTACATGATAGAATCTTATATCAAGGAAAAAGATTGGAACCTTACTTGTTTATTGATTCGCATAACTCGTTTCGATAACACTTATCAAGCACATATTTTTCTACAATTTTAGAGATATATATATATATATATATATATATATATATATATATATATATATATATATATATATATATATATATATATATATATATATATACCTATTGTAAAGTACAAACTCTAATTTGGAAAACCCATCCAGAGACTATTGGATACTTGAGGAAATAAGTTAAGTAACTTATTAATAAGAATATACATGCGTGGAATTTTCCGGTAATTTAATTTCTAACTTCTCTTCGTGGAATGTAATACTTGAAATCTTGGTTGATGGAATGGTTATCTTATAATAAATGATTTGAGAAATCTAGTTTTTGGATTAGAACTACGTTTATGTTCGCGTGTATGACTTTGAAATTTCTTCCAGTTTAATCAATGTAAATATGTCACAATCTGCATTTAACTATACACCTGATTCATTTTTTTATTCTTGATCCATAATTTTGACATGGCTTCTTTGTGAAGGAAAAACTTTTATTAAAGTATAGGCACGTAAGGAAAGTTCTTAAAATTTGATTAATTGTTCAAAATTAGTTAAACTAAATATGGAAATATTTTATTTTGTTTCACTTGAGGTGGATATACTTGCTTATCATATATACTTGATGTAATGTGACATCTACTTCGTTATATGAAGAGATAGAAGAAGAGGCAGACAAAAATATATATGGATCAAAATGAGCTTTCACCTTCATATTATATTGTTGGGTTGCCAATATAGATTTCTTTTCATCTAGCATACTTAGTACATTATGACATTATCTTGTTTCTTCATCTATTTTCAATAGTTTCATATACTTTTATTTTATAACATTAATTGTTATGTATTATCAATAAATTCTATTGAGTTGGGTTAATTTGAATAATGTTGAGATGTTCCAGAAAAATGAAAACATTTTATTTGAATTGCAATTCAGTTTCACTTTATTAATTGACAATTGGTCTACAATCGAAACAAAATATAATAACTGTGCAAAAGTTCTTTTTCGTGTTTGATGACCTACATCTTTTGCATAGGCATAATATTAAACACGACGAAGTAATTCCATTTCGTGCAATTTCAATTTTCTCTCCGAAATATATATAAATAATATTATAATCATGTTTATTGAGCAAAGAGATTAGGACAAACTATTCTCAGCTTACTGTACGTTTAAGATAGGAAGATGTATGCCAACATAGGCGTATACAGGATGATGAACATGTTTTACAAAATGGACTAACCCATTCTCAGTTTCGCTTCTTGATGAGTGCTCAGTGCTCTCTGACAATTTCATTGGCAATCCCAAAAAAATAAGCAAAATATCAAAGCACACATTAGCTATTATGAAAAAGCAACAGATCTAATTTTTGCGAATGTTAACAAGCTATATCAATAATCCTATCTCATTTTCAGTTTTTATATTGAATTTCAACATTTTGGATCATTGAAAAAGATGACACAAAACCAGCAATGTGGCAATAATGAATTGTAATTAAACCTTTGCCAAGTCTTTATTTACCATATTCAACGCCACATAAAATTGATAAAATAAAATTGTACGAGGAAGAGTTTCACAAATGTAAGAGTTACGAGAGAAAGAACGACTTTTCGTGAAAATATACTGCGTGCTCCATTTCATTTTATTTTCTCATTTACAGGTTCCAGATTAAGTGCTCATCCTTGAATCTGGGAACAGTTTTCCTAAAAATTTGTCCAATATTTCAATATTCGGAAATGCTTGTTTCCATGATACAGGGTGTTGAAAATTCAGAAATGTTTTAGTTTCTTCTGAGTAGCAGTTACAATTTTCAAAATTGTCCACCGAAATTGACACAAGAGTTATCAACTAAAATCTACATCACCGAACAAACAAAACAAGGTTGATAGTATACAGGTTGTTATCTCATCACGGGTAGACACTCCCTATTTGCCATATTGAAAACTTGAAAACAATTTTCTTATAAATACCGCAGTTGTTGAGATTTGATTTGATTGAGCTCAAATTCGATATACCTATTGCACAAAACTAGAGAAGACGAAGGTATATAAAAGTATACGAGGGGTATTTTTTCCAGGACCTACTTCCTTTTCGATCCCAACTTTTTTGCTGCACCACTGATGTATTCGGTATATTATATCAGAGGGAATCTGAAAGTAACGGACATTAACAGGATAAAGGGAACTGAGTCAATTTGCGGATGAACGGAAACCTGAGCGATAAGTGGTTTCAAAAAATGTTTTGAACAATGGAAGGATTTTCGCAGATGTGCTTTGTGGTCAAGGGAGAATACGTGTCATCAATATCGAGTTGACGAATAAAAAAATGTTATAGTAGCGAAGACTTTCTGTTATTTCATGTTACGACTCGTTCGGCGGTCCAGTATTTAGTTTTGCAATCATTTCACAATGTGGAATGTTTCCGAAACTGGTAACCTGAGAGTGAATTGAACTTGTCTGAAAATGATGGGAAGAAATGGCAAAGGAATCCTGAGAAATGGAAGAAAATATTTGTAAGCTGAAAAAAGCGGAGGGTGAGAGCTATATATCTGCTGGCGGAATTAAGATCTTTCGACCGTCATTCTGAAGAATATTTGCTGACTGAAGCTCTAGGAACAAATCAAATGTGTTCTCTATGTCGAATATGAGACTCTCAATCAAATAGGCATTGTAAGTTATCATTTTTTTTTTCAACTAACAGGACAGCCAATTATCGACAAAAAAGGTAAACACGATAACCGTCCTATAACAATTGGTCGAAATGTTTACGATATGATATAACAGAGATGGGATATGCCTTCAAACTTCACCATATCAATACTTTGACAATCCAGATTTGAATGTAAATAAATTTTAACTTGTGTTATATTCATATTTTTTGGAATGAACACATAATGTATTGAAAATGACGTACAATACATATTACAGATATTTCCGTAAACACCGCCATATTGTTTTCGTAAACCCAGAGGTTATATTTGCGATTTTTGCACAAAATGTAATTCTGGAGATTAATCTTGAAGTCTCTTGAAGATCTCAATATCAACTTCATTTGAACAAAATAAAATCGTACAATAAATTGAAAAGGCTACACTATATGAGTATGCGCAAAATTTGCCATTGCCAAAATCCACTGTCACCTCCCAGTTCAACAAAAGTTTATTATGGTTCTTTAACTAATGTACATTGCCATACGTTGTATTGATTTCTTTTCAAAGAAATGGTCCAAAGCAGTATGTTCATTCCTGTATGATTTTGTGATTAAGAAATTGAAACAATTTCCTGAAAACAAAAAAATGCCGGAGCCAGCATATTTCCAGTTCGCAGTCACTCATACAATCCATGTGACCGCAACATTGGATTGTACAGTATAATGCTTAAAACATTGGGGACTATTGAAACGTCAGATCAATATATTAGACATGTTATGAACAAGAAAAAGCTTACTCCTTTCAATGTTCAAATGTGTCATTGAAGAAGAAGATTGGGCTAGACCTTCCAAATTCTTTTTTCAAAACTTTGAACAAGCGTGAAATTCAAAAGTATGTCAGAATCCAGAACAATCCAGACGACTCAATATTTATTACCAAGCAAATTTTATTCGTGGCCTAACTACAATTTTGCATTCAAAATAAATAACGTACCAAAAAATAAGGATGACCTACAACTTTTGAAACTGTAATGTGCAGGTATAAAAGAAGTCGTGATGCGTAGTCTCTAACATCATTCATAAAAAAAGAAAATTGCTCAGAGAGATACTGAGCTACAAGAAAATGTTCAGGTCCACATAAATGAATCTCAGACAGGAGCTGCCCGGTAAGTTTGAACGACCTCTTCCGATTCTAGTGACTTTCTCGGTAATAGCTAGTCAGGTTATAGACAAAATTTTCAACTACAAGTATTCTGCACACATCGTTCTGTTTTCGATTTGAAATAAATAGCGAATAAAACTATTCGAACTCATTTTCAAGCCATGCCCATAATTTTGAGTGCGACAAGGGGGATTACACCATTCAAAAGTTCATTTTTCTAACACCAAATATTTGAAAATTGATGAATGGCTAGAAATGGATAGCTTAATAGAGGCGTCTTAATTCACCAAAATAATTTCCAGCTAATCGTGTTCGTTTTGAGAATATTTCAATTTGGAAAACGTATGAACCGATAATCACAAAAGGCGCTTTTTCGTTTAACGCCCTCGTTGCACACAAGGCTTCAATCGGAAATCGAAGAAACCGGAGTGAATGTCAACTTCCGCTATTTGACGCAGATCCGAAAACAATTCGGGCAAATATTATAACATTTCTATTTGACATGCAAGGCTGCTTATGTATCATCGAATTCGGATAATGAAAAGAGGAGCTATTATATAGCTCGGAACGTTTCTAAGAGTATTACAGATTGAGACACGCTATTTCTTTCAGTGTTGTCATAAAAGCTGAGGAGATGTTTTATAAAGCATAACGCCCAGTAAACGTAAATCACCAGTGAAGAACTTTGTACTCTCATATCTATCGAAAAAATGTACTGTTTCAGAGATATTCAAACAAATTCATATAAAAATAATTTTCCCAGTTCGAACTGAAACAACATAATTTTTCTTTCGGTTCAAAATTATCCCAAATACAACGTTATCGCGAAATGGAGGGATAATGTCATTAACTTTCGATGGGGATATATGAATGTATCGCGTCTCTTGTTAATTCTTATCCCGTTTGAATAAGTATGCAGATATTATAGCGAATTCTGTTCGTTCAATTTTTTGCTTCTGCATGTTCATTAAAAATAGATATTTCATCAGTTTCATGAAACAGTCAAGATGAAAAATTAACGAAGTGTTCTGGACTCGGCTATGGATAGAATCACTGTGGAGCAGATTGATCGGAGTAAGTAGGTCAATCACTCTATGAAAGTATTTAGAGAGGATTTGAAACAATCAAAATCAAATCAAATATTGCCAAAACATACACAAATCCAAATTTGACTCCTCTATCTGAAATGCTAGTTCTATTTAAATTTCTGAAAAATTTCCTTAATTAATTGAGCGAGGTCTGTTGCCTTCAGCATAACAAAACAAGTTTCATTCCTGTTGCACTCCACGCGTGGCATAAGGATTGAGTAATATTAATTTCATCATGTTTTGTGAAACCTGTAACAACCTATATCATTACCAATTATCGGACCATAGGATGGCGAATAAAACAAAAGCTACTCCATAATACTGTCGTAACAACAAGTTTTCTGAAGCCAATAACAGTGACTACCTCTAGGGAAAAATTGCATCCAAACAAGAATAAGAGGAAGGAAGGATTTCTTGTTATGTGAAGGGTATAATTATTACACAAATGGCTTGAAGACAAAAAAGAGATCAGGTAGCGGAGTTTACTGCCGGAGAAATGGGAGGGGTTTCTACGTTCCATTAGATAAACCTACAATAGTTTTCCTGTCGCGATTCATAGCGATATTTGGCTGTGCTCAAAGGCTGGCAGAACTGTGTCTAACTAACGAGTGGATCACGACCTGCTTCGACAGTCAGGCTGCTCTGGGAGCCCTGGGCGAATACAGATCTACTTCTTATGTGGTCTGGGAGTACGCTCAGGCACTGGGACAAATGGTGGTAAACAACAATATCTGTCTGCTCTGGTTTCCGGGCCATACCTGGATCAGAAGAAGTGAGATTGCTGGCTTGTCTATGAGCTAAGAATGCTCTAATAACCAGGGCCAGCGGTTGAGATTTCAGCCTGTGTTGTTGAAGCAAGGGTGGGGGACTAGCTAGTATATCTGTAACTGCACAGAATATGATCCAAAATTTCAATTTGTAACACCAATAGCGAGACATAGGACTGTACAAAAAAAATACTAAGTTTGACGTTTTCCTTGGCGATTCGTCCGCGGAGGATGAGACGAAACAACCTGTTCCAATTCAGTTCAAAATAGGAATCATTGAAATGTTTCTGGGGAGTAAATATAAAATGAGAAAATGAGATATCTACTTGTCCATGAACTGAGGAAATTCATTTTACGCACAGTTCTCAGCAATTTGTTCTAAATCTGCTTCGCAGATGATTAATCAATAACTAAGGTGATAAAGAATCATTACACACGTCTTTTACAAAAATTGTATCTGGATGTTTTGAACTCCATTCGATGTAATTAGGTGTTCTGAAAACTAAAAAATACTCAAAATATTCCAGGATTTCAGATTATTTTGTAAAACGCAAAGCTTTATTATAGAAAAGTTTTTTTGGGCTAACTTGAAGTCATATAAATAAAAGCTACAATTTTATTTTGACTACTATTTGTAAATATATACAGACTATTACTTTCTAAACAAAGAACGCCCTGTGTCATCTAAATTAACAAACCTTAACATGTTGTTAATTGTGGTCGCTCTGATAATGTAGAAAGTCGCGCGGTACAATTAAGTAAACTCGTCATTCTTTATGGATGGTTCAATATAGTGTAACGTCATCTGTGAAGAAGTGTGTGAATTCGCCAGACAGTTTCTGTTATATTTGTGGCGAATATATGGTATCAAACCAACAAGTTAATATTACGAACTTTGTGAAAGAGATAAACGCATATTTTGGCTTGAAACTTGGAGATCAGGATAAAGTTCGGTAGCTCATAGTATGAAAACGAAATGTTGAAGACCTTTGAAATTGGATGAAGGACAAGAAAAAAGTTTCAGATATGCGATTCCTGCGGTATGGCACGAGCGTAATAATCATACTGATGATTGTTACTTTTGTTCATGTTATATGAAAGGGTGTATTTCAAAATGGAAGCAGGCAGTTGCATACTACAATCAGCAATCAGCTTTTCGTCCCATCCCTCATGGGACCGAAATATCAGTGCTCGAGGCCCCTGTTACCATTTAAGAGATTCCAAGTTCTGACGAAGATAGTTTTGTATCTGAACACGCTGACAAGTCAAGTTTTGAATTTGAAGAGGATAGCAGTCCTAAAGTGTTTTCTCAGGGCGAAATATTTATATTCGAGACGTCTTGCGATACAGATGTGTGTAAAAAGTGCGCTGATAATTTTGTCGTCAACGGCAAATCGTTGGTGTGTAAAGTATGTTGTTTTAAATACCATCTTAATTGCGTTTCTGTAAAGGATTCGTTGCAAAAGGTTCTAACAGAAAATGAAAACATCTTCTGGTGTTGTGACCTATGTTTGGTTGATTTAAAAACGGCCATCAATTGTGTGACAACAAAGGAAGCGAATAATTATACGGTGCTGAAAAGTCAGGCTGAATATCTATCTAGAGAATTGTCTTTAGTGCAAAAGAGGATGTCTGAAATGGAATATACGTTAATTTTGCAAATTATCTGTTATCAAAGAATCCGATATTTCATCAAAGTGTGTGGATGTACAACAGGTACCAGTAAAAAAAGATGCACATAATGTGATTCCAGTTAACGCAAATAAAATTAAAAGTAAACTCTTATACTCCGCGGCTGCTGGATCCAGAAGTAAAGATCATCAAGACAAAAAACAAGGGAACTCAACAAAAACAATAAATAATTCTAAGTCTACACTTGATAACGACTCACAATCCAGTTATTCGAACATAACTGCATCTGACGTTTCCAAGGCTGTAGCGTCTGCGCTGAAGTTGAGTGACGTCACAGAGCATTCTCAGATGTAAACATAAACAAAAATAGCGATGGAAAATGAGTTCCTGTTTATATTCGAAAGCATACCTCGAAAGTATCTAAAGGACCTCAAGTAGTTTGTAATGGCGGAAAAACAACTGGGAAACCCCCCACAATACAAGGGGCAACCAGGCGCCACTGGCTTTATGTAGGAAGAATTGCAGGCAAAGTAGCTACTGAAGATGACATCAAATCTTATATTGAAGATATTGATACTCTGAAGGATATTCAAGTTAAAAAACTCAATACTAAAGGAAGTAATTCTGCCTTTAGCATCGGTTTTCCAACTGAAGAGTTGTTCAAGGAAGCGTTCAATCCATACTTCTAGCCAAAAGGAGTGATCCTTAGAGAATTCTCGTTCAGAAATTTTTTCGATCAAATCCAGAGAATGTCACCATCAAGTAACCAATAATGTTTGCGTTGAAAATCAGATATTTCGTTCCAGCCCAAAAATTCGTATTTTACACCAAAATGTTCAATCTATTGGAAATGTAGTAAATAGACTCTTCAGCCACGAACATCATGCAGATATGCTAACTATCACCGAACACTGGAAGAGTAAGGAGGAACTCATGGCTTACCATAGGTTATCTAGCGACGAGTCACTGCAGGGAGCAAAGGAAGCATGGTGGTGTTGTTATTTATTGTTCCAATAGAATCGTGAGTAAAGAAAGAATCGATATAAATAACTTGAGTGTCTTAAAAGTGTTTGAATGCGCGTCCTGTGAATGTTCAATTGAAAATTCAAAATTTATTGTAATATCTATTTATAGACCTGATACAGCATCTCACGCTGATGTGGATCTTTTCTTTGAACAGTTTCGTATAATATTAGATACTCTGTGTGAAGAAAATGTTCGCTACATTATCACGGGAGATTTCAATGTAGACATGCTGGATTATAATAACAAGGTAACTAAAAATTTCATCACGTTATTAGAAAATTTCAATGTACAGATAACGATCAATGAACCAACTCGAATAACAGACCACTCAAGTTCTTGCATTGATAATATTTTCACGAACATAGAGGGATGGCTCTCTGCGGTTATTCAGGCTCATATTTCTGATTACTGTGCCCAGAAATTGTCTTTCACTGCAGATTCCATACCTAAAAAAAAGTTGCCCCAAAGGGTTAAATTACGATGCTTTAGTGATAAAAAAATACGCTTGTTTGTGGAAGCTTTATCTCAGGTTGATTGGGCTGAAGTGGTGCGTCGTGATTCAGATTACGTGAATTTTTTGTGGAATTCATTTTCTGGACGTTTCGAGACGATTTTTGAGGCAACGTTTCCATATAGGTGGATAAATGTTGGAAAATGTAATACATCTTTTAGAAAATCTACTGAAATAACAAAACTTAAAGATATTTTAGACAAGGCCCTTATTGTTTCTAGATTTCGGCCACAATTTATTGCTTTCTATAAGAATGTCAAAAGGGAATATGAAAATGAAATATTGAAGTTCAAACAAAACAGTACTGCCAGTAAAATTCGGAACTCTCATAATAAGCCGTTTGGCAAATTGTCAATCGACTTACCGGTAAATCTCAGAAAACTATTCCCTCTACCTCTCCTTCTGGTGATCCCTCTAAAGTAGTTGAAGATTTTAATGAGTTTTTTATAAATGCTGCACCTAGGCTCTGTAATGAACTACCTGGTGAAACTCGGGTCAGCAAGGGTCTGAATCAGCAGAATGACAGAATTGAAAAGTCATTCTATCTTTTCGAGATTACGGAAAAAGAGGTGAGTAATGTAGTTAAACACATGAAAAATAAGTCTTCTTTTAGATATGATAATATTCCAATGAAAATTTTGAAAAACTCAATTCATGTTATTGCTGAACCCCTAGCATTCATAATGAAACGTTCTTTTGTAAATGGAATATTTCCAGATCTCCTCAAAACGGCCATAATACAACCACTTCACAAAAAAGATAGCCCGGAAGATTTCGATAACTATAGACCTATTAGTTTGGTTAGCAGTTTTTAAAAGATCTTCGAGAAGATACTGGCAATTAGATTAATTAAATTTATCAAGAAATTTAAAGTTTTTTCCCAGTGTTAACATGGGTTTGTCGGTGCTTAGAGTACCGATACGGCGACTTTTGAGCTTGTCAATGCAATAAGAGATGCTTTAGATTCTGGTTGTATTGCTTTGGGATTATTTTTAGACTTCTCAAAGGCTTTTGATTGTGTGCAGCATGATGTGCTTTTGAGGAAGCTCGATATTTGTGGCATTAGAGACAAACAACTGCTTCTCATGAAAATTTACCTCACAAACCGTAGACAGAAAGTTATTATATATGTGAGTGGTCAGGTTTTTGAATCAACAGAGAAAACATTAAAAATGGGCGTTCCGCAGGGCAGCGTTTTGGGCCCGCTTCTTTTTGTCATATATATAAATGACTTGCCTAATGTTCTCGATTCTAAAGCTACAGGCTCACTCATGATGTTTGCCGATGATACAAATTATTTAACGTCCGCTGATAAACAAGCAGTTGCGACATTTCGAGCTGAAGGAGCTTTCGGGCAAATAAAAGAATGATGCAGAGGCAACAAAATATTATTAAATTCGAAAAAAACTGAATGCGTCTTTTTCCAGACAGATCATACAAAGAATCCACAAATTAAGTCCCTGAAGTTGCATGATGACATTATTTCTGTAGGTTCTTCATGCAGATTTTTGGGTGTTAGTTTAGACAGTGATATGAAATGGGCAAATCATATCGATTCACTCAGTAAAAGACTCCATTCCGTTATATATACCCTCAAGCATCACGTCGATGAGGAGACCTTACGAATTGTTTATAACGCCAATTTTTAATCCCTATTGTGTTATGGTTTGATATTTTGGGGTAACAGCTCGCATGTTACCAAAATTTTTATAGATCAAAAATGGGCGATCAGAACGATATATCGCAGGGCCTACAGGGAATCTTGCAGGAATCTTTTTCGAACCAAGGGCCATATGACCCTTATTGGTCTCTATATATTCAAATGCTTGGTTTTTGTTAAACAGCAACAACATTATTTTTCTGAACATTTTCAGCAGAATAACACAAGAAAGATGTCAACTTACCGCTATCCTAAATGTAGGTTAACTCTCTCACAGAGATAGGTGGAGTTTTCTGCACTTAAATTATTTAACGCCTTACCGAAGGTTAGGTCGGTGTTAAATTTGAAACTTTTCAAGCAAAAGGTTCACAAATTATTGTTAGATTGTGAACCATACTCACTTGATGAATTTTTCGACTATTGTAAAATATGTAAGTAGTAATTTCAATGGGTATTTATGTAATTGTGACTTGTTCAACTTATAATTGTATATGCAATTGTATATTGCAATTATTCTATTGAATGAATAAATAGTTCTATTTCTACTAAATGCTTTGGTAAGAGGCTTGAATCTTCCCAAAAACGCCGCTGACTTGCTTGGATCAAGGCTCGAAAGCAGGAACTTACTTTTGAAATTAGTGTCTTCCTCCTGGTTTAGACATCGGGAGAAGCAGTTCACTTCACAGTACTTTACCCAAGATGACTAGTTGGTTTTTGTACCAATATTGAAGGTTTGATGGATATATTCGAGATCTCATACGACCCAGAACAGTGGCGTATTTTCGAATATTCTTCAAAAAGATGCCTCAAAGCAGTTCTGCTTTACAATGGCGGTTTTCTATTGGTCATTCCGTACATTTCAAGGAAACCTACGAGAATTTGGAATTGGTTTTTTGCAAATTAAAATGAAAAAACCACGGTTGATTTAAAAATCTTCGGCATGTTGGTCGGACAGCAATCTAGGTTTACCAAATTTTCTAGCTTTTTGTATCTATGGGATAGTAGAGACCGAACAATTCACGAATAAAGTGTTGGCCTCCGAGGGACCTTAAAGTTAGCGAAAAGAACGTCCTGCGTGAAACTTTGGTGCTTCCGCAAAAAGTTCTTCTACCACTTCTACCACGCTTGGATTGATGGACCTATTTGTAAGAGATGGAAATTGCTTCGAATACATGTCAAAGTTTACTGGCATCTTCGAAGCTGAAGGAAGGTATTTTCGTTGGACGAGATATTAGACGGATTATTACTGATCCACAATTCATGACAACCATAACTAATCCTCAAATAGAAGGGTGGATTGCCTTTAAGGGGGTCATAGAAAAATAAAACAAGAACGAAAACGTACAAAAAAGTACAAAAAAATCGCCAAAAAAAATGTTAAAATCATTTCAAGCTTAAGCTTGCCTAATGAGTTTTAAAGTCCATTTTCTTTTTACTCACCTCGACTACTTTCCAGAAAATTTAGGAGACGTGAGTGAAGAGCAACGTGAACGATTTCACCGAGATATTGGTGGATGGAAAAAACACACCGCCTCAATGATAGCAGACTACTGTTGGACGTTTCAAGTCCAACAGTACCTTTCCCACAAGCGGAAATGTACCAAAATGAGTCTCCTTGGGAAATAGAAATATGTTTAGTGTTTACTAATGAATGTATTTTAGATTAGAAGATTATTTTGTGACACAGTTATGAATAAAAAAAATGTCTTTGATCTTTTATTTCAAGATAAAAACATAGACACCTCGATTGTTAGAAAACGTGAGGTCCTAGGACAAAATGAAAGTCGTTTTCGGATTCAGTACACCCTAAAGAGAATCACCAAAATATTTCACAAAGTTTTTTTGCGGACTTGTGTTATTATCGGTTGAGATTATTTGTATGAATATTTCTTAATCTTGTATTTGTTATTTCGCACATTAAAGCATTATCATTAATATGAATGTAGGTTAGGTTAGAGAAGGATCGAATTCCAATTTTACCACATTTTTCTTATAAGGTTATAGAATATCTCAAATATCCCTTAGATTACGGACATGTGTGTATTTTGAAATCAAATCAAAATTGCTTCTATCACTTACTCTTTTTTTGTACTATTCTTCAATGAGTTGGTTCTGATGAATTTCAAGTCAGATTGGTCTACGTCGAAGAAAGAAGAAGCCTTAGAATTTTTGAAAAACGTCCAGGAAATCTCGCTCATATCGTCATACCATTTTTTGTGAAACATTTTGATGGGTGCAGTCAGTTCGATAGGAATAAACCATCCAAATCGGCCGCCAGAGCTTGCAACGTTTCCACAATCTTCCACGGATTTCGTACTTTCGAGTTGAATGGTATCGTAGTTGGGGGGTATCCATACTTCTAGGTTTATCGTCGAAATCGGAATACTGTAACAAAAGGTATATTTGACTTAATTTGTAATGCTAGAAAAGTAGAAATCCTGATCGTTTCAAAGAAACTACAGTATGCATGAAAAGTCGAAGTGTTTTTTTATTCTTTATTCGCCACATTTGATTTTTATTGATGAAATAAGTTAAGAAGTTAACGATTTATAATTTCAAAGTAAAATGAAAATAAATGTACCAGGACTGAATGATAGAAGTTACGAAGTTTAAAAGAAGAAATCTTATATCGAGAAATGAACTCATATCGGGTATTTTCACCTTTATTCTTAAAACATATATAACCAGCCTAATCATAGGAAAGTGTTTCAATTTTCTTCGAGTTTCGATGCATTTTGAATATACAGGGTGTCCGTGAATTGCATATACAACGTTATACCACAGATTCTTCAGCTCAAAATAAGTCGATTTAGGCCAACTTACCTATATGAAAAGTTTCTTCGTTTGGCCGCTAGAGATCGCCAAAATCCAAAGTTTTTTCTTTCTATTTTTGAAATAATTCGAGAACGACTCGATGGATAAAAACCATATTTGGTATGCTTAATCGGGTACGTGATTCACGTTTTTTAGTGATCCACTTAATGACCTTGACGTTTTACAAGTGTCCCTAAAAACTCGAACGTGTTTTTAGTCAACCATAATTTTTCAACTGTCGGCGTTTGAGCAAAACAATCACAAAAATTTCATGATTTAATTTCTTCAACCACCTAGCAAGTCAAAAATATCACATATTCACCATGTTGGCTTTGGATTTGTTTCTGTAGTCTGGCAGATTGTCATTTTATTATGCTTGACAACCTCTTGTTGACAAAATGATATTTTCTAGGTTGCTAAATCGGATCGCAAATAGGAAATTCAATTTCAGTAGTACAAAAATTGAAAAATTCGAAAAAAATTTAATAAGTTTCTCACGATGACTATTTAAAAATATGAAAACAGGTTGGCCTGTTGGAAACTAAATAAGAAAAAACAAATCACTTCAGAATAACGATTAATGAGTTTACACCCAAAATTTCATTCAACTATGGTATTTTCGAAAATTCCACCATTTTGCTGAATACAGGAGTTAATCCTCTTCGAGAAATTAAATTGGACACTTGGCATTACTTCAGGGTCATTTTTGAAGTAGTTGGCCGCATTTAAAATCCTCATATGTAGCTCTTCTCGGATGTCAATTGGAGAAGAGTAAACTCTAGATTTCAAAGCACCTCAAAGAAAGAAGTCGCACGGTGTCAAGTCGGGAGGTCGTGCTGGCCAACTTGCAGGAGCATCAGCTCCCCTTCCGATCCACCGATTCGCATACTGTGCATGTAAGAACTCGCGAACCGCTAAAGTGAAGTGACTGTACACGTGTTCATTGTGAAGGTTAGTGATGCCAGATCTAGTTAAAGTGCATTCGTCAGTAAATAGAATTTTCCTACTGAAGTGGAGATCCTGAGTTCTCTTCTCTTGGATAAATCGGCAGAAAGGTAGGCGATTCTCAGGATCGTTGGGAAGTAATTCCTGAACTTTTTGAATGTGATAGGGATGAAATAATTGTTTTCTTCAACCACGTTCAAAGTTTGTTCTTCGCATTCTACCGTCCTTATTGTTCGTTGTCGTTCTCGATCCAAATTCCTGGGCTTGAAACAACCATTGTCGCGGAGGCGCCTCTCCAGATTTAAAACGTTTTGTGGTTCGGAACTATGAGATCTGGAAATCTCTCAGCATATACTCTCTCGCTTTCACGTTCATTGTCATAACCATATCAACCATTTCAGAGTTGCTGTACATCTCCGTGCCTAATAGTGATAAAAAATCACCAAAATACCTAGTTAAGGAACACTGTTGTGTCAACAATCGGTTGCCAAGCCTAATGAAATGACAATCTGCCAGATCACAGAAATAAATCCAAAGCCAACATGGTCAAATGTGATATTTTTGACTTGCTAGGTGGCTGCAGAAATGAAATCATGAAATTAAAAAACTGTTTTTTGTGATTGAACTGCTCATCATATCAAAATTTCCCAAGATACAACAAAGTTTGATAATTAGCCTAGCTACTCATTATCTAAAACAGTTTCGCTGAGACGCAGACAGTTGAAAAATTATGGTTGATTAAAAACACGTTCCAGTTTTTAGGGACACTTGTAAAACGTCAAGGTCATTAAATGGATCACATACTACTAACATAAATACTATATATTTTGTTTACAAATATAATTATAAAGCACCGAAGTAAAATAGTTCAAGAAACCTTCGCTGAACTATTCTATTATGTGCTTTAATATTCCTGTACGTTCGTTTCGGTGTTTATCAATTTTAGCTTATTTTATTTTGTATCGTCGCTCTGATTTTTTGCCAATAACAAAGAAAATTTTGCGAAAATATCAAAACTCTTTGTAATTAAAAAATGATGAAAACTTCAATTCAATGAGCTGACAATTAGATAATAATAACAAAACTCAGCGCTCGATTTGTATTCAAGCAATAGGTAAGTTGGCCTAAATCGACTTATTTCGGATCCCCTGTATAGTAGACTATATTGATATCAGCATTGAATAAGGTGTTTCAGCGTTTTAATTTGAAAGGGTTGGGATCAACCTCAAACTTGAGAGTTTCAATCTTGAAGAGTATCATATGAGACCTCATTGGAAAGGTTCTTGATGCTCTGAACGACTGAATTTTGTCCATTTGTAGATGACCCAATACCGCAAATTTACCAGCTTCATTTCTCACAGGTGCTACTTCATGTTCTCGGTTCGCCACTGAACAAGTTGTCCAAAATTTTTGATATTTTATGATTTTATATATTGGTGGTCCACTTTTTTCTCTGGACGATTTGTGTTACATTTTCTTGCAGTTGCTTTTGCGCAACATGTGACACAGTTGCTATTCTTTCCTCGATTGAATACACTATTTTCGAGTTTCTCTCGTAAGTATCGAATAACGTGATGCAGTTCTGATTTGAACAGCATATTAATTATTGTATGATAACGATGAAAATAATGTTCTTGGAAAAAAAATGTAGAACATGGGTAAGAATCATTATTTTAAATAACAAGATGAAATTCTTCGAATAGAAGTATTTCTATACCATCTGTCTGCAGAATTCGGTTCCAGTAAGAAAGCAAATTGAAGAAACCTTCGAACGAATCTGAATGAATTGACCTGACGTGTCCAGCTACGTTGTGGAATAAATACCTCGATTGGAACAGCCTATATAGACCCATAACACGAAGTTTTGAACAAATTCGTTCAGAGCAGTAATAGACAATTCCAATAAGGTGTCACATGATATTACTTTCGATTGAAATAAAAAGTGTGGGGTTGATGTTGATCCCTACAGCTTTTCACAACATGCTAAAACACCTTATTTAATACTAATAACAATATAGTCTACTATACAGGATGTCAATTCACTAATTGAAAATCTATATACACGGTGATTTTACGAAAACTGTCCATCCAGATCTCTAAAACTATTGTAGTGCCCAAAAATTGGAGAAGGAAGTGAACTTTAAAGATTTTTATTCAGGGAATAATATTCAAACTTCCACAAAATGTTAAACATCCTTCCCTGAAGGAGCTGGTTTTCCGATCCACTTTTCCTAATCATCGTCAATCAGGGTCACATAGCAGTGATAGCATCTTGTCGGATGTCATGAATAGGAGCAACAGACTGCAGTTCCGGTCTCGACTTAACTCGTCAGTATTGCACATCCATTCACAGCATTAAGCCAGACTGACACCTACTCGTCTCAATCCGTTGGAGCGTGTATGTATATCTATACATACACAATTGGCGCTCTCCAACGAACTAACACGGAGACTACTACTAGGGTCACCGGAAAACGATGATAACAAAAAGTAGATCAAACAGAACTAGTTTGACTATCTATTGCAACACTGCAAACTATGCCTGCTGGATGAAAATTGTCGAGATAAGCTAAGGGAGCAACAGACTACAGTACTGCAGTCTATTGCTCCTATTCTTGACATCCGATCAGATTGTACCACTGCTATGTGGCATGTTATCATAACCGAGATATGACGTTAACTTTAGTTTTTTTTTGAGCCACTCTAAGACACGAATATGATGTAAACTTTTGTTTTTTTTTCTGGACCACTTTAAGACAGGAGAATGTGTTCTAACTCACCATCTCACACCAAATTGAAAAAATTCAAATGGAAACATCGTTTTGTGAGACATCAATGGATAGCACATATCTTTTTGAGTACAGTTATGTATAATTACATGCCAGTATTGGAATATATTTTTTCTTATAATCACCGTTTTAACTTACTATGTTTCAGAAAAATTTTACTTTGATTCGAGTAAATGCAACGTCAAGTTCACAGTTGGAAGTTTGATTAATTATTACTGCTACAAATTCTTCTACACTCTAGAATCATATTCACAGGTGTTGTTTTATGAACAATAGATCTTAGATGTCCCCAAAGGAAGAAGTCTATACTTAAATCAGGAGAACATGCAGGCCACTTTATTGTTCCGTGCCTACCAATCCAATGATTGGCAAATTTAGTTCCTAGTGATGAAAGAATGTATCGATTTTCATTATGAGAACTTGAATTTCGAATAGAATAAAACAATCTGTGGAAGTAAGATCCCATACTTTTTTAATTTTAGTTTGAAGGACATTACTTTTGGAATAAAATTCCGACTGAATATACGCCACGCCACGGTTTCATTTTGAATGGACCAATCTTATACAAAACCTTTACGTAGGTAAGATTCATTTAGATGAATTTTGTTTGTGCTTGTGTGATTATGAAATTGCGTCTTTTTGAGAATCTAATCTTGGACGATAATTTGCATATGATTTAGTCATATTTGGAAAAAGCAAAGATATCCAAAACATCTTTACTATGATGCAGCACTATATAAATAGTTTAGAAAATTGGTCAAAGGAAACAGGTTTCAAATTCTCCATAGAAAAAAACATTGTACATAGTTTTTTTCTAAAAGAAGTATCGACACACCCCAACTCTCACTTTATAATAAAAACCTGCCAAAGAAACACAGCATTAAGTATTTAGGGATGATTCTAGATGAAAAACTCACTTGGAAAGAGCATATAAAGAAACTGACTGTAGAATGCAATGGTAGGCTGAATGTGTTGAAGGCAATATCGAACACGGACTGGGGCTCGGATAGGCAAACCATGCACTATAGGACATTAGTAAGATCTAAGCTAGATTATAGTTCAATAGCATATTCTTCCGCAAACAGCTCAACACTCAAAATTCTGAACACTATACACAACAACGCATTAAGATTAATACTAAGAGCTTTCAGAACCACCCTTATAGAGATTATACTGCGAAGCAGGTGAACCATCTCTCCATGATAGAAGAACATACCTTAGAATCACATACGCAATGAAAAGTCAATCACATCCGAAAAATATAACTTACAAATATGAAGACAATGACAGATTCATAGCTTATTTTCCAACAATTCACGAACACCTAAACCTTTTTATCATCAAGTGCGGTCCGATCTTTCAACACTTAACATCACTCTTCCTACCTGTCTCCCTTTAAGGTGTGAAATCTCTCCTCCTTGGAATATAAAACAGCCCGATATAATTACCATCCTGACATAATTCGACAAATATTCAACAAATAATAACATCATTATATAGAATCTGCGAAGCATAATGAATAGCTACGAGGGTTATACCGAAGTATATACAGACGCATCCACATCCGAGGCTGGCGTAGGAGCAGCGGTTGTGACATCTAATTATGTGCTTAAATACACTTTATCATCACAAAGCAGCGTGTATACTGCTGAACTGTTCGCTATACTTCAAGCCTTAATACACATCAACTCCTTTCAAGAAGAAAAATTCATCATCCTAACCGATTCACTCAGCTCCCTTCAGACACACCCTTCAAGAAAATATTCTCCAATAACACCATCGCAAATAAAATAAAACAAGAACTAGAAAAGTCTCGAACGAAAGAAATCATTTTCATCTGGGTGCTATCACACATAGGAATTCCAGGCAACGAATAAGCTGACAAACACGCTCGTGAATTCATCAGTGACGAAAACGCAGTTCGGGTGAGAGACTTAGTGACTAGTGACGTGAAGAAGTTTATAAAATCAAAAGTGAATTCTGCATGGCAATTTAAGTGGTTGAACACAACTTCAAAACTCCGGTCAGTGAAACCATTCGTCAAACCATGGTCGAGATTACCACTTGATCGAAAATCACAAATAAAAATCGCGCGACTTAGACTTGGACACACGATCTTCACCCACAGTTATTCAATGAGTAGGGAGCCACAGCCCCAATGTAACAACGGTAACGTAAGACAATCAGTCGAACATATCATGGTAATATGCCCCAGATTCTCTGAAGAGAGAAGACAATATCAGATTCCCGATAATATTGAAGAAGCACTTGGACCAAATTGCAACTTTGAAAATACCATCAAGTACCTACAAGCTGTGAATATTGAAATTATTCAAATATTCTGATACTCTATTGTATCTCATATATCGCTTATAACCCCTGGGTTGATGCGATCTTTGTTAAATAAAAAAATTTTGAATATGAGGAATATCTCAAAAGAATACGATCTTTCTCCATATTTCCTCCCCGGTGTTATTCAACTCAATGTGACTTGTAGCATTCTCTGGATTTAATTAATCATTGGTTTTAATAAGCTACCAATGCATTTCCACTCCTGGAAGCAGTCATGGTAGTCGCTGTTTCTAATCTTGTAGACAAAAGTCGCAAGGAAGGATACCAAGACTGTTGAGAGGCTGAACAGCTGTAATACCTCATGCTTGGACAAATATTGATGCACGAGGTTGTAGAAATGTTCTGTAGCGTTGTTTTGATGAAGAAAGCAATCACCCAAAGTTGTAGCTGTTATTTTTCCATTGCCCCTGGCAATCTTAACAGAACTTCGACATAACATTCCTTGTTGATTCTTTTGTTTTTTTTGGAACATACTCATGGTGCACAGAACCATCAAAATCAACGCAAAAAATCGACTTGACATTGCTACGATTGCGACGCGCCTTTTTCGTCTGTGTCCAAAAAATGTGAGCTTCTACTGAGAAGATTGCTGTTAGATTTTGGGATCATAAGTTATAATGTTTTTGGGCAGATATTCATCATGATTGATCATATACAAGAAATCCTGAGCCATTTCAATGCGATAGTTCTTCTGATTTTCCGTCGGCAATTTGGAAATGAATGTCGCACACATGCGAACCAATTTCCTTTAAAATCATCTAAACGCTACTTCCAATATTCGAAGATCATATTCAGTTTTCGTACATTCAATCGACTATTTTCATTGATTGCAAATCGTATACGTTCTACGTTATCGTCTGTTCTTGTCGTCGAGAGCCGCCCAGAGCGTGGATCGCTAGTAACATTTTATCATGAAAGGCCAAATTTGACATTTGTCGTTTTATCGAGATGGTCCCAACGCGCTGTCGAATTTTGAACGTCCCCATTGAATACCTTCTACCTACATTTCATTGAATATCTGAGGTATTTTGTTTATTTTTCGCAAATATCTCCCTTAATTTAATAATGAAGAAATAAAATTAATTATATTTTAACCACTAAGAGGACAAAAACATTATTTCTAATTATGGCATAGATATATATCGATTGAGCAATATTTAACTTTTTACTTAAAATTCACTGCGGCGAAAATGATACCTGTTATGTTATCCTTGAATTTGTTGAGAAATTCAAACTGGAAATAAGCATAATTATTGCTAGTTAAAAGGTTGACAGATCTTTCTAAGAGCTAAATCCGCAATTAAATATTAATAGATTCATATCATGTCATTTACGACAACTGATTTGTTGTAACGGTCTAGAACACCAAAACATGAATCAGTAATTGCCTTCGAAAAATTATCAGATTTATTGAAACATTTCAATTTGTGGGTGTTGGTCGACTGGTTGATAACAAAATATCCGTGAAATTGTCTGCTTTCCGCTTTCGTTCTTATTTATCGATTTCTGATTGACAAGATAATAAATGTGAAATATTCCATTTATGTAATCTTATTTACATGGGCTTGCCCGAGAAATACGCTTGAAGAAACATAATTAGTAGTGTGTTGTTTGCTGCTTCAAAATGACAAGATCATCTTTTAACGAGAATGATTATAAATATCGTTGCGCATCTATATTGGGTGTTCAATGAAAAAAGCCCCAAGCTCTACAATTGTATTCAGTATTCAGTATTCATTTATTAACGCCTTATACATAATATAAAAGTGTTTGCTGAGGTCAGTGGGTTGATTGCAATACATATCAAAGGACAAAAAAACAACTGAATTTGTAAAAATAAAACCTCAGATAGAATACAAAAAGTAATAGGATGAATGTCATCAATTCAAAAATGACTTGAATCAAAATATAATAAAAGTAGTACATTGGAATACACATACACGATAAAAATACTTGAATACAAGTAAACTAGAAACCTTCAAATGGTATACAATAATAAATTCACAAAAAGTTAACATTATAAAACTCATCAACTGAGTATAAAACCTCCCGAGCAAGAATCTGCCCGTGCTTTTTCTTGAAACCGTCCGATTTGAGACATATTATGGAATCGGGCAGCCACTCATCAAATCAGCCAGGGCTCCCATCGTACTTCCATTCCGCCTGAAGCCAAACTGGCTCCTGGAGAAGAGATTATTATCTATCTTCAAAATAAGCTCTTAATTGATCACACATAAGCCTTTCAATCAACTTAAAAAAAAAAAACTGGAAGCAGGGATATAGGACGATAATTTTCAATATTCTCTACATCTCCCTTCTTGTGAGTCGGAAGAACTCTCGAAACCTTCAAACATTCCGGAAATACTCCACTTCTTATACAATTGTTAATCAATGTTGTTAACGGATAAATGATTGGATTAACACAGCGCTTAAATAAGCTAACTGATAATGCATAGTAATCGGCTGCAGAGCCATTCTTTAACGATTTGAAGGCATCTCTCACCCGGATTTTTGAGACCTCAGAAAATTCAAAATTTCACTCTGAAGAAATACTCTTTTTGAATATGTTCTTAAAATTACTATGAAAATAAGAAATATTCCGAGAAATAACATCTGTAATAGTGGCAAAATGCTCACTAAATTCCTCCGGCCCAAGTGTAACAGAAGCTTTCTTTGAATTATTACTTCTGAGTTGATTGACTATTTTCCAAAAAGCCTTGGATTTGTTCGATGAGCTAGCTATGATACGATCATTGTAATCAATTTTTGCTTTGTTAATCTTGTTGTGGCAAACGAACCTCAATATATTATGCAAGGACTTAAGATCTTCCGACTTATATATCTTATATATCTCATACATGTCAGAAACCAGATGTAGCCGATTTTTCATCTCCCGGAGACCATCAGTGAACCAATCACCCCAGCACAGCTCTCTCTCACCCTTGTGGCCTTCTCAGGGAATGAAGATAAAAAAGAATCAATAAATTTATCTTGAAAAATATTAAATGGACCATGGTAGTCTAGACTTTTATCCCTGACAAAATTCCAATTCATTCCACTCAGTGAGACATGCATACTGTTGAAACCTGCCAGAGAAAGTGGCCTAAGCTTAATCGTAGCATGCTTCGGAGCCCCAACAGAGAGATCCACGACAAACTCCTGTGCATCATGGTCAGAAAATTACGATTTCACAACACAAGCATATTCATGACTACTAAAGAAGTTGACAAATATATTATCAAGGCAGTTCCTACCTCGGTTAGGCTCAAATATTTTCTGAAAGAGACCAAATGATTTAAACATAATCGATTTCTATGAAACAAATACCAAATTGCATCTTGAACGATATTCTAACAGCCTCTTGCATATTCATGGGTCTGCCACTTCTAGAAATACCTAAAGTTGACCTCCACTTGGATTCCATGTTTTCATATTTTTCAATTTTGAGTACCTTCTGCTCAAAAAATTTCACTTAAAATGAAAAGAAATAAATTATCGGACATTTTCGGAAGAAAATTTACTCTTCAAAATAATCGATGTAATTAGTAGAATGGGCAACTGTTTGACTTTGTGATAAAATTTTCCTGGCCTTGAAGGTGTCCTGTCTTTGTCCATATTTCCGTTCGGATAACTCACATTATTCGTATTTTGGGTGAAAAGTGACTCAAAACGTAACAGAAGATTCTAATGAATCGTGCAGAATGCTGCAAGTTCATCATACTCGAAAAAAAAATTAAGAAAGTGGAGATAACTGCTTAAATAGACTGAAAACATCGAAATAAAAATCCCAACTTATATGAAATGATATTTCATGAAAATCGTTGAAAAAGACCTCCATGCTGTTGAATACACAATTAACATCTCCTAAATACAGCACGTGTCGCATTCAGAATGGCAGCTAGAGGTATTTCTAGACAGAACAACCTAATCTTCTTCTAGTTGGTGCGGTAAACTCAAACCTGTAGGTAAATCCAGAGCCAGAAATCAGGAGCGGTGAAATCTGCGGAGTGGGCTGGCCACCTACAGGACCATTTGTTCTTATCCATTTATCACCAAAATTATTGTTCAGCCGGTTCACATTCAAAACTGCGTTGTGAGTTAGCTGCACCTTCTTGTTGAAAGTAAATGTTTCTTCGCTCAATAGGAAAATGATCGTGGAAATCTTGTAATGTTCCATTGAGAATTTCGTTATGATTGCTCTGATTCATATTTTCATCGAATCTCGCTGAAACTTTTTGTTCATTATGTTATGCGAATTCTGCTGACTACAGTGTTTAAAATTGTTTTTATTGAAATGACGATTGTTGTGAAAAGTACACACATCATACCAAATGATGATTCTAAAAGAGGAATAATCTAAATGCACTCTGTCAGTAGAAAAAATCGAAAACTTGAGGAACTGCCATGTTCTTCAGCTTGAACTTTTTGAAGACACTCATCGCTGACGTTCCGGTTCCGGCAGAAGTTTGTGGAACATATGTTCCTGAGTTTGCTTCCAGAATCAACAAGTTTAGTCATTAATCTTTCTTTTGAGAGTTTCCGGTTTTTGAATTAGCTGTATTTGCGTAAATTTTCTTTTGAGTCTGGCGATCTGATCCATCACGATCAGGAAATCGTTCCCGATAGAGTTGAAATGCTCGAGCACTATTTTTGTTTGATTAAGAATAGGCCATGGTATTCACTTGATTTTCGTTCATTCTTAATTCTCCGTGGAAAAGACTCAAAACGAAACAATAACAAGAATTAGCGGGTAGGTACCTAATCTATCAAATTTCTCGAACTGCCAATAACAACCATTATAATTTCATCAAGATTGGTCTGTGATTTTCAATGGTATTCCGCCACTTTTTTCAACCAAAATACGGAATAGTTCGAGTTATCCAAATTGAAATAATGACTAAAACACTTTTTACGATAGAAAAATTTGGTCACAAACTCAAATAGTCGCCCATTCTACGAATTACATCGATAAATTGAAAATGTGAACTTTCTCCTGAAATTTCTCGATAATTTCTTCTTTATCGGGAAATACAGTAATTTTTTTTCGCAGAAGGTAACCATAACATTCTATCATGTCAAATTTTTCATAATTTTCGTAATAATGATTTTAATTTTACATCTCTAAAGTCGAATACGCAGTTGGAAAAACGTCTAAATGAAACATATAATAAACAAGCTGTTGGATTTTGATATTTCAAAAATAAAAACATCAATATACTTTAGAACTAAAATCGTAAAAGATTGTCAACCTTTAAGACCACAGATGTATAATATGGTCTGAATTTAATCGAACCAAAGAAACATCTATGGACTTGGACAGTACCTATTAAATCTGTGGTTTCTCGGTCGTAGAACAATATGAATCGTTGATGGACATGCATCGAATTACTGACATTGAGACAATTTGAAGTGTTTCCTGAAAAAAGGCAGTCAATGCAAAAATTGAGGGTATCTGATATATATTTTTGAAAAAAATACCGCATCCAACAAAAATAAAATCGAAAATAGTTTCGTATTTAAAATAAAGCATGTTCGCATTATTATAACTCCAAAACGGTTGATTCGAAAAAATTTGTTTACCACACCACTGAAGTTTACTCAAAAATGTGTTCTGTGAGTTCCAAACTAATTTTTAGGTATCGTTAATAATAACCGAGATATTCGCGAATATAATTTTCCTAAAATACGATAATAACTCGAAAACGAAGAGAGATGTCGGAAAAATTTTCGCACCTTAAACTGAACTTGTCTCTAAAAACATCGAAATTTGCTCATCTTGTACTACTTATCTAATCAAGCCCCAGTGTGGCGAAACGCTCCATAATTTCGCGAATATAGTTAAAATTTGAACAGCGTTGTTTTATTGAATTGAAAAATGAATATCAATTTGAAACTAGTAATGATTTCCGAAATCAAAAAAGAAAAGTATTTATTATTATCAAAAATAATATTAGATCCGCAAGTAAGTTCTCGCTGTTTTTTCATGAAAATACAACTTCATTGTGAAAAATGATCACTAGCTACAACTTTTTCCTATCTTTCTGGCCAAGCTCGAATACCGTGACGGTAGAAGTGTTCATCTTTCGAGGCTATCCAGAATCAAGTCATTTTTCAAGCTCTTCATATGAGCGGAACTGTTGATCAGCCAGACCATGTGCCACCGAACGGAACAAGTAATAATCGGATGGTGCAATATCTGGGTAATATGGCGGGTGGGCTGGACTTCCCGTTTGAGCGTTTCCAAGTAGGTTTTAACGAGTTTGGCAACGTGAGGCCGAGCGTTGTCATGCTGTAGAATTACTTTTTCGTGTCTCTGCTCGTATTGTGGCCGTTTTTCGCCAGTGCTTTACTCAATCGCATCAATTGAGTTCGATACAGTTCCCCAGTGATTATTTCTTTCAGTTTCAACAGCTCATAATAAATAACACCGACTTGGTTCCACCAAATACACAGCATAACTTTCGCAGCGTGAATATTCGGCCGAGGCGATGACGTAGAAGCATGACCCGGCAGTCCCCAAGATTTTTTTTTCTTTGGATTGCTGTAATGAATCCATTTTTGATCACCCGTTACGATGCAATGAAGAAAACCCTTTCTTTTTTGCCGCTGGAGCAGTTGTTCACAGGCGAATAAACGACGCTTTACGTCTCTTGGCTTCAAATCATAAGGAAGCCAAGTTTCTTGCTTTTTAACCATTCCCAACGCATGCAATCGCTAAGAAATGGCCTGGCGGGTAACTCCTAAGGCTGAAACAAACTCTTCTTGCGTTTGGCACGGATCCTCATCGAGCAATGCCTCTAATTCAGCGTCTTGGAAGATTTTTGGCCTTTCATCACGGGGACGGTCATCCACATCTAAATGACCGTTTTTGAAGCGACGGAACCAATCCCGGCACGTTGTTTCACTTAGAGCAGCATCTCCGTAAAATTTTTGGAGCTCTCTATGAGCTTCAGCAGCTGTTTTCTTCAAATGAAAGAAGAAAATCAACACTTCCCGCAAATGACGATTATTTAACACAAAATCAGATATTTTCTCACGACTAACAGTATATGACGCAACAACAAAATCACTAATGTGTCGCAGTGGTTTGTTTACCATATGTCTGAGATTTGTTCAAGACGTTCTTGATATGTGAAAATCGACCAGCACTTACTGTTGGAGCCATCTATTGACAAACAGCGACAACTTAGTTGCGCACCTAATACATTTCACGTCAATATATAGTAATAATAATATTCCTTTCTACTTGAAGAATTACAAGAAACGTCAGAGTCTAGGTTTTCGCCACATAAAGATTAAAAACACAATCGGTAAAAAGTAGAAAACTACACTAACAAGGAGAACAAACATACTGTATGCCCTACTCTCGGTTTAATTAAAGAAGTTGGAATTCATGAATGGAATTGAATGCCTTCTGAATAGTTCTTTAATGGCGCTCTTGAAACGATGTTTACTCAATTCCTTATAATCAGCAGATTTATTCTAGAGTTTCGTGATGATCGAGAACGAATTTTGGATCTTCTCTCGCTTCCGTGTGATGTGATTGTGTTAGCGTCGCATATCTTTACTCTCATAGCCAGTATATAACACGACGGAATCGTGAGTATATCATTCCTCTTGAAAATTTCTCTGCAGCTGGACGTAGGCGAAACTCCTACCAGCACTCTCCTGATTTTTTTTGCTGCAGAAAAAGCCTCTTTGTATCCCCCTTTGAGCCCCATAGAATAATACCGTAGGTAATCAAACTATGAAAGTGTGTGTGGTAGGCAAGAAGCGCTGCATGTTTATCGATTATATATCTGATTATTCTTATTGTGTAGCAGGCTGTTGACAACCGTTTACACAACGAGTCAATATGAGGAGTCAAACTTAGAAAGTTGTCGAGGGTGAATCCTACCAACTACAGTGTTATTGCTTTTTTTGTGGAAAGTAAAAGTTTTTGTGTCTTATTCATATTCATAGCTAATTCGTGCTCCACAAACCATTACCTCTACTGATCGATCTTTCATTCTTCTCCTCCAGGAAATAGGTCACCCTATTTATCAACATGTCATGTCATCTGCAAAAACCTTAGCGTTATCCAAACTCTCCATCATATCGTTGATGTATATTATGAACAAGACCCAATATTGATCCCTGGGGTACTCCTCTAGTTACTTTCCTGATTCCTGATTTTTGTATCTGAGATCTTTCTCGTAGATATGATTTGCAGTCTCAATACCGGTCCCGTTACTCCGCAGCTTTCCAATTTATCAAGAAGAATATCGTGGTTTACGCAGTCAAAAGTTTTACTAAGATCAAGACGAGAATGACCTCTCCGTGTCGTCGAACGCTTCTATTATATAATCTACCATTTCTATGAGCGCTGTTGGAGTTAATATTCTTTCTCTGTACCTGTGATTATGTAGTCTACAAGCCTTGATTTTATGGCAAATTCTAAAACCTTAGAGATTAATGGCAATGTCGAAATTGGCCTAAAATTATCACACTTGTTTATGTCCCCCTTTTTGAAGATGGGTATTAACTTGCCTAGTTTGAGTTGTTTTGGAAAAATCCATTGCTCAAAAAAGAGATTCATTAAATTGCTCAACAGTTCTGATAGGTAGTTCACCACATTTTTCAATAGAGCGACTGATAGTCCGTATATATCTTTGGTGGTTTTGATTTTTGTCACAATGTGTATAAATTCATTGGGCACAGTGGCAGATAGAAATAGCGAACTTGCCTTTTCATGAATTGTTTCGTTGTAGGTCGATTGTTTGTATTCGTTATTTTCGTTGAGAGTTTTTCCCCAATTTCATTGCTACAATCATACTATGAATTTGTTTTAGATTTTACTATTTTCCAGATGGCTTTACATTTGCTATGTGACGACGGTATCTTCTTCGAATTTTCTAATTTGATTGTTGCTTCCATTCAGTTGTCAGCTCCCGTCTGAGTAACTTCACTAACTCCAGCGATCGACAATTTTTTTTTCTGAAGCTACAGTCTTTGCAACCTAATGTAAGTATCTCAGGTGAGTCTTTTGAGTCTTTTTTTGGATTTTTCCCTGCAGCTACCTTCATCATTCTTTCAAGAAAACATTTTTCAAAGATGGAGAGCAACCTTCTCTGATTCCAATTTATCAGCAAAAAGGAAGGTACTTTTTCTTTTCTAATTTTCACAAAATTCGCTTATTCAGTACTAGTTTTTTTGGCACTTTCATAATCTGTTCCAGATGATCGACTATAAGTCTTTGGACTGTTTTGTGTGAATAATATTTCGTTTCCAAGTTAGTGAAGATGTTATCAATGCAAGAGCTGGTGGTAACCGTTATTCTAGAAGGTTCCTAAAGACTCTATGCAGGCCATATGATTCCAAGAGTTCTTCTACTTTCATTTGTTCTGAGCTACGTTTAATAAAATTGACATTGAAATCCCCTTTGAAAAAAATGATGCCCTAATACACATTATGAATGAAGCGTAGAGTTAGATCTAATTGTGAAAAATCCAATGTCTTCATAATATTCTCGTTAATATCATGAACTACAGATATTTTCATATGTTTCTCTTATGACAAAAATCAAGATCTTTACAACATATATTTTCTCTTACAATAATTAGACTTCCCTCATGTATAAAGTTGGAATGTGGAAAACAATTCTGTATTGTGGAATTACCACTCCTCGAAATTGGTCCTCTCTAAGCCCAGTGTTCGGTAACAATATCAAGTTACATTGCTCATTTTCTATATTATAATTTAGAATATCAATTTTATTCGATAGGCACTGAATGTTCAGGTTTAATATTTCAATCATCCATTAGTTTGGTTTCGTAATGTCATCGACTTCTCATTAATCTCTTGATAGGCCCCGAAGCCGAAGTAAAACGTTGTATCAATATACCTTGAGGCCAAATTTTGGGATTATATAGGCGATCTACCAGGGATATGTCCGCACCTATTTTAAAGGATGCACTATTCGATTCAATGTGTTGTGGTAGTCTTTCTATATCAAATTGATTTGCTGGAAATTAAGCTTTCAAGTAGTTCTGTATGATTAATTCAATTGTTGAGTGATGAACAACGGAGAAAATTATCTTGTCACTCATGAGGACTTTTTCTATGTCCGTGTAGTTTCACTGAAATTCATTTAGCCGTTTTGAAGATTATTAAAACATATACAGCTACAGACTAAGCTTTTAATAAGAAAGTATAAAGTTCATTTATGAATAAAAAGTAATTTAATTTCTTGAAATTAAGCTTATTATAGAAAATCATTGATCAATTTATCTGGACAATTATCTCATGTTGAAATGAAAATGGTACATTTTCTATTACAACAGGTTACATGGTTCGCACATATCTCTTATGCACCCTTCAAATCATACCGTAATTCTATAAATATTTGATATTGGATAGCATAATAAAATATTCACTGGGCTTAGATCAGGTATCCTGCTTAGTCATTTCATCAAATATTCCGAAGCAATCCAATTCGGAGCCTTCTTTTTACGTGCTGCGAAGAACGAGCAAATAATACGAGGGTAAATCAGCTCATATGTTCATACCCTTAGTTTGGTTGCGACAATCCCTTGCGGGATATTTGGAGTTCAATTCCCTATTCTCCAGGCAAGAGAGTTCGATGGACTTTCGGTGTTATTATAGTAAAAATAATATCCTCTAGTATAATGTATTTAGTCATTCAGAGTTAATTTAAGTGAATAATTTTATATACATATATCTATTTCAAACGAGCCACCCAGTATATTTCTTATCCCGTAATGATTGGAAAAATTTTGCCAAAATACAACGAATGATTTTGCTTGAGGTAAATCTTTTAACATATAGTTTAGACCTTAACGGGCATCCCTCTGAAATTGAAAAGGTTAAAGTGGTCGATCGATACCTCATTTAAGAGTTCTTCAAAGCCTCTTTACAACGGCATGGCAAAATTAATTTTGCCGAATTAAAAAAAAATTATATTTCATCTCAAACGAACCATCTAAAATATTTTGGTTATTTTCAAAATTATTGAAAACAGGAAAAAAATCAATTTTTGGGAAACCTGTCAAGAGTAATTAGAACCTGCGTGCTATAATCAGTAAATTAACTAATTTTAAAGTTTCAAATCAGGTAAGTAGGTTTTGTTGCAATGTCTGTTGAAAACCTTTATTACAAACTACAACAATCTCGAAAATATTTCATTGTTTTATCATGTTTATAATAAAGAAAACAAATCCAATTATTTCAAATCATATATTCTAATTGTACACCATTTACCTCAGTAATATAATCTGAAATGGAAACCTTCTCTAACATGGTTTAGGATATTTGGAGTTATTTGACGACACTCATCGACAGTTCACTGGCGTAGATCGTCTAAATTCTCAAGCTGAGTCACAAGAACAGTGCAATATTATTACTGTTAAAAAATATTGCAATATGTTCATTATTTTATTTGAAAAACCATCATTCTCGATAATGTGGGGTTAGATTGATATGAGTAGGTATGATAATGTTGTCGGTACGTGGGAAATATTTGGAAAAGATTGAGACTAATACTGTTAAGCTCCCTTGTTTAAATGTATGGTAGATTAAATGACTACACCTCAGGAGCAAAGAGAGTTAGCGCTATGCTGTGAGTATGTATGGTTGAAATGATGAGGAACGCCAGCTCGGTGGCGTAGAGGATATGATGCTCGTCCCCTGCGCAGAGTTATCTGGGTTCAATCCCCACAATCAATCGCTTTTTTACTGGAACCAAATTCTGCAGACAGATGGTGTAGAAATACTTCTATTCGAAGAATTTCATCTTGTTCGGTGCGATTTGTCGGATTCTGGGAATCGCTTGAGTGTTCATCTTTCGGAGGAGATGCAAAGCTGTCGGTCCTGTCTAACAGAGATGTGTTAGACATTAAAGATCCCTTCCTCAAAACGAGAGGGGTTCGGTAAAATTCCCGGGTTAGTGAGGTGACAGAATTCCCCGGGATGTCATTAGCCGAAAGGCAGAAATAGAGCACGTTAAAGGAAAAACAAACTAACAAACAAATGATGTGGGACGTTCTCATTGGCTTGGATTATGTTGCGCACCACGTGAAGACTGGATGAATGGTTATCCGTCGATGGCATTTATTGGTTATAAAAACTGAAGCTGAGGAAATTGTACGATCTCTTTCCTTTTTTTGTAGATATTATATTGAAAATGGTTAGCACGCTAGTGTAATTCAAAAAGGCAAAATGATTTTTTATCCATCCATTTATTGGGATTTACATCTGCTGGGTTTTGATGTTCGAACGAATTTTAGAGTAGGAGAAACGTAAAGCCAGGTACTCTTCGAAGGAACTTATCTAAACTAACTAACTAAAGGTGAGTTATCTTGAGTTTCTGATAAATTCCTTGCTAGTTGGAATGTGAATTTGAATTGAACATAAATCATTTCTCCTTGATTTAGGGTCCTAATCGTGAAGTGGAAATCCTAGCCATATAGTAGAAATCCTAGTTGTATAGTGGAATAGTTTCTCATAGTAAATAGAAGTTTATATTGGAAGTGTATGGTATATTTGAAGTCCTTGGGAAGACTGCAGGAGCGAACCCTATTCAGCCATCTATTGGTACACCTGCTTACAAGTGCAAAAAGTACTACCATCTCATTACTATCCTGGGGCTGTGATCGTGCCAAAGTTCTGTTATAATCTTGAACACAACTATAGTGTCGACGCATGTGGATAAACTTCGTACTTTTCTCTAGCTCATTTATAAACTGTTTAAAGGTTCCTTAGAAAACTGTTGGTGTGTTATTCAATTATATTCAATTTTAATTAATTTGACTTCAAATCGATGCTGTATTGGAGTTGTCCAAGTAACTTTCAGTAGGTAGGTATCATATCAAATATAATTCTGAATTAGCTATTATAATTTATTATAATTGAGCAGATAATTAACTTTGATTTCCCAAAAGGGATTTTGAGAGATTTACATAAATATTTTGTAGTGCATGGTTCATCACTTGAGACCTGCCTGATGACTGTTAGTGCGCGGAATGTAAATTAGGTATAAGTTGTGTGGCGCTCTATTATTTAACTGATGTAAAGAATCCACGCCCCTCTCCGAGATTGAGTGAAGAGACCGCTCCGTATACACGACGTCTTTTTAGGTCAAAGTAATTTTTGATTTAATACTTCATCAAACCAGCAGCATGACGATTGTAACAATGTCCCCATAAGAAAAAGTCTGCGGGATTCAGGTCAGGAGATCGGGTAGGCCACTTCACAGGACCTTTTCTCTCGATACAACGACCCAGATATAGCAAATTGAGATATTGGAAAACTGGTGCGGCGTAGTGAGGAAAAGGTCCGTCTAGTTGGAAATGCAATTGTTGTACAAGTAATAGAGAATCGTTCTCTTATTTTTCTGTTGTCAATGGACGAATCGAATTTTCTAGCATTTTGAGCTAAATTTCGCCGTTTAAATCACCAAAACTAAACACAGCCCCAATTAAGTGGTCTGCCAAAATTCATACTCAAACATTTAGCGTTCCTGGATATCGAGTGTAAGTTTATCGAAATACATAAGGATTTATAGGTTTCAAAATTCACCGTTATGCCGATTAACTACTCCACGAAGTAAAAAAGTGCATTATTCAGTAGATCAAACGTTACACGAGAAATGCGGGTTGATTATTGTTGATACACTTGGCCATAACTTCGCAAAATTTTTGCCTTCGATGAAAATCATCATCTTGTAATTCATGAACTGATTTGGTTTTGTACGGATGGAACTTGTACGTATTTTTTTTTTAAATAAAATTTATCGAACAAATTGCGTGTTTGGACATATCCCAGGCACTCAAGCACAATCTCAATTTTCGTAATATGATGAGAAATACATATACAGGGTGACTCCTTTGAGGTGGAACACCTATTTCAATCGTTCAAACTCATTCATTATACTTATTATTGATTTACATTCTCGCTTGTTCTAGTATGATTATTCCTTTGTGATCTAACCTATGGTGACTTAGTGTCTACTAGTTCTGTGTTTTCATTGTGGAATGTCTAGATCTCATGTAAAGGCAATAAGCGAATGGCTTGCTTCTTGTTTATCAAAACATTACATTTGTACCCAAAAGTAGTAACTCGTGCCCTTAGTCTATCACAGGTTTGTCCAATTGAAAATTTACATACATAGTAATGGCCCTGTTTATTATCGTGGAAAAAGTAGATTGGAAAATGTTGTGGAAAAAGCAGGTTAAAAAAATGTTCCCATGCAAAAAATTATATATTTCCAAAAGGAGAAATCTATGCTGTTTCTTTAGAATGGAACCGTCTTTATCAAGTTGTATGAACACACTTTGGTTATATAATTATGAATTTCAACGCAATAACGATCGAATGAGTACTATGTTCAGGTGGGATAATGCAGCAGAGGATCTCTCGCAAGTATCATATGATACTATATTTGTCGAAATTCGTGGAATGCAGTAGGCACATAAAAATGCAAAAAATTGAAATAACTGTCGCGCCTTAATCCCTAGCAGTCATCCATCCAAATACTAACCCCATTATTGATTATTCTATACATTCATATTTATTGCCAACAATTGGATTTGACAAAAAATTTTTGGGAGCGTCGGGGGATAGAGTTCACATTGAATAATAATATCGTATACTACGTTCGAGCATTTCTATGTAAATCATAATGGTGACAAATTAAGAATTTTATTCATTTCTTACCTTAAATTTTCTTGATCACTAAGTCTATCTACTGTCGAAACGTAGTCGAAATGGTCCTCATAGTAAAATACTTCCACTCTAGGATAACCTAGAACTTCTTGGACGAATATCTTGAAGGCAAATGAACTAAGCTGGTGTGTGATCCTATCGGATGTATCGATTATGATGGTCACTGGATTATTCTTGTAGTACGGATACCTTTTGGCGTTTATTTCTGGAAATTTGAAACGCTTACTATAAAGGAATAAGAAAATATTAAAACATAATTTGATTTGACAGAGAATTTGTTATTCACTGATTTGTGGCGGGATGAATATTGCATATGTCAAACTCACTAAACCCCTTTCTCAAATGGAAAATTTCGGGGTGGTAGTTGACACAGATAGGAGAAATATGCGCAAATATTCTTTCATTATAAGCAGTTGAAGATAGACGTTAAATGTTATAATTACCATCAGAATTTTTAGGCATTTTACATCCTGTTTTTCCATAGCAGCTGTAGAAAATATGCTCATCAAAAGAAAATATATGGCAAACTTTCCATGTATACTCCTGTGCTGTATCCAGTTCATCTTGGCATCTGAAACAAAATGAAGATAAGTATTCGGCAAGTATAATACGCAGAGAGATTACATATTTAGACTAGGAATTTATAAGAAAATGAAAAGTTTCAATCCAAAGAAAGTATATATTTCCGACAATATTACCTAAATAATTTGCAGTGAAAATTAAATCTACCAAAGTGAATGGGATTCCATAACAAAGAAAAAGGTTAGAATGATTCTGTCTCTTTATCGCAAAAAGGTGTCAGATATCATGCAAAACTAAATCAATTATTTTATATATCATCATCATGAAGTTCGGTACTTTTGTACCGAACCGTTATTTCAGTTTTCCACAGCGAGAGGAGTGGTCTCTCTACGGACCCTTTTGAAGCACATGTAAGTTCTTCCAGTATTCATAGCGTGAGCAGACCAGATGAGATAGAGTTGAAAAAGTCGTCGTAGAGTTGAGCGGGTTTTGGACGAACCCTAATGGATTCGCAACATCAAGTGCTTACATCGATAGTTATGACGTAACGTACTGAAAAGCCGTAAAGTCAAGATGAGCAAAACTAGTTTTGAACGAGCCTGCAAGCGTTTACATTAAACGCTTTTATAATATTGAAAGGATTTGTGCTTCATTCGTCAAGTTCAGCAGGCCGATGTATCTGACGGATTTGGATGATTGTTTTCAGAGAGGTAAGGAGACATAAATTTGTCATTGCGTCTGGGAAATCGCTTAAAACTCGCCTTTTTCGAGTTGTACTCAACATTTAACCCTTGAAGTTTCGGTATTTTCTTACCTTACTGTCTTTATATCTTCTCATGTACTCAAGTTAAGCATTTCGTTTTAATTTAATAACACTTGATGGAATCACCTTTATTTGAGCTATCGTATTCTAAAACTGTTTGAGTTTGATGGAAGCTAGGTAATGACATTCATCCCGATTTTCTGGATTCTTATGCTGGTACAACAATTTTGACAAGTAATAGGAGGAGCTATTCGCCACCATGCGCCAGACAGTCGTCGACCTCACGTCGCCCTGCGGACAGCCTCGTCTCACTATTCCTATGACGGTGTGATTTCCGATCATCAAGGCGATTCTTCCACCCCCCCAAAAAGGTCCATAAGACATTCCGGGGGAGTCCATGTTCAATCTTATTCGAACGACTTCGTCGTTCTTAGCGAAGAAGGGGATCAACAGGAATGTATGAATACACTGCAGATTACTTTGAAGTAAGTAGAACACTGGTGTACGTCCCCACGTCTGGGGGTTAACCCAGAGAAGACGGAACTGCCCATTTTCTTTGGATCAAAACTCAACATAAAGAATCTGTTGAGTACTTGGGGGTAGTACTGAAAGGGAACTTCGGCTCAACATCTTAAGCTACAAGCACTGTCAGGTTTTCTACTGCCCTCATGATATGTAGGACATTCAGCGGTACGTGGGGCTTTAAGCTATATTTACTGATGTAATTCTTCGAAACCGTTCTGCAACCCAGGCTATCCCACGCCTCGGTGGTATGGTGAAAGAGGGTGGAAAAATGAACGGCCAAGCTAGGTGTAGAGAGGCTCTGAGCACTGATTGTGAGAAGTGTGGTAGGTGCCTAAGGAAGAATTTACTGCGGCGTCAGGTGTAGTTTTAGGGGTTGAACCACTACACCACACAATTATTAGCAGGCCAGTTTTGACTGCTTATAGGCTAAGGACAGGGGACACGCTACCGGTCAGTGCAAGACATACCCTGTGTCCTGAAGCCATTAACAGTGACCACCTCCTCTGGATGAACTCGGATAGAACTACGCCGAGGTACCACTCGGATTTATTGCCAGGTGGAGGGTACATCTGGTACACGGATGGATCAAAGACTAAAGAGGGATCAGGTAGCGGAGTTTGTTGCCGGAGAAATGGTAGGGTTTCTACCTCCCATTAGATAAATCAGGTAACGGAGTTTACTGCCGAAGAAATGGTTTGATTTCTACCTCCCATTAGATAAATATAAATAAACAACAATTTTCTAGTCGGAGATCATTGCGACACTAGACTGTGCTCAAAGGCTGGAGAATGGCATTCAACTCATGAGCGGATCACGATCTGCTCCAACAACTTGAGAACATACAGGATCACTTATAAGGTGGTTTGTGAAAGCGTTCACAGGCACAGAAAGAACTGGTGTTAAACTAAACAACTATATATATATATATATATATATATATATATATATATATATATATATATATATATATATATATATATATATATATATATAATAATGTTCAAACATTGTACCGATAGGGAAAACCCATGATCTTAGGTGAAGATTTCAGGAAAGTGTTGCCCATTGTACCTCATGCATCTATAGCTGCAATAGTGCAAAATTCTATCGAATTTTCAACTCCATGGCCACTTTTCGAAGTTTTTGAACTGGTTAAGGGCACACTATTGAACATTTTCTATTTAATTAAACGTTTTAGATAAAAAAAATATGATTTGAAGTTGAAAACATATACCCTCAATAACGAAATAGGGATATAATACCATCTAGGATATATTATGAAAAAATTGCTCCGAATAACGGGACTGACGCTGTAGTACAGAAATGTATTGAATGAAATATAACAAGAAAGACAGATTGCTACCGAAATACGCAACTTAATCAATAACTTTTTTGCTAAATTTTATTCTACTACGTATAAAGGATAATAATTATGAATTAGTGTACAGTACACTCGCAGTAATGTAAACTCGAAAAATTTGGGATTGTTCGCACCTTCGACATGTTCACATCAATAAATGTATATTTTCATATTCTTCATCTTTTATTAGGCATGTATATAGGGTGTTACATAATAGTATGTCATAACTTGAGGGGAACATTGGTCTGCAAAAGCTTCGTTATGGAGCTACAGAGTGTTGAAATTTCCGGAAAAAATGTATCTTTTTCTTCGAAACTTCTGCAGTTTTTGAGATATTCAGCCCAAATTTGGAATGCAAGCTATGTTTTAAAGCCTCCATCAGAACACGTCCTAGAAATTCACAAGGTGTTTACTTTTCCGAAACTATGTCTTCTTTTGCCCTTTCAAACTTTTTTGCAGTACGCCTCTGATCAGCGTACAATTAATTTTCGTCATATTCGTTCAATTCAGAAACTTCTTTGATACTTGTAATTTTTTCGTATCTCCAACATACGTAGTTATTTGAAAAATGAATTTTAGTTTGAATTCTTTTCTTGTGTAATAGAGGGTATCGTTAATCATGGTTTCTGTTACATTTTGTCCCCAAATTGCGCAAAGCCTAGCTGAAGGTAAATCTTCATTTTTGTCGTAAAGTATTATGCTAATACAATTACTATCGTTGTCCTGTCCAGTCGTTCCCAAGCCTTGTCTTTCAATGTTATTGTCTTGAGAGCATCTGCAAATCTATTATCTGTGAATATAACAGAGCTACGCAAACTTTTTCTTCAATAAAGTTTAGTAAGTCTCAACGCATTCTGGTCCTTAAGTTGAATAAGGAGTATCTAATTAGGTGGCATAACTTTGACAAAAATATCACCGACATGTGTTTTTAATTCCTCTGCTGATGGATAGAATGGAACATTATCTAACAGAAGGATGTTGATAGGAAGATTTTAATTTTTCAAGAAAGTTTTAACCTGTAAATATTTCTGTTTGCTAAATTATAAAAATATGTGACAAACAAGCCGTTGTTATTAAATGTTTTTTTGCTCATTCATGCATTTTTAGTGTTTTTGCAGACAAGAGGATTATTGAAATTTTCAAAACATCTAGTTGACTCTGTTTTCCAGGTGATGAACTTGTGTTTACCTGATGCATGGAAATATCCTAGGAAAGTTATTCGTGGCTTAGCTAATTTCAAACTAGGGGAAGTATTTTCAGAATTTGAAACATAGGTTTTATCAGATAGAAGTTTCCAGTATAAACCAGTCTCATCTGCGTTGTATATTTGTTGATCAGTTAAATTGAGTGCGGTAATAATTTTCGACAGTTCTTCTATGAATGCATAAACTAATTTAGGTTGCCATCACAGTTTTCAACCTGCGATTTTCAAAATCGTATCCCACATAGACTCTCGAAATGTTGAAAGCATCCATCGTTTCCGTTGAATTTGTCGTAAGGTGCAATCAACTTCTCATGCAAATCTAGAGCTTTGCTTTTGAGAACATTCATCCCGAAACGCGAAGTTTATTTTTGCTTCACGAACCTTTTGTAGAGTTTGTTTTCCATCAAATGATATTCAGAGTACACTTCTTGATCTTGCTTGGTTTCAAACTCTGATTAATTACTTCCGAAATTTTTGTTTGTTTATTTCTAATGGAACATATATTGGGTTTGGTGACCCAGAACTTTTTTGAGTTGTGACAATCTTTCTGAGCTCTTCTAGAATAGAAGATTTCTCATAAGGAGTCAAAAACTTTTTAGTTTTATTATTTTATCAGCGAAATCAACCCGCCAACACTAAGCACATTTGTACATAAACTCTAACAAACGCAAAATGAGTATATGTGTATTTGATAGAGTGATAGGTATGAAAAAAAGAATTCGTGTTCACATAAAGGTACCGATTGTTAATACTACAGAGCGCCAATGCAAAAAAAAATGTATTCATGTTATTGAATTTTTCATAGTTACGCAAGTTCACATTAACTGTATTCTTTTCGAAACTTTTACTGTTTCCATTAAAAGTGAATTCGTTCAACTCATTCAATTTTTAGACATCAAAAAGTATTTTGGCTCATATATCAGTTGATGAATCAATACCAAATGAACTATATAAAGTTTTGAGTAGTTGTTTATTTCATTGAATAATGTAGTAGATCGTATAGACAATATTCAATTATTGAATATTGATTGATGATTAAAGACCGGATTTAATGCAAAGTGCATAATTGTGCATACATTTATGTTTTATGCATTTTTAGTATTTCTGCATAAAAGTCTGATTATTAGCATATCCTGCATATTATTGTTGTTTTGCTCACTTACTTAGGCAAGCACCTCTAGGAGAAAAGTCATACAATTGAGAAAATTTTGAATCTATTCATTCTTATTATATGAATATCTTGAAATCTTTGTTACAATTCTTTCCTGGATTATAATACCTAGTTTGGAATATCCGGGTCGTCTGAGTGAGCGAGGTTACCTGATACCTATTATTATTAACGAGAAGTATTCAGGTCACTTTACATATATTCCCAATACTGTAAAAGTAAACAAAAGATTACAATTATCTACCAATATAAAATTTTAGTCACAGAACACTCGTTTTGTTCGTATAAACAAATCCGTGAGTGTTTCCCTGCAATTTGTATAGTTTCGCGTGCTGTGGATTGAATGTTTTTAATTATGCCGAAAGTGAGGTATACTGCTTCTAGTAGCCTTTCCTGAATCAGTCTGTATCCAGAATTACGTTTTGGCAATGAAGCAATATTCTACACTGCGTGCAGCAAAATTGTAAGTGTTTTTCCATTAATTTTCAATTTATTTTATTTTGGACTTTTTCTTATTTCAAACTTTCTTTCTGTGATTTCAAATTATTTATTCTAATGTTCAACAATTCAAGTATGGCAAAATATTAGGTATCATTCGATATTTTACTTCAGCTTGCAGATCTCGTGCACAAGAAAATTCCAAGTTGATCAACATGTTAGGACGGTTCTGCATGTCAGCAAAATTAAGCAAATAGAGGTTGAGTGTATGAGGCAATAATCGTTTGGACGATACTTGAAAGCAGTTTCGTGGAAATCAGACCAGCAAGTTTTCAATGAAGATCTATGCCGAGCCTTACACACGACCAAATTTATATTGAATCACTCGGTATTTCACATTATTGATTGTTTTTAACCATAGATCTTTGATGCTTGTGAAGAATGAAGTTTGTCGTTGTAAAAAAACTAGATAGTATGATAAGAAATATTGACTTATCACTACATGTTCGGGATATTGTACTCAGTCGTCACTGAGATTTGAAACTGTGAATTTCAAAATTTTAAAAAGCTTATAATCATAATTGAGAATGCCTTACGTTGGATTGTCCGAAGTGCAGAGTGCTCAAATAATTGCTCTCGTTGAAGAAGGGGTGACACAGAGGGATATAGCGGCCACAATGGGGGTATCACAAGGGGTAATTTCAAAAACCTACGCCCGATACGTAGAGTTACAATCTCTGAGAAATAGACCTAGAAGAAGTAGGAAGATCACTTTTGAAGAACAAGACTGCTTTTTGTGCCAAATTGCAAAAAGAGACCCTAGTGCGTCGCACCCTATACTCCAAAGGCAATTTCTGAAAGCAACAGGCATCAGTGTATCAGTCGAAACGATACATCAAAGACTTCGTAAAGGGGTTTATACAGCGAAAGGCCCCTAAGAGTTCCAGAGCTAACCAGACAACAAAATAATAACAGACTTAATTGGTGTATCGAGCACTAAAATTGGAATATTGGGAATTGGCGAAATGTGCTTTTTTCGGCTGAGATCAGAATTGGTGTTCGATCAGATGACCGCCGGATTCGGGTTTTAAAGGGTCGTGGAAGACAAGCTAGACTCCGAGCAGCAAGACAAATTCTGAAATACCAACGGGGCAGTGTGATGTTGAAATAGAGCTAATCGCTATTTTGCACTGGCCAGCTTGATCTCCAGACCTAAATCCTGTTGAATATTTATGGGATAATCTCGAAAGGAAAATAAAATCGCGCCAGGATAATCCAACAACCTCACAACAGCTCATCCAAGCTGCCACAGAAGGGGGTCGTAAACCTAATCCAAATAATGCCTAGACAGATTCAGGCTTGTATCAGAGCAAGAGGAGGTGATACAAGCTACTGAGGTCGAGAAAAAAACATCTACTCCGTGTGAAAACGATTTTCAATTTTTTATAACATGCGGAAAGAGTCTCTTATTTTCTTCTATTTGTTTCTTTAATAATATAATAATTTATTTTTAATTAATTAAAAAGGATCAATTCTAACAATCCTTCGAAATTTAACAAATCCCAGAGGTAATATTCAAAAAATCGGGTGATCCATACAAATTTGGTTGTGTGTACAGGCTGCGAATATTCCCTTTGATAAATTGGCCAATCAACATTTTGAATCTTTTTTTCAGAAACATTGTAACTTCAATATTCCGGACGAGAGTAGTTGGTGAAAACGAGACGTTGACACTAACTATACGGTTGTTAAGTAAATAATTAGGCAAATTATTGGAAATAATTATTTTTACATTTGTGCCGACGAAACCACACATTCAGGTCGGTATATAGCGCACCTAATAATAGAAATTCTTAGCGAACAAATAGCTCAACTATTTCAAAATTTACACAGGAGGAACTGCAAGATGCTTTTTGCCTGCGACATATGTTTGAAGCCGGTTACATTTTGAAAATTTTTTATACCAACCTCATTCATACACGTTCGGCTCACGGCCTCATAGAGTGACAGAAAAACTCAATAGAGTGGCAGAAATAAATAAGAAACCAATTTCCTATCGTGAATCATTTGATAAGCAAGCTACAAAAGTATTTTTGAAAGCTCCACTGATGATTCAGTTTTATTAAGAGAAACTCTGAGGTACGCCATTTCCTCCGCAACCCGTAATAACTAGATGGGGAACCTGGTTAAAAGTGGCAATATTTTATGTGGACAATTTTTCGAAAATAAAAGAAGTGATACCAAAAATAAATGAAAATTTATTCGGATTCCCGAAAATTGTTCAACATCAAAGAGCTTCCTCGATATTTATGTTTACTGAAATGTAACTATATTTTTATCGCTCCAGCTATCGAAAGCCTGGAAAAACATCTTTAGATTTAGTTGCATCGTCGGAAAAATTAAAACTTCATGTTCGAATGATAGTGGTCAAATCGGTCAAATTATTAAAGAGAAATAAGAATCAGTATCCCAAAAAACAAATGTTTGTAGTTATGAATGAATTTGAATGGACTTAATTGCAGATTTTAAAAAGCCCCAATTACATGAATGGTTGTAGAAGGAAGCTTTAAAATGTATACAAAAATATGCATACAGATAGAAGAACTAATTTTCCTGTTGGAAATTTTGAAAATATACAATAAATAGATGGTTTTATCTCAAGTCAGAATGAGAAATTCTATGAGTAACGTATGTCACAAAAGTCTTGGGAAAAATTCGAATAGATAAATTAATTACTGAGAAAAATTTTATTGTATTGATTAGATCATTAGGATTTTACCTCATAAACACCTGAAAAAAGTCTAGGAACACTTACCAATATCTTTAAAATATGAATTTGATGATTCGAATTTATAGAAATCTTTCGGTTTTTGTTAGGATGTATTGTATATAATGTATTCTCAAGAAAACAAAATAATATTTGACTTCTCCAAAGCACCTATTATAAAAAAAATTGAAATTTAAAATGACGAAATTTGGTAAAACACAAAAAATCCTGAACTAATATTTTCGAAACGATATGGAAGCACTTTTATTTTTCAGTACCCAGAAAGTACATCTCTGTTATTAATGACACTTTGGCATCGTCGCGGCATGCTCAATATTAAATTGTCTATTACATTGTGGCCCAAGTCATTCCAAGCCCCCTGAACTGCTAATCGAAGCTCCTGTTCATGATGGAAGACGCTTTGACGCAGGAGATTTCTTTTTAGGGTGTCCCACACATGCTCGATGGGATTCAGATCTTGGGAGCAGGATGGCCACGGTAGAAGATCGATATCATTCTCTTCAAGAAAGTTCAAGACAACTCTTGCACGATGAGGTGGGGCATTATCTTGTTGGAAGAGTGAATTTTGACCCATTGTTTGGAGATACGGTACCACTACAGGTAAAACTATCTCATTTGCGTAAAAATTTCCCGTGAGGTTGTTCTGTATGAAAACGAGGTCAGTTTTTTCACCAAGGCGTATACCTCCCCAAAACATCACTGATCCGCCTCCCTGTCTTACAACTTCTCGAGACGGTTTTGCTTTCCAGGTTCCCTCCATATTCGAATTCTTCCCCAATCGGGATAATAACTAAATCTAGACTCATCACTGAAGAGAACTGTGGCCCACCTCTCTTTATCCCAGTTTACGTGTTCTTGGCACCAAGCTAAACGAGCAGCGCGATTTCCATGGGTCAGTTGTGGAACTCATGAAGGACGTCTGGAGTGCAGTCGATTTCTCACAGTTTGGTCGGAAATTTGTACATTATGAACTCGTGATAGCCCTTGAGCTAATTGAGATGTTGTGATAGTACGATCTCTTCTGGCTTCTAAAACCAAAAATCGGTCTTGGGCGACTGTAGTAATCCTGAAACAACCTGTAGGGCGTTCTTCTACGCTACCTGTTTCATTGAAACGCGACCATAAACGGTTTATGATACTTGGGCTACTTCCCAGAACCCTGGATACTTCCCGTTGTGAGCTCCCAGCTTGGAGCATGCCAACGGCTCGTAACATCTCTTCTCTAGTCAAATGTCGTCTTTCCATGGTCGAATCACAAAACTTGAATCTTTTATTTGTGCTTACAACAGAAACGAAGTGCCAACTGACTGATTTCAAACACTGAATACATGAAATGATTATAAAGCAGCGTCGCATCTGCTGCATTTTTAGTTTTTTATAAAAAAAAAACTGAAAACTGTTGCGGCACTCTACATAATTTGGTGAGAAATTGATGCATGTGTTCATTTCTCACAAAAAATCATCCATATTGATCGTTCTGGATACGATATATCGATATTCAGAAGTGTTCCCTAGACTTTTTTGAGGTGTTTATCTAAACTCTATAAAATCGTACTCAAAGGATTGATAGGGGCTCATTCTCCTCAGTGGCGCGCAATTTTCTCTGAACATCTCCCATCAGTCTTTGGACGACATCCACACCGATTTTTCGTATCTTCTGAAAGATTCTCTGTCTCAAACCTTCTTCGTTTTGGGCTTCCCATCCATTGTCATAGACTTTCCTTGTCAGTAAACCCCAAAAATCTTCGTTTGGTCTTGCTTGTGGAACGTTTGGTTATCTCCGCGATGTACAAATGGGATGTTATTAACCTCTAACCAATCTCTCGTAACTCGCGCATAATGGGAAGACGCCAAGTCTGGCCAAAACATTATTTCGTCATCGGCGTGGTAGGTATTGATGAAATCTAACAATTTTGGGAGACATCTTCCAGTATATAGTTCTGCATCAACAGCTTCGCCTCTCACATGCCCTACATATGGTCTTGAAACCCCAGCTTCAGAAATAGCACACCAAACCAAAACCTTGTCTTCAAATTTTTTCTTTGCTTTGAATTTTACTTCGTTTGGACAGTCTTCTATGTTATTTGTATACAAACCAATATTACAGTTGATTACAGAATGGGATGAAGTAAAATATTTTTCATCATCCAAAATTATGGTTCTGTCATTTGCGAAGTGATTTCTTCTTAAGGCGCGGCAACATCTGGGTATATTTTCCAATCGATTCTGGGTGTACTTTGGACACTAACGCCTTTTACGATATTTACATCCCGCATTCAGTAATTCTCGCCTTATTGTCTAATGAGTACGACGAGTTCGAAATCTTCTGGATAATTTTCGTAATGATGTTCCTACTGTGTCTCTTGCTCTTTTCTGTCTGTTACGGAGTTCATTCAGAGCCTTTGGTCGACCACTTCTTGGCAAATTCAAGCATGGTATTGCTTGCTCACAGTCACTTATTACCCGATAAATAGTTGTCTTAGAAATATTCTGACCACGAAAAATGTTGATGATTTCACGCTTAGGAACTCACCCAACTGAATTGTAAATACTTCTTCGAAGTTCTAATTTGTAAGCCATTTTAGCGAACTTATTCAGACTTTTGACAGAAGGAATACTCAATATAAACAATAATGACATCTGTTGATCATGGCAACTAGATCTTCCACGAATTGCGGGAACTAAGCATGAAAAAACTTTTTCCCAAGTCTTTTGTGACATACGTTTTTTTTTGTGATAAAGACCTTGCATATACATTCACATGTAAATGAATAAGTGCGAAAATTTTCACCAGGTGACTCGTCGAGCCATTTTATGACGAAAATTTTCCATGAACATATGTCCACAAACGCTTCCGTTACCGACATACAGGGTATTGAAATCTTCAGTTTTTTTTCATCTGATTACTAAAGATTTTTAGATACTCAGTTCAAATTTGGCATAAAGATGCCTTTCTCGAAATCTACATTATCATAGTACAGAAACAATAATGAAAATCTGCAAAGTGGTACTTTTTTAGAGATCACATGTCCTTTCTACCCCTACAACTTGTTTCCAGTACGCCAGGCTATTTCAATTTTTCTTTTATAAATTTTCAATTAATTTTTAATCTTTTACATATCGTGCATCTTTTTCGTATCTGCCACAGTTTGTGTAGAAAATTGATCAATTTCATGTATACGGTGGAAACATAATAATCGTTCGGTGGTTTATTTCACTAGTAGACGGCTGTCATGTTGATTTCATTCATTGACAATTCAAAATTAATTCTTATTAATTCACTTTCGTTGATATTTCGCTGATAAGCAGTGATAGTTGCAGCGACTCTTTCGAATTTTCAGTTAGATGGAGATTTATTCAAACGCAGAATATTTTCCATCTTAAAAGAACAGCTCCTATACCCATAACATGTACGTGTTCAGTCACTGTTACCTCATGATTTTCCTAACTGTCTTGTATTCTCTCTTTGGATACTAGATATGATTAGACAACGAGCTGAATTCCTATTCCCGAAGCATATTCTATTTAAGGACGAAGCTTATTTTTCGAAGTTTTCCGAAAGCCATTATTAATAGCCACAACAACCTCATGCTTTCGTTGAAGCTCATCACCAGAAATAATTGTCCTTGAACGTGTGAATTGGAATGGAATGATTAGAGATCACCTAATTGGCCCACATTTCCTTCTACCTAGATTGAATGGAGATTCATACACTCCGTTTCCAACAGAAGAGCTGCCGGTTCTACTCGATCCTAGTCCTTAAGTGCCAGAGCGAGAATATAGTACATGCACGATAGCGCTCCTGGTTATTTTAGTATAAGAGCACGTTATCATTTGAACGAAACATATCCAGATCGCTAGATAGGCCGAGGTGGACCATAATTTTGGCCAGCTCGTTCACCTGATCTGAATCCAATAGACTTTTCTTCTTGGAGACATTTGAAAACGTTGGTTTACAGGACTCAAGACGAAGAAGACTTAAGAAACCGTATCATCATTCTTGTAGAGTCATTCAATATACTCCTGGGATCTTCAATCGGATGTGAAGATCTATGTGTCGACATCTAGACCCCTGTGTAATGGCTGAAGGACGCTATTTTCAGCACTTATTATGATGGCTTCCTTTATATAATTTATAGGGGTAGGAAGGAGACGAGACCTCTGAAAGAGTATCACCCTGTACATTTTCATAATTGTTTCTGTGATCTGATCATGTATATTTTAAAAAGGCACGTATGTGCCGAATTTGAACTGAGTACCTGAAAAACTGTAGTAATCATAAGAATAAAACTGAAAAAATCTAAAAATTTCAACACCCAGAATTTTGAGAAAGAAGCGTTTGCGGACATATGTTCATGGAAACTTTTATCATAAAATGGCTTGAGGAATCACATCGCTCAATCTTTCGCACTTATTCATTCACACCTGTATATGCCCATTTTGAAATTTTTGGTTGCATAAAATCCGGTCTCTACTGGTGATATAACATCAAATGAATTCAAATCACCAGAATTCCCTCGTAGTTATCAGTTAATCAATAAACAGGGCAGTGGTTATGAATGAATGGTTCGAATCAAAAAATTATGTGTCCTTTGGCTTCAAAATTATGTAAAATATTCCAACTATATATCTATTAATTCATTTTATGAAATGTTCACCTCATATCCAATGATATATGTACGTACCATTAGGAATAACATCAATACCCTGTCTCCTTTAATAATTCACAACGAAGTAATAGCTCGCGTAGGAATTCGAAAAATTTACGCACTACTCGCGCGTAACATCGCTATCAGCTGAATGACAAATTAGAACAATGTGTGGTTTTGTCATCAGACTTTGAACTATGCGTATAAAAATAAAAAATATGGAGTCATTTAACTTTCGAGTGATAAATAACATTCTGAAGCATATTAAAACTTTGTACCTATTGCACCAGTATGTAACGAGATGGTTCAAGTATTCGCCCTATATATTTACATTGCTTATGGAAATATACATTTAATTTCGTTGATTATTACGGTTTACTTTATCGAATTCCTAGAAATGCATCAGAAACTTGAAAAGCACACACAAACGCATACACACACACAAATATATCTATCGCCATAATAACTTTACATTCTAGTAAACAAAAGATAACTTATCTGATGAAACAATATGAATACTTACAAAACCGTTAAATCACACTAAATGTCTACGTTTTATGTACAATATTCGAAAAGAAGTTATTGTATCATTGGGATTACGATCAAATTTACATAGTGTCAATGCGACAATGATATCTCATCGAAAATATCAAACATGAAAAAAATTCTGAGCGATGTCCATCCATGTTTCCCGATTTGCAATTGTTTCCTTTTAAATTAAATATGCCGTAAAATCGTATTCTTCAGATAACATACTAATTACTGAATTAATTACTAATCGCTAGATGTTTACTATGAGTTTATTGAAAAAGTAATTATTGTGAAAAGCCAAAAAGACAACGCTAAAAGTTAATATAAATTACTTTACATATTGTTTATACAAGGATTGGCTTATAAATATCCAACTAGTAGTCTGGTTCATATTTACCATTTTGAATGAAATTTGAGTATATTCTCCGAAAATTACAAGCATGGTGTCATTTGATATTTATTGTAAGGTAAAAAGTATGAGGAAAGCTCCGGAGAGGGCCTGAGAAAAATTACAGAAGTAATAGACAATTAAGAAGAGGAAGAGGGGGTTTGGTTTTTTCTGATTGTCTTATATATTACTAGCAGCCCGCTTCGGCTTCGCACGCTTATAAAACAAACATTTCAAAAGGTATAATTTTTTACACACACTCACACACACTCTCACATACATACTTTCCCATTTTTGCGTGCGGTTATAAAAAAAGAATAAAATGAAGAAAATTCGAATATGAAATATAATTAATTCAATTCATTTTTGTATTATTATTTTTGAAAATTTTTTGTATAATTTTTTTTGTATATTTTTTTGTTTTTTTTCTTATATTTTATTTTTAATGTTTGTGAAAAGGCCTCAACTATATACTTTACTTCTCTGCTAAATTGATTTTCAGGATCTCCGAGTCGCGATAGACCAACATACACGGTGCTTCAACGAAAACTAAGCAGAGGCTATATCTACCAAATTATTCATTTCTGATCAAAACGCAAAAACAGGTCAATTCTTGTTTCAAGGGGGACATGTTTTGGGGTACAAAACTTGCCTGAAATATCAACCCCCTAAGCGGGGTTTGCAATCCTTGAACTTTTTGAATAGGGAAGATGGGTTAACTGATGACTCAAAAGAAAGGTGGTATCTTTGTCTACATCGCCTTGAACGAATTTCCATTTTTAATTGAAAACTGTAAAAGATACAGGGTGAGCAACTGAAAGATAGGGAAGACTATTTCCCTGGGACTATTCAAGTTTTAGTGAAGTAAAATGGAACAGATCCATGCTGATCAATGGCAGTCATCATCAAGTACCATCCTCATCTCGAATTTCAACCCCTGGAGCACGGGTGACCACCCTTGAAAATTTGGAAGAAGGAAGATGAGTCGAGTGATACCTCGAAAGAAAGGTATTATCTTTGTCTGCATCCATGTGAACGAATTATCATTTTTGATTGAAAACTGTAGAAGATACAGAGTGAGCTACTGAAAAATGGTGGAGACTATCTATCGCCCTGAGTTATTCAAGTATTAGTGCAAAAAGATGGAACAGATTCATTCCAGATCAAAGACTGTCATCTTCCAAAACACCATTCACATCTCAAATTTCAAATGTTCCATTTTTTGCACTAATACTTGAATAGCTCAAGTCGATAGATAGTCTCCACTATTTTTCAGTAGCTTACTCTGTATCTTCTGCAGTTTTCAATCAAAAGTGATAATTCGTTCACGGGGATGCAGACAAAGATAATACCTTTCTTTTGAGGTATCACTCGACCCATCTACCGTCTTCCAAATTTTCAAGGGTGATCATCCCTGCTCTAGGGGTTGAAATTCGAGATGAGGATGGTACTTGATGATGACTGCCATTGATCAGCATGGATCTGTTCTGTTTTACTTCACTGAAACTTGAATAGTCTCAGGGAAATAGTCTTTCCTATCTTTCATCAGTTGTTCACCCTGTATCTTTTACAGTTTAAAAATGGAAATTCGTTCAAGGCGATGTAGACAAAGATACCAATATGCTGTCGCGATATTTTTTGTAGATAATTGTATGTTCTGCAAAGTCTTAGTACATTATTTTGTTCGATAATTAATAGTTTTCGCTGGACACGCGATGTAAAAAAGTTCTTCCGTAATTTTTCCACATCTTGGGTTACATTATGGGAGTTTCAGTATGGATCCTTAGTTTTTTGAAATTTAATATAGTCTATGTTCACCGGAGATAGTGTAGCTTTCCAAAAGTGAAAGAGGCGCTGCAATGTGAATGCCCGCCATTGTGTTTTTGGTATAAAAGCACAGAGTTTGTATTTCTAAATAAGGGGGGTGTTCTGCGAGTACGTCAGCCTCCTTACAGGTCAGACATAGCTCGCTACGAGTCCAGGCTGCTTTCAATACCGAAATCGCCTCCTAGAAGGCGACAAACAAACGACGGAAGCAAAAGATTGGAAACTTTAGGACAATCCTCGTATCCCCAACATTTGGTGCACGGTGTTCTTAATAAATTCACTTAATAAAATTGTGTGATCAATCAAAATGAACATACCACCTGTCAAAGACAAGAGAAAAGTAATGTTATTTATTGAATCTATGTTATTTATTAGACATGTTATTTATACAGAAAACCTTCATGATATTCAAAAATTTCAATTTAAACATTCTGCAACAATTAGAGAAGGCGCGCTATGACCTTATGTACGTACATAGAATATTTCTTCTTATTCAATGCGTACAAGATAAAATATACTAAGCAAATGTGTTAACACCTTGCTCAACATAAAAAGTGAAAAGTCTAATTGAATTAATGTAATTAAGGTTATTATTATTTCTACTCGTGGAAACGAAAAATTGAAATAAATATACAGGGAAGTCAGTTTCAACATAACTTTCGCAAAGGAGGTTAATTGCAGAAAATTTCTGACAAGGTTATGCGAATAGTTTGCTTGAATAACCTGCACACGAATTTCTCTTCCCAATCAAGAATTTGATTCAATAGAAATGATCTAACAGAAATACTATTTGTCAGCTACTACAACTGTTAAAAGAATATTTTAGTCGAATCGATAGGTAACCGTCCCATTTATAATTTCCTAAAATTCGTAAAAGAAAAAAATTAAAGCCTTTGAGAAGAAAAATACTAAGAGAGATATGTTTCTTTCTAGTGGATCTGCAATGACTAAAATTTTCATAAATTTGAAAAGAGCTGTTTTTCATAAATAAAAGAGAAACAAACGCTCGTAGAGAACAATCTTGAAGAATAAAATTGTAGCAGTTGATAAGATCATACGATTCATTGCATATTGATCTTTGGATAATTTTTCGACATATATAAGAAAAACCGTGGAAAATTGGCTTGATTTGTTTTCGCTATAACAACAAACCAAAAAGTTTATTCTTTGGCAATCTAAAGAATTGGAAAATAATTTGATCGAGGAGGTCGTTACTTGATGAAAATCGATATACATATATTCAATGAAATAAAACTAAAGTATCTAGATTTTCACTATATTAACAAAACTATGACCGGTTTCACCACACTGTGGCTTCATCAGATAGATACAAACTAATGAACAGAGTTATTCCTTATATATTAGTCTTATTTCCTACTTAATATTACAATAGGTACAAGAGGTATGTTGGAAAACCCATCGGAGTTGCTTACTTTATGAAATGAAAAGATTGAGTACAGGAGAAGGATTTAAATCTAATTGACTATAAAGTAACCTACCTAAATTCTTTTCTTTGTTGATTTCTAAAATTTCCAATAGATTGAGTTTTTGTCTGTTATTTTCATTGTGTAAAATTTTGAAATTATCATTAAAGTTATGGTTTTCTTCGAGTAAGTGATAGATAGAATAATGGGAATCTGATTTATGATAATTAAATCTACGTTTGTGCTCGGATAATCTAGCTTTGAAATTTCTGAAAGTTCAACCAATATAAATTTTATTAAAATCCCGCAAGACAGTTTATAAACACCGGATTTATTTCTTTTATCAAATTCAGATTTGCAGTTTTTGATATGTCGGCCTAAAGAATTATCAGTTCGGAATACTATATTGAAATTATAATGCGAGAGGAATGATTTTAATTTTGGACTAGCATTACCAATATAAGTTAAGCTGTTGTATTTTGTGTTAGAACTTTTTATACTTGGAAATACTTCCTGGATTGCTTTTTGAATTTTTTTTGCTTACAATAGTATGGTACATAGACTCATTAATATCCCAATGTCACAGAATGATTTCATAAAAGAGCTAAATATAATTAAACAAATAGCAGTCAATAACGGTTACAGTCCAACTATGATTGAGAACATGATTTCACGCAAAAAAAATTCAAAAGCAATCCAGGAAGTATTTCCAAGTATGAAAAGTTATAACACAAAATAGAACAGCTTAACTTATATTGGTAATGCTAGTCCAAAATTGAAATCATTCCTCTCGCATTATAATTTAAATATAGTATTCCGAACTGATAATTCTTTAGGCCGACATATCAAAAACTGCAAATCTGAAAATGGTTAAAAGTAATAAATCCGGTGTTTATAAACTGTTTTGCGGGGATTGTAATAAAATTTATATTGGTAGAACTTTCAGAAATTTCAAAGTTAGATTATCCAAGCACAAACGTAGTTTTAATTATCGTAAATCAGATTCCCATTATTCTAATCACTTACTCGAAGAAAACCATAACTTTAATGATAATTTCAAAATTTTACACAATGAAAATAACAGACAAAATCTCAATCTATTGGAAATTTCAGAGATCAACAAAGCAAAAGAATTCAGGTAGGTTACTTGATAGTTAATTAGATCTAAATCCTTCTCCTTTACTCAATCTTTTCAATTCATAAAGTAAGCAACTCCGATGGATTTTCCAACATACCTCTTGTACCTATTGTAATATTAAGTAGGAAATAAGACTAATATATAAGGAATAACTCTGTTCATTAGTTTGTATCTATCTGATGAAGCCACAGTGTGGTGAAACCGGTCATAGTTTTGTTAATATAGTGAAAATCTGAATACTTTAGTTTTATTTCATTGAAAATAAGAATTGGAAAATGTTTTGCGGTATATTTATTTTTCGAAAATGAGATGTTGTTGAAAATCAGCTATTCACTGTTCCAACAAAACCAACAAAATGTGAGCATTCTTCCAAACAAACGCCAGCATAAAGCTGAAATGGAACACATAATGAAACTATCGGCAAGGTGGGTGCCTGATAATCGACCAAAAACATGAAAGCGTGAAATTTCCTAGGCTAAATTTCGGCTCTTTGAACGAATATCAGATGAGTTTCTGCGTAGTTTAATTAGGATAGATGAAACATGGAATACATTTCTATTCTGCGAGTCGCAGTCCATCCAAGGAAGCCAAAGTGGTTCCATCCGCCGGCAAGGTGTGGGCAACCGTCTCCGACGCGCAGGGCATTATCTTGATTGATTGATTTCCCCCAAAAGGGAAATACCATAAATAGAGAGTACTACGAATCATTGTCAGACCAATTGACCGAGGAAATTAAGTGACCACATCTTGCCCAGAAGAAAATCCTATTTAACAACAATGTCCTTGGAAGAGTCAAGCTGGTGGAGTTACGATATGAATTTCAACTTCATTCACCATAATCTCCTCACCTGGCCCTGGTGATTTCTATTTGTTTTCAAATATAAAAATATGGCTTGGAGGACAGAGATACCCTATAGAGTAAAATGGGTTCATGTTTAATTTTTCCAAAGTAATCAATTCTCCTTTGAATTTTTCGAAATATTAATTTCACGATTAACCAGTTATACATCAAAATGGTGAGACAAGTTGAGATTCCAATCGACTGCGTAGAATAAACCAGTAACACGAATAAAAAACATCTACTTCCCATAACACTAATACGCAGAATTTCTACGATGCGCAATAATTTCGTTACGGAATGGTCAGTAACTGAGTTCCATCAATTTTATGGTTTCCAAAATTTGTTTTCATTGTAACACCTTTGAGTGTTTATTAGCACCTCAAAACTGAAATATCACATATTAACAATTAAAAAGTATTGAATTTATCATAAAATACATTCTTAGAACTGGTTACGTTAAGACATGATAAAATGGGATTATTCCACAGGCAATAATAAGAAAATGTCAGCCTGACCTTCGAAGTCTTGTTTGTTCATATTTTAACGATTTTTCCATGAAGTTGCAAGTAATTGTATATTCTCAGATTCTCTATCCCAACTCTCTTGATCTGTTCAAATTATATTATTGATATCGATCTGCAATTCTTGCCCAAAAATCAGGATTATTCATGAATTTCTATTGACGACAGTACTTTCTTTTGAACAACGCAAAAACAGGAAAATTCAGGTATTTTTCACTCATTTTTTTATTATACTTACAATATAATTAGTTAATAGGTGGACTGAAAAGTTCGTAGGTTGATATACATATGGCGTTACTAGGGTGAAATCCACATGATTTTCAGTTAGTACTAATCTTAACTAGACACGAGTAAAAAGTTTTCAGCTATCCAACCGTGGGTTCGCGAGATAAAGCATTGAAAGTGAATCAACTTTTGTTTCTGTTGGAAAAATGGATAAAAAATAATTCCGTGTGTTGATTGAACATTGTTCTTTGTTGGAAAAAATACAGTTGAAGTCGAAGCATGGCTTGATAAATATTATTTGGACTCTGCGCCAGGAAATTCAACGGTGGAAAGTGGTTCGCAAAGTTTAAAGGACGTGATTTAATCATCCAAGACAATGAACGCGGTAGACGTCCCAAAGAGGCTATCATCGATGAAAACATTAGAAAAGTACACAAAATTGCTTTGAATATTCGAAAAATGAAATTGACCGAAATAGCTGAGACCTTGCCACAAATCAATCAAAACAATGAAAAAATTGTACGAATTAGGCTTCAAATGACTCCCCATCCACCTTATTCAGCAGATCTTACCCCAGCGACTTTTTTCGGTTTTCAGACTCGAAAAAAATGCTCGCTGGAAAAAAGTTCAAGATTAATGAACAGGGAATCGCCGAAATTGAAACATATTTTTAAGTTAAAGGGAAATCTTATCACAAGAATGGTATCTAAAACATTATTGATCCCTACAATCGTTGTACCTCCCTCGAAGGCGACTTGAATAAAAAAAAATGTATTTTAGCAAAAGAATGTGTTTCACTATGTTAGCCTACGAACATTTCAGCCCATCTGGTACCTACCCACAATCACTGACCTTATCGAAATTGGATATCCGAGTAAAAGCCGAAGTATCATTTTCTCAAAGCAATTGGCGGTATTTTTCTTTCCCCGTAGATTCGTTGTGGTTGAAATCAGAAGCCTCAATTTCGAGTAATCAGAAGAAATGACTAAAACTAGCTATATTTCCAAATTATATACTTTCATACCTTAAAGTTCACAAACTATTGCCGGCCAAAGTTCTTCAACTTTGTTACTGATACAAAAATTATGGGGTTTCGGTCTAGCGAACACACAAACTTCAAATTTTGAATTAAGTTAGTGTTCAGCCTAAAGATCAAGGAAATTTAAACATCCGGAAACTTAAGTTTCGTTTCCGTAAGTTCAGTTTTATATTTTGAGGTTAGTAAATTCACTTCCCTTTAGAATATTTTTAATATTACAATTATATTAACACATCACTTTTTTTGAGTAAGAGGTTGTATTTGAATGACCTATTATTTATTAAATCAATAATAAGGATTCATTATAACGTTAACCCGTGTAGGGTTGCTAGATCCCCCATCGGGCGCCTTCCCAGGTGGTGGATAGGGGAACGCCCTCTAGATATAGGTGGTACCGAGGAAACCAAATACTCGGGGCGAACCAAAATCTAGCTTGGGAATCGTCAGCATTATCTTCGATATCACATTCAGGCAAAAAGGAAAGAATCCTGGTATTGCTCAATGTTGAATAACGGAATGTACGACTGCATCGGTGTCCCTGGCCTCCATAATGCGATGAGAAAGGCAAGGGGAAACCACCTCATCACACATCCCTAGTAAAATCATCATAGCGATGGAAACCATCGAAACCATGGAATAAAATACTGATCATGGTCTTCGGCACCCAAGATCCGGCAGGGAAAGAATGAAGAAGGCTTTTCAGGTCGTCAACGAGCGAAATTCTTGCCAAGCAAACAGAAAAGAAAAACTCTAATTGACCAACGTGCTCATTGGTACATGCAATGTCCCAAAATGTAATCCAGGAAATGGAAAGGCTCAATATTAACATACTGGGAGTAAGCGAGGCAAGATGGCCCCACTCAGGACAATTCTCGACAGACCATGGAACAATATATTACCCCGGAAACAATGATGGCCAACATAGATATGGTGTCGCAATTCTAGTCACCAAGGAGTTCAATAGAGCAGTAGAAGGTTTTGTCCCGATCTCCGAAAGAGTAATGCTCCTGCAGTTAAGGACATCGCACGCTAGACTGAACTTAATGCAGGTGTACGCTCCTACAACAGATGGAGATGAGGACGAAATAGAAATGCTTTACCAGCAGATCGAGGAAGCTCTGAAAATAATTAAACCTAGAGAAATCAACATAATCCTGGGCGATCTCAATGTAAAGATCGGCGAATGACAAAGTGGGCGGAATGTAGGGTATTATGGTTTAGAGGAACGTAATGGAAGATGGGATCGACTATTGCAATTATGTCGAGAGCATAACCTCATAATTACTAACACATTCTTTAAACTGCCTAAAAGACGATTGTATACATGGCGATCACCTGCAGATAGACCGGAAAAATCGTCAGAAACCAGATAGACTATATCATGATCGATAAGAGGTACCGTAACTCAGTTAAATCGGCGAAAGAATACCCCGGAGCAGATATTTCCTCCGATCACAATCCACTCATCGCTAAAGTCTCACTCAGACTCAAAAATATAAAGAAGAAGAGAAAAATGCACAAACTAGACACACAAATGCATAAAAAACCTGAAATAATAGAAAGTCTCCAGAAGCAGTTGAACGAAAACCTTGATACAATAAATATGAACATCAATGATATTGAGGAACAGTGGAAATCACTAACGCAATGCCTGCTTGAGCCATGCAAGGAGATAATGACAAACCACACAAAGAAGAGAGAAAACTGGATGACTGATAATATACTGGACATGATGGAAGAGGCTGAAACAACAAATTCCTGCGAATACTCCTTGACAAAAACGAAAACTTTATAACACGGGTAGATGACCAAAGTGAAAGATGGAGAGAGTATATTGAGGAATTATTTACTGATGAACGTGGAGAATTCGACCAGATAGAAATCCCGCCAAAAGAAATGGGCCCGGATATCACACAAGAAGAAATATCATACGCTCTGAAAATAATGAAGAATGGGAGAAACCCTGGACCTGCGAACTCCCATAGAAATACTGAAAATAATAGAGGCGAACACAAGGATATATTGGTGAAACTCTTCAACGGAATATAGTGAGGGGTCATACCCACAGACTGGTTTACCTCAATCTTTGTATGTCTTCCCAGGAATACAAATGCCAGAGAATGTGCTGATAACCGCATAATTAGTTTGATGTCGCATATGTTGACGTTGCTCCTGAAAGTCATCCAGAATCGCATATATCATAAATTAGACATGGATATTGATGAAACCCAATTTGGATTTCGCAAAGGCTTAGGAACACGCGAAGCTCTCTTTTCGCTCAATGTTGATCCAGAGGTGCATGGATGTCAACCAATATTATAATAAAGCGTTCGACAAAGTCATACACGAACAACTTATGACTGTCCTTAAAGCAAAACATATCAACTTTAATGATCTCAGAATAATTGCAAACCTTTATTATAGACAACGAGCAAAAGTACGCGTCAGCGATCATCTCTCGGAGGCAATTTAAATCAAAAGAGGAGTGATGCAAGGTTGTGTATTATCACCACTCCTTTTAAATGCATATTCAGAAGAAATACTGAAGAAAGCTCTTGAAGGAGAAACAACCGGAATATCGATCAACAATATCAGGTATGTGGACGACACTGTCATAATAGCAGAGAACCTAGAAGATCTTCAAAGACTGATGAACAAGATAGTCGAGTATGGCGAGGAATATGGTTTATCAATGTACATCAAGAAAACCAAATTCATGAGAATAACGAAAACCCCACGAAACGAAGAGAGTCTTACCATTAATGGCTCCAGTGTCGAACAAGTGAAAAAATATACATACCTGGGTACAATAATCAATTCCACAAACGACTATTCCCAGGAAGTAAAAGTTAGAATAGAAAAGACAAGAGCAAATTTCAACAAAATGAAAAGAGTATTGTGCACAAGAGATTTGAAGTTACAACTGAGAGTTAGATTGGCGAGATGTTACGTATTCTTGACTCAGTTGTACGGAATGGAAAGCTGGACACTGAATGCGACTACCACAAGAAGATTGGAATCTTTTGAATACTGGTGTACTGGCGAATTCTGAGAATATCATGGATGGAACACTTTACCAACACCGAAGTTTTGGAAAGATTGGACAAATAAAATGGAGATCATACCTACAATTAAAATTAGAAAACTACAATATCTAGGTTATATAACTCGCGGAGAGAGGTACACTATGCTCCAGTTGATAATTCAAGGAAAGATCCAAGGAAAGAGAAGCGTTGGAAGAAGGAGGATATCATGGCTGCGAAAACTGAGGGAATGGTATGGATACGATATTCGTCTGGTGAACTCTTCAGAGCAGCCGCCTCCAAAGTCCGCATAGCTATGACGACTGCCAACCTCTGACGCGGAAAGGGCACTTGAAGAAGAAGATAACGTTAACATATATTCAATTGCTATTATTAGTTACTGATAATATTTACAAGCTAATTGGATATTGTTTCGGCCATTTTATGGCATATATAATTTATCTGACCTATCTACGCAGTACTTACATAAAATATTTAAGTAAATACTCCTCACACTCGTCTTACCTCAATAAAGTAGAATTACATAAACATCATAAGATTATTTACTGCTAAAATTTTAGCTACAGAAAGAAATGAGAGAAAGTTTCGACTGTTTCCACCGCAAAACTTATGAGATTTCATATACACCAAGTTAGAATCTATTCAACAACTTCGTCATGAATAGTTACACAATTAATTATCTACCTAGTTTTGTAGTAATCACATCGAATAAGATATCTCCATTTCTACCACATAATTATCTTACAATCGCATAACAACTAATTGACTATTAAAATATTTATTCTAAAACACAGTAGCGGGGGCGATCTAGTGAATATGCGGAGACTCATAATGGAATAAGAATAATCTATTTTATTGTATGTGTTTCAATAAAAAAACAAGTAATGAGTTTTTGGAATTTTACTTAATAATTGTGATTCGTAACGCGTTTCACTACACCGTAGCTTCTTCAGACGAATGAATGTACAGAAAATAAGAATGAGAATATAAATATAAATGTTCTTAAATAATTAAAAGCTTATTGGGTTGATTCTTCTCAAGGGGTTATTCATGACAGGTATATCCAATAAATTAAGAATAGATTGCTCCCCGAAGAGATTCAATAGAGGTGAAGGGCTTAAATCGACTTGTTCATTGAAGAGTCTACCTGAGTGTTTGTGTTTGTTGATTTCTAAAGTTTCCCAAAGATCTACCTTCCAATATTTATTATCTGTATGCAAAATTTCAAACTGTGGGTTGAGAGAGTGAATACTTTCTAGGAGATGATAAGCGTATTTTGAATATGATTTTTAATGGATATACCTATCATAAATAAGCACTTAAAAAGAATCAACCCAATAAGATTTTAATTATTGAAGAACATTTATATTTATATTCTCATTCTTATTTTCTGTACATCCATTCGTCTGAAGAAGCTACGGTGTAGTGAAACGCGTTACGAATCACAATTATTAAGTAAAATTCCAAAAACACATTACTTGTTTTTATTATTGATAATGGAATTTTATCAAGTAAAAGCCTTCCAAATTCAAATGTATGTGTTTCAAATAATACACTATGCACAAAAAATAGGTCAGGAATTCTTAGTATGATATCGCATCGATACGGTTGATGCTTATATTACTACTTTTTGTGCTTTTTATCGATGTTTAAGCTAAAGAGATCGTATTTTCCTATGTTTCCGATTTCTTAATCGTATCCTACATGAACGATGCGACAAACTCAATCAAAGATGGAAGGAAAAGATGAATCCGTGTAAGCGAGACAATTGAAAAACTCCAGGCTGAAGCAAAGTTAAAGTTGTCCAGAAACCTTCAATGGATCAAAGACTCAAAACAATTTTAACGTGCTTCCGAAGTGAGAAATGCCTTACATGCTTTTGAAGGTACGAGGATTAGCCCAGATCTCCATATGGCGTTCGTGTTATTGTACGCTCTCTGGCGCGTAGCATTCTTTGGAATAGTATCCAATGGACTTTACAACATGCTCCCAATATCTTTTTCAGATCTAGAAGCAGTCTTGGTACTTGCTTTTTGGTTCCTGCAATGTAGAAAAGAGCGGAAAGTTCCGAGGAGCTATATCCAGTCTGTAGTGTAGCTAACGTAGCTATAAGACTTTATGTTTTGTCAAATGTCGCTATACAAGGTATAATGAATGTGAAAATATGCGTTGTCGTGATGAAACAGCCAATCATCGCTTGACTGAGCTGTGGCCGTTTCCTTCTTGTTCGCAATATTTTTAGAACCTCAATATCATGAATTTTTGAATGCACAACTTTGCACAGGCCACTCCATAGGGTCTTCGCCTTGTAGGAAAAGAAATTGTTGTTCTAGAAGGAGGTGAAAGTTTTCTAGTTTTTCTGTTATCCATGGATCGATCGCAGTTTCCCGCATATCCAGATGAATTTCACCATTTAAATTAACAGGAAAATTTCTACCCAAACATTCAGCTTTTCGGGGCATTGAGTTTGGCTTTCAACGAATATATGAGGATTCATACTGCTACAGTAATGCTGGATAACCTCTCTATGAAGTAAAAAAGTGCATTCGTCCAAGGAGAAAACGTTATACAAGAAATGCAGATTATTGTTGATACGATTGACCATAATTTTCAAAACTCTTGCCTTCGATCGAAATTATGATCATTTAATTCATAAATTAATTCAATTTTGTAGGGATGGAACTCATACTTATGTAGAATTCTAAAAACACTAGGTTGGCTAACACCGGAAGCAATAGGAATTTATCGTACAGATTGAATGTAGGCCATAAGCTGGACATGTCCCAATACCGCCGCAGCTGCTGCTTCATCATTCACAATCTCAATGGGCTTCTTTTTCATTACTGTACTCGTCTCAATATATTTTGATATTAATCCCATTACGTCCGTATGGCGAACGTAATGTTCAACAAAGTTTTGATTAAATATTTTAGCAGCCATTCTGACACAATTTTGATTTCGGTAATGAAGGCTTACCAGCTCAACACGTTCTTGCAATGTGTATACTTTAATTACTTTTAAAATTTCAACCACATCACAGAGTAGTCACTCAATTTATTTACAATGCATCAATTAACAAACGTATCATCAGATGAACACCTTGCATCTGAGTGGAAAGAAAAGGTTTCATAAATTTTTTCATTTATACATACATATTTAATGACAAGAATTCTTCTTATCAAATAAGAAGAAAATGCAATACAAATAAAACAATAAAACCTTTTCAAGGTGCATTTTGAAAAAAGGGCTTTCAAAACATATGAAAATAAAACCTATCCATATGGTATAAAAACTCAAGATAACCAAATTTACTGGTAAACTGGCGTTAACTACACTCGAAAGGGTTCCCTTTGAAAAAAATGAAAATTGATTTGTTTCCTCAACTTTCGATAATCCTGAAAGTAGCCAAAATACTGAGATTAGCTCATTTGAGATGGAGTAGATGAAGCAGTTTATTTTTGTCATATTTTCCACTATGCAAATTTATCCCTATCAAGGTTATAATCAAATGATAGATCTGATATGATAATTGAATACACGAAGAAACAACAACACCAACAGCTTTGCACATTAATATTTTTGAATATTCAGCCAAAATCCAGTAATTTTTAGTTATTCATTTTTGTAATTGACTTATTATGATAAATAATGCCAATGTTATTCTTTGTAGAAATATGAACAAGAATAAATTCTCTCGGGAATAATTATACTCACTTTGAGATATCAAATACGTGAATATTCATAACGAGTAGTTCATTAGAAAATATGAATTATTTTAATCTCCTGGGAAGGTCATTTCATTTGATCCAGATTTGATCAAATCAAGTGTTGAAAAAATGTGAGAAAAATGACGTAGGTAATGATATTCAATAAGCAGCTCAAGTATAACTGTTATACTCAACATTTAGGTGGTATCATCCTAAAACTGTTATTTACAGAATTGCTTCAAGAAACGACATTGTAACGATCTCAGTTCGATCATTCACATGAGATGCTCTATTGATCAACCAAAGTAGCACCATAAAATCCCTCAGTATAATAAAGAATAAAATATGATGCAAAACGCTCTGACTACACGGCAAAATGATTTCAAGGCAAAGATATACTGAGAATTGCACAATGAAAACCGTTCTATAAATACTTCCAGAAACTAAAGGCGTCTTAATAATAATTGTGATTAATGATTTGAATGTATGATTAAAATAAATTTTAATAGATAACTCTAATGAGTATAGAAAATGAAAATATGCGACGACAATTGTTTCTCAGAATAACTTCTTAAACTTCTTGAAAAAACATTCTCAGAATGTGTGTTGAAAATTGAAATTCTAATTGAAAATAATAAGTTGAATGAATAAGCTTTTCAAAAATAAATGCGTCCCTATGTTAAATAATTCAGATATAACATGTATGAGGCCTGTTCAAAAAGTATCGCGAATTTTGAGTTTTTTCTAGAAATAATTATTTATTCATGAATATCTCTTTGGATCCTTCAAAGTAATTCCCTCGGATATAATATACTTATGTTAATACGTCAAAATCCTCAAAAAAACATTTAGTATGATTCTTTTCAGTTTCTCCTTCGATGCCATCTTTATCGCCACAATAGCGGCGTATCGTTGTTGTTGCATGGGACTATCTTGGAAATAGGAAAACTTTATTGCTTTCGACCAAAAGTTCGAGCATAGGCAACGATGTGGTGCAGAAGCCAATCCGGGTGGATTGCATTGCTCAAATCTTCTCACAAATTACGCATAACTTATAGGTAATATTCCTTAATGACCGTCCTAATCTGTGACAAGAAGTCAAGATGTACCTCACCCAATGGCGTTGGTGTGGTAGGGTTAAAATCACCCAGAGTGATATTCAACTGCGCAACACAAACATGGAGACTGTCAGCGCCCCCAACTCTTCAGTACCTTCAAATGTTGAACTGAATATTGCTGTATCAGTTGCCTCTTAGCTCTAAGTGAGTTAACATATTTGTTATTTGAGTGCGAAGTTCGACTTGGTGATTTTCACTCCACAACACCACTGACGTTATCGATTATAGACAATTTTGGGATAATCACCCCACGACGCTACTTTTTTTTTCTTCATGTTTTGTGATGTGGGGTTGGTATTTAGGTAATATTAATTTTTTGTCTTGGTTATTTAGAGAAATGAGTTACGAAGAACAACAAAGAAAGCTCCTCGCCTGATGGCATGATCTGGAAAATGATGAAGACTTTGTCGATTCGAGCGATTCTGAAAATGAAGATATAGTTCAACGAAGGCGTTCATTCAGAAGATGAACAAGATTATAATCAAACAACATCATCTAATACAACGTCATCAGAAAATTGTTTCATCGGAAGAGATAAGAAAACCATGTGTTCAAAAATTTGTCCCAACCGAGCAGCACGAACCATATCGGAAAACATAATTAGGGGTGAGTTCTCAGTAGTAGTGTTGCAAGGAACCGCAAAACAGCTGAAGAATGCTTGGATATTTTTTTTGATGAGGTAATTATTACTAGTATTATAAAATATACCAATCAGCGTCTGGCTACTATTCGGGATCTTTATGATGATCAGCACAAATATGTGGTCGAAGAAGTGGGTGCTTTTTTGGGTCTCCATTTCTTATCTGGGGTGTACAAAACGAATCGTTTGAATCTAGAGGAACTATGGAAGACTAATGGTTTGGGTATTGATATATTCAGAAGAGTTATGTATCTGCAAAGATTTCCATTACTACTCAGATGCTTGCGTTTTGATAACTCTGTAAACAGACCAATTAGACTACAAATGAATAAATTCACCCACATTAGAGCATTGTTCACTAAGTTTGTTAAAAACTGTGCTCATTCTCCTTCCTCTCCGAGTACCACCACCATAGATGAACAGCTGCCTGCATTTCGTGGTCGATGTCCTTTTTCGAGTATATATGCCAAATAAACCTTCAAAGTACGGATTGAAAATATTCGCCCATTCAGAGTATCCTATTCACCCTTCGATGTTGTTGATAACATTAGTGGCACCCATCAGTCAAACTAACCGAAATGAGACTTTCGACAACTGATTTACCAGTTTTCCGCTGATCACCCATCTGTTGAAAAATCACAAACTTACTTCCGTTGGCACCATAAGAAAAAATAAAGCTGAGCTTCCACCTGCGTTTGTAGATACTAAAAATCGAGAAGTCTTTTCTACCAAATTTGGTTTTCAAAATGACACTATCATATTATCATATATACCAGTGAAGAAAAAAGTAATACTGGTTGCTTCCACACTTCACCACGACGATAAAATAGCTGAAAGAACTGGAGAAGCGAAAAAACCTGAGATAATAGATTTTTATGATTTCACCAAATGCGGAGTAGATGTGGTCGACAGGCTATGCGGAAATTATGACGTATCACGTAACAGTAGAAGATGGTCACTAACCATTCTTTATCAATGATGAACGTCGGGGCTATCAATGCTAGAATAATATATCAGAGCAACACTAAGAATATACAAAAGAGAAGAGAATTCGTTTCAGATTTAGGCTTGCAGCTTGTGCAAAAGCATCTTCTGTCTCCTAGAGATATTGAGAGGTTGCCAAAGCAATTGAAAAATTCAATCAAATCTTCATTTAATGGGAAGAAATTGGAACCGAATGAAAAAGAGCCAAAACGCCAGAAAAATATTGGAAGATGTGGAATGTGTCCCAGGGGTACAGATAGGAAGTGCCGAAAGAAGTGTGCAAAATGTGAAGTTTTTTTGTGTCTGGAGCATAGTCTTATTCTATGTCGAAATTGCTATCAATAGAGCACACTGTAAAATTTTCATCTTTCGATATTTCTAGTTCGCGTTTTTCTCTTTAATTGAATCATATATTTTTGTTCATTTATTTGATATTCAGATTCTACTGAATTGATACGTTTTTTTTTATATTATGAACCGAAGAAATGTATGTTTTTTTTTCATTAAAATTATGTCGTGAAAATGCACTTTCTTTCTGAAAGAATATGGTGTCTGTTAACGCAGTCAATTATCAAATTCATGAAACAAATTGTGAAAATAATTTTTTCACACGAAAAACCAAATGGGGTGAATGTCACCTCACAACAACACATGTAACATAAGTTCACCATACCAACGCCGGGTTAAAAAAGGTTCACATTCGATAGAACTTGGCACGCTTTTTACATTCTTGGTTCATGCGACAGCTTCCATTGGAATGATTGAGGTTTGGTTTTTACATCATATCTACGAACCCAATTCAACAGCCAGCAATATTAATGCAACGCTGTTTTCGGTCAAAATTGAGCAATTTGCACGGACTTTGCAGCGACCTGTCTCATGCCCATATTAGTGGTAAGAATTGAATGGCAGGAACCAATCGATATGTTTAGGTCATCTACAACTGCTCTTACTGTAATCCGACGATTGGTCAATATTACTCTGTTCACTTTACTAATGTTTTCGTCAGTTGTTGATACCCTCAGGCGTCCGTTACGCTCATCGTCGTTCACATCTTCTAGGCCCTCGGAGAACATTTTGTACCACCTATAAACGTTAATTTAGTTCGAGGTAGCTTGGCCATATGCCACTGCCAACATTCACAATCCATCCGCTTTCTTAATTTTGTTTTTCAGACGAAATTTGATACAGATTCTTTTAGCCATTTGTTGGAATAGTAAGAATCGAAGACGAGCCAAAACAGGTCCAAGGAAATAGCTATAGTAAAAAATTAACTGAACATGCAAAATAGCCGACCTTGTCAGTATCAGTGACGGATGAGACAACCAACATAAGGTTACAAAGTTATCGAAAGTTTAATACACGTAACTCGCGTAAATTCAGAATTTGCGATACATGTACAGACCTTGTACAGTTTCTCATATATTTCCGATATATTATATCTGAAATTAAGATGTGATGAACTAAATTCTCCTCACAGTGCAAATATACCTAATATTAAATCATACATTCTGTCAAAAAAGTACATTGGAATTGGTCAATGAAACACAAAATATTTATTTTTCATGTAAATTTATTGTATCGCCTTCAAAGTAGGCCCCTTCCGAAATAATTCTCTCACGCCAACGAATATTCCAATCATCAAAACATTTTCAAACGCTCTTTCCTGAATCGATTTCAATTCTAGCTGCGAATTCTCTATGTCTTTTATCGATTCAAAACGGGTACCTCGAGGTGGAAATTTTTGGGAAAAGGAAAAAGTCGACCTGAGCCATATCAGGTGAATACGGTAGTTACTCGATGGTATTTGTTGAGTTTTTGGTCAAAAATTCATTCACAATGATGGGCTTGCAATGTATTATCATGGTGCAAAATACACAAGTTTTCTTTCCACAACTGAGGCCCTTTCTGACGATTTTGTTCTCTCAGACACTTCAACTTAAATTAACTTAATGGACGATTTTCAATTTGGTGGTAGCCGACCAGAGCGAGCTAAACCTTCCATCACATATCTGCTGTTGAATGCACTGTATCACTCATATGCATAAGTCGATTCACCGTAAGCCTTCTGTAACATTTTCAGCGATTCGGCACATGAAATTCTATTTGCAATACGAAACTTGAGACAAATTCTTTGTTCGATATTTTTATTCATTGTAAAAATCGCAGAACAAACTTGTTAGAACTGACAAAATCGAGCACTGTGAACAAACTGAATGACAGATCGCGTTCAAACCTTGCTTCAGTATAGAAAACAGTTGTGCCAACTTAGCAACAACAAAGAATTGACAATCGTCTTAAGCAGATTATTTAAATAATCAATTCCCGGTAATTTTTTGACAGAATGTAGGAATAATTATCTATGGCAATATCAGCAAAATTCTACAGTGGGTATTTTTGAATTGATATCACAGAACAATCTAAGAGAATCATCTCTATGGTGAAGATTGTAAGTACAAAGTATACTTCATTGTAGTCAAAATCATGAGGAAGAAATTGAAATGAATGTGATTGAATCCTAAATTATAAACCAGACATATAGTAGACGTAACAGATGTTACTTAATAGATAAGCGTTTATAGATCCGCTTTTATGCATCAAACGATTCCGTTTGGTGAGAGCTGCTGATCAGTTGTCGCTACAATTCGTAACGAGAAGACCAGTGAATTATCGGAAAATTGCCTCTTCGAGCAACTGCATCGACATTGTCGGCAGACTGATTCGTTCGGTCTGTACGATACGGATAAAAGGACGTAGTTACATTACATTTTATAAAGGGCATACAAAAATCCATTGGGTGCGATGCGTCCGATGCGGATCTATTGACCCTCAACTTAAGGCGGTAAGGATATTGAAAAAAATGTCAATTCAAACCATACAAAATAAGGATAACTCATCAGCTGTCTCCCGATATTCTCAATTTGAACATTTGTGTACTCAGAGAAATAAGGATGATGATTGAAATTTCCTAGAAATATTATATATATATATATATATATATATATATATATATATATATATATATATATATATATATATATATATATATATATATGACATGTTCGGTGCTTATTATATAGGAGCATTCTATTGCCAGCGCGCTACCCTGATCTCAACCTTTAGGACTTTTTCGTACAGACTTCTTGAAAGATTTTCAGTACCGGTGCGGGGAGAATATTTATATATTTCAGAATGTCGCTGGATAAATTTAAGCAATCCAACCACTGAATAATGGGAAGTTTAAAATTTGTTTCTGTGATTTTTTCATTCGGGAGAGTCTACATGAGAATTCTTGTCATAGTGCAATAGAGAATTATTCCTATACTTAAAAATATACGTTTTGAGAAATGAAAAGAGAGAACACTTTCTTGGGATCCGTCAAATATCAATTTTTAGTGCTATTTCCAAAATGGTAAAACATATTGGAAAATGGTTTTTACTATTGTGCCTTCTCTAAAATCCAGCCCTGGACCCCTCAAACGGCTTTTCGGTATATCCACTTGAAATGTGTGAAATTGCCAAAACAAGCTATTTGGCACATTTGTATAATACATTTTCATTTGCAGCAATGAAAAATTATTATTCGTATAACTCGAGCATCCAAGAGCATTGATTTGATCAACACCTGAGAAGGATGATCCAAAAAATCTATTAAAACTCCTATTATTAAGAATTGTGTCGTAGTATGATTTGTGCAACCATAAAATTAGACACAACTCGAAATAAGAAGTTCATGAATAATAGGAAAATAGAAAACAATTATAATGAATAATAGCTCTGTGAAACTGTCACACGTTGGTTCCTTGCTCATAATATTCATAAATCATGTTATCGAACTCGACCTTGAAATAATATCAAGATGTTAATCCATTTATCAGAATTACGACATAATAGATGCGTAATAAGTTTATCAAAAATTAGAAGAACATAATACGCGTGAAATAAAATAGTATAAACTTGAAAACAGTGATAGTGAAGCAGAGGTTATTCTTCGAACTATACGGTTTATATTAATTTTATGTGATTGACGTTTGGAAATTGAACAAAAAAATTGAATTTTGCTTTATACTAGCTTGAAGTAGCGGCTACGCCCACTGATGGAATTCCTGAAAAATCTGGCCAGATTTCAAAAATGGTACAGGTATTATGGAAAAGTAATATCTTATGTTTTGGGGGTACTTGACTACGATGTAGATATCGAATTTGAAAAATTCATAATGCCTCATAATTTTGACATACATTTGATCGGTTCCGATATAAAACGGTGTTTATGGGTTTTCGGGGTCGTTAATAATGATTTTGGCATCATAGTTAGAAATTTCGAGACGGTCGATACAAAATGGCTCAGATTTTTTGAATACATATGATTGCTTTCAATATAAAACGATATACAGGGGATCTTCGAAGCATCTTCACAACGGTGTATGAGAAAAGTAATTTTAACGATTTGTCTGCAAAAAAATCCATTCACTTCCATACTATAATACAATCATGACTGAAAACCGTCTGTAACATAGTTCAGCATCTTTTATATTACTTGATGACACTCATCTACAACTTACTGGCGTAGATCGTCCAAATTCTCAAGGCGAGTCACGAAAATTTTGGGCTTCAGATGTTCCTACATGAAAAAGTTTAGAGGGTTCAGGTCAGAAGAGCGGCAGGCCACTGCATAGAACCTCCTCTTCCAATCCAACGAGCTAGCAAAGGAGTATCAATAGTCACATATAACATATATGTTTGGTAATTAATAAAATTGTATTTATCAGAAGAACTAATATAGAAGAACGAAATGCAGAGAGAAAAAGGGAAAAATAAAAGAAGTAAAATCTGAAGTGTTTGGATATGGAAAGTATTGAAACGTTGTAAAGAAACAGATTAGATAAATAGAAAAGAGAAGAAAATACCTTAGCATCAGCTCAAAAGACGTAGGATGCATACGGATATTAAGAAGTACAAGCCAGAGTAAGAAGTTTAAATCTGTCAGAAGAGGACCGAATCGTGGAAACAGAATTGCACAAGATTGAACATCTACCTTGGAGGAGAGAAACGGAACGAAAAGTTCATAAAGAATCTTATATCTGAAAAAAAGAAAGATAATCATATCACCGACTACATACGAGAGGTGGAATTAATTATTGGGACATTTTTTATAGGTAATCTGAACAACTGTTTTCGTCTGAAATAAATTTATGAAAAAGCTTACCGTTCTGCTGAAAATTGTAAGAAACCCATTTTTGTGACCTTTTACACCGAGTAAATTAGGTATCTATATGAGAACTTTTTAGATGTCATTTATGATGGTGATTTTTCAACAATGTTACCAACGTTTTCTGTGTGCAAATTTTAAATTGACCAGATAAATAGTATTCGTCATTCAAAAACTCACAGGGAGATACGAATAAAATGAACGGTAGGATGCTTTTAAATTATTCACCTATAACAAAAAAAGTATAGCTATTGCATTTTGCTCGTTTTGGTGAGGTCCTTTTTTGAAAAAAGGATCCCTTAATCAATATTTTTACTTTTCCATTAACACAAACTAGCAGACACGAGATACTTCGGATATAATAAAATCAGTCATTTCAAAAACCACTTAAGTCACATTTTTTCCAACATGCTTTTTTTTTGATGAAAATGGTTCTTCAAAGGTAGATGCGTAATCTGGGTGAAAACAACTTAAGTGAATAAATTCCTTCCTCTTTTAATAATACCGCGTGAAAGGCGTTCATTGCATAAACAACATTAGTCAGTGACTTAAGAGGTTTTTGCATGCACCACTAGATAGCAGGAGTAGTTTATGACTGTGTTCGACATTTTAAATATGCTCTGTTTTGATTGGTTCAACTTTATTTTAATTTCTGTGAACCATCGCCTTTAATGTCATTTGAACTTCACTTATCTTTTACTATTTTGTACGAAAAGTAATTTTAGCTTTAAAAATGTCTTCAAGTGAAAGTGAGAGTGATGGTGAGCCGAAAAAGAAGAGAACGTGTACTCCTGCAAAATATAAAAGAAATGTTATAAAAATTCTAAAGTTAAAGGATAGGCACATACTAATTATTGAGGAAAACAAATAGCTCCAAGATCTATTGGTGAAAATTGCAGACAAGTTACCATAAACCTTTATTCAGTTTACTTTTTTTATCGGGGCCTATATAAACCTAATATATCGCCTAATTATTGCTGATGTAAGAAGGAATGCGAATTTCAACGAAAATGACATGGACTTTTGCATTTCAAAAATAAACTTTTTCTCACCAAAAAATGAGCAGAATATATTTCTTCAAACACTTACTGATAAGTTAGATATAAAACAGAGCCGTCCTCGAAAAGAAAATGCTACACAGAGACGAAATGCTTTTCAATTCTATGTTTAAAAACAAGCTGATAAAGATAAAGTCTGCAAGAAATTATTTATCAGCCTATATGGAATTACTGAAGCCAGAGTTCGCAGACTTTGTGATTTGCTTAGTGAAATGAAGAGTCCTATAGATAAGAGAGGATGTCACCCGAAAGCAAATACAGTGAATCCTGAAATATGCCAAAAAAAACACGAACACATCCTCTGCTTTCCTAGGAAAAAGACATTGATTGATTATCTTGAAGAACGATTGGATGTCGAAGCAATGCATTCAATGTTTAATGAAAAATATCCAGATCTTGATGTAAAGTACAAATTTTACCTACAGTACTTTAATGAAAACTCTTCCCTCAAATTTGGTCGACCACAAGTCGACACATTTATAATTTGCGAAGAACTATCAACAAAAATAAAACAATCACACTTATCAGAAAATGCAAAACGTTCAGTAGACGTGCCAAGAAGTTTTACAAAAAAATTTCATCAGTTTAAGATAACATTCGATTTTATGCAGAATCAACCACATGCCTATGCAAAACATTTTTTATTTATGGCAATTATGGGTTAACTGTTTTGGTATTAAGTATTTAAAAACAGGCAAATCGACATTTTACATTAATCACGAAGGCATTGCTAACAAAGATGCTAATGATGTTTGCTCAATGTTGATGCATTATATAAAAAATAATATTGGGCCAAATACACACACCACAAAAATTATCGCATCACCTGGTATTCTGAATTCCACAATCGATTAAGCAACTCGATCGCAGTTTCTTTGTCAACATATGTTTTTGGACATATGAGAGGAAAAAAATCTTATCTATGTAGTAACATTTGTTTCCATATGATCTCAAACACGTCTGAAACAAGAATGAGTTTATTTGACTATCAGTATTCATTCAATTTCTCTTCAGTTTTCACGCTAAATTAATGCAAGTTTTCTGTGTTTCTTGTTGATTTTCGAATCTTTGAATTTATTGTAATGGCTTTAATGGTAAGCATTGTAACACTTACTTACTAGGAGGGGCGAAGCCAACGTTACGTGGCTAACTTGTTGGAAACAGGGGAATATGGAAGAAGGACCGGACAGGGAAGAAATCTGATAACAACACCACTTGATGATCGTTGACTTCGTTTAACTGCACTAAGAGTTCGGCACTGTACGGCTAGAATGCTACAAAATGAACTTGCACTTTCCAGAAATGTGCATATTTCATTGCAAACTGTTAGGAACAGGCTCAGAGAAGACGATATCAGACCAAGGGTGGCTTCTACCGGCCCGCGTCTCACCAGGAAGCATCGAGTTGCAAGACTTCAGTTTGCGAGGGAACATGCAAATGGTTGAATGTTCTCTTTTCCGACGAGTCCAGGTTCTGTCTAGTATCAAATGATAGACGCATGCCTGTATACAGACGACCTGGGGAACGGTATCAGCAATTCAATATCCGGCAAACCGAAAATTTCGGAGAGGGCTCAGTTATGGTGTGGGGAGGCATTTCTTTCCATGGTCGAACTGAGTTAGTCCTAGTGAATAATGGAAGAATGACAGCGGCCAGATACATCGCAGATATCCTTGTACCCCATGTTGTACCCTTTGCCCCATTGATTGGCGAAAACTTCATTTATATGCATGATAATGCTCGGCCTCATGCAGCTAGAGTAGTTACAGAATTTCTGAAAAATGCCGAAGTTGATATTTTAAGATGGTCAGCCAGACGTCCCGACTTGAATCCCATAGAACATATTTGGGACAACATGGATTGGCAAATTCAGCAACTTAGAATGCCTTGTAGAACACTCCAACAACTAGAAAATCTGCTTCCTGAAATTTGTACTCAGTGATTCAAGAGTACATCCAAAATTTGTTTGAGGGGCTTCCGTTACATATACTGGCAGTAATTAGGGCCCGGAGAGGAAACACCCGATTTTGAAAATGATTAGTAACCATTCGATGCTAGTTGATTGGTCTCTTCGCGAATGTTTGAAGATGGTAGAGTCTTTTAATTTTTCATTAACTCGAAAATTGTTGATATTTTCCATCATAAATCTTTATTTTCGAAAAATGTTATAGACAGTCCCATGTGTGATTGTGGACATGAGTTTCAAACTTTGAATCATAAAGTGTTCCAATGTTCACTTCACGATAATGAAAGGAACAATGTTATCAGAAAATTGTTAGACATAGGGCTGTTTTTACCTTTGGACATCAAGTGTTTATTGTTTGAACCTAATATCGTAGATATGATAATTGTCTTTAATTTCTTAGATAAGGGTAATATACACTTGTGAATACATGTATTTTTAAAATTGTCACTCTTACCATAGGATAAAACGTAATTTATTGCTGTACTTATTAAAGTTAAGTTTAATAACCGTTGAAGGGTTCTATAGCTCTAATAAAAAAAAAAAAAACTCATCTCTTTTGAATGATATCTTCTTATTTTACACTTCTGAAAGTTACCAAGTGACTCTTGAATGACAAACCTAAAAGTTTATATAGTATTGTCGTAAAAGTAGGGTGATGCGACAATTTTTGTGGGGAGTGTATGAAGTATTTATATTTTTTTTCCGACGGCTGCCCTGGTCAAAATGAAAATAATACATTGTTGAGATTTATGTCGGCTTTGACTGACTCTGAAAGATTTCAAAAAGTTTATCAGTTTTTTCCCATACGTGATCATTCCTTTTTACCAAATGATCGTGATTTTGAAGTCATAAAGAAAGAGTTGGAAAGCATGATCGTATTTACCGCCCAGGAGAATACATGGATTTGGTTTCGAACTCCAGCTCATTATTTACAGACATAGAGCTGAAAACTGAAGTTGATTCAGAATTTAATAAATGGTGGTCAAATTTGTACAAAAAACATGTTTGTCAACTGAATCTTCGACATGCATGACATTTCAGTATGTTTCAGGTCGAAAAGGAACTATTATAGCCGAGGAATATATTGATGGATTGCTTAAACATTCATTCTCATTAATAAAGAAAATAACACCTTCTGTTTCACTTCCATCAACCAAAGCCTATGATTTGTGTTTCGTTTCCGCTCTAAATATATTCTTATTTTTCTACATTTCCAGGGAGGCAAGTATTAAAAGCGTGAAAAATCACCTCATTCGTATTATTGGTGAGCAAAGTCTAACCTACGAAGAATTGAATACAGTCTTTACTCAAATAGAGGCCGTTCTTAATTCACGACCTTTATGTTCTATGATAGTGATCCTAATGATCTCAGCGTACTCACTCCTGGTCATTTTTCAACGCTAGATCCTCTATCAGCTATACCCGACCCAGACTTAACTCAGGTACCTTTGAATCGACTTTCACGATGGCAACTCTTGTTACGACCACTGTGATTTTTGGAATCGATGAATGTCTGCATACATTACATCAAAGATCAAAATGGACAAACCCAATGGTTCAAATCGTCGAAGGATCGATGGTTTTGATTAAAAATGTCACATCCTTTAGACTGGCAGCTTGCTCGGGTTCATCAGTTACTTGTCGGTGGCGATGGAGTGGCAATAGTTGCTACAGTGAAAACAGCCAAAGTTCTTCTTAGAATATCATTGATAAAACTTTGCCCTTTACCTTTTAATTAATATTCAGAAAATGATTGGGTATTTTCAGCGGGATGTTTCGTTTACACTTTAAATATATTCTTATTTTTCTACATTTCCATACGATTTATATTTTAATTTTTCCATTTATTTTTATTGACTTTCAAATTAAGAGATTACTCTCGTCGTCATACTTTGTAAATTACATCAATCAGATTGCCGATTCACCTGTTCCCTCCTTCAATCGCTTTCCATATTCGCAAGTCATATGGACTTAATGAGAAGAAAAACGATGAAGGATGGAAATGCAAGAACACATGTGAAAGATCGCGACGAAGGGTCGATCTTAGGACAATTCCGATACATACGAATTCGAGTGCGCTCACGAAGATTTTTCCGATACACTGTTACGAACAATTTCAAAATTAATCAAATTAGTGGCTTCACTTCCGGACATCCTGCTCACATACTACATTTTCCTATAAGTTTTCATTTGGTAAGTCTCAATCTTAAATTCCTTTCCATTTACACATTTCGATTGATAAACGCTTTCAGTCAAAACGCTCAGAAGAAAGAATTGAATCAGTTTCTCCTCAACTTTTACAGTCCTTTCAACGGAGGCACAACAATTTGAAAGTGCCCATCAATAAAAAAATAGACGATTCAAAACAAGTTCAAGCATTCTGGAAGAGCATATGCCATTTTATAAAAACATGTTAAGCCGACCAACTGCAAATGTTGAAAATAATCCAGATGAGAATGATGGAGAATATGATGTACCATAAAGATATTAAAACATGACGAATTCATATATGTAAAATGTTAATAAGATTATTTTTGAGCGCAATTCTTAATTAAAAGCAATGAAAAATATGATTACTACGATTGTTTTGCTTAAATTATATACTGTAAATATACTTATAAACCGTAAAGGTTATACGGTATTTCAATTTTTTACCACTGAAATTCTAAATTAAACATAAAAAAGTCCTTCAAAACTCATTTGTTTGTATATCAACCAGTTTTTATTAATTTCTGAAAAATTATAATTCTGTGCCTTATGAGGTTTTTGAAATGACCGATGCAATTATCATCATTTGACATCGACCTGCGCACTTGAGCGGCTGCACGTTTTAAGCGATAACGAGGATCGAACGTATTTTGATGGGAATGTCAAACAATGTAATACACATCGTTGTTCGAACCATTGTTAAACAATTATCGAGTTGAGTGAACAATAACAATGATAAATAAATAGCCTTCCTTTAATCTGCGATACAGGTGACGCAGGTAAAGCATAAAGTTCACAGATACAATTCATTAAGTTATCTCGTCGTATACTTCTTAGTAATATAAGCAGACGTGTTTAAATGATAGAATGAAATCAATCCACACGTAGAAAAGTTGAAAATGCAGTCTTCTTCACAACTGTATATAATCTTCAAAAATAATTCATTTCGTTATAATTCACTTTGTAATGAAAAACAGTGAAATGAAACAAAATGTCATAATAAAGTTGACTCATTGATTTATCAATGACAAATTGTAGGTAAAACCTCTAATACTTAATATCTACCCCTTTGATTAGAAGAAAAAAGGGAATCTAACCTAACCTGTTACATCACAGGTTTACTCGCTTCTTGAAGGGGGCCAAATTGTAGGATGTTGGGAAGATGTTGGACGAAAGCGAGTTCCACAGCTCACCGGCCCTGTAGACGAAGGAATTCTAATAGAGGGAGGTTCGAGGGGTCGTTAGATGTAACGCCATATGAGGAGTACTCCTTGTCAGCCTAGTATCGCGGCAAAACATGAGTTTTCCCGGAACAAGCTCTTTCAGCTCCTTGGAGCATCTTCCGTGGAAGTATTTGTAAAACAGAGAAAGGTCAACAACTTGTCTTCTGAGAGCCAGCGGTTGGAAATCGCGGGTGATCTCCGGGTGATCGATGAGGCGCACAGCCCGTTTTTGCACACTATCCAATATCCGCAACGAATGTTTCGGCGCAGATCCCCATACATGGGAACAATATTCCAAAGCAGGTCCAATCGGCACCTTATATGGAAGCAACAGCTGAGAAGACGTGAAGTATCGCTCGGCTCTGAATGTTTGGATGCTTTTTGTTGGCTTTGCATCATTAGAGGAGGTTCTCCAGCGGGAACCTTTCTACAAAACGTGGTTGCTTGCGTTGAAGCTCACTAGGATCAACTGACCCCACTCAGATATCCTCTGTAAGTCAGAGTTTAAGTTATTGATTTGTTGACATCTCTGACGCTGAGATTCTGCAGCTGTAATCGGCCGCAGACTACTGAAAGACGAAACCAGGGTACAATCGTCTGCAAAACCTAAGATCTTATTCTCTGTATCTACAGACAGAAGATCGTTTATCTGCAACAGAAACAAGGGTGGCGAAAGAATGGATCCCTGAGATACTCCTGCTTGCAAATGGAAACAATCGGATGTTATACCGTCGACCACAACTTGTATTGATCTATTTGAAAGAAAGCTACTTATCCAACCGCGCAATTTTTCGGGAAGCCCATATGCAGCAAGTTTATTCAACAAGGCTGCTTGCCAAACCCTAGCGAAGGCTTTAGAGACGTCGAGGGCCATTGCTCTAGATTCCCCATGCTTTTCCATCGTTGATGTACAAACATGAGTGACGTAGGCGGGCAGATCTCTTGTCGATTTTTGCCTGCGAAAACCATACTGAGGGTCGTTAATAATTCCCTCAAACTCAAGATATTCAATGAGTTCACCATTTATGACTCTCTCCATCACTTTGGACATAAAGGAAATAAGTGCAACAGGGCGATAGTTTTGGGGTAAGGACTTCTTTCCTTTCTTTGGGATCGGTTGCATTCTCGCTATTTTCCAGCTGCTCGGAAAACACTGGCTTTCATAAGAAATCTGAAAGAGACGGTTAAGAATGGGTGTCAATTCGGGAGCACACTTTCTCAGGACGATAGGCGGTATTTCGTCTAGACCAACTGCCTTCTTGTAAAGCTGCTCGAGAGCCCGTCTCACAGTGCAGAATCTGAACTTGATTTCTGCCATGGAAGAATTTGTAGGTGGAATGTTCGGTGGAATTACGCTGAATGAATCCAGCACAGAATTCTTTGAGAACAAGAGAGCAAAGAGATCGGCTTTCTCTTTCGGAGATGATGCTATACTTCCGTCTTCTCTAACAAGAGGCGGTAAAGCAGATTTGCAGTAATTGGCACTGACAGTCTTCGCCATAGACCAGTCTAGTCCCGCTTGCCTCTTCAAGGAGTTTATTAGTTACCCCTTCGTTAAAATTGGCCTTTGCTCTTGCAGTTGTCAGGTTGCATACGTATTCGAACGAAGGTTGTTCTTGTTTCCCCTGTTGGATTTATCTTCCATGACTTGTGAGCTCTGATCTTAGCTGCAGAGGCTCTTTCGCAGTTTTTGTTGCAACATGTCTTTCGTGCTGTTGCTATTTTCATTGAATGAGGGATCTAAAGATCCATTCCTGCATGAATGATTTCTGTAACAGATTCAATGCACACATTGAAGTCAGGATCTGAAAGGCAAACATCACTGAATGGAAAGCACGAAATTGTAAATATATCGTAGTTGTAGAACGATTACATCAAGGAAATAGCCTCGAACAAATGGATGATTTCCGGAGATTTGCTTGTTAAAACGGAAGTTATACGAATTTACATACTCGAACACTATGCACAAAGTTAGGGATATTAAAATATTTTTCTTGAAGTACATTTTTATGCGCCTCATTTGTTAAATATCATATCAACATATCAAATTCACGTGATTAGGCTAGTTTTTTATAAATTGAGTGGTTTTTGAAGTTTCAGAGGGCTGCATTGTCTTGATGTGTTTGCATCGTGATTTGAAATTACGAATTATTATACTAACCAGGTGGCAATTCTTGGCAGCTGGGTTAGAGAGTTAGAGTTGTCATATGCTATCTACGAAATGCAGCTTCCTCTAACAATCTCAATTACATGTATTTGTTTAAGTATATTAAGAAGAAACAAAATTTACAAGACAATGCAACTGATGTGGCTTTATCTATGGGTTATGCCAGTTAAACAGTATTCACAAATTAGAAAGAAAATATCTTATTCGAGTAATTGTTGATGTGTGCAGCATCAAATGACGAACTGGCAACAAAAGAAACAAGAAGTATTGCTTTTATGCTAAAAAAAAATAATATAAAAATGCGGCCCAAGGGAAGATAATGAGAAAGCAGGATAGAAGTGGCTCAAGTTGTTTATGCAACGATATCCAAATTTATCTTCATTATAGAAGATCACCAATTGAAAACAATGAAGTAAGATCCCTTATTCCAGTTAAACCCATAGACACGACATCCAGCAATCCATCTTTGACAAGCAATAAGGCCAATGAAACCGTTGTTTTCACGTCTATAGCTTGTACTCGACTTGCCACTTCTAATGTGTTCTCGCCAGATTACTGAGGCCGTTGCCAAAGTTCAAACAAAAAAAAGGAACAGACTGATAGACGCAAGATCAAATCAGCTGTGCTCACTTACATCCCAGACGGAGACTCACAAGAAGAATGCAGGTGATGACGAACAAGATGCAGAAAATGCTTATTTTTGCTTATGATGCCTTGAATTCTATAACAGATAAAATGAGCACTAGGCTCAGTGTTTGAAAGGTCTCATGAAGATTGCACTGGAGACTTTAAGAGAAAATTGTCACAATCCTCCTTAGCCTCCCCTATTGAAGAACTAGATGTTGATGTCAACCATGAAATTCTCCGGTAAAATATCTGTTATACACCACCAATCGATACCGCAGTGTTGCAACATATATCTATATATCTGCTGACATCGGCGTATCAAAAACTGTGCTTGTTTTTAGCACGTAGTTTATCGAAGGGTTGTTATATTTTCAATGTCCTGCATCAAAATGCAACTGTACCATCTCCTCAATAGCGGCATAGTTTGGAATACTATTATTCCACTCGGAAAAGTATTTCTTTTCATTATAGATAAATGATTTTTTCTGTTATGTTACTGAGAATTAACAATGAGAGAATTGACTTTTCGTTACCATTTAAAGTGTTATAGATAGGCATCAAATATCACTCGAGACTTAAAGATTGAATGCGCCAAATTAAATGAAAAATGAAACACATGGAAGACCATCGAAAAGGCGTGAAGACATCGGGATGAAACAAAAGTTGGACGACAATAAAACCTATGCCAAAAAGGGATACAAAACTCGATAACAACTCTACCATGGAAACTAATGGACGAAAAATTAACTATGCCATAGTTGATCTTTAGAAACAGATAATGAAATAATTACTTTATTTTAACTATCACTTTTTCTTCGGTGTTATATTATTCCATTGTTTCGGACAACACTCGTACATCTTCAGCAATACAAATTAGGTGAGTTATATGAATTAGAAATTGATGAAAATTAGTGAAATTACTTAAATAATAGAAAAAAGTCTGGTATCTTTCTGTTATAGCGAAACCGGTATAAACTATAAAATACCAATGAAAGTGATTAACTAATCATGAATGTGATACGTTTGAAAGCCATGAGCAAGATTTGGGAGTTCGAAACATAGGTTTCGCGTGGATTGAATTAGAGATGACAGACTAACCGAGAAACTACTTTCTGCTTGTAACAAAAGAGCCATTTTTCATAAAATTGTGACTAGTGATGAGAAGTATCTTTTGCTAGACTGTTAATACATTAATAATTTCTGAGGTATCGAACACAATAGTTAATTCGATATACACAAAATATCAAATAGTTAATTGGTTTCGCCGTTACTACGTGATAGTTAATCATGATAATAATAAGAAAATTGAACTATGTATTATACTATCACAAGAGATTTTTTGAAAATGAGGATTGCAATTTCGGTTTCTCGACCATATTCAGCTGACAACAAGTATTGAACTAAAGTTGAAAATACATGCATATACAAACAGGAAGATAAAAAATCAATAAGCCGGGCCATACTGGTTGTTAAGAAGATTATCTCTGTGGGGGGTTTCTTGCAGTTTGAAAATTTCGATGGATTCCAAGAAATCTAACTTTCGTCCTTTAGGTATTCTGTGAATAATTTGAAGTTCATCTATGGGTGGAAAATGATGGCTATTCTCGATACAATGAGAAGAAAAAATAGATTCGTCTGTCGCAATTTTCGATACAAATGTGAAACGGAAGTAGATGCGTCGGTTCTCTGGTTATTGTATCTGATTGATGCTCTTTATATCTTGTTTGGAATAAACGACCAGTTTGACATATATAGACGCCTTCACAATCTATACAGTGTGATAGTATATTACATAGTTTAATTTTCTTATTATCATCACAAAATATGACACTTTTCCTTGGACACACTATAACTTATAAGAAATTACGAAACTGATCATACTGAATGTAAGCAACTTTTTTTATGCTTCTCAGGAATAGGCGAACCTGTTACACCGCATGAGTGGGCACCTGGGAAGAGTTAAGGTGTCTGTTTACTTGCTTCTTGAAGAGGGCCAAATTGTAGGATGTTGGGAAGATGTTGGAAGGAAGCGAGTTCCACAGCTCACCGGCCCTGTTGACGAAGGAATTCTAATAGAGGGAGGTTCGAGGGGTCGTTAAATGTACCGCCATATGATGAGAACTCCTTGCTAGCCTAGTGTTTGAGTTTTCCCGGAACAAGGTCTTTCAGCTCCTTAGAGCATTTTCCGAGGAAGTATCTGTAAAACAGAACAAGAGCAGCAACTTGTCTTCTGAGAGTCAGCGGTTGGAAATCGCCAGTGATCTCCGGGTGGTCGATGAGGCGCACAGCCCGTTTTTGCACACTATCCAACATCCGCAACGAATATTTGGGCGCAGATCCCCATACATGGGAAGATTCATTGAAAATCAGGATTGCAATTTCGTTCTGTCGACTATCTTCAGTTGACAAGTATTGAAACAAAGTTGAAAATACATACATATATAAACAGGTAGATACAAAATTAGTAAGGGTGCAAACAAGTGGTAATAAAGTGATTATGATAACAGCAGGTATTGTTTAAAGATAGCAAATAGGAACGAATAAGCCGGGTCATACAGGTCGTTCGGAAGATTATGTCTATGAGAGTTTTGTTGCAGTTTGAAAATTTCGATGGATTCCTAGAAATTTAACTTTCGTCCCATAGGGGTTTTCTGAGAATAATTTAAGGTTGATCTATGGGTTGAAAATGATAGCCATTCTAAATACAATGTGAAGCGAAAGTAGATTCGTTGGTTCTCTGGTTAGTGTAATCCGATTGATGCTCTTTGTATTTAGTGTTAAATGAACGACCAGTCTAACCCATGTAGATGCCTTCACAATCCATATAGGATAAGTTGTAAACTCCAGTATTGTCAGTTTTATCTCTACTATTAAAAAAATCCTGGGAGAGTTTGATGTGGGTCTTGAAAGCAACTTTTTTATTCTGACATTTGCAATCTTCTCGCTGATGAGACCAAAATATGTTAATGAAATATACTTAATTGTATTAGTTGACTCTATTAATGGGTAAATGTTACGACATGCTATTTGTTTTTGCTTTTTTCTAATCATTGTGATTATTATATTTGAGGAATAACCATTGTTCTTAGCTATTTCTTTGATAGTTGACAATTCCCTGGACATATTTTCTTCCGATAATGGTAGATAGAAAGCTCTACGAATCATTGAATTGAACGCACCGTATATATGCGATTTTGGGTGTTATTTTTATGAATGATTGTTAGGTCTAAAAAGTGAATCTGATTATCGACTTCTCTCTCTAATTAAATTCTGGGATGAATGCTATTGATGTAAATTAAATATTGATCTAGTTGTCTAGCGGTGCCTATGTAACATGCTTGTATATCGTCTACGTATCTATACCAAAAGTGTACTAATTTTGATTTGGAGGAATTGAATATACGCCCTAAAAATGTCAGCTAGTACAGGGCTCAATGGTGATCCCATGGGTAGACCCTGAGTTTGTTCATAGAATTTGTTATTGAATCTGAAATAATTCTGTTGTAGGCACAACTTGAGCAAAAACATGAAATTATTTTGTACAACCGGATAATATGTCTGTGTCTTAATTGAATTGAGTTTTTTTATTGAATATTTATATGTGAAATTTGTTGAATTTTTGAATACAAGATTTCTTTTGCCAATTTATATATAGAGCTGTTCATGAATGATACTACTGGACGTATTGGAGCATTGTCTTCTTATTAGGCCGTGAAGTTTTGGAGGTCAGGGATTCATATTCATGAAAGAATTGACTGGTTTTGTTAGTATTATCGGTGAAATTTCTTTAAGAGTTATTCCTAATGTTTTTATATCTATTCGTTCATTCAAAACTAGATACAAAGAGCATCAATTAGAATACACTAACCAGAGAACAAAGGAATCTACTTTACCTTCACATTGTATCGAAAATGGCCATCATTTTCCATCCATTCTAATCATTCATAGAATACGTAAGGGACGAAAGTTACATTTCTTGGAATTCATGGAAATTTTCAAACTGTATCAAATCCCCCATAGAGATAATCTTCTGAACGACTAGTATGGCCGGCTTATTCGTCTCTTATTAATTTTATATCTACCTGTTTATATATGTATGTATTTTCAACTTCGGTTCAATACTTTTTGTCAGCTGAAAATGGCCGAGAGACTGAAATTGCATTCCAGATTTTCAATGAATCTCTTGTGATAGTTTAATACATAGTTTAATCTCTCACTATCATCAAGAACTCAACATTTTTCTTGGCTTTATGCAATTCAAATACTTTTTCTGCGATCCTAATATGAATTTAACATAGGATTTATATTGTTAGGTTTAACAATTTGTCAAGTAACTTTATACAATTGACCATCTTACCATCTTACATGACAGAACCAGTTGAAAAAATGATTTCCACCATTTTGCAATTGAAATTTTGATTGATTGATCAACAATTGATAGAGATCATATGCAAAAATCTGGAAGATATATGACATTTATTAATTTACCTGTCAAATCTGAGCATTCAAAAGAATACAGGCTCTGTTCCCTTCAGTATAGAGAAGGAAACACCATCAGACAAGACAGATGGGTCACCTAAAAACATGCAAGATGACAAGAGTCCCGTGAAGTATAAAAAAATTTCACTAAGAAATTTATTACCACGATTTCCATGTAGTGATATATTGAATCTGGTTTCATGTCGTTGCAGAAAAAACGAAAAGGAAACTTCTATTATCAAAAAAATCGGCTTTCAACAGAACTAGACTAGTGTCGAGAATTTGAAATCGCTTCATATTCTATAGAAGACATATTTTTGCGAGCAGAGAATTAAGTTTTCCAGTCAAACACTCAATAAATCGGTGGAAGCAAGATAGTGTGTATTCCAAACTATTGTAAATCACATTATCCCCTTATCAAGTGTAATTTCAAGTTTATCTCTCTATTTCGGGTTAATGTTATTCCGTCACTAGGTCACTATTTTGATTTGTTATTGCCACACGTGATGCTAGTTGAAACCAATATTTTTTTTCATCATAACATTGAAGATGATCGATTATTTTTTTTATTATTGTGATTTAATCAACCGCTGATTGAAAACTGAAAATCAACCACTTCTAAAACGTGTTTTATTAACGTTTAGATGTAGAATTTATTGACCGATTTGGATTGATCAAGGTCATTTAGCGAAAGTTATCAAGATATTTTAGTAATTTGTCACTTTGTATTTATATTTGGGCAATAACATTGTTAGGAATTGATAGTTGAAACAATATTTTCTCATTCTATAAGCAAGCGAGTACCAGATATCTAGAACTACAAGCTTACGAATGCGTTCGAGATCACACCGCTTGATGATGGCAGAAGGGGCACTGCCGAAACGTTGCAATAAAGCAACTGGCTCTTCTGAGAACAGAGACGACGGACTTAAAACCTGATTATACACTATGTCCGATATATATATATATATATATATATATATATATATATATATATATATATATATATATATATATATTTATTTATACGATTTGCTCACAAGTTTATTCATTATTCTTTATCTCGAGATATGCATGAGTATCAAGACTCGAGATAAAGAATGGACAAACTTGTGAGGAAATGGTATAAATAAATGAATAACTATGTGTATAAAAATATATATACACATATATACATACATTAATATATCTAGCCCCCAAGCGCCAATCGCTTGGGGGCTGCGTGCATGGCGGGCAGATTTGGAAAGTAGCTCTTGTCAGGAGGATTATTCATTGATCTACGGATTTTTGAATAATTCGTCTTGTCTCAGATTATATATATATATATATATATATATATATATATATATATATATATATATATATATATATATATATATATATATATATATATATATATATATATATATATATATATATATATATATATATATATATATATATATATATATATTCTAAAGTTATGAATCCGTTAATATCTAAATGCAGTATTCCCACAGCGGTAGATAGGTTGTACAGGAGTGATTGAGTGTCCAGCACAGTCTCCAGGCTTTACACCCGTCGATTACTTTGGATATCAAAAAGATATCCGCGTGATGGAAGCCTGGATTGCTCCAACCAAAACATAAACGCAAGGTTGTAACCTCTTCAAAAGAATGCCTGTCGCTGTTCATAATACGAAGAGTTTCGTAACCGTTCACGAAACATGGATACATGATAAGACCTAAGAACAATCAAAACAGTGGGATTCTCCGAGAGAACGTAGTCATAACTACAAAATTTTTCGGATGCACTCATTCATTCGATCTGTTGATTTGAAATTTGACCACATTGACCTTGATGCACCGTTGTGCCACTTTTTGATTGAACTCGAAGGACCAGTGAGATTTTTGAATTGGTGAATCTCACGAACCTTTTCCAAATGATTTTGCACGATAAAGAAAACGAGACGAATTCTGGGTTTTAATGTTTATTCGACGAAAGATTTCTAACTACTACTTTGGACAGGGAGAGATATTCTACTTATATAAACTTATGTACAATAAAACCGATTACTAAACCTAGAAATTCCTGAAGGCAATAATACTTTCAGGAAGTATGTATAATTACAGGCTTAAGATAAGCAGTCGGTTCGGGCTCTACCCCTCAGGTATGGATTTCCTACATTTATATTATATGAATGGTGAATCGAGGAATTCCAAGAAGTAAACTAAGCTATATTAAACTAAACACGATCATTCATGTTCATATTTCAAGAAGGCTGAACCGATCATCAGCGAATATTATTCAGAGCTTTTGGACATCAAGACAATGTTCGAGTGCATACGTGTGTAGTTTCACGTTCAATTCACGAATTGAACTACGAACTGCCATTCTACTAGCATATTTACAAGATTTAGCTCACTGCGAATATTTTCAGTTTCTAAACCTGCAGAAATGGCTGATTCGTAAGAGATTTGAGTCGAAGGAAGGTCATACAAAATTGGAAAAGCAAATGTGTTGAGTTGAGAGGAAATTATGTTGAGAAATAAAACGCTTTTTTGCCAAAAAGAAATATTTTTCATCCAGATTGTCTTAGTATGCCTTATGGCTTAAAATAGCTGCAGCAGTGAATGACTTCACAATCTGCGATTGGAAATAATGAAAAATATTCAGGAAATCAGAGAATATCATAAAAAGAAATGGGAAACTTAAGTATATATTGAAAAGCAGAAACTTCCTAGGTGATTGTAACATTACGATATCATAAAACCGAAAATACACTATACGATTTCATATCCTCCGCAATCCTATCTTCTCAAATATTAAGCAAGATTATTGCAGAAACATTTTTCCTTCCGTTTTTTCATAATTCCCTAGTTTTTTCTCTTCATTTTCAAGAAACACTCATTGCAAATTTATAGTTTGCCAGAGATATTTAGTTCTATTGAGCATTAAAAAAATGAAGTGGACATACTGAGCTGTGAATCTCAATTCTGTTTAAACTACAAGTTTTATGGAAAGAATCCAGTTCCAAAGAAAACCCAAGTTCGCGGAAAAATCATCAGTGGACGCAACTATGAACGCCACGTAACGCTCTGAATAAAAATTCTTCTATTTACAGGGTTAGTGTGTAATGGAATTCTCTTCCATTCGAACATATTTCCGATAACTTACAATTCGGTCCTCTTCAACAAGCGAGTTCACACACATTAAATCATCTTGGTCGGCCACCATACAGGAGTTCAAAATAAAAAAAATTAAATAAATTGAACGAAATAATCTAACGAATTTTAGTTTTTAAAATACTAAATTTTGAAATTTTTACTAACTACAAAAACAACAAGTGTTTATAGTAAACTATCAAATCGGGAACTTTCAGCCCAGCTATATTCTATGACATTTCATGTACAGCTATCCCAAATCGATCTTGCAAATCTTTTATGATTTAGTAAGGTGAGATATTGTAGACAACAGATTTTAAATATCCCCAAAGGACGAAGCCTCAAGGACCACTATCTGTCTATATATTCTCGACACATGTGGTAATGACACACGTTATAGTAATGTGGCGAGGCTCTATCATACTGACACCAAATGCCATCTGAAATTAATAAATTTTCTTGGGAAAATAAATTTGATTGAGGAAACTTAAATGTTATTGAATAATCATGGGGAGATCTAGCGAAACAATTGTACGCTTCCAATTTAAATAGTGAGAATAAATCAGAAAGAGCTGAATCTATATGATTCAAGTCTTTGGTTTGAATATTCAATATTATTATTTAACTGGTGATAGAATTAAAACGTTGATATTCTATATAATATTTCGTTTTATTTGTAACAAAATGAACTGAGATGATAAAAACATTGTTTGTTTTATAAAGTTTAAAGAATTCGTTCGAACAATCAAACCAATCGAGTTGATGCCATTTAATATTCAGTTGCCTACTGTGAATTAGTTAGTGAATTGGTATGTTTTAGATACTATACTCTGAATTATGTCTACAGTTTTTCTAGGGCCTTAACAATTAAATTCATCCTCTCTTTGTTTATGAAACATTCTCTTGCCCTTGTGGACAGTTTAGAAATAAGAAATAACACTTCACCGACAGGACACTGATATATTTCGTAGCCATATTGTGGTTATCAAATGATGGATTTCTCCATACAGAATAGGACTACGATAAGCGTTGAATAACGACCTCATTGAGTGTTATGGAATAGGTCTATAAGTCTTTGACAAGTGCTTTGTCGGTTGTATATTAATAAAGAAAAATTTTTTAATTAGGTATATGATAGATGAAACACCACAAAGATTCATCCAATAATTATTTGTTGTTCAACAGAATTACCTCTCAGTGAATTTTGAGCTTCCTCTGATTAGTCCTATCAATAGGTGTAAAAGCTTCCTGAAAGAGATATAGAAAAAAAATATTTTAAGAAATATAGCGTTTGTTTCAGTGGATTCGTAATGTCTTCGACAACTCAAAAAAAATCCTAAAATTGAATGAAACGCTTTTCATTGCAAATAAAACGAAAAACGTTCAATCATCAGGTTGAAGGTGTCAAAAAGCTTAATTTTCCATTTTATATCGATCCGGCACGAATCTGTACATCATAAAAAATTTATTGATGAAAATTTCAAAACTTAAAATCTAACACTTCAATTTTTTCTTTATATAGCCATATTGTTTCGTGTCTGTAGAGAATTCTTGGAAATAATATATTGGGCCGTTGCTATTTGGTTGGATAGTTATGAGGTAGTGAACTTGTAGTTTTCTTTTCAATATTACTTTCACAGTAGGCCTATTTGACGACCAATTTCAGTAATGTTTATTTAAAAATACTGACGGATATTGATAAGACAGAATAACTCGACTTTATTTCAGCCGCATGGTTCTAAAACGTTTTTTCAGTAACAAAGAATACATTCGACAAGGTTTTTTCGGGCGGGTGGACGTGAGTATGGATTGTAGTTTAATGTTACTAATCAGTCCTCTCATCACTAAGCCACATCTGAAATTGATATAAACACCTCAAAAAAGTCTAGGGAACACTTCTGAATATCGATATATCGTATACAAAACGATCAATATGGATCATTTTTTAAGAAATGAATACCTGCATCGATTTCTCACCAAATTATGTAGAGTGCCGCAACACTTTATAAAAAACTAAAAAAGATGCGACGCTGCTTTATAATCATTTCATGAATTCGGTGTTTGATTACAATTATAAATATTATACTATTGAAGACGGCTTGATTATGGGCAATCCGTTAAGTCCTTTGTTAGCAGAAATTTTCATGAATAATTTAGAGAAATTAATTCATAATCATCCACTCAGTAAATATTGTTTATACTGGTATCGCTATGTAGACGATATCATTATTTGCTTCACAAGAACAGATAGACAGTTGAAAATTTTCGAAAATCATATAAATTCATTACATCCAACAATTGCATTCACAACCGAAATAGAAAGCAATAATTCGATAAATTTCTTAGACGCAACAATTTCGAATGAAAATGGAAAACATGTTTTCGCAATTTACCATAAGCCGTCACATACAGATATTATAATACATAACTCGTCGTGTCATCCATATCAACATAAAATGTCAGCATTCAATAGTTTTATTCATAGATTGATTAATATCCCGCTATCACCAGAAAATTTCAACAAAGAACTAAATTTGATTAAACAAATAGCCAAAAATAATGGTTACAATTCCAAACTAATAAATAATATTTTAAATAAAAAACAAAGTAGAATCGCATTGAATGAAGTTTACCCTGTCGATAAATTGAAACAAAAATTCAACACCTTAACCTACGTTGGCATTACAAGTGAGAAACTGAAATCATTCTTAAGTAGCAATAATTTCAACATAGCTTTCCAAACTAATAATAATTTAGACAAATATATAAAAATAATAAAACCAAACCAGGTAAAAACAATAAATCAGGTGTTTATAGATTGAATTGCAATGACTGTGATAATTTCTACATTGGTAGAACACAGAAATTTAAAGATTAGAATATCGGAACATAAACGCAGTTTTTCAAATAAAAATCAGATTCAAATTACGCGAATCATCTCTTAGAAAATAATCATTCTTTCGACCTACAGTTTGAAATTTTGCATACAGATAATAAATATTGGAAGGTAGATCTTTGGGAAACTTTAGAAATAAATAAATACAAACACTCAGGCAGACTCATCAATGAACAAGTCGATTTAAGCCCTTCACCTCTATTGAATCTTTTCGGGGAGCAATCTATTCCTTAATTTTATTGGATATACCTGTCATAAATAACCACTTAAGAATAAGCAACCAATAAGCTTTTAATTACTCAAGAACATTTATAGTTATATTCTCATTTATATTTTTCTGCATAATCATTCATCTGAAGAAGCTACGGTGTAGTGAAACGCGTTACGAATCGCAATTATTAAGTAAAATTCCTTAAAACATAGTACTTGTTTTTCATTATTGATAATGGAATTTTACCAAGTAAAAGCCTCCCAAATTCAAATAGTATAATGTTTGTGTAAATTAGATCAGGGACGAACACAACACCCAGGCCTTTTGCCGGAATCGAACCGGCGACCTGCCGTCACAACAGGGACTTCTCACCACTGCGCCACGGAGACGACCCTCAATAATAATAACAATTTATCACTATATTTGTAAATAAATTATAGACTTTCTTTGAGGGAACAATATTCATAATCATCGTCAGAAATTCCTATTCACAACGCCAGGCCAGACTGCCACCTTCTCCTCTCAATCGGTTGGAGCACATCAAGTACATGTATATGTATAGGCGCCCCCCAACGAACTGACACAGAGGCTACTACCAGCGCCACCGGGAAATGATGGAAATAAAGGGTAGATCAAACAGGAAACTTCAAGAAGCCATACCATTTAGACTATTTACTGCAACGGTACACACTCCTTGTATGTGCTTCCCATTCAGCGATGTTAACCTTTCAGTTCCTGATATCAATGTGTTCACTGAATTTGTTACAGAAATCATTCATGCAGGAATGGATCTCTACATCCCCCTTTTCATGAAAAGAACAACAGCACAAAAGCCATGGTTCAACAAAGACTGCGAAAGAGCCTCTGCAGCCAAGAACAGAGCTTTAAAGTCATGGAAAATGAATCCAACAGAGGAAACAAGAACAACCTTCGTATGAATACGGAACGTATGCAACCTGACAACTGCAAGGGCAAAGGCCGATTTCAACGAAGTGGTAACTGATAAATTCCTTGAACAGGCGAGCGGGACTAGACAATTCTGGTCTATGGCGAAGACTGTCAGTGCCAATTTCTGAAAATCTGCGTTACTGCCTCTTGTTAGAGAAGATGGAAGTATAGTATCATCTCCGCAGCTGATCTCCTTGCTCTCTTGTTCTCAAAAAATTCTGTGCTGGATTCATTCGGCGCAATTGCACCGAACATTCCACCTAAAAATTCTTCCATGGCAGAAATCAAGTTCAGAGTCCGCACTGTGAGACGAGCAGCTGAACTGCAAGAAGGCAGTTGGTCTAGACGGTATTTCGGGTCTAGACGAAATACCGCCAATCGCCCTGAGAAAGTGTGCTCCCGAACTGGCATCCATTCTTAACCGTCTGTTTCAGATTTCTTATGAAAGCCAGGCTTTCCCGAGCAGCTGGAAAATAGCGAGAATTCAACCGATCCCAAAGAAAGGAAAGAAGTCCTTACCCCAAAACTATCGCCCTTTTGCACTTCTTCCCATTATGTCCAAAGTGATGTAGAGAGTCATAAATGATGAACTCATCAAATATCTTGAATTGCAGGGAATTATTAACGACCGTCAGTATGGTTTTCGCAGGCGAAGGTCGACAAGAGATCTGCACGCCTATGTCACTCATGTTTGTACATCAACGATGGAAAAACATGGAGAATCTAGAGCAATAGCCCTCGACATCTCTAAAGCCTTCGATAGGGTTTGGCATGCAGCCTTGTTGAATAAACTTGCTGCATATGGGCTTCCCGAAAATTGCGGGTTGGATAATTAGCCTTCTCTCAAATAAATCAATACAAGTTGTGGTCGACGGTATAACATCTGATTGTTTACAGTTGCAAGTAGGAGTACCTAAGGGATCCATTCTTACGCCAACCTTGTTTCTGTTACAGATAAACGATCTTCTGTCTTCTACGGAGAACAAGATCTTCGGTTTTGCAGACGATTGTACCCTGGTTTCGTCTTTCAGTAGTTTTCGGCCGATTACAGCTGCGGAATCTCATAGTCAGAGATGTCAACAAATGAGTAACTTAAACTCTGACTTAGAGAGGATATCTGAGGGGGGTTAGTTGAACATGGTGAGCTTCAACGCGAGCAAGACGCAAGCAACTAAGTTTTTAAGTAAGGTCCCAGCTGGAGAACCTCCTCTAATAAGGCAAGGCCAACAAATTGCATCCAAAGAATCGATGCACCTTCTCGGAATAACGGTCACCTCCAAGTTTTGCTGGCATGAGCATGAACCAGCAATAGCTAAGTCGGCATCAGCTAAACTTCTTTTCAGAGCCGAGAGATACTTCACGTCATCTCAGCTGTTGCTTCTATATAAGGCGCAGATTCGACCTGCTGTGGAATATTGTTTCCATGCATGGGGATCTGCGCCCAAACATTCGTTGCAGATGTTGGATAGTGTGCAAAAAAGGGCTGTGCGCCTCATCAGCCACCCGGAGATCACCCGCGATCTTCAACCGTTGGCTCTCAGAAGACAAGTTGCTGACCTTTCTCTGTTTTACAGATACTTCCACCAAAGATGCTCCAAGGAGCTGAAAGACCTTGTTCTAGGAAAACTCATGTTTTGCCGCAACATTAGGCTGGCAAGGAGTTCTCATCATATAGCGGTACATTTAGCGACCCTCCGAACCTCTCTCTACAAAAGTTTTTCTTTTTTACAGGGCCGGTGAGCTGTGGAACTCGCTTCCGTCCAACATCTTCCAATTTGGCCCGCCTCAAGAAGCGAGTGAACGGACTCCTCAATTCATGTAGTGAAACAGGTCCGCCTATTCCTGGGAAGTGCGCATAAAAAAAAGTTGAATATTTGGTCCAAGCCTCCTGCCGGCGCTTATTCCAAGCAAGTTACTTAGATAGAAAGAAGAAGGCAAGTCGTATTGCTGGGGCTCGCGGATTTAAGCTAACTTCTTGAAACGATTTAATACAAACGGAATCTTGTTTCTCCAATAATTCAAAAGCTGCAGTTCATCTCTCTTGCGAATCACTGATGTCGTGTAAAAGTTATTCGTCAGATGTAAAAATAAGACTTGACTTTAGCATTTCAGATAAGCGGATAGATTTGGAGGGTGGCATTCTTCAGATCGCTGTTGCACCTTCCTAGGTTACAAAATTAGGGAATTTCATCCGTCGAAGTCCTGTCAGTCCGTAATACTAGAAAATCAATATCTTCACCAATAACAATTGGATTTATTGGGTTGAATTGTTCAATTGTTGTCACGATTATGGGCATCAGTATCATTCTCAGTTTATTCAACTACAATATTTTCGTTGGTCTGTTTTTGACTCAATATTGAAAGGACTTGTGAGCATCGTCATCAATTTTTGATTTTGCGGATATTCAGAAAATTCACCTTTCTCCACCGATTTCTTGCCATACCTACATCAATAGGAAATAGTAGCTCTAAACACCTGCTTGCATTGCAAAAAAACGTTCAGAACTAGTATTTCCTTGAAAACTTTCGTTCGTATAATTTATGGTCATGACAACATGAGTTTCCCAACTTTTAGAACAGCTACATATCAAGATAGAGAATTCTTAGGAAAAAACGCGTGGGAAACATTTGTGTAGTAAATTACACGGTCCTTTTTGTCTAAACTATTTTTATGATAAAACTAACCGTTTTGTTGAGAAATGCAATAAACTCAATTATCCAAACTTCAAAGTAGGGATATATAGGGCTTATGTAGAGAAAAATCGATAGCAAGGAAGAGCTGATTTTCAAAGAAGGAGAACTTGTGTTTAGGTTAGTCATTTTCTTTGGTTATTTGTCATATATTGAGTCACGATGGAACAAAGTTTGCAAATTGTCCAAATATGTTTGATAAAATTTTATTGATCGGTCATCAAGATCACGTGATCTAATTCCGATGGACTGTTTTCTTTGGGCTGGAGTGAAAAGTCGCGTCTCGAAGAACACAATCAATTTCCGACAATTGGTAAAATTGTTCGTGTCCTTGAAGGAGATAGAGGTTGAATTATGTCCTATATTAATGTAATTATACCGATGAAGAGTTTAAGAAATTAATGCGAATTAAAAGGTTATTTATTCGAAGAAAAGGCACCTAATGAGAAAAAACTTTTATTTAAAAAATCCCTTAGAAGTATTTTCATCAAATCGACTTATATAGACAGACTCATTAGTAGACTGAAAGAATGAACACCTCTCAAGTTGTTCTGACAAGTGATGCCGTAGTGATTCCAAAGTAATTCTCTGTTTACATAAAACTCACCCCTGCTTCTTCACAATAAATAACAACGAAGTGAGCCATGCAGATTTGATGAGAAAGAAAAATCGAACGCGGTTCGTGAAAAATAGCATTCGCCACTTGTTTGAATGAGTCCGATCCATTTACTGAAATTTCAGTCGACATCCAGTGAATATTTATTGTATTGTTACTTCTGATTGCATACAAGCGGTGACGTCAATTCGATGGGATTTGTTGAATGAACGACGCATTTGGGATTGCTCGGTAAATCTTTATTGCCGTACTATAATACGATGACCCTGAAAATTTCACTGCCAGGGAACACAAGCAAATTTTATACTAGCGAAAGTTTATGAGAACATTAAACTTATATTATACTTCGCTCGCATGTTTTCATGAGACTTCGTGAATAGTATTCACAAATTTATAATGATAAAAATACCGTCATAACGGTGAGGTGATGATTAATTTAATGGATTTCTAATCAGCGCATTCTGGAAAAACATATGTTATTCAGCACTCAAACTGGGGGAACGGTAGTGGTAGTGCCTCCGCCATGTTGAAAAGAACGCACAACCGTAGTATGACTTTCTCCTCTGAATTTCCGTTGTAAATGAAGATAGAAGAACGATAAAGCGCGTCCGTTCTGAGCCTTGTTCGAAAAACACTTAAGGTGTTCGGAGTAGTGGATTTTTTCCTCGAATTCAAAGGTCTATTGGCTCAGAACAATTATATGGAAAATCTTTTGTTTACATCTTCGTATACCCAGTATAGACAAATTTTCATAAAATTTACTTGATTCGTTCCTGACGTTTTTTTTGCTGAAAATTCCCGAGGAGTATCTTCATATTCATTATCACTTGGCAGACCAAGTAGACATCGACATACTCTGGAACTCACAGCCCTCAATTTTCACTAATTTAATGTTAAATATAGACTACTACAAGATTTTCCATTTTATATTTAAGGCCATTCAGATTACAGTGTAATGAGTTGAATTCATACTTTACGACGTTAAACGGACGATATTGGAGCTACGCATGTCTAATCTATGTGATATTTACGTAGGAAATAAGCAATGATTTCCTTAGTTTATCACATCTTTTGCGTTTAGCATAAAACTTTGAATTTCATCTTCCTTTACCACAGGCCTATCTAATTGAGAGAGTGTTGCACCTGAAGCATTATCAGATGCATCTATTTCGACCATGAATATGGCATCTTCATTGATAGGAGCAAGTGCAGCATTCTATGTCTTGCTTTAGTGCATGAAAAGTTTCGAGTGCTTCTACTGAGAGAGGAAAGGAAGTGCGTGAGAGTATCGTATCTTCTGATAAAATCTTGGGATACTAGTTGAAAAATGTGCGAACATACCTACAGCTGTTTTGAGAGACGCTGCATTACATTAAGAAGGCAGCTCCCGTAAAGGCTTAAGCCTCTCTGGATCTGGTCTTATAGTCTTATTTGAAATTAGATAGCCTAACGTGTTGATTGATCGCAGTGAGAAAGAACTTTTTTCATTATTTGGAGATAAATTGTACTTGCTGGCAACTTCCATGAAACGCTTCAAATCTTCATCATGCTCCTTTTGAACTCTTCCACATATAGTTACATCATCTAAATAGGAGTAAGTACCCACGAGTCCCTCACTTTGTATTATATCATCAATCTTTGAAAAGCTGCTACACCATTAGTCACACCAAATGGAATTTTTCTGAATTGATACAGCTTATCACATGCTTCGAATGCGGTATAGAGTTTGTCCTCTTCTTTAATAGGAAACTGGTGATAAGCACTTTCCAAATCAATACTACTGAAAACTTCATAATTCGCTACTCTATTGATTATTTCTTCTATTCGTGGTAGCGGATAAGCATCTAATTTTATTCACGAGTAATCAATGACCATTCGTTTTTTATGATTTGTCGAAACAGTAATCAGTACTTGGGCCTCCAAGGTGAATTACTTGTTTCAATAATACCTTCAGATAATAGTCGTTCAATCTCCGCTTCTATAAATCTCGCGTCACTATCTGTTTGTCGGGATTTTATAGCAATCGGTTTACAGTCGGGAGAAAGATTTTCAAAAAAAGTAACTGGACTTACGTTAGCTAGAGCTCAGCTGCAGATATCTCGGCAAATATTCAATGCATTTTTAGATCCTCCAAGTACTATTTCAACACTTTCATGATTCTTCATAATATCATGACCAATAATTACATCCGAACAGAGGTTTGGAAGAACGCAAAGGCGAACTTGGTTATATTGGTGATCACAAATAGTCAGATTTACAAAACACTGGCCAGCAGTAGTCGAGCGAAGAGACATAAAACTTTATCTCTTGATGGAAATTTTCCTACACAGCGATCGCTAATGAAACTGCAGGTACTTCAGTATCAATAAGGGCTTGGAGCTCAAATACATTCACTTGTACTGAAGTTAAAAGCTTTTGTCAGACTTGATGAGGCAGATGTGTTATAATTAGTGGCGACTGTATTAACTGAGGCAGACTGTGTTGAGTTATCATGAGGTTTCCGGGATCTGCAAACTTTTGCATAATGTCCCTTCTTATTGCAAAGATTACAAATTGCATTGCGTGCAGGACATATATTTCTAATATGTAGATCAAAATCGCAATAGACACATGTCTCTTTTGTGGATCTTATTTTTTTCTTTTGAGTAACGAGGTCTAGTAGAGGTTGATGATACTGCGTTCACAGTGAGAGTTCGATTATAAGATAGTGCTTGCTGCTGAGCCAATTCTAAAGATCTAGCCGATTCGTAAGTATAACTCAAATTCAAAGTAGAATTTTCAAGAAGCCTCTGTCTTATGTGCGGAGTTGATAATCCACGTATGAAGGCATCTCTTACAAAATCATCTCGATGCTTCTCAGCTGTAATAGCTTTGAACATGCAGTCTTTAGCTAAAATCTTTAGAGCTTGTAGATATTGGTCTATTGTCTCGTCAGATTATTGATATCGTGTGGCAAGTTTATGACGACTATCTTCTTCTTCTTCTTATTCTTTTAGATAGACGAAGCCGTCTCTGGATGGTTTCTTGCGAGGTGGACTGCCAGCTTTCCTGCCACCTTTTTGGGGGTCTTCCTGGTGGGCGCTTTCCATGTGGCTTGCTCTCCATCATTATGCGCGGTAATCTGTTTTCGTGCATTTTTCGCACGTGTGCATACCATTCTCTTCGTCTTTGTCTGCCCCATCTGACTATGTCTACTATGCCGCATTGAGCTCGTATGTCAGTGTTTCTTATCCTGTCCAGTCTGGTCTTTCCGAGGATAGTTCTTAGGGTTTCCATTTCGGCCGCGCGTAGCATACTTTTAGTTTTGTTTGTGACTTCGCGTGCTTCTATGCCGTAAGTCATGATAGGTCTGATGCAAGTCTTATAGATCTTCACCTTACTATCTGTTCCCATGTGCTGGTTTGACCATACCACATCTCTAAGACACCCTGACAGAGCTGCTGCTTTAGTTATGAGACTTCTTACTTCCTTCGCCGGATCGTGGTAGCTGCAGGCATCATGCCTAGATATTTAAAGACATTAACTTGCTTGATTGACTTGTCTTCCACAACCACTTTACACCTAACAGGTTCTCTGGAGAATGTTATGGCTTTGGTTTTTGATATTGAAATTACCATGTTGAGTTGTTGGCTGACTTGATAGAATCCAAAAAGCTGTCTATGACGACTATAAACTTCATTAATAGGTTTCACATATAAGTTTTTAGAATAGAGACGGCTTCGTGGTAAGAGTGTTGATAAATTCTTGACGATATATAGTTGAACAGGAGCTTCATCTTTTCAGAGTCTGATCTCTCGAATGAGAAATTGAGGAATCTTCTGTACCAATGTTCCCATTCGATTGCAGCAGTCGGCTAGTCGGGATTGATATCAAATCTTTCAGGAACCAGAAGTTTTTCCATCTTTTGGTGAATTCAGTTCAGTTTAATAAATTGTGATAGAATTGACAAATTAACCTTCAACAAGGCCTTATTAAACTTAAAGAACGAGCGTTCATTTAAATGTTGCGATTAAATAACTTGTCAGAATGACAACTAAGAAACAATATTCAAGTGGAATCTAGATTAATAATATCTAATTCACCACAGTTCACTTCAAATTAGTACCTCTATTTTGCCTCCTCCCTAATATTATGAAACGTCATTTTCAATTCTCTGAATCAGATCTTAAATACAATTTTTTATGCATCACACTTCAAAACCAAGCGAATTGAATACTTCAAGCCATCTAAGGTTTATTCGGCAAACATTTAATAATTAATTACATCTTATTTTACATTATGTCTTATGACCTAACTCAAATAAGTTCATTAAGCAAGTCAGTCAATATACACAATCTGTACAGTGCTATCATTTCGTCCAAAAACACTTTTCCCCCTTTTTGGCAGTTATATTATTCTTTCATTTCAATTGCCAAGAAACTGCATCATAGCGACGAAAACCTGGATATTTGATTTTCTGATGTGTGTGTCATCCTTCAAAGTAGCTGAAGCCTGACTGTCCATAATTTATTATGGAATTTTTTTCTGTGTTGTGAAAACAACCTATTTTGCCAAAGAATATGGTCAGTTGTTTCTTCGTTTTCCTGGCACTCGCAAATTGGATCGGTAACAATGTCAACACGGTACAGCCACGATTTGAGATCTTGGTCATCTCACTGATTTAATGCCACGATAAAGTCCCTATCTAGTCCGAGTCTAGCGAACCACGGTGATGTATTGCCCCTATAAAACGGCATAGTATGTTTTTCCCTTATGACGCTTGGCTTGAAGAATATTGAATTTGGTTTGTGAACAGCGTTGGTTTTAAATTTTTGAAGACGATCAGTATATGAAATTTTGAATATTTGCGGTGTTGGCAAGGTAGCCAATTTTGCCAAATGATCTGCCTCTTTGTTACCAAATATCCAGTAAAATTCTATTCGTGAGTTGAATTCATTATTTTGATGGAAGTTGAAAAATTTTTCCTTTATTTCAAGGAAATATCGCTTACATTTGATATCTAAATTTTGGAAACTCAATCTGAGTAAAGTATTGTGGGAGTCAAAAAAAACTAATGACATTTTTATTTCTGCCTTTCAAATTACGTTAGTGTAATTGCTGACCATTTTCAGTAAGCTTTTGCATGCGCGCGTGCAGGAATAGACTTGAAATTGACTTCGAAAATCAATCTTTTTGAACTATTAAAATATCCAACATTCAAGTCAACACAATCGAAAGCCATTTATGTACCTTTTTGTAACATATTTTGATAATCGCAAGACATTAAAAACCTATAGTGTACTTCCTGATGACGTAGAAACATGAAACTTGTTGGACGCAATATCTTACAGTACACTTATAAGAAAAAAATCCGTAAACAGCAACCTTGTCATCATGAAGAAAAAGGATATTTTTTATTGAAAATTTAATCGTCAATCGAGTTAAACCTGAATGATATCATATATTTAGAACTGCAATTCCTTGAAACAGCGAAAAATATAAATTATTCAGGAAAATTTGGCTGTTTTTTCGCATTTTACAGTATATTTTGACACTTTCAATGAAATCTAAACATCAGTATACTTCCCTTGATCTAGAAACATGAAATTCAGTGAGAATAGTGGAAAAATTTCGAAAACTGTAAATTTGTAGTTTAGTTTGAAAAATCTTGGCGGGTTTTTAAAATATTCTTTTACTAATAGATATAGGTCTCAAGTTCAAGCCAAATTTTCCATTCTTGCCGTTGCCATCCAACTCATACTCAGGACTGAAATAGAGATGGATCGAACATATGGCACGAGTAAACCGCAACAGATGGACAAAAAGGATTTTGGAATGGAGACAAAGAGGAGAAGAGAAATTAACAGAGGACGTCAAAAGAGTTTATGGATGGCACCTAATAATTTCAAGATTGAATTGAATATCATGAGTGAGCAAAAAAGGTTTGGCAAAATATATAGAATGCATTTCGAGTTTCGATTTTCAAACGTGCAAGTGTCATTATAATGATAACCGTAAAGTTTTTCGAGGGACCATGCCTGGAAATGTAGTCTATGATTCAACTGATTAAGGTCAATGTACAGATCTAGCTCTATGAACCAGTAATATATATACGTCAGGAATTATATTCTGTATCGCGAAATTATGAAAGAAACATTTTATTCTATTTAATTGTTCAGTATTTAGATGAGGAACCATTTTGACAGCCTGGATGTCCATGGTTACTATAAATATTAATTTTTCTTATAATAACTTTTGCCAACTCAATAATATGGAAATAAATAAAATAGAACAACAACAAATGCTACAAATATCTCAAAGACAAATATCCAGATATCACAATCGCATAGTCGTTATCATTGATGTCTGATATCTTCTATTTTATAGAAAGTTCATTCAAAACCTGCAATGGTATCGTTTGACATCCATGAAAATTACATGCATTTACGTTGCTGCTGAATGATAAGCTGTTCTATTCTATTGCGACTCACCATAAAAGTAGAACAATGATGACGTACCTGAAACAAACCCAATATTAATTATTTGAATTAAAGTAACCATAAAATTGCGATCAAGTTTTCTGAATTAGATTCAAGCAAGAGCACAGGTACGATTATTTTATTATTAAATACTTTTTCAGATTGAAGCGTATCTATAGTTAACTTCAATGAGGAACCACGGAAAACGTTGCTGCTCCTTCCAAATTTGGCAAACTGAATGATTCAAGATTTATCTTTTGTAAATTGGCTAAGGTAGCCACGTATATTTCTTATCCCGTAGTGATTTAAAGAATTAATCAAAACATTTGAATGGTTTAGTTTAGGGAAAACCCAAACTTTGACGAGCTTTACGAGCAACCATCTGAGAGAGCACTGCAAGCCTCAAAATTGAATAGGGCAAAGAAATCGAGCGATACCTCATTACTTACCTTGAGGTTTTAGCTGATAAGAAAGTAGGTTTTGTTGTAATGTCTTCTGAAAGCCATTTACAAACTACAACAATTTTGAAGAGATTTGGTGATTTTCTATTGGAAATGCAATTCTCCTTCATCAATGATAAAAATTCTCCGAAACTATGTATGAATAAAAATGAAAAACAATGAAAACATTTGTTTTCACTGTTCACTTTCAATTTTTTGCTTTAAAAAAGGTGTTCATCTGATAATCCGTTTATTCAATCATTTGATGCATGGTAAATTGATCATTAAATTACTAGTCTGCTGACTCGGCTAAAATTTTAAAAATAATTATGGTCTACACACTGTTGAGACGTGTTTAGCTGTTAAGTTAACATTATGCTCGACTGGCTGCAAGGATATTTAATGTTACACGTACTATTCGCCATAAGTACATAATGGAATTGATACCTAAATTTATTGAGATGGGTAGTTATGGATGAAAAAGGGCGCCCATTGGAATTGTGAATAATGGAGCAGCAGCTGTGGCGCTATTGAGGCGTGTCCAACTTATGCCGATCACGGAATCTGTACGATAATTTTCTGCAGCTGCCGTAAGCCAATCTAACGTTTTCACAATTTCAAATAAATACAAATTACATTGGTAGATGGACCTTCAAGACTCTGTTCATCATTTGACAAAATTTTCAAACCGCTTGTGATGAAAAATGCATTAATATAAACGCAACGTTAACGTCTATCATATTGACGTGAGTACAAAAATCTGGGATTTACTGAGACAAGCTCTACGTGATAATCAGTTACAGTCAGAAAACCTAAACCACTTTGCAAGAGTACGGCATTATTATGGGCTCATCTACAAAGGCATAGTACTCATTCGCAGTATACCAGAAACAAATAAGGCTGTTGTCAGATTAAGGGGTAGAATAAAAGTGTTTTATACTTAGTAGATTTGTTGACTTCGCTGGAAAATCATTTGATAATTTACTAATTTCTTCTTATTCAAGTTTGCTTTAAGTTTATAGTGAAATTAGTTTTCAATGAACTTGGTTTCAACAAAGAAGTAAAATCTATTTCATCCTTTCCACAATATTATTTTCATAAACACGACCGGTTTCGACCGTCAAGTCATTTTTAAGTGGTCAACTACAGGAAACTACTTAGGTATATAGATAGTTTTAGCCTAATTACAAATAAGCCGGCTCGGTGGCCTAGAGAATATGATGCTCGTCCTCTACGCAGAGCTACTTGGGCTCAATTCCCACAATGTCGGTGCGATTTTTCGGATTCTGGGAATCGCTTGAGTGTCTATCTTCCGGAGGAGATGTTAAGCCGTCGGTCCTGTCTAACAGAGATGTGTGGGACATTAAAGATCCCTTCCCTCGACACGAGAGGGTTTCAGCAAAATTCCCGGGTTAGTGATGTAACAGCATTCCTCGGCGTGTCATTGGCCGAAAGGCGGAAATAGAGCACTTTAAAGGAATAACAATCAAACTAATTATAAATCAAGTAGTGGAGAGATATTAATGTCTAGCTTGCTATTAAGGGTGATTTCACAAAGTTTATTGATTTCCAAACATTCCAACAGATTCCTTTTCTTTCCTTCGTCGCAATTATGAAGAATTTTGATGTTATTTAATGTTATTGAATGTTTTGTGGTTTTTATATGTTCACATATTGGAAAATTATTATCAGAGAATAAGTGATCTTTAAATCTGGTTTCGAGATTCCTACCAGTCTGCCCAACATAAGCTACAGTACACTCACTCCAAACAATTTTGTAAACTCCTGATTTTTTGAATTTGTCTGTTTTTTGTTTAGCATGAGAAAGAGATGGTTATTTTAAATTTGCAAAAATAGATGCTGAAGTTATTGGAGAGAGGACCAGTGTAGTTGAAACTAGCGTATTTTTTCAAGCAAGTATCTTTTATGGAATATAATAATTGTGTTATTTGATATTTTTCTTTACGTTGGATAATTTTGTCTATAAAAACAAGAGGAATTTTGTTATTTGATCCAATTTTTCTGATAGTATATATTTAATTTTTAATTTCGTCGGTGACAGTGGAATGGAAAAGGCCCTATAGATCATTGAATTATAATTGTGATTTGAATGATTGAATGAGTCCATGGGATCATCTACATTTCGGTACCAGAACATTAGGTTTTTTATTTTCACATTAAAATATTCCGTTAATGCTGAACCTAATAAACACTTTGATGGTAAGTATTAAACATATTGAAATGCATTACATTATCACTTTCAAGTCAATTCAATATGTATAATCTCAAGCATAATAGAACGATAAAACTAATGATTAGAGAAAAATTAGATTTTTTAGAACAATTCTACAAAGCTTGGTTGATAGAAAATTATGTTTATATATCGTGTCATTTACAAATTGACACAATCCTAACAGAAGTGTAGCGTAACGAGGAAACGCTAATGTGAAATTACTTTTATCCATTATCTTAAACGGTTGTTTGCAGAACTTCTGCTTGACACGCAAAATATCCCTTTTGTATATTACTTCTAATATTCTTGAGATATATCTTCATAAATGATTGTACACTTTGAATGCAAATAAATGTTCATTTGGAGTGCCATAATAAACAAATATATACGGGGTCATCAGTAAAAGGAAGCAATCTCCCAAAATCTGATAAAATTCGACAAACTGATTTCATAACTTCATCTCACATGTTTCCCTATGTTTCACCCATGCTAAAATATTCACCCTATGTCGAACAAAATTATTTTCAAACATTGAAATCAGTTTCGTTCAAGGGATCTCGATCAAATTTTAGGCAATTTTCTCGTTTTCTAATTACGCAGCATATGCCTTAAACCGTTACCACCGTAATAATAAGACCTGAGCCTGACGTATCATGACGTCACACATCTCTAGTAGTCATAACAAGCATGCGAAACAATAGCACAGTGTAATCGAAAAACCGGTGCATGTCCTTTTGTTTTCTGTATTTCATCCGAAAATGAGTGTTTCTAGTGCTTAATTTATGTAGTAATGCATTTATAAGACATCGGGATACAGTATAGTGCTGTGTTTTTACCGAATAATTCGCGTCAATTATAAATTTGAACGAATTTCAGTGAAGTGAATTGTGAGTGAGGTTTGAAAAGGCGAATTAGTGTACAGTTAAACTTTTCGTTTATAAACCTAAATTTTTCTGATATTTTTATTGTGAGAGTGTTAGTGTCTTCGAGATATTATGCCGTTCAGGTGTTGTGTTCCTGATTGTTCAGGAAACTACGGTTATGCAGATGCACCGAAAGTGGCGGTATTTTCCTTACCGAAAGATATCCGTTTGAAAGTTAAATGGTTGAAATCTATTGCCCGAGCTCATTTTGAACCGTCGAAGTACAGTAAGGTATGTGAATTACATTTTCAAACAGATTACTAATTTGATAAAGAAACTGGTAAGTACTCTACTGTAGCAGTAAAACGACTTCACTTGAAAGAAGGGGCAGTACCAGCTATTTTTCCGAATTGCCCCACATACAGTGTGTTCCAACGAAAATTTGACCCCCCCTATAACTCCGAAATGAGTAACATTAGCGAAAAACACCAAGACACGTCGATTTTTGTTTCGAGGGGGAGCATTTTTCGAAATAATTCGAAACTTCTCAGATCAACCCCCTACCCCCAGCAACCCTAACTTTGAAATTCATCATAGGGAATAAGGGTCGAGTGGCACCTTACTGAAAAGGTCTGTCAATTCTCCACCTTGATTTGTCATTTTTAGAATTTTAAATTAACATACAGGGTGTCCCAACCAAGGGTGAAGTTGAATTCCTGGAAATCCCAAGTACTAAATGAAATAGATTTATTTTGGCATAATGCAAGCGCAGGTTTATGCTCGGTCTAGAAAAACGACCTACACTTGTGAATTTGGAGTTGGTGCAATCAACCCCCTATTTCCAGCATCCCCAACTCAAAAATCATTCGATCAATAATAGGTCAAGTGGCACCTCGTTGGAAAGGTACTGCAATTTTCTCTTCGAATTTGGTATTTTCGAAATTCAGAATCATCATACAGGGTGTCCCGAAGCAGGAACATTGAAAACCCAAATAACTTTTTGAAACTGGTTCATTTCGGTATACGAGAACATGTTTGATCCGAGAATAGGACTTTCTTGTGTGGTTATAGAATTTTTACAATCAACCCTTCCATTCAGCATCCCCAACTTGAAAATCATACAAATAATTCAAGTGGCATATCTTCAGAAAGGTTTTTGAATTCCAGAATGATTAAAGCATTTCATTCAGTTCGGCTCTCCATACAGGATGTCGCTTTCGAAAAATTCAATATCGTCATTTGAAATTATCAACTAAAATTAATTCGAAACTGTTAAAAGTATTGGGGTACGATGTGTTGAGCATCAATTACGAAGAAATAAAGCTGATTTCTGCATTGAAAATGTTCACATTTTTTCATTTCCATCTGGCGTGCAGTCATCTGTTATTTCTCATTTTGCAATGAAATATTATTATTATTCAGATCAGTTCCTCATTATTGTTGTTGTTCGTCAGTTGAAATTAATCTGAAAATGGTTTATTCCACTGAGGAAAGGGTCGAAATTGTATCGACGTATTTTCGAAATAACAGTTGTGCCAAAGAAACGGCAAGGATATTCGATAGGAACCATCCTGAAAGAGAAAGGGAGTCAGTCACCAGTACGTTAAATATTTGGTTGACAAATTCCTAGCTACGGGTTCGGTGGCAAACAAAAACATGAAGTGGCATGTCCTGTCAGAAATGAGGCAACGGAAGTGGCAGTAGTGGGTCATCTACAAATGGAGAATACTACTTCGATCAGAAAACTATCTCGTCTGACTGGTGTATCAGCTACAACTGTCCATAGAATCGTGAAACATCACAAATTTCACCCCTACAAGGTAAAATTAGTGCATGAAATAAACGAAGATGATCCAGATCGTCGTTTACAGTTTTGTGAAAATCTAAGTGAAAACCTAAACGCTAATCCAAATTTTCTGAATAACATCTGTTTTTCTGATGAAAGCACCTTTATGCTCAGTGGTGAAGTGAATAGACATAATTGTCGATATTGGGACACACAGAATCCTCATTGGTTTAGAGGCCCACACGCAAAGGCCTCAGAAGTTGAACGTTTGGGCAGGAATTTTGGCAATCATCTAGTTGGGCCTTTCTTTATTGAGGGTAATCTGAATGGAAATGGCTACCTACAGTTGTTAGAGGAACACATACATCCTAGATTGACAGAAATTTTACAGAACGATCCAACTCTTTCTGAGGACGAAATGCGTTTTCAACAAGACGGTGCTCCTCCGCATTATGATGCTCGGGTGCGCCAATATTTAGACGAAAATTTCCCAGGAAGGTGGATTGGTAGAAGAGGACCTGTTGAGTGGCCAGCCAGGTCACCAGATTTAAATCCCTAGATTTTTTTTTGTGGGGCCATCTAAAATCTAAAGTTTATGCCACAAGACCAGAAAACCTGGAGGAGCTGCGGATGAGGATTATCACAGAATGCCGACTTTTGACTCCTGAAGTTTTCGCTAATGTGAGAAGAGAGTTCGAAAATCGTCTGTATAACTGTATGGAGGTGGGCGGAGGTCATTTTGAACAATTGTTGTAATAATCAAGTTAGTTTTTGTTTTCAATTGAATACAAGTTCAATAAATCTCGTTTTCCTGTTTCGATGAGCATCCAATCAGTTTCTCCATCATCCCTCATCCTGATCCTCACGCCAGAAAACCTCGATTGCCAAACTGAAACCAATGCCTCAGTGATTCAGAAAATAGAAAAATCTTTCTGGAACTTTGCCACTCAACCTGTAATCACTTGTATGATTTTTTGAGTTGGGGATGCTGAATGGAAGAGATTGATTGCAAAAATTCCATATTCACGCAAGAGAGTCTTATTCTCGAATCAAACATAATCATGTTCTCGTATTATACCGAAATGAACCAGTTTCAAAAGTTATTTGGGTTTTCAGTGTTCCTGCTCCGGGACACCCTGTATGCTGATTCTGAATTTCGAAAATACCAAATTCGAAGAGAAAATTGAAATACCTTTCCAACGAGGTGTCACTTGACCTATTTTCGATCGAATGATTTTTGAGTTGGGGATGCTGGAAATAGGGGGTTGATTGCACCAACTCCAAATTCACAAGTGTAGGTCGTTTTTCTAGACCGAGCATAAACCTGCGCTTGCATTATGCCAAAATAAATCGATTTCATTTAGTATTTGGGATTTGCAGGAATTCAACTTTACCCTCGGTTGGGACACCCTGTATGTTAATTTAAAATTCTAAAATGACAAATCAGAATGGAGAATTGACAGACCTTTACAGTAAGGTGCCACTCGACCCTTATTCCCTATGATGAATTTCGAAATTAGGGTTGCTGGGGGTAGGGGTTGATCTGACAAGTTTCGAATTATTTCGAAAATGCTCCCCTCGAAACAAAAATCGACGTGTCTTGGTGTTTTCGCTAATGTTACTCATTTCGGAGTTATAGGGGGGGTCAAATTTTCGTTGGAACACACTGTATTTATCAAAACCACATCAAAATCGTATGGGGAGGGAAGAGAAACTTATTGAAATAGAAAATCAGAACCTGCTCAAAGCTGTTAATGGTAGTAGAGCTGAATATGCACTCAGCAAAGATCTCATTTCTTTTGATACTTTCGATAAACTTTTAGAAGTTCTAGAACAAATGCCGCACAATCCTAAGTGGCTTAAAGTTATTGAAACAGAGAAAGTTACTTTTTTCGATTAGATTATTCTCCAGGTCCCACAAAAACCTATGGTATTGTTATCAATTCTGATTTAAAAATGGAAACATATTTTTACGGTCAGGAAATTTTTGTGAATATTAAAGGAGTGAGTACACCATGCGACATTGACAACTTAAAAACTAATTATAATAGGTACAACAAATACTCTTTTGAAAAATTATTACGGGAAAACAAATGATAGATTGGGAAAGAACAAAAAAAGGAAATTGGATACAGTATCGAATAAACGAGTATCTGAGTCTCCTGAATATGTTCTTTTCCATATTTTCCCAGGCAATCTAGGTCTTCTGCTAATGCTTTTTCAAAATAAGAATCACTAAAAACTAAAAAATAACAAAAAAATTTCAATAATCCAAAAACCCAAAAAAAATTAATGTTTTCAATGTTTATAATAGTTGAAGCGCCTACGAACGCCTGGCTGGGTAGAGTATCGAGCTAACGCGTAATGACTACTAGGGAGACGGTGCGTTCCGAGCGCTCAGGCCTTATTATTACGGTGGTAACGCTTAAACCCACTGAGATTTCATACCCTTCAAGACGATAGTTAATTTACATTAGCTGCTCAAAGTGAGAATATTTAACCTGATGTATTTTTGAGGTCTTACAACAATAGATTTATGTATTCTAAAATGTATTTGCTGGTTGTCCTCGATTTTATTATGGTGATGCATTATCCTTTATTTGTAAGACAGCATAAACACTTCAGTAGATCACATAAGTCCAAACAGGTTACGTGACTTAGGTGGCAATGCGAAAATTCTTCTTCGACCTATTCATCTATTGGAGACCAATTTGAGATGTTCTTACTTCCAAGATAAAATGCTATGGAACACAATCCTTGCTTAAAGAACATGTTCTGCCGAGTTACCAGTGAAATAAAAGAGATAGTAGAAACTAAAATCTAAGCGTTGTAAAAATTTAACTGAAACCAGATCGTTTTTTCCTTTTGCCCATAGAGTTTGTCTGTATCGGTTTATAGAACCTCATGTTCTCTGACCTCATTGTTCTTGTTACTGGCTCATTTTCTTGACATCTAACAAAATTCCTTCTTTTTTTTAGGAAAGCTCAAAGATTCAAATGATTGATATTCCCATTTCCCTGTTATTTTATTTGGTCTAATTATGAAAATTTTTTCAGGAGAAACATATTTGGGCTATATGAAGAAAATAGAAAGAATTCAAAGTACAAAAATTACAGTATTTTCTATTTTAAATGACGAACGGAACGACATATTTGTTTAAGCTTCATAAATAAGAAAAAAAATGTTTTAAAGATAAACCTGGAAGTTCGTTGATAGGATTTAGGAGGATAATTCAGTTACCGAATGACAACCTACCAACCACTTCAATAGTGAGATTGGTTAGTGTGAGTATGACTCCCAAAGGGACATATCTCACAAGTTTTAGAGCTGGAAACTAAAACTAAGGTAAATTTTAGGTAACGTTTGAGAGCAATTTCACATTTTTGTGAACATTTTGAAAACAAAAATAAAACTCGAAAGCTTAACGCAAAAAATACGAGTTTCACTCATATCAGACGAATATCGCACAAATATTAACACTTCATAAATTATTATAATCATAATCATGAAAAAGAAGCCAACAAAAATTTCGTGCTATATTATTCATCAATAGCCTTTCATTATCAATTAATCAATTCAAATTGTTCAATTTTAATAATCATTGATGTTGTAATTAATTACAGCAGGAATATTTTGAATCTGAAATATGCTTGGTAACACCTCAGCATGACGTATAAATATAGATAAATATCGTCCATATGATAGATAGTAAATAACAGCAGCTACATTAAATGCGATCGACAATCAGTTTATATTAGTTACAGATGGTACCTACTGTGACATCAAAAAGTAATGATAAAAATCAACATTATCAAAGATAAAACTGAGAGCAAAAAGACCCTTCTGTCAAGCCCTTTACATTGTGGTTCCGAAATATTTATGTCCCTGATTTTGTTGAGTTCTTTCACGGCACTTTAAATGATACTTCAATTATAGAAATTATTTTACGAGATATCTTATGCCTCGAAAACATTTTCGTTACTGAATGATAAATTCATAGCTGATCCTGCATTTCGAGATTTCGAAACGAAGGCGCTTGAATGCCCTTATAAAGGGAATATACCTCGAATTATTAGGTACAGAAGTAAATGCCTCTAGAATGAAAAAAAGATTACTAGTGCATGCTGGCATTGCGACTTATGGTATCACAAATCTTGCATTAAAATCAGCACATTGCATCTTGAGCAAGTGAAGAAAAGTGAAGCCCGTTGGATTGGCATGTGTTGTGTTGTAAACGATGGTGTTCAGCGTCTGAAGATGATAAGATGTTATCTTGCACACCTAATATAAAACCGAGTATCGAAGCATCGGATTCTATTACATTACAAGATGTGATGTCTAAATTGAATAGCATCGAGAATAAATATATGTTGCTATATAAATTCGACCTACTAGTTAAAGAAAATACTTCTCTCAAATCTGGGTTGAACGTTGTTAAAAGGGAGATTGAAATTCTGAAGAAAGGAACTCTTAATTCTGAAGAAGTCATTTCTGAAATCAATGATAGATCTTCGAGGGCTAGAAATGTGATATTACTCGATGTTAAGGAATCTGCCCATGTTAATCTCAATGATTAACATGGGCAGATTCCTGCCCATGTTAATGATAGAATCGCCGAAGATTTGAAGGTTGCCCAACTCTTGGCACCGGCAGGAATTGTTTCAACTGACATAATGAAAGTTTTGCGAGTTGGGAAAAAGGGTAACAGAAGTCACCCAACGAAGGTTGTTCTGTCTAGTGCTGATGTTGCTCTGAAGGTTCTTAAGAACAAAACTACAATTCGTAATGCTTGCATTCAAAATTTGTTACTTTTCGATGATCGCATCGAAATGCAAAGAGCTCATATGAAGGATATCCGGAATCAACTTGAGTTGCGTAAACAGAATGGAGAGAATAATCTAACTATAAAATATCTGAAGGGTGTACCGACTATCGTTGAATCCAATAAAAAAAAAAGTACCCCCTTTCGGTGAATTATCTGTCTATTATCAAAATATCGGTGGAATGAGAAGCAAATTAGATGCAGTGTACTTATGGTTGGAGCAATGCACTTTTGATATTGTCATACTGACGGAAACTTGGTTGAATGCCAGTTGTCTGCAGTCTGAGGTTTGTTCGTCAAGATATGCTTTATTTTCATTTGACAGGTGCAGGGCTAGTAGTTCAAAATCTGACGGTGGTGGTGTGGCAATTCTCGTTGCCTCAAATTTAAGTGCGAAAATTATAAATCACACGGTGGAATATGTTGAGCAATTGTTCTTGCTAATTTCTGATAGAAATCGCGAATTTATTTTCGGAGGCGTCTACATACCGCCGTACTCTGACGAATTAGTCTACTCATCACATAGTTACGCAATAGAACAAATACCGTTATTATACCCTAATTTAGAGATGTACGTTTGCGGTGATTATAATGTTCCAAAGTGTGGTTGGGGTAGGGAGAATTTGTGTTGTGCGGAGAAGATAGTCCTGTTTCACCTTTCAAAGAAAGTGCTGACTTTGTTAAACTTTCTCAGGTCTGTGAAATTAGGAATAGCCATAATGTTTACTTAGATTTGGTTTTTGCCATGATGAAACTATTCGCGTCCGACTCGCTATTGATTCATTTCATGAAGATAGCATGCATCACCCGGCTCTCGAATTTTGCGTAGCTGTGGATAAACCTGCAGAGTCTGCACTATCATTTTGCGAGGAATTATTTGACTTCCGTAAGGCTAATTATGTTGGACTTATGAGTATTTGTCTGGGTGCGATTGGTCTTTTGACGCTAGTATCTTAATTCTTCCGTTTCTAAATTTTACAGCTGTATGTTTTTTGGCTTTAATAGATTTGAACCTAAAGTTATATAGAAAAATAGGAAATATTCAATATGGTCTTCTAAAGATCTTATTAAGTTAATTATTCTTAAGAAAATGCTCATTGCAGATTCATGAAATCTGGTAGCACCGCAGACTACGATTATTTTAAAGATCTGCGGTCTGAGTGCAAGTTACTATCGGACCGGCTGTGCGCTGACCGTCTCTACAATATTGAGAACTCGATTTATTCTTACCCCCAGGCCTTCTGGGGATTTGTCAATTCTAAAAAGAAAATATCATAACTTCCCAACTGAATGTTGTCACTAGTGAGGATGGTCGAATTATAGTTGATCTGTTTGGAGATTTTTTCGGCGGCAAAGATGTTGCTGTTCCAAATAAAATTGAATATGATTGCTCTGTAAACATTGAAAGCTGCCAATTCTCTCCTACAGAGATTCTTGAGGTTGTAAAAAACCTAAAACCAGGGCTTTCTTTTGGCTGCGATGGAATACCATCCATCGTTCTAAAGAATAGTGCCTTTGTTCTGCCAACTCCAATTAGTAATTTGTTTAATATTTCTTTGGGTTGTGGCAAATTTCCCGCACTATGGAAACAGAGTCTCATTATTCCCTTGTTTAAAAACGGTTCAAGATCGCAAATAACAAATTACAGAGGTATATGTTTACAATCTGCCTTACCTAAATTACTTGATTGCATGGTCTGTAATAACCTATCTTGGAAATGCTGCTCTGTTATCACAAATGAGCAACACGGTTTTCGTACAGGCCGTTCTACTATAACTAATCTTGCACTTTACTTGAAAGATATAATATACTGATTTGAGGCGTGTTTCCAGTAAAACTTTGTGCACACTGATTTTTCTAAGGCTTTGATATGGTTAATCGTAATATTTTGTAAAGTAAACTTGAAGCTCGCCATAAGAGGTTAACTGCTCTCGTGGCTGGCAGATTTTTTATGTGGTGGAACGCAGATTGTTAAATATAAAAACTTTTACTCTAGAGAGATTTTGTGACTTCTGGCGTGTCCCAGGGTTCTTATCTGGGTCCCCTGCTATTTAACATTTTCGTTAATGGTATAAAGAGTTTTATTCCAATTAAATTTCTTATGTTTGCAGATGATTTGAAAATGTATTTGTAAAGAACTCGCAGAACTCAATGTTTCTGCAATCTCAGATTAATGCTTTTTCCACTGGGTTGACATTAATAGTCTTAAATTGAATTTTGATAAATGTCAGATTATCTTGTTTCATAGGTCTGTTCAGATTAGTCAGTTCAACTACAGTTTTGATCAAAAAGATATTGGTCGTGTGAAGAGTATTCGCGACCTTGGAGTAATACTGGATACCCATTTGAATGTTAAGGAACATACATCAGCTGTTTGTTCAAAATCATTCAAGTTGCTTGGTTTTGTGTTGAGAAATTCGAAAGAATTCTCTCCGCACACTATCATGTATTGACGAGACTTGGTATTGCTCTTGCGTCAAAACATTTGGTCTAGGTCTTGCTCTTGGTATTGCGCTCTTGCAGCAAGAGTCTGGCAAGTTTTACAATAAACAATAAACTTACTGCTATTCTCATTGAATACGCTAATTCAGATTTTATGATAACGCAATGAAGTAGGTACAATTGAGCTTATAATGTAATCGACATTAAAGTGTAAATTAACAAGATTAATTTGACAATCTTATATAAAATTGAATTGTAGAATAAAGACAGGTTATATTTTAATTCAGGCACATTCTAGAAATTTCAATTTGCTACGCGAGAATTATTTCGAAAAACTCGTCTTTTGAGGTAAGCGTTTATACATCCGCATGGTAATCAGCAGATGTATCCGTATTCCGATTACTACGACTGCAGTGTATTTACTACCTACAAACGGATTCGTTCGATGCATATATATAAATATAATTCGACCAAATTATTCGAATTTCATCACTCATGTCAAATTGTGAATTCATCAACTTGAAAATATTTATTATTCGCTGAACTCGGAACGAAGCATTTTGGGATTAAATGAAATTGAAATAAACACCCCCATCTAAATAATGATTCATGCTGAAATATTGATAAAGAAATCAAGAATGCTATATTCAGGACCTTCACATAAGTCCAACATTAGGGGGTGTCCTAATTTTACCTAAAATATTCTTGAAGAGGGGGGGGGTTGTACTCAGAAATGCTTAACATCTATTGACCAAGCCGACGTCTGCTTAACCAAAGTCTATGTCTTTCCGTGGTCATGTGCAGTTCCACTGCTTATTTTCCGAGAATGACTCAGCTTTCGATGCTTTTCTTTTACATTACTTTCAGGCTTTGTTGGAGGTTCTAAGTATAGTGTTCTTGATATGCAAGTTCAACATTCTTCGATGTCTCACATGCTAAGTCTTGTTATTGCTCACATTTTACATCTTTGCGAAAATGCATGAAAAAGAACAAGATTGCATGTCCGAGACTTAATGGGAAACATTAATTGCAATCCAAAAAAACAAAGCAAAATAAACATAGAAGTAACAAAGTGTGTTGTATTTACATTGACTACATATCCAATGCTACTGATGGTATTCAACTTCGAAGACTACGGTGTTTGATATTTGTGTGGTAGCCATCAAAAGTGAATGTTCTCGGTGAGTTTGTTGAAATGGCAAAAATTTGGTATCGTTATGCCATACAATACCTCATTGAAATATCTCAGCTACTCTACTCTGGGAAATTCTGACCTTTCGTTTACAACTTACAGCAGTAAAACCTTGAATAACAGGGATTAAGTGAGCTACCAAAACGAGCATCAAAGTGATCGACCAAATCAGGTGACCAAATGAGAAGACACTCTACAGAACGGTATTTGATGATCACCGCTTAAAAGTGAGCGAGCTAACAGACATGGAAACATTTGAAAAAGTGCATATTGCCTCTTTTCGCATCTCAGATGATTTTCTTTTTCTCAATTTGAACAAATGGCTCAATGGTGAAAAATTTCCTAGCAATGAAGAAGTGAAATTGGCAGTCAATGGTTATTTTGAGGAGCTCAGCCGTTATTACATAGGCAGGGTATCGATTATATTGAACATCGCTGAAAAAATTTTTAAAACTGAAAGAAGATTATTTTGAAAACTAGAGATATTTTTTCCAAAATGTTTGTGTTTCCTTTGTTGAGCTAGACACTTCTGGGAACAACCTCATAGCTGCTTTTATTCATTATCATATGAATGATATTTATCCAGGTTTAAGCGTTCTACGGGTATTAACAACGAGGTTAAAAATGTTCGAACTACAATTTATTATAATAGCGACGCTGATCCAAAATGTTTAGTTTGCATTAATGGATAAATGGAAAATATTAATGAAAAGATACAACTGAAATTCTGCTTCTTTCTCAATTAATGATTATGAATTTATAAAGTTATCAATAACTATAAAGAATCTATTTTGAAGAAGATGTGAGAACTTTGTATTTTTGATACATGAAATTCACGTTGGATTCAATTTCTTCTCAAAATGTTGAATCAACTTTTTCGAACGAACGCGTTATGAATATTAGTACTTCTTATACTTAAACTCATACAGAGTGTTCATTTTCATGGTCAAAATTTGGAAACATTCAAATCATATTATTTTTAATTTCAAATGGCACATACTGCATTAAATGATTGAAGAATTTCAATAGCTATAGAATGAAGTATGGGTCCCTATACATATTTTCAACGGTTCTCGAATCGAAGGAATTTTCGATTTACTTCCTCCAAATATTCACCTTCTTCTTGAATTGAAAACACTAATCAAATCGATGAATATAATTTCTTCCAATATTTCCTAGAATTTCAGGAGCTTTTCTGATAATGTTTCATGAACTTCATATAATTTCATAAAACAATACAGTCCATATGCCTACTTCAGATCTGAAGATCTCTTACGCCTTGCCTTCATGCTTTATTTTAATCCTTGAAAATATTTCCTCCGAAACCGCAATATTTCCTGGTTATTCAATAGCTTCTCGAAAAAATGTGCTCCATCTATTAAATTCTGAACCGTTCAGAAATCGAGGGAAATTAATGAATAATTGATCAAAAACTTTAAATAGAACACCTTACATGTTTCATGATATAATCTTTTTGATCGACTATCAAAACAATTGCAAATTACTTTTCGAATTTATGTTTACCACATGTGAAAAGAATAGAGTAAAAAATACTATGTTGATTAATAATTCACATTCATTGTATTAATACTACCTGTGAATATCTACAAGTACCTACAAGTAATTCTCATTTTTCTCAATTTTAGTAAAGAGGAATTAGTGAATATGGTGCAATTGGAAATAGTTTGTTGGCTTCTCGTTTGTATGCTGCCACATATCCAGAAAGAAGATATCCAACAGTGAAATCTTTTGAAACTTTGAAGCGATTGGAAGTGTTAGTTATGAAAAAGCACCTTGAAATGGTTGCTGACTTAATTGCCAAAAAAAATTTCTTGAAATTCATCTTATTTTCTAATAATGCACTTTTCATGAAAATGGATTCGTGAATAGACACAATTTACATGTTCACTGTCGAGAAAATTGGCCTATCATCCTAATGAATAATTTTCAGCACAAATGGTCCCTTAATGTTTGGGGAGGGATTGTGGGAATTTATGTGGTTGAATGATATTTTTGAAGTATCAATGGTCAAATGTTCTTACGATTTTCAATTATGAATTCTCGAAAAATAGTTCGAACTGAAATCTTTTCCCTCGAATATCGTGTGATGTATCACGACAGGTGAATTAGCCGAGGAGGGTTTACGTCAACCATTTCATTCAGATGTGCCATTTGAAATAGTAAAATAATGCGATTTTAAAGTTTCCACATTTTGACAGTGGAAAATGAACACCCTCTGTAATTTTGTTATAATCCGCTCGGTTTTTTACAAAACTTCTGTTCTTTAAGAAAGTTTGGGTGTTTCGGTGGAAATTTTCTGACAGTCCATAGGAGTTCATGAGGAATTTGCAAAAAAGATCAAAATTTCACAAAACCTCGAAAACTTCAAAAACTGTTGGGTTTAGGTATAAAAATTTCATACAAAACTAAAATTATTTCAGAATGAAAAATAGGAAAACGATGCGAGAAGCAGAGTATTTTATTTGAAAAACAAAACTTTCATATATATCTCTGCAACGGAACACCCTGTATATTTGAAAATAATTTCGGTTTAAGAACTAACCAGCTTCCCCACACAGCTTTTCCGTACAATGTACAGTTTTAGAACAATAGAAGAAACTAAATGGACAAAGGTATATCACGTCCGTCTTTTACGTGGATATTGAAATATTGGAAATAAATTTTGAAATAGGTTGATGCCTTATGAAAAGCAAATTATGATCAGGTTGAAGTTGAGAAAAGTTTTTGCTTCGATGGAAAAACGAGATAATTTTAAAATTAGTCACGCTATGTCATATCTTGGATTTTACGTCTGCTATCATAATTTCGTTACAATTGTGGTTTTAATTGAATAATCCCAAGAGAAAATTCCACGATTCCTACAAATTGATAAATACAAAATAGTGTGGATTAGAAAAACTTTTCAAATTTATATGAGATTAAGCCCATAATCATTTCATAAATCACATCATACATCGAACTTAGGAATTTCAAAAATTATGTAATACCAGAAGTTTGGAAATTTGGGCCATGAGGGATTGCAGCTGGGAAAACGAGGAATCATTTCCAACATGCGCAGTGTTGAAGATGAACACCGATTAAGAAGTTTACTTTGGAGTGGAATTCTATGGCCGCTATTGATTTACTCGACTTAAATTTTGGCAATAATTTGATTGGAACTAAGGGGCTAGTAAGATGGCCGGCCCGTTTCCAGGATTTGTCCCCCTGGAGTTTTCCCTTTGGGGATATATCAAGGATCAGGTATATGGAAGAGCTAGTCCATATATTGAAGAGTTGAAGTAAATTTTAGGCATTATCTTGCTTCGGTTACCAACATTCAAATTTTCAATGCGTTCCGAAATATCCTTAGGAGTTGCGAATTATACATACGGAAAAAGGTCAATAGATTTCAATATCTACATTGATATTCAATTTCATTTCATATAATAGAATATTTCGCTAGATTTCTAGTCAAAATAACGATTGCATGTTACTTTTCAAAAATGTCGTACCTCATGGTCGCTTCGTTATTACATACGATACTATATTTACACAAATGTTATAACTTGATGGAGAAACATTAAATAATTTATCTGAATTGTCATTACAACAATTAATTTTCAAAGTGTGATAATGAGAGCAGAGAACATACATAAGCTATTTCCATCATTTCGTGCAAATTTTCTGAACGGGCATAGAGTTACCAGATAAAATTAGGGAAAAGTTGAACAATCTTCGGTTTTTATGAAAACAGATTATATAAGAAAAAATTGAGTGCACATGTAATATATATTTGAAAAGGAAAAAGAACTTACTGAAGGAAATCAGAGTTGTGTGGATCGCAAGTTTGTATTATTACTCAAAAACCGTTGGTCATAACAAAAACGTAGGTCGATTCTAAGTATAAAAAACTGTAAAAAGTAGAATGTCAAAACCTTTTCAATATAACTTCAAAAATAACAAAGATATTGGCATATACCGAAATACCAAAAGACTGAAATAACTCAAGAACCAGAAGAAGATAGCTACGATCAGTTTTCACCATTGAATTTTCTCCGAAAATCGAGGACGGAGATGAGGGGGAGTCATTTCTGCCTATTTGCACTAATTTACATAGCTACCAAACTGAAACATCGAAAATAGGACACCCTGTACGTAATTTTTTCTCTAATTCAAGCATAATATCCAATTAAGTTTAATTAATTATTACATACATGTTCAAGTTCGCGATAATGCTTTAATAATTTACCAATTGTTCCTGGGTTTGGTGAAGCAGATAAATTTGGAGAATTTCAGGAAATAAACAAGCAACTTCTATTTGTGTCGGTATTACTTTCCTAACCAATTATCAATAGGATTGTTATTTCAAGAATTTTTGTTGAAAGAACCATTTTTCTGATATGGTCTTCACAAAATTCTAACGACTGTTACAGTGACACTGGCAACTGCTGCCTTGTAGTGAAACGACAATGGTTTGAATAAAAGTAAACTAAACTGACATTTTTGTTAATAAATATTAGTAAAAAGATATGATACAGGATTGTGGGTGTTGATTTCTGTAGTTAAATAAATTTTGTTTCTTTAATGTTGATATTTGTAATGAAGCGGACACACTAAATATTTCCAGATCACGTGAAGATAGATATAGGATATTGAACATGAAATATGTCTTAAATTTTCTGAAGAATCCAAAAATTGAAATAACAAAGTTGGTATTGGCCACTGTTTCATAATCATGTAACCAATGTTTATCTATGTATTCGAACATATTTTCGAACATGCTCTTATTTATTTACAACTCAATTTGTAACATTTGGTTTATACACACAGTATATCATAAAACGTGTAGGTTGTAATACAAGCAATTACAGTATTCATTCATTCATAATGATTCAAAATACTGTTCTTTGATTATCTTATCTGTAGATTACTGGAAACAAAAATATTTACCAACTATTCATTATATAAACAATGTGATACGATATATCGTAGACCTACAAATGCATGGCTCTGTTATCAGCAAATCAAAATATTTGTTCGATACGTAAATGAAACGGAAAAAAACGTTTGTGCTTGACTGTTGCATATGCTGATTGTCCAGGTCAGTACTGTGAGAAGGTATTTTTCACTTTTGAAATGAACTGCAGATTCGAAGATTCTTTCTCTATAGAATGATTCAAAATAAGAAATGCAATAACAATGATACATCTGGAGTTAATATTTAAGAATCTCAAAATCGCCTTTTCATAATCGCAAAAACCAAGGTTTTGTTAAAACCATACCCAGAATTACGTCTAGACTAAAGATTGCGTTTCCTTGATTAGGACAGTAACCGGTGGTATGACTTAAGTAGGCCAATCAACAATACCGACAGGAAAGGTGTGGGTTATCGCACTGCGTCTGGCTATATTAGCCTGCGGTACTGAACTAAAGTCAGAGATGCTGGGCACCTATCTTCGAAGTTTCGATACAAGATTGCCTAAAAGCCTTTAGCTTTCCTCCAACTCGTGGTATTCTCGATTGGATGGAATAATAAGCTAGAAATGCATTTTCCAGTTTAGAAAGCAGTGTTGGTATTATGTTTTAAGCTTTCGTCGCATTTGTTCCAATCGTTGTCGAAAATTCAGAGCCTGAAAATAGCCAATAGTCGCAGTAAATATATATGGACTGTACGGAGGACTGACGTAGCTATAAAACCTTGTAATACTTTAAATACTGCTGGACGAAGTTCCATGAATGTGCTGGTGCATTATAGTGGAAAAGCCACCGATCACAGCTAACCCCAAGCTGTTGCCGTTTTCGTCTTATTGCGTCAAGCAATCTATTCAGAATTTCGATATTATATACCTTGTTGTTCGTCTGAGTATGACATTTTTGTGGCTGTCGATCAAATGGAAACATCACTAATTCGAAATTAAAACACGAATGGAGTTTTTAGTATGTATTCACTACCAACAAATAAATTTACAGAACACTGTTACCGCGGTTTCGAACTCTCATTCGTCATTGGACGTATGTAACTAAGTATAAAGTGCAGTGACATTAATAGATAGATCCTTATTGTTGGAAAATTTATAAAAAACGGATGGTAAGTATACAGTTCACAAACTATTGAAAGGGACTCATAATTTGGAAACATCAAAAAATTGAGATTTAAGTAAATAATCCTGGTCGTTCATTATCTGTAAGTTGTCATTAAAAAGTGATTTAAACAACTCAACTAATTCTAGGTGACTGAGATTTATACTTTTTGGGGCAATGTGTAGGATTTTCAAATTATCAATACCATAGGAAAATACTATTTTGGATGCAGTGATTAGCCAATGTTGAATCTTGTTTATTTTTGATGAATGATGTTCTTTACATCTAATTTTGACGAAACTATCAGTTTGACCAATGTAGAAATTATTGCAGATAATAAGATAACTTATGAATTCCTGATTTATTCAAATTCCTTATAGGATTTCTAGCGTCAAACGATAGGGTCCAAAATATGTTAAAATGTATGAATTTTTTGGATATGTTGCTCATTGTTGATCATTTTCCCAAATTTATGAACAATATTGTTCCGAAAATGAGGAAAATAATAAAAAATTATTTTTAGATTTTCTAATTTTCCATTAAAATAGCAAAACTAACTTCAACATCTTCAGAAAATGTACAACAGGGGTGCTCAAACGATCGATCGCGAAAGCTTTTGAGTAAATCTCGAGAAGAAAAAAATTAATAATAAGTAGGTAACTAAACTACAGAAATTTATTACGTAATAAAGTAACACTCCGCTAGCGGCGAAAGGCGGCTTAATCAAAGGAACGCGCGGTATTTGTCAAAGAAGACCGCGTTTTCTATTCTTGCAGCTTTCCTAGAAATTTCGGGCAGCGCGTTTGACGGGAATATTCGAGACTTTCGTTCACGCCGATATAAATGTTGTGCCTGCAGGAATTGGAGTCATTCTGAATGTAAGTTAAGGCCTCGTGTAACAGCTCAAAGCCCAGCTCTAACCGCAGCACATCGGAGATCCCGATTGAATTGTGACATGTCAAATGGTTAGAAGCTGACTGGGGGAGCATTTTGTTTACATATTGGTCGTGATTTTTCCTTTTTCATTGCGATCGACGTTCTCTAGTGTACAACCGTCGAATCGAGAGATATGCCCATGCAAGTTTTCATCTACCAATGGTTTTGGTGGAGGTTCAATAATAGTGTGGGGGACGCCCGCACTGATCTGGTCATTGTGAATAATAAAACCCTGAATGCTCAGAGGTATGTTACAGTCATTTTAAAAGAACATGTACCAGTTGTGGCAAACAACTGGTACATGTTGGTTAGGAAATACCACGAAATTACTTTAGTAGAGTGACCTATGCGAAGTCCAGACCTCAATCTTTTCGAACTTATCTGGAACATTCTCAATAGAAAATTAAGAAGCTAGCAAAAATAACAGTTACCTTCAAGGTTCGGAATAGTCTGATCGAAATTTGAATGGAGATGGAATGATATTAGTTCCGGGACTTTTGGACCCATGTGTTAGAGTAATGAATTATGGAAATTGCTGATTATGATAAAGAAATTTAGAGAATTCTATTGAGATGGTCAATAATATTTCCATTTATCTGTGGAGAATTAATATTCATATTTAAGATGACTGTACTTGGTAACAAAATTTCGAAGATTATTCGAATACAAATAAAAGCTATCAGAAAATATAAATAAAATCTGAAGGAAATCACACTAATAAAATTACGCAACCAATCTTTCACAGATTAATCGTTAAATTGATAGCACAGCAGTTGGCTGAACAATTCCATCAAAAACTATAAAATTATATAATTATACTACTAATTAATTAAATTAATTAAAGAAAAAATAATTTCAGAATAGAAAAAATTCAAATCTTCAGTCCCATTACATATTTTATCCATTATAGTCGCTAAGCGGAACCACATGCAGAATAGCATATACATAGATCAGCTTTTTCGTAGCTTTTTCGTAGTAATAATGGAATGAATAGTTTTATGTTCCTACATTATTTATGCTCTACATCATCAATTAGACCGTATCGCAAGCAAGTCGACTCGATTAATACAATTTAAAAGTCGTAAAATTAGGTTCTGTTTTAAAATCCATTAGGGTGCTGTTTCTCAGAATTTTAATGCAATAAAATTATATTTTTATAAATATCAACTATTCATATATAATTAATTGCATTATTTAAAATGATGAATGTCGATGTGAGAAATACTACAGAATAAAGTAGAAACTGGTTTATGCTAAGATGTTACTATTGATTCCAACAATCTCGAAAATTCGCGATTTTCTAAAATATGACTATATTTTGAGAACATTTTCCCAATTAATGCTGGAATATGAAAGCTACTTTTCAATCGGAACGGATATTCTATAAGATCACTTCACTATCCGTTTATCTATTTATTATAAAAGTTCTTGTCGAGAACTAAGAAACAGAAATTCGAAATAATGATAGTTATTGATGATATATATATACCGGGTGCTCATTTAATGCGCAATCGGACCATAACATTGATCCTATTGAATATATTGAAGAAGTATATGGAAAGAAAAAGCTATACACTTATTTGATTCATGTCAAATTATTTTTCATTTACAGGCTGTTCCATCACATATCAAAGTTATGTTGTTACGTGCAAAATTGAACTTTGAATGAAAATCCTATCTTGATACAGTGGTGAAACGGGCCATTTATTTGCAATAGATTAAGAAATTGTTATATTCGATTTGAAGTTTGAAAAACGGTGCAATGTTATTATATATTGCAAAAGCATTCATTATTTTATTTGAAAAACTATCATTGAAATTTCCTCGATAATGTGGAATTAGAATAGAAATAGAAATCTTTATTTATGCCTTTATACATGTGTATTTGCAGTCGTCATTAAATTAGTGGTGTATATAAAAATTAACTCATATTATTGAGATGAGTAGAAAACTCGAAACCTTACTTAAAACTTGCCTACAAACATCATCTTTACCAGACAAATATCTGATACTTTCAGGTAATTTATTATAAAACTTAAAAGAAATACAATCTGGGCCATTCTGTGACTTACTCAACCTGCAGTATGGAACACACATATCAGACATTCCATGATAAATACTGGGAAGGGTCAAAATCATCAGAGTCCTATAAGTATCCTTACAGCAATTTTACCTCACCCCACCCAGAATTGTCACAGCACGACGTTGGGGACCAAAAATTCTGTCAAATTCACCACAGTTACCCCATACCAGAATACCATACTTCATATGCGACTCACATAGAGAATGATAAGCCACTTTCAGGACATTTGGTGATACTGAGTGAGATAGATTTCTCAAAACAAAAATATTTTTACTCAATTTGGCAGCTAAGTGATCTATATCAACAGACCAAGTGAGTCGGGTATTCATGTAAACTCCAAGAAAACGGACGGACGATAACTCAACACGTCTCAAACTAAAGATAACCTTCTCTGTCTTTCCCTTATTCATGCATAATTCATTACCAAAAAACCATTTTGAAACTTTCAACTGTGCCTCCCCCGCAAGCTCTATCGTACGCCCCAGATCCCTACAACCGACCGATAAAGCAGAGTCATCAGCAAACAGGATGGTAAGGCAGCTAGTCAGGTAATCAGGAAAATCGGTAATGAATATTGAAAAAAGTAAAGGTCCCATAATAGAACCCTGAGGAACGCCAATTGTTACTTCCTTTGCATCCGACCAGCCACCATCTGTACACACCACCTGATGCCGATCAGTTAAAAAAGATTGGATTAGTTTCCTACTGCTTGCATTAAACCTGTACTTCTCCAGCTTGCCCAGGAGAACCGTATGAGAAACGCAGTCGAAGGCCTTGGTAAGGTCCAAAACCAATGAAAGCGAAAAAAGACCTGCCTCAAAACATTTCAGTGTGTTGTTCACAAATTCAACCACTGCATCATTAGTACTACGCTGTTTCCTGAATCCATATTGATTAGAGGAGAAAAGACAGTTTGCTTCAAAATATTTTAACACCTGATTGGACATAATTTTCTCTATCACTTCGAAAATATGGGCACAAGGAAAATGGGTCAATAATTTTGAACGCTATTTGCATCACCTCTTTTGAAAAGTGGAACGATTTTTTCGATTTTCAGACACTTAGGAAAAACTGCAGAAACAAGACATTTGTTGATTAATTTTGTAAGTGGATATATAATCGAATTAATATTATTTTTAAGAATCATAGAAGATAGGTTGGCCGGCTCGGTGGCGTATGGGATATGATACTCGTCTCCTACGCAGAGTTACCTGGGTTCAATCCCCACAAAGTCGGTGCGATTTTTCGGATTCTGGGAATCGCTTGAGTGTCCATCTTTCGGAGGAGATGTAAAGCTGTCGGTCCTGTCTAACAGAGATGTGTTGGACATTAAAGATACCTTCTCTCGACACGAGAGGGGTTCGGCAAAATTCCCGGGTTAGTGAGGTGACAGAATTCCCCGGCGTGTCATTAGCCGAAAGGCAGAAACAGAGCACGTTAAAGGAAAAACAAACAAACAAACAAACAAACATAGAAGATAGGCCATAAATATCTCTAGACTTACTATTTTTTAGCGACCTAACAACATCTCTCACTTCGGTAGAACTAACTTCACGAAAAGAAAAAGTCAGACCTTCAGGTATATTTTTACGAAACAGGTCGTCAGGGTTATGACCAACACCGTCAGATACTTTTTTAGTGATACTGTGAGGAACAGATGTGAAATATTCGTTAGTCATTTGGAGTTAATTGTGAATTAATCTTGTTTTTGGGAGAGTTCCCTTTTGTATTAATGACATTCCACATTGCTCCTTGACGGTTTGAAGATAACAATATCTTATCATTTGCTTCAATTTTAGCCTTATTTATTTGTAATTTGTACAATAATCTGAGTCTGTTACGTGCGAATTTAAGGTTATCAGTAGCGTATTTATTATATAGTTCTATAACAAGTCTGAGTTGGTCTCTCATGCTTCTCAAATCATCTGTAAACCAGTGTCCCCCCAGACCACTTTTCCTCACCACAAAATTTTGATGAAAGGTATTAAATGTATCATCAACAGTTATTAAATTATTATCAAGAAAGTCTCAACTCAGTTTTCCAAGTATAGAGTGAAAAGAATTTAAACCCTTCCCTGTCAAAGGTCAATTAAATGAGCGACTACATCTCCAGAGCACAGAGTGTAAGCGCTGTGGGCATGTATGGTTGAAATTATGTGCGACGTTCTGATTGGCTAGGATTATGTTACATACCATGTGCAGACTGAGAAAAGGGTTATTGGTCGGTTGAATTTTTTTACCCACCCATTTATTGGAATTTACGCCTGCTGGTTTCTAATGCTCGTTCTACGTAGTTAATATTGGAGAATGAGTCACAAATTTTTGTGTCGGAGAAACGTAAAATTAAGTACTCTTCGGAGGAATTTACCTAACTGCTACGCCATTTCGCCCTATTAACCTTCGAACATCTAAAGGTGAGTGCCAGTTGGAATGTGAATTAGCATTGAAAAAAAAATCATTTCTCCGTTTATATAGGTTCCTAGCTATATAGTAGAAATTCTAGTTTCTCATTGGAAATCTAAGAGTATATTGTACGTGTATGGTATATTTGAAGATTGTTTGTGGAGACTGTAGGATCGAACTCTTTTCGTTTACATGCTTACGAGTGCAAAAAGTACTACCATCTAATTACTATCGTGGGGCTGCAACCGTGCCAGAATCTTGCAGATCTCAATAGTATCGACGCACGTCGATAAAGGTCGTACTCTCTTCTAGCTCATTACCAAACTGTTTACACGTTCCTTAGAACACTGTCGGTCTGTTATTCAATTATAACTAGTTTGAACCTAAGTAAATATTCAGAATTTTGCATGTTAAGAAGTAATTTCAATATGGCTTCATTTTTTTTCCTGTATGACTACTATGAACTTGATGTAACTGTTAAATCAGTAGTATTCAAGTACATTTTAGTATGTATCATATCAAATTCAATTCTGAATTGGCCATTATCAGGAGATAATTGACTTTGATGGCTCAAAAAGTAATTCTGAGAGATTTACATTAATATTTTAAAGTGCAAGACTTGACATGCCTGATGACTGTTAGTGCGCAGAGTGTAAATAAGATACAAGTTGCGCCCAATTAATTTACTGATTTGAAGAATCCACGCCGCTCGCCGACATTGAGTAAGGGCCCGCTCTGTATACACGACGTCTCTCTAGATCAAAGTAACTTTTGATTTAATACTTTATCAATTCAGCAGCACGACAATTACAACAATATGTTTTAGAATAGCACGTCCTAAGTACCTCATCATTTTTGAACATGTTAACCCTATATAAAATGAGTTTTGTCAGATCAATATATGCCTTCACTGGATCTTTTCCAAATTTATATACATTTTGTGAAATTATGACTTATTTCGAATATCCTTGTATCTACTGGAATTGTCTCATAATCTCAATTTGAATACTAATTTATGCTCAGAAATATTTGTTATTGTTGATACATTATAAAAGGAGTTCTGTGATGGATGTCAAGTTTTGTTTAGATTCGAACCTCATTGTTTTTCTTTATTCGAATGTAATGGTATTTAGTGACTGAATGAATGAAGGATACCCATTGGAATGTAATAGGTATCCCTATACCTAATTTCGTTAGATTCAGAGTTGAAAATGATTTTGAGTTCTATTCTAGAATTACATAATCTTATCAAATATCGGGGGAAAGGGTGACTTACACACGCTACAGAAAACGTTCAAAATGGCAACCTCCTTCTTTCAAGTCGACGCCCAAAATTTTATACACGTTATTGAAATTGTCCGGAGTAATATCATAGAATGGATTTCGAATTATTCGCATCATATTATCCCATGTATTCATTTCATCCAAGTAAACTTTAGTTTTTAATGCTCTTCATAAATGATAGTCTATGAATGTTAAATCTGGAGACGTTGAGGACCATTGATCATTACTTCCCGATCTATCAATCAAATAATGTGCAAGTACTCCATCTGATTACATCCACATTTCTTTTTTTAAGGAATTCGGAAAATGAGCATTCAATACTGGAAAACCTTCCCTGAGAAATATTAAAAATTCTTCGCCATTCAATGGCTTATCGCAGAAACGAGGCCCTACTATATCATTATGATCAATGTTTCTCCAAACAAATTCAAAATTATTCACGTATGTGAGTACAATCACATATCAGTACCTACAATCATATAATACTTTAATTTACAATACTTATAATTAAATAAAATTGTGATCAATAAGATAATATGAAAATGAAACTCACCTGGTCTGACACTTAAATCAAAGATTTGTGTGTGTCTGATCAATCCAAAGAAACAAAAATGATTGCAGGTAACTAAAAATTTACTTGCAATAGGTCAATAGGTATGAATCGCAGTATTATTGAACCGATAGAAAGAGAATACTGATATAATCTCTAATTTTGATTTTTTTTCATACTTCTTCATAAAGACATGATTGAGAGAAAAAGATTTTCATTGATGTTGATGAATTGTTTTATATATATAATATATATATATATATATATATATATATATATATATATATATATATATATATATATATATATATATATATATATATATATATAATCTATTAAGCGTAAGAAATATATATATATATATATATATATATATATATATATATATATATATATATATATATATATATATATATATATATATATATATATATATATATATATATATATATATATATATATAAAAAATATATCTTTAAAATATGAATTTGATGATTCGAATTTATAGAAATCTTTCGGTTTTTGTTAGGATGTATTGTATTTTGCAGTACCCAGAAGGTCCATCTCTGTTATTAATGACAGTTTGGCATCGTCGCGGCAGGCTCAATATTAAATTGTCTATTACATTTTGGCCTAAGTCATTCCAAGCCCCCTGAAGTGCTAATCGAAGCTCCTGTTCATGATGGAAGACGTTTTGACGCAGGAGATTTCTTTTTAGGGTGTCCCACACATGCTGGATGGGATTCAGATCTGGGTAGCAGGATGGCCACGGTAGAAGATCGATATCGTTCTCTTCAAGAAGGTTCACGACAACTCTTGCACGATGAGGAAGGGCATTATCTTGTTGGAAGAGTGGATTTTGACCCATTGTTTGGAGATACGGTACCACTACAGGTAAAACTATCTCATTTGCGTGAGAATTTCCCGTGAGGTTGTTCTGTATGAAAACGAGGTCAGTTGTTCCATCAAGGCGTATACCTCCCCAAAACATCACTGATCCGCCTCCCTGTCTAACAACTTCTCGAGCATGCTGGAGACGGTTTTGCTTTCCAGGTTCCCTCCATATTCGAATTCTTCCCGAATCGGGATAATAACTAAATCTAGATTCATCACTGAAGAGAACTGTGGCCCACCTCTCTTGATCCCAGTTTACGTGTTCTTGGCATCAAGCTAAACGAGCAGCGCCATTTCCATGGGTCAGTTGTGGAACTCTTAAAGGCCGTCTGGCGTGCAGTCGATTTCTCACAGTTTGGTCGGAAATTTGTACATTATGAACTCGTGATAGCTCTTGAGCTAATTGAGATGCTGTGGTAGTACGATCTCTTCTGGCTTGTAAAACCAAAAATCGGTCTTGGGCTACTGTAGTAATCCTGAAACGACCTGTATGGCGTTCTTCTACGCTACCTGTTTCACTGAAACGCGACCATAAACGGTTTATGACACTTGGGCTACTTCCCAGAACCCTGGATTTTTCCCGTTGTGAGCTCCCAGCTTGGAGCATGCCAACGGCTCGTAACATCTCTTCTCTAGTCTTGACGAGCACGTCTATCAATCATGAAAGCCTTGAGATCCACATAACGGCCTCAATGGAATGTCTACTCGACATCCCACCTCTACACATAATGAAGAGGAAATTGGTTCTATGTCCCATACCTCACTCATCCAACAGGGCCCCACTTGGTTTACAGATGGGTCCAAAACCGTAATGGTTACAGGCATCGACATCCACTGCCCTCGAACAAACATTACGATTGCTCTAGGAGTCCGTCTCACTGTAACACACGCAGAAGTATACGCTATTCTCAGATGCGTGCAGGAAATCCTACACAGAAACTACGCTTACATCTACATATGCTCTGATTGCCAAAACACCCTTGGGTATCTGAAAGGATTACATCCAAATGTGCTGACGAATGCAAAGAAGCTTAATACCACAAACAGAGTTACTCTGCTCAGGTGCCTAGTCCATCAGAGTATCGAAGGGAATGAGAAAGAAGACATCCTTGCCGAAAAGGCAACAGCTGTTAGGCCGATGAAGTCAGAACCTACTCTGACTATACCATGGACACACATGTTCTCCTTATTTCAAAATTGGAACACGACAAAGGTTCTGAACTATTGGGCATTCCTGGACTGGAACAGTCCAAAATGCTCATAAAAGGGTCCCAATCAAAGAGGGTACGTGAACTATTGACAGTTGAAAAAAGTCAATTAAGATAGTAGTTGAACTATTAAGGGGGGACCAGCTCGATAAACATCTGCATGTCATGAGACTGTCGGAAACCACACAGAACTGTGGTTGCCTATATAATGATGAAATGACGGAACACATACTCTTCGAATGTCCTGATCATAAATCGACAAGATTGGACACATTAGACAACAATTTCGTAAACTTCATCAAGAAGTTTCTGCAAGACTGCTAACAACTGAATTCGGCAAGCACAATCGGTACAAGAGCCTGAGTGATGTCCATAAAGGCGCCGTGCGTGAAGGCGAAGAACGTTGAATACAACGCGGCTGGCTAACATAGACCGAAGTTCAAGCTTACAGACAGTAGTTTCGGGTCGAAGCATAACATCAGAAAATACATGCACATAGTGAAGCCATCTGTTTGAAAACAGCGAGAAATTATTCATGGACCTAATACTCTCTTCTGCCGACTGGAAGGAGTCACCATCTCAGAAATTGTTTACAAAACGCAATTTTGTGCCACAAGTTGGGATCGACAAGAATAGTGAATTGACGGCAATCCTTGCTGGAGCGCAGTGACAGTTACTTCATTACGAAAAAAACACTACTAATCAAAGAAAGGAATGTTACCTGTCATATAATGCTCTCCTTCCAGTCACATAATTATAAGCCTCTCCAAAAGTACTTCCCGTCTGTCACCCTGTACTAAATTTCAAGTTTTTACATTACATAACTTTCAAATAAAATATTTCGCGACAGACGTGTAGACAAGGAGAAACTTGTACGAGATCCTTTTTTCCTTTTAACATAAGAAAACCTAAAATGTTTTTCATGTCAAGGTTAGCTACTTATCACAGAACCCTCGTGTTATATGATATTACGTCCGTGCATACGTGCAGCTGAAGTATTTCCACCGGAATTTGCTCAGCTGCAAGGGATTCTTTTCCATTTATTATTGTAAATAAACGATAATTAAGATTTAAAACTAAGTATTAATTTAATTCCCAACCAAATAGATGCTAAACTTGACTACCTTTATACTTGTTCAGCCTTCACAGAGTTAAAAATCAGTCCGGTTGAAGAACACACTAAAAAGACTTCGTATTTCATGTATATAGCCAGAAGAATGAAACGATGATACCAAAGTCCGACTTCTTTCTATCTATTATGTTTCCCGCGACTTATTACAAACATTCCGAGGCACGTGACATGGTGCACGATTGCATTCGTACGTATATCTCCAATATTGCCTTATTACAAAGGAAGGGCGTTCAGCTGCGTAGCAGATGTATTTCTTCGGGACGATATAGGTTTCTCCACCACAGTAGAGAGCAAATAAATTGGAACGAAAAAGGTCCTATAATAATATTGGTCAGTTATTTAGGGATCCATAACAACAAAATATGTATTCTACGCATCAGAAAACACCAATAATTTTTTCCGCGTAATATTTAAATTGCGTTAAAGTAATTGCATGTAACTACAAATTTACAGTTTTCAGTTTCTTCCTGTATCTGTGCTATAAGAGAACAGGAAGTACGTTATAATTTACATTACAATTCTTGATCTCCTTGCAAGTGTCAAAATATGCCTCAAATAACATAAACGACCTTATCTTCAACATTTGAATTTGGGAGGCTTTTACTTGATAAAATTCCATTATCAATAATAAATAAAAAAAAAATTATTATTAAACAAATAGCCAAAAATAATGGTTACAATCCTAAACTAATAAATAATATTTTAAATAAAAAACAAAGTAGAATCGCATTGAATGAAGTTTACCCTGTCGATAAATCGAAACAAAAATTCAACACCTTAACCTACGTTGGCATTACAAGTGAGAAACTGAAATCATTCTTGAGTAGCAATAATTTCAACATAGCTTTCCAAACTGATAATAATTTAGGCAAATATATAAAAAATAATAAAACCAAACCAGGTAAAAACAATAAATCAGGTGTTTATAGATTGAATTGCAATGACTGTGATAATTTCTACATTGGTAGAACTCATAGAAATTTTAATATTAGAATATCGGAACATAAACGCAGTTTTTCAAATAAAAATTCAGATTCAAATTACACGAATCATCTCTAAGAAAATAATCACTCTTTCGACCCACCGTTTGAAATTTTGCATACAGATAATAAATATTGGAAGATAGATCTTTGGGAAACTTTAGAAATCAATAAATAGAAACACTCAGGTAGACTCATCAATGAACAAGTCGATTTAAGCCCTTCACCTCTATTGAATCTCTTCGGGGAGCAATCTATTCCTTAATTTTATTGGATATACCTGTCATAAATAACCACTTAAGAAGAAGCAACCCAATAAGCTTTTAATTACTCAAGAACATTTATATTTATATTTTCTGTACATTCATTCGTCTGAAGAAGCTACGGTGTAGTGAAACGCGTTACTAATCGCAATTATTAAGTAAAATTCCTTAAAACACAGTACTTGTTTTTTATTATTGACCGTATCTTCCGTTGCGTGGACTTGAAATTTTTTTACAGCTCTAACAGATTGCCGACATAAACTTTTTTGAAACAATTTCATGCAAACCTGAAATTGTTTTTTGAGGAAAAATCTTGACAGAGATCGAAGTGATACAATAAGGTTTCCTTTCATCATTTGAGAGTACGAATCACTGATACGATGACAAATTTCGATACGTAAACAATTGAAAGAAATGTAACAGCAAGTCAGAATTTATGAAAACACCTATTCTACAACTTTGACAATAAATTTTCTCTGATAAGTTAGCTATCAACATTTATAGTTATATGAATATTAATGGCTTGACAATCGCACGGAAACAATAGGAAATTAAAGTTTTATCCTATAAGTAGTATATGTACTGAAAATTAGGATGTCCTAAAACTATCCAAATGATAGTAAATAAATAAGTAAATCAATCTGCAACCCAATAATATGAATCGAAAATATAGAACCAAGTCGCAAACTGAGACAGCGTTTCGAGGCAAAAGTAATGTATTGGCTCTATATTTCGAATATCATCACGCACAGCCTTACCCTGCATCATCAAGCATTGTCCATTCCATTTCAATCCATCCATATTTAGTTTAAAATAATAATACTAGAGCAGAGCATTATTTGGACGTACACATTAATGTTTTAATAAATAGTATTTCGAAGCAAAAAGAAATGGTTTGTATTATATCACTACGTAATATTGTTTGTGGTTGCACCGCCAGGAAGATTTAAAATTTTTTTTTCTTTCATAATGGATGGTTTATATTTTGAGAATATTCACGGCTTGAAATATTTCCAAATTCGAATTTTTAAGGATGTAATAGATAGCATTTTGTATAATAACTATAAGGTATACACAATATTGGAACTGGTTTATAATTATTTCACGTTTTTCTTGAAAAACTAATTGTATCGTATTTTGTTTGTTTTTCCTTTAACGTGCTCTATTTCCGCCTTTCGGCCAATGTCACGACGGGGAATTCTGTCACCCACTAACCCGGGAATTTTGCCGAAACCCTCTCGTGTCGAGGGAAGGGATCTTTAATGCCCAACACATCTCTGTTAGACAGGACCGACGGCTTTACATCTCCTCCGAAAGATACTCAAGCGATTCCCAGAATCCGAAAAATCGCACCGACTTTGTGGGGATTGAAACCAGGTAACTCTGCGCAGGAGACAAGTATCATATCCCCTACGCCACCGAAACGTATTTAATTTCATACGATCTCTGTCCGATGAAGTTTGTGTTTATGAATCATCAAAAATATGAAGATTAAAAAAATAGTGCGAATTCGTGATTCAACTACAAATTTAAAATCTTCGCATTTACTTCTGTATCTGTGCTAGAAAGGACATAGCTCTTCCAAATTTCATATTTGATTCTGATTCCCTTGCAGCAGAACGCGACGTAAACGTTTTTTTTCCAGTTGCGTTGTCTGAAAATTTTGATTCCTTAATAGCTCAAAGGGATTACGAACGTGAGAGTTTGGTATCTATCTTAACTCGATACCTTCACGCTTTCCTGAAAAAACGCGAAATAATTTCATTATCAAAATAAGATTTTTCCGTGATGTAACTACAAATTTACAGTTTTCGTTTTCTTCCTGTAACTTCGCTATAAGACTGCTTCACGCCGAATTTGAATTTTCTAGCTACATAAACCTACAGTTCTTTCGATTGCGTTAACCAAGAGATTTCCGATCTGAATAATCTGTATCAATTTCATAAATAATTAAGATTGTTTTTTGTGGATATGTCTTGATAGATAGACCGAAACTGAAGAGGGTTCCAGTAACCTCTTTGGAGTACGAAACTCTTACCAAATAGGCAAATTTCGGTATGTAAACAGTTGGAAATATCATGTAAAACCAAGTCAGTTTCAATGGAAGCACCTGTTCAACAACTTCGACATAACTTTTCATCTTATAAGTTAGCTATTAACGTTTATAATTCAATAAATTTAATGACTTGACAATCTTACGGCAACGATACAAAGTCTAGTTTTTACTATAAAAGTTCAGTTTTAGAGCACCAAAAGGAACAGCAATCGAAATCGCGAACTGATAGGCAGCGTAACAAGGCAAAAGTAATAACTTGTTTCGATTTTTCGAATCAAGCATTGGTCCTTCCATTTCACTCCAACTATATGCAGTGACAAGCAAGAATACGAGAGCAAGAATATGAGAGCGGTACGTTATAAGAACTTAATCATTCCCAATTCAATGAGTAGTATTTACTTATATCAATTAAAACGTGACAGGGAGTCTACCAGAAGCTCAAGAAGCGTTCAGACTGTTACGTACCTATCTAGTATTAACAAGGACATAATTCCTTTGGAAAGATTAAATTAGGAGAACTCAGGTAAATTCATTGTTATGAATTTTCTTCAAACAATGCTGAAGGGAAAAATCATATGCACCCTCATCAAAGATGTCCCTCCCAACGACTCATAGCTCCTTCAGTTTTATTGTTAGTTTTGTTTCAAGATTGAAAATGGTTTATGAATCTATTAGTAGTGAATGTTAAATAATGGATAATTCTTATTATCAAGGCAACAGAGTAGTGTAACCCTTTAATAATAATAAGAAATATCTTACATTTAATGTGTGAGGAGACGTAAAGTTGCTAATCGTAAGAAATACAGGTCTTAACATTAAAAAAATAGGATTCAAATTTCGGGATGTTTCAAATTTTCTTTCTTTATAGGCTAAACACTAACTAATTTCAAATAAAGTTTGAAATTTGTGTATGCGCTAGAAATACCTTCGAATTTTTAAGATAGGTGAGTGTGTCGGTGATACAATCAAAGAACTTTGATTGGCGTAAACTATAATCTTCCCTAAGAAATACTCATTGTGGAAATTTATAACGATTTTAAAATTGATTCTTTTCAATAGAGCTGATGGGACATCGAAACGAATCAAGGAATATTTGAAATTTGTGAATTTTTCTTTAATACTGATTGTACGCTCTACCACCCGGATCATATGAACGAGTAATTGAAACGGTATTATATCTGAATCTTGAATTTCGAGAAGAGCTGATGGAAAGATTAAGTGCAGACATAACATAGATTGTCTGGTAAAATAATTTTTGTTAAATGAAATGTTTAACAGAAATTATAATTGTTTTTTGCCCCAAAAAAGAGGATGAGGATGGTTATAATTTTTTTGATCGTCGTTCTATAGAGGAGAATCTTGCAATACAAGTTCATTTTGAGGTTCGGTACTTTGATACTGACGGTTTATTTGACAGAAAAGAATATTTTATATTACTCATGAAAGATTGCGATTTCAGCACGCCTATACATTTTACAACTAATGTTCTGGAATATTGCAGCAAGGCTTTTCCAATTTGCTGGTTTCGTCTGAGGAATATTATCCGATGATTCCCAAGACCTTCTGATGTCACGCCATAGACTAATATCTTCCAGTTAATTTGACAGATATCCGCCTTGAACCTGTTGAATTGGGCAGAGGGAAAAGCACATCCGAATCATTTTTTTCTTGAGTCCACTGAACTCTTATAACTTGTGGATGAAGCTAGATGTCTTAATTTTAAGGAACTGGGCAAACATATCAAAACTAGTGGCAACATAATATAATATCTAATGCTGATTCGAAAAATATAAATGTTGGAAGGCAATAATCAGATAACACTCAATGACAAAATTGGTTAATAGGTGCTTCCACGAACTCCAACAATAACTCACTTGGTTTGAGATGGTATTCCACAGTTTATAATGTTCTTTTCGCAGGGTGCATCTCGAGACGTTTTGTGTAGTTTGTTTTTGATGGAATATTTTTTTCAACTCAGATCTCCTGAAGAAAAAATACCGAATAAAAATAAAATATCTTTATTTCTATTATAAATATTATGAGTTGGCAATCCCACAACAAGAAATATACAATGTGTTCCAACGAAAATGTGCCACTCCCTCGATCTCAAGATGGACGTCAATTTGTGATTCGAGGGGGACCAATTTCTGACTTGGCCCTGAGCATGTTAAATCAACCCCCTGTCCCCAGCAGCATCTACAATGATACAAATTTCGAATTCTATTCTAACATTTTGGAGAACTTCTGGTATCAAAAGTCTGAAATCGTTGATGATACTTCTCCCCAGCTTTTCCTAGTTTTCAGGTTGTGTAGCATAAACTCTATATAAGATGACCCCAAGAAATCTAAAGGACTCAAATCAGGTGACATGGCTGTTCACTAACTATTCCTCTTCTGCAAATCCACCGACCTGGGAAATTTGTATCCAAATATTGTCGCACACAAACATCGAAATTTGCAGAAGCACCATCTTGCTGGAAACGCATCTCATTGTCTGAAAGAGTTTTGTCATTTTCATCATACTATTTTTGAATAGAGATTTAAACAGATGTCACTCGACACTTTCCCTATAATGAATCTTGACTTGAGTGCTGCCGGGGGCAGTGGTTTATTTCACATGCTCCGAACCAACTCAGAAATTCGTCCCCCTACAATAAAAAATTGAAGCTCTTTCTGCTACAATCGGTCCATTTTGAGATAGAGAGAGTGGCAAATTTTCGTTGGAACACACTGTATGAGAATTTCGGTTGCTAAGTTAATCTTAACATTGTAATTAAGAATAAAGTAACTTAGATAGTACAACAAGTTGCTTTGCGACTTCCTACTCATTATATTAATTATAGAAATAAATATCATGCATTTTGGTACAGTCAATGTAAATGCTGATAGGCAACATAATCAGTTTTTGACCAAGGTACTGCATAGAGATGTTTAATGTTTTGTTGAAATTTCATGTTTTTTGTAGATTTCATTCCAAAGTTTTATATACAGAGTAGATAAGTACGATCAATAACAATTGAGATTGGTAATGGGTGAAAATGCATTTTGAATATCGATATACAAGGGTGAACAAAAAATGCTTCATTTCACAAATTTGGAATAGCCATGTAGAATTCATGATTTTTGTCAAGAAAATACATTCCATTACAAAGCTACATTCATACTCAATGGTCTTTGATTCGTGGCGGTATTGCTATATTTGTGGAAATATACCAGATTAAGATATAATTCAAACGCAGCGAGATATCGTTCTTTTTCAAATGAAGATGCTATAAAAAATGCGACGCGATGTCACAACAACTTTTATGTTATTTAGAAAAACACTGGTATATTTGAACCAATTAGTAAATGTTAAAATCAATTGTTGAAGATTTTCTACCATTTTTTTAGAAAATAATGCTGCTCGAGCAGTACAATTAATGATTGATGGAAGATCACAAACTCATACAACTAGACAAATAGGTGCTTCAAGAATCAGCGTATAAATGCCTTGAGAGCTTTTCCAAGAGACTGATGAACTTACTTGCGGTTATCGATTTTTTAGAACCTGGTATTTTGAGAGACAGATCTAGTACCGCTGTACAGGAAAGAAACAGGTTGGTGAAAGTGAGGCAAATATCAGTAAGTAAGCTTCTGAGAGAAATTGGCCTTCGTGCCTGAAGACCTGCGGGTCCAGAATTCAATAGAATAACCACACGTTGCGTCTGCAGTTCGCCAGGAAATACCAGCGTTGAAGTAATGAAGAATAGGAAAACGTTCAAGACAATTTTGCCATAACAATCGATTATGGAGGCAGAATTAATTACAGCTCATAAGGGATCCATGATAACTGAGATATACATACGGAAATTTTTAGGTTCTCAGGTCTCATAATATGGACGAAAACTTATGCTGATGCATGATAATGCTTTGATGGCCTTATCGAAGATATGCCAAGGCATATATCCGCTGCTGAGCGGGTGTTTATTTAAAAAAATTTTGTCCGTGTTCTTTCACTCGATTACCACTTAATTTTTTCCGTAAATGAAATTTTTGCTATACCTACTGACGATGCTAATGAAAAAACTGCTTCTCTTGCAAATTTTTTACATTATTGAGAATGAATGTAGCTTTTTAATTCATGACAAAATTCAGCTCAGAAATTCTATAGGGCAAATCAAGATTTGTGGAAAGAAAACCATTTTTGGTTAGATGTATACCGCTATTTAAAATACATTTTCTCACAAAGCTGATGTCAATTGGTATTCGGTGTTAAATAGTCTGTCTCATATCCAAAATCCAAGGATATCTAACCATAAATGAAGGAACTAGGGAGTTTAAAACTAGAGAATAATTTCTGCTTTACCAAATATTCTGCCGGTGAGTGTATATCACAAGTAATGAATAGATTGATATAAAATACATAATGGATTGATAGTTTTTTTTGCAACCTTATAATTTGAAATTTTTATCTACTTATTCAATTGTGAAAACAGTTTTTCTCGAAAACACGCATGGCGTTTAGATAGTTTTTCGTCCATACCACCGTATCTATGGCTTTCTGTAATGAGTTTTGGTAAATTATGGTTTGGTTCGATACCTTTTGACCGGACTGTGAGAGAGTTTGTGATGTTATCATGTTGGTTGTCTTTTTCTAAAAGCTGCATTGGGGTATTGTCACATATCCCAGAATAGAGTGCATTGCACGTATTCCATTATATTGTTTTTCTCACGATATTGTCGAAGTGCACTAAAATTCATGGTAAATAAATATAAGAAATCTAAACATCAAACCTAGTGACAGCGATAACAGTCATCGTTGAAACGGAAATAATGCAAACAATTCATGGAATTCAATGAAACGGAGATTATTTTTTGTCAAAGCGTAGAAAGCACATTTCCTCTAATTAATGTTCATTTGGGGAGTGACGCACACTACAAACAATATTCCGCTTGAATGATTACAAAAATAATTGCCGTGTAATAAGTGGAACAACATAAAGCACTATATCGTATACGGCACTCCGACTAGGGGCTAGAATACTATATTTTACTAATGCCACCAACTGAGGTGTACTACCTTGCCGGTTACACAAGCAAGATGATGAGTGCATTGCCCTTAGGCTCTGAAGAACCGTTCGACAGATGTCTTTTTCACTGTTTTCAAGGTGAAATAGACCTTCGTCATCTTCAGTCATAACACAATAAAACATAAGAAGGGTGATTCGAATAGAAAAATGATATTCCAGGCAATTTCGATAAAATCTAAGCTTTAATCCAGCTGACTGTTGTATTATTATTATTTTAGCCAATTAAAAAGGATTATGAACCGAACATATTATATTTGCTCTGTTGAGTTTAACTGTCGTTAAGTGTAAAATGCTCTACTTATCGAAAGGATAACTGAGAGAATGATTAATTGAATGTTTTTCATGCTCCCCTTTCAAAGATTCTAGAAGTTAAATGACATATAGTCATAAGTGAGTTCTTGGGTGTAAACCCAATAATAATTCGTTCTACTTGAACCTTCTGGAAAATTCATATAAAGTATTCATTGACGAGAATTTGGCATTTGTCAAGGCTCAATTTAATTCATCAACTAACATAACAGACTTTCAAATGTGAACCTTAGGTAACTATGATTTCAATCAATAGTTTTCTTTAACAAAAAAATATCGCATATGTACAGAATTTTTTCTTTCAGGACATGTTTCCATGAAAAACCGAAAATTGTACAACTTCTCCAATTTTCATCTAGTAACTCTAGGTACATTACGCGGATTGAAATAGCTCAAGTATGTTCTGCGCCTTTCTTATGACAGTTCGAAAATTAACTCTGCAATGACAATTCAGATAAATTAATGAATGTTTTTTCAACAAATTACAATTATTGTGTGAATATAGTATCGTATATAATAACGAAGCGATCATTCCGTATGAAAATTTTAATATGATTGAATATTCAAATAATTGTGATGCTGATGCTACCAAAGCTGCATCATCATCATTTTCCTGAGAGGTGATAACCTCATATAAGTACATTGATAAATAGAGGTAAAAGCTCATGAACCATAGCACGTTTCAAGAAAAAAAGAATATGAAGTAGTTGATTGGGAAGGTACGATACTTGATGTAACACCTAGTGTAACTGTCATCATCGATTTCGAGTAGGCAAATTGAAATGGAAACAGGGGTATCTAATAATTGAGCTCAGTATTCTTAAGAAAAATAGATATATAGAATGAGAATGTCCTAGTTTTTGCAATATAAGGAAATTCCTTACGTGGACTTGATTTTCGCAACTGGTTTCAGAATTATGAAGAAAATCCGCAGGTTTTCCGAAGAATAATTTGGACTGATTAAGTTCACATTAGTAGTGATGGAATATTCATCGTCGAACCTATAACTCACATCGCCTGTTCATATTCAAAATCAAGGCAGACATGGGATCAATGTATGGTGTGCATTGAAAGATGATCGCGTATTAGCGTATGTGACTTTTGATGAAAACCTTCGTGCTGAATTATATAATGATATTGTATATAGCAACATAATCGAAGGATCTCTGATGAACTAACTCTTGCTGACAGAAGAAATATCTATTTTCCTCATAAAACTATGTCCGTTGCTGATTTACGCTAGTTGAATTTTGGCAATAATTGGATTGAAACTAGATGGTCGGCCAATTCCCAAGATGTCACCGCTGGAATATTATCCTTTGGCAATATATGCATGATCTGTTATATAGAAAAGCAGGTCGAAATATTGAAGAGTTGAAGCAAAGTTTCATACATTGTCTTGCTTCGGTTACAATTATTCCAATGCGTGTCGGAGTATCCTCAGGCGTTCTGAATTATGCATACAGAATAATATAATAATAGCAATACATTTGATTATTTCCATTGAATTTCATTTCATCTAATAGAATATCTCACAAAAGTTTTAACTTGATGAAAAATATTAAATAATTCATCTGAATTATTATTGCAAGAAGTAATTTTCGAACTGTCATTCATAGATAAAATTAGGGAAAAGTTGTACAATTTTCGGTTTTTCATGAAAAGCGTCCTGGATAATATAATTTTGGAAATAAATAGCTGTACCTTTCAAACAAATTTAGATATGGGAAGGTTTAGAAGAAAGATTCATTAGTTGTTGCCATTCTGCGACAGTATGCATTCAAGGGTTACGGAGCTTTTTCAATAACACCGATTTGAACTCGTAAACTAATATTGCAGTATAGAACGTGAGATATTAAGAGGAACACTCATTAAATTTTTATGAGTTTGAGTCCTAAAAATATAAAACTACTTATATATTTCGTTTTATGACTTAGTAGTAATAGTAAGTTAAATTATTCAAAGGCTTATCTAAACGTTAATGTATAATTTCATTACTTTTATGGAAATCATAATTCCATACAATTTAAAATTTTCGAATTATGACTAAATTGCCCTTCAACTTCGACAAGAATTACAAAAGAATTCAATACTCAAAGAGAAACTATGTATTATTACGATATTTTTTTCATCAACGCGCTCATGAAACAGCGATAATCCCTCATAGAAGGGCCACAAAATAAGCCCTCTCTTCCGAGGGGTGTCTAGGGCGACCAGATCTCGTAACTCAGCTGCCTGCCATTTACGTGAGACAAATAAAAAAAACCCATAAATCTATTCGGGGCATATAAATCAAGGTGTCACTCTTACTAGTCCCGTATGCAAGGGGGACATGCAGAACGTGCCCTAGAGGAGATGAGTGTTAGGGGTTCATTCAACTCTGAGGAAATAGGAAAACAAGAATGACTTCCTGGATGGTGAGGATGAGAAGTCGGTGGATTTACTTGATAAAACATAGACGCACAACTAAAATTTCGATAATGATGAATACATAATAATTAGATAAAGATATGTATTGAAAATCTGGTAATCGGTAAACTATAAAAAAAAAACATTTCAAAAGGCATCTAACGAAATTTCATGACCAAGAAATATAAAGTTGACATGTTCATTTCCATCATTACACAAAATTAAATCAGGCTATATACATTGAGACGAGAATTTTATGAAGGGAACTCTAACTTCGACCAGAATAATTCGAAATCATACGAAACAACGGTTTGTCTACATAATGATTTTCAATGATTTCATGTAAATTTTATTGATTATTAATTACTGAATTTGTAATATTTCAGCCAAAACTGGTTTCAATAAAATTAAATTTATATTCCTCATTATACTGGGTGATTCACCAGTGGCGCGGTGCTCTGTAGCTCGTTCACTCTTGAAGATTTAATTTTTGTTCGAACGGTATTGTATTTAGAAAGTAAGAATCTACTTCAGAAATTTATTTTGCAGTAAACAGGGTGTCCCAATTTTCTATAAAAAAATCTTGGATGGTTTTTTCAGATTGGAAGACCATTTTTTTGTTCAAGATCCAAGAGCGTCCTAAACTCTGCTATAATGTCTTTAAGTAATAAGTTTTTTTGGTGAGTAGTTTCGTCACAATATTTTTTTCCGTTAAAATTCATGAAAATAGGCTCGCACATCAGTGCATGCTCCTTCGGCCAAAGAGGATAAATACTATTTTCCTTTCGTTTTCTTATTGCCCAAGAATACATTTATTGATGAATTGAAATACATTATCCTCATTTTATACAGAAGTAACTCAAAAAAATTATTGAATATTGTAATTTAAAAAAATATCATATCTTGATTTTCTCAAATGAAAGATCGTGTATTTTTTATTCATGTCAAAGCATAGAACATCGTGCCATATTTTTGCAGAAGTAACCCCATCTTTATCTTCGACCATTTTCGAAACAAAAAATAAACTAAAATAATAAAATCAGAGGATGCGAAAGAAGAATTTATGAGTACATATCATTATACTTGATCAGAGAAATGGAGATATTTTAAGGTAGTCGTGTATGAAATACGTAATAGATTGGTTTTTGGTGAGATGATCTGCAAGGTGTTGAATTAATTCAATAAGTGTTTGAAATGTTGCCCGTTTCCTTGTAGACACAACTCAATCCTTCTGAGGAAAGACCGTTGAACTCTCGACAATATTTGCGGATTAATTGACTGAAAGGCGTCGACTATTCTCTATCTCATATCCAACTGTTTTGTAGAAGGAATCTGGTAAACGTTCCCCTTAATATAACCCCACAAAATCTAGAGTTGTAAGGTCCAGAGACCTAGCTGTTCATCTAACAGGACCACCACGTCCTATCCATTTGTTTGGAAATACATGATTCAAATGCACCCTAACCTGATGTGAGGATGTAGCACCATCCTGTTGAAACCACAAATCTTGTCTTATATGCTCTACTACATCAGCAAGTAACATTGGTAGATGATTTCGCAGAAAATCTAAATATATTTCACTATTAAAGTGCCCGTCGAAAAAAATATAGATATCCATCTACTATAGCGGCCCATGCATTCAAGGACCAACGATGCTGGTGATCTATTTGTCTTATGAGGTGTAGATTTTTCGTGGCGTAATAATGAAAGTTGTGCCTGTTAGCAAGCTCACTCTTGTGGAAAGTTGCCTCGTCCGAGTAAAGAACTCTGCTAAAAATATTTGGATTTTCCGCTACTTTGTCACTTGCCCAATTGCAAAAATTGATTCGATTTTCATAGTCCTGAATGTTCAGTTCCTAGTGCAGCTGTACATGATATGCATGAAATTTATTCACTTTCAAGATTCTCTGGATGGAAGTTGGACTTATATCTGTTAACTGAGAAATCTATCTTTGGCTTTTATATGGGTCCTCTGTCACTGTCAACAAAACAGATAACTGGTTGTCTTCAGCTGTAGCAGTTTCTGGTTTTTCATGTTTTTTGTAAGCGATATTACCCGTTTCGAAAAATCTAATTAGAAGTTTTTCAAATCATCTTGCATCAGGATGCCTATTATCAGGAAACCTTTGTGCAACAAAGAATTTCTATCACACTCACCCAGAATAAAAATCATATCTACCATTTCTTCTTTGGATAACTTCCTGGCAGTCAATTGAGAAAATTGGTACAAACCTCACTTTAACAATGTTAAATAACGAAACGCTGATAAGTTCACCATGTAAAATGCAGAATATGATATATCTGCACACCTGACAGAAGGCACAAATAAAAAAAAATTTCAACACACACCTCGATTTACTTTTTAATCATCTTGATTTTATCATTCGTTAAGAGAATTATCTTGTTTAGGTTTCATTTTTACTACTTGAATTATTACAGAAAAAAAATTCTGTGCAAATAATGATGCATGTTTATGAGTTTGACACGGTTTATAGAATTTTCATCAAAAATTTTTACAAATAATCGAATATTTCGAAGATGATCGAAGATGAAGATTAGGTTACTTCTGCGAAAATATAGCACAATATTTTATGCGTTGCCATGAATAATAAAATAGAGGGTGTTCCATTTGAAAAATCAAGATATATTTTTAAAATTACTATATTCAATAATTTTTAAGTCACTCCTGTATAAAATGAGGTTAGATCTATTTCAATTCATTAATAAATGTATTCTTGGGCAAAAAGAAAACGAAAGGAAAATAGTATTCATCCTGTCCGACCCAAGGAGCATGCGATGATGTGAGAGCCTATTTTCATGAATATTTACGGAAAAAAAAAATATTGTGATGAAACTACTCACCTAAAAAACTTTTTACTTAAAGACATTATAGCAGAGTTTAGGCCGCTCCTGAATCTTGAACAAAAAAGTGGTCTTCCAATCTGAAGAAACCACCCAAGATTTTTTTATAGAAAATTGGGACACCCTGTTTACGGCAAAATAAATTGCTGAAGTAGATTCTTACTTTCTAAATACAATACCGTTCGAACAAAAATGAAATCTCCAAGAGTGTATGAGATACAGAGCACCGCGCCACTGGTGAATCACCCAGTATAAATCAATGATTGGACTGGTTGATTCCTAATTCAACACAATACGGGTGTAAACACTAAAGGAAAACACATCCGGTTTTTTTGATAGTGTATATTACATAATTATCAAAAATCAAACTTTTAGAGTTGTTAAATTTTTGATATTTCTTGAAATATTTCATGACAAATATATTATGGTTATCACGCTAGCACAAACACCAATTGATGGTGATGTCAGGAATTCTAAATATTCTATCGTTTGACCAAAACAATACGATTTGCGTGAACGATTTGCTGTTATGATTTTGATAAACATAATAAATAGGTGATTATTTAGCCGCAAATACATTTTGTTGACAATAAACTACGGAATCATTAAAAATTCATTTCGTGTCACGAATATATTGCGAGAAATATTTTATTCTAGCTCATTTACTGAGTTAATTTAGTTACACAATTGTTATATAGGTTAACCAAAAAGAATCTGAAGAAAGTGAGGAACAACACAGTAAAAATGGTCTTTGTTCCTGAATTTCCATAGATTTTCTTCACGTTTCAAGAGCCTTAGATCAACGTATGAAGAAGAAAGTTTTCTATCACGCTGATATTCGAATTTAGTTGGAAAGCAATCTAGTTTCATCGTATAGACGATGAATCTATTAATCGATATTGCAAAAACTTTCCATGTCACTTGGCATCTGACATGGCAATATTACGGTGTTCTGATTGATATATTTTGATACAAAAGCACTGTACCATAGTTGTACAACTTGAAATTCAAGTTATTCAAGTTCTAGAAGACAATGTTTAGAATAAACATTTAATAAATAGCGTTTGCACAAATAGAACAATGCTCTTTACGAGGTCGTGACGTCGTAGCCATGATATTTCAAATTTCAACACGAAATTTATAAAATGGAATTTTGATTCATTCAATGAAGTTGGTTTTCCAATATTTATAGGAATACTGAATTAATGAAAAACCTTTTCAAAAACGAAAAATATCATGTGATAACTCATGAAAATATGAGAGGCGGATTGGATTCATTCATTTATAACGTCATTTGATTTTGTTTGAATTTGTCTGATAGTAATTTTCAACACACTCTCACAAAGACACTTGAACAAACATCGTTTGGAAGGATAATTCTGTTTTGTATATATCGTAGTTTCGCTAAATGATGATCAATTTCTACCAGAGTCCTACTCTGGTACTATGGTCCTACTACTTCCAATAATTTATTTTCAACGTACGTAAGGTATATTTCAATTTTTCTTTTTCCAATGATATGGGCGATAACTAATTAAGTTTCCCTCTATCCAACTCTCATATTTTTATTTATTTTATTATATCGAGCAATAATCAAACCAGTAGTTTTCGATGGAATAACATGTATAACTGTCTGTATTCTGTTATTCCTCAAATTACTTGCAAGAGTACCTACTTGAAATCTTTAACAGTAATTATGAATAGTACACACTTTACACCACAAAAAGTAAAATTATTTTCACTAAAGCAATGAATGTGTCCGGACGATATAGAAAAGATAGTGAACGTTTATGATGAGATAGTTTTCACATCTTCAATCCCAGATTGTTGCCGACAAGAGGTACAGTGGTCCTATATTTAATAGAATATCCCAGCATTGAGCGATTGGCAATTAATTTTTTGTTCATTATAGTATCTTGCGAAATTTAAACAAAATACATCATAACTATGCATAAAATTATGAAAAGCTCTAAGGGCTATCTGCAAAAAATATGAAATCTTAACGCTGATGCTTTATTTTCGACAATACTGTTGGTGATATAATGTGATTTCCTACGGATGCATGAATAAATAGTATCAACCAATGGTGAAAATCAAATATCAACCTTGCCCAGAATATTCATGCTTCAAATTTGATATTTAAAATATTCGTAAATACATAGCCACTTGCTATTTTATCAATTGTTATACATTTTATCAAAAACACTCGGGGTACATGCAAAACGTTCTCAGAGGTTAAATGCAGTTTTCAATTTACTAACCAACGTACCAAAAAAAAAACACCAAATAATCAACACACTCATAAAATTTCTCACGACAGATAGTACACTCGAAACTGATATTTAGGAACTGAGGAGAACAGCAAAGAAAGACGTTCGTAGGCGAACACGCAAAGCATTACTACCTCCGATCCTCATCATGAAATATGTGAATGTGAACAAAGAAGGACCCTTCGAGAAGAAAAGAGTGTTGCGTATAAAAATGCGCAATATTTCTCAGTTCGCAAGCTGCGGGGGTTACTGAAATAAATATATTTCATTCATCCTAAAGAATTTGTGTTATACAAACGAAACAAAAAAAGCGACACTTCTGGAATACTCAGAAGCTATGGTTAAAAAAAACAAAGTAAATATATCTAGTTGGGTAAAATTGAAACTTCATAGCAGCTGAGTTGATGGCCAAACAATAATTCTGTAGCAATGAGATGTGTATACTCCATTATAAATTATATGCCCAATGATTTGACTATATAATCAATCACAAGAAAAAGAATCCCCATGTTGCTGATAAATATTATAAGTTATTTGATGAATTTCAGTTAATCGTTTCAAATTATTTCATATTAAATAGTAACAAACTGGTAATATCCAAAAATAATACAAGTATATTCTTTAACTATGTTTACAAATTTTCCTTCCCAATTAAATTCATGTTTGATATACAAGGCGTTCGCGTTAAAGGGCCCATTAGAAATATCTATCAGTTTATCGATCGAATTTTGGGATTAGAATAAATGCATGCTGATCTACAATTTGCAACTGCTTTCATAGAGGTACCACTTTCGGTTATACCTGACATCGACCACTGCTTTGCTATTTAAAATAGCATGGTGTACTGATTTTTGTTTGTAGAGGCATCCTTTTTCAAGCATCTTTTGTTGTGATTTGTCTAAGATTAACCGACATTGAATGATGAATTTTTTTATCAAATTAATCAGAATAATAGTGTTATATTCTTTGCTCAAAAATATTGACTCAAATTTGAGTGAGTTAATAACTTTATTTTTAGTTTAACAAGAAAAATATTATTTTTGAAAGCAACGTACAGGATGGTCAAAAACCACTTGCCTTGTCAATAAAACTAAATTTTCAAAAAAAACGTTTCTTTCAAACTGAATGGTCAAAAAAACGTTTCTTTTTTCAAACACGAATTAATAAATTATTATTGATTGATCTTAGATTTCCCTCTACCAAAAATGGCCCGTTCCCATTGTATTTGCGATTTCATCAAAAAGCTGCATTTCCTTCGAAAACTAAAACGAATGGATTTAATGCCGATGCCAGTTTCCATATTCCACAATGTTCTATGTAAGGTTCTATAAATTTTGCCCTCAATTTGACGTTGCAAATTATTCAAAGATAGTAATAACACAAATTTTCTTGCTTGTAGCTTTTTTGATGAATAAAATAAAATAAATGCGGAACGTTATCGAAATGTACCCGAATTTACGACTAATTCGCAGAAAACAATTTAGAAAATCACAAATGATAAAAAGAAAATTGAAAAAAAATGAAAAACGTAAATATGAACTGTCTGTTTTCCATAAGTGACAAAATATGAATGCAATTTTCTAAATTGTTTCCTACAATTAGGTTGTAAATTTGAGTACATTTTGTTGAATATTCTGCAAGCTCAACTTGGTATTTGACATTGACCAAGAATGCTGAATAAACACATATCCTCGTTTTAGTATTTATTTGACGTTTTACTCAACGAAAAGCTATACACAACCAAATTAAAGCTATTGCTATTTTGAAATAATTTCGAAACGTCAAACTGAAATCCATATAAACTAATATAATAAAAGTGGAAATATAACCTGGCATCGGAATTAAATTCAATTGCTCTGCTTCCATGTTCCACAGCCTAATGATTTAATTTTCTCAACGAAACCTAGTTTTTTTAGAATCGCGAACAAAATGAGCACGAGCCATTTTAGGAATAGGCAAACCTAATACCAACCAATACTAATTCAAAATACGATTTTAATGAATAAAAAAATAAGTACTCGTATTTGCAAAAACGTTTTTGAAGTAGCAAGTGATTTTTAAGCACCATCTATATTAAATAGCATCGGAAACTACGTTGCCCTCAAAAATAACTCTTGTCTCGTTGAACTAGAAACAAAATTATAATTTTACTTAAATCTGACTCGATTTTTTTTGGTACAGAAGATGTCTAGATCATAACTCAATGTTGGTCAATTTAAGACTTCTAGACCAATCTTGACAAATGATGCTCTTCAATACCATGTCGTTTGAAATAGAAAAGTTGTAGTCGATGTCCGGTATAACCAGAAGTGGCACCACTCTGAAAACCATTGCAAATTGTAGATCAGTATCCATTTAATCCAATGGCAAATTCGAAATTGATCGATAAACTCGTTCCCAAGGTGCGAACCCCTTGTGTTGGCTACTATACCAATAACTTTGTGAATAAATCTTATTATTGCTTAAAAAAAATTATTTTAAGGAAAAAATAAAATAAAAAAAGTAATCATAACATGTAGGATTATGAAACAATTTCTTTTGAAGGGAAGATGGGTTCAGATAATTCGGCCCATTTCCTTACTGGTCTGGTCTTGTAATGTTTGTATATTAATCAAAACATTAATCATTATTGGTAATCACTGAAACTCATGAAGGATAATCACACACAGCCATACCACTCTCAGATTCAAACCAAAGGCCATCTACAGCATAGATTTTGAACCGACTGCGCTACAGAAAGGAAAAAAGAAGAAACAATGTAAAAGAAACAGGAAACTGCAAAAATTATAACTTTTGTATTGACTTTCGATCATAATTGACGATGGGAACGACATACTCGACATAATTATTATTTTGCGTTTTATGAGGCTCAAAATAGGTGAAAATTCAAAAACCTTAAATCAGCTTCTAAAGGTTTATGTTGGAATATTCAATCAGGCAAAATGGTTTAACGGATTTGGATGTAATTTGGCAGCCACATAGTTTATTACCTTAATCAACACATAGAATCAAAATATAGAATTTTTTTCCCGAGAAAATATTAGGTTCCAGTAGAATTACCAAAAAGAAATTGAAGGACATATCCACTTCAACTATGCTTTAGAGGAAACTTGGTTTGGATATACTTTGAACATCAGGGCAGATAAGCTACTTGTTTCTTAAATTACAGGCAGCAAAAAATGGGTTCAAATTTATTTGGTTTTTTTAGTGGGAGATATAAAAAAATGTCTATTTAATATCTTACTCACAAGTTATGAGATATGAGTGGCATTCTGAAATCTATCGTTAAGTTTGCTATGTACTATATATTGAAAATTTTGATTTCAGCACCCCTGAGGATCAAATTTTTGAAACCTCTCAAAAGTTTGTCGTAGAGTTTGGGGGGCACTATGTATTTCTAATCAAAGAAATTTAGTGTGCTCTCAATATCCATAAATAGAAAGTAAAATGTTCTATCACAAGTATTTTCAGTCTTCAAAAATGAGACATTTGTATATTCAATCTAGATAATATATTTTTATTATAGGAATTACCGTGCTAACCTTTTTATCTCGAAGTGTTGATTCATCTGACTATTCTACACTATTCTCTCATTTACATGAAATCTAGCGTTCGACTGGAAGCATTTGGCTGATTCTAATACACGATAGCTCATTCAATGGTCAGCTTATCATCTGCAAAAAAATACCCTGATAATGTATTCCACGAAACACTTGATAAGGCTCGTCCATGAAAAGTAAAAATTTAGAGCACTATGTCAAGGTTATATTCTTTTTTTTTGGAAAATTCAGTGAAAATTATTTTCTTCTGAAATATTTTCCTTCTGAATGAGAGCATTCATATGGAATTACCATGATTCTGAAATTCCAAGAGTAGTAGTGTTTGTCAGGATTGAGAGGAATTAATAGTCGATTTCGAAGAATCAGATATCATCAAAATATTTCGAATCGAAGGAATTTAGTTTGCTATTAATATCCACAGATAGTAACATTTTTAATCACAAGTATTTCAAGTCCCCAAAAATGTGGCATTTTGTATATTCAATCTAGATAGTTTTCTTTTATTATGATAATTTCCGTCCAAACTTTTTTATCCCGATGTGTTGGTTTATCTGACTATTCAACATCATTTCTTCATTTACATGAAACCTAGCGTTCGACTGGAAGTATTTGGCAGATACTGATACACGATAGGTCATTCATTGCTCAGGTTATTATCTGCAAAAAATACCATTATAATGTATTAAACAAAACAATTGATGAGGCTCGGCCATGGAAAGTAAAAATTTAGATTACTATGTCAAGGCTATATTCATTTTGTTTACACAAATCCCATCAAAAGCATAAAATGTGAAAATTGTTTCGGAACGCAGAATTTCCACCGCAAGTTGTGAGATCACATATGAAACCAAGTCAATTATTTAGGTTAGAATCTATGACAGGACATATTGAAAGAATGGTTATCTAATTAGTTAATTACTGATTAATATTTATTGTGAATATGAAATAACTTTATTTTTTGAGTAAATATAATGCCTTGGCAATCGAATGGCACTTATCTACTATATATATTGTTTCATTCCAATATGCAAGGTTCAGACTTAATAAGCAATCGATTACTACGAATGAAGAAGAACATATTGATGTATTAAGTCAAAAAATAAAATAAAAATATCTCTCGCGCTTTGATCTCTAGCGGTCATCTATCCAGATAGTGATCGCACTTATTCTTTCACTGACAGCGGGTCAATGTTTGTTACCAAGAGAAGGATTATTATACGAGTAGTAGAACTGTTGAAGTTTTAAAGAGATTTCCCTAGCGTAGTGTATTTTGAGGATGAATTCACGAACAAAACCACTTATATGATAACCATAGCAATTAATTAATAACTGTACGTATGCGACGGTAGAATACAGTACGGATATTCACGTTTGTATATAGAGATTAAATTTGAATGTACCAACCTTAGAAGACTGGGCTAAATTTACCTTCGATTATAGGCTAAACAGCAACTAAACTGAAATTTCGAATATTGTGTATCTTCTGTGTGACGGTGACAAAATTAAAATCTACTGACGATAGTTCCTTACTATAAAATGCAAATAGTGGATACTTTGAGTATATAAGAAAGTTGTAGTATGTGTTATTGGTCACTGAGAATTCAGGCCCCTAACTTCATCAAAAACCTAGTTTGAATGGGGGGTTGAAAATATACAGCTGCATTTTCTATTCGACTTGGTGATGACACCCCTAGATTTTCAATTAGGCTACGATGATTTTCACGGGGAACAAAATATAATTAAAGCCTCCATTTTATAGTAATATTGAAGGGAAAAATGAATAACTGAATAGTTGGCATTAATGCATGGAGAAATTTCCACGAAAATTTCCTGTTTTCATTCTCTAATAAGCAGACTTTTTAACCCTAGAATGTATCGTAATGTGGGAAGAGGTAGGCGGAAAAAGATAACCCAGAAGAAGACTACTCCGAAGCAACTGATTGAGATATCGACCAGTTATCCGATGATCTTTCAGTTGCTGATGGTGGTTCATCTGATAATAACATTCCGATAGCTCGATTACGGACAGCAAGAGAACGTGGTAGGAAGAAGACCGAAATCTAGCCTATTGAGAGGAAATAATGGTTATAGGTCTTCTGCATTGTCACAGAAACCGAAAAGAATTCGTAGTCGAAATCTCATTCATTTTATTTCTGGAAACAAAGGTGACGCAGAAACATGTTCATCGTTCTATGATCATTTTCTACTCTTCGTTTCCTATGATATTATAGATATAATTTTATGTGAAATTATAAAGCAATCCAGGAAAGGAAAAACTGATTGACTGGATCTTGATAATGTTGACAGTGAAAAAAGATAATCACCTCAATGCTAGGCAAATGTTTGATTCCACATATCTGAACCATTTTATAAAACTTGCATGAGCTGCGAATGATTCTTTTTCTGATACACTATCTCCCATTTGACAAAAGAGCAACAAGAACATTTTTATTAACAAATGTACAACATCGTATAATCCCCCCTCTTAGTTGACAGTAGATCAGCAACTTCTGCTTCTGCTCAAGAAAGGAAGTAGAAGACCGACCACCAAATCGGATTGTCTGAGTTATGAACGAAGAAGAGGAAATTTAACGAGGAATTTGGCCATACGTAAAACATGTGGTCAAATTTCGGCATCATATTCAGTATGTTTCTGATTTTGATGTCAATAGAAAGATTTTGGTGAACCTTGAATCGCTCGAAAACAGGTCATGGGCAATGTAGCACTCTACATATCAAGTGGAAACACGTAGAGTTCAAATTGCGAGGGAATTGAAAGTCACTTAGACTGTCCTAAATTTCGATATCCAGATGGACTCCAAAATATACATATGGTATAAGGTTCTTTTTTTGTTTAGGTATGAACGTTCAATCATTTTACCTTTTTATTTTTCAGATTTACAATGCAACATGAAAGGTGAACACAATAATTCTCATTTCACTATTTGTTCACTACAAACTCTAGTTGTTGATGCATTAGCGAGAGAAAATTTCTTGAGCTTACTCTTCAGAGGCGAGGGCCTCAGTGTGTTTTGAATGTCTATCTGTTATCGTGTTTAGATTCACATAAAAATTTGACATCATGAACGTACGTAGTCTTCCTATAATTAAAATCCCAACATGGCTCTCTGTTTCCCTGTTTTCCATTGGGTCATCTCTATTTTCCATTGGTTTCATTTTAGCGTTCGATCCATATATTAATACACTGATTAAATACGTTTTTCTTCAGATTTATTGGTATATAACTGGCAAATCATTCTCTTAGCTTTCCTTATGTAGCTCCAACGCTGACTAATTATTCTCTTCAGTACATGTGTTTTATTGTATCTGTATAATCTAATTTCGTGTCCCAAGTAATAGTCGACATCTTCAAAATGTTACGAGTACAAAATTTGTCATGAATTTCGTTTTTTGAATATGCACTGTGCCAGGAAATTAATGCACAAAATCGAACATCCAAACATTGAAAAGAATTTTAAATATGGTATATTGAAGAATTATTTTTTCAGTGATCCACCGGCACTAAGGAATGCCTGAGAACATTCCAAATGAAAATAGTACTCATCGAAATTGAAATAAATAATGAGAAATATAAAAGCTTTGAAAAAACTAAAGTTCCCAAAAACCTGTTAATACCGGATATTTCCACTCTTGGTAAGAATTAATGCATGTCCTTAGAGTATTTCGTAAGTATGTTTCGAACCTCATTCACGGTAGCTGGCTGGTTTTGGTGGCATCTTAATCGTCTATTTAGATATCGCAGACATGTTCAATGGGAATGATGACTGGATTTCGTGAGGCCACTCCATTGAAGTGATTTCGTGATCTTAAAGGTAGTTCCTAACGATATGAGCTTGGTGAGGTCTGACCTTATCATGACTAAACAAAAAGTTTGACCCATGTTTGCCGCAAATGGCACAACATATCTGTAACGTACCTCTGAGCATTCAGGATTCCATTATTTGTTGGTGCCTTTGGTTTTCTATTAGTTGCGTTATTTGTTGGTTCAGTTTACTTCATCTCATTTGTTTTGGCGATCATTCGTTGAACTTTAGTTTACAGTGAATATATCTGATGCTTCGTGAAATAAGTTTTGATGTAATGGTGACATTGTTCATCATTCAGATGCCAAATCTCCTACGAAGTCATGATACAAGCATCGAATGCTTTTCAGAATCTTAAACTGCAATTTCGTCAACAATTTATGTTGAGAATATCAGATTAAAACAACTGAACCTTTTACTCTTTCGATTAACTAATGTCGAAACGAAACTACTTATATTTCACTCCGTTTTTTCAACAAGTATTCGTTTTGAAAAAACGTGCCGAGTACTCATTTACGCTTAACTATCCTTGATTTCACGTTTTTGACTACGCCTTTAAATATTCAAAACGTATTCAAATGGATAAATTATTCTAAAAAGATTTGCTAATTATTCAGAATTCAACGATAAGGTTTCTGCTAAAAGATTCCACCAAATCATCAGAGATTTGTTATCGATTCAAATTTCGGAGAAAAAATTGTGAAATACTGACTGTCAACCGATTCAGAAGAGATATGATTCTCCAAAAGAGAATCCATTCCCAAAAATCTCACCGGAGCACTTCCGAGTACTGGAGATATTCGTTTTGCCTGAAGCATATTCGTTAAGTTCAAAGAAACTTACAACAAGGAAGAAATTTGTTGCCATATTTACTAACTAAACTGCCATGTCAACTGATATCGTTAATTCAATCTGCCTCAGACTGGTAACCTTAATTTTGGGAATAATAAAAAACCGGCTCAATTAATGCTCGCAAAGTTATGGATAAATCGGAGCGCAACAACTGCATAGGAATAGTTCAAAAAACCAGAATAAAGTCAGCAGGTAAAAAAAAACCGCCTGCCGAAAAACGGATTTTATACCCGTTTAGAGAAGAAGTGCGAAAAATTGTTAGGAAAAAGTTGGAGCTTCTGAAATTCTCGAAATATATATATATATATATATATATATATATATATATATATATATTACACAATATATATATATATATATATATATATATATATATATATATATATATATATATATATATATATATATATATATATATATATATATATACATATGTATATGTATGTATATATATATATATATATATGTTGTGTAATAACAAGAACTTGCCGAATGTGAGGTTATATATAAATTTAAGGAAGAAGGAATAAAGAACTTGCTAGAAATCCTCAAATAGAATGCATATCTTAGATGGATGTTGAAAAAATTATCTTATGCCAACAATGAGATGACAATATCTCAATCAAAGGAAGAAAATAACACAGTATCAAGAAAATTGCTGTATGCATCATATCCTAATATTAACAACAATGAAATTGAAGAATATTTTCAGGGATGCTTGCTATCAAAAAACAGTTGGAAATTTATATAGTAAAATGAAACATTTCATCCAACACCATTGGAATGTGATGTGGTATACCCGGTAGAATGTGAAAACTGTGAAGGTATTTATATTGGACATACTTCTCAGTGGGTAAACGTAGAATGGCACTTCACAAGTCAGATATTATCAAATACCAAGAAAGATGTGCTCTAGCTGCACACTCATTCGATCCAGGCCATCATATGAATTTTGATAATGTGAAAGTACTAAAAACTGAAAGGAATTATCACAAGATTCACGAAATGAAACAGATAAAGAAAAATGAAAAATCATAAACAAAAAAAAGGATACAAACAAACTAAGTTTCAAATACAGTTATTTACTGGAAAAATCGAAGTATAAGAACTTTTATGACAGCCGGCTATATGAATGTGGATAACAAAAAATCAATTTATTAATCCAAATGACTACCATGAGACAGCCATCGATACATTGATATTCCAGAAATAAACGACAGCATTTAAAATTTTCAAAGATATTTCTCTCAATAATATTCATAAAATTGAGTCATTTTAACGTTTTCCAAGTAAAAATTGAGCCTAAAAATTTTATTTAAAATGACAAATCTTTAATTAGAATGCAAGTTTTATATATAACATCACATTCGGTAAGTTCTTATTATAACACAAGATTGTGAAATTGTATATATTGTATATATATATATATATATATATATATATATATATATATATATATATATATATATATATATATATATATATATATATATATATATATATATATATAAAGCAAAGGAATTCATTTTCTCATTTTCATATATATAGAGCATAAAATTTAGCATTTCAATAATTAATCGAGAAAAGCAAAGGAATTCATTTTTCAAATTATCGGAGAATAAATTAGTAAAAATGTTGAGATCTTATTCACTCAGTCATAAGAAATTAAAAACTGAATATACAAATATCATAAATAACCTGAAAAACTATTGCACCGAATACGAAGTAGTTGTAGGTAGTTACTAAAACAACAAAGAATTTATAACACTCCTCTTCAACACGATTTGAGTTGGACCTATATATAGCTAATACCAAATATTATGTGAAAAGTGAACAAGCTCAATTGCAGCCACCATAAATTAAGCCTGTCCATTAATCGTGAGTGATAGGGTTACTTACTGGACTTCTGTAAATCAGGTTATTAGGTTCACAACATATATAAAGAAGAGAATTCAGGTAAACAATCGAAAACACATAAAAAATACGCTCAACTTTCTACTATTCTCCCAGCACTGACCTTGTCAACAGGATAATGAGAAACGTTGAAATCGTATAAGAAACTACTAAAATTGCAAATTATTCAGTTCAACGAGTATTATGTGGAACCGACAACTATGATAAACAGAATGATTATGGGACTCATTAGACGAGATTGGTTTGTTTTTTGGTTTGGCCTTTGTCTGGAAAGTACTTAACCCCCACGTGGTTCACGTACGATCTAAATAGATTTTCATTGAACGATAATCATCACGTCATAATCAACGAAACGATGAGCATCGAATTGAGGGCATGGTTTGTACATTTTGAAGATGTACGGCGTATGTAAGTCTTCTGTAAGCGCTTCACCTTTCAAATAATCATATTATTAGAAGTCTCTTTAAGTACAATATTGGTCCCCTATAACTTATTATCACACTAGAAAAGCTGCAGTGAAAATAAAATTTCTACTTTTCGGACAAAACGACAAAACCAGTGAAATATATCAAGTCATATAATTTCGGGAAGGCACTTTGAAAAAGCACAAACAGTTGAGAAGAACAATTGAGAAGAAGGAATCTAGATGAAAGATATATGTTCAAACTTTTATAATAAGCGATCATTATCGTAAATTAAATGAAAAATATTTCGTTCAGATCAAAAACCTTCTCTTAGAATTTGTCATTAAAGTAATACATTCAAAACTTGTAGGGATTATCGTAAACTCTCACACTTTTTGTTTGTTTTCCATAAAATCTATCTGTTTTTCGTCTGTTCAAATCCGAACGATCATCAATTTTATTACCATGAATATGAATGACATAAAAACATAATCAACAACTTCGTCATCAATGGTTATTTAATTAGTTACGTACCACTATTTATAGCGACCGTAGCAACATCTTTGTATAATAATAAAAAATACAACTTGGACAATATAATCATAAACGTATAAGCTACTTAGTCGAAAAAGAACACTCAGATTGAAGTATTTTTTTGCAATCTTCTAATAAAGTAGGTTCTAGCGCTCACTGCCAAAAGCGTAAAATTGACGTTTTCCGATAAACGTCACTTTACCACTTCAGAGCGTAAAACTATCGAATTTGCTCGCTTCAGTTGGTCGTTTGTGCCAAACCACGAACTTATATTAATATTTATTTATTTATAATTTATAGATAACGATAGTGACTATAGTGGTTTCCAAAATACTCCGCCGGATATTGCTGCTATAGCAAGAAAATATGAATTTAATTTCACATAAATTTAGATAAAATGAGCGGGAAAGTTCAGAGAATGTATTAATGTATTATTTTTCAGAGAAATCAAAATTACTGAGGTCATCAAAGCTGTGGTCAGTATAATGAATGTTAAGAACAACGGTATCGCTGAAGAAGAACATTTACACAGTCCAGGACAAGACATTAATTGCGGCAGGTTAGTTATAAAACTAAAAAAATTTAAAAACCTTTGATAAGGACGATATATTCGGTGTACCGTGAAAAATGGCCCAAGATACAGCTAAAATTATTTATTGATTTCAATGAAACAAAAACCAAATTGCATCTTCAATGATATTCTGATAGCTTGAAACATTTTCATTTTTTTTTCGATTACTCATTCAATTTTGAGTACCTTCTGCTAAAAGTATAACCTAAAACGATATATCTTTTGAGAAAGAAATTATCGAGAAAAAATTCGAAAGAAAACTCACAGTTCCAATTCAACGTTGTAATTTGTAAATAAAAAGGGCGACTGTTTGAGTTTGTGATGAAGTTTTTCTATCCTAGAAAGTTTTTTGTCATTATCTCAGATCTGATAACTCAAATTATTTCGTATTTTCGAGTCTGGAAAACTTGAGGTGCTCTGACTCATCAAGATCTGGAAATCGTTCCCGATATGGTCGAGCACTATTTTCTGTTGGTTAGAAAATAGTGCGTGATGTCACTATTTGTTGTCCATACTTATTAATCCTCAGTGAAGAAGACTCGAAACAAAACAATTACAAGAATTAGCGGATAAGTATCTAATCTATCATAATTTCACGTTAATAATTGCGAATGACATCCATTATTATTCTTTGAAGACTACACAGACTTTCAATGCTACATCAGCTTCACGATTCATTAGAATTTTGTATTACGTTTTATCTTTTTTTTTACCCGAACTGAAATGATGACGAAAACACATTTTAGAAAATTTTTATCACGAACTCAAACAGACACCCCTTACGAATTACATCGATGAATTGGAAATGTGATTTTTCTTTCAAAATATTTCAATAATTTTTTTTCTCCGAAAATACAGTAAAACTTTTTTCGCAGAAGGTACTCAGAATTGAATAGGGAAAAAAGGGGCAAAAGGAGTCAGCGGGTAATGGAGGTCAGTGCAACCACATCCAAACGAAAGAGATTAAACAAGCGAATGTAGACTTCAACTACGCGTCACGTGACACCTTGCGACCGCTTGATCGCCCATTCAGTGCGCATCGGTTGTTTGCGGAGGAAGGCTGTCACGTTTTGGCGCGCTTTCGATGTAATTTTAAGAGTGCACAAAACAACCGGTGAGTATATTATTACGACAAATCTGACAATTAATGTAGCATATTGAGTAACTGTAATCTCAAATTATATATTTTGAAATCGTTGAAGGTGTGTTCTAATATCAGGTTATTTTTTTACGATTCTTTTTTTCGCAGTAGGTAAAATCGGGCAATGAGAGTCACTGCGATTCGGGTAATGAGAGTTGACTCCTATTGCTCGCAAATTTCATGATAGAGTCGATTACTTACAAATTGCAAGTTTATTTCAGAGATGCCAAAAATACGACACAGAAACACCAATAAGGCGCAATGGACGTCTGAAACTTTAGAAAAAGCCAAACAACTGCTGAACCAAGGTCAGTCTATTAGCCATTGGTATTTGTTTTTCCACCCTCGAAATACGGCTAAAGCAACAAGATCAATCAGAACCACGTCTCGGAAGGCTTCCTGTTTTTACACAAGATGCAGGAAAGATCTTGGCAGAACGTATAGAATACTTATCTTCAATTTTTTATGGAGTCACAGTTATACAAGTAAGAAAGGCTGCATACCGATATGCAGAAGAGCGTCAAATCCAACACACCTTCGACCAGAGTGCCCAAATGGCTAGACGTGATTGGCTAGAAGGATTTCTGAAAAGAAATAATATATTTATTCGCAAACCAGAAGCCACAAGTATCAACAGAATAACTGCTTTTAATAAGGAAGAAGTCCAACTTTTCTATAAACTATTTTTAATAAGGAAGAAGTCCAACTTTTCTATAAACTATTGGAAGATTTAATGGACAAACATAAATTCACCCCAAAAAATATCTATAACTGCGACGAAACAGATATTTCTACAGTACAAGATAGCGATTTAAAAATGCTTATATGGCCTCACAAGAAACTATTGAAATTTTTAGTCTCTATCAATATGGATTTTCAAACAGCCAAAAAGGAAGTGTCTAATGATTTACGCCATAATGAAACCCAACGAAAAACGATTAACTAAAAAGGAAATGAGTACGAGGGAAGCACGTGAACCTAATTCTATACAACTTTCTCCATAATTTTGTCAGTCATATAATTTATACCGGATTGTTTTAATGGATTTATAATGAAGAAGGAAGCGAACGGAGATACTTCCGCAAAGAAAGAATATTTCAGGGGGATCGTACCACTAAGGTAAGTTTCATCGATAATCTCTCACATGACTTTCTGAAAATTTAAAGCTTGCCACAGACAGAATTGGGGAAATGTATACGTACACTTCAACTCTGTTCGAAGAACAAGTTCTACTAAGTTAACCTAACAAAAGTTTTTGCAGTATTTTTCACTCTAATCTGTGGTATCACAACTATCACATGTTCTGACATATGACGTAAAGTATATTTTCATAATGGATCACATGCTCACATTAACAAAAAGTGTTTGGTAGATTTACGATTCCAGATTGTTTTAGATTTGGGAATGATAATAAAATCAAATGTTGCCATGTTTACATATTACACATTGATTACATTATTATTGTTATTTGCTGGTAAGGTTCTAAAGCCATCATTGATTTAAATGAAGCAGTCGAAGGAGCTGTCAATATTGTTAGATTCCGAGTGAAATATTTCATTAGGTCAAATTTGGCTGAATTATTAGAAACTAGCAAGACGATCAATATTATCGATAAAAATATATTGAAAAGCTTCCTGGATCGTTTAGGAAAAACATATTGATATAAATCCACATTGAAGTGTATTAATGGAACCTACACTGCACCAAAAAAGTGAGCCACAATTTCAGGTTTCCAGACATATGCCAAAAACATTCGATGTTTCTTCTTGACGCATATGTTCCTCTCATGAAGAATAAAATGAACGAAATAAATTGGGATTTTGCTAGAAACCACCACATATTGATTACAGCAATGGCTGATTGATTTTTGCGAGTAACGTTTGTTCTTCTTGAAAATTTTAATTTTCGGTCATAAGGTGTCCATTCAACTGTTTTCAGAATGATCCAACGTAAAGGAAGAATGGTAGTCATGAAAGGAGTCTTGGACAAGGACAACCTCGAGCAAGAACGGCTTTCCATGAGCGTTATTTGAGACAACTGTTCACTACTGTTAGGCACTTTCAAATGCAGCTTCGACAGAACAGTGGAGGCAAATAAGAACTTTAACGATACGACGTCTTAGGGAATTTGGTTTGAGGCCTTGAGTCGCAGCTGGAGGCCCATATCTAACCTCAGCACATCGAAGAGCCCATTGAATTTTGATAGGGAACAGGTCAATTGGAGAAGCTGACTGAGAGTGAGTTTTGTTTATAAATGAGTTGAGATCTTGTCTTTCTCTTTACGATCAACGGTCTCTAGTATGCAGATATCGAAATGAGTGATATGCTCAGTGGTACTTTTATCTACCTATAATTTGGTAGAGCTTCAATAATGGTTTGGGGAAGAATTTTTTTGAACGCCTGCACTGATCTGGTCATCGCAAATAATGGAACCCGGAATGGTCAAAGGTAAGTTACAGACATTTGAGAAGAACATGCTCTACCTCACCGAGTTCATATCGTTAAAAACTACCTTCAAGATCACGAAATCACTTCAATGTAGTGGCCTGCACGAAGTCCAGATCTTAATTTCACCGAATATGTCTGGAACATTCTCAATAGAGTGAATGAAGTTCGGAACAGATTGATAAAAATTTTGAACATACCTAGACATCATGCAGTAATGCTCGCCAGGGGTAGAAATATGCAGTATCAATAGATTTTTGGGGAATTTGATTTTTTGCAAAAGTTTTACAGTTTTTATTATTAGTTTTATTTCAAACTCTTCATTTTCATTTCGATTGTTCTCAAACATTCCTTAGTGCTGGTGGATTAATGGAAAATAATTCTCATAACTAAACTAATTCTGAATAAATTTGAATTTTCGATTTTGTGCGTTTTTCTTGACATATTGATGCTCATAATGACTTTTATGAGGTATATTAATCAATAAAGGAGCTTCAGATATGGAAGAGTTGTCATCTAATTAGCTACTATGTAAGTGCAGGCCGACACAAATGAATATCCGAATTCTGAACATAATTTTGTCTTTAAAGTTTGAGAATCTATAAAACATGTAAACTCTAAATCTTCTCAATCCATCCCAGAAGCTAGATATCCCAATATCATGGATAGTTCCTGATTCGACGGAGTTGCTTTATCTAACAACCTATTTGGATTTCAATTTTTGGCTTTATTACATTCAATAAATTATCAAAGTACGCTTTATCCATTTGACAGAAATTTAATGAACCGTGTAGACGATCTCTCAGACAATACTTCTTTTGTACTCAGGCAATACATATTTTGTACTCAACTTGTACTTTTTTTGATCAGCGCCTTTAACTCTTTTTTTTTCATTTCACACAATCATAGTCAAGGTTAGAAAAATGAAATCACCATTATCAAATAAAACAAAAAGTTTAAGAATTTAACTAACAATTGGATTGGTCGTTACGCGTTTCACTACACAGTACCATACAGCATGGCAATGATGATAATCTATTTATATCTGGGATGAGTAGACAAGAAATTTCCAAATGAACCAATAACTATCTAAGATAAAACCTTAATAGTATGGGAGTTAGCAACGTTTAGAAAACAAGAATTTTGGGTCAGTTGATTTTTTGATATACCGTCCTTCTTGCTCTTTCGGTTAGAGTCCTGGCTACCTGTCTGGCGGTTGCGGTTGTGTTTATTAGTACGCATCGTACCTGTATAGGTAATAATTCTGAATCAAAAAAAAATTAACCTGAATTTTGGATTTTTTACCTTCAGATAAGTCTACCAGACATTTTTTATTGCGAGACATTCTTATTATACAGTAAAAAGATTCATAAAAAAATTATGATGAATATTTGTCATAATCAAAGCATTTTAAATAAATAATGTATTTTTGAAACTCTTATGATGTATTTTGAATCCTTTCTTTCTAATTCAATTTTATTTTCATTTTTATGTTAACGTGTTTTCATTTAAGCTTGTACTTACTAGGACGAGTGTAAGTAATGTACTTTTACAATTATTTTATATCTTATTCTTGAAAATATTCAGGAACTGCCTCTCTCTAACTACTAGCATCATACTGAAATACTCTTCATAACTTTGTAATGTTCATTCAAGATTTAACAACCGAATTAATGTTTGGCAAATTAATTAGTTAGATGGACACTAACTGACCACCCGAACGACCTAGAGTATGCTGACGATGTGTGTATTGTAGGTCAAGCATTTTAAGATACTGCGCGACAACTTCAAGCGCTAGCCGACGAAGCCAAGAAGATTGGACTGCAAATTATTATACAAAAGACCAAATCCATGAGGCTGAACACCAACTGCAGCAGTGCCTTTCGTGTAAGAGACGAGAACGTAGAGGACGTCAACGAATTCACTTATCTTGGCAGCGCGATCACCGGGAGTGGGGGAGCCGAAGCCGATATAAGACATCGACTACGTAAAGCCCAACACGAACAAGAGGCACACCGAGGAAACTACAAGGAAAACAAGAGCAATTCTCGGAAGATCATCAGGACAGCGACAAACGCCCAATGGTACATAAGCAACGGCCAACTCAGGAAGGAAATGGACATCAACACGCTGGAAGAAATCATCACACAACTAACGACGAAGACAACCGACCAGATGGAAAACCACAAAAACAAGGAGATCAACCAAATAATGGAACTACAACCGAGGGCAACAGGAAAGAGGACATCCCTAGTACAATGGAAGAGAAAACAATAGGCCAGCATAGATGCTCCACAACATAAAAGAAGGAGGATAACCAACCAGTAGAACCCCAGGACAAACCAAGGAGATGTTAAACAAGCGAGATGAAGAGGAAAAAGGATAGAAATTTGACCCTCGCCAAAATTCAAGGATCTACGTACGTTAGCCCAACACGTCTTCAGCAGTGTGGAATTCCAGTCAGTATTCTACACAAACCAAATTGCGTTATATCAATCCAACGTGAAGTTTGTACTGTTGTACGGTTGCGAAACTTGGAAGGTAAAGAAAACTCTAACGGATCGGCTACAGGTTTTTGCGAATAAATCCTTTAAAACATACTCAGAATGTTCTAGCCACAGACAATTAGAAACGAGGATCTCCTCCACCAGACCAATCAGAAGGAAATCAAATTACGGAAATGCGAACACACCCTCCGCAAGGATGACAATTGTATTGCTAAGACAGCAATGGACTAGAACCCACAGGGCAGAAGAAAAGTAGGAAGGCCAGCGCACACATGGAGAAGGTCAATTATGGATGAATTGAAGAAGGTGGGAAAGACATGGAGAGAGGCCAAAGTTACGGCGAGAGAAATACTTACTGAAGCTCTATACTCCGCGTAGGAGTTAAAGAATCCTATATATACATTAATTTTAGATTTATTTATCTTCCAACAACACAACACAAAATTTACAGATATTCAAAATATTTTGAATTTTTCATTTAAAAAATTAAAAAATATGCGTGTCACATAATTAACAACATTAAAAATGTCTGGCAATAAAAAATGTATGTCTGGTAAACTTATCCAAAGGTAAAAAAATCGAAAATTTAGCTTTTAAAATTCTTTTAGAATTCAGAATTATTACCTGTACAGGTAGGTAGGTACAATTATTACCTGTAGACACTAATAAACACAACCGCTACCGCCAACCAGGTAGTCTGAACTCTAACCGAAAGAGCAAAAAATCAGCAGACTTGAAATTCTCTCTCAAAAACGTTGCTAGCTCCTATACTATAAAGCATTGTAACGACTGTTCCCTTAAGATACAAGAGGCCCAGGATGGTGCTTCGAGAAGACCCGGATTCGCTATAAGAATCTTGTAAAATAAATATGTTAAGTCCGTCGCCACTAGCACAACAAAATGAACTTGTACTTAAATTAATTATTTTAGGTTACATTCAGATCCCTCAGATCACGGCTTAGAAGCCAAAAGTTGTTCAATTTTTCAATCAATCAAAGAGATGTAAAGTTAAAAGTTGTAAAACAGGTACTCGAATAAAGATTATGTTAACTGAAAAACTGTATTCCCTTAAGATATTCAATATGGGCAACAGATTCAATTCGTGGTCCTTCGATGATATTACCGGAGTGCTTGTATTTATTAATCTCGAGAATTTCCTTAGAATCCATTTTACAATAATTTTTATCTACGTAAAAGACTGAGAATTTTGGGTCGAAGGAATGATATTATAAGAGATGATATGGTAATTTGAGTCCGATTCTGTTATAAAAAATTTCGTTTGTCTATCAGTTATTCTAAGATTTCAATTTCTATGGATCTTGTACCTACGAGGTGTGTGAATGAAGTAATGAGACTGATTTTCTTCAATTTTTCATTCAAATATAATTACAAATACAAAGCTGGGTCTTTCATAAAATACTTTCTCCATAAACCTGCCGAAGTTAGTTTTTCAGATGTTTCTGCTGCATTTTCTTCACGCAGAACTTGATAACACATCGTTGCTTTGAAATAACTGTAGCAAGTTCAAACTATTACTGGAGGCGTATCACATGTGCACATGACGCTGCTCAAAGCTTCTCACGTAAGCAACATTGCCAGTTTCATTCCTTTATTCACAAACCTCGTATGAAAAGGCCAGTTTTAAATTTACGTCTATAAAATATATCACTTTAGAGGTGAATAAAAATACGTTTATTTGGAATATTATCTTATCGTGAAGATGAAACAAAAATTACAAAAACTCCTTTCGGCAAAGTCTAAAGGAAAGGTTGATTTCGTTCTCAAGTCTGGTGAATCAGCTTAGCAAAACTAGAAAGACTTTGGTAATTATTCAACTTCTGTGGTCTACAAGAGAAGAAAGAAAACATTTCAAACAAAGTTATAATTCTATTCCTAAGGATAATAAGAAATCCGCTTAGGTGTATATTGGTTATTACCGGAGATATGGCGCATTGACATGTTCAGCCTCTCCGTTTCGATTCCTAAGTTGAGGGTTGTACCAAAAAATGTTTCAAACAAAAGTTTGTCCAATAGCTTACGTAGGACAAACAGGTCGAAAATTTGAATCAAAATTCAAAGAACATCTTTCCTCAGATAACAAAGCCGCAGTTTTGAACATACTAAATCTACAAATCAGATAATTACATTAGGTAATCTAAAAATTTTCCAGAAACGGAATAAAGGTATAACAATGAATCTGTTAGAAATTTAGGAAATTAACCAACTTTTTCAAAATCCAAAATACACCACTCTCAATAGTAAAATAGATTTGAATCACTCCCCTCTACTCAACATTCAAAATAGGTGTAGTTGGCACATTCTTTTTCATCACTGTTAATTCTAAACACTTGAAAATGGCGTAGGTGTCGAAACTGGTCATGTGTATCAAAAATGAACATTGTGGAAATCAGACAAAAGTTCTGAGTAAGTGTTCGCGCTATTGATGAAGTGAATTGCTGGAACGATCTTCTTTTGACAAATTGTTAAAAATTGTGTTCTAAAATTGTCGTGAAACACATCAATGTTTCGAACTGCATATTTTACCTGGCTGATGATAAATGATGATTACGTCAGCAGTATTTATTTGTTGAGTTTTCGTGTTTTTTTTTTAGAAAAATGCAGCTGATAAGGATTTGAACACATATGGCAAGCCAACTTGTCCATGATGGAAAACGAAGAAATACTTTAGGGGCATAAAGTAATCGTTACTCGCTCTCGACAGATATATCTTAGTAGAGTTGGAAAGAAGGAAGAGAATTACCATGAGCGTTCTTTACATGTCCGAATTTGTTCGATTATCGCTATTATTGATTTTTTTTGGACTTAAAGCTGCTATATTTTTGCCTTTCAGCTAATGACACGCCGGGAAATTCTGTCGCCTCACTAACCCGGGAATTTTGCCGCACCTCTCTTGTGTCAAGGGAGGCGATCTTTAATGTCAAACATGGTTAAACAGGACCGACGGCTCCACATCTCCTCCGAAAGATGGACACTCAAGCGGTTCTCAAAATCCAAAATATCGCACCGACCTTGTGGGGATTGAACCCAGATAACCCTGCGCATGAGCGTTATATCCACCACGCCACCCCGGTCAATATTATTGAATTTGACGCGTCCAAGCAGATGTTTATTTGACCACTGATTCACTTTCGCCACTATTGGTTCAAAGTTCATCAACTTGTTATAGACAAATCCAAATCCTGAAACAACAAAATAGCGGACAGACACATAATATCGAACAGCAAGCTGTCAATATCGCCTACGACTTAATCAAGGATTCAAGTGCCATGAACTGAGAACGATTAATTTGAAATTACTAAATTTTTCAACAGAACAATATGAATAAATTCATATGGTTATATGTATAAGATAAGAACAAGATATTTTAATATAATGTTAATAATTTGCTTGATTAAATATTAAATGTGCATTAAATTCCTTTACAGTTTATAAATTTTATTTAGACTTAACTCATGAATAACAAAAATTTGCCTAATTTTGCTTTTCAGTTCATTCAAATCAGTCTTGAATAATTCAATGACAGCAAAAGTGGAAGCTAAGATAGGAACTATATAAAAGTTAATGACATTTCATTAGTCAGATTTCCGATGATATATTCAGATTTTAATAATATTTTTCGTATTTTATATAAAGGAAGACCAGATTGTTATATTTAAGATCTCTTTACATAAACGTGAATTTACTGTGTTCGAGTAATACATCTATCCCACAACACGGAGAGATCTGCAGATGTGTGCAGTTATTAATTTATTCCCAAAGGTGACTATTGAAATGGTTCTATTCGCGAACATATCCTCCAAACAAAATACCCTAAGTAGGTTGTCTTTCAAAACCTCCATGCGTTGAAAAATCTAACTGTTGGTAATAAACATTAGCCAGATGTCAATGAGTGAAGAAGTAAGAAGGCTGATGTCAAGCAGAGTCGATGCAATTAGTAAGTTTACCCCCAGACATCCATCCATAAAAAAGGCAAGAAATTATTTTGCTTGTTTTACTGAATACAATATTATCTCATTCTTCACTCGACAAATTTTTAACAATTGGGTAACATATGATGCTTGCGAGAGGGGTACAGCTCATTGGCTTGACGTTTCATATTATTGTCGATCTGTGATCGTATCTCGATCGTAATTATTGAAATTTGTAATTATATAATTTATACACTTGCAAAAGTGCAATGTTATTATGCAATCTGTACAGTGATGGCAACATTTTCTTTTCACAAAAATTTAACAAGACCATTATTTTTTGATATACAATACAATATTGTTCCATAAATTTTTATTTTGCTGTGCCTTCCTATTCTACTTTTCGATTGAAACTAGGTGGCAGTTTTATAATAGACTAGTTCATATGTTAATATCGCCTAATATACTAAATACCCAATCTACTAAAAGCCTAATATACTGAAATCCCTTCCATAGAAATCTAACTGAACGCCTCATTAACTGGCATTGATAATTAATTGCTCTTTATGTTATATTGAATCCTCTGATATATTGCCTAACACAATGTTATGGTAAGGAAGGCAGCTTCGAGTTATGTTCAATAAGAATTATAACACTATTCACTACTTCCAAAGAGATACATTCAATTTCAAAATCTCAACTTCTCTTCAATTAAGCTGGTATAGGATAAAATTAGAGAGGCTCAAACATATATTCAAGAACGAATCAGGTATAGAAACTCAATTATCAAGAGCTCTAATAATTATTCACTCTTATTATTCTTCATTATGATAAAATGTGATAGTTTTTCGTTTGGGCAATGCAATTTTTGTTGTTTGGTCTATTATGTGTTGTTTCGGTGTGTATACTTCCACCAGAGTACCTATAGAAAGCGGTATCAGTCACTCTATAAGACTACAGAAAAGAGGTACTCCAAATGATCAATTACTCAGGTTGGGATTCTCTATTTCTAAACGGGTTAGCTTCAACTCAAACTCTTCATATAAAACTACCAAATTTATTGAAGCTAATATTTACTCGACAGCCACAATTCAACTAGATAAGAAAACTCAAGAAAGGGTAACTCTAAAATTGACTAAATTTTACGTGAAGCGAAATAGTAAATATAAAGTGACGTTTGACAAGTACGTACGTATTTACACAAAATTGACTAATCTAACTATCTACGATCAAGCGACACAAATGAATAAATAAATTAAAATACAATAATTGGTGAAAGACGTTCTTCAAACAGGCAAAACAATTGATCTATCAATATCACAGTTATAGCTGAGAACGTTCTCTAGACTTAAACTCTCTTTCCATACAACATTAAAATTCTTTACTACACTCTTGAGAAAATAAAACAAGCTTACTTCTGAAATTCTAAGGGACAATTAATTCTTTGATGGTTAGGAAATTACTTCTGAGCTGAATAGAATTCAAACTCAGCGGAAAATGGAAACAATTGAAATGACCAAGGTACTTATCTTAACATGATTGTCTTCAGGTAAAGATGGTCCCCAACTTATGTCACAAAGTTGACGGTAGAATTTGATAGTACTGTTAGGCGAGGTCTGTAGGTTACAGGTGGATCAGTTCTACTGCTTAAGTTATTGCTGCAGAGGGTGGATAAAAGGTGAGATGAAAAAAACGGTCTCAAAGTTCTATGTGGTCGGTTTCTCCAGTTCCAGAGGTTACAAGGGTTTCCATAGGTGGACAGATTCAAGAGGTGCTCAGAAAATAATTGATTCCAAGATCCCTGGTATAAGTTCCTTCAACCGCGTGTTCCAAAATTCACAAATCTCTGTACTCTGTAGCATAGGCTATCCTGACAAGAAGATTTAAACTAACGTCGCCTTACAACCTGAATTGTTCGTTGAACCAAAGAAATATTTCACAACTATCGAACTTTTCACTCGGGCTGCAGCTACCTGGTACTTAAGGGAACACGAGTTGTGAGCTTTACAAGATGGTTGAAATGGAAAGAGGACGTTTTTTCATTTCCCAAGGAATATATAGATTTCAACGTTCATAAAAAACCATATCCGAATTCGACCGGTTGCACGAATGACGAACTTTCAATCTCAATCAAACATCAAAAGCAAACAGATCAACGGACTTCTGAAATAATTTAATGGGCAAAGACTGAAATCAATGAAGCCAAAAGTATGAAAGTGGTGCAAAAAAAATGTTAATTTTGAATTTAGTGAATACTTGAAAAGTGTCTATAGGTATTTAGCAAAACTGAATTGAAATAATTCTTGAACTAAGTTCAAGAATTTATTTATGTGACCACTGGAACCTTCGGCACGTAACCTCTTAGTTCCTATGTCAGTTAGTTGAAGAGAACTGAGAAAGGCAACCTAGAACTACCGCTATCAAGGTAAACGAATTGTCACCACAAAGAACTAAAATTTACCTTACTCTATTGTCTGAATATTTTTAATGCCAATGATTCAACAGGCATACCGAAATACGGTCTGAAAGACTTCAATTTTCGAATATAATGAAGTGAACGAGAGGTAAGGATTATCACGAAAGGCTTTACTATTGATTAGTCACTTGATTTTGTTCGTTTTAGGTGCAGTGAATGAGAAAATCAATTTTGAAAGAGCTATGGACCAGAATGACTATTTTGTGCATTGAAGTTACTTTGGAATGATCAGTTATATGTGAATGAAATTACTGAAAAAGATTACTGGATGTGTATACCAAACTGCAAGGATTGAATTTTTACTGCATTATACCTGAATGAATGGTTGAGACTTTAGGAAACAAAAAAATTACTTTTGAAACATGGGCTATATTTTTGCTCAAATTAAAAGGAGTGTGACTGTAAAAAATCGAACTGTCACATGTCTTGCATTAACTTCAAAAATCGTACATATGGGATAACACTTGTCAGTAGATTGCTTTTCTCTTGAAATTACTAATTGGAAGTGGCTATTAAAATAAAGTTCTTGGACAAAGAAACTTAAGGGGTTACGGGTAAGAACGATTCCATGTTCTAGCATTTCTGGAATGGTGGCAAATACTATTGAGTTAAGATTTATGGACTAGTCTATGTAGTATTCAAAATACACAGAATGAACTCATGAATGAATACGAAAAATCTCAATGATTTCAAATAGTGCCTATTTCTTCCGGATGATAGATAATTAGGATCTATCAACATAATACAACCACAAAAGTTGAAATAAATCGGATCAATTTCGAGATTTTGACAAAACTCTGAAAACAGTCTATATATCGAAAACAAAAGAAAATTGATAATTAATTGCTCTTTATGTTATATTGAATCCCCTGATATATTGCCTAATACAATGTTATGGTAAGGAAGGCAGCTTCGAGTTATGTTCAATAAGAATTATAACACCATTCACTACTTCCAAAGAGATACATTCAATTTCAAAGTCTCAACTTCTCTCCAATTAAGCTGGTATAGGCTCAAACATATATTCAAGAACGAATCGTTTAATCACACCTCAGGCATAGAAACTCAATCATCAAGAGCTCTAATAATTATTCACTCTTATTATTCTTCATTATGATAAAATGTGATAGTTTTTCGTTTGGGCAATGCAATTTTTGTTGTTTGGTCTATAATGTGTTGTTTCGGTTTGTACACTTCCACGAGAGTACCTATAGAAAGAAAAAAGTTCAAATATCGACTTGTTGCAAGTTCTATACTTTTGATTTTTTATCACCACTAATACTCGAACACCTTTACATTTCACTGTGTTTTATACCTCCCCTCACAAATTGGTGGATTTTCTTTGTTTCGATGGTTATGGCTGATAAAATAGTTGTTTTTGTGAAAATTGCGCCGAATGGCGTTCATGGCCGCGACGTCTACTTCAATCCATTCAATACAAATATCTTATCATTGCAATTCATTATCATATTGCAGCGTCGTAGTGTGAAAATACGTCGTGAAAAGTTTTCAAACGATCAGATTACACGTTTTTATGGAAATATCAAAGTAAATATGGTTCGTCTGATGCGTATTAAATCCAATATAAATTATGAGACATTATCGAGGGAATACAAGGTTCCTAAGAAAGTATTCAGAATTCGTTATTCTCTTTTAAATGGAATATAATGATTCTAAAATTCGTTTATTCTCGATACTCATAGCAAAAGGCCATATCAATCAACTTTTTAGATATCAACAGAAATTTGAAATTTGAGTGAAAATTATCCAGTAGCTTATATTTTTATTTATTGGTTTGTCATTTTATTCATTACTCTTTTCGCTGAGATAAATCTTTCCTGAATAATTCTAGTAGAGAAAAGAAAAAAGAAAAAACAGTCTTTTTAGTGCAGCTGCCTTCTCTTTTTAGAAAACACTTTTAAATAACCGAAATTCAGTTGCATCCCCTCACTTCACAAAGCTATTAAAAATATTAGATTGCAAAATTTGCAATAAAAGTGAGAATCTCTAATCAATAATCAATTAATTATAATAAACATACAAACAAATTTGGAAGGATTTATTCAGGTAATTTTCCAACAATAAACAAAGCGAGTCGGGTTCCCAAATTCACGTTTACTCATTAAAATGAAAGAAAGCAGTCGATAAGTCATATTAAAAATAAATTGGCTCGTCTGCATAAATAAGCAAATAAATATTTCCGGAAAAAATTAATTCACAAAATTTATAGGTAATTAATTAAGGAATCGAATATCCGAAAAATTGCGATATTATATCTCGTATTACTAGTATCGCTGATGATAGAACCAATTGAAGAACTTTTTCTGCTATTCTACAAGAAAAAATTATTTTAAGGAGGAAAATGAACCTTCAGCTTCCTTGAGAGATGACATTTTTACTAATACTACATATACAGGATGCTTCAACGAAAACTAAACAGAGGCTATATCTACCAAGATATTCATTTCTGACCAAAACGCAAAAACAGGTCGATTTTTGTTTCAAGGGGGACATCTTTTGGGGTACAAAACTTGCCTGAAATATCAACCCCCGCTTAGGGGGCAATCCTTGAACATTTTGAATAGGGAAGATGGATCGAGTGATGACTCAAAAGAAAGGTGGTATCTTTGTCTACATCGCCTTGAACGAATTTCCATTTTTAATTGAAAACTGTAAAAGTTACAATGATAGGGAAAGATAGGGAAGACTATTTCCCTGAGACTTTTCAAGTTTCAATGAAGTAAAATGGAACAGATCCATGCCGATCAATGGCAGTCATCATCAAGTACCATCCTCATCTCGAATTTTAACCCCTAGAGCAGGGGTGACCCCCCTTTAAAATTTGGAAGAGGGTAGATGGGTCGAGTGATACCTCGAAAGAAAGGTATTATCTTTATTTTCATTTTTGATTGGAAACTGTAGAAGATACATAGTACGCTACTGAAAAATAGAGGAGACGACCTATCGCCCTGAGCTATTCAAGTATTAGTGCAAAAAAATGGAACAGATTCATTCCAGATCAAAGGCTGTCATCTTTGATCTAAATGAATCTATTCCAGTTTTTGGCACTTATAATCCAATAGTCTTGGGGTGATAATCTTCTCTATTTTTCAGTGGCTCACTCTGTATCTTCTACAGTTTTCCATAAAAAATGAAATTTTCTCAAGGGAATGCAGACAAAGATAATACCTTTCTTTCGAGTTATCACTCGACCCATCTACCCCCTTCCAAATTTTCAAGGGTTGTCACCCCTGCTCAAGGGGTTTAAATTCGAGATGAGGATGGTACTTGATGATGACTGCCATTGATCGGCATGGATCGGTTCCACTTTACTTCACTGAAACTTGAATAGTCTCAGGGAAATAGTCTTCCCTATCTTTCTGTTGCTCACCCTGTATCATTCACAGTTTTCAATTAAGAATAGAAATTCGTTCAAGGCAATGTAGACAACGATACTGCCTTTCTTTTGGGCCATCACTCGACCCATCTTCCCTATTCAAAATGTTCAAGGATTGCAACCCCCGCTCAGGGGGTTGATATTTCAGGCAAGTATTGTACTCCAAAAGATGTCCCCCTTGAAACAAAAATTGACCTGTTTTTGCATTTTGATCAGAAATTAATATCTTGGTAGATATAGCCTCTGTTTAGTTTTCGTTGAAGCACCCTGTATAGAATATATTCCTCTTTATGAATTTTCATTGAATGAAAATGAACTGATGGTACTACAATGACTCTAAGCGTTGAATTGAAAACAATAATATTTACACTGTGCGCAAAAGCAAAGGAGCATAGTCATTTACAGATTTAGCCATCAAAACGGTGTCCTCGAAATGTACTGAAGTTACTAGGATCTAAATCAGGTGTATACGGTGATTGTGTAACGATATGCGTTAAGTTTTTGGCGAAATGGTTACGAAAAATAAGTTCAGTATCATGGTGCGGACACAAAGAACTGTCGGCCCATAATTTTGGCCTCTGCAATAGCTTCGTGAAAACGATACCTAAGGATCAAATAAGATTCCTTGTTGACAGTTTGTCCGGACAGAAGCAACTCCATTACATCATGATAACCGAAAAGAACTGTTAACATGAATTTGATTCTTGATCAACTTTTTCCTCATTTTTTTTGGTTTTGTTTTACCTTTGGCAAGAAAATCATTGATTGATCGGATATTCTGGATCGTAAACGTAGATTGAAGTTGATTTTTTCTAAAAATTCGAGCACATTTCGAACTGAAGGAATTTTGACTTTTTTCAAGCACAACTGTTATTTCAAAATGATTTTCACTGATGCTCCTGAAATTCCAACCATATCAGTAAAATGTCCAACTGTCAATTAGGGATTCTTGAGTACTAACTCTTGATTTGATTGACGAGTTGCATATCAGTAGATGTTAATGATCGTCCAGAGCGTTTCAATTCACCATTATGATCTCTGCCTTCCTTGAAGTCTCGGTACTCTTACAAACATTTTTCTGCATCATGGTCAAATCATCGAGAGCATTCTGCAACATTGTGAACGCAGCCGAAATTACATTCCACAAATAAAATTTGATGGTACATTTCGCTCAAGAAAATAAGACTTTGTTGAAATCGACAAAATCTCTTTCAATCATTAAAGAAACACAAGCGTAACTATGTGACAAATGATGACATTGACATGAAATTCAGCACAGATATCAGTAACAGAAGTACCAATATAAAAATGATGCAGTTGGTTGCGGTTATCCCACGAAATTTACCTTAGGAATTCAGCTTCATCTCTTATATATACTTAAGGGGTAGGAAATAAATTACTTATAAATCATATTGCTTTCCTTTATTAAGGCAGAGGTTTCATGGACACTAGTTTGGTCTCCTAAAAGAGAACTTAGAGGACTCCGCCTTTGAGTTCTGAACGCTACGATATTCTTTAAAATTCACAATGCGCTTATAATAAACGGTTCTTGGGAAACTTTTGATGGCTCATTACGACTGCGATATTATTCATCAAGAACGTTATATCAACAAAGCATTGTAGTGAAATGTCGATCAAAGCTACTCACTTGATTACTCCTTTTGTTATGCTGTAAAATAACACAAAAACAAAGAATATGAATCATGAATAATAGTAGTGGGACCAACCATATACATAACGTAGAAAAAATGCTTTTCCTCTCCTTGAATATATTAATCCGCGGAGAAAAAGTATATATTTTTTTCTTGTTATGTGAATATCAATTATTTCCTTTCCTACTTTTTGAGTTATATGTCGGGAGAAAAATGTATAAATCTTCATATAATACATCCATTCTAAGAGAACGATCCATCAGGTATATGGTTATGATAGTCTAAAAACTATGTAGTTCAGAGTTCAAATCTATAAACTTATTCTTAGAAAATATATTCATTCACCGGTTTGTTTGGTTTGTCCAGTATCTTCTAATCATTCAATCTCCTTGCGTATTTCCTTCTCATTTTTATCACTAAATTTGATTTTTTCTAGAAACAGTACAGTTTGAAGTTTTAGTATATTAAGATTAGTCTATAAAAGCTTTTCTAATAAACCTTCGAACAAAAACTATCACAACTTTATTGAAACTTTAACTCGATAAGTTTTTTGCATCATCAGAAAACGATAATTTACTGACTAGTAAAATGGTTATTGCATTGTTTATCGTTAAACGCCAAAGATTCAAATACCTTACAATGTGAAGTCTACCTTCATCAGTCTTTAAAATTTTTCGAATAGATCATGATTTTACAGCTATTAATTTATTATACGTAAAAAGTATTAGAATGAAATACATTAGTATTTATAATCAAAATACAATTTAATATATCTCGTTTTGAAATTACCCGTTAAAACGCGCCATGGCGTCGTTGTGATGTCACAACCTACAGAATAATAACATTCTTCCATTTATCCAATTTATATATCAAATATTTCTTTTTTCTGATCTTCGTCTACTACGAATTGAAAAAGAATGAATTTCAAGTTGTACAAGTATTGTGCATTACCTTTGTGTCAAGAAATCAAAATTTCAAACTTCAACGATATGATAGTAATGAACTGCAAAGTGGAAGTTTATGTACTAGGATGGAACTTATTTTTTCTTTTCACACTTTTCTATAGATTCTTTTAGGTTAGGTAAGACATTCGTGACAAACTAAAAATAGTTCAATGTACATGTATTTACGTAATGAATCTCACTAATATTTCTGTTAAGCACCGGTGCACAGAAATTGTTATCGCTTGGAGCAAATATAAGGTATTTCCCCAAATATATCACAAGTAATCTCTGATTTTCTAATTTTTATCACACAACAAACCGTTTACGCAACTCTTATTATGTTTATCAAATATCAGAATATTAAGAAGTAGGTCATGCCGTTATGCGTTGTGATTGGTGTTTGCACTATGAAATATTTATAGTTTATATATATTTGAAAAAAGGCTATAAATATAACTAATAATAATATGATATTCGGCAGTTATGAAATATACGCTTCGTTTATTGTATTCACCTGTATTGTCAAAATTGAGTGAAAATGTCGTTCAATTCTAATTCCACTTACTGCAAAAAACAGAAATCAAATAAAAGGAGATCAGATGTTAATCCATCGTAAGATCGATTAATTTTTTACGGCTAAACTAAAAACAAATGCAAGTTTACGAAGCAAATTATGATTTTGACATATTCAGAAGAATTAAAACAACGGGAAAATGTTTTCTCACTGTGAGCTTTTGTTGTCTTCTAAAACATTTTTTTAATTTAATTTTGGTTCCATACTCGCAAACTCAAAAAACCACTTCCGGTTTATAAGAATGCTATCATGGACTGTTCGTGTCAATAAAATGTTTCACCATTCAGCTTCAAATTCAGAATCCGGTTCAACTTACCAACCTTGAGAACCATTTCTAGTGGGATTTGTTCATGTTAATTAAACATTCGATAGGTATTAAGCATTTTTTCAATTCAATAGCCGGAGATTATTCGGCCTCAAATGGGGACTCAAATCAAAGATAATATATTGCCTATACACAAGAGTGATAAGACCGCTCCTGACCTATGCGGCCATCGTATGGTGGCCTGCACTGGAAAAAGAGATAAAACGGAACAAAATCAACATAATCCAAAGGCGAGTATGTCTAGCAGTCACGGAAGCCTTGAGATCCACACCCACGGCCTCTATGGAGTGTCTTGTAGGCATCCCTCTACTACACATAGTGGTGGAGGAGGTGGTCATGGGGACCTCTTCGAGACTATGGGAAGGAAGTTTGTGGAGGGACAGAAATCCAATCTCTGGAGACTCCACATCCCTGTGGAGTCAAGTCCACTGAATATCCGCCTTTGAATAGTGTTAAAAACAATTATAATCACCACGGTGAACAATTCATTTGAAAAGCGTTCAGCCCTGTATTGTTATTCCGCTTCGCGCTCTCTGAATTCCACGAATGGAAGCGCCGCCCTCGAGCAGAATATTTGTGACGCACGTGTCATGACATCTTGAACTACCTCTAGATTACAACGAAGAGAACGTTAAAAGACGGGTTCGTTTAAGGCATATTTAAAATTCTATAGAAGGTTGTATATTGCTCACTGATTAAAAATCTTCAATATGTTTACACATACACTGATGTATATCGGCGTTATATCTGATATTAAGATGTACATTTTATTAGATATTACAATTTCGACATCTCGATCGTCTTTGGAAGAAAATGCTGTACACCGGATAAAATTCTTCGTAATCCGAAATGCGGGTTAACACAATAAAACTATTTAAAAACCGGGAAAATGATGGAATAACCAGGTCAGTGATATATTCCAGCATATATCGATATCTCCATCAAGTTCATGGATCATTCTGAATATTTATTTAATCAATATATTTTAATTATTAACCTTTAGGTTATATATCTATATATGATTCTGAGACCTTGAAGAAGTGTAAATATATTATTGTTTTAATTTAACATTGGAATAGATAGAAGTATCAGTTTATTTTCTCTGAATGTAGAATTATATTTTTTATATGGTTCTGTGGTATCGGTCAGATTGAGGTTTACATAGGTGTGACTGGTGGATCTTTCATAAAGGTTTATGAAGAACAATTTCTATTAAGTGAAAATGAAATAGTTTTATTAGCTATCGAAAAAAATATTTTTGCGCTATGGGAGGAGATTTATATGATTGATAAATCCCCGAATGACCTAATATTGAAATACCTAGATTAGGAAGATATAATGAACCAGAAGCAACTAGTTACAAATAATCTACACAAATCTATATTATTGTATCCATCGATTAATTTTCATTTAAACCTCAAAAATAATACATACCAGCTACCGTTTAAACATGATATGTATCTACGTTATCTATTTACATTAATGATATTTTAATGGTCTTTCGTCGCCAGTCAGATACTATATTTTTAGTCTATTTCAATAACTCTTTTTCAATTCTTGAACTTACTTCCGTTCAATTATCAAATTTTGGCTATGAGAATAGTAGAAATTGTAATTTTCTATATAATATGATCCCCTCAAATCTTATATTTTCAGCCGCACTAGATGAAAATGAGTGAAGCGTTTATGGCAAATTAAAGAGTTTCAAAGTAAAGCACCCGGTATAGTCAGTGAAGAAAATGGTTTTCAATCAAATTTTTAAAATTTCAAATATAATTTTTCGCTTCTTAATTACAACGATGCATTTTCAGTAAAATCATATATTTTGGTTTCTCTTGAACCTTCTGTACATCGGGCGTTCTCTGAAAAACGCCCCAACCTATAGCTCCTACAATTACTGATCGATTTCCATGAAACAAAAATCGAATAATATCTTGAATGATATTTTAACAACCTGAAACATTTTCATTGTTCTGTCACTGTCACGGAAATACCAAAAGTTGACCTTGACTTGGAGTTTTCAATGGTAACCCCATATTTTCATTTTTTCGATTACTTGTTCAATTTTGAGTACTTTTTGCGAGACAAATTTCATTTAAAACGCTGTATTTTGCGAGAAAGAATAAATTACTGAAAATTGGAATTCGAAGTCACATTTCCAATTCAACGGTGTAATTCGTAGAATGAGCCACGGTTTGAATTTGTGATGAATTTTCTGTCCTCCAAAGTGTTTGCGTCACTATTTCAGTTCGTATAGCTCAGATTATTTCGTACTTATGGTGAAAAAAGACTCAGAACGTAACAAAAGATTCTAATTATGACAGATGAGGCACCTGCCCGCTAATTCTTGTTATTGCTTCGTTTCGAGTCTTTTTCACAAAGAATTAATAACAATCGAAGACGAAAATCAAGTACAGACATGATGCGGGTTTTTATTGCAACGTTTTAGCCACGAGGTGCAAATTCATCACGATAACGCAGCAGCGCATTCTTTGCACGTTGCCATGGCTAAAATCTATGATTTGAAGTTAGAATTAATGCCACACCCTCCCTAGTCTCCAGACCTAGCCCCGAGTGACTATTACCTGTTTCCTAACCTCAAAACATAGCTTGGCGGTATCTCTTGCGAGTAATGAAGAAGTAATCGAAGCCGCAAATGGGTTTGTTGAGGAACTTAACGAATCAGCCTATAGAGATGGCATTAATAGACTAGAACACCGCTATGAGAAATGTATCAGCCTGAAAGGAGATTAGGTTGAGAAATAAAAAAAAAATCTTGAAAACGTTGTTTTTCTTGGTCAGGCCGGAAACTTATCAATCCATCCTTGTAAATGTATTATATCAGTGAAAACTTCGAACAGTGGAAGCGTCTAACACAGTCATGTTCCCCAAGAGCTTGAACTTATTGAAAAGCATAAGGCCTCATGTTCTCGTAAAACAGATCAAACAATCTTCGCTGACGTCTCGGTTTCTGCAGATATTTGTCAAACAAATGTCTAGGTTCGCTTCTGAACTCAACAAGACTCAATTATATTTCTTCATTAATCTTCCTTTTGAGAGTTTCCGGTATTCTTTAATGAACCGTATTTGCTACAGTTTTCTTGGAGTCTGGAAAACTTGTGTTGCTCTAGTTCATCACGATCTGGAAATCGTTCCTAACAGAGTCGAAATCCTCAAGCACTTTGTCTGTTAGATTGGAAATAAACTCGCATGTATGTGTTCACTTGATTTTCCATACTTATTAATTCCATGTGAAAAAAACTCGTGAAACAATAATGAAAATTAGGGGGTAGATACCTAACCTGAAATAATGTGAGTTATCCGAACTGAAATAATGACCAAAAAGGATTCTAGGATAGGAACATTTCATCACAAATTCAAACAGCTGCCATTCTATGAATTACATGGATGAATTGGAAAGGTGACATTTCTTCCGAAATTTTTCGATAATTTCTTTTTTGGTCATAATTTCTTCGCAGCATTTACCCAAAATTGAATAAGTAATCAAAAAAATTTCAGTACATTGAGTTTCCATGGTCCAATTGAAATGTTTCACGCTGTTAGAATATCATTCAAGATTAATTTCGGTTTTTGTTTTATTGAAATCGATCGTAAGAGCTATAAGTTCGGCCGTTTCTCACGGAACACCTAATATATTTCCAGGAACTAATTGGCTGGTCTTGCAGGTTCAGGCGTTAGTGGATCTACTATTTTCATATAGAGTGTAACACCACGTTAATTTTCATCTTGGGTTCTTCATGAAACTCTGAAATTCATTAACAAATTTTCTTACTTAAACTACATAATCAATAATTCAGTTTCTTCACTCAAAATATGAGAAAGGCGACGTACCCTGAAAAGACGGGTCCAATATAATTATAATCTGAAAGAAGATCAGAAAAGTAAATAATAATGATGATTTGAGGAGTCTTTTCCCCTAACTTTCGATGAATATATATGAATACTTTTATTGCAACTGTGGTGTATTTGTATTACGTTTCCATACTTAGGCAAAAATTGAAGCGAATTCAGTATTTCAAATCTCAGATTCTTCACTTATATTGAAAATGAGGATTTCAGGATTTCATGAAAAACCCTAGATGAAGATTAACGTATTGTACTAGGCTTATTCTACAATCGTATATGAAAATTCCTCCAAAGCAGACTGATCAAAGCCTGGATTAGTCCATGGAAGTATATAGAGAGGAATCTGTTACCACAAAACCTTGGGTTTCACCACGGTTCATATCGAAGCTGGGTTTATACGCCTCAGATCTGAACAGGTCATAAAATCCTATCTCGGACAGAATGACCGATAAAACTGGAATTATTTCTTCAACACTCAGCACAATAACATCTCAACCAACCCATATTGTAATAAAGTACTATCACTACCAAGCATACAACAGCATACTTAGTTACATGTACAAATTATCATATTAGTGTGGTGAATTCAATATATATATATATATATATATATATATATATATATATATATATATATATATATATATATATATATATAAGCGTTCTTCTTTATAAGAAGAACCTAACGTAACAATAACCAAGCCATTCCGTAACATTGGTCCTTCGAGCCGGATGAATGTTACGGAATGGGTTGGTTATCGTTGGGTTCTTCTTATAAAGAAGAACGCTTTGTACTATATACATATATTGAATTCACTACACTATTACTTATTTGTACATAATTTGTACATGTAACTAAGTATGCCAAATATTTAGCCTTAACGCTTTGTGTTTCAAAAACAAATCTTTCGATTTCACTGAATAAATGACTGAAATCGATAAATCGAAATCAAAATTTTTAGAAAATTTGATTGAAAGCCAGTTTCTTGGCTGATTGTGTGAGATTCTTTGAGAATTCGAAAAAATTCTTTTTATCGGGTATAAGAAATGATAATAATAAAATAACAACTGCATTTATCATAAAAATTAGCCAAATATATTTCAATGACCTATAATGAACAGAGTTAATGTAATAACTATACGCAATATGTAATTCCTTGTTCGCTTCACTCACCCAGTTTTTAATTCCTCAATTCAGAATATCAATGGCATGTCCTCCTAGGCAGAGAATTCTCTGTAACAAGAAAAACATTTTTTTTAACAATTAAAAAAACAGAGGTATTCAAGATAAGATTGATTACTTTCGGAACTCTCTTCTTATTGGACGCCATCACTTTCATTTAATAATTACAATAATATAATAATAATTAAATACACCTTTACCTGGTGGTCTCATATGTGAGAAAGCAAAATTCTTTTACTCCAGTATAACAGGTAGGGATGATTTCAAGGCAAGTCAAGAATGGTTGGAAAAATTCAAGAAAAGACATGGAATTCGACAACTTACCATATCAGGAGATAAACTGTTCTAAGACATTAGTACGGTAGAACTATTTAAAAATAAATTTCTTCAAAAAATACGGGAGATGGATCTAGTGTCAGATCAAGTTTACAACGCAGATGAAAGTGGGTTATTTTGGTGAATTCTTCCAAACAAAACACTAGCCCATGCTACTGAAAATTCAGCTCCAGGTCGGAAGATGAGTGAGGACCGTATTACATTCTTGTCATGCTCTAATCCATCAGTAGGTATCTCATAAAACGAAATTGTTGCTCATCGGAAAAGCCAACAAACCCCTGCTTCAATTTGCATGTTTATTATAAAGGTCAAACTAAAGTGTAACTAGGGAACTTTTTTATGAATGGTTCCACAAACAATTTATTCCTGATATTAAAAATAAAATGAACAAGCTGAAATTGCCACAAAAAGCTCTGCTCTTATTAGAAAATGCTCCTGGACATCCAAGAGAAGAGGATTTAATCAGTGAGGATCGAAATATTCAAGTCATGTTTCTACTTCCTAATTGTACTCCATTATTACAACCAATGGATCAACATGTAATACAGAATGTGAAATTGCATTATCGAAAATCTTTGCTACTGAATATTGTGGGACAAGAAGACAATAACGTTTCGCAGTTACTGAAGCAATTGGACCTCAAACATAAGGTGTTTTTTCTTGAAAGTGCCTGGTCATCTGTGCCCCAAGAGTTAATTAAGAAATTATGGAAGAATTTATGGCCCACAAAAGATGATGATTATGACGCAGGTGACCTGTTGCCTCTTTCATGGTTGAGAAAAAACTTCTGCTAGAGAAAGAAGAGGAAAATCGCGATCTACGCATGATGACAAATGTGCTACCAAATGTATCTGGTCAATAATTAACAACTAAAGACATTGAAGAATGGGTTGTAGGAGATAATGAAATTATCTCTCTGAAGCTAAAATAATCAATAACATAGAAAATGACGAGGATATAGAAGAACTTGAAGAAGGCGATGTCACCATGAATTCAGTGAAACATAAAGAACCTCTCTTGTGTTTCAATAAATGTTTGGAATGGTGCACAGAAAATGATTTACCTCAGCACCAAATATTATTATTGAATAAATTGAGAGAGGAAGCTGCAAATTCTCATCTTCGTTCGTTAAAACACGAAACGATCTAAGACTTCTTCAGAACCTAAAAAATAATATGTGAAATGTATCACTTTCTCACGAATATGTAGTAATATTTTCATGTTTTTTCTGTGAGTCACAATAATTTTGAGTGTTTCAACGAATATTTTACTTTTTTCAATAAATATTTCACGTTTTTCAGTAAATATTTCACGTGTTTCAGCCCTGTCTTTTATTTACTATTTCATTTCAATTACCTCGATAATCCGAATATCTCAGTAATCCGAACAAGCCCTGGTCCCATATTATTCGGATTAGAGAGGTTGTACTGTATTTTCATTTTTTCATTTTTTCTGAAGATCTAACTTAGAAAGTAACGTTGTTAGTGATGATTCGTTTAAAAAACAGGCAGAGATCTTTAAACGATGCATACAATAGTAGAATGTTGTTGATGAGGCCTCGTCAAGTCTTTTTCGAAAAGCTAGACTTGACTCGAAATTCAAGCTTCTGAAAAATCAAAAGCTTGACTTGTCGTCAAGCTTCTTCGAGCTACTTGAAAACTCGATACTTACTAAGAGCATAAAGTTAAGTTCACACTTAACTAACCCGCACAGGTGCAATAGAAATAGTCAGTATCTCTAGCAAAAGAGAACCTTTCAATGGGCTGCGACACACTGGGATTTCAAAACTTAATACGTTCGTTCTAGTCAATTCGTTCGACTGAAATAATAAAAGACCTCAATAGTCTACACATACAACGATAAAATACACGTGTTTATCGGATATTGAGATATGAGGTATTACTGTTATGATTATGAATGAACTATTTCACAATACAGGGTCAAGGATTTTACAAATGATTGATGAAATGAATATAGTAAAGTATCGGCTGAAATCTAGGCACATTCATACCTAAGAAACAGATGAGAGAAGTGGGGACAACCGGAAATCAAGCCAGTCGTTATTTATTGTTGCATTATATTTGGAAGCTGATGAAATTTTTACAATCTCTTATGAATTTATTCTCTTCTTTTTCTTTGAGGTTATTTAATAGATGGCTGCCAAACGTCTCCAATTCGTTGTTGTTGCCATAGTAAATACGGAGTGTATTTACTATGGCAACCACAAAAATTGTCGCATCACCCTACTTTTACGACAATACTATATAAACTTTTAGGTTGGTCATTCAAGAGTCGCTTGGTAACTTTCAGAAGTGTACAATAAGAAGATATATAGAGATGAGTTTATTATGGAATATATCAACAATTTTCGAGTTACTGAAAAATTAAGAAATTCTACCATCTTCAAACATTCGCGAAGAGAGCAATCAACTAGTATCGAATGGTTACTCATCATTTTCAAAATCGAGTGTTTCCTCCCCGGGCCCTAATTACTGCCAGTATACGTCTCGGGAGCCCCTCAAACAAATTTTGGATGTACTCTTGAGTCACTGAGTTCCAAATTTCAGGAAGCAGATTGTCTAGTTGTTGGAGTGTTCTACAAGGCATCCTACGTTGTTGAATTTGCCTCGACTTCTGGCTGGCCATCTTAAAATATCAATTTCGGCATTTTGTAGAAATTCTGTAACTATTCTAGCTGCATGAGGCCGAGCATTATCATGCAAATAAATGAAGTTTTCGCCAATCAATGCGCCAAAGGGTACAACATGGGGTTCAAGGATATCTGCGATGTATCTGGCCCGCTGTCATTCTTCCATTATTGACTAGGACTAACCCAGTTCGACTATGGAAAAAAATGCCTCCCCACACCACTACCGAGCCCCCTCCGAAGTTTTCGGTTTGCCGAATATTGCATTGCTAATACCGTTCCCCCCCTAGACAGAACTTGGACTCGTCGGAAAAGAGAATATTCGACCATTCGGGAATATACCAATTTGCATGTTCCCTTACAAACTGAAATCTTGCAACTCGATGCTCTCTGGTGAGACGCGGGCTGGTAAAAGCCACCCTAGGACTGATATCGTCTTCTCTGAGCCTGTTCCTAACAGTTTGAAATTAAATATGCCCATTTCTGGAAAGTGCAAGTTCTTTTTGAGCATTATAGCCGTACATTGCCGAACTCTTAGTGCAGTTAAACGAAGCCAACGATCGTCAACTGGTGTTGTTATCCGATTTCTTCTATGTCCGGCCCTTCTTCCATATTCCCCTGTTTCGTGGTACCGATAATTTGCTCTTGAAATAGTGTTTTGGTTAACATTCAACAACTGAGCGACGTAACGCTGGCTTCACCCCTCCTCTAGAAGTATTACAATTCTTACCACTTCATGATCATTCAAATAGCGTCCAGGACGTTCAGCAGCCACTACAATAAATTCAAAGATTCGAAAATCAACAAGAAACACAGAAAACTTGCATGAATTTAGCGTGAAAACTGAAGAGAAATTGAATGAATACTGATAGTCAAATGAACTCATTCTTATTTCAGACGTGTTTGAGATCATATGGAAACTAATGTTACTACATCGATAAGATTTTTTCCCCTCATATGTCCAAAAACATATGTTGACAAAAAAACTGCGATCGAGCTGCTTAATCGATTGTGGAATTCAGAATACCAGGTGATGCGACAATTTTTGTGGTGTGTGTATTCGAATATTTTGTTGGTTATAAAGCTCATATAAATTTTGTTCAATATTTTATTTTATTCCACATTGAAACAATCTGGGATCCTATACCTAACAAATTCAATATCATTGCAGTTGTTGAAAAATTTTGTTTCGAAAATGAATAACATATAGGGAAAAATTGTAGAAGAATAAAATCAAACCATCTATCTTTAACATAATTTCTTTTAGAAAACCAACATGACTCTAATGAGCAATTTCAAGTTTTTCCAGACAACATTTTATGTAAATCATTCCGGACTTCCACACTGATGAATTTCATTATTTCTTTTTCTCAAGTTTCTATGGACATATTATTTAGAGTAGTCTTTGTCCCTGAGTTTCGAATATCTAATATGTGCAGCGTGGCCTCTAAGCTGATAATGCTTTTCCTTATCAAATTTCATGCCTACAAATTGATGTTAAAAAATAATGTTATAAATAAAGGATAATTCTTGATAAGGTGAACACAAATTTCAGTAAATGAGGATTTCTATTCAAGTATATTCTGAACGTTGCCATGAAATCATCATCATCAAGATTGAATTATTTAATTTCTGTATATTGATCATTGATGATTCAAACGTTTTCATGCGTAGACAGAAATATACATATTCAAACATTTATGATAAGTCGTTTACTTAAACACGTAATTATACATGTTAGTTATCGTAGCGCGTACCTATTTGAACCCAATTTATGGGTAATTATGATTAGTTATATGTAGAGCGAAAAGGATATTCAGAAACACGAGTTCAGTCAAAATTATACACCTATTCAAAAATGAGGTATGGGCGTTCTTATCTCATTATAGATAATATTAAAGTTTAAAGAAAAATTCATTCACGTAATGATTTGCGAAATGTTTATCGCAATTTATGAAGTGAATTTTCTATACATTTGTTATTATCGTTACTGCTAATTTTTCGTTATTGTCACTTGGTCCTTAACCTTTTCTTCAAGATATATGCTTGCTTTATAATCATTTTTCTTCTTGAATAGAGATATTTGATATAATAATTGAAATTATATTTGAATTATAAAATTGAGGATCTGATTTTTCTGTTAACAAAAACATCCTCGAACTTCTTAGGAGATTAAATAAACTTTTTCTATAATAAAACAAGTATTCATTATTGAAGTCAACTTAATATAAAGCAATATGGTTTACTAGATGAATTAGATGAAGTATCTCACATATTATTCACGTCACCCTTTTCATATACTGGTGCTATTACACCAACAGAAACTCTTTAGGAAGAAAATTTGCTTTTGGCTTATCATGAAAAGAACCCTTCGAGACAATGAAATAAAACTGTTGAATAAAAGTCAAGATATAAGTGGTTAAGTCCATCAAGTAGAAACTATGGAAGACACAAGGTCCAAATTACATACTAATTATCATGAACTTTTTCAAATTAATAAAAATTATTTAAATTAAAATGTTATCATTGTGGAAGAAATTTTCATTTGAAAAATGATTGTTATAATTTCTGAAAAGACAATATAATTGAAATAAAAACAAAGGAAAAATGAAAATTGAACAGCTGTTCAAATAAATGACACCAATAAAATATTTCTGCATTTATGGTGAAATATTCAAGAAATTATGATTGAAGATACAATAAGATTCATGTTGGACTTCGGCGCTTTTGTCCACATAATTAATAGACTAGATTTGATCAAGAACTTTGAAAAACAGCCATCAATTAGGATCTCAGTAGCTCTGATCAGTGCGACCATTTCGCAATATTAAAGAGCCTCGGAGGATGTATTGTACTATCCTGGTATCCCTTATGATTTGATGTATTTCACATAATACACAGGAGATTGCTGAGTGTCATTTTTGACAAAAAGGTTTTCGCTATAACCAAAGAAGGTAATGCTATAATAACGTGCGAGTTTTCAAGGAATTCAGTATTTCAATGTATTTTCAATTTTTACAGATTATGTGATTAATAGAGGTTAGGTTAGGTTAGTTCACTTCAATTTGTAGTTAATAAATTTATGTTATGTGTATTCCAACGAAAATTTGCCACCTTCTCTGAACCGACCCAGAACCGGGTTCTATTTTTTTTTCATTTGCTAAAATTATACATATATTTCTTGATTTTTATCTAATTGAATCTTATTATCAATTGTTATTTCTGTATTGGGTAGATATACCTGTATACCACTATATATAGTTTATCTGAATTCAAAATTACAGTGCTCAGACAGTGATTTGCCAGAATGATTCAATAATTTCGTTTTAAATTCTCAATGTAGTGAAATATTACGTATTTTTAAAGCAGCTTAAAATCACCCAAAAGCGTAAAAATCGAGACGAAGTAATGCATCCAAACTAAGATAAGAAATCCACCGTAGACGATATTCGACGTTATCACCGATAGTTATTAAAACACCCTTTTGTATTCAAGATCGTAGACAACATCTGGTATTTTCTCAAACAGCAATTCCCACGTCGCGTTCTAAATGACTATGTAACAGGTACTTGAGTACCAAGGACAGAGGGAAGTACGGTTGTAAGGTTGTAAGGCTTCTGGGCCACGCATATATAAGGGCCGCGCTCGCGACGTTAGGGGATTATTATTGAGTTATTTTTTTTTCAGATGTGCAGTTACTCATATTATTCCGTTATTCATTTTTGAATATCAGTGAATTTACTCATTCGCGTGAATCAGAATTAAAAGTTAAGTTATTTAATCGTACGTAACGTGAGTCCAGAAAGATGGAAGACGCAGATTGTTCCTGTCCAAGAAGCCCGACAGGGGAAGAGGAATTACAGTTCCCGTTGTGTCCCACAGGTGATTACTTTCTGAATTTTGCAACAATACAATATTTAATTTTCACGAATTTTCTTGAAATATATGCTTCGTAATTTCTGAATGCATTGTGGGTGAGTAGAAATAATGACTTCTTAAACTCCGAATTATTTTCACACAATTTGTTTTTACTTGGCAAATGATCTATTTGAACTTCACTAACATTTTTGATATTTATTTTGAAGAGTTATTTTCATAGACGAATTTGAAACCTTCGTTTTCATAACTTGGCACAATTTGAAATGTACTGAAATTATTTTATATTGATTATCACAGTTGTTCTCCTAACTTGACAAATTATTTGAAGTGTACTCAAATTCTTTAATATTGATTTCAACATTGGTTTACCTAACTTGCAACCTAACATTTAAAAGCAATGATACTATTGTATATCGATTCCAATAACTCAGTTAACTATTTGAATTTGCAATGTTATGAAGTTTAATATCGATTTGAAACCTTACTTTTATAACTTAGAAAATTGATCTTATTGAATGTTACCCAATCCAAAACTTTTGTTTTATCATTTGATGAATGATACATTTTAATGTGGGAACATTTAATATTGATTCTTATCTCTGCTTCTACAAATGGGCCAATTATCTATTTCAAATATCATAATCCATATATTCATTTAATTTTATAACTTGAACGTTTCCTTGAACTGTAACCAAAATATTAATATTATTCACTGTAATCGACTCGTAACTCTCCAACTATGGGGAAGGGCCTCACTTTCGAAATACTGACTTGATCTTCGGTACTCCTCAGCTCAATAGGGGACATTTCCCTGCATTTAAGTTTGATAATGGCCTTCGAATTATATCATGTCTCCTTATTATAAAGAAATGGCTTTAGGGACGATACGCATGTATGAACCCACAGACATTGAGGCTTGTATGTTGTCGGTATGAAAGTTTCGAATAATGTCCGATTTGGTGGATTGTATGTGATGTTTCTGGTACGTACAGGTGTATGATTAGAGGGCATGATTTCCTGGTTGGCAAATCCGCGATATGGGAATAGAGTATGATCCGCAGTCAGTGACATAATATAATTTATATTGCCCGTTGCCGCTCAGTTGGGCAAAAAGAATCACGTTTGGCTTTACGGGCTTACCTCTAGTTCCATATATAACGTTTCGATACTATATGAATTACTAAATTCGATTAAACATACGCGAGCGAATTACCGCTTGTAACTTGTCAGCTGTGGATGTGTTCCTTAGAGTTTTAAAATCAAATTTCCAGAGTTGCAGTATCAGGGCAACGACCTATTCATAAAACATGATATCATATTACAAAACTCCTTAGATAGGGTAAGTCACCACTCAAAAAATGAGTGAGGACAAATTGGGCCTGTATCTAAGTGATCTGACATTGAATTAAATTTATTCAAAGACGAACAAGAATGCAAAGAAAAGAATTAAATATGAATGTTGCAAAAGTCAAATAGACATTATTACCGAATCTGTTTTTGATTTTCTAATTTCCTTACCTATTGTATAAGCGACGAAGAATTGGTCGTATCACATTAAACCTCACATAAAAGAACTTGTTGAATAGGTTACTACATATACTCAACACAACAAAGAAAAGGGTCCTATTGAAGTACTGCAATGCAAGTTCAGGTATTAGACGATCACATGGCTTTTTCGGTCTCAGGAGTAATTAATGTGGGGAAGAAAATAAGATAATTCAGGTATTGCAATTTACATTTGTATTTGTATCGTATTTCATAGGTGGGGTTGGGGGTGTTCCACCTCTATGTCGAGAAAAACTAATTGTAGACGAAAAAGCTTAGACACGTCAATTTTTGATTGGGTGGAAATCAATTTCTGAGTTCGTTCGGAGCATGTAAATTCAACCCCCTTCCCCTCAGCAGCACCTAAGTCCAAATTGATTATAAGGAAAGTGGGTCGCGGAGCATATTCTTGGAAGGATCTTTTGATTCTCTATTCAAGAATAGAATTTTTATAAACATTTAATATCACACAGAAAGTTCAAAAACAACGAAAGTTTGTATTTCAACGAAAATATGACGAAGTCAAAAATCGAATTAAACGCTCAAAATGAGCTCCTCCTACCTTCAACAACGATACAAACAATTCTCGAATTCTCTACTCTCAACTAGTTTCACTTTATAAGGGTGACATTGATCATGTTTCTGATCCTGTGGACTGTTGAAGCTGATACACCAGACACACATGATATTTTTCTACTAGAAGTAGTATTTTCCATTTAAGGTGGCCCAAAACTGTCACAGTTGTTTCGTTCCGTATAGGCCGATCTTCAACTTCATCATTATTAACCTGCGAACCCGCAGTTGAAAATTTATTCATCAAATATAGAACATACTGGTGTCCTTTCTATTTTTCTTTATGGTTCACATTGAAAATCCTTGCCGTTTTTCTGGCACAATTATAATTTCGATAATAAATTGAAACAATTTCGAAACGCTCATCAGTTGAGTAAACCATTTTCAACGATTGTCTAACAAACGACAACTGTGGTTAAAAGTATTGCGAAATGGAAGGCAAATGTGTAACAGATTTATATAATTACTAGATGGTTGTGCTAAAAACAATTGTGCGTTTCCTACAAAACATTGATGTTGATGAGATGTCAATATTCCAAATTATTACATTTTCTGTTAAATACTTGGAAGTGCTGAGGACAAGAATTGTCGCTTGAAAATGATAGCAGAGAATTAGAATTGTATGATGATGTCATTTTGAGACCTTAATTTGATTTTAAGCATTGTCAAATTTTCTTCGGAAAACGAAATTTTTGATGTTCGGACTGTTTGTATGAAATTAATAAAATAAGGATAAAATTTCAGGATAGAAAATTAGAAGATTTTTCCAAAGTTATGTCATTCGATCCACTTTCACAATAACGAATTTCAACTTAGGAGATGCTGATGGTAGGAGGTTGGGTCAAATTTCAGAAGCTCTGAACCAATTCAGAAATTGGTCCCCCTCTGATAAAAAATTGACGTGTCTCAGCTTTTTCCGCTGCAATCAGTATTTGTTGATATAGAGAGAGTGGCAAATTTTCGATGGAATCCGAACTTTCGTTGTGTTGAACTTTCTGTGTAATATTGAATGTACATAACTATACCATTTTTGAATATAGAATTGAAATAGCATTCCAAAAATATGTCGCCACGCCACACAGTTTCCTTAGAATGAATTTTGACGTAGGTGCTTCTGAGGCTAAGGGGTTGATTTTACATGCTCCGAACGAATTAAACTTATCTCCCTCAAATCGAAAATTAGAGGTGGCAAACTTTCTTTGAAACACACTGTATATCGATAATAGTGGAATAAGTATTCGATGACAAGAAGAATTACTGGGTTCAAAAGGGAATTTCATTTCTTTTAACTATCACACGAATTGCTGCACTGAATGGTGCATCCGAAAGGATAAGAACTGTTACAAAAAAAAATAGAACTGTGACAGCTTGTGCTAGCTTAGCTAATAATTTTTAGGCAAAGTTATTTCAACTGCTTCTTATTAAGTGAATAAAGCACCCACCAGAACCTTAAAAAATTTCAAACACCTTAAAAATTGGAGCATTATAAGCAGTCACAAATAATATATTTGAAAACATTCGATTCAATATCATGTGTATACAATAAACGCAATAAAACAAAGTTTCATGATAATCTGGGAAAAGATTATTGGTACGGTGTGAACCATATACTAGGCTGTTCAATCTTTGAAAGCTGAGCTATTTCAAGAAGTACTTACCTTCAAACGTTTTCTCCCAAAATTTCAGCTCAATCTGTCAACAAATTGTAACGCTACAGCCTTTTATAGTAAACAAGTTTTGGTATTGAAGAAAAAATGGACAAACAATGCATCAGCTCACGAATGGATCAAAACAATAGCGAAATTGCACAAATTACGCTTCGAATTGCTTCCTCATCCCCCGTATTCGCCAGATTTAGCCCCCAGCGAGTATTATCTCTTCCCAAAAAAAGATGGCTCCAGGGAAGAAGATTTGAGACCAATGAAGAAGTTGAAGCCGAAACTGAGGAGTATTTCAAAGGCCATGATAAATCGTACTATTTAACAGGCATTGCAATGCTTGAAGACCATTGGAAAAAGTGTATTGACCTAGAGGTGAATATGTTAAATAATAAATACAGATTTTCAGCATCTTGAACAGCCTAGTATATAATACATTCCCCACAAAAATTGTCGCATCACCCTACTTTTTCGACAATACTAAATAAACTTTCAGGTTGGTCATTCAAGAGTCGTTTGGTAACTTTCAGCAATGTAAAATATGAAGATATCATTCAAAAGAGATGAGTCTATGACGGAAAATATCAACAAATTTCGAGTTAATGAAAAGTTTAAAAATTCTACCATCTTCAAACATTCGCGAAGATATGATAGAGAGATGATAATTACTTATCATTTTCAAAATCGAGTGTTTCCTCCCCGGGCCCTAATTACTGCCAGTATACGTCTCGGACGCCCCTCAAACAAATAAATTTTGGATGTACTCTTGAGTCACTGAGTTCCAAATTTCAGGAACCAGATTTTCTAGTTGTTGGAGTGTTCTACAAGGCATCCTACGTTGCTGAATTTGCCACCCCATGTTGTCCCAAACATGTTCTATGGGATTCAAAAAAAAATAAAAATATCAATTTCGGCATTTTGCAGAAATTCTGTAACTACTCTAGCTGCATGAGGCCTAACATTATCATGCATATAAATGAAGTTTTCGCCAATCAATTGGCCAAAGGGTACAACATGGGGTTCCGGGATATCTGTGATGTATCTGGCCGCTGTCATTCTTCCATTATTCACTAGGACTAACTCAGTTCGAGCATGGAAAGAAATGCCTCCCCACACAATTACTGAGCCCCTTCCGAAGTTTTCGTTTTGCCGGATATTACATTGCTGATACCGTTCCCCAGGTCGTCTGAATACAGGCATTCGTCTATCATTTGATACTAGACAGAACCTGGACTTGTCGGAAAAGATAACATTCGACCATTCTGGAATACCCCAATTTGCATGTTCCCTTGCAAACTGAAGTCTTGTAACTCGATGCTCTCTGGTGAGACGTGGGCCGGTAGAAGCCACCCTTGGTCTGATATCGTCTTCTCTGAGCCTGTTCCTAACAGTTTGCAATGAAATATGCACGTTTCTGGAAAGTGCAAGTTCATTTTGTAGCATTCTAGCCGTACAGTGCCGAACTCTTAGTGCAGTTAAACGAAGCCAACGATCATCAACTGGTGTTGTTATCCGATTTCTTCCCTGTCCGGCCCTTCTTCCATGTTTATCTGTTTCGTGGTACCGAATAATTGCTCTTGAAATATTGCTTTGCTTAACATTCAACAAGTTAGGCACGTAACGTTGGCTTCGCCCCTCCTCTAGAAGTATTACCATTCTTACCTCTTCATAATCACTCAAATAGCGTCCAGGACATTCAGCAGCTATTACAATAAATTCAAAGATTCAAAAATCAACAAGAAACACAGAAAACATTAACTCAGCGTGAAAACTGAAGAAAAATTGAATGAATACTGATAGTCAAATGAACTCATTCTTATTTCAGACGTGTTTGAGATCATATGGAAACAAATGTTACTACATAGATAAGATTTTTTCCCTCATATGTCCAAAAACATATGATGACAAAGAAACTGCGATCGAGCTGCTTAACCGATTGTAGAATTCAGAATACCAGGTGTTGCGACAATTTTTGTGGTGTGTGTATATAGAATTTTACTTTAATCCTCAAACTGATATTCGTGCTACGAAAATAAGTCTGATAGAAGATTAAAATGCCGTGAAATAATGATGAAGAATCCAAAAAAATCTCAATACATTTTAAATTGTTTGTTTAACCGAAGAAAACCACTTCTACATTATTTCACTAGATTTTGAAAAATAAAATATTTCACAGAAACACTTGAGAATTCCTCCGAAAGATGATGTACTATTACTTAGCAGATTTCCTGGACATTAGTTCTCTATAAAACAGCAAACACATTTAACATAAAGAATTTTACGAGGATTGATTCAAATTCGCATTTCGTGAATTCGCTATGATGAGTTATATTTAAGTATTTTACTCTCACTTTTGATATTAATCCTTCGGTAAGAACCCAGTATTCATACCCCGAATACTGGTCAAGGTGCTTAGTAGAAAATTTCCCATGGAATAAGATTCCTTACAGATAAAAAGGACGAAACTTCAATCTACCGATCCATACTGTAACATCTATCAATGATCTCGATAAATAGATTTCGAGATCTTTTCAAGAAGTATAGCTTCAATTAATTTCACGATTTTCTCCAGACCTTCATTTTAGGATTCAGTTTTTCTTAATCACTAAATACAACGAACGGAAAAAGAATCAAAAAACTACGTATCAGTCAGTTATCATGGAGAATGTGTACAAAAATAATGATTTTTACAACTTATTCGAATTGTTCCGTGTTAAAATGAAATTTTTATGATTGTCTTAAAATACTTTGTTCCCATGTGCCACCTTTTAGAAAAACGATACTCGTGGTTTCATCACTAAAATTTACCTATTAATTGAAAAACAATAGTTAATTACCTATTCTTGATACACTAGTCTTCAGAGACAATAGGTAAGAATTTGACGTACCGTTACGAGCAGATACATACCAGCCAATTTATTTCATTAAAAACATAAAATGGCAAGCATGAATTTCTTAGTTGATCGTTTGAAGAAATTTACTTGTAATAAAGAAGGTTCCATAAGAAAAGGCAGCACATAAGGTATACTTGTCTCAATAGTTACAAAAAGGTTTAGTGGATAACTGTTAATATAATTTTACACAAGAATAATTAATATTTTGTCAAAGGCTACTTTTCTGCAACAGCAAAAAACATTTTTCCTCATTATATGATTTTATAGCTATTTGTGTACTAAGAACGCAAAGAGTTACATTGTCGTGCGTAAGATATACAAAAGCTTCCTCTGCAATCAACTTACAAGAATAGTTTGATACATATTTAGTCCACTTAGAGTCGATTTAGAGTGTTTATACTATAACTCCAGTCGCAGAAATTTATATTTTCTTTAAGTGAACGAAAAATCGATTTTATTTTCTGCGTCGTAAGTTAAAGTAAATACACAGCTTCTGTTCGTTTTCGGATCAGGAATCTTAACCATCAACATAAACTTTTTATCTTGGACACCCCGCATCTTCATTTAAACAAATTCGTCGCGACTACAAGCATCACCTATGTGATCAACAAAGAAATTTTTTCAATAAATAAAATTTATTTAAAAAAAATGTATATCATCTTTATCAAGAGATTTTGATTTTTCAGGTTGAAAAGCATTATTTGATGCTCTCAACAGAAATTGGAATCTTGTAATAGACTGAATCAACGTTATTTCTTGACGATATTATTGAATTTTACATTCAATATACGAATAGACATCAAAAAACTATTACCGCCGTTAACAAGAATAAGTTGCTACTTGTTTATTCCACTTACCTTATATTATATATCGAATCGCAGAAGTATATATTTTCTACAAATAGATAAAAAACCCATACTACTTTTTGCGTCATAAGTTGAAATAAATACAAAGCTTCTGTTCGGTTTTGAATCAGGAATCTCAACTATCAACGCAAAGTTTTTATCTCGGGCATAACGGATCTTCATTTTCACAAATTCGTCGTGCTCACAAACATCAATTATATCAACATTTATAACAACTTTTTTCAATGAATGCACTAAATGAAAAAAATTCATATCATCTTTCTCAGAAGATTTTAATTTTTTAGCTCCATAAGTACTACTTGATTCTCTAAAAAGGAGAGTATTGTACTGGGTTAAGTCAACTTTATTTCTTAACCATAACATATTTTCTACATTGAATATACGAATAGACATTGTATTATACGATTTTTTCGATTGGAGAGGTCGTTGTTTGATATTCTGGAAATTTGATTCAATAAAACGAGGCTGTTCAAATTTTCACTATATTCACAAACGTATAATGCGTTTCATTACGCCGTGGCTTCATCAGACAAGTAGTACATTTTAAAGGAAGATGCGCTCAATATATTAATTTTATTACGATGGTGAAAGAAGGTAGGATATCTGATCAAAACAGGGTAAGAGCCATAGTAGCCAAATTTACGTCACGTTACCTTATAGACCTCATTAAACAGTCATGTAATTTGAGTCCATAAATTTCAGTTGATAATTCTTTGAATCTAACACAAAAAAATTAACATAACGTATCACCATATAACATCAACCTTATGTCTGCAGATTCAGAATGTCTCTTCCATTATACAATCAGAAATTATGCTTGTTTCAGTCACAGTAAGAGTAGTATCTTTAAAATAAAAAAATTCAAATGCAATAATTAAATTTACATGGGCAACAACGGTTTAATAATGGGTAATCCTCGTAGTCCTTTGTTAGCCGAAATTTTCATGGATAGCATAATTCATAATCATTCGCTGTCAAAATTCTGTATTTATAGGATTTATAGAATCCATGATTCATCGTCAGTTAAAAACTTTAAGCAATTTTTTGTTATCATCGACCGTGTCAAAGATGCCTCAAGCAATTTCAATCAGTTTTCTGTTCTTCCGTTGCAATTTTAACATGAATTTCGCAAACATGCTAACAATCTGCAAATTTTCATTTAAAATCCTTCAAATATTTATTTTCGATATTCCAAAACTACATTTTAGTTCTCGAACAGTTAATCGACAATCTTCATTGATTGCAAGTCACAAACGATCGATTTTATTATCTGTTTTTCGCCGTTAAGGGCCGCCCAGAGCAAGGCTTGCCAACAACAGATGTTTGGCTATCTTTGAACTGTTTATACCACCCTTTTATTTGTATTTAGCCTAACACTCGTTCCCAAATGCTATCTTAAACATTTAAATAGTTTCCGCTCAAATTTGTAGATGAGAATACCACGAACTCAAATATCGAAGATCCTTCATGAAAAACACGTTCTCACAGTAACAAACGCGTTTAGGCAGTTCATTGTCTACGTCTCACGAAAGTCGCTCGGAGATTGTGGACTTTTGGGACATTCCTCGTATTTTCGTAGCCGTAATATGCCATTCTATCCAAACTGCCATATTTTTTGTTGTTGCCTAACTCTCATAGATCATTTCGTCGTTAATTCATAAATGTCCATTATTATTAGAAAATGAATAATAATGAAAATTGTCATTAATATTATTGTTCAGAAAACTAAATGCTATCCTTTGTTAAGGAAATAAATCATGGAAAACAATCGTGCTCTTATTTATTATTCGTCGGTCAAGTAAACAACTCGAGTCTATTGACACAATTCGCACCGTTATTGAAACCATTTTACTAGAAATAATATTGTATTAAAAATATGGAAAAATATGTACGATACATAATTCACTTCAATAAAGGTGTAAAGCCGGTATGTCTACATTTCAACGTAAATGGGAATTTTAAATGTCGAATATGTGGAGCATTTCACGCTATCAACGGAACGACAAAACATTGGTAATAAAAGGAAATGATCCTCCTAAATCATACTAATTGACAGAAGTTGTAATAATCCATAATGGCTATAACAAGATTGTAATTTACAGTAATGTTGAAATTAATAATGTACGGTGCATAATAATAAATGCAAAAATTATCGATATTTTTTGTTGGAAAGTAAAATTGCACGGAAATACAAAAATATGTCTATTTAAAAATAAATGAAAAATTTGTTTTGAAACTTCCATTTCCATCACTAGAATGATTACTCGTATTACGTATACCTGTTATTGATAAGTTCGGCCATGAAAGATTAAATATCACTCATGGAATCGCCATTTTCGCAATAATAACGAATGAGATCTGGAGTATGAAGAAGGGAAATTTCAATAGAAAACATCTAGACAGAGAAATATAGTGAATCAACACCGAAACGATAGCTTATCTTTTATACTGGAAAGCTACGACACGCTGCTGCAGCTTGGAAATATTAAAGGAAAATTATGGTAACTATGACTACAGTTCAAAGTCATATCTAGAAAACATTTCAAGGTCAAACTAGCACAAGATTTTTAGTGACCCCTGGATATTGTTTTGCATATTTCATATAGTTTCGAGCATTTTGTTGAATAATTATTATTATTTCGAGAGTTCCCATCAGTGAGAAAATATAGGTTATGGCATTTGATATGCACTAATACTCCGAAAAAAACATTCAAAAACGTAATTTGCAAAGGCACATGTTACGCAAATATAAATACTATAAAGCATTATAGTCATAATCATTAACGGGGTGCAGAAACGAACAGAATTTTATTATATATTTTGACTAAGCATCTGAGAAATTTTCATCATCAACGATATTATAATTAAATATAGTTATATATTTTTCGTCTCAAATATAATTGTTATGATTAGAAAGTAAAATTATGAATAAATATTGTCTATATAATACATAATGAATAATTGCAGCTACATGAGAGCAGCTTCCCGCTGTGAAGACAACCGCAGCAATAGCACTGAACGCTGATGAAATCAATGCCATTGAATGTGTAGTCAAATTAAATACGATAATAGTTTTGGGTACTTCAATTCTAGGATTTATCTTCTATTTCAGGTATATAAGTGCTCGACTCATAATTTCGTTTTATTTTCATGCTATGTATCGTAACTTCGGACTAGATCCTGTCAGAATTTAGTCTCATACAACATTGTAATGAAAAAAATCAACTATTTTGTAAAGCAGCATTTCTCAGGCAACGTCATTATATGAACGTAGACGACTTCAAAAGTATTAATGGGAACAGAGATCTGGGTTCAATCCCCCTAAAGTCGGTGCGATTTTTCAGATTCTAGGAATCGCTTGAGTCTCCGTCTTTCGGAGAAGGATGTGAAGCCGTCGGTTCTATCTAATAGGGATGCGTTGGACATTAATGATCCCTTCCCTCGACACTAGAGGGGTTCGGCAAAATTACCGGGTTAGTGAGGTGACAGAATTCCCCCAGCGTGTCATTAGCCTAGAGGCAGAAATAGAACGCGTTGAAGGAAAAACAAACAAACAATGGGAACAGGTTCAAGGATATACTACAAGTACAGAATTGGAGCTAACAATACCACTTGGGCGCTACAAAAAGGTCTTCCAGGCAATAATCTACGCCATAACAACCTGCACCAGGGTGTATAGAAAGACATCTTGAGTGGAGACAAAACAAAATCCCCACGAACAGCAGGGCTATTCTTATGACACTGACGGGGAAAGGAACCTAAGTTAGTGAGATCTGCAAGATCTACCAAGATTGGCACTAAGGAAGAGGGAATCTGGGTGCCAGGAAATAAAGGTATTGCATGAAACGCGGAAACTGATCGACTTACAAGAAATGCCTTATCTGAAATATTCATGGCACTAGAACCAGCCAACGTCATTACCGCGGATGGTGTACAGGATATCCTAGTCATCTTCTAGATCACGAGATTAAGCAAGAACATGTCAAGAGAGTGAGGGGCACACCAGGTCATAGACAAGGCAAGCGATTACTTGGACGGTCAAGTTAACAGCTTGCAGACGAAGCTCTGAAATTAACTGGAGACCAACTGAAGACAATGACGGGTCTTTTAACCGACAATTATCCGTTCAGAGTATATTTTGATGAAGAGGCAGAAACAACCCCAAACCTCGCAAAAGGCGATTAACTCAGAACTTCGATATAAAGACTAGCTGAAAGGGCCTATAGAGCTTACTAGGGAAACAATTTCTTTGAACAGTACTTTCGGAAAGACACAATCCAAAAAATTTTAGAATTTGGGTATATTTCTGAATAATTTTACAATGCATAGCTTCATCAACCCATTTTATGTTTATTATCGTTCATTATCTCATAAACTTTTTCTGCACCTACTTTCTCCAGATCTAATAAGTTTAAATGCTGATATAAAACATGAAAACTCTTTTGTTTCCAAAAATTCAAATAGATTCCGAAATCTACGTTAATCTATGAAGGTGTCATTCGGTTACGAAGTGCTTCCCGGCTTAAAAGATCTTCTGAAACAAACAAAATAGCATTATTCAAGATGCCGTGAAGAAATTCAGCAAAATCCAGGACAAATATATTTGCGATGGACAATGCAAAAGGGCATTTGATTGTAGTTATTCCCTTTTTCTTGACGTCACATGTAAGAACCATTTGCAATCAATATACAGTGTTCCAGTTAAAAACTAACCCTTCTCTAAGTCTGGAAAGAGTGTCACTAGCGAAAAACACTCAGGTAAGTTTTGATTCGAAGCACACAAAATTGACCCCTACCCTCAGCATTCCCTTGAAATGGAAAAGGCGTCGAGTGTCTTTCAATTTTGTACTCGAATATTTTTAAAATGTTAAGTTATTATAACAGGTGTTCTGTATTCTGTATATATATATATATATATATATATATATATATATATATATATATATATATATATATATATATATATATATATATTTTTTTGTACACCATAAAGGAGATTGAGGTCACCCGGGACCAAGTAGAAAGCCTCGGACTATACGCGCTGTACCCAATAGCACTTCCTTCTGGGCGCCGGACACAATACTGCGTTCAAGTTGGAGGGCCTCAGTCTTTTCAACCAAACGAGCGTGGACCAACCCGTTAACCGATATGACAAGCGGCAGAATCATGATCGATCTGAGCCTGTACAACTCCTTCAGCTGAACTGCCAGGTCTTGGTATTTTGAGACTTTCTCGTTTGTACGCCTTTTCAAGGTTCTCATCTAGGGGATTGGTCATGTGCAAAAGTATAGCGCGTTTTCCCTGCCAGTCGAAGAGGGCTATGTCTGGCCTATTATGTGCAGTTCCTCTGTCAGTTACCAGAGTAGTGTCCCAATAGAGTTTAACCTGACGACTTTCCAGGATATCTGCAGTTGAGTATCTATAGTTCTCGACTCTTTAACTACGAGGTTATATTTCAGTGCCAGTTCCTGGTGGAAGATTTTCACCATGTTATTATGACGTTGTAAGCACGCAGTGGAGGCAAGTATTGGACAACCTGATAGGATATTCTGCACCGTTTCCAGGTATTTTCTACATTTCCGGCATTGGTCTGAGGATAAGTTCTTGTTTGCTATATGTTTAAGGTATGATCTCCTTGGTACTACCTGGCCTTGAATTGCCAGGATTCTGCCCTCAGTCTCGGGGAACAGGTAACCAGCTGTAAGATAATTCAGAGACTCCACCTTATTAACTTTATCAGTTTTCAGGTGTGCAGGATATCTGCCATGTAAGGCTTTGGATTGCCAGTCCTGAACAAGCTATTCGTGGGTTGTGGTTCCTGGAGCATTTTCGGGATCCGCAAGGTGGAGCGGGGTGAATTTCTCGTCAGTACTACGAATTGCCTATTGTAGAGGTGAGTTCTTGAGATTGAAGTACTTTTTTAGGTTATGGATCAATTTATCATTTGTTGTTTCGAGACACATTTTTCCACGTCTTCCTGCGTGTCTTCCTATATATAGTCGGTTTACTGAGGAATGAGGATGGTGTATTCCGTATTTTGTGAGAGGTGTTCTTATTTTGGTATCCATAGCCTTGACATCTGTAGTGGACCAATTGAGTATTCCAAACGTGTAGGTCATACACGGTAAGACCCAGCTGTTGATGGCATCGAACATAGCTTTAGAACTCAGCTTGCTCTATAATATCAGCTCCCCTCGTTGGTAGAGTTTTTCTTTAAAGGCTGCTTTGACTTCCACTGTTCAAATATCTCGTGCCTTTCGAACGCCGAGGTATTTGTGAGAATCCTCAGGCCCCAATACTGGCATTTCGACATTGTTGAGTAATTTAATGGAACCATCATTCACAATTTTTCCTCTCTGAACATTCGCGACCGCACATTTTGATAGCGTTACTAAACGCAGAGACAACCTCCAGTTGCCTTTTAATTTGCGTAGAGTTGGCAGTATATATCTTGAGGTCGTCCATATAAAGTTGGTGAGTAATACGTTGTTTAGTGCCTTTGTTAATAACGTATCCATTTTCACTTCCATCAAGTAACGTGCTGAGAGGGTTCAGGGCCAAGCAAAACTACAAAGGGCTCTGAGTATCTCCCTGGAAAATTCCGCGGTCGATTTTTATTTCCTTGGTTGAGACTTTCCCTTTTTCCGTGCGTATTTTAATGGCGGTTCTCCACGATTTAATTAGATGTTCTAGAGGTCTGATCACAGGATCCGAAACTCCATACAGCCGCAAGACTTCAACGAGCCACTTGTGTGGTACAGAGTCATATGACTTTTTATATTCTATCCAGGTCAGTGATATGCTACGTTTCATTATGACACAATCCATCACGAGGAGCTCTTTACATCCCATGTTACCATCGCGACAGCCCCCCTGTTCCGGAGCCAAAATGTTATGCTTCATCATGTATCTGTTCAGATGGAGCGTTATTATACCAGTGAGGATTTTGTAAATTGATAGATAGATTGGTAGACATGTTATAGGTCTGTAGTTCTTAGGATCCTGAGTGTCGCTTCCTTTTGGGTTCATTGTGGTCACGCTCAGGGTAAAGTGGCCCAGAATCAAAGCAGGGTTATCAAGGGCTTCTGGAAAGAGGGTGGCCAGTTTGGAGTGTAGGCTACCAAAATACTTCCACCAGTAGTTATGAATTCTATCTGGCCCTGGTGCAGCCCAATTATTAGTGTTCCGCAGTACTCTAGTCAAATCTTCGCCTGTTACGGTTATTTCATTTATTATTACTTCGAGTTTCTTTTGCTCGATTTCCTTCAGCCAGTACACCTCAGGCTTATACACATCACGGGACCAGATGCTACTCCAGAATTTTTCATTTCATCAGAATTGGGTGGGGGCTCTGATTTTCTGTTACTTCCAACTCGCGAAAGACTTGTTTTCGGTTTGTATGATAGAATTTATTGTTCCTTAGTCTCTTAGTTGCTGTCAAAGAAATTTTAGTATTAGTATTATATCAAGTACAATAACCATTTTTTTTTCAGTGATTGTAAGTCACGAGGAGCACCACTAATATAATAACATACTCATAATTCCTAAAATCGATTTTCGTTGAACAGAGTGGAGTTATCTGTTTCTCCATACTTTGAAAATTTAAGTTTTAATTTTGTGTTTGATTGATTGTTTCAGTATTCACTGTTATTTGTATACAAAAGGGATTATTTCAGATCAATCCTAATTTGAAATTGAACATAAAAAGCGGAGATAAACAAACGATTTCGTATGACTATTGAAAATTTTGGAAAAATTGAAAAAGCCCATTCAAGGGTGGAAAAATGTAGTGAATATAGGACGAACATATACCTCTACTGCGTCAGTTATCTTGACGGGTTCGATTCAATTCTCATTGTCGTATTACATATTGTTATCGAAAACGGGATCATTGGATCGTCGCTGAATGTAAACAACAATTATATTATCTATCTGAGCGAATTCCAGCGGAAACCACGAGAATACATCGCATTCGTTAGATAGAGTGAGTTGAGAAAATCATCCAGAACGGTCAACAAAGTTAAAAATATAACTGTGTAAATATTTTTCGGTGTTTCGATGAAACATAATTTGCGTTTGATGCACCAAATACTCTAAACATAGATGAATCACGATTTTCCTAGAACCAACAGGTCGAGAAATTTCTGAAAAAATATTATGGCATTTAAATTTGGATGTGACGAAAAATCTCAGTTAATTGATATTATTTATCAATATTTTGAGAAGTGTGGTCTACCCCGAATAATTAGGTTGTCTTGTAGTTTTATGAAGAACGTTCGAACGTCTGTCAATAATATGGCGTCACCAAAATTACTTCTAAGTGATTGGTAACACATACATCATTGGTCATTTCTTAATTTACTCAGTATGTCCCCAAATTTTGGTACCATTCAGTAGGACCGTTTCAAAATGGCGTCCGTATAGTTGCGGAAATTGGCCTTGATTAGGCCCTAGTAAAATGATTATCTTTCTTGTTTTATTGGAAAATATATAAAAGTGTGGATAATAAATAATTTTTTTTTCATTTCTTGCAAGAATAAAAAAAAATACATAATACTTAAACTAATAATTATGTCCCGTTATAGTATGAAGAGAGTAACTAATCTGTTATTGTACAATAATTATAAATGATGAACTCCTCTGTAAGCAGAAGGCCCAGAGTTGCAGAGCTAACCAGACAACAAAAAATTAACAGACTTCATTGGTGTATCGAGTACCGAAATTGAAATATTCAGAATTAGCGAAATGTTCTTTTTTCGGATGATACCAGAATTGGTGTACGATCAGATGACCGCCGGATTCGGGTTTGAAGGGGTCGTGAAAGACAAGCCAGACTCCGAGAAGCAAGTCAAATTCCGAAATACCAAGGGGGAAGTGTGATGTTTTGGGGTGGCATTATGCTGGGAGATAAAACAGATTTGATCCTGCAAGTGTAACGGCTAGAAATTACGTGGACCTAGTGATGGAGCCCATAGTGACCTTTTATGGAAGATCATGCTCCTCCGCATACCAGCAACCTCGCTCGACATTATCTTGAAACAGATGGAATCTTCCAAAGAATGCCACCATCTTTTGCTATTTGCATCCAACTTGGCCCACCCATTTTTACGATGTCGTCATCCAATTTCGTAAGCTGCTCCTCTGATCGTTTGCCACTAAAGCCTAACCTAACCTTGTTGCCCTCATGTTCCATAACTCATCTGCCATTCTTGCTTCGTGTCTCGCCCATTTCCATTTTAGTTTCGAACATAAGGCTTAGAAGCTTTGGTTGTACTTTATGTATGCGTATGTCGCATTCTTCTTATGACTTTATTTGTGTATACCCAGGTCTGACTAGCGTAAATTAGGCACAGTCAGAGGCAGATCGACATGGATTTTGTTCTAAGCTTTATTGGAAATTTGTTTTAAAAATTTTCTTCAGACTCCAGTATTTATTCCAAGGAAGTTGGATTTGGCTTTCGACTTATAAATAGTTACTGTATTTATCAAAGCCGATTTTTTTCACCAAATATTGGTTTGTATATACCAATTCTTTGTTGTCGAGAGATGTTGTCTTTTCCGTTCGTCTGTTCGTCACATCATCGTGTTTAGGAGGTTCATCTGTAATACTACCTTTTTACTACCCACGTTAAGTGATTGGATGATGAATTGCAATTGCGAACTTGATTCCGATAGAAGCAATAATTAGCCCGCTGATCGAAAGTAGGTGAGATATTTGTATCTATATACAGGCCGTTCGTTTCGGAATCTATTTTCCCTATTATAGACTCTAGTATCGCTATGAACAATGTCTGGAAGGTCGGGTCTTCCTATCTCACACACCTTTCAATGGGTGAACTTAGACTGGTACATAAACCAGTGTGTATATATGGTCTACAGTCCAGAAATTATCCCAAAATACCGCTTATTATACAGATGGTATCATTTCGAATGTGTTACTTATCTATTGGTATATAAGCGCGGAGAATAATAATTAGTATAAGCGTGTCAATAGACTTATTGGCCTATAGTTTGTAACATTGTAAAGATCCGCTTTTCTGAAAATGAGTATGAAGTCTGACTCTGACAATTGTGTCATTGTTTCAATAATTTTCCAGAATGCGATTGAACAGTTATGTTGGTGGTAGAGGTAGTAATAAGTGGGCCGATGTTGAAGCCTCGTTTGTAATGTTGTCCGAATTCGAGGTTTTATTTGTTTTCAGTCTATGTATTGTAACCTTGTCCAAATGGTAGTTGTCCTCAATATTTTCCTTCCCTTGAGCGTTATAGAGCTTTTTGCAGAAGTCTATTGCGTTTCCTATAACATACTTACGTTTATTTACAATTTTTTATCTGTTTTCTAATTCGTAGATCCATTGCTTGTCTATCCCCAATTCTCTGAAAGCTCTTTTGAAACTTCTTGATTGAATTAGATATCTCTCGAAAGTTCTGTTCTGTATTTTGTATAGACGTTTTTTATAAGTTTACTTACTAACTAAAACGCAGACAGTTCATTTCTCATTGACCAACTTCTGTTCTTGGTTTACCGCAGTAGCTGTCTCCTCTTCAAAAAAACTAAAGTACGCTCTGAATGAAAATTTTATCTTATATTCTTGTTAGGTATTCTAGCGTCTGGGAGGTTTCTAGTAGTTTAGTAGGTGGGCTGTGATACACATCTTGTATCTATTGATTTTTTCCTCGTTCTTCAGAGTGGCGTTGTGTGAACTTCTGAATCCATTCCGTTTCTTTCTTACTTTTGAGGGTATTTTATTGCTTTAACTGGTCGATGACCTGATGAAAAATTTAAATTCAAAACATCAGTGTTTTGTGCCATATTAATAGAATATAGTCGATTTCATCCGTTTGGTGAACTCCATGTTCATGTACTGTTCAGTTGTTTCTTAAAGTATGTATTTAAAATTGCTATTTTGCTTTCAAGTGAAAAGTCTCTGGCCTCTTGGATTCCTTATGCCATATCCATTTGATTTTATTATCTGATATGTTGATAATGTGACATTAATATTTGTTTTTCACTGAGGTTTAAGGGCCTACTTCAATTACATTGAGATATTTTTAAAGTTGATTTAACAAGGAAAGAAAAAAGAGTCCATCCGAGAAAAGTAGAATAAGAGCTTTCAATTAATCTACCACATCAGAAGGGAGAAAAATAAAAACGAATTGACGTTGAATTAGTTATTCCGACGTGATATCGATAATGGCGATATGGTGCTACTATAGGACTTGTCCTATAGTAGTGGTAGCCTATACCCGAGGTTCTATTATGTGTGATAGTAAAGTACAGTAAGACAAGCATATACACAAAATATATTATTATAAATTAGTACGATTTAGATTGACCTTATCTACCTAGAGTTATGGTTTTATAAGCGAGCTAATCCACAATACGACTGCCAATTTATATACAGGTTGTTCCATCCCGTAGTGATTGGAACATTTACCGAAACACGTTGAATGATTTTGTTTGAGGGACATCTTTAGACGTATATATGAGGCTTCAACGAGCAACTCCCTAGGAGCGGCGCTTCAACCCCTCAAAATTCAATAAAGCAAAAGGATCGAGCAATACATCATTTGAAAGCTCTTTTAAACCTCTTTACAACAGTGTATGAGAAAAGTAATTTTGACGAATCCTTTTCACAAGAATGATGTTTCATCTCCACTTTGAATACTTATACGGCTATTCTCTAGATTATTGAAAAAAGCGAATATAAATCAATTTTTGTTTTGGAGGAGAACTTTCCGAGCGTAGTTAACACTTGCGTTGCAATAACCAATAAATTCATGCACATTGAGGTTTCAGATGAGGAAAATAGGTATCGTTATAATGTCCTCTGAAAGCCCTTTACAATTACAATAATCTTCCATAAAATAATACTATTTTGACTGAAAACAGCCTCTAGCATGGTTCAGCATTTGTACACTTCTCTATAATTCAGTGGTGTTGATCGCCAGCGATTTTCAGGCTGAGTCACAAAAATTTCGGATTTAGATGTTCGCACAAAAAAAAATTTAGGGGGCTCTAGTAGGAGATTGAGCAGGCTACTCTTTAGGACCTCTTCTTCCATTTCAGCGACCAGGATAATGCAAATTGAGGTATTAGCAGGGAGGTGCGGCGTTGAAGAGTATAGTAAAGGAAAAAGCTCCATCCAAGTGAAATTAGAGGGAAGAGTTGAAGTAATACTTGATTTTCCATCATTGCAATGTAATTCAAGTATAAATCTGCTACTTTCACCAATATTTCACAATTGAATGATTGCCATTTTGACGCGACACACGCGAGTCGCAAGAAAACCTAGAACTCTCTAGAGGAGAACATGAGCTTTCCAATGATGTATTACACACAATTAGTTGCCATTAAAAAATGTCAATTGCGTCATAACATCGGATCGTTCTAATGTTTTCTATAAAGTCGAAAGACTAAGTAATTATTAGGGCAAGTCCATATATTTTTCCACATTCTATGATAACTATAATAACATTATCATCATATTATGAAATTGTTCATTTAATAAGATGAAATTAAAAATGATGAAGATACAAAGTATTATTTTCATCCATATATACCTGACACATGTTTGGTTTTCCAGTTATTGCAAAATTATTACAATTTTACATAAAATGATATTTACTTCATCTCGTTGAAAAAATGTAAAATGTTTGCCTTACTAGAAATTCATTACGAAGAGGTAATTTCAAGGTTCATCCACTTAAACTAAAGCGAACTTTAATTTCATATGTTAAATAACTTGTAGGTTGCAACAATTAACGTTGAAAATCATATCGTCTGAGCTTTAACTTGACCTGCTGAATGGACAATTCAGTGAGGCGTTAGGAGAAAAGAGTCATTCGAATTTAAAATTACATCTTCACAGACGTAGAGGTCTATTAAATATCAAACACCAAGATGTGATGGTATAGATGGTCATTCAAACCTACCATATGGAAAACTGTACTTCAAGGGCTTAGAATGCATCGAATAAATATTGTAATCTCTAAAGCGGTTCTTGCGACCAATGACGGAGAAGATTACATTTCCACCAAGTATATATCATGAAGGTTAGAACAAATTCATTCACGCTGACAGTCGACAATCGATGACCCAATTTTCATGTCATAACGTATTCAGCTGCTCATATCTATTTTCGTTTCTTATATAACCAACAAAATACACACATTTATCCACACACACACATACACATACACACACCTTAAAAGCAAATTCAGGTAATCAATCATTCTTGAAGAAAATCAGGGCAGTATATAAGGTCAGACTCGGAAAGACTTCACTAACTAGAAATGAGCTTAGTGAATAATGAAATTTCTATTTTAATCTACAACTAGAAATACTTTCATTATTTGTGATACGTTTCTTCTAAAATTAAACTCTTGTCTCAAAAACTGATGTGATCGCCACATCGCAATAAATCTCAGGTTTCCATCTCTCCTAATAAAGGGAAATAATAGTTCTCCATTAATAATATTTGGTAAAAAAAATAATACTCAAAAAATTCCTACATGTATTCCATAGTTGCCGCAATAAAATTCTTGAAAAGAGGAGCTCTAGAGATAAAACTTCTGGAATGAACTGGATATAAGTGGTTCATAAAAAAAACCAAAAGATTGAAAGACGTTCAATTAATTTGTTTCGGACCTCTTTGTCTTCAATATTGATAATATCCCTTGGTTGAACTTTGGATGGGAATCAATTATTCACAAGCAGTAATTCATTCTTCATGCAGATATACACAACGAAAAAAAGTATGAAATACAATTAGATAGATGGTCAGGTTTTCGGAAAACGCTCGAACAAGAAGCTTTTTCATCTTCATGTTTCAACGTTACTTCTAAAGAAAAATTCCTTTCTGTAGATCCTACAGGCAAAGGTAGATATTCTTTTCCTCTCTGGGGATTCAGCTTAGCTACAAAGACTTTTGTAAATTATTAATCCTTTGTGGTCTAGAAAAAAACGAAAACTTTTTAAATAAAGGTCTTCAATAATAATATTCCCAATTAAAATCTCAAACCTGCATAGGTATATCTTTGCAATTATCAGAGATATGTGAATTGTAAAATTATCAACCCGTCTCTTCCGATTAGGAAGTTAAGGGTTGTATCGAAAAATTTTCCAAACAAAAGTATTCGAAAATAACATGACAAAGGATAATATGAAAACCACATACACATACATCTTGGTAATTACCGGAGATATGGTGATTTAAAAATGTCAATCTCCCTCTAGTGTGATTCGAAAGTTAAGAGTTGTATCAAAAATTTTCTTGGACAAAAGCCTTTGAATATAATATGCCTCAGATCAATATGAGAACTGTCTAGATGTATCTATCTATTTTACCAAAGATATAGCAAAAACTTGAAAACCTTCAAGCCCTCCTTCCCGATAGGGGAAGCAGGGTTGTATCAAAATATATCTATATAATTCGAACAAAGTTTTCTGATAATAAAATGCCTAAAAATATAATGACCACCATATGGGCTTATCATGTTTATTACCAGAGATATGATGATTTGAAAATTTTCACCCCTTCCATTTCTACCCTCTTGGGCCGATTGTGCCCAGGATCAATCTCCGTCGAGATTTTGTCAACTTGAATGACACTGTAAAGTTTGGTGGCGGTCAGATCATAACTACAGGAGTTAAAAGCCTCTGATACTACTCGTTGGTATATTGATGTCTTGGCTGATAATGCTTTAATTTCTGTATATTCTGGTAGATTGATATGTTTTTATAATATTTAAGGTTACTCTAATATATAATCATTCCAGGATATGTTTTGATTATAATCCTTGCGTAGCAATAGTATTAATAACTATAAATATATAAATAAACATGCATTAAAGATCATCCTTCGTTTGTTCCTTTTTTCCATTCGTACCTACGTTGTTCTCCTCAATGATTAACACTTCAGTAAATTATATAAACATAAGCAAACGAAAACATTGATTCTTGTGAAAAGTGATGAATAATAATTAATTTTTGTTCCTCGTTGAAGACGATTTTAACATTGTTGTATTTCTCAGATCGAATGATGCTTTCTGTATTTTATTATTGTTGTTTTGTTTATTTCTATGATTTTATTAGATTGATTGTTTGTTTATATAATTATTTCAAGTTTTAATCATTGAGGAAAGCAACTTAAAAAAGAATGAAAAAAGACACAAACGAAAAATTATCTTTAGTGCATGTTTATTCATATATTTATAGTTATTTATTCACACAAGCTTGAAAAAATAATGAAGGAAAATATGTTATTTTGTAGTCAATAATGATTATAGCCAAATAGCCAATGTGTATATAATTTCGAACGGGGGGCTGTTTTGGGGTCTGGGAAACCAGCCGGAAATTTCACTATAAAAACAGGTGCAATAAGTACAAGTTTTGACACATACAGAATTAAAATCTTTTACGATACCTACTTTATGTGGATGGACCTGCTTTATATGGATGGTCCCAAATTGTTTCCACAAAACGTAGAGGTCAATATTTTCGTCTATTTTTTCAACATAACCTTGTTATTCATATGTCCTAGAACCTTACCTATGCTGGATTTAGTTATAAGCGGTTAGTCTGGATATATTTCATTGACGATCTCCTTAATCAATCATGAGATTTTCAAAACAATATTCTTCACTGAATGTTGTTATAAGCTTATTAAAAAGAATTTATCTAACTTGGGATCAAAACATTTTGTTATTTTGTAAATGTTGAATTTTGTTGTCGTTGATTTTTAAACTAGGTATATTTCAGAACACATTATTATATCTTCAACAAATTATTATACATTCATTGTTGATTGTTCTTAATTGTGGTTTTGGTTTTCTATAATTTCATGTGATTTTGAATGAAACTGGAGCTTGTCAAGGATGTTTCACATTTTATAAATTACCATTCTGTGAAAAATTGATGACATAATTGTGACAGATGTCAATAAAACTCAAACTCAATCAGAAAGTGGAAAATGAAAGAAAAATACTAGATTTCAGGCGGTAGTTCATATTTCTTCCACACTGTATCATGCCGAAACTTGCACCTTTACTATACTGGAAATTCCATAGCTAACTAGTTTACTTCATATATACGAATTATCTTTTTCTTCTACTTTCATGAACCAAATGTATTGGAGAACTATATTCGAATTGTCTGGGTTTTAATGATAATACGACAGTTATTTCAATTGCAAACGATATATTTAGGGAGCTCTACTAATGAACAAATTTAAGAGTTTTCTACAAGATATAATACTTACGTGAGTAGAAATTCAACATCAAGCTATTTGTATCACAATAAGAAATAAAAAGTCAAGGTTCCTCCGAAATTAGAAGCAGTCAGACAAGTTCCGGATTGAAAAAATATCTTCAAATCGTCGACGAAACTTGAAATTCTGAAATATATGAGAAAAAACCTAGGTGGGGACACTTTGCTACATCTGAAACACCAGCCTATGGTTGAACGAATGGTCATAAAGCGATGTCTTCGGTTTACGTTATGACGATAACAGATGATCATCAAATTCTATCTCTGATAACTTTGTAACAAAAATACAATAAATAATTTATTGCTACTTTGAATCAGAAAAAACACTCTCCCTAAGAGATTTATGTTTCTCTATTCATTATCAACTTTTTAACATTCGATGTTCTAGGCAGGTTGGTTCCTTTTTTGTAGAGGGCTATTAGTCGATATAATGAGTTATTCTTAAACGATCTCCCCATATGAACCAAGATCCGCAAAGGATTCGTTTTCAAGATACATGATATTCCAGCTGTTGTCCAAATTGTTTTTTGTTAATTACTTTTGCAGTTTTCTATTAGTCCTACACGATTCGATTTTCAACATCATTATGAAAATCTGCTGGACGGTATTTATTCTTGGGTCATTTCCCTCTTTCTCCACAGAAATGTTATATAGTACGCCAATGAATGTCTCAAATGATAATTGATTCCAGAATCTGTTTAGAAACTTTATGTCTCTTGTATTTTTGTCATACGCTCCACTGTTTCCAATGAATAATGACGAACATTTTTCTGCTCAATCTACGACTTTACTCCTAAAATTTGTCCACTTTCATGCATATAAAACTGAAATAACAATGAACACAAACTTCTTTAATGAACAGTGAATATTTAAAAAAAAATAAATACTCAAAATGTGACCTATTTTCCTGAATACATAAGTTACAACATCAGATAGTAGTGGAGCAGCTATTACATTTCCGTTTCTTAAATCAATGCTTGAGACATCAATCTTCAAAACTCAAAATAGAATTTCTCCCATACATACGCAAAGACAAATTTGACTCCATTACATTATTATAGTCGCTGACGCTAGTGTTAAAATTCACCGAACCGAATCACGCATGACTAAAAGGGAAGCTGTTTCGAATTTGAGGCTAATATTTCGAAAATTTTGACATGCTGTTTTTCTCAATTGAAAATTAAGAAGATAACAGGTAGTTAAATAGAGAAATCTGAAAAATCATAAGAATCTATTTCAATGCATTTTTCAGTGAAAATCTAATTTACTAACATTTTCAATTTTCTGTAAAGTGTGCGATTTCACATGTAATATACGTAAGGTTTCGGACTACACTTTTCAAAGCAAGCTGAATTTCCGGTAATCAAGGCGTCCACAGACACTTGTTATTTTGTTTCACTGCTGATAGCTAATTTTGGATCTACCTTATAAAAAATTCAACAAAAAAAGAAACATTATTTCCGTTAAAATTAGCCTACTTGGAAACAAGTATCAAGCAAGCTGAACAATGGGTGCTGAAATTAACACTATTGTTTGAAACATCTTAGATGGCTGTTCTACAAACAAATGATGTGTAACGATTCAATACATTACATTGTTGATCAAACAACAGTTTGAAAGGTCCTTTTTATTGACAAAAAAGTGTCATGTGGCGAATGTGAACTGAAACAAATTGCTTCTATAATTGATAAGAACCGCAAGCTAATCAAAGTATATGCCTAACTTTAGACAAGGAAGGTGTTCCACAATTAGATAAACACAGCAACAGAATATAGCATCTTCATTTCTTACGTTAAAATGACTAACCACAAAATTCCTTGCCAAAAACTCTTCGAAATGCCTCAATAGTAATAACACGATAACAAGTACGCTAATCAAATATTCATTGGTTTATATGAAAGCAAAGAAAAGTAATAAAAGAAAACAAAATCAGCGAAATAAGAGAACACAGAAGAGGAAACGGAGGGTAGGTACATAGTAAAGAATAAGACCAAAGAAAAATTTGAATTTTCAGACTTGGGAGACATGTGAGTAAAGCGTATATATCATAAGCATTTGTCTAAACACTTGACTTGAAATTCAAGCTTCTGAGAAATCAAAGTTTTGACTTGACTTGATTTTGGAACTGGAATCGAAACGTTCAGGAAAGGCAGAAGAAGTGTATAAACCAAATTTGTGGTATTTTGATAATTTGATGTTTCTTGTGGAACAAGAAACTCCTCGTGAGAGTATCAGTAGCCTAGACACAACAATTAAAAATATTGTGAGTCGAAAAGACTTTTTGCTCATACAAGGAAAATAATTCTATTTTCTTCTTAGGTTGAAACAGAGATATTCAATCCTGATGATACTCTTATGTCACCCCCATTATTTTCAGAAGGAACACATGAAGAACCAGTTATGGCAAGTTCGTCTCATAGTGCATCTTCAAGTTTTAAATCAGGGACAAAACGTAAACGTGACAAAGCTGATGAGCCTTCAGAAAAGGTTTCGAAAACACTAGACAACAAGGACGATAAATTCGACATAATAGGTAAAAATTATGCTAAAAAATTAAGAGATATGCCTTTTTATGAGAGGAGTAGCCAAATGCAATAATTCAAGATAAATTTTTCCATTCATGCGCAGATAATTGAACTGGTTCTAGTCTCAGCTCCTTCAATAAATTTATATAAGATAACAACCACTCTTATCCCATACTAATCCCTTTTCCCGTTTATTCATTTTAAGAAAGGCACACACCGCCACCACTGCTTACGCTAATTTGTTATCTCACGCGAACGATTTGCAACTGTTCAAATCGCCGTTCTTCATAGCAAATGTGTGGGGAAATGCAAAAAGGTTCATCAGTTCAAAGCGCCGTGTTGAACCGAGAACCGACAAACGGAAGAGCATAAAGCTAAGTTCACTTACCAATCGCTTGTTGCCGTCCTCGTAAAGATACACTAGAAGTACACACAACTAAATTTATATGGAATCACTCGGTATTTCACATTATTGATTGTTTTTAACCATGGATCTTTGACTATTGTGAAGAATGAAGTTTTTTGTTGTAAAAAAACTGAATAGTGTGATAAGAAATGTTGAATTATCACATGTTCGGGATATTGTACTTAGTCGTCACTGAGATTTGAAACTGTGAATTTCAAAATTTAAAAAAGCCTATAATCATAATTGAAAATGCCTTACGTTGGATTGTCCGATGTGCAGACGGGTCGAATAAATGCTCTCGTTGAACAAGGGGTGACACAGATGGATAGAGCGGCCACAATGAGGGTATCACAGGGAGTGATTTCAAAAACCTACGCCTGATACGTGGAGCTATGATCTCGGCAAAATAGGCCTAGAAGAAGTTATAGGAAGAAACAAGACCGCTTTTTGTGCCAAATTGCAAGAAGAGACCGTAGTGTGTCGCACCCCATTATCCAAAGACAATTCCTGGAATCAACAGGCATCAGTGTATCAGTCGAGACGATACATCAAGGGCCTTATAGAGCAGAACTCCATTAAGAGTTCCAGAGCTAAGCAGACATAAAAATTAACAGACTTAATTGGTGTATCGAGGACCAAAATTGGAGTATTGAGAATTGACGAAATGTTTTTTTTTCGGATGAGAACAAAATTGGTGTTCGATCAGATGACCGCCGGATTAAAATTTAAGGGGTCGTGGAAGACAAACTAGACTCCGAGCAGCAAGAGAAATTCCGAAATACCAAGGTGGCACTGTGATATTTTGGGGTGGAATTATGTTCGGAGGCAGATTTGATGCGAGTGTAACGGCTAGAAATTAGGTGGACCTAGTGCTGGAACCCATAGTGAGTCTCTGGCGAGATGCCGACGGTGAGAATTTCACTTTTATGCAAGATAATGCTCCTCCGCATACCATCAACCTCGCGCGACATTATCTTGAAACAGAGGGAATCACTATTTTTGACTAGCCAGCTTGTTCTCTAGACCTAAATCCTATTGCACATTTATTAGATAATCTCAACAGGAAAATTTGATTGCGCCAGGATAATACAAGAACCCCACAACAGCTCATCCAAGCCGCCACAGAAGAGTAGCAGAATATCACCTCAGAGGAGGTGGAAAACCTAATGCAAAGCATGCCAAGACGGATTCAAGCTTGTATCAGAGCAAGAGGAGGTAATACAAGCTACTGAGGTAGAGAAAAAATACCTACTCCGTGAGAAAACAATTTTCAATTTTTTTACTACATGCGGAAAGTCTTTTATTGTCTTTCATTTGTATTTTTTTTTCAAATTGAACCTTAGTTTATTTCAATTTTCAATTGAAATAAACTAACTAATAACTAATTGAAATTTGGTTGTGTGTAGTTAGTATCTCTAGTCATACAGAATTTTTCAATTGGTTGCGACACACTAGGATTTCCAAGCTTAGTACTTAGTACAAGTAGATACAAAGAGCACCACGAGAGAATTTGGTTAATTTGAACGAAAAAGGGATCTAATCAACCAGAAGTCATTTCAGAAATTTCTGTATTCAACAACAATACTCAACAATACAAAGATGTCACCTACAACCTACAATAAAATTTCTACATAATATGGAATAGATTTAAATAAAATGATTCTTCAGTGGTTTTTCGTATAATTCGTTAAAAACTCAATATTTCTTGTAGAAATATGTAGGAAATCCCACCTAGAGGCCAGAAATGTGAGTATAATAATCTATCGATTAAGGTTTACTCCGAGAATCGAGATTGAACGGTGATTACCCGAGAAGCGAGAGTCGGGGGAGTCCACGGACAAAAAATGACACCAAAAAAAGGATAACTTATGCGACGAAAGAACACGAAGAATTTCGCTCATTTGTGCGGCTTTCGGTAAACTGAAAAATATATTCACTTCGATTTTCCAAACTGCTCGAAAAACTTGATGCTTAACGAAAAAACCGTCGCAAAAGCTGGCTAGGACACAGAGAGCACAAGAAAGAATTATGCTGGATATCAGACTATCATACCGTAAGAGAAACACTTGTATAAGAGAGCGTACTAAATTTACTGATGTCAGAAAGAACAGCGGAACTCAAGTGGAAATGGGCAATACATGCGGTCCGAAGAACGGACAACAGATGGAGTGGCGCCCAAGAGAAACACGAAGAAGTCAAGGAAGACCCAACACCAGATGGAGAGACGACCTAGAAAAGACAGCAAGTCTTCTATGGATGAGAGAAGCAGAAAATCGGCAGAAATGGACGGAAAAAGGAAAAGCCTACATCCAGCAGTGGCTCGAAATAGGCAGATCGTGATCGTGATCGTATCCGATTTCATTGTATTCCGGTTTATGATGCAATAGTTTCGAAAATAAAATTCAAAGTAGAGTGTGTTCATTTCGTAAAAAGATTCGAGCTTTTAAATTATTTACCGCAGATATCTTTATGGAAATTCATTATCGATAAAAACATCACGAGGTTCCGATGTCTTCCTATAGGAAAAAATGAGTTTTAAAAATTAATTCACAATTCTGTAAGTTGTGTGAATAAACCAATTTTGCTACGAAACAAAAAACGCTTTACCAATATCAGTCGAGTACCTCTATCTAGGAAGATATTGATAATATTTCAATCACATTCAGTCCCAGTGAGTACGTAGAGGATATTTGTTTTCTGACATTCATTTAACGATATTCATTTGCTTATAATTTTATCTATACTCGATATAATGTTTGTCATATTTATCGCATCGAAATTCATTTCCTCCAGGTCGAAAACATCTTCTCACAGATAATGCTATTAATTTTTCAACGCATCATGAATCTTAACAACGAAATTTTGATAAAAAACACCCAGGTAGATAAATCTTGCCACATATACTCTGATATTGAAATAAAGTGAAATTGTGTGTTCGTATTTTAGGATTTATCACTAAGACTAATGGGTTCATTTTCAAAATTACTTCACTGACAGAGCCACATTACCCTGATTGAAGAAATCGCAGCTGTTTTTGAACTTGATCGACTGTGTATTCTAGTTTTACACCGAGTTTATCAATCACTCTTTCCTTTGAATTCGAACTACTGAATGAGTTTCTGTTTAACCAACAAACATGCGGATGTACGAAATCTGCGCAGTATGTTTTGAGATACTATAAAACTACAGAAGTGAGAGCTGGCAACATTTCATTATTAAAAACCCTCATACTTCATTAGTAAAAGTCGTACTTCAGTTGAGGCGCTCTTCACATAAGTTTAACGTGTTTCGGTGTTATAGCGAACTTAAAATTAGACGAATACCGCTTGGTGATGAGCTATGTGCTGGTAGACCCAGTTCGCCAATGACTGTTAACAAAAACGAGTGGGACGAATCTTAGAAGAAGATCCAAGATGAATCTATAAAGTGATGGAGACAACCCTGTTTAGGCAACAGTCGATTCATTTTATATGAGCATCTCCATAAGAAAAAAACAAGTTATTGGTTGAGTGTTCCCGTGTTTGAATCGCGGTGTAATGTTGCACCATGCCAGATTTAGCTACGTGAGATTACTGGTTATTCTTTAACATAAAAAACATTAACGTGGTAGACGTTTCACGATGGAGAAGGGATTCGATGAAACAATTCATAGCTTTTTTGAGGGAAATCGCAATGATGACTGAGTTCAACTATTTCAGTTGTGAAAGATTCGGTTAAAAAAGTGGGATTTGCCTTGAACATAAATAAACCGACTTGCATCGTACGTATCGTGTATTTCTTGCATCTGAAATGTGCAGTGCAGCCTTCTTATTAACCCTGTTTTGGCACATGCTACTCCTTAGAAATATCTTCAACCGTTTCAAGATAGATGAATCTCTCTTCGTTTCTACAATGGTAACAAAAAATTACAGTGAGTAAGTAAGAAAGTAAATATTCATTCATTATCATACAATGAAACATATTATAAGAATGAAAAATTAAACGGGATTGTCCCCATTTACGTAATTATAACGAATTAAATAATTATTGTGACATGAAACCATTTTCTAACTTTCAAAATTTGAAGAAAATCAGTTGAAGCCAAAGTACCTTGAAATTTGTGATTTTAAACACGACAATAAAGACTCAAATAGATCTATCCTATGAGGAAGGCTGTTGCATAATGCGGAGCATCTCACAACGAAAATGTTTTGTCTATAAAAGACATTACACCTCAGAACAAGAAAGAGATCTGGCGCCCGGGTTCGACCATTAATCAATTTGTGCAGAAATGCCAGATCAAACATTTTCCTTCTGATGTATAAAGCCTGGACATTGGTCGTCTCTCTTAAATGACATAATTCGTTTGCGGTAAAGGTATATTCAACTTATATGCAACAAACCTCAGAAATTTATTTTGGATTTTTTCCAACATTATACTGGCTGTTATTCCCTTCGGCGACCAAAATACAGATCCATACTCTAAAATGCTTCTTACAAACGTGCTATACGAAATTCTTACGGTAGCTTATGAAAAACCCTGACTATTTCTCAAAATGAAACCAAGTGCCCTCAATACCATCTTCTTAATCATACCAATGTGAGCATTGAATGCCATTTCACAGACGAGTAAGACTCCCAAATCTTTAACTACCGAGGTACGTTTGAGGTTACAACCCTCAAGAATATAATTTTCAAGTGTTGAGGACTTAAGCCGCGTAAAAGTTGACTTGACACTTAGAAACATTGAGAAACATTCTGTTGAGATGGCACTAATCCTCCAGACGAGAAAGATCCTCCTGCTATAATGCAACATCCTCCACTGAACATATCGTACGAAAAATTTTTGTCATGTCAAATAACAACGGCCCAAGTTCGATCCTTGTGGAACCCCCGAGCTAACCGAAATCGAATACGATGTGTAACCCTGCAATCTCACTTTTTGTACTCTGTTCCTCAGAAAATCAGATAACCACCCACGCATCATTCCCCTTATACCCATTCTATACAGCTTATCTAGAAGAAAAGTATGATTCACCTTATCAAAGGCTTTGGAAAAATCAGTGTTAATCGCATCTACCTGCGACCTAGTATCCATGGATGCTGTGATGTCACTGATGAAAAGGAGCAGGTTAGGAATAGTTGATCTATTCTTGAGAAAACCATGCTGTTTGTTATTCACCACCTGCATACACTTCCAAGTAAGGTTATTACGAACTAAATTGTCCAATAGTTTCGGAATAACATATTTAATACAAACCCCTCTATAATTAGAAACATCAGATTTATCACCTGATTTAAAAATAGGAACCAAAAATAAAATAACAATAGTTTAGCTTTTTCCGAAAAACTTCACCAAGCTCCCTGCTGCACAATGCGAGAAACTTCTGTATTCAATACTGAAATGCTCTTCTAAGTCTTTGTCGTTCAATCATGATGTAAGACTTATTGGCTTTTCGTTCTCTTAGCTTCAAAATATTTCATATCCTTTGCCCGTTCCATTATATCATCCATTTTCTGTCCCCAAATATCCCTAATTTTTTCTTCAAACATTTTTTAACACCTACCGACTTTCACAGATTTTATTTTACATCTTCGCAACTGATTGAAAAGAATATCTACATGGTCCTTCTTGGAACAGTCTCCTTATCGATCCAACCTGATAGATTATCTTTATACTATAGTTTATTAAGTTGGGATTCTAGTTAATTACGAAAAGAGATGCAAACATCAGTATTTGAGAGGTTGCACTCCTTAATTTCTTGCACTCATTACTAAGTTTCCATACAAGTAGTTGGAGTTAAGCTGGGCTTAGAGCATCTGTTGATTTATGAAAGCTTGTAAGAAATCCAAAAAAAACATTTAACTGGTTTGACATTTTTGATACATCGAGATACTATCGTTGTTTGCAATTTGAAAAAACATCAGAAATGCTGTCAAGCAAGTCGATTTGAATTTCCTCATAAGTTCCTTTTAAAATGATTAGTAAGTAAGTAAGTATATTTAGCATGTTTTACAATTATAAAGCTTACATTTGTCAATTGAGACGAAAAAAAAATTTTTTCAATGTAACGCATCTCAGTGAGAGTTACTGCAAAAACAGAAAATAGACATATAAATATAAACAAACAGAAATAGCAATATTACATTAAAAAGATACAGACACTTAGAGGACACCACTGTCGTTAAAATTATAATTCAAAAACTCGTTCACATGATAAAAGGCATTTTTAATCAGAAAGTTTTTGAGGAATGGCTCAAACGGTTCTAAGGGAAGGTTGCGGATGTTCGAAGGTAACTTGTTCATAAAAACCTTACTGAAATAATTTCCACTAAAGCGATTAGATTTTAGACGTGAAAAGTCAATACGTATATTACATTGATTACGTGTTATGGATATCTTTGGTCAAAATATTCTTATCTTCATCTTTCTTACCCACCATTAAGCAATGGTATATATATAAACATGGGAAAGTGAGAATTCGTTTTTCAACGAAGATATTTGGTACATACTCTCTAAACATTTTATTAGATAAGACCCTTAGAGCTCTTCTCCGCAATCCAAATATCCTGCTAGTGTGCGTTGAGTGACCCCAATTCGTCACTGCATAAGTTAAGTGAGACTGGACGAGAGAAAAATGAGCCATCCTCATCGCGTCCTTGGGCATCAGTCCGACAAGATTACGAATCAAAAAAATACTACTTGATATCTTTCCCGATATGAAGTCCACATGGGCCCTCAGTGCAGGGTCGAACTGAACACCCAAAAACCTTACGCACTCCTTATTCTTAAAATCGATATCTTAGTGCGTAAATAACATTTTTTCAGTTTCATTGACATTAACGTTCAGTTGGTTAATACTGAACTACCTCGGGTTCACTTTCACCGCTCCTAACGATGCCAGTGTCGTCAGCGAACAAAAGCAAATCAGCGGCGCCAACTGCTTGCACAAGGTAGTTAATAAAGATCAGAAAAAGAGACGATCCAAGAACTGATCCTTGTGGTACGCCACTAACAACACCAGCACAGCCGGAAGCGACTCCCTCCACCATTGTGTACTGAGTACGGTTCGAAAGAAAGGATCGTATGAGGTTACAACTAGCTGTATCAAACTTATAGCATTTCAATTCATCGACCAATATGTCAGGGGATACACAATCAAAGGCTTTTCTTAAATCATAGAAAAGAGTACCGACAATAAAACCCCTTTCCAAACCCTGAACTATTAATTCGATCAACTTTCTTATAGCATCATCAATGGATCTGTGCTTGCGGAATCCGTACTGCCCTGACCCCTCAAAGTGCTCATGTATCTGCGGTTTCAGACAAGACTCGAAAATTTTCGAGAAGATTGGAACTATAGCGATAGGTCTGTAATTGTTTGGGTCATCAGTAGGAGCCTTTTTGTGCACTGGCACGACCCGAGAGATTTTAAGAGAATCAGGAAAAAATCCAGCGTCAATACACTGATTGAAAAGCTTGGTGAGTGGGTATACAACAATAATCATCACACTTTTTACCAAATCAATACTTAGTCGATAATGGTCCTTTCCTTTTTTATTTGATATTTTATTAATAGTGTCTGTCACCTGAATAAAAGTTAGGTGACTAAATGAAAATGGTGAAAATTCTGCACCCCTGAGGTGGTCCAGATATTCATCGAAAGATCTACTGTAGGATGGTAAGTTCTGTTTAAGACGTTCTGGTATTTTGACGAAGAAGGAGTTCAGTTCATCAGCGCCCACATCAATTTTATTTGATCTTTCATTTCTCATATTAGATTGAGAAATTTCCCAATTAGCCCTATTTTTATCGATCGATTTAACTGTTTCTAATATGCCAAAGATTTGGCACTATGTAATTCATCATATAGGATTTCTGGGCAAGAGATAATGAGTTCTTAATATCAAAATTATCAGGAAAATTAGACTTCAATACTACGAGCAATCCCTCTCTCCTCCTCTTCAAATCATCAGTGAACCACCTGCACCTCAATTTATCAGTGCAAGACTTTACCCTATCAGCCCTCTCCGGAAAGGATACCTGCACTGCATTTGTAAACCTGTTTGATTAGACCATGAAATATTATTGGATTGCAATATACTTTTGTTTGATAGTGCCCCTAGTGCGAGCTCGAAAATTTCACGAAATATGCTGTTTTTAATCCTTTGTCCATTTGTTCTTGAATATTAGTTTTTTCAAACAAAGTAATTTCTTCAAGTTTCCATGACACTTGGCTTTGTCACTCAAATGTTCTGAATCGCTAATACTACTACTGAGCAAATTAAATCACCTCCAAAAAATAGACATAGAAATCTAACTTAAACATTTCATAAGACACAAATACAAAGACGGAGCATCGAATAATCTAACCACAATCTCCAAACAATGTTTGCTGTGAAGTGAAGTATCTTGGCACAGTCGCACGTTCTATATCCGCCAATCAGCGGCAATATGTAACTACCACTGATTTGCTATCACTGAGAGTCATCGCTATAATAAGCATCTTTATTCGCTATGAGGCGTGCGGTTTTTAGCTGTTCGTAGGATATCGTTGTTCTGATGGTTCTTTGATGTAAATAGGGCGCGATAGAACTCTGCGAAAATTTTAAGGTATTTAGTGGAATTTTTAGGAGTGGAGAGAATACTAGTATTATTTCGTGAAATTGACTAGACTTACAAGGGACATTGATATTATGTAAATTTGGATTAAGTTTCTTTTGTTGGAGCTTTTCTTTTGAATTTTGCAGCCAGTACAGTAGCTCTGTAGCTGCCACTAGTACCAACTTGACCGACTGTACTTTTAATCTCATTGCATTTGCCACATTAACTTGAACAATTGTCTACATTTCATTGAAATGGTCTCTAGGCACGAAATCTTTTTTCACAATGATATTTTATCAGCAAATAACATATTTATCGAGATATTGCGTACCTCCAGAATAATTGGCTTCTCTTCGTGAAAGTATTTCTAGATGTCTTTTTCGTATGTTTTCACAAATAAATATTGCAAATTTGATGATACAGAGCCCAACAAATTTTGAAGTAAAAAATCTGCATGGAATATTAAATTTTGAGCATGTGAAATAACAATAGTTTGAAGAAATAGCTACATGCCCATTATCAGCAGTGTCTACTATTCACACCTACGAAATCTACGAACTATCACCAGAAGTATAAGTATAATAACTTGGCATTCGCACAGCAATATCAAAGCATTAGAATCTACCATTTCGATTGCTAAGTAAGTCTACATAATTCACTGACAATTAGACTATTCTAAACAGCATAATATATTGACGTGCAATTGATAACGCATGATATTATTATGGAAATGAAGATGTCGGATATGGACAAGGTCACTGTTGTAATGTATCTGTACTGTTATACACCACCTATCATTTTTTCAATTTTATGTTACGCCTATGATTTGCTATAGGAATTAAACAAAGGACAAATCTACATTATCACTTCGGACTTGGACCACCTATCTATTATGTAATGAAAAGGAATCTTTCTTACATTGAATTTGTCCGGGTTATCATATTACGTGGCATAACATGTGAAATCGATCCACACAGAATATTTTAATGGTCACTTCTTAGAAAAAGGGAAACATAAAATCCAGAACTTTCAAAAACTAGAGAATTCTTGTCAACTCAACCATGAATTATGTGGCGCTTGTTGACCCTACACTTTGACTCATTCATTCAGTTCTCATTCTTTCAACATTCATTCTACAGTCAAGTTCAGTTCAAGTTCAGAGTAGTTGTCATAACCACGACTTACAAATATGTATACATATTCTCCTGTGATCAAAAGTAGTGTAGTGTGGAAATCAATGTATGTGTTTACATGTATTAAACTTTTGTATTCAACAAAAAAATTTGACTGATTGAAACCAGACCCATTACAGTATAAACGTTGATAGGTAACTCAATAATTAAGATTAACTTACCAATGTTGTTCATTAGATGTTTCCTAGATACTAATTAAAATAACTGACTTGGTTTTAATTGAGATCTCACAACTTTTCGTGCTGAAAAAACTGCGTATATTTTTTTATATTTTATGTTTATGATGGGATATATATTTCTTCAGTAGAATATAGTCATCACTAAGGCTATAATACAAGGGATGTTTTTCATGTTTGGCATGCTGGGACATAGAAGACACCCAAATCAACTGTCAGTACAAAAAATGAACCTCTATGATTTGTAAATATAAATCCAAAATTTCAGTTCTATGCGTGCTGTTTTAGCCACAACAAACTGTCAAAGTTGACAAATCGGTTCGAAAATGGAATTAAACCGTGGCCATTTTCTCGGTTTGTTTTCGGCATTGAAGTACCACGCCAATCAACAGTTTTTCGTTGGTATGAAGAATTTACACGCAAGCGGGTTAGGCTCAGCGACTATCTGAGGCTACTGTACGAAAAACAGTGGTCAGTCAAGAAAATGTGGATGCTGTGCGTGAGATAATCCAGGAAGATTGGCATGCAAGATATCGACAGATTGAGGCATCGTTTCACAGACCTCAAGACAAAAAAATTTTCACGAAGAATTGACCGAAGAACAGAAAGCTGCAAGGATGAATTGGTACCAAAAAACTTTGGACCATTTCAACTTAGTCCTAATACGTTTACAACATTTTAAATGGTGATAAATATTGGATTTGTTCATACGAGACTTTATGGGTGTTCCAAGGGAAATAAGAACCGACAAAAATCATTCGTTACCGAAGTGATATTCGCAACGTTTGTTTCAAAAACAAGTCATGTAGCAAAAATTCCTTCACAATATTAAAGAATAGTTCCTGCCGATTGGTACAAGTCGTTAGTAAGCCTCGAAAAACCGATCCTGAACGGCGAATCATCGTTCACCAAAAGAATGCCAGTTCGTAAACAGCCCAGAAAACAATTTAACAACAGAAATTTCGAATTATAACATCCTTCTGCATACTTACCCGACATAAGTCCGAACGATATCTTTACTTTTCCCAAAATCAAGAACGTTTCAGTCTTCAGAAGAAGCTGTTCATGCCTTCCGAGAGGCCATTTAGAATGTAGCAGCGAATGATTGAAATAACTGCTTTCAGAATTGGTCCGAACGAATTCATAAGTGTATTAATTTTCGAGGAGAATACTTCGAAAAAAATATTAAAGTCTTTAAAAGCTATCAGTTGTTTCATTCATGATAACAAAAACTAAAAAAAATTTGCTATCTGTAGCAACAGAATTTGTTTAATGTAACGAATTGTGTTTGTAATGTTTTTATTATTATATTATTATATATCATTGGATTCATAGAGAAAAGCCTTCATCAATGAAAGTTATCGATACACGATTGAGGTATTGTATTCTGACAAAATAAAGAAATATTTGCTATTACGATGCAGGCGGCAGACGCCCCCACTCAGAATAAAACATTAATATGCTTTCTAATGATGGTATCCCGCATAACGCCCCGATTCTTGGTTGGTGTTAAGTGCGAGAAAGGCCAAATTTCCATTTGAAAAGATATTCAAATTTTCTATAGTGCTTCTCAAAACCTCCCAGCAATCCATTTATGTAGATGTATTGAATCAGTGAATAATTGACACCCCATTATGGTTCTAAGCCCCTATATTACTGCGGCTTCGACTCGAACGACGTCTAACTATTGATTATTATTGTTTTCTATCTGATGCCAAAGAGAGATTTACGTATGATCATGTGACACAAAATACGATTTTTTAAAAGATGGCGATCGTCAGCTAAATATATATCATGAGTGGTCGAGAATAACAAGTGTTGGCCAATTCATTTGATCGAATCAGTTTGATGAATTCATCATTCTATAAGGAAGGAAAATTTATTGAGTGCAATTGATATTGCCTTTAATTTATTTTGTTAACTTTTTCGCGAGAATGTATCTCTGAGAAAACTAACAAACTCAGAGGCTCAGAGATGGAGCTATATTCATTCTCCCAATTTCTGCAGAAAATTGGATAATGTTCAGAATATACTATTATCTTTCTCTCCAATTGTTATCCATTCATTAATACTATGAATTTTATTACATCAAGTCGAAACTTTTCCAGTTAAATGATGAAATAGTATCAATCTTTTTTATTATCCTTCTATCGTTCTTTTTTATACCATAAAGAATTTCAGATTGCTAGAATTCACTCGATGTGTAACTATTTCCTCCGATTTGTTTGCTGAAACAGGATGACCGATTGATTTTCTCGCAAAATCAACAAGAAAACATCATTAGGGAAAAAATGGAATACTCGTGCCGAAGGTATTATTCTCCTTGTGAAATAATAAAGAACCTTCAAAGAATTATTTAAATTCAAGTAAGAGCTTGAGAAGAATTTACATGAAGTTTGGCAGGATGTAGTAATCTTCAAATTCTATAATATTTGTAGTTTCTCAATTTTCAAAGAAATGCATGACAATTGGCTAGTTCATACTTTTTTGAATAAGTGATAAGTTTTAAATTGTTCATAATGGTTTCATTAGATCGTAAAAAACACATTATATTTTTTGGGCCATAGAATACTTACCACAATACTTTTCAAATTGAGTTTTCATTATACTGACGAAAATGGTGTCAGTCAGGATGTTAATCATTACGCCACTGTGTCAACGATATGAGTATGAAACAACAGGAATTTCGTAATTGAGACAAAGATTTGGAATAGATTACACGAAAAATTTAGTTATTACTATTACTGTGCAGTATGAGAATGTGACAATATATCTATAAGGACTCCTGGAAGGTTATGGATTAAAATACTTCGTGATATAAACATGCGAAACTCCAGGATATACCTATGAATCTCGCGAAAAGAGATCATATGACTCTGCCTGACCACTTGAATGTGAGTACTATAAATGAATTCAATTTTTGGACGTCAATTGGAACTTTTAGGGTTATGTATATACCAAAGTATTGTAATTGTATTTTACTTGAGAAAATAAAAAAATTAAACATTTTCGAGTTGAATTTCCACAACAAGCTCTTGTTTTCATAAAAACAGTGTATATACAGGATGTTCCATCAAAACGTGCCACCCTTTATATTTCTTATCCCGTAGCGATTGAGAGAATTCCGAAATAAGTCCAATGATTTTCTTTGCGGCTTCAATGAGCATCTCCTAGAGGGGGCTCTTCAAACCCTAGAAATTGAATTGGACAGAGAGGTCGAGCGATACCTCATTTGAAAGCTTTTCGAAGCCACTTTACAACGGTGTATGAGAGAAGTAATTTTGACAAATCTTTTTCGCAAAAAATATATTTCTTATCTAAAAAGCCACCTTGAAAATTTGGCCATTTTCAGGATTATTGAAAAGAAGGAAAACAAATCAATTTTTGTTCAGAAGGGAAATGTGTCGAGGGTAGTTAGCGCCCGCGCACTTTAACCAGTAAATTCACTTACCTTGAGGTTCTAAATGAGGAAAGAAGGCTTTTTTGTAAAGTCTCATGAAAACCCTTTTTACAACAATCTTACAAAGATTTTATTGTTGAATAAAATGCAATGATTTCAAATAATATTTTCAGATTCTCCTTCATTTACTTTCTACCATCCAATAATACAATCTTGACAAATACAAGTAAACGATGATTTCTACTAAAATATATTATTAAATACTCGACGCGTTCGATACACAGTATTTTTATCAAGAGCGAATGAATACTACAAATATATCTTACTAACAAACTTTTATATATACTAAAGAGGCAATACACTCATAGCTATCCGTGTTTGAACTAATATTTAGGAAATAAATTTAATAAGGGTGAGTTATTTATGTCTACCTGATCATTAAGAATTTCCTGTTAATTTCTAAATCTGTTAATTTGAAGTACTTCCAGAAGGTTGAGTTTTATACCAGAATGTAGGATTTTAAATTCTGAATTGAAAGAGTGACCATTTTCCCTAAGATGATTTGAATAATTTGAATCGGTTTTTCCATTGATGAAACTGCGTTTATGTTCAGAGATCCTAACATTAAAATTTCTTCCTGTTCTACCTAAATGAAAACAATTGCAATCTGCACAATCCAATCTATAACACCTGATTTATTCTCTTTATTAATTGGAGATTTATAATTCCTGATGAATGAACCTAAATTTGTTGATGTTTTGAACGCTATATTTAAATTTGAATTTTTAAGAAGGATTTCACAATATTGCTAATATTGCCTATATATGTTAAGCTATTGAATTTCTTGTCTTGGTGTTTACCGATTGGATATATGTTGTAAAGCTAATTTTTATTTTTTCTTATGTAGTATGCTGCTAACAAAATCTGCATCATAACCATCATTTATTGCGATCTGTTTTATCAAATTCAATTCGGTGTGTTCGAGAGTCTATGTATATAGCTGTTAAATGCTGCAACTTTATGTTGGTAAGGATGTGCCGATGTATAATGAATTGTGATATCTGTATGAGAAGGCTTATGATAAATTGAAAACTGGTGTTTATAATATTTGACCTTGTCATTATTAGGTCTAGGAAATTGATCGAATTGTTCTGTTCTATTTCAGAGGTGAATTTTATTTTTGGGTGCAGGTTGTTGGAGAAATTTTCGAATACAGTAAACTGTCTGTTTGTTCCTGTGAAACACACAATAATGTCATCGACATCTCGATACCAATATAGGAAATGTTTACTGAGCGGGTGTTTATGAATAGTTTTTTCTATGTTATCCATGAAGATTTTTGCTAAGAGAGGGCTTAAGTGGTTTCCCATTATAAGTCCCTCATCACTTTCATAAAAACAATCGTTAAATAAAAAATTATTTTGAGATATGCAAACATCTATTAAGCCATAATGTCGTATTCAATTCGTGGATGTCATATTTTGTTTTAACAAATTATTGATTATATTATAGGGATCTTTCGGTGGAATACTTGGAAACAAATTCTTGACATCAAGAGAGACTAACTTTGCATTACTTGGAATGACAATATTTTCTATTTTCCTTATCAAATCATTTGAATTACGAATAGAAAAAGACGGTTTAAAATTACAACATTTTTTCAGAATAGGTATTAAAAATTTGGAAATCTTGAATGCTGGGGCATGTGTGAATGATACCACTGGAATTATTGGATAACCATTTATGTGCAATTTAACTAAATAATAAAGTTGAGGTGGTAAAGGATTCGGTAAGATAAGTTTAAAATTTTCGCTATCTGTAATGATGGATTTTGAATTCTCAATGACTGTCGATTTTGAATTGTCAATGCGTCGAGCATTTAATAATATATTTTAGTAGAAATCATCGTTTACTTGTATTTGTGAAAATTGATTTCTATCACGTAAAAGCCTCGTCAATTGAATACAATCTTGACTGAAAGCCATCTCTAACGTGGCTCAGCATATTTGGAGCTATTCGACGACACTCATCTTCAATTCTCTGGAATTGATAATCCAAATTGTCTGAGTCACAACAATTTTGGACAATTTGAGATACTCCACAAGAAAAGTTAAGAGAGATTAGGTCAGGAAATCGGGCACACCACTCCCTATGGTCTCTTCTTCCAATCCAACAGTCAGGATATAGCAATTTGAGGTACAAGCAAACTAGTGCGCCGTAGTGCGAATTAGCGTTAGGGGATTGTTTCCTAGTTTTTCTGTTACATATGGATCAATCGCACTTTCCAGCATATCGCGATGAACTTCGCCATTTAAATTACCAGGAATAATTACAGGTGGTTTCCCGAAACTCTTTCCTAAACATAAGGTTTTTCGGATATTGTGGGTGTGAGTGTGGGTTTCTGGATATACATGACGATTTGTACCGTTCCAAAATTTATAGTTACGCCGGTTAATCTCTTCATGAAGTGAAAAAGTGCATTCGTCATAAAAGGAAACTATCCTATTTCTTGTATTAGGGTTTTGTTGTACGGTCGGTCACAATTTCACTAACTTGCCATAGATCGGAATCATTTAATTCATGAATAAATTTCATTTTGTATGGATGGAACTTGTATTCAAGTAAAATTTTAAGAACTTCAATAATCCTAACAATAGCCAAACTATTCAAGATGACTCGTTCGGAATCATAATGATTTATTGCGAAAAAATTTCGTTAAAATCATTTTCTCATAAACATAAATGAACGTCAAAAGATGTCAACCATACAATATGATTCCATGTCTTCCAGCAAATTTTCCAATTAATAAGAAATATGAATGCTAACTCGTTTGAGATGGAACAGCCTGTATATGATTCTTATGACAAATACTATTCAAAATAAATAATATTTTTACAAATATTTTTGTTGGTAGGTTCTTACATTGATTTCACCTCTCTTTGAATTATTAATACTAGCATCATTCAATTCATGAGAAACCAAACCAGAGAAAATAATATCATCGAAAATGTCTATTCAGAAGGAAAAGACTTCAGATGTTGAAGTTCGATTCAGAATACTTGGGACATATTTTACAGGGTGTTGTAAAAGACACGGCAATATTTGAGGAGGTTATTGCTGAAGTCATTTCATGAAAAAAGTTCATGTAAACATATGTCCGCAAATACTTCTTTACCGAATTACAGGGTATGAAAGTTTGATCGGAAGATGTGATTAAATTTGAATTTGAAAACAATATTTTGGACCCACCAGTAGCGCGGGTGTGGACACAATGCAGGTTATTCTCAAAGAAAAAACTGGGACGATACTGATTTTCAATTATTTTTGTGCACTCCTAACAATAGGCAGGACGAAAGATTTTAAAATCCTCTTCAGTAATGCGGATACACATCTATTGTTTACAACAAAACCTATATTTCTTGTGTTAGAAATGAATTCTGAAGTTTATAAGTGGTGTGCAGTACCTCAGTGCAAAAATACATCAATAACGACACCTAGCAAGGTGTTCGTACATGTCCCATACAAGAAAATAATAAGAGATAAATGGTTAAAGCTTACACGGCGAAACCCGAACGATGTAAAGACAAATTCGCCACTTTCTTTCTGTGAAGATCACTTTGATGTGAGTATGTTATCATGTATTGATAGATTTTTAACTTAATGTTTGTATAACGTGAAATAGAGGCTATGAAATAACTAGTAATTTATTGAGGTTATAATTGTGTTAGGTTAGGTTATCATTCTTATTATCAATTTTAATGGTTACCTTGTTACCTTTGCAGTTTTCAGTTGCCAAATGATATGAGAAATTATATGGAATACCATGTGATGGGGTCGGTATCACAAGTACGTATGAAACCAGGATGTATACCCACAAAATTTACTTGCCAACCAGACAGGAAAACACAAACATCTAACACAACAGAGCGACCCTATATAGTTAAAAAACGAAGGATGATGATTCTTCAAGAGTGTGAAAAGCAATTTGAAGAAAGTACTATAGATGAAGATCCATCAAGTTCAAGAGAAATTGCATCTTGTAGTTCAGGTATAGTTTACTAACTTATTTATTAGAATGTTAATTCAGTATCATTGCATACATTGTTGGTATACTTAGGCCCGTATTACAGATTATCTAAATAGCTTTGTACAAATGTCAAGAAATGATCTACGTGTGAGATTCATTCTGTGATACTGGATATAAAACTACATAGATTTTTTGTAACCTTGTAATTTTCTATTTGTGTTCATAATTATAACATTGCACTTAAATAGCAAAACATTTGTTTTACAGTTTAGCAGATTGTTGAAGAAGTTCCCCAATTACCACCAAGAATGTTGGATAAAGCAATTCAAGTACACATATGTGAAACATTTAGAAGTAGAGCTAACCAAACGAAAGTTAATTTGGTAAATCAGATGACATCGCCATTGAAGCCGTGTCTATATTCTGTTTCTACATCACAATTTAAAATCAAGCATAATGTTAATAGTAACCCATCAAGACCAAGTATAAATGTTTTGAGAAAAATAGTCAAACAAATAGAACGATCAGACAGTGATACTTCTTATACTCCCTCTGATGAGCCGTCATCATCCATAAAATCTCTTCAAATGGACTCTACATCTGACGACTGTAGCGAGATGCTAGAGGATGACAAAAGGAGAATTAAACGCTTTAGAGTGCACTTTGAAGAAAAAAGAGCCCCGTTCTTATATTGGCATTACTTTAAATTGTTATTATTTAGTTTAAAACGAGTCTGATTACTACTTGGTCTTATTTGTATCTAGTGTAAAAGATAAATATAAATAAAATATACTACAAAGAGGTTTTCACATTTCTAAATTCAGACGAGTAAAATTCTTTATTTGTTGCGAGGAACTCGCCCAACATCAATAAATCGATCCTGGGCAAATTTGAGCTGTTTGCCTTAACAAAGCCTGGTTCCATTGTTACAGATAGATTCGTGTTGTAAAGTCGATAAATCACAAAAATAAATATAAAATCAATCGTAACGCGCAATCAGTAGTAGGTAATCAAAACACAGTGAAGCTTACATAAGTATGACGTCATGCGCTGTGATTGGAGTTTCAGTCAAAATGGACGATTGCAGTATTTTACTCTTTTATTTTATTGAAAATCTTATTAATCTCAATTTTTTTAAATGAAACTAAATCAGTTTTTCAGATCCTTTGAATGCGTATTTTTCCCTAAAGTCATTGAATATTTGATTACGTCATACTATCGTCACGCCTATTTTTTGTACGGAACCCAGTTTTCGGGTAAAAAAATATTGAAAACTTTTCTGGGAATCATAGCGCATCCATTCAATGTACAACCGCCGAGCTTCTTATGCATTTCTGTCAACAAGTACATACATGAAGTGCATGTCGGCCATCTCAGCATAACATATGTATAACGATTGATGATAGCCGATTTGAAACTCAAGTTCAATAAATTTAAAATTATTGAAAAACAGAAATAGTCAAATGACACTGACGTTAATCATTTTTTAAAACATTTATGACTAAGCACAGAAGAGGTGTTTTCTATGCTTTTCAAGAAATTCCATAAGCAATTTTCATAATAATCATATCTGGTGTGAAGAAAATCCACATCAAACATATGAAGATCCATTTCAGCATCAGTTCTCGTTGAACGTTTGGATCGGCACTGTGGGTGACTGCCTTATTGCACCAGTATTTCTACCAGGGAGACTTATGGGGGAGGTGTATCGCCACCTTCTGAGACACACACTCCAAGAATTTTAGGAGGATGTACCTCTGGTAATAAGACAAACGATGTGCAAAATGATGAATTAAACTTTTGATTTTTCAAACATAGGTTATTTAATGATACAAAGAAATACGTGTGTCGTACAATGAAATGTATGAACTTTCTTTTCTTATTTTTTCAATGTTTTTTTACTCAAAAACTTGGCTCCTTTTTTCTTGAGAAATAATTGGAGATTACAAAAATATTTTTTATTTAAGAAAAATAGAAGCAGGCTAGTTTTTTCTCTGAGAATAAGCAGCGTTGTGCCCATACGTGCGCCACTGGTGAGTCCAAAATATTGTTTCTTATCGAAAAGTTTTCGACACCCTCAAAATTTTACCTCAATATCACAAGCTGTTTACGAAAAATTTAACTTCAACTGCATTTTTAGATTAAACTTTAACACCCTGTAAATCGGTAACGAAGTATTTGCGGACTTATGTTAAATGAACTTTTTTCATGAAATGACTTAAGTAAACACCACCTTAAATATTGCCGTGTTTATATACCCTGTATATAAAGTGCGAAGTATGCGTAAATTTCATAATTTCTTTCATTTAATTTCAGTTTTTGAGAACAAAGCTCAAAAAAGTAGATTTTCAAATTTACCTAAAACTTTGTTGGTCGAGTTAACCAAATTTTTCTTTTCAAAATATGACGTCACCGACCGTTTTTTCAAATTAAAACCTTAATTTTTTTCATTTCATCGTAAATATCCTATTTTTCTGATACCAATGCCTTATAGTGGAAGACTGCGATGATTAGTGCTCCAGATACAAGGTGTTTCATCCCAGGAAACACCTTATAATTGACAATATCTCTACAAACGCCAACTTTTACGTATAGAATTATTGTCACGAGGGGAAATGAATTGATAATGATGAAGAATTCATGGCTTCTATTCCTAATAAAGTATTGTCGCGCCTTTGTACTCATTCATACATATTTTGTTGGCTTTATAATAGCAATTGAATACTTAGTAAGGAAAAACACAATGGTACATGCAATAAATTTATATTCTTGTGTAGGAAAACAATTTGGCTTGGGTGCGTGATGCAAGGATTCTACCGGTTGAAGTTTTTCAAAACAAAGTCCCAGGTAGAGGAATATGTAATGCTTTACGTGTTCGCTCTTCGTCAGAAAGCTCGCAATATACAAAGAGCATAGGAGACTTTTCACTTCAGATGAAACCTATGAGCCCACCTCATAATTCATAGAAAGAAACCTGCGAATAATATTACACTATTTAATGAATAGTTATTAACTCTTAAAACAGTTTACACAAATTATTTTTCAAACCTGATATTCATTTTATTATGTATGTATGAAATAAAATTCATCATTTCTTTCAAGTTAGTTTCTGGGAAAAGTACTTGCACAGTTCAATTTTTGTATTCTGCAGTTTGCACATAGTGGAGTGTTCTGCGATGCTCCATAGTGGAGGTCTGCGATGAATAATTCTCGAGATACAGGATGTTCGTTGAGAGAAGAAATAAATTTGATATTCTTATAACGTATAGTTACCCAAACTTTCGTTTCGAAAAAAATTCATTATGCTGTCACTTCGGCGTGAAGAAAATCACCCTACTTCCTCTGCACCACAGAAAAAAACTAAAGTTGAGTGAAGGTATTGAGAATCGACGATAAAACCTTCTTTGCTCCGTTATTATTAATGATAAGAATGAAGAGCAGCTTTGATCTTTCATTTGTTTTGTACATAATTTCTGATTAGGGAGAATGCAGATTTCTTTTAGCAACAATTACCAATCCACAGTTAATGAAATTAAAACCAAATTTAGACAAGAAGGTTCTATTAGACATCGTTCCAAATCAGGACGTCCAATGACGTTTATGATATCAGGCTGGACATTTTCATAAGTTTACAAGAGGATTCCAATCAGCCAACAAAACAAGTAGCTTTGAACCACCAAGTGGGTTAAAGATCAGAGGTGAAATATTTGAATTTTAAAAATGGCTCCCAAATAATATGAATCTTTTGCATGAATATGAAGATGATCCCGATCGGGAGGTGAAATTCTGCAAATCAATGATAGAAATAAATGTACCATTAGAATAGAATTTTACCCTCCAGAGTTGTTTACTCTAATGAAGTAGGGTTCTCTCTGATGAGTAAAGAGCCAGGTTTAGGCCTCATCATTCAAAGCATCCACAAAAATTCAATATGTTCACCTCCACTGTGGAAAACAGAGTGCTAGGACCTTAATTTTTGGCAGAAATTCAACAGAAAATATGTAATTGAATTTTTTGAGGGTTGGTCTCATTCCCGCTATGGCTATGTTTCACTCTAATGAAAGGATCCAGAACTACCTCATGAATCAATATGGCTTCACCAAGATGGGGTTTTCTGCACTATGCTTAGTCAGTACGCAACTTTTTGAAAGAAGTTTCATGGAATCGTTCGACTGTCAGAAGAGGACCTATCGAATGGCCTGCACATTTCCCAGAGTTCAATCCTTGCAGACACTTTATGGAGAATACTTGAAGAGTAAGGTCTACAAATTAAAATTTGATAATCTTGACGATTTGACGAAGATTATAAAGTATTAATATAATGTGATTATCGCAAAAATTATTCGTAAAGCTACCAACGAATTCGAAGATCGATTGGTTTATCAAACTGTTCAAGCCCCCTTCTAGCATTTGAGTTGAAAAAATTGAACATTCATCAACATACACATTGTTTTGGTTTGGTTTCAGCTTGGTTCCCTCAATTTTTTGCAATTAATAGTTGGTTTAGGCTTCTTCGAAGCATATAATTTGATGTCATCCATATACAGTAGGTGGGTGATTATGTGATTGTTCCTATCTGCTTTTATTCTAAATCCGTATCCTGTTCTATTGAGCATTCATGACTATGGGTTCATAGCAAAACAGAACCATAGAGGATTCAAAGAGTCTCCTTGAAAAATTCATCGACGTATGGGTATCTCGTCGGTTTTAATTGACTTATTGTTTATGTTAACCTGCAGAGACGTGCGCCAGTGTGTCATTGTTGTCTTCAAGAATTCTACCAGGGCTAGATGAATTTTGTATATCTGCAATACTTCGACAAGCCAAGAATGGGCGGTACTATCGAATGCCTTCAGATAATCGATAAAAGCTGAATGAACATTCCGATGTCCTCCGTGTGCCTGTTTCATTACCACAGAATCGATGATGAGTTGTTCCTTGCACCCTTTTGCTCCTGCGCTAATATATTGTTGTATTTTGTAGAGCGTTGGCAGACAAGTGATTGGCCTATACTGAGACGGATCCTGTGTTCTATCGCTCTCAGGTAGCATATATGTTAAGCCTCGTGTTAGGAAAGTGGGCGTTTTCCTGGGATGTTGAAGAACATACGTGAGCTGTTTCGCTAGGGCTCCATGGATCTTATCAAACTTTTTGTACCTAAAGTTGTGGATATTATCTATACCTGTGGCCTTCCAATTGTTGGTCGCTCTAACTACTGTTGCGATTTCTTCCACCGTTATTCCTTCGCAGTCCATATGTTTGATATCAAGGCGTTGTTTTTCATTCCTGATCCATTCCGCATTTTTATTGTGTTCTTTGGGGTTCGACCATAGTGATGACCAATAATCGGTCAAGCACTGTGCGTCAGGTACTTCTCTGTTATTGTTGGTCATAGTTTTGTTTTTTTCCCTTATGACAATTGGCTATGCTTTGGAGGAACCTTTGGTTTTGATGTTTCCTTTCAGTACACTTGATGTATCTTGAGAGCCTCTTCGCTTTTGCTTTGAGTTTCTGCTTCAAAGTGTCCATATACACGTCGATATGTTGTTTGTGATAAGGGTGTTTTGTGTTCGTACCAATTTTTCTATGAATTCTGCGTATATGGAATTTCAAGCGTCTTGAGGGCTTTTTGTTTCTCAGGAATTCTGTGAGGCGACCGATCTCAGCTCTAAGGAAGGATATTGTCAATATCCTCCTCTAGCCGCTTTTGCCATTGTGGTTCCCTGACGCTTTTTGGCTCAGATCGAATCAGAGTTGTGGAGACTTGTTGTTTGTGTAGTCCTAGAACAGCTACTGCTCCACAGTAAATCAAAGTGTGAATTTTCTCCAAGGTGTTCTGGTCAGTGTATTCTTCAAACACTGAGTTTATGCTTGCTATGATGATATTGGTGTTCTTGTTCGTCTTGAGTTTAGGCAGTTCAGGTCGTTTATTTGGGTTACTACCACTGAATTCAGTTATTGCTCTGTTGAGTTCTGATCGTGCTAAATACATAAATTCGCTCTGCTGGTTCGTCTCAGGGGGACGCTCTATGTTGATATTCGTTCCATGGCTTCGATATTATCTGTAACACTTTCACTGACGGTAGGTATACCGTTATGAGTATCATCTTCACTTCTGAGTTCCATTATGACCTCTTATCGTATGCTTTGCAGCGTTTCTGAAAAAAGTAGCCTGTTTTTATCGATTGTTCTTCGTTGATCCGAAATTCTCTGCTCGTATATGTGCTGTAATTGCGGATATTGTTCTTCGAACGCAAGATGTAACGCGTATATGTATGCCGTCATTTCCGATTCCAAGTTTGTAATCTTGTAATAGGAACGCATAATGAAGGAATTCATTTCTGGGGTCCACTTCATGCGTTTCCTAGGGAGTCCGGCTCTCGTGGTCGTAGACATAATGGCTTGCGCCACCGTTGAAACATCAAGAGTCGGTTGGGAGGTATTGATATTGTTTCCCACTTAGTTTTGTGTTGCAGTATCCCTACTCGATATCACGCTGCTTCCGTCGGTAACCGAGGGAGACTGTGACTCACTTTCCGAACAAGACCCTCTTCCTAAATCTTCAACGCGACAAGAGGTTATGGTGGTACAATGTCGATACACCCGTTTATTCCTTAGATTGTACATCATTAGATAAGTTGCATTTTATACCTACTGCCTGGTTCAGCTTGGGTACCTTGGATACGCAAAGCTCGTACTCAAAAACAATGTTCCTGAGCCCCTGAGGTAGGTAGGTATTATTATTATTATTATTTTCAGAAGCAGTATAAAAAATAAACATCGATTCGAAATTCAGAATCAAATAATATACAGATAAATGTCAAATGAACTCTATTTAGAATCGTTGAATAACAAAATTGGAGAACAACATACTTTTTTAATCACAATGTATGTGCAATTAAAACAAAGTTAATTATACATCGTGCTCGCATGAGATAACTATTGTGGACTTCAAAATGAATTCAACTTATCATTCCATATCAAATACACGTTTACAAAATTACATACCGAATCTCATGGAATACACCAGACTCATTATACGTTGGACAGAGGCGAAATAATTCCATCTGCTAATATTTCGACCTCATTTGAAAAACCTTCCATAGAAATACTGTTTTTCAATCGAATAAAGAACTTAAATGAAATCCATTCTATTTTTCAGTAGTAATAAAGAAATATTTTTTCGAAGCTAGTAGGATATTTTTCACAACAATGCTACTAAGGAAAAATTATGAATCATCAGATAATTGTATAATATTAGACATTTCTCAAATAGTTTTGACGCTATGAATTATTATTATAATATTATTCAACAATAGATTAACTTATTTCCTACAGATGATACCTCACCGAAAAATACGAAAAAATCTTCCTCCAACATGTCTACAAGTGCTTCATTCAGGCAGTTGAAGTCTTGGTACCTTTTCAATTTCTTTTCTATAGTTCATGTAGTTTTCAAGAGACCCAGCTTCAGTTCGCAGCAAAAGTGTATTTTTGCTTACCAACTCATTCTATATGTTCCTGAAATCTACATTATTTTTCTAAAACCAAGCTGCATTTCATCTCAGAAAATCATGCTTCATTGATCATTTTGAGAAAATCTATTGAAATTATTTTGTCTATTTAAAATATACAGGATGCTTGATTCATTTTGTGAAAATACAAACAAAAACCTTGTAGCTTGTGGACGTTCTCTAACGCAAATGTTTATGAGGATTTTTTCGAATTTTTCAAAAAACAAACTTAGAAGTACAATAAGCATAGCAAAAAACATGTATAATTTTAAGACATTTACTACCATATCAGAGAATTCAAAATTAAGCTTATTGCAGAAAGAAAATGTAATTTTAAGAAGTAACAATAAAATAAAGACCCTTTCAACGATAACTGATAGTTCAGTATCTATTATAACACAAAAATGAGTAAATCTTGATCTAGACATTGGAAAAAATCAAGAAATATAATTATCATAAATATAATTTTAATTTCTGTTTTGTAGAGCCTTTTAGAAGTTTTCTCTTGTATAATCAATTTCTCTTTTCTGTTTTACCTTGTTCATCTGGTTTTTCTAGATTTTTAATCTTTCGCTAGCATCAAGTACAAATGAATTAAAAAGACTTCACTTGGCTAACTTGAGAGTCAGACTAAATTATAAATTAATTACCTTACTCATTTTTATATGGGTGAAAAGTTCTGGGTCGCAAAGTAAAGTGTAAAATTACAACTTTTTGTTAATAGTTGTCCAATCGATATCATTGATATTCCCTGACTCAAGAAAATATATGATACATATGAAGGACGAACTTTTAGCTGTCCACAATATCACAATTTCTGAAATAGGCTTAGCAACAGTTAAAATGTGTTAAGTTCAATACCTACTTCTCAGTAGCCCAAAAATACTTAATTGTCATTTTTGAAAACTTATTTTGAGAAGTATGAGTTTTCTGGGCTGTATTGATATTGTTTGCAATGGAATATTTTATGCAGGGTGTTCCATCTCAAACAAGTAATCACCCTGTGTATTTCTTGACAAGTAGTGATTGGAAAAATTTGCCAAAACGCATTGAATCATTGCGTTTGGGGGAAATCTTTTGACGTACGAGGTATGTCAATTAAGTTCGCGGAAAAGTGCCCGGGCGGTCCGGAAAGGTCATAAATACTTGAAAATTCAGAACCACAGTCGTGATGCTTCAACTTCAACTCTGAAAACAGATGGAAGTCACAGGGGGCCAGATCTGGACTGTAGGGGAGGGTTGGAAGTGATGGAATGCCGTTTTTGGTTAAAAAATCACGAAGTGCGAATGACGAGTGGGCCTGAGCATTGTCATGATGAAGCCCCATCCGCACTCCGCCAATTCGGATCGTACACGGCCTTCAGACGTTTCAAAACTTAAATGTAGAATACTGCGTTGAATGTTTGACCTGCTGGAACGTATTCTTCGTGTACAACTCCATTAATATCGAAAAATGCGATGAGTAAAGATTTCACTTTCGATTTTGACATTCTGTCATCCTCCAGTGACTCTCTGTCGCTTCTGAACTGCTTTGCCCATCGTAGACAGCTGATTTTTTCAGACAATCACTGTTTTATTATTTCCACGAAAGTTTCGCCGCGTTTCACCAAAAATTTGATAACTATTCTTTGCTCAGTTATTTTATCACTCATCTTCCTGACGCTGGGTCAGAACTGGTCGATGTTCAAAGGACAATAAAATACGAAGTATATAACCGATCAACACGATACTTGCACAGGCTGACGCAGAAATGAATTCTGTTTTCGAATGAAACCAATGCAAACGATGCAGAGTTACCAACCGCCGCAGTATTGCCAACTTCCGCGAACTTAATATATACATACCTCGTATATTAGAGGGGGCGCTTCAATCCTTTAAAATTGAATAGGGTAAAGGGGTCGAGCGAAACCTCATTTGAAAACTCTTCGAAGCCTCTTTCTAACGTGTATGGAAAAACTAATTTTGGCGAATCAAAAACTCATTTATAATCTCAAACCAACCACCTTGGAAATTTTTGTTGTTTTCAAGATTATTAGAAAAAGGCTATACAAATCAATTTCTATTATGAAGAGAAACCTTTTGAAGTAGTTAGTATTAGCAGGTAGTATTAACTAGTAAATTTACGTACCCTGAGGTTTTAGACGATAAAAAAATTTTTTTTTTGTAATGTCAATAATCTCAAAAAGACTTTCTTGTTTTAACAGAATTGCAATTTTTCTCAATGAATAAGATAATTCTATCAAACTTTGTATAAATGAAATAAAAATAAATTAAAACAGTTCGATAGAGGAGGCCGCTACTTGATGAAGATTGAGATACATTTTTGATTAATTAAAACAATGATGTTCAAATTTTTATGACGCGTTTCACCACACTGTTGTTTCATCAGATAGGTAGTACATTCAAACGGATTATATATGAGCCTTGTATATTACATTGGTAAAAGCAAGTAATTAGCTCTTTTGAGAACTAAAAGATAAAGTAATGCGGACAAAATAAGGTCTACTGACTATTAAGAAAATTTCTGAAATTTTTCTGTTTATTGATTTCAATAATTTCCATTCAGTTTAAATCTATTATTTTCATTATGCAAAAAACCAAAAATATTATTTAAAGTACGGTTTTCTTGTTGCACATGATTTCCTAATAAGAATCCAATTTTTGTTTGCGTTTATGCTCTGACAACCTGATATTGAAACATCACAATTTCCACAAGAAACCTTATGAACACCTGATTTTCTTTGTGAATTTTGGATTAAGGGTTTTTAATATATCTGCTTATATGTATAGTAATTTATTCTGAAAGCTATACTCAAATTATGAGATGAGAAGAATGATTTTGAATTCAAACTGGGTTGTCCAATAAAGTTAATATACAGGGATATCCACCGGGACCGTCCGTTGAAAACTTTTTTAGTTCCAATAACAATATCAAGCTGAAATGTTATATGCGGCCATAACTAGCGATTTCCAATTGGAGTGAAATATTTTCGAAGTGATACCATTTCCGGTTATACCGGAAGTGGGTCATCACTTTGTTATGGCAATCTACCTTTTTTACTATACATCTAGAACCGACATTTGAGCAAGGCATAAAATACCCAAGTTGTTGGCACTTATCTGTCAAAACTTTTGACAGATTCAATTATTTTTGTTATAAACTCGATTTTTGAAGAACATTTAAAAAAAATGGAAATCGTACAGACACAATTTTTGCTTGAGTGGATAGGAGAAGGATCAAGGAATTTTTCAAGCAATCTACACATGTCAAATGTTTATTGCGTTGTTTTGTATGATTTTTTTCAATTTGGCCTTTTTCAAACAGAAATAACTCAATTTTTTTAAATTGCACGTGCCAATTTTTATATCGTCATCAGATGAAGCGTCAAATTCAGAAGGAATTATATCAGCATGTATTATACCCATCTCTTATAGTTCCGAAATAATTTGGGAGTATATTGAATTTTGATGATTTTGCAAGAACTAACAGAGAATGCTTTGAAATATTTGAATCAAGTAGCTGAACTGGCTACGCTCACCTGACAGGTACCTAATATTAATATACTTGTCACTTCATTCATTAGAATTTGATATTTCAACAGGAATTGTTCTTATTTCGGATTGAAAGTATGCAAAAAATACAACACATTTGGAATGAAACCACTGGTTATTCAAGCTGAACTGGCCATGCTCACCCGACTGGTGCCTAAAATTAATGTAATTGTAATCATTCGAATTTGATATTATATATAAAAATTGTCGTTATTTCAGATTGAAAATATCCAAAAATACAACACATTTGGAATAAAACTACTGGTTATTCAAACGAAAATATATTCAATCTTTTTTTATTTCATTTTAAAATGTCAAAGAGTAGTGGGTAGAAATTGCAGGCAATTCAATAACCAATTTCCAAATTTACCGTCTATGAGTGAAATAAAATTTCGAAGCATTAAAAGCAATTTTCCACAATTCGGATGAATAAAAATTGTAGGAACTAAGCGAAAACCAATCATCGAAGATAATTACATTAATACGAATAAATGATAGCAAACATCATATGAGAAAACTAATTTACGATCTGAATAAATGTTCAATATGGGCCCCATTTTGATCGATACACTTGGCAGCTCGTATACTAACATGATAAGTTGCCCTCTTAGTTTCCTCATGATCAATATTACGAAAAGCATTATGAATGCGCTCTAGTAACTCTTCTTTACTTCTTACAGGCATAAGATACACTTCACTCTTGATTTTGCCCCATAAATAAAAATCAAGGAGAGTCAGATCCGGAGAACGCGGAGGCCATAAATTTGGTGCTTGATTACCCCACCATCTATCCTCGAACATTTCTGTTAGCTGCCGATCTACAGCCCGTGTTTTATGTGCTGGTGCAACATCCATTTGGTAATAGCAATCCCTTAGAATGTTAAGGGGTAATCCATCTAAAAAATTTGCTAATGTTCCTCTCAAAATTTCCAGGTATCTTTGTCCATTAAGATTTTCCTCATAAATGTGATAAGCCAACAAATCATTCATTAAAATTGCGAAAACGTTCACGCTGAATTTATTTTGGAAATCAATAACCTCAATGAAATGTTGATTTTCTGTGGCCCAAAAATGTCGATTTCTCCTGTTGGCTATTCGACTTTCATTGAACTTGGCTTCATCAGACCATATAATTTTTTGCAGAATTGTCTCATCTTCTTGAAGCCGAATTAATAAATTTTCACAGAAATTTAGCCGCTTGGGAAGGTCAATTGGTTTCAATTTTTGTAGTCTGATAAAAGAATACGGGTGCATGTTATGTTTTTTAAGGATCCTTTGAATGGAAGTATAACTCAATCCAATATCCATTGATACTGACTTAATGGACGCATGTGGATTGGCACGAAAATACGCTAGCGTATTAATTTGATTGTCGTCGTCCTCGAGAATTGGTTTTCTTCTAGTTTCCATGTATTTTGTTCCCCCAGATTGCAGAAAATTCCTTCTAATCCTTCGAAATTTTGTTTTACTCATAGGCGCCAAATTAGGAAATTGGTTATTGCTGTTTGAAAAAGGCCAAATTAAAAAAATCATACAAAACAACGCAATAAACATTTGACATGTGTAGACTGCTTAAAAAATTCCTTGATCCTTTTTCTATCCACCCAAGCAAAAATTGTGTCTGTAGTGCAAAAGATCTACGAGCTACAATTTTTTTAAATGTTCCTCAAAAATCGAGTTTATAACGAAAATAATTAAATCTGTCAAAAGTTTTGACAGATAAGTGCTAACAACTTGGGTATTTTATGCCTTGCTCAAATGTCGGTTCTAGATGTATAATAAAAAAGGTAGATTGCCATTTGAAATAACAAAGTGATGACCCACTTCCGGTATAACCGGAAATGGTATCACTTCGAAAATATTTCACTTCAATTGGAAATCGCTAGTTATGGCCGCGTATAAAATTTCAGCTTGATATTTTAATTGGAACTCAAAAAGTTTTTAGCGGACGGTCCCGATGGATATCCCTGTATAATAATTTTGATTGGCTATTTAACTAGAAAACGACACGGATTACATGTTGAAATTGTTTACGAAAAAGCATAGTGTCAATCATACTAGAATTATAACCATTATTGACCGTTATTTTATAATATGATTGACAGTAAGCTTTCTCGTTAACGATTTCAACATCTAACCCATCCCCCAAACCGCTTCAACTATAAAATATCGCAACCACTGTCATTTGAAGAGTTGACGTTGTTCTGAAACATGAGTGGCTAGTGTACAATTTACGAGTAGGTAATTTTAAATATTCGGCTATATCCTTGGACGTTTTCCCAATTACACTCATCTCAAATGCTTATTCTGTACACTTGCTGTTGGAATAAAATAAAGTCTATCTGGGGTGTTTTATAATCGAGTCGCAAGGATATATTTCCTGTAAGAAGATAAAATATTGGTGTAAGTTTCTTCATCATTAATAAGGGCAAATATACGGCTTCTGTTCGTTTTTGTATCAGAATCTTTGCGACTAACACTGAATTTATATCTTCAAAACCACTAATATACAGTTTCACAAGTTCACCGCGCTTGCACGCAGTACCTAAACCAATAATTAGAACTTTTTCATTGAATACACTTCATACGACACTTCATCTAAGAATTTTCGTATATTTTCTTTTTCAGAAGTTTTCAGCTCCATAACCAATTGCCTTGTTCTGAAGAAGCAATTATCGTGCACTGGGCTATGTTAACGTAGTTTTTAACATGGCATGGAGTATACTGATCATATGCTAAATGACTTCAGTACTTTTGTATTCTCTGAACACTTTTCAACTTTTTACAGTCGCATTGCTAAAAATAGTCCATATTGTTTCTCATATTTTGTTTCGATTTCTGTCAAATTAGGATATCCTTACTGCTTTATTAAACTCAATAAATTATAATTCAACAAATATGATTATGAGTTAAGGAAGATAAATCAAAAATACACAAATTAATTAATATAGCGAGCTAATATCATACTTTGTCGCTGTATAGGGGTAAAACAAATATGAAGTTCATCACACAATACGTCAATGTTGAACTTTTGACAGCGAACGCTAGAGCCCACTTTATTAGGAGATTACAAAAAAAATAAAATACCACTTGCTTATTAAATAATCTAAATTGAATATCCTCTATTCTGTTGTTTCTATAATATGAACTTCTTTTAATATAAACTATTTAACTAAAATGTAGAAAGTTGGGCCAGTCTCTATATAATTTTAGGTCCGCACACTTCAGCAGTATAATTATGAGCGTTCAACATAAACACAAACACCGCTAGTGAAGTAAACAATAATTATATGTCAGTTATTACGTATTTTTTGTTGAAAACATAAATCATCCTTGGATAAAATAATAAATACATATTTGTTTTGATGCTTTGGTACTTCCAGCAACTGTCGTTGGTATTACTAATGAGTTGATGATATAACGTTTCTATTCATTGAGTGAGCATCATCTTTGGGATTCTTCTAATCTCACACTTCTTCAGTTATTATTTGGCAAAATTACAATCGGCGATAGTAATCATCTCATTGAAATCAGAAACCAGTTTGACATTGTAGAAATGGAATCGTTTTTTTAAATTTACAGAATGCTTTTGAAACACCTGAAATAATGTACACTTTCTTCAATTCAACTCAAGTCTGTCTTGTCCATCTTTTTGGTGTTAGAAATGGGACGATATTGACTCTTCATGTATCACCTAATATCAAGCTAATATTTCTGCTTTCTTTTCATTTTTACTGGAAAATGAATGTTTTCGCAAAAGAAATTAAACTTCGTCTCAAATAACTTTTAAAGTTTTTCTCGAGGTAAAAATAGTCACATCGAAAGTGCCAAATCAATTTTCCTTTACATGTTTAAATTCCACTATAGTATAGGAGGAGTTTGTACTGTACAACTTAATCAATTTGAGATTCAAATTTCCGTGTTCAATTGAATAAATAATACAAACACTAATTTTCCACTCTAGAAAAATTTGATTCATTCTTGATATAGAAGGGTGAGTAGATAAGCCGTTTCCGATCATTCGGTTTTATTGAGCCAATCTAATAGTGTTACTAACAGCAAAATATTACAAGAAAAGTAAAGCATCTCGAAATTTATTCATCATATTTTTTCTAGAACAAAACATCAGTTTCGAAATTTCTGGAAATCTGGAAACAATTATTCAAATTCCACTTATATGAAATTCTTCGAAATAAAGTTTATATAATTCTCATTATCTTTCCGAAGATCAACATATATTGTTGAATAATGGAATAGGATCAGGTTTGTTAGAGATACATTCAGTATCGTTAGGAATAACAGATTATTCATAATTTACTATACTATCCTTTTAATTGAATAAATCCTCCAAATCGTTAAAAAAAACCTTCGAGAATATATTTCATTATTGTTCCTGAACAATAACGCAGATAACTATTGATCTTGACTTAATTAAAAATTATGTGTAGATATTTCAATAAATGAGCTTTGAAATTCACTGTATGAACTATTTCTACTTGCAGAGTGATTTTCTTGTTTAAATTTATTGCAAACTTTTTATTCCTACTTTACTAACTTCAGTTGTAGGCAAAAATTAAATTAAAAATAAAGTTTGACGCTCTTTTAGCACTATTCGATGAACTTTGCACATTGGTCGTCAATGGATTGGACGTTCTGAACGTTCATGCTCTCCCACAGCTAATGCATATACAGTACAACCTGTCTAATCCGAACACTCTCTAATCCGCACATCCAGTAATCCGAACAACGAAACTTTGATATCACCCACCTCTATAATCCGCACAATTTATTTTTTACCTCTATAATCCGAACGCCGTCAATAATTTCATCGATTGAAAGTGTCCGAACTTGCAATATCTAGTCTGAATACTTGCTTTACTTGTGCAGATTAGATTTTCCTCTCACATTCAGCGCCTGATATTCGTACTTAAACGTTAACATTGCAGCAAAAATGCGAAATTTTGAAAGAATTAGATAATGGAAAAGTGTTTCTGAATTGGCCAGAATACACTCAATTGGAAAATCTACAGTATGCGATATAAAGAAAATCAATTGAGAATTTTATATCTTCTTCCGAATGTTGAAAATGCTCTATACACTTGGTTCTTACAAGAATGATCTCGACATACACCTTTATCTGGTGATCTCATATGTGAAAAAGCATGATTTTTTTACAGCAGGATAACAGGTAGGGATGATTTCGAGGCAAGTCAAGGATGGTTGGAAAAATTCAAAAAAGACATGGAATTCGACAACTTACCACATCAGGAGAGAAATTGTCTTCAGACGTTAGTGCGGTAGAACCATTTAAAAATAAATTTCTTCAAAAAATACGGGAGATGGATCTACTGCCAGATCAAGTTTACAGCGCAGATGAAAGTGGGTTATTTTGGCGACTTCTTCCAAACAAAACACTAGCCCATGCTGCTGAAAATTCAGCTCCAGGACAGAAGATGAGTAAGGACCGTATTACATTCATGCCATGCTCTAATACATCAGAATCTCATAAAATTGGTCATCGGAATAGCCAACAAACCCCGAGCATTCAAGAACTGCTCCAATTTGCTTGTTTATTATAAAGGTAAAAAAAGAAGGGTGGGTAACTAGAGAACATTTTTATGAATGGTTCCAAAAACAATTCATTCCTGATTGATAGTATTGATGATTTATTTATTTTATGAAAATTCATTTTTAAAGTAAAACGAAAGGAGACACTTTTGTCACTTTTCCACAATTTATTCAATAATCACGACATTCCCGATGTTAAAAATCAAATGAACGAGATGAAATTGCCCCAAAAAGCACTGCCTTTATTAGATAATACTCCTGGACATCCAAGAGAAAAGTAATTAATCAGTGAGGACCGAAATATTCAGGTCATGTTTCTACCTCCTAATTGTACTCCATTATTACAACCGATGGATCAACATGTAATGCAGAATGTGAAATTGCATTATCGAAAATCTTTGCTACTGAATATTGTGGGATAAGAAGACAATAACGTTTTGCAGTTACTGAAGCAATTGGACCTCAAACATATGACGTTTTCTCATGAAAGGGCCTGGTCATCTGTGTCTCAAGAGTTAATTCAGAAATCATGGAAGAATTTATGGCCCACGAAAGATGATGATTATGATGCGGGTGACCTGTTGCCTCTTTCACGGTTGAGAGAAAAAATTTTGCTAGAGAAAGAAGAGAAAAATCGCGATCTACGCATGATGACAAATGTGCTACCAAATGTATGTGGTCAAGAATTAACAACTAAAGACATTGAAGAATGGGTTGTAGGAGATAATGAAATTATCTCTCTGAAGCTAAAATAATCAACAACATAGAAAGTGACGAGGATACAGAAGAACTTGAAGAAGGCGATGTCACCATGAATTCAGTGAAACATAAAGAACTTCTTTTGTGTTTCAACAAATGGAATGGTGCACAGAAAATGATATCCCTCAGCACCAAATATTATTATTGAACAAATTGAGAGAGGAAGCTGCAAATTCTCATCTTCGTTTGTTAAAACAGAAAACGATCCAAGACTTCTTAAGCACCTAAAAAATGATCTGTGAAATAATATATTTCATGTTTTTCTGTGAATAATATAACAATAATTTTGAGTTTTTCAATGAATATTTTACGTTTTTAATAAATATTTCACGTTTTCACCCCTGTCTTTTCCTTACTATTTCATTTCAATTACCTCGATAATCCGAATATTTCAGTAATCCGAACAAGCCCTGGTGCTATATGATTCGGATTAGAGAGGTTGTACTGTAGTCATATTTAAATTAAGCTACCCATAATTTCCATTAATTGCCTCTAAATAATCAATTTTTTCTATTTTCCAATAAGGTCGGATACTTATCAAACTATCCACGTGTTTGCTGAAACTAAATGAGACTTCGAACTAGGAATAATACAAGCATACCCCGTATCTGGGCGGCGAAACAATAATGCGTTTCAGATGGCATTCAAGATATGTAACATTTGTTTTGTCGGAATTCATCTCAGTAAACACAACTGGATAGAACAGAGCGATGCAGGGATATTTGGGTTTTACGTGACCCTGAGATGTCGAAATATTGGCAGATGGCTTTATTCATCATCAGTCAACAAATTACGTTCTAGTGCATTCTATGAAACGTTAATTCAGTATTTATTTTGGTAAACGTTCATTCAATACGGAAAGATATTTCAAATTCATTTTCACGTCTGTTGGTTATCTCATGTGAGCATAACATAAAATCAACTTTCTTTTAACTGCACATCCTATATTTTTCCTATCTTCTTACATAAATTCACAATTAGTTCTAATTGGCGACTTTTCAAAGCATTTGCGCATTTGGAAATATACTATACCCGTAATGAACTGCCTGTAACCTCGTATCGTTGTTATTAATTGTATTTACAGACATCTTGAAAGCTTCGTTCCGTTTCGTGTACATATATTTCGATAAAGGTAGAAACGTATAGAATTAGTAATTCTTCAATTTCAATTTCAAACGTTTTTTGATTTTTATCTACCAATAATACATCCTTGTTTTGTTTTTATTTTTACATTTTGTTTTGAATCCCAAGAAACAAGTTTAATTTTAGGTTTCCAGTAATGAAAGTCTTGTGTGTAAATAGAAACCACAAACTGTATAATTAATTTAACACTGTTCTATTCACCGGTCTGTGTAAATAGTGTTGAAAACTGTAAATTACGGTGATCATTACCACTATTCTAATTAATGTGTTTAATTAATTATGTTAAGTTAATGTGAGAACGAAAATTTATAAGGTACCATGAATAAAAATAACTATCTGGACCATGCACCAAAGATGAAACTTAGCCAAAAATATCTTTCTCTTGTGTGCATTTTTGTTTGTTTACTTTAACTTGCTAAATTTGATAAAGTATGAATTTAGACTTTTTGCTTTATAAATAAGTACATTTCTCATTCAAAAATATGGACATATGGGGAAAAATCTTTTACGTCTTTTGACTTCACGAGATACGTTGAAGTTTTAATTTATTCTATAACAGTTATATCCTACCGATTTTTACTCGAATCAGCATTCAACTGTGTTGTTGAAATTTTCAGATCGGACGAAAAACAAGAATAATTGCGATCGGCATTTTGAGGAAAGATGCGATATAATATACTACATTGTACTTGACACATCAAAAATTAGAAAATATAGAAAATAGTTTATGTTTATAGTTATGTGACGATTACCTTATCCGGAGAAGCTGCAATTTTATCATGAAACAGAATTCCCGACAAATTAATTAATTCAATAATCTCATCCTCTTTTCACTCCACTGTGAAATACCATCTATAATTTCAATAGTAAAATCAGATCCAAGATGGTCTAGTCATAAAAACATATATTTCCCTCAATCAAGTCATAGTAACACATAGTAATTATCCAATTTCAATAATTATTACAATTTAGTGTCAGATGCTGCTAGCACTTAATAATCAATTCGATATTTTGAATTTCAAGCAAGTTAAAAGTTTGTAGTATAATTATGGATTAAAAAATGAATCCAATAGATAGTCTAGGCTATCGTCACGCTATCTAGAATTTTTGTAAAAAGAAGAAAAATATTTAATTGTTTATACAACATTTCTCCATGATTATATTGGATTTTTCGCCGTCACTTCATGTACCATGTTAATTGAGATTAGGACAGACATTGCGATAGAAGACAAAATAGCAAATGCCTTCTAAAAAACTGTTTTCCACCATTACATTTAATTTTCCAAATAAATTTCGTTTTTCAATTCAAGACTATCCCTAAAATAACGAGAGACAAAACATATCCTGTGATTTCATTAAATAATATGAATTTAGAATTTGTAAGTAGCGTGAAACTTTTAGGCATTAGGTTCGATGAAAAGTTGAATTGGAGGAAACATATTGAGTCAATTGAAACTGATTGCAATAAAATACTCAATCTACTGAGGCTCCTAGGACGTCAACAATGGGGAGCACACTCGAAAAGCCGTTGAGACATATATAGGTGTTTAATTAGATCAAAGATTGAATATGGATTTCTTGCTCATTCAACTGCTAGGAAAAGCTATTACTAACAATAAGAAGCTATTTTGAGCCAAGGACTATGAATTATTAGTGGAGCTTTTCGAACAAGTCCAATCCAAAGTCTACATTGTTTAGTAGGTGAAATGCCATTGAAATATCGTATTCAAATCAATACCTTGACATATGCATCCAAAATCAGCTATACAGTTAACCATGGTAACAGGAGATATATTACATTGAGCCGACAAAGTGATATAATCACAAATGCAAACTCTATTCGTCCTTTTTATAAAAGACCTAATAAAACACTTGAAGAACTGCAAATTCCTGAACCTTCTCACGTACCCCTACCTTCATCCACCATACCTCCCAGGGGCATACATAGAATGGATAACACTACCAACTTAGCTGAATACATAAAATCTGAGACCAGCCCGGAGCTTCCGAGGACACTATTCCAAGAAGAACTACATAAACATCCAGAGGCCACATTCATCTACACCGATGCTTCGCTAAATACATCCACAGGTGTGGTGGGCCTTGCTGTTGTTACACCCGAAGGAACCCAAACATATACGATTGAAAATGGTACTGTCTTCACTGGAGGAATGCTAGCCATTCACCAGGCCTTGGTATATATTCTGAATAACCCGAAATGTTCATACTGCATCTGTACTGATTCACTCAATTCAATTCAGAAGCTATCAGAGTTATATTCACTTTGCTTCGATGCAACAGATAAACCAACGGAGACATTAGATTCACGTGCTCAATATGTCATTTTCGTATTCACGCCCTCTCATGTTGGAATTACTGGAAATGAAAAAGGCGATATTGCCGCAAAGAATGCCTCCAAAGGAACACCTATCCCCCAATTATTAACTCCAGGTGATTTCAAGTGTGAGGCCAATAAGAAAGTCCGAGAAATTTGGCAAACCCAATGGTACCAATCAGGGACATTTTTGAAACAGATTCAACCAATGAGCTACGAAATTATTGATTCACCAAAGAAAAGGAAAGATCAAATTAAAATATCGAGACTTCGATTAGGCCATACTCGTCTAACCCACCAACACCTAATAGCGAAGGAGCCTCCTCCAAACTGTGAGCTATGCAACGTAAGGTTAGACATCAGGCATATCATTGTAGAATGTCCGAAATATGACCAGGAGAGACTTGCATCAAACTTAAAGCCGACACTACAAGATGCTCTTGGGAACAAGGTCACTAATATATATGATACTCTCAATTATTTCAAACTCATAAATTTATATGATATGTTATAGTTTCCATAACAAACTTATAAAACTATGTACCGTCAGTGCTAATGGTCTTTGCAATCGAAGCACTCAATCTGAAATAAAGAAAAATTATAAAAAAAAACTACCCCTAAATTACATCAATATATTTCGAGTTTGAACCATTTAGAATACGCAGTTTTAATGTGTCCATAAAATCTGTTTATCCATGCGTAGTAAATCATTTTTTTAAACCTGATTGCAGAATACCTTCACGTTCTGTTGAAAATTAATTCTGTTGTGGAAAAATACTCGCGCCAACTAAACTCATTACACTACATAGAAAGAGCATCCATCAATCCACAATATTTGTTTAGCAAATATTTCTTCAAACTCAATTCCAGTTCGCAATCTGTAAAAATGCATTTCCGGCGTAGAAAAATGCTTGTGTCGACTGAAACCGATTCACTAGTTAGAAAAGCACAATTTTAGGGATGCAATATTTATTTCATCAATTGAAAAACAAATAAATTGAATGAATTCAATGTAAAGACCTTCGGACTTCAAACGAGTTTGGCACGATAAATTCAATTTCAGTTTCTGCAATGAACGAGAACCAAACTACTTATCATTCTAATGACGCTCGTCCTTCTTTGCTATCCTCGTATGTATTTATTTGTTTATAGCTCAAAATGATGCATAAAATAGATACATTACTCACTAGGAGCCAAATATATTAGTCGTAGAATGAATCACCCAGAATGCATTTCAAAGTGAAATATTCGTACCGGGAATTTACAGCACATATGTTCTTTTCTAGTTTTACCACTTATTAGTTGTATCAATTGACTAATACACCCTGCACAGGGTTGACAGATTTCGACGTTCTAATACTGCAGCTATGTGAAATATTGTGAATAGAGGAAAATGACCACCTTCCTCGTGTTCTTCTTGCGTAAGGAATTTATTGCCGCAAACAGATTCAAGCTAGTTATTTCAGTTTTCGATTTATCTGGAATTTCGAAAATTTTAGAATCGGTCAAGTGCCAATATCTCGGTTGCTCTTGAAGTTAATGTGAAAACGGTTTCGAAATTCTTGGGGCACTTTTTTTACATCAAATCGAAAAACGTGCGAAAACTTTTATTTGTCTTACGGTTTTCGAGTTATAATGCAAATTTGCGTTCTCTTAAACATGAACCACATAAACTATTATGTCCATGCATAGAATTTACCCGGAATCATAGAAATACACTCGGAGGCAAAATTAGCGGAACACTCGAAAATTTAACCAAATTCGAAGTTCGATATTTTTCCTAATTCTCAACCGATTTAAACGATTTGTTCGGTAAGTTATATATCAACTCTTCTGCTTTGTAGAAATTATAAGAGAAAACAAAAACAATTTGAAAAAAATTTTATACGGTGGCAAAACTAAAAGTGTTTTTTTTGTCAAAAATTCGTAACACCTTGTGGAATTTCGTGGTCCGAGTTGAAACGTACAATATCATGGTCTGGCAAGACACATCTTCCTACAGTAACGCCCTTCTTGTTTCATGCGTTTATCTCTATTTTTGCAAAATATATTTAATTTCAAGTGAAAATCACCATTTTCGAGAAATTCTATTGAATCAAGAAATTGTCATTAAAATTCGTCTATCAATTTGGAATTTTCTTATTATCACTCAGGCGTGTCGAAATTGTCGTTTGCGATTTTTATATTTGCAATTAGTTATTGATGACAATTTGGTTAATTTGGTGAAAATTAGGAATTCATAGGAGATAACAGTCGGTAGGTATTAAAATACACAACCTAATTCTGGGACCATTGATAAAACTTTTCATTTACACATGTGCACACCTTTTTTTTATCAGATATGAAATAGAACACACGTTTTTTTGTATATGACCACATTTGCACTTGTTTAAAGAATGAGAGATTTCCATTCTTTGATTTGATACAAATTCGATCGGTTGCGGTGTTTTGTGATTCTTTTACTGTTTACGATTCGAAACGGTATTTTTCATTCAGAATGAGAGATTTACCACCAACCTCAGTAGCAAGGGCAGTTACATTGATCGAGGAAGGGCGCACCTACCGCTCAGTCGGTACCATGTTGGGTGTCTCGACGTCGGTTATCTATCGAATCTACCGACGTTACAGGGAAACTGGATTGTACGTGAGGAGGCGAGGACAAGGAAGAAATCGGGCAACCCGCGCTATACATGACCGTTTCATCGTCAATCAAACCATAAGAAATCCTCGTCTTACTGCTGTTCAGGCACGTAACCTTTTACAAGCAGTGGATAACATTAACGTCAGTGTGAGGACAGTCAGAAGACGATTAAATGAAGTTGGTCTGAGATCATACGCGCAAGTAAGAGCACCAAGACTCGATAGAGCCCATCGGGTAGCAAGATTGGCGTTTGCTAGGGAGCATGTAGCATGGACAATCAATCAGTGGAGACGAGTTTTATTTAGTGATGAGAGCCGATATTGTGTGAATTTCGTGGATGGTAGAGATAGAATATGGAGGCATCGAGGGGAACGGTACAATCAAGCGAACTTCGCAGGAACTGAGCAATACGGTGGAGGGTCAGTTATGATATGGGGTGGCATATGCTTGGGAGTACGAACAGAACTGGAGATTATTGGCAATGGATCACTTAATGCCCATCGGTATATAACAGAAATCTTGGAGCCCCATGTTGTGCCTTATGCTCCTTACATAGGGGAAAATTTCCTTTTTATGCACGATAACGCGGGCCCTCATACTGCGCGCATAGTGATAGAATATCTCAATGAAGTTGGGATCACACGAATGGACTGGCCGTCGCGGTCACCGAATTTAAACCCGATCGAACACGTTTGGGACATTCTTGGAAGAAGGGTTCGACAACGGAATCCAGGCAACGTTGAAGAGCTGACATTGGCTTTGGTGGAAGAGTGGGACAACATACCTCAACAGATGATAGACAACATCATTGGGAGTATGCGAAATCGTATGCGCGCTGTAATAAGAGCTCGGGGGGGTCATACTCGCTACTAAAATCAAATGTTTTTTTTTGTGGGTCATCATGAACATTTTTCTCAACATGTTCTTTTCATTTCACGAGTGTATCGCCAGGATACACACCTGCTCTCAATTTTGAACAGGAATGATAATTATTATAGAGTGTCACACAAAAAAATTCAAGAATAAAGCGTGAAATTGGCCAGTGAATTTCAAAAATTTTCATTTCGTTAGATTTCCGCTAACATCCGATGTTATGCACCTACGCAAGATTAAAAATAAATTCTTGAAATTTGTGACTTTTCGCTTCAAATTGGATATCTCTTGTAAAAATAGAGATAAATGCATAAAACAAGAAGGGCGTTACTGTAGGAAGATGTGTCTTGACAGACCATCATATTGTACGTTTCAACTCGGACCACGAAATTCCACAGGGTGTCACGAATTTTTGACAAAAAAAAAACACTTTTAGTTTTGCCCCCATATAAAATTTTTTTTCAAATTTTTTTTGTTTTCTCTTATAATTTCTACGCAGAAGAGTTGATCTATAACTTGCCGAAAAATCATCTAAATCGGTTGAGAATTAGGAAAAATGTCGGACTTCGAATTTGGTTAAATTTTCGAGTGTTCCGCTAATTTTGCCTCCGAGTGTAGCTAAAGTATGTTCAATGCACTCATTCTCACAGTTCAAGAATCAATTCTCCCAATCACACTTCGAATAAATCATTTCATGTTTCTTCATTAAGTGACAACTATTGTGTGAATATAGTATGGTTTGTAATGACAAGGCCAGGTGCCTAGCAAAAAAGTTTGATGTGATTGAATGCTAATTATTTATTTGGATCGATTTCTTGAGAGGTGACAACCTCATAAGCGTATATCGGATAATTTGAGGGAAAACCTCATAAACCATGATACATTAAACTACCCAAAGAAATATAAAATAGTTGATGGAAAATATGCAATAATTTATGTAACAGGCAGTGTAACTACCTACCCATCGATTTCGAGCAGACAAATTGGAATGGAAACAGGGATATCTTAGAGTCGGACGCCCTGTATTCTGAAAAAAATAGATATAAACCTTATGAAATGAGAATATAAGCAGCCCAGAAATTTCCAACGTCCACTGAATTTTTCAACTGGTTTCTGAATGAAACCGCAGTTTTTCCAAGAAATAATATAGACTGATGAAGTACACATCAGTAGTGGTGGAATATTCTCTCTTCAAAATGAGCATTGGTGATCGAATAAGGTCGATATGGGTTTGAAATTTTTGTACTATTATAGACGATATTATATTCACACAATAATTGTGGATGCAAAAACATTAAATAATTTATCTGACTTGTCATTGTCGAAGCGGCAGACTGCAGTTTCGTCCTTATTAGGAGCTCATCGGTGCCGAATATCGCTTCTCAGCATCCTAACAAGCTACATCGCGGTACCCTATCGTCATGCATATTCATTCAGCAAATTTGGAACAATAGGTTGTCATATGATCCTTGCCAGAGACTTCATTCCAACGCCTGATCGTAGAATTCATTCTCATGACATTTTATTTTACGGTTGATCTGTGATCTTACTTTGATCGTTATTGTTATAATTATATAGTTTGTATATCTATAAATATTACTTATATAAAGTAATAAAGACGGCCTCGGTTACAGACAAAGAATAAATGTGTAGGTGCAAAAACATATTCATAATTCCTAATATCTTCTAGTGCACAGGGTAGTTGAAAATAAATAACCTAACTGGTCGCTAGGCAAACTAGTTTGACATTGCTTTGAAAATTTAAAACGTCGTACGATAATCAACTCATATAATATCAGGTCTAAGAAGGAAATACAACCTGTAATATTTTCCTCCTTGTTAAGTCAATCGAATCAGTCTTCTGGAAAACATTATATTGAAAAGAAAATTACCAAGAATATATTTCCATGTAATTGATAGCCGCCCCTCGCATCCTTCAACCCCTAAATTTATTTGACGTTCGTTCGCCTTGAATGCAAATTTGCGTCATTATCGCTCGGGAAACTGAATTTGTTGGAAGTGCTGTAGATTTCGTTAGGCATGTGTCCATAAAAAAAATTAGGATATTTAAATAATTTGAATAAACTTACCTCAAAATTACAAGGATAAAGGAAAACCATTCGATCTCTGAAACGAGAAAAATTATGATTAATTTGGATTAATACGGATGTGTAGGTTTGATGAACAAGAAGGAAAATTTCACTCCTTCTAACTTTGACAAAAATAGATCTAGTAGAAGACCTTATTGCTTTTGATTTTTTTGTAAGTATTGAAATATCCGATACAAAACCAAGAGATTGCCAATCAACTTATCTGGTATCAATCTAAACTCGATACCTCCACGCGTTCCGTAGAAAATGGGTGAGGTGACGACAAATATATAATATTCGGAGTATTGTTTTTGATTAACTTTATCGGTTTTATTTCCTTCAGAGTATCAAAGTATGCAGCAGAATGCAATAAAATAACTTTATTTATTATTTCATTCTTATCTCCAAGGGATTACAAAATTTAGAATTAATTTCAATTCGATGACCTCACTCGATCCCGAGAAGAGGCAAATAATTTCATTAACGGAAAAAACATTTTTGTGATCACAAATTTACAGTTTTCGGTTTTTACTTGTGTAACTATGCTATAATAAATAACACATTACTTCTCGGCTAAGGCTTTATACCTATAACGGAATGATAAAATAGTTAAAATTGCACTTGCCTGGAATTTTATTTAGAATGTTTTAAAAAAAATCTAATCGAGACACTGCTCCAAAAAAAAAATGAAAAGTTTCATAAGACTGATTCTATGGGTCAAGAAACTGATTTTAAGACGTTATTTAGTCCTAAAATGAGAAGTTTTTGAAGATTCAATACATTTTTTAGGTTATGTGCGCGCGTTTGGCAAACATTTTCAGTAAAACTTTTTTGTGTATATTTTTGTTTTTTCAAATGGCATCTGCCGAAATAACATTTTCGGACCAAAAACTATTCGAAACTTGAGAAACTCATATTTTTGAGCAATTTTTCTCCTTTTTAAGTACATGACCTCAAAAAATAGGGTCCAAATAAATGTTAACACATCTATTTTTTTGGTACATCATCCAATCTGTCTAATTCATAATTGATTCATTATTTTGCACCTAAACATGCTAAAAATTCGAAAATATAGTTTTTCACAGCATTTTTCCTTTTCTTTCGACATATAACCTCAAAATTCAATAAATAAATGAATGCTTAAACATTTATTTTCTTTGCATACCATCGAATATCAAGGTTGAACTTTCCTTATTGTGAGTGTTGGGATTCGAAAAAATCCACTAATGTAATGGGTTATGCTAAAAATGGGGAAAAATGCTCTGAAAATTCAATTTGTTGGAATTCTAACCATTCATAGGTTCAAGGCAGTGGGTCAAATATTACCATATGATGATCAAGGAAAAATAACTGTAAGAGCATTTACTAAACTACTGGGTTTTGAAGTAATATACTCAATAGGATAAAAACGCTCTGAAATGCTTTTTCGAATCCTAATCATTATCAGTTCTCAAAAAGTGAGTTCATCATTGATATTAGATGGTATACAAAGAAATAAATATTTAACCATTTACTTAGTTATTCAATTTTGAGGTTATATGTTGAAAAAGGGCGAAAATGCTTCGAAAAACAGTTTTCTCGAATTTTCAGAATGTTTACGTGTGAAATAGCAAATTGAATTCGATGAAGTACAAGAAACCATTTATTTGTCCTCTAATCTTCGCCATGAAAATTGCTCAAAAATATATTTTTCAAATCTTCAATAGGTTCTGGACCGAAAATGATATTTCTGTCAGTGGCATTTGAAAGAGTGCTGAAAAATACACAAAAAGCTCTGTTGAATAAGTTTGCCAAACGCACGCACATAACCTAAGAAATCGTTCGAAAATTTAAATCATTTTTCTTAAAAATCTGAAAAAAAACTGTTTCCGACCCAATGAACAAGGTTTATGTATTTTTTTAGATTTTTTGGAGCAGCGAGGCGATCTGATTTTTTTTTTCGAAAAAACAAGTTTCTCACGATAGAAGAACCCTCCAGAGCACCTAGGGAGCTGAAAATTTTGGTGAACGAGTTTTTTAATATGTACTTTCAAACGCCCAATTCTAAACAAAATTCCAGGCTAGTGCAAATTTTACTACCTTATCCCGCTACAACCTTTCATGACTTCGAAGTCAGTGACATAATATAATTAATATTGCCCGTTGGCGCTCAGTTGAGCAAAAAGGATCACGTACGGCTTTGGGGCTAACATCTAGTTTCATATACAGGGTGCTTCAACGAAAACTAAACAGAGGCTATATCTACCAAGATATTCATTTCTGATCAAAACGCAAAAACAGATCAATTTTTGTTTCAAGAGCGACATCTTTTGGGGTACAAAACTGCCTGAAATATTAACCCCCTAAACGGGGTTCAATCCTTGAACATTTTGAATAGGGAAGATGGGTCGAGTGATAACTCAAAAGGAAGGTGGTATCTTTGTCTACATTGCCTTGAACGAATTTCTATTTTTAACTGAAAACTGTAAAAGATACAGGGTGAGCAACTGAAAGATAGGAAATACTATTTCCCTGAGACTATTCAAGTTTCAGTGAAGTAAAATGGAACAGATCTATGCTGATCAATGGCAGTCATCATCAAGTACCATCCTCATCTCGAATTTCAACCCCTAGAGCACGGGTGACCACCCTTGAAAATTTGGAAGAGGGTAGATGGGTCGAGTGATACCTCGAAAGAAAGGTATTATCTTTGTCTGCATCCCCATGAACGAATTTTCATTTTTGATTGAAAACTGTAGAAGATACAGAGTGAGCTACTGAAAAATAGAGGAGACTATTTATCGCCCTCAGTTATTCAAGTATTAGTGCAAAAAAATGGAACAGATTCATTCCAGATCAAAGGCTGTCATCTTTGATCTAAATGAATCTATTCCAGTTTTTTCGCACTAATACTCCAATAGTCTTGGGACGATAGTCTTCTCTATTTTTCAGTGGCTCACTCTGTACTTTCTACAGTTTTCAATCAAAAATGAAAATTCGTTCTTCTCTGTATTGCCTTCTGTTGATACCAACGTCCGAGCAATGGAAACGCAGTTGTCATCCTTATCTAACATTTTATTTTTTATTGACAATGAAGAATGTTTACGCGGCGGAGCTATTTGTCAGCGAAGACAAATGCAAGATGATAAATAAAAACTGTTGAGAAACTACAAACAATTGACGCATTGCAAGCTTCACCTATCTCCGCGAACGTCATTCCACATGATATTCTCGCCTGTCCGGATTACAGTAAGCACCGAAATACAGACGGTTCGGATCAACGAGGGCGTACTATTACAAGAACACAGAAAATCAGAAAATTATTTGCACCACTGTACTAGTTTCTGAAAAAGAGATTAAGGCAGGAGGGTTAATTTTCCTCTAACTAAAATATTGAGATTTGTCCACCCTGTACAAAACGAAAAGAGATACTATATATGTATTTCTTTGTTAGTTATGATCGAAAATGCATACAAAATCAATGATAAGTCTAATTTTTGCAGCTTGACCCAGTTTTCCTGTTTCTCTTCCTGAAGTTTTTCTTATTATCTGTTATAATCAAAAATGCATAAGAAAATTATGATCTTTGAGAATTGCTGGTTCGACTGTTTTTCAACTTTGTTTATCCTGAAACTTTTTCTAGGGCCATAACTTATAAAACAAAAAGAGAGTGGAGGATTTTCTTTTTTCCAATCGAAATATATGACCTTGAGATCATTACAAACCTTCAGTTCTTTGCGAATTTTTCAGTTTTCTCCTACATAAAAAAATAATAAGCTGAATAGCAAATTTAGCTTAGCCAATTTCAAGTGTGCTAACGAACAGGATTTCATTATTATTTATAAAAATTGTTTTGTGCGTTTTATTCCACCCCAATATAGTGTGACAATCATTGAAGCTATAATAATCCTCATTATTGATGTCAGTTTTAGTAGAAGCATATTCGAAGAGGCAAGTCACAAGAATTTGTTTTTATATATAGCGGTAAACAAATAGGGGGATTTCGATCACACCGTTAAAATGTCTTTGAACTCTTTATCATCAAATGAATATCATGGTTGCGAATTTTCGGCAGGTACGCTGAACTCATCGCGCTTTATTTATAGATACAATGATCTTATTCACCTTTGTCTACTTTACGATTTCACTTTCGAGCAAGGTAATGAACATTTTATATTCTGAAAACAACTCTTGAAAACGACTGGGATTTTTACCATAAAACAATTTGTTAATACTCCTAAAAGAAGAATAATTTGTTGCTTCTACATTATTCCATTTATATAGAATACAATAAACGTGAACTGAAATTGAAAATGAACACGTTCGGTAAACACGATCCGATCAGAAACATAGAATGTAAAAAATTGCCACGTCTCGTAACCTAAATCTACCGCGAAAAAATGTGACTTATCATGTAAAACAAAGTCAATTAGTATGTATAGAAGGACCAAAAATTTGTCATCAGTCATCAACAAACATTTATACCAATCGATACAACAATAGGCGTTTTCACTTTCATAATATATATATATATATATATATATATATATATATATATATATATATATATATATATATATATATATATATATATATATATATATATATATATAACGTTAAATATAAAATATATCAATCTACCAGAATATATACATACTATAGCATCATCAGACAATGATATCAATGTACCAACGAGTAGTGTCTGCATGGTAGTAAAAACTCATTGAAATCTATGTATTTCATTCTAAAGTGTACTGTCCCAACACTTTCATATCAGACGACCACATTTAGATTCATCATGTAACCAGGGCTCACAGAGGAGTAAAAATTTACGCCTTCACCACATAATGAGAAAGGCTACATAAAGGAATAAACAAAGTATCTTTCAATTAATAAAACAATGATGTTCAAATTTTCTCTATTATGGCAAACTTATGAAGCATTTCTTCACACTGTTTCTTCTTCAGATAACTAGTACATTTAGAAGGATGATGTGGCTTACATATTACATTGGTCAAAGCATGTTCTTTGCTGAATTGGAGGAAAAGCCCAACAAGGTTGCTTCTGTTATGAACTGAAAAGATAGAGTAATGGTGACGAATTTAGGTCTAATTCACTGGTGAGTCAATTTCCGGAATATTTCTGTTCATTGATCTCCAATGCTTTCAATAGATTTAGTTTCAATATATTTTGTTCATTTTTTTGATCCTTTAACGTGCTCTATTTCTGCCTTTCGGCTAATACGACGACGGAGAATTCTGTCACCGCACTAACCCTGAATTTAGCCGAGCCCCTCTTGTGTCGAAGGAAGGGATCTTTAATGTCCAACACATCTCTGTTAGGCAGGATCGACGACTTTACATCTCCTCCGAAAGATGGACGCTCAAGCGATTCCGAGAATCTGAAAAATCGCACCGACTTTGTGGGGATTCAACCCAGAATACTCGAGCGACCTAACCTCCACGCAAAACCGTGAAATAACGATTCGCTACTGCTAGGCAGGTGCAAATGTAGCTTCGACAGAACAATGGACTGCAAATTAGTAATGATACCACAACAACGTTTCAGGGAATTTGGTTTGGGGTCTACTGTCGCAGCTCGAGGCCCAGCTCTAACCGCAGTACATCGAAGAACCCTATTGAGTTTTGCTAGGACTAGGAAAGATTTTAGTTTACACATACGACATTTTGTCTTTTTCATTGATATCGACGTTATCTTGTATACAGACATCAAAATGAGAGATAAGACCAGTTCAACTTTTTACCTACCAACAGTTTCAGTGGAGGTTCAATAATGGTGAGGAGAGGAATTTTTTTGAACGCCCGCACTGATCTTCCTGAATAATGGATCCCTGAATGTTCAGATGTACGTTACATACATTTCAGAACAACATGCTGTACCATTTGAGTCAAACATGGGTGAAAACTATTTATTTTTACATGATAACACCAAACCTCACCAAGATCATCTCGTTAGGAATTACCTTCAAGATCACGAAATAAATTCACTCCTTTCGAACATGTCCGGAATATTCCCAACAAAAGATTAAAAAGACAGTAAAACCAGCCATCTTCCGTGAAAGAGGTTCTGAACATACTGATCGAAATTTGGAACCAAATTGATCAGAATGCTATAGGGTCACTGATTTTGAGTATAAATCGTAAATGTCATGCAATAACTCTCGCCAAGGGTCGAAATATTCAGTATTAACAGAAGGTTTTTGGGGACTTTGATTTTTTCCATTAGTTTTACTTTCTTCATTATTCGTTTTATTTCAATTTCTGTGTGTACTATTTTCATTTCGATTGTTATCAAGATTCCTAGCAGGTGGATTACTAGAAGAAAATTCTTCAGCGTATATATTCTTGGCGCAGTGAATATGAAGAATATATTAATAAATATTTCTAATTCCGTTCTGGTTTCCCATTATAACATTGAAAGTAGAGAAAATAATTTAAATTTGAGAATTTCATTCTATTGTTCAATATTCTCTTCCAATATCACTGAAAAGAACGAAATTCAATCCACAAACTCTGGAATTCAAAACCCCAAATCCTTGGTCCCATGCTTCAAATATATAAAATATCTACCTGCTTTGCTACCTAACTAACAGAAATGGGGGTATTTATAAGAATTGGGTCATTTTAAGTGTTCTTTAGAAAACGAATTGTTAGACATGGATTACGAACTTTCTCACGTTCCACAACGAGACACAATTTTTGGGAACTGTCACTTCATCAATTTCTCACTCAAAAAATACATCATTTCAGTTCTGAGAACTTATAATGGCCCATTATAAAGAACTCTCTACCGCATTTGAACTACCAGAAACATGTTATATGAGACAAATAGATATCTATCTAAATATGTCGGTAAACATTTTCAAACGTTCGAATATTATTATTTCTTTATTACTATTTGTTCTATGAACGACATTTTTTCGTTTGAAGTTGCTGATAGAATAAGACAAAAATAAAGAAAACAGAGGAAATGAAACAGAGCAAACCCCAATAGTGTATAGAGAGATTGGGAAAACAGAATCTGAGAGATGATTACGCAGAACAAATTAAGGAGGAGTTGAAGATTGAAGAATGTAATGGAGACATAGAAGTAAAGTGTAAAAAAATCAAATAGAGCATAGAAGCGGCGGTAGGAAAACATGTAGGATTTCAGAAAAAAAAAGACTGGTACAATGAAGAGTACAAGAATATGCTGAAAAACAGTAAGCGCGAGGCTTAGATGGATAAAAATAAAGAACCAACTAGACAAAGAAGAATATAAAATAGGAAAAAAGGAATGGACCAAAATAAATAGAAAACATAAAAGAGAATGGATAGATTGGGAAATGAAGGAAATAGAGAGTCAATCATCAAGCATTATTTTGAAGAACTTCTTACGGAAACTGTGACAAAACCTAGATTTTCCGTACCTGAGAACGAAGGAGAGGCGGCCCTTGAAGAACCAGGATTAGAAGAAAAAGAAATGTACATAAATAAAAGTCGAAGCTGGAAAGCACCTGAAAGCAACCAGATAAAAATGGAACTAATTAAATATGGGGAAAGGCATTGAAAAAAGACCTACGCAAACTAGTGCAAACAATTTGGAAAGAGTAGCGTATGCCAGAGGAATGGAAAATGGGCAAAATAGTCACAATGCACAAAAAAGGAGACCAAGGCACGTGTCAAAACTAAAAGGGTAACATTACTTAATATAGTATACAAAATTCTATCCTCGACGATCCAGGAATGTCTAGCCAAAGCATCAAAAACAATAGTAGGACAATACCAATGCGGATTCGTCAAAGGCAGGTCAACAACAGACGCAATTCATATATTAAAGCAGATAATGGAGAAGGCTTACGAACACGGAATAGATCTGAAAATACTGTTTATCGACTTTATGCAAGCATTTGACTCAATAAAAAGACCAGAACTTATGGCAGTCCAAGAAGAACTTGGAATACACTCGAAATTAAGAAGATTGATCTGGATAGCACTGAAAGAAACTAAAGCCAAAGTAATAACCCAAAAGGAGAAACAGAAGAGTTCATATTTGACAAAGGACTTAAACAAGGAGACTCTTTGTCAGCTACACTGTTTAACCTAGCACTAGAGTATGAGCTAAAAAAGATAAGTAGAAGTATTCTGAGGGCGGGGGGAAAACAAATTATAGCATACGATGTTGTTTTAATAGCAAAGAAAAGAGAGCTAATGCAAGATATGATGAAAGAGATACTGGACAAAGGAAGAAAATTGAGAGTGAAAATAAACAAGACAAAACTACTAAGACTTGTAAAGAATGAAGGAAACCCGGAAACTAAAATTAAAATATGATAACTAACGATGGAAGAAGATCAACTGAGATCAAAGTAAAGATAATTGGAGTTAACAGAACAGACCATGCCAATAAAAGAATTCTGAAAAGCAAAATACTTACAAGAAACACCAAGCTTAATATTCACAAAACACTGATTAGACCAAGTAGACCAAGAAGAAATAAGAATTACCGAAAGAAAAATATTGCGTTCAATACTAGGGCCAGTAAAATTAGGCAGCAATGAATACAAAATATATACAAGCGAAGAAATCGACCAAATAATGAAGAACGAAGGTGCTGTAGAAAGAAATTAAAGACCAGAGAGTAAAACGGTTAGGAACGTATGGAGGGCAGGTAAAGGAGCAACAATATTTGTAATGCTGCAGTGGGAACCGGGACCAAGGAGAAGACGTGGCCGACAAAGATCGAAATGGCTGCAGGAAGTTGAAGAGGACCTTACCAGGGCAGGAGTCACAAGAAGGAAAAAACAGCGGACAGGAAATTATGGGGACAAATAAATAAACTGATATAACTAGAGGAAGATGGGAGTGATTCACCGCTATAATGAATGAATCTAGATATATATATATATATATATATATATATATATATATATATATATATATATATATATATATATATATATATATATATATATATTAAACATTTTCATTAAAATTCTATTGTTGCACAATAGTTCTAAAATGAAAATGTTCGTTCATTGAAACAATGAAATTAGCTTCCTTCATCAAACATTTTCCCCGAATAACCCCTTCCGATTGAATATATCATCAAATTATCATTTCCAATGAAGTGTAAATAATATTAATCGATTTGGCTATAGCGAAAAAATTTATTCCAGGATAGAGATCGACATTTTTGCGAATAACACAAAGATTTATTACAAAAATAGTAATTTATGATTGTTTTAATTTTCGTGAATGAGATCTTTATCTTTTTCTACGAATATTTGCTTTTGAGCTATTGCTATTTGAATAATTATACCGTTAACGTTTTTCATAACATGCACAATATTTCCATATCACTTAAGAGGTAGAATACTTAGAACAAATTTCTCACCGTAAATTCTGATCAGTAAAAAGACAATATCGAAAAATGATAAAAATAATGTTATCACTGATTTATAAATCACTTGTTGTGTGACATAATTAATTAATTAATTACACAATTATATTTCATTCAATTTCTCTTCTGGGAGCAACTACTTTCTCATCTAAGAAATCCAATGCATCTGAATACTAATCATCATCACTGGTAAAGAATTGAATATTAGAGCAAAATTCGACACAGCGGAAACCGCAAGCTTCTGACCAACGTAAACTCTGCTTTTTGTTTTCAAAAATGGAATTCGAATTGTTGGTACAAGGGATGTCTTTTATGTTTTGCATGCAGGACATAAAGGACACTTTTAATCAACAGTCAGTACTGAAAATGAACGTCTAAGATTTGTTAACATAATCCAAAATTACAGTTCTATGCGTAAACTGTCAGAGTGTACAAGTTAGGTGAAAAATGGAATTGAACCGTCAGCAATCAAGCGCAATAATTTTCTACAAGATATAAAGACATCTCAACAAGAATGTCTCGGCGACTTGGTTTCTGTTTTCAGCATCGAAGCTCCACACCAAACCAAACAGTTTTCCGTTAGCATGGAGAAATTAAACGCAAAAGGCTTAGGCTTAGCGACGATCCAAGGGCAGGTGCACTAAAAACCGTGGTCACTTGGGAAAATGTGGATTCTGTCCGTGAAAGTATACAGGAAGATCGGCATGAAACATATCCATTGCGGATTTCAAAGGCCCCAATACAAAAAAATTTGCTCGAAAAATTTCATGTGAAAAACTTACTTCTCTGTTGGATACAGCATCTGCTGATCGAAGAACAGAAAGTTGCAAGTGTGAATTTTTGTCAAAAAACTCAGGATCGTTTTAATTTTGGAAAATCTAACAGCGTTCACAACATTGTCAGTGGAAGAAAAACCCACAAAAGTCTTGCTTGGTCGAAGAGTTACCAGAAAGACGGTCCCAACGTTTCAAAAACAAGTCATATAGCAACAGTTCCTTTAGAAGATCAAAAAACAGTTACTGCCGATTGTTACACAACCATCTGTTTACGTCGTTAGTAAGCTTTGAGAAACCACCCCGAACGGCAAATCTTGTTTTATCAAGACAATGCAACTTCGAAAACAGCCCGGAAAACAATTGAATATTTAACGCAAGAAAACATTGAATATTGTTAGATCATCCTGCCTACATTCCGGACCTAAGTACCAACGATTTTTTTTACTTTCCCCAAATACAAGAACAGACTGCGTTGTCAAAGATTTCATTCTTCAAAAGAAGCTGTTGATGACTTCCGAGAAGCCATTTTAAATATAGCAGCAAACGTTTGGAATAACTACTTTCAGAATTGGTTCGAACAGACGCAGAAGTGTATCTCTGAATACTTCGAAAACAATAAAGTCATAATATTGTGTAATAGTTACAATAAATTGTAATTACAGTATTTATGAGGAGTTGAAATTGTTGAATCTTAACTATTTAGAGTCCCATTTTTTAATATCCTGTCATATTTCGATTCGACTGTTGTCGAATTGTGTTAGTTTTACATTCAAAATTTCTAGAAAATATTTCATTATCATTCAAAAATGGAATGTTTTAACGTAAATGCGGCGATTTGTTTGTCTAATATAAACCTAGTAGTATCCTTTGCATAGAATGTTGTAAACGCCCTGATGTTCTTTAGAACTATAGCTTTAGCGTTGCCCAGTGTTTCAGAAATTGTTTTGTTTAGACGAAATATGATTCTAATTTTGTTTCTTTGGAGAAGCTGACCGCTTCTCTCTGTTCTACCTATCACTATACCCTTATATTCCTCGTTTTCTGTGTCTTTACATTGCTCAGAAGTTTTTGTTATCAAGATAATAATCCTGTGATGGATATTGGCGCTATTTTTTAATATTGGACTTACATGTTTTTACTCTTCATCTTTATTGTTAATGGGATATAGGTGCTCTGAAAGTGTAACTAATGTATTTATTACAGAATTCAAATATGCAGGATGGTCATTTTGCATAAACACATACAGGGTCTTTAAAAAAAGACGGCAATATTTAAGGAGGTTACTGCTGAAGTCTATTAAAAAAAAGTTCATATAAGCATAGGTCCGCAAATATTTCGTTACCGATTTACAGGGTTTCAAAGTTTGATCGAAAGATGCAGTTGAATTTGAATTTTTCGTAAACAGCTTGAGATAATGAGGTAAAATTTTCGTAGTGTCAAAGACGCATAATTTTCAATACGAAAAAACTGGGACACTACTGATTTTTTCGAAAATAGAAAATATTTCTGAACTTTCTGATTAATTTTTCGAGAAAAAAGCTAGCTTCACATTTTTTTTGTACGACTTCAAGTTTTTGAGTAAAAAATGTTGAAAAGAAAAGAAAGTCCATATATTTTATTGTAATACACGTAGTCTTTAAATAAAAGAATCATCGTAGTGTATTTCTTTTTACCATTGAATAACTTATGTTTTAAAAGCAAAAGTTCAATTCAAGAGCAGAGCAACGACTTTTGAGTATCACCAATAACTCTCAAAAAAATTACAAAATCTGTTTAGTGACCTCCTCCAACTCGGATGCAAAATTCCAGTCTTCCCCTCATTGATTGGCGAACTCTGTCAAAATCACCAGGATCTGTTCTTATCAGGTTGCACCCAGCGATGATTCTATATCTCAAGTCCACAACATTTCCTACGGGGGTAATGTAAACCAAAGACTTCAAATGACACCACAGGAAGAAATAGTCTGGGGACCGTGCAACATTTTTCTTATTGCCAAAGGTACATCCTTCAAAAATTCTGGAAACCTATGTTCCAGAAGGTAGCGGTACACCTTCCCCGTAAGTCTCCCTGGTAGAAATACTCGTCCAATTATGCAATCATCCACACTGCCGATCCAAATGTTCAACGAGAACTGATTTTGAAATCGATCTTCATATGTTGGATGTGGATTTTCTTCACACCACATATGATTATTATATAAATTCCTTATGGAGTATCTTGAGAAACTTGCTTCATCAGTGAACAAGATCAGCATAAGAAATTGAGGAATTTGAATCCACTTACGCAAAAGCCATTGACAATACGCAATACGGGCAGGAAAATCGGTAAGAAGTGCTTGTACGCGTTGTAGGTGGAATGGATACAACAAATTTTCATGAAGAAATTGCCAAACACCTGAAGCGTCACCAATTTTTCGAGTGGAGGTACCAGGAACGATTTGAATTATTGCAAGAACCTCATTTTCCACCTCTACGGTTCATTCTTCCCTTCCTGATCCTTCATATCCTCTTGATGTGCATTTTTCGTTTAGGTTAGATGAATGCTTTCAAAGGTTTTTCTGTCGGTAGCAATACGGTTTGAAAATCTTTCAATGTAAACAATGTACAACCGCCGAGCTTCAAATGCATTTCCGTCAGCACGTCCATACATAAAGTGAATGTCGGTCATCTCAGCATTCGTATAACGATTTATGATAGCAGATTTGAAATTCAAATTCAATAGATTCAGAACTATTGAAAAACAGAAACACTAAAATGGCACTGACGTTAATCATTTTTAAGACATCTATAACTGCGCATAGAACACGTATTATCAATGGAAGCACAAGGTTCCTAGAAAACTTTTCAACGTTTTTTTACTCAAAAACTGGGCGTTGTACAAAAAATATAAGGAGAGTGTTTTTCTTGAAAAATAATTGGAAAATTCAAAAAAATATATTTTGAAAGAATCAGTAGCGAGAAAAACCTGCGTTGTGTCCATATGCGCGCCACTGGTGAGTCCAAAATATTGTTTCGTATTGAAAACTATGCGTCTTTGAAAGTTTTCGACATTTTACCTCAATATCTCAAGCGGTTCACGAAAAATCCAATTTAACTGCATCTTTCGATGAAACTCTTACACCCTGTAAATCGGTAACAAAGTATTTGCGGACCTATGTTTTATATAAACTTCTTTCATGAAATGACTTCAGCAATCACTTATTTAAGTATCGCCGTGTCTTTTTTAAATACCCTGTATAATTGTAAGTCTGGGTTTGAGATACACTGTGTAGTCTTGGGTATCATCATACCAGAAAAAGTAACGCTTCATTAATTATAAATGCAATTAAATATAAAATTTGATGTGATGTTAGAATACAGTACAGATATTCTCATTCATATATACTGTGCGTTCCAATGAAAATGATTCACCCTGAATAACTCGTCTGGTTTAATGTTTCTGTGATTTTTCATGTTTTGTTCTCTCCCTATCAACCACCTCCCCCTAGCAGCTTCGACCACAAGTTTTTTAATAGTGAAAAGAGGGCGTGTGATGCCTGTTTGAAAAGGTGAATTAATTCTCTCAACCACGTAATTATTTACTATCAAAAAAAATGTGGATTACAATCGAGATTTGTTTGGAAATTTTCCAAGTTTTTATCGATCCATTCCATTTCCGCTTAAGGTGAAAACTTGATCGAAATCGGTTCTATTGGTAAAACTTTTTTCTTTCATTTGAACGTTTACGCATCATCACCCGTTTGTCCACAACCACCCCGAATATTTTCATATGAGAAAGGACTTGTGTGAGACACCTTTGGAAGGTTTTTTAATTTACAAATTGTTTCAAATTCATCATCGATCGAGCAACCATTTCCACTTAAAGTTAAGATCTATCAAGTCGAACAGTTAATAATTCTGCTAACCTGGAATGGTGATCAGGCAGTGTGCGACTACACTCTCTCAAGAAAAGGCTAAATTTCTTTCGTTTGAATAAATCAATAAATACGATGATTCATTTTGATGGCATGTGTCGGCTTGTTCTCAATCTTCACATGTTTGAAAATTTTCTTCCAGATCTTCTGGATTCACTTACTTCTAGTTATTCGTAAAAACACAGGTTACTTGCGTTGATAGTTTTGATAACCTGAAATAACGATGATTTAGGTGAAAATGTAGGAATGCGTTGAAATTATGAATTTATTTTTCGAAAAAAATAACTGTGCTAGAGCCACTATCCGTACTTCCGAGGAAAATAACCCAGGAAAAAAAATTCTCGACGTAACGAGCAAATTCATGGAAAGTGGATGCATTATTAATGAAGAAAAATAGAAAAACCCCATGAGAGTTGAGAATGAAGAATCAATTGTTGTGGCCGTTTTGGGTGCCATGATGGAGCATACACGATCTGTGGAAGGAGGCATTGCCTCCTACCAAGAGTTGAATATAAAAAAAATCGTTCCCCTTCAATCAATAATAATCAAGTTTTCTCACTAATTATTTTAATTCATTAGCCCGTGAGAATTATTGAGAGATATCAATTTCAGACAACATAATAACCTTTTTTTTATATTTTATAGAGTATACATTCAGATGAAATTATCTGTATTTGAACTGTTAAAAAATCAACATTATTTTACAACAATTCCAATGGAATAATTATGTACCTGAGAGTTTAATGTCAAGGATTTTACGTAATTATTCCAGAAAAGTTACTGAGCTAAACGAGAAACATAATATATTAAGCACTAGGTTCTAATATTCAATTAAAGGTCTGCCCTTTGCTATTCACATCAAACCATCCTAATATGAAAAACAAAAAAGGTGGCTTTATTCTGATACTCTCACTAATCGCTTATAATTTTATATAAAGAAGTATTGTATAAAAGAGCATAAGAAAATTATTGAATACTTCTAAAACTCCACAATCCATCCCACTAATACATGTTATTAAAATGATCTGCCTACACTCCTTTGCGCCTATAGCGTTATAATGAACAAAATAATATCTGTCCTATCCAACGTACATAGAGAAGTAATAAAAATAGAAATGAAAATAAAAATAGGCAATTATTTTTATACGAGAATATCGTAAACAACATTCCATCTTTTATCCGGGGATTCAACCTTGGACTTTACATTAATTCGGTATATCACACTAGTTTTTTTTTCAGATTATGGAAAATGGACTGCGAAATATTTCTTCAAACGCTTTGCTGTTACTAGATTCCATATACGTAATAGAAGATACTCGACCCGTTGCCTTCAGGAAAGTGCGGCTAACATTAAGAGTAAACATAAGAAGTTAAAATGGTTATTGTGACCACTATTTAATCTGATATAAAGGTGAAGTAATGCATTCTAATTCATGCTTTGTCAGTTTTACGTTGTATAAACATCTAGTAGGTATGCTCACAAATGAAACGAAGTGCATGTTGAGTTTCCCATATCAATGAGAATTACTGAAGATAAAAAACTGCTTCAAGGAAGTTGTAGATAACACGATCTGATCGTCGATTTCATGCACTATACCATGTAGATAGGTCTAAGCTCAAAATCTACGGGGGTGCCTGATAAATTAGCCAATCGGTAGTTATTCCGTGCCACTGCGCATCTGTCATACCCCTTGAACCAATGAATCAGCAGAGCGGACGACTGCTATACCAATGGGATAGCTTGACTCACAACACGAAATCATTTGATATGAGCGTGCGAGGGGACAACATGCATGAACTTTCTGTATTTTTCTCATAAATACTTCAAGCTTAATTGTAGGGCTTGAGTGGAGTGTTCCTCTATACCAGCGGTTCCCAATACATGATCCGTGGACCCCTAGAGGTCCGCAAGCTTTGCCACAAGAGTCCGCAATCTTTTCAGTATTCTGAGAGCATAAGCCAATGCTAACTTTCACTTCGGGCTTCACAACCTAACGCTAGCACACTCTAACGTCGTCGCTGGAACTAGATCGGCAAATACTTTTCCTGTATGTCTTTAGAATGCACGCGCTGTCACTTTCACAGACAACTCGCAATACAGACAGTCGGCCATTGTGAATTTATTGCTAGTGCTGTCAGAGATCGTGTCGTTTACATGCGTTTTTGAAGAACAGTTTGATAGTGTCTGTAAAGATTTGATCTCCGCGAGAAGTTACAATACGCTTACAGTTATAAAAAATGGATCGTTGTTAAAGTTGATAAATCAGCGAGTCTCGAACCGAACATATCAGTATCTCTTGCACCCAGCTCGTCGGCGTCTTTTGAATCTATCTCGTCCAAATGCACTGTTAAACCTTCTGCTAAAGTTAGAAAACACAACTTTGATTACTTGCCACTTAGTAGCACGTTCACTGAAGTTGAGCAGCAGCCTAAACCACAATGTGTGAATTGCTACGGAAGCCTTTCGAAAGAGAGTATGGAGCCAGCAAAACTCTATCGGCATCTTCGAATAAAGCATTCAGGTACAACAGTAAATCATTTAATTTTTTCAAAAATAAGTTATCTTGATAGATCTCTCAAGAACATAACTAAACACTCTGGTCCAAATCACAAAGCACCAGAAGAATATCAGAGAAAATTTTGCCTGGCCAGGTAAAGAACAACGTAGTAGAGCTTCTACGTAGCCTAGCCGTCACTTTTATGGAATATTTACCCTAACCTGTCATTAACGCAAGTTGGATCTCCTCGACTACCAAGATAATAATATAAGAAAATCCAAGGCCTCACGGGAGATGAGCAAGATCAAATTGTGGACCTGTCTAGCTATGGTACACAAAAAACCATTTTTAATGGTAAGGAATTGACTGTTGGGCTGTTGAAGAGATCTTTTCCATTTGCAAAAACCTATCGGTGAAAACGAACATTTTCCTCTATGAGGTTCATAAAGAACAAGAACAGGTATTGGATGGACATGCGGTTGGATTTCAGAATGAAAGTGTCCCGTCTGGAACCCAACATTTCAGAAGTAATAAACTGAATGGTTAGATTCGACACATCTCACTAAAAACTGAAAATCTCAATCAACTAAATACTAATTGACGTACTCTGTATTTCCACAAATATCACTTGTATATCGTAAGTTTTTACCTATTTTTCCAAGTATTTTAAACAAAAACAGTAAAAATGAAGTTTGACAAAACATTGTGAGCTCTATATCTCAAGTGTCAAGATTAATTTTCAAAATTAGTGGGGGTCCTTGTAATCATATGTGTCCAGTGGCTATATATAAATATACAGGGTGCTTCAACGAAAACTAAACAGAGGCTATATCTACCAAGATATTCATTTATGATCAAAACGCAAAAACAGGTCAATTTTTGTTTCAAGGAGTACATCTTTTGGGGTACAATACTTGCCTGAAATATCAACCCCCTAAGCGGGGGTTGCAATCCTTGAACATTTTGAATAGGAAAGATAGGTCGAGTGATGACTCAAAAGAAAGGTGGTATTTTTGTCTACATCGTTTTGAACGAATTTCCATTTTTAATTGGAAACTGTAAAAGATACAGGGTGAGCAACTGAAAGATAGGGAAGACTATTTCCCTGAGATTATTCAAGTTTCAGTAAGGTAAAATGGAACAGATCCATGCTGATCAATGGCAGTCATCATCAAGTACCATCCTCATCTCGAATTTCAACCCCTGGAGCAGGGGTGACAACCCTTGAAAAATTGGAAGAGGGTAGATGGGTCGAGTGATAGCTCGAAAGAAAGATATTATCTTTGTCTGCATTCCCGTGAAAGAATTTGCATTTTTGATTGAAAACTGTAGAAGGTACAGAGTGAGCCACTGAAAAATAGAGAAGACTATCGCCCAAGACTATTGGAGTATTAGTGCGAAAAACTGGAATAGATTCATTTATATCAAATATGACAGCCTTTGATCTGGAATGAATCTGTTTCATTTTTTTGCACTAATACTTGAATATTTCAAGGCGATAGATAGTCTCCTCTATTTTTCAGTAGCTCACTCTATATCTTCTACAGTTTTCAATCAAAAATGAAAATTCACGGGGGTTCAGACAAAGATAATACCTTTCTTTCGAGGTTTCACTCGACCCATCTACCCTCTCTCTCAGAGAAATAGTCTTCCCTATCTTTCAGTTGCTCACCCTGTATCTTTTACAATTTTCAATTAATAACGGAAATTCGTTCAAGGCGATATAGACAAAGATACCACTTTTCTTTTGAGTTATCACTCGATCCATCTTCCCTATTCAAGATGTTCAAGGATTGCAACCCCCGCTCAGGGGGTTGATATTTCAGGCAAGTTTTGTACCCCAAAAGATGTCCCCCTTGAAACAAAAATTGACCTGTTTTTGCGTTTTGATCAGAAATGAGTATCTTGGTAGATATAGCCTATGTTTAGTTTTCGTTGAAGCACCCTGTATATATGACCAGTGTGAACTTGATGTACCCGCTATATCAGGGGTATTCAAACAACTTCTAGTATGCATCATATCAAATTTAATTCTGAATTGGCCATTATCATTCAATTTGAATTATTGAGTAGATAATTGACTCTGTATGTCCAAGATGGAATCTTGAAAGATTTGCATCAATATTTTGCAGTGCATGGTTCATGATTTGATATGCCAGATGACGGTTAGTGTACGGAGTGTGAATTGAGTAAATGTTTTGTGGCGCCCCACTAATTAACAGATCTAAAGATTTCACAATCCTCTCCGACATAACACCTAAGAAAATGACCATAGGACAACAAATCGAAAAGAAAAAGAAATCAGAATATCTCGGCGTAATTCTGGACGACTAACAAGAGGCATATCGAGGAAACTACAAGGAAAACAAGAGCAATACACGAACCCATCTTCCCTATTCAAAAGGTTCAAGGATTGCAACCCCCGCTTAGGGGGTTAATATTTCAGGCAAGTTTTGTACCTCAAAAGATGTTCCCCTTGAAACCAAAATTGACCTGTTTTTGCGTTTTGATCAGAAATGAATATCTTGGTAGATATAGCCTCTGTTTAGTTTTCGTTGAAGCACCCTGTATAGAAACTGTACTCGGGAGTCCTTGGAAAAATTCTGTTGAGAACTCTTGCATTGTACCATTCTTTCATTTGTTTTTCCTGTCCACTCATCTGACACAATATAGAGGATCATCACAATCATAATATAGAGAATGTTCTTCCTGGTTTTCACGAATTTTCCACTTTGGATATACAATTTATCGAATTTGACATTAAGTAGTACACAAAAGATTGAAGCAACTATATATTTGAAATACATGTTTTTGAGAAAATATAACGAAAAATAAATTCAGCGTTCCAGTATTTATTCTATAATTTCATACCTTCCTGTACTCATAGAGCTTTGAAGAGAATTTTCCATTGCAGGATTCCCAAGGGCATAACGAATTTTTCTTATTCTGTTACATGCATTTTTTTGTGCTTTTGTTAATGGTGCATGTTTGCACGATCTCACGACGATATCAACAGAATTCTCATCATAATCTTTTTCTTTCCGCCCAGCAACAAATGCAAAATTTCCGAAATTTTTTTCATTATCAATTGTAAAATGTGCGGGAAATATGCTCTGCATCATGAAATCGTGTCCTGTTTGTTCATAATCATGCTGGAAATGTCTGAAAGCGTGACTATGTAATTTTTCCACAATAGCATTCTCTTCGTGCATCAATTTTTCCTGTAAATCTTTAACGTTTTCATGAAATAATTCTTGCTGACTTGGAGTTTTATAATTAATCTGATCAAATCTGGTTACAACAGATATTAATCTATCTCGCATAGATTGTACTTGGATCAGTATTTCCATAAGTTTTTGAAAAGTCGCATGACTCCTTCGACTAGCGACGTGGATTGCTTGAATATTTGTTGTAACTTCAACCCAATCTATTTCATCTCGAGGAGGAAAATTCCACATTTTCAAAACAAAATATTTGAACTTTTCGTGACAAATTCAAGGAATGTATAAGTGACGCAAGTTCTATAAATGATTCAGACCTACTTGATAACATAGAATTCGGAATACGGCGATCATTTCGATACAAACCTTGTCATTATCTGATGTTCTCAAATGTTTGCAAGAATAATAAAGGTTTCTTTTCTTCTATTTTGTTCACGTCCACGACCAATTTTATCGTTCGAATCGTTGCAATATCGGCATAAAGGAGAATGAAGGGATGTTGGATTAGATCTCGAAGGAAATATCATCTTTAAGTTGATATTAGAACCCATCGATCTTTTCAAAGAACTTTGGCATTTTTCCTGATATTGTTGATTCTTATGTAAGCTATCCAGAATGATTGAGAATATTTTGAGACTAATAAATCAAAAAAGGAAAACTTCGAATAATAAATTGTATTTAGTACCTAATAATTCATATATTACAAAAATTAGAGAATTATTCAAAAAACTTTTTTATGAATTTATTCATCATTATCAGTTTCATTCGTTTCAAAAGATAGTCATTTTGAAAGAACCTGTTTTTTCATTAAATATCCTCTGAAAACATTTGTATAAAATCTTAATAATCAAACAATTCAAGAAAAATACTAGGCTTTTGAGTTTCACAAAATATAATTATCACATTTTCAAAAACCAAGAGGAAATTAAAATATTACAGTGTTATTTATACCCAAGAAACATATGAGAGAAGAGGCGACAAACGAAGATCAAGTTTGTCTTTAGTTATTGTTAGGTTATGTTTGTGAGCTGATGAAATTTCTCCGAATTCTAATAAATCTATCTGCTTTTGTTAGTTGAATGTAAAATTTGGGTTTTTGTGAACTCTAAGAAAGGATTTTTTTATACAAAGTTCTGAAAAACGCATCGTTAATTCAATATGAATTATTGATTTTTTATGCTCGTCTATTCTAATATTGATGGAACGACCAGTTAACCTATATGAAAAGTAGGACAGTCAATACAGGGATATCCACCGAGACCGTCCGTTAAAAACTTTTAAGTTCCAATTACAATAATATCTAATCGTTCGAAATTTTGTTTTACTCATAGATGCCAAATTTGGAAATTGGTTATTGAATTGCCTGCAAGTTCTATCCACCACTTTTTGACATTCGCCATGAATTAAAAAGAGATTAAACATATCCTCGTTTGAATAATCAGTGGTTTTATTCCAAATGTGTTGTATTTTTTGGATAATTTCAATCTGAAATAACGACAATTCTTGTTGAAATATCAAATTCGAATGAACGAAGTGACAAGTACATTAATTTTAGGCACCTGTCAGGTGAGCGTAGCCAGTTCGGCTACTTGATTCAAATATTTCAAATCATTCTCTGTTAGTTCTTGCAAAATCATCAAAATTCAATATATTCCCAAATTATTTCGGAGCTATAAGAGATGGGTATAGTACATGCTTATACAATTCCATCTGAAATTTGACGCTTCATCTGATGGTGATATAAAAATTGACACGTGCAATTTCTGTTTGAAAAAGGCCAAATTGAAAAAATCATACAAAACAACGCAATAAACATTTGACATGTGTAGATTGCTTAAAAAATTCCTTGATCCTTCTTCTATCCACCCAAGCAAAAATTGTGTCTGTAGTGCAGAAGATCTACGAGCTACAAGTTTTTTAAATGTTCCTCAAAAATCGAGTTCATAACAAAAATAATTAAATCTGTCAAAAGTTTTGACAGATAAGTGCCAACAAATTGGGTATTTTATGCCTTGCTCAAATGTCGGTTCTAGATGTATAATAAAGAAGGTAGATTGCCATTTGAAATAACAAAGTGATGACCCACTTCTGGTATAACCGGAAATGGTATCACTTCGAAAATATTTCACTTCAATTGGAAATCGCTAGTTATGGCCGCGTATAAAATTTCAGCTTGTTATTGTAATTGGAACTCAAAAAGTTTTTAACGAACGGCCCCGGTGGATATCCCTGTATAATTTATATACACCGCTTTTTTCACCTGTATCAAGTCGATCTTGGTTATTGACCAAGAGTGAGAATAGTTTTCGCTTATTCGTATATATTATGCTGATTGTATTCTGTTTTCATATATGGCCTAATTTAGTACTTTTTGTGGGACATAATTAATGCTCTGATATTTTATTGTTTCATGAAGGGTAGGGTATATCGAGGATAATAATTTGTATTTTTTTCAGCTATAAAGTAATTTGTCAATGATGTTATTGTCGTACCCTTTATTTGACGCTAATATTTTCAAAGTTTTACTTTCAAATTTTTTCGTGAAAGGAGAACAGTAAGTAATCTATGGGAAATGTATGAAAAGCGGACTTTTGATTTTATGCGATAGGCCTACTATTGTGAATTAAGGAATCGTAAAATGAATTTAAGAAATTTGAAAAGAGATTTAATTGTCTATCTATATCATTGCCAGTAAGGAACGTTATCAATTAATAAGAAGAAAAAAGTTAATTTTCAAGATTTCGCTCGAAAGAGGAGAAACCCATTGAAACACCATCTAGTAGTTGGTAAATTTCATTATTGGTGAATGTATATATTGTATTTTTAGATAATTTGTTGTTAATAGTAATCTCGAGTTCTTCATTCGATGTCAATGGGGAGAATTACGACGTCGTATAAAATTAATCTAGTATTAGGGGGAATATTGAGTGTTTTTAGCTCCACTGTTTGTTGTGAAGTATTTTTGACTGAGTATGCTAGGTGATGTTCAGTTGAATTTGGTTTTATTGTGTTGAGATGTTCTGAAGGGGGAGCATTAGTATATGAAACAATTGGCCTCATCGGACAATGTCCTTTATATATTTTCGGACGAGCATAAACTGAAGAAAATCTAGAGTTCATCGCTGTCACAAAGAATACATTTTCATAGAGTTCGGTAGAGACGTTAACAGTTGAATCAACTTCAAGTTCAATCAATTTTGTTCAATCTAATAGTTTTTCGCTATCATCCATATGAACAGGTTTTCTCAAAATTGTGACTATATTGCCTTTATAAACCTTCGATATGACTAACTGATTTTCTGATATTTTCTTTTTAATTTGTGAATTGGATCTTCATTTCGTTATTATTATTTTCATGATGGGATATTGAGAATATTTTTGAGCAGGTTTGTTTTTCATAATTCTATTGTTCAAGTGAATCCATTGTGTTAAGCGCATATTCTTTATTTACTGCAGGTTTTTTCAGGTTAATTTTGTTAAAATTGTTAGGGCAATCTTCGATATCCTCAAGGGGTTATATACATTAACATTTTAAATTAGTGAAATTTTTGATTTTCAAAGATGCTATAGCTGATCTCCAGCATATTGTGAATGGAGCAAAATGGCCTCCCCTTCCCCGTGTTTTTTTTTGCGAGAGGAATTCATTGGTGTAAAGAGATTCGAGCTAGCTTTTTTCGTTTTCAAGTCATTTGGAAATTTTGAAAATTTTAGACATCAATCAAGTGCCAATATCTCGGTTGATTTTGGAATTATGGAAAAATGAATTTGAAATTCTACAGGCACTCATTTACGAAGAATCCAACTACGTGCGAAATTTTTTTCGTTAAAAGCTTTTCGATTTGCGATTTTTTTAAATATGTACCATAGATAACTTCAATGTTGAATATATTTTTTTTCAAAAATAAATCACATGTGCACTCAATTTTTCCATCCAGGACGGGTTTTCATGAAGAACCGAAAATTGTATAACTTCTCCCTGATTTTATTTCCGTTCACAGAAGGAATGAATGAAACAGCTAAAGTATGTTCTGTGCTCTCATTATGACGGTTTGGAGATCCATTCTTGCAATGACAATTCAAATAAATTATTTTATGTTTCTTTATCAAGTCACAACTCTTTTGTGAGAATATACTATCGTTTGTAAAAACGATGACGAGAAATGAAAAATGTAGAGCGGCGATAAATTCGGCTATAGAGCCGGCCCCCTAGTTCCAAACCAATTGCTACCAAAATTCAAGTCAAGTAAATTAGCAATGGCTATTATTTAATAAGAAGGAACTGCATTATGTTGAAAAATGATATTTTTTTCTCTCAGCAAGTAACAGTTCAACGAAATACATATCGATAATGTTGTTAGTTACAATTTCATGATGAAATTCATTTTCATCAAAAATCACATAGGCTAATACACACACCATACACTGAACCCATATCGGCCTTGACGCTGAATATTGATATGGCGATGTGTGTTTATATCCGACCATCAATGTTCATTTTAGCAATTGAATATTTCATCACTTCTGATGTGAACAGTCTGAATTAATTCTCTGTGGCTTTTCTTCAGTTTTCTACAGAAATCAGTTGCGAGAATCGAATCAACGTTGGAAATCTCTTGGCTGCAAAAACTAGGATATTCGCATTTTATATCTATTTCTCTGAGCACTCTATTCTTAGATATCCCTGAATTCCATTTCAATTGGCCTGCTCGAAATCGATGGGTTGGCAGTTACACAACCTATTGTTGCATCTTCCCCATCAACTACTTCATATTGTTTTTTCTTTTGGACGTTGAATGTACCATGGTTTCGATGTTTTTCCTCAATTTATCGGGTATAATTTTATGAGGTTGTCGCCTCAGAAAAACGATCTAAAGAAGCAGCCTCTGCAACATCTCAATAATAATTATTTTGAATAGAAAATTTATTCATATTGAATTTTTCAAAATTTTCGCACGACATGGTCGTTTCGTTATTACAAGCGATACTATATTCGCACAATAACTGTAACTTCATGAAAAAACATTAAATAATTTATCTGAATTGTCATTGCAGGAAATCATTTTGGAAACGTCTTAATGAGAGATCTATTTCAATCATTCTGTGTAAATTTTGTGAATGGACATGAGTTACTGAATGAAATTGGGAAAAATTGTACAATTTTCGATTTTTTACGAAAATACGTCCTGAATGGAAGAATTGAGTGCACATGTGATATATTTTTGAAAAAGAGAAAAACTTTATTCATTGAAATAAATCACAGATGGGTCATTTAAAAAAAAAAGTTTGCATTATAACTCGAAAACGTTGGACAAAAAAAATCCGCACGTAGTTCTACGTGAAATAGTGCCTGTAGAATGTCAAAATCATTTTTACATAACTTCAAAAACCACCGAGATATTTGCACTTGATTGATTCCGAAATTTTCAAATAATATCAAAATGAAAAAACTAGCTTGAATCTGCTTGCACCAATGATTTCCTCTCGCAAAAAAAACACGAAAGAAGAGTTGTCATTTCCATCCATTCGACCCTTTACAATCTTGTAATTAATAGAAAGAATAAGGCAAAAAATATATAAATAATGTCAACTTGATATTTTGCGATATTGTGATTTCTTAACAATAAATACTAAATACGGAATTAATTTTCGAGGAAACATTAAAAAAGTAATACAAACTTTAGTTCATCTATATCACAAACCTTCTGATACTTTTCATGATATTCAAATGTTCAGGCTCCCCTAATACATATTTAAGGTGAACAACACGGCACATCGATTGATGTCTGTTGGAAATAATCATCAAGAAAACGAATAAATCTCCAAAGTTGACAGAATTTAAATTTTATGAATGTTAAAATCTATTCAGAACAATTTTTAATTCATTCAATTTAATTAATAACATCTTAATATGATGTGATTTACATTAATTTAACTATTCCAGAAATATTACCAGTCGAGAAAAGTTCACCGTTGCTGTCGTCCTCCAAACTAACGACCAATGAACTTGTAGCGACAATAAAGTTTCTGTTTTTCTGGTAGGACATGCGGAAGAATTAATCGGACTTATCACAATGTCAATGAATATTGATGTTATTATCTGTTACATACAATTTTAAGCAAACCGAAGAAACCAGGAATAATTAAAATAAGGAGTAAAATCAGATGGAAATATATTCTCTCTTCAAACAGAGCCCAACTGCAAAATAAAATAATCAGTTCAGATAAAAAAATTTCAGGTTTTCTCATTTGTGAAATACTGAGAACAAAAAATAATATTGGACAAGTGACGCCAATTCATTCAGTCACCCTTAAACCGAAAGTATACTCGTGCGTAAGCCAGTATGATAAGAAGACATTTAATTTAACTAAGCTTTTGTTAAGAAACTTGACTACATGATGGAATTTTCCATAAAGACTTAAAGAATTATCAAGCTTATTAGCTAAGGCTAGTTCTACTTCTTGAATATATTCTGTAAGGAATATAGAAGAAGATCCTCGTTGGAAATATGGGAAAACATTTAATTTTCCATTTTTATGAATAGTGTAAAACGTTGACCTAATTGAAAACTGTAATCGAGCAATCACACATTCTTTTTATTAGGTATACCCATTATTTAACAATATGTATGGAATTCTCGCTGAACACTTGGTGAAACAATGAATAAATGATTCGCTTATCACTTGGCCAAGGTTTCACAAATATGTATTAAAAATACTCGACATATGTTTCGGGTTGTTAGCCCATTATCAAGAGTAATACAATACTAAAATTCAAAATGAGTGATTTCACTTATGTATAACGGCATTCACAACAGGAGGTAAATTGAAGTCTAGTTGGTCGTTGCAAATTGGCTGGTTTTGTTGAGAGAAAATTTAATTTTAACATTGCCTCACAAAAAACAATTCAAAAAATAACAAATTCTTTGAAAATTTCAGCTAATGAGCCAGAAGAAAATGAATGAACATTTTCTCAAAGGAAGAGTTAGTCAGCTAAATAGCAGGGAGAAATATGTTATTTTTCAAATGGATGAAATATATATCAAACAAAAATATGATTATAAAAATGGGGATATTTTGGGACACGCTGAAAATGAAAATTCTTGTGCAGCTAAAACAGTGGTGACATATTTAATTTCTTTAGCGTTTGGTAAATTTAAGGATGTTGTCGCTCTTTTTCCAGTCCATAACTTCACAGGGAAAGAGTTGGCAGAAATGACTCAAAAAGTTTGTACGTTACTGAAAAATTGCAGTCTCCAAGTTGTAGACATCATGTGATAATAATCGAGTTAATAGAGTAATGTTTGAAAATCTCTTAAAAAATTCCACCTCCAAGTTTATGTACCCACTTTCAGATCAACATAAAACTTTTTGAACTTATGATACTGTTCATATTTTTAAAAAGATCAGAAATAACTGGATAAATCAAAAGATAACGACTTCCAGACTTTTATCAAGATGAAAAACTGATGAAATAGTTGTTGCAAAATTTAGTGATTTGAGAAACTTATATAAAAAGAATCTAATATGTTATTGAAAACAGCTTCTAAATTAAATTACAAATCCAAAAATCGGAAACTTGTTACTGTACTTTGAATCATTTACCTATTGTAGTTTTCAGGTACCTATTTCTACTATGATCATTAATATTTTTCTTACACATTTCTCTGTTATTCTAAGTTCATGTTTCCAAGTGTTTTCATATTATAGCATCATTTGAATGCATGCGAATTCAATTCAAAATACCCGCGCCATATAACCTCTGTGCTAATTCAAGGTCAAGTAACCCTGTTAGTGTGACGTCACGAGCAGCTCCGGTCTTGTATAGAGAGGACCTTGCCTGGATGCATGAGTTCGATATTCTCGAAATCTATGAAAAAATTTTTATTGATGCAGTGGTCCGAAAAACCCGTACAACTTCTTTCTTGGAGAATAGATCTTTTATGTTCTTCAACTCTCTTCTCGATGCATCTTCCGGTTTGGCCTATATAGAATATCTCACATTCACTGCAGTGTATTTTATACACTTCGCTTTTATCCAATAATTTTGTTTTATCTTCATTATTGACCAATAAGAAACCCAAATTCTTTTTATAAGTGCTGATGATATTGTTTCTGTGTAATCTGGTACATATTTTATTGCTAATATTAGGAATATAGTTAATTGGAAATTTTATGTTAGATTTCTCAGTATGCAACGGATAAATGCTGTTCAATAAAGGTTTATGTCGTTTTTGTCTTATTAAGGTATCAATTAATTTTGGTTCATAGCCGTTGTTCTTAGCAATTAATTTTAAAACTTGAACTTCATTCTCAAAATCGACGGCTGACAAAGGAATAGAAAGCAATATGTGCACAAATCAATGAAAAGCGCTCAATTTGATAGTCTGGGATTGGGAACTACAGTTATGAATCAGGGTATCCGAATAGGTTGTTTTCTGTATATTTTGAAGGCGAGTGTGTCATGAGCCTAATAATCGACAAGTCCAAGAAGTTCAAAGATTTTTCATTATTTTCATTTTCCATTGTAAACTGAATCGATTTATGAAAAGAATTTGAAAACTGTAAGAAACTATTGAGTTGTCTGTCTGTGCCAATCCAAATACAGAAGATATCATCTATATATCTTTTCCATAAAAATACATTATTGATTAGGCTGTTGGGGGAACTAAAAATTTTTTTTTCTGAATTTGTCATAAATATTTCACTTTATGACGGAGACAATGGAGAGCCCATAAGTAAGCCGTCTAATTTTTGATATATTTTATTATTGAACCAGAGATAACTTTGTTGGAATCATAGGTTTACACCCGACATCGTTTCTTCTATATGAGTGGGGCTTGATGTACTATTAGATTGAAGATTTTGATTAATTGTGGCTTTAACATCACGGCAGGGTGTAGACGGATATAGATTTTTAGAGATCTCAAGTGATTGGTTAATTCTATAGAGTTTTATATTGAGTATAATATTAGATTGTGTTGTATCACATTTGGATGTATGTTGTTCAAATATTCACATAATTTAGTAGCTGGAGCACTTACATATGAAACGATAGGTCTCATGGGACAAGCTACCTTGTGAATTTTGGGTAATGAATATAAAATTGGATCTTTTGGATACATAATAGTCAATTTCAACCAATCTTTTGCAATAAATTCGTACACTTTTTAATTAGAGATATGACTTGGGATTGAAATTTGTCAGTAAGATCAAGATGTAATTCTATAAATTTTTCTGGAATAATTAGTATTTCTGTTTTTCAATATACATATCAGTTTCTAAAATCGTAATATTGTTACCTTTTTCAGCTTTACAAAGGATTATTTAACTTTTGTTTTAATATGACCTATTTAAAATATAATTTTCATTGAATTTTTTTCTCCGATATTTTGAAAAGCTGTTATGCATAAATACCATTCATGAGATAATTTTCATACCCATATTTTTGAGAACCATCGATATGAATTATAATTCACGAAAAAACGTTTCTTTCAGAAAAATTTATTTTTGATTATTTATTCAATGAACAATTGAATTTGATTCTACATATTTTTAAATGCTGAAAAATTCATAAACTGCCATGTATTATTTGTTGGGAATAAACCTTTTCCTTGACCATATTCATATTCGCAAGTTCTTACTTCGCAAGTGGTCACTTGCATTCGGTGGTCTGTAATATGTCTCACTTGCGTCCCGGACCTTAAAATATTATGTCCCACTTGCGCCCCTTACTGTCCAGGTACATAAATGGATTACTACTTATTGACAACAATATTGTAACTATATCGAATTGTCCCTGAAGCCGACCCTGTCACGACCCGGTGGAGATACGAAGTGCAGGGCACTTTCAGGAGAATTCGAGAAAGATTTAAAGGTTTCAGCACGCCGTATTACGTAGAAATCAGTGTTGCCGTTTCCGGAAGGTTCTCGAACGAAGATCTGGAACAGAGCGGAAGTTAGGCAAATGTTCTAGAACAATTCGCACTTGTATATAAGAAGAGAGCACGAAGCACAGAGGATTAAGTTTGAATACAGAGCGCGAATGAGTGGACGAAGTGTTAGAGATAAATTAAGGAGTATCGATTGTGTTATATAAATTAGTCATTTAGTTGGTATTATAATTGTTCAGTCTACGTGTGAATAATTCAGTTGTGTGTTTTTGTAACGTTGAAGAGTTTGATTTGAACACACAAATAATTTCAAGAACTAAGAAATGTTACAATATTGAGGAACCATTCCAACAGGTATAGAGGTATCCATTTCTTTAAATACAGGAAAAAAGATTCTCCCGAGGGTTAGGTGAGGTTAAATTTCAAAGTCAATGTTAAATTGTGTAATGTTTTAAAATTCGATGCTATGTTCTATTATTCGAATCTTAATCTTTATCAATTTTTGTAAGCTTTGAAAAATGGTCAGTATGAAATATGTTTGAAATTACGTAGCCAACGACAGACGAACAAGAAAAGGAAAGAAAAAGAGGAGTTTTTACAACAGAAAATGATTAAGCTTGTCAACCTGCATAAATTATCACAGGATGCGAGTGGATCATCCTTTCATAACTTCCAGATGCAAGTGGGCCACGCTCAAGTAAAGTTTCTTGCGAAGGAACACAAGTGGGCAGCGGCTTATAGCATCCCTTCATTGTCCGCTAGCCATCTATCAACTTTTCTCAGGAACAGCTTGAAATTGAAAGCGAATATTCGAGTCTGCAATTTCTCGGAGCTGTTGAAAAATCAATGTTATAAATCGACACAACCGCAAGATACCGAGGTATACACACAACCAAATTTATATGTAATCACCCGATATTTTGAATATTTCCTCAGGGATTTTGGAAATTTCGAAGTATTGTTAGAATTGATCCTTTTTGAGATATTTCAAATGAAAAATTAAATAAATTAAGGATTATTTACAGAAAGAAACAAATGAAAGAAAATAAGACTCTCCGCATATAGTTAAAAAATTGAAAATTGTTTTTTTTCTCGACCTCAGTAGCGTGTATTACCTCCTCTTGCCCTGATACAAGCCTGAATCCGTCTAGTCATGCTTTGCCAATTCTGGTCTCATCCGAAAAAATAACATTTCGCCAGTTCTCAATATTCCAATTTTGGTGCTCGATACCCCAATTAAGTCTGTTAGTTTTTTCTCGTCTGGTTAGCTCTGGAACTTTTAAGGGCTTTCTACTGTATAAACCCCTTGAACGAAGTCTTTGACGTATCGTTTCGACTGAGACACTGATGCCTGTTGCTTCCAGAAATTGCCTTTGCACTATGGGGTGCAACGCACTAGGGTCTCTTCTTGCAATTTGGCACAAAAAGCGGTTTTGTTCTTGTTCCTACGACTTCTACACCTATTTTGCAGAGTTTGTAGCTCCACGTATCGGGTGTAGGTTTTTGAAATCATTCCCTATAATACCCCCATTGTGGCCGCTATATCCTTCTGTGTCACCCATTCTTCAACGAGAGCAATTATTCGACCCCTCTGCACATCGGACAATCTAACGTAAGGCATTTTCAATTATGATTATAGGCCTTTTAAATTTTCACAACTCAGTGACGACTGATTACAATATCCCGAACATGTGGTGATAATTCAACATTTCTTATCATACTATCCAGTTATTTTACAACAGAAAAACCTCATTCTTCACAAGTTATCAAAGATCCATGGTTAAAAACAATCAATAATGTGAAATACTGAGTGACTCCATATAAATTTGGTTATGTATGTGATGCAAACTGCAGCATGTTTTGACACTAGCAAGAAAATTAAAAGTTATAGGATATTTCCCATCAACATCCAAACATAAAATTTGGCGAAAAATAATATCATATTATCAGGAGGAAAGAATAAACACGAATGAAAACAATAACTTGTAGTTACGCCACGAAAACATGAATTTGCGGTAATAACCTTATTCGCACTTCAGAAAATTACCGATTCTCATTGCCATAATAGAAAGGGTGATTTACAGTTGTGCGATTTACGGATATCGATTGGTGGTATATATCAGATATCATTAAGTTATCAGATTTTATCGATGAATTTCATAGTAAACATCAAAAATATTAATTCATTTCCTTATTATGTAGTAAGACGCCTACTGGATTGTTTCGATATATAAATAAAAAAAGTGATTAAGCAAAACAGAGAACTCGAACAAAACTCGGAAAAGCGAGAACTAACTATTCATATACCTACTACAAGCTACTACGGAACTCTTGATGCTCGAGTCCTACTCGCATTTGACGGATATTTTTACCAGTGTAACTCAAATTTCACACAAACCATTTTATCAACAAGAACACAGATTTTTTTGTTGTTCAATAAAAATGGAATAAAAAAGCTTTCAACCGAATATCGACCACCATTATTCATTGAGTAATAATACTACTTTAAAAATATGCATAAAAATATTTCTTCGAAGCTTAGGTAACCAGCAAACTATTTTGGGAAAAGCAAAAACTGAAAAAATCTTAAAATTTGGTTCGGATAGTTATTATTAATCATCATTATTATTATTTATTTATTTTCATTTGAAGTCACAAGAATTTTGTTAGTAAGTGAAGTAAATAAACCACAGGAAAAAAGCTTTCGTTAACACCTCAATTCATTCCATTGAAGGACAAAAATGTCCTTCATTGTTCCTTCATGTTAAAAGCAGGTCTCAATTCAGATGTTATATCGTATCTTCAACACAATGAAAAATAATACCCAAAGACAAGATTGAAAACAAGTTTCCAAATAAACATATAAAATCGAGAAAAAATTAGCCTCAAACGATATATACGTATGTTTTAACTAATTTTTCTCGAATTCAACGGAAATTCAATTGTTTATAATCTTGTATAAACAATACAAAAAAAGGACAAAAGAAGTTTTCTTGTCATAATAAGTATTGAAGTGAAAAAATAGTCCCAAATTAAAATTCTTAATTAACAAATGCAAATAAATTTTTACGCTGTTTTTCTGATCAAATTTTTATGAAGGATGAGATTCCTGAATCAAATTCAATTAATTTATGAGCAACACATTTATTCATAACAATATATTAAAAATCGATAGAAAAAAAGTCCAAAAAGATTATATTGATGAAGAATTGAATAATGGTATATCTGCAAGAAAAACTTATGATTGTATAATTACACCTTTCAAATTTTGTAAGGTTCGCACTGTTCATAAATAATGGAAAATTTAAAGTTTTCCAACAATGATATTTTCTATAGCCTTTACAAAATAAAGAACTGGAGAAACATCTCAGGTAAATAGTCTAACCGCTGTCATACCTATGGCGGTAAAAAGTATCCTTATTCATGCGAGTACCCAAATAATACCTAATTTTTATTTTACCGTGAGATTTATATTCATTTTAAGAAATGAAAAATTATTTCATACGACCGCCATCTATTTTTACCTTATTTGCACATCTAAATTGAAATTACACATATTGGTGGTGAAGATATGACATGTTTGTTTCATTTTCTTGTCGATTTCCAAAATCTGCTATTTTGAGATATTCACGAAAAACGAAACTCTCTCATTATTTATAACTTTCTGAATTTCCTAGAAGGAATTAAGAGTCAAATGTCACCTCAATCATAATTTTGTGAAAAGCGAACCGAAATTTCAAAAACCGGTACCATGTTTGATAGCCTATACAGTGTGTGCGCTCAAGGATCCATTGGAAACATCTGAGGAAAGGGTTCATCGATTAATTTCAAATTTTGGGATTAGCGTAACTGAATACTGATCTACAATTTTCAATTGTTTTCATAGCGGCACCACTTACGATTATACCTGACATCGACTACAATTTTGCTATTTCAAATGGCATGGTATAATTTTAAATTTTATTTATTAAAGATCATCCTTTTTCAAGAATCTTTTGTTAATGTTATATAATAATAATATTATTATTATTTTTTTACTCAGATGTGGGTAAAATCATAACTCCTTTTTTAATTTAACCAGTACTGGAAATGATTTCGAGATTCGTTTTTTACTAGTATACGCCGTAGAATTTGCAAAAAATCTGGAGTAATATTTAGAATTTTCGAGTAGTTGTTACTGACTTGGCTGAGATTATGGAAGAGGATTTATCAATGCAAAATATCAATCTGGATGCGAGATAGTTGCACAATATATACGAGATCTGTATCGTGGTATCGCGGTAACGTATATTTGATTCTCGATTTTTTTGTGGCATTATGGTAGTACTCACATCCCTTGTGTATGCTAAAAGGGTTGGCCATTTTGACATTAAGTTAATTTTTGACATTTTGCTTGACTGTGTTTTGGCTCGTCTTTCAATATTACCCATTCCTAAAAATATATCAAAGAATATATATCAAATTTTGAGTGGTACCGAATTAAGCGCGAGCGTTGACTGCGGTATATGGTGAAGGTACTGAAAAATTACGTTCATCGGTGGTATAAAATGTTTTCAGAGGGCCGATGAGAGAGGTTCGACTATGTCAGCAGCTGAAAAATTTTGATAAAGTGGGAAAAGTAGTATTGGCTTATCATCGAATCGCCATCGGGGAAGTTGCTGAGAATCCGAACATATACTTATTCAAATGTACAAGTATTGTACTGTGCCCTTGTGTCAAATTATATCAATGAAAACTCAATAATAATTATTCGCGTCCGTGACAATTCAGAAATAATTATAAAAACACTATTTTTATTTTGCTTGTTGATAGTCAATAAGAAAACTCACATTACTCTGAAGATTATTTCGCTATGCGTCCTATTTTAATGCAATTTTATGACATCGTTACTTAAAATCTCATAGATCAGATATTATGAGTCTTATTTAAAGAAAATTAATAAGAAAAAGGTATAAAATATCAAAGTAAAAATAGAAACCTTTTAATAAACCTGAAAACGTCCTACTTTTCCGCTATATATATATATATATATATATATATATATATATATATATATATATATATATATATATATATATATATATATATATATATATATATATATATATATATATATATATATATATATATATATATATATAGTAGGCTTTTCAAAATTCGATGCATGGTAAACGTAGATTCAGTTTGGTTTGGATGTTATGGGACTCTGATGAATGAATGATATTGCAATTTCTCATTTCATAGTATACTATGCAATTCAGAATAATATAGTAAACCATGACGAGTCAGATTGATAAACGCGAGAAGTAACTCAACGTGGAGGATAGATAGATTTGTTAAGAGAAAGTATGTAAGAGAGTTGATGTAATAGTGAGCATACATCAAAATCTCAGAGGCTGAGTACCTTCAAATTCTGGGTAAGATTTAAGTACAGCATCATTTTGTTTTCTTTAGATAATTTTCATTTCCGGAAGAAAGAGCTTAGGTATTTCTCCTGTTCACGGGTTCCCACCTTATCGCGGTGAAGGTGCTTGCGTGTGTTTACGAACCAGAAGACTATGCCGGCTAGGGAATTCGAATATATAACCCAAATGACAAATTATGATGTCGGAATTTAAATTAGAGGATGGATAAGAATAAAATTCCACGTCGCCCCAATTGCCATCTCCACGGTATCCAAGGAGAGCAAAGAACCGATAAATACTGAACGTAGCATAGAAGAAGAGGGAGCTTCAGCTGACGAAATCTCCCAACCAGCCCTACTAGATGCCAGACAGCAGTGTGAACCTGGAGGACAAAAATATAATAAAAACAGCCTCGCAACTAAAAAACACTACAGTTGAAGCTCCGCATATCTGGAGCTCAGAAACGGAAGCTAGGAATCCAAGCAGCAAAAGAAAGTAGAGAAGAAATCAGACCTGTGAAACAAAGAAAGAATCTTAGAAGAAACTCGAAACTCGAAGCCTAAACCAGAGCCAGCAGGAACTTCAACAAGTCGCATGGCAGATGAACGGACAGAACTTAAAGCATTGCCAGCTGCGGCGTCAATAAGTGAGCGGCAGCTGGACAAGTTAGAGAAATCCAGTTTAGACGGAAGTTCCCTAGAAAAACATGGGAAATGAACAAATTTTCCGATGCTGTTTTATATACAGTGTGCTCCAAAATCATTTGTCAATTTAATATGACTAAATTGTCGAAAAAACGTTATTTTTCAAATACGAGTACCTATTGAATCCAGAAGAGGCGTCGGCGGTCGGAATAAATTTTTGCAAAATGTAGATAATTCACATTCAATAAAACCCTCACTTCTTACAAGACATAATACGGGACGCTGAGTGCAAAAGTTTGACAAAAGGTATTTTCAATCGATATAATTCTCATATTTGGACCGTCGAAAATCTACATCAAACACGGGTGCGAAATTCCCAACATTGTTTTAGCCGAAGGTATTCAGTTTGATATACAAAAAACAATGCCATTATTCAATTTATGAAGAAAATTTAAACAGTGTAAAAGATTAACTGCATTTGGTTCCAAATTCCTGGACAATATCGGTTTCTTCTAATTCTATTTCCATGAATTTTAAAAAGTTTGTTTTCAAACAAAATTAATGTTATTGCGTTTTTAAATAATTTCCAACATTAAACTGAGGCCGAAATTCCTAGAACCCTACATAGAACATAGAAACTGGCATCAGATTTTAAACCGCTCTATGTGTTTCTATGTTCAGGTTATTTATTTATTTATTCAAATATAAGACTACAAATCTGCCAAGGCTGTTAACATAGAATCTCATGTTTAAGATCGTATTCTGATACGACAAATCAGCCAAAATAAAGAGTAGATAGATAGATAGATAGTTATTTCATTCAAACTTGTAAATATAAAAGTGAATAAATTATACGAAAGTCGTAGAACATGTCAAATAAAAAAGTACAATCAAATTATAACTTCTTTAGGCTTACAATCAACAGAAAAATCTCAATTTACAGGTACAAAATAAATAGATGTATAAAGGTAAGACTATAAACATGAATAACGTGGACAGCCATTTAAACATTGTATGTATGAGTTTTAATTTTAGTCAAATTTGGCATTCAAGAAATCTTGTAAACTGTACGGAACTGTTTCTACTAGAAGTTTTATGTACATGTTTTTTCAGAATTGCGGGTTGCTCATTGCGTGTTTGAAGTGGTAATTTTTTCATTATTTTTATTATCATATGATTTGCATTTTTCTGTAGGTAAGTACTATTGAATTTCATAGATATCAAGTTCTCCTTATTACGGGTCATATAACCGTCTTCATTTCTATGGAATAGATCAGAGTTATTTCTGACAAACATGATTGCCTCGTAAACGTATGAGGGCAGTGTGAGTAAGTTATTTTTCATGAAATAGTCCTCACAACTTTCAGAGTATCTCAAGTGCAACATCGATCTTAAGCATCTCTTTTGGAGTTTTAAGAGACAAGGCGCCTCTTTAGAATTGCTCCAGGAGACAATTCCGTATCGGATCCGAGACTTCACATTTGCTCGAGAAGACACGATGGCAGTTCAGAGATTAACATTTGATGTAATCATTCTCAGGGCATAAGGATAGCCCACCAATGATTCCACCAAGCGGAACCCAATCTAGCCCTGAATCGATAGTCACACCCAGGAATCGCCTCTCCCCAATAGTCTCAATAACTTCTCCGCTGTGGGCTACGGAGAGCTGTGTTTTCTTAGTATTTAATTTCAGATTATCCATGTTAAAGTATTTTTCCAAGTCTATTAAATTATTCGAAACTCTGTGTTTTAGTTGTTCTTGATTACTACCATTCATTATAACATTTGTATCATCTGCAAATTGCACCAGCAAGTCATCGACGATGTCGGACAGATCATTGGTGTAAAGAATATAAAGTAGGGGTCCAAGAATCAATCCATGAGGATCTCCCCTTCTTGTTCCCAACATTTCGGAGGTTTGCATGTTTCCATCATTATCTGCCATTGCAACATATTGAACCTTATCTGAAAGGTAGCTATCCAACAGTTTCAATCCTACTCCACGTATTCCACAGCACTCGAGCTTTTTTAAAGAATACCATTTTTAACGCTGTCAAAAGCCTTACTTAGGCCTAGAAATGAAGCAATCTATTATAAATTATTTTACTACAGTTATTTAGGATTGCAACTGGTCTATAATTGTTGATATTAGTATTGTCTCCGATCTTGTAAATTGGAACTATTTTGGCACATTTTAGTTTTTTGGAAATATTCCGTTCTGAATGCTTAGATTTACAATATGGCACAGAGGGTCCGATATGATGTGGACAATGTGTTTGATCAGTCTCACTGGAATTTCATCGAAGCCCAATGAAGCTGTATTTTTTTAAAATTTTATGGTGTTATAAATCTCTGAAGGTGTTGCAGGATTAGGGAATATTGCAGCACCATGCATGTTTTTGTCTATCGTACTTAAAAGGATACAATTTAAACTTAGGAAAAATGACTTTTGAGTTTCTTAAAAAATAATTTAGCATTTTTAATATTAATTAATATCACTAATGTTCTTTGGTAAAGCGTCAAATGCTCTTGAACTAGATAGTAAGGGTGATCTTCTTCCCAGTTTTTTGAACAGATAGCATGTGAAGTTCATGTTTTATAGGTACGTTTTATATAGTTTTTCTGATGGTATTAGAGCTCTTCAACAATTTAATTTCCAACTTAAAGATTACTTTGAATTATTCAAATTCTTTCAACTTGTCCAATCTCATAACCGGTATTTTTTCGTAAAGTTCGTAAGGCAGGTTGAGTATAGACTTTAAGGCTTTATTCTGCAGTCCCTGAATTCTGGACAAGTTAAATTTGGAGGTGTTGGATCATATCACCAACAAATACGTGAGAACAGATTAAATATTTAAATAGTATAGTGCCATTTTACAAGGGTTGGTTACGAACATCGAGATGTGACGACAAGCACCTACAAATCCATATAATTTGTTAACGAAATTGTGAATATGAATATCCCAGCTTAGTTTGTCATCAATCAAAAGACCTAGATAGTTGTATGTATTGTTCTGTTCAATTGGGATATTATTTTGAGATTTAAAGGGTCAGAATATTTATTTTTTGTTCAAGATGCATGAATACAGTTTTTTCCTCGTTTAATATCAACTTGTTATCAGTTAACCATAAGTAAATTTTATTCAGGTCTTTCTTCATGAAAGTTTCTATTTCCTCTATTTTTCCCTCTATAAGCCGAGACAGTATCATCTGCAAACATATAATGGCGCCCACGAAGTCCCGCCAGTGACAAGCTTTCGACATAAATTAAATACAAAAGCGAACCAAGAACTGTGCCCTGGGACACTCCGTTGATCTAAGCTTCACTGCTCTTATATTCATTAGTCTCAGTATACTGAAACCTGTCCTCTAGAAATGATTTTTTTAGTTGAAAAAAAGTCGCTGCTCTCCCATTTTGTTTAACTTATTTAATAGTATAGAGATATCTAGTGTATCAGAGGCCTCCCTCAGGTCGATAAATACACTATTTCAGAATTATTCAGTTTACTTATGGTAAACTCGACGAGATCTATGACAGCATCTTGTGTAGAGCCTCCAGATTGGAAACCGATTGTGTGGATGATAATTTTATAATGTCAACTAGTTAGATGGCCTATAGATTCAATTTTCGGAAGGAGCTACACTTTTTGATGAAACCGCAAATGAAATGAATACGAAACATTTTAGGTATAGAGAAACCTAATACCAATTAATACTTATTTGAAAACAGTAAAAAATAGGTTAGATAGTTAGTATTTGAAAAAATGGTCACACAATAATTACAAAAATTTGCTAAAGATATCATAGCTCAATGGTGGTCAATTTTAGATAGGACGAATGTCAACGAAAGATGCTTGAAAAAAGATGCTCTTTAATAAAAAAAAAGTTGAAAAGATCACCATGCCATTTGAAATAGCAAAGTTGAAGTCGATGTCCGGTATATCGGGAAGTGAGATCGCCCTGAAAAGAATTGCAAATTGTAGATTGGTATCCATTTACTCCAATCCCAAAATTTCATATTGATCGATAAGCCCGTTCCATAGATGCTTCTAATAGGCCCACCAGCACTGTAAAATCCGCAATGAAACAAGACAGTTCCCAATTCATGTTTCATGAATTACCTAACAAATTAATTCCTCAAAGACATAAAAAATTTCAAATTCTGCATGTCCACATACATACATTTAGAGTTTGCACGACCTTTCTTTCATGATCAAATGATGAACGGACGAAATATATAGAAAAGATATAAGCGTTGTTTGTATTTACTACCGCCGAGTGTTTCACCTGTGAGGCCTCCTGGGTGATTGTTTTGTTTTACGTAATTAAATAACGGAAAAATGAGACTATAAAAATAGAGGTAAACATTTCACTCATTTTTCAGAGTTGAAAATCTTTAAATTAGAATTATTGAATAACTAGCTGACGATAGACATTGCCGTGCCTGAATTTCAATTAATTTCCACATTTTTGTCCCGATTATCAAAATTCATCTCAATTATTTTCAACAAACGAAAATCAATCATGTTACTAACACTACTGTCACTTATAATAGAAAGTGTTTACAAAAACTATAACACTTGCACTTTTGTCCGAATTTCTTTACAATTAACCTCGACTTTTTCATTTCTGAAACATTTTTCAATACTAAAACGAACAAAACCGGCCTTTTCCGATTTTCTCTTCACAATTCTCCACATTTTTTCAAGTGGTCATAGCGAACATTACAATATAAGAATAAACCAAATATGTCGCCCAAGTTATAACGACACTACAAAGTTTTTTATGTTGTTATCATTTCCAACTTTTCTATATAATTTTCCTCCTTTTTTCCAAGAATATCTTTTCTTGGGCCATAATGAACAAAAAAAAGGAAGCATTTTTATCATTAGAACCGTGAGTTAGTTCATGAATGAGGGATGAATCCCTCTTTGAGATTTTAAGAATTTCTTCTAAAACCTGATACGGAATATTACGAACATTCTAAAATGAGCAGAAGATAATTTTTCAAGTTTGTAATTTTGAAGGAATATATTTCATACAGTTGCTTTGTAAATATTTGCTTCCTTCCAGAAGGATGGTACTATCAAAGAACACGAAATTTTCTATTAGTCTTCACTCGCCCATATCTATCTCTTTCATTAATAATCCTGATCTGGATGCATCTAACGTACTTCTCAACCCTGCAGTGGCCGCGTACCTCAATGAGACAATAGTAGTAGCGCGGACTACATACCTAGTCCATTTTTAAATTGAAATAAATCGAAAATTAGACATAATTTCTTTATTTTGCTTATGAAAATTTAATCAGTAGTTTTCTCAACAAGATACAATAAACTAAAATTAGGCACATTCTCTGTAGCATTATTAATAAACAAAAATGAATATCTTCTCTAAATTGACACAAAAATAACAGGTTTCTCTTATAATTTTATAATTGTGATCATAATAAACTTATTAAAAATTAATTGTTCATAACATTTTCTGCACACATTATTTTCGAATGATCCCCACAAATTAACTTTTTGTAAGATGTACATCACTTTCGACTGTTTTTATTGCGCGCTCTTCCACAATCATGACAACGTCGCACTACGTTACTTGTCGTCGCCTCCGAGGTTGGTGGTTGTCTTTCTGCCTCCGTGACACCTAGAAAGTCTTCTATCTTCATTGTCCTTGGCAATGATTTCTTTGCAATTATCTTCTGAGCCAGGGGCTTCATCTAAGCGAGAGCCAGATCAATCAGAAAGTCACGACGGCAAACACTTTTATAGTTTTTGTTTGCTGTGTAAATGCCTAATGCGTTGAGTGCACTCGAATTTAACAAGTCAAAAAACACTGTTAGAGGCCATCTTCTAAAGTTTCTGAAGACGTTATATAAAGGACACATTTTATCAACCAGGTCAACTCCATTTTTTGTCCTATTATAGTAAGTAATAATTTCTGGCTTTCGACTATCTCCAGTAGAGGCGTCAATTGTGGCATCGTTGTGCATGGTTGACATGAGTATAACAACTCTATTGAGTTTCGGCACATATGACACCATTGTACATGGTGGGTGAAACCCAAATTTTGACGAACATAGAGTATTTCCACTTGCAAGGCGAAATTCGCGAGGTCCTTCTCGTTTGTCATTTCGAACAGTCCCGACCATAGTGGTGCGTTTTCAAAAAGTTGTTTTGCAGCTCGAAGAAATGAAAACCAATTATCCATGGTGATATTCATATTTTTGCCAAGCACAGGTTGGGCCATTCTCATAACAACATCGTGTCTTTCATTACTCAAGTGTAACGGACCGTCGGGTTCTTGGCCTGCATATATTTCCAAATCAAATGTGTGAGGATAATGGACATCAACCAGGACAAAAATCTTAATTCCCTATTTTCCGGCTTGCTTGGTATACACTGCTTAAAAGAACATCGATCTCGAAAAGCTATCAGCTGTTCGTTTAAAGTCATTTCGGCACTTGGTGCAAAACGTTGAGAGTTTTCGAAAAACAACTGAATATTTTCTCTTATTGAAGCAAGTTTATCAATTGCTGCACTTGTCGATCTTTAATATTATCAAAGCGCAAAACTCTTGAGAGAAATTCAAATCTTTGTTCAAACATCTCCTCAGTCTGTATTAATCCACTTCTGGATATAGACCTCCTCCAAATTTTTCCATCTGTCTCTATGAGCAGGTTTGCATTCAGTTTTTCCCCGCGATCTTCTGGATGTCATCTCTCCATCTGAGCTGTGGTCTTCCTACGCTCCTTTTGGTAGTTCTTGGTCTCCATGCGAGCAGTTTGTTGGCCCATTTCGATGGGTCTTGCCTGGCTACATGACCAGTCCATCTTAGCACATCAGTCACTCCAATCATCTCTCTGATATCCTGTTCAGACATGAATCGCGTCAATTCTAATGTGCTTCTCGTTTTCGAATATTTGAGCAGTGCTTGATCGGCTTACCTTCAATACTCCAGCCAAAAGTAAAATGGCAATATAACCTCTGATTTCAATTTCATTAGTGTTTTTACACTCTTTTTCTCTTGCATACTTTTCCTTGACGTGGTTATTTTTCGTATTTGTATATTTTGTTATCAACTCAATAATCTGATCATCGAGAAAAAGTGACATGCAGTCTTGAATACTAATTTTTTTTGTCTGGCTTTAGCTTTTGAATGAAGAGGCGCAAACACTATATTATGCCTTTGTGTTCTTCTTTTGTTCAGAAGAATTGTTTCTGATTACAATGTATCATCAACTCCAGTGTTAAAGTCAGTACGCAGTCTTCGCTAAGGCAACTCATCATCTTCAGAGTTTTCGTCCTGCTCCACACCTCTGTCTTGTTCCTGCTCTGATTCAGATGCATGATTCTGCTCTTCCAAATGATCAACTTCATCGTCAGAGGTTTATTCAACTTGATAATCGTCGTTCTCGTCATCAGCTTCATACAACCACGCCTGAATCTGTGCAGCTTGTCGTCCATTTTTGTTCTGAAAATATAGAGTTATATCTATTTAAAATATCAAAATATAATAAAACGAAGTTAAAATTAGGCATTCATGTCATTTGAACACAAAATAAATAAAAACAAAAAATATGTATACTTGAAACATACTTACGTGATTGGTCGCGCGGACTTTGCGTGTAGTTCAGGATCTTTGCGGAGTTGTCACACGATAGACGCGCCCGTCGCTTACGCTGCACTGAGTGCATCTCTCGATTGTTCATTTAAAAGTACCTAGCAGCACAGGAAACTAAAGCTTACCATTTTACAGAAATTTTGGATTTTGTATTAGTGGACTCCGTATGTAGTCGAACGATTAAAATTGTGGTTCACATTATTGAGATTTTGAACCATTACTACTAATTTCTGGTAAACGGAAGCTCCTACCAATTAAGTAGTTTGTATGTAGTGTTGCAACAGCTGATACACCTTATTCAGATAGCAGCGTATTAAATTTTCGATTGATAATGTATGTCAATATTTATGATGCGACGATAATATAAGTTGATATGCGTACTTTTAACTATAATTTCTTAAGTTTCTAATATTATAGGAAATATTTCGTATAGTTGTTTTGTAAATATTGGCTTTCTTCCAGGAGAATGGAAGACTTAACTGTCTTATACAAAATTCTAATTTTGCTGCAGTAAACCTCAAACTTTGTCTACACTAATGATGATATGAGTGTTGAAGACTATAAAAGGGAGAATGACCCAAATATCGACAATTTATCAGAACGTCAGCTGATAGCTATGATGTCATAATACGTCATATACGGGGTACTGATTCAGAGTCTGGCGATGATTTACTATTTAGCCAGTTTTGCACAACAATTGTACTCAAGGCATCTCTCTTTCAACAGTAGCAACTATATCCTCATCGTATACTCTAAGAAAAACATCCATTAGTAAGTCTGCTAGATGCAAGCGCTCAGAATTAGTATCCCAACCACGGCGCCCACAAAACTAAATTTTTGAAAGAATACGACTAGTGCAACACGGAGTTACCTGAATATGTAAACCAATGGCTCGATATTATTACAAGCACTCCTCGAAAATAAAAATTTTTTTGATATTTTTTTATCATTATTTTTTAATTAACTGTTTTTTCGAGAACAATGTTCTGGTTGGATATTCGAACTTTCTCGTGATCGTTTCGAATATCAAATTTCCATGCGAGAAACAATGACGATCGTTTTCGGTTTCACAAAAGTTTGCTCCGTACGAAAGATATGATTGAGTAGTTGACCAATCAATGGTGCCTCATTACGGTCACGAAGGCAAACGGTTTATAAAAGGGAAGCCAATAAGATTTGGATTCAAATTCCATTGTGGAGGAACTTCAAACGGTCATCTGCAATTCTTGGAACTATACCAAGACGTAAATATTTGCAAAAGAAATAGTCCGATGAAGGACTAGGTAATTGGAACATACATATTGATTGATTTATAAACATTCATAATAAATAATCATTTGTACCAATTAGCTGAATGACCAATACCAGTATTATATCGTACGTTTCCTCAACTCCTCAACTAATTATTTACACAATTTTCGGATATGTTGTGACATAACCCAACTAAATCCGATGTTTTTTTATAAAGCATATGTTCCTTCCATGACAAATAAAATGAAGGAAATAAATTAAGAGTTTGCAAGAAACCACCACATAATGATGAAAGCAGTTGTTGATCAATTTTTACGAGTTACATTTGTTCTTCTTGAAAATTGAAATTCTCGGTAATAATGCGGTAATCTCGCCTGGCAAAATGTGCTGGTTGAACTTGTGGAAGGAAAGGCCGAACGCTAGGGGTGTCCCATTCAACTGTTTCCAGAATCATCCACAGGAGACTGATAGTCATGAAAGGTGACCTGGGCAAGGACGACCTCGAACAACAACGGTGATCCATAACAGTTATTTAAGAATTTTCTAATTGAGACAACGCTACTGCTAGGCACTTTCAAATGCAGACAGAACAGAGGATTGCAAATTAGCACTGAAACGGTCGACGTTCTCCAGTGTTCAGACGTCTAAGTGAAAGATATGCACAGTACACTGCAGGAATTTATTTAAGCGCTCGCACTGATCAGGTCATCGTAAATAATAGAACTCTGAACGCTCACAGGTAGGTTATAGACATTTTAGAAGAACATGTTGTAGCATGGTTGCAATTTTTTTTGTTTATGCATGATAACGCCAGACCTCACCACGCTCATATTATTAAGACCTTCAAGATCACGAAATCATTTCAATGGAGTGGCCTGCACGAAGTCCAGATCACAACCCCATCAAACATGTCATGAATTATTCTCGCCAGGGGTGGAGATATTCGGTATTAACAGTTAATTGGGCGCTTCGATTTCTACCAAAAATTTTAAATTTTTCAATACTACTTTTATTTCAATTTCTATGAGTACCACTTTCATTTCAATTGTTCTCAAGCATGAGAGAATTATTTTCCCAGCAACCCACTAGTTGCTGGAAAATAATTCCTCAACATATCTAGACTTCTTCTGAATAAATTTGAATTTTCAATTTTGTGCATTAATTTCTTGGCGCAGTGTAAAATAGAATATCTTTGCAATCCGAGTCCATATGTTTGCATATGATTTGAAAAAAATGATAATTCAGTCTAATATAACATTGAATATAAGGCTCCGAACGATCTTAAGGTCACTTGGGCAATCTCTACTTTGAGCAAAGCACGTAAAACATCAATACAAAAATTGGGAAAAAGATAGTATTCCGAAATTCGAACAAATTTTTGAATTCATTTTTCAGAAAGTTGGGCAATTAGTAACTAACGAAATGTTTTCAGAACTCCATCTACATTGAAAACTACAAAAAATATTTAAACAAATTCTGAACCTTTTCCCACAAATAAATTTGACCAGATTACGTCATAAAATTGTTTTAGTATTGTTTATCTTGTTAATTGTAAAAGTTAAAAGTTTTTTTTTAATTAATAATCGCCCACCTAAAGCTATCGGTGGTCCTAGACGGCAAAAACGGACGATAACATGGAAAGTTCTGAAACAATTGCATGACGTAATAAGAGTAGAATGGCCACAGCTTTGGGCAAATGATGATTGGCTGCTTCATCACGATGACTCACCAGCACTAAGCGAGGCTTGTGCAGAAATATAAAGCAAAAGATCGTATGCAACGTTCGCCCCCGTACAGTATTGATGTAGCTCTCTGCGACTTTGACCTGCTTTTAAGATTGAAAGCCCCATTTGAAGGTTATCGATTTGACAACAAGTAAACAATTGAAACAAATACTACGAACGCTTTGAAAGCAATACCGAAAAGCGAGTACCAAGATTGCTTCCAGAACTAGAAAATTTGAGGTCTATTACAAAATCCAATGGGGGCTACTTGGAACATGCCACAAACCAGACGATGTATAGTAACACCGGGAATGAAATATGGAGCAAAGTCAAATACTTTTGGGAAAATCCCCGTATATTTGATTATGCTCATAGAAATACACAAACTACAGATCAAACAGAATCAGAAAGAACGAAACTAAATTTTAGAAATTTCAATTTCCAAATTTCAAAGTTTTTCAATTTTTCCCTTCATTATGGTCTAAACACTGACTAAATTCAAATTGTAAAGCTCATACGACCACTAGAAATACCGCAGAACTCTAATAATAGAAGATTTAATAGTAATTCGCGAAGCTAGTTTTAGTGTGCCCCTTGGTAACAGAAAATTAAGGCTTCTAAGGACATTCAGAATGGAATCGGGGAGCCGAAACTACAGTGAATTGCTTCGAGAAAATAACATTTGTGTTTCCTGTTCTCCCCGACTTGGCGGAGGCATTGCCGTTCCCAAAGATGCGATACTTGCATATGTTGCGGTGAAAAGTTCCACTTTTCGAGTCACACCAAAAAATTTCCAAGGATAATGAATCCGGAGACAGGGAGGTCATTCATTTGCATTCCTTTCAATGCAAAGACCCGGAAATATTCGATCCAAATACGCCACAAACCGGAGGTGTTGATATAAAGGAATGCCTATTCAAGGTGATAAATACTTTGTTTACTACAATGATATTATCTTGTATAGGATAGCAGGCGTTCCACAGGTCATATTGATTTAGAAGAAAAATTAGATCTAATCGTTTATAGAAAATTTATTTACTTGTTCCAACATCTCGTTATTGGAGACCAATTTATTTGAGAAACTTTGGATATTTAGTTGTTGAAACGAAAATATTGACAATCAACGGATGTTTACGTTTCGTTTAGCCTTCTCGAAAGATCGATGACCTCAGTCAAACAAATAAGTATGACTAATGTGTAGTATAAAAAAACAGATATTTAGTGATGTTAACGAAATCTGGAGACAGTAGCGTAATTTCGAAAATTATCAACATAATCTACCAAATTCCAAAACAAACTGCTCAACTAAGGGTAATTTTGCATAATTCCTAATCAACAGAAGTACAGTAAGAAAAATGTTTCCAATGAAAATGTTTCACAACTGTAACCTGACGAATGTTTTTCCGAATAATTGATTTTTTGGAGTTAAAATGTAATTTTTCGAAACACTTATTTTCCGTTCTATCCTGCACAGATTGCCTGAAAGAAGGCCAAGTGTCTAGCTGGATGAACATAAACACCTCAAAAGTGTCTAGGGAACACTTCTGAATATCGATATATCGTATCCAGAACGATCAATATGGATGATTTTTTTTGAGAAATGAACACCTGCATCAATTTCTCACCAAATTATGTAAAGTGCCAAAACAGATTTCAGTTTTTTTTATAAAAAACTAAAAAATGCAGCAGATGCGACGCTGCTTTATAATCATTTCATGTATTCAGTGTTTGAAATCAGTTAGTTGGCACTTTGTTTCTGTTGTAAGCACAAATAAAAGATTCAAGTTTTGTTATTCGACCATGGAAAGACGACATTTGACTAGAGAAGAGATGTTACGAGCCGTTGGCATGCTCCAAGCTGGGAGCTCACAACGGGAAGTATCCAGGGTTCTGGGTAGTAGCCTAAGTGTCATAAACCGTTTATAGTCGCGTTTCAATGAAACAGGTAGCGTAGAAGAACGCCTTACAGGTCGTTTTAGGATTACTACAGTCGCCGAAGACCGATTTTTTGTTTTACAAGCCAGAAGAGATCGTACTACCACAGCATCTCAATTAGCTCAAGAGCTATCACGAGTTCATAATGTACAAATTTCCGACCAAACTGTGAGAAATCGACTGCACGAAGGTCAACTCCACTCCAGACGTTCTTTAAGAGTTCCACAACTGACACATGGAAATCGCGCTGCTCGTTTAGCTTGGTGCCGAGAACACGTAAACTGGGATCGAGAGAGGTGGGCCACAGTTCTCTTCAGTGATGAATCTAGATTTAGTTATTATCCCGATTCGGGAAGAATTCGAATATGGAGGGAACCTGGAAATCAAAACCATCTCCAGCATGCTCGAGAAGCTGTAAGACAGGGAGGCGAATCAGTGATGTTTTGGGGAGGTATACGCCTTGGTGAAAGAACTGACCTCGTTTTCATACAGAACAACCTAACGGGAAATTCTTATGCAAATGAGATAGTTTTACCTGTAGTGGTACCGTATCTCCAAACAATGGGTCAAAATCCACTCTTCCAACAAGATAATGCCCCTCCTCATCGTGCAAGAGTTGTCTTGAACGTTCTTGAAGAGAATGATATCGATCTTCTACCGTGGCCATCCTGCTAGCCAGATCTGAATCCCATCGAGCATGTGTGGGACACCCTAAAGAGAAATCTCCTGCGTCAAAACGTCTTCCATCATGAACAGGAGCTTCGATTAGCAGTTCAGGGTGCTTGGAATGACTTGGGCCAAAATGTAATAGACAATTTAATATTGAGCATGCCGCGACGATGCCAAAGTGTCATTAATAACAGAGGTGGACCTTCTGGGTGCTGAAAAATATAAGTACTTCCATATCGTTTCGAAAATATTAGTTTAGATTTTTTTGTGTTTTACCAAATTTCGTCATTTTCAAATTTCAAATTTCTTTTTATATTAGGTGCGTTGGAGAAGTCAAATATTATTTTGTTTTCTTGGAAATACATTATATACAATACATCCTAACAAAAACCGAAAGATTTCTATAAATTCGAATTATCAAATTCATATTTTAAAGATATTGGTAAGTGTTCCCTAGACTTTTTTGAGGTGTTTAGGTTCCAAAACACAAACATTTCCAGAAAATATATTCCAGCGTCTTCTTAAAAGACGAACACAATTATTCACAGCTGATGGCCGCTTTGCCTTTGAGATATGCAAAAACTATCACCTTTTTTTTTCTCCTTACTCTTGTGATGAGGTGATGCCTGTCATTCCACAGATGTGACCACCCAAGATGGTTTAATTTGTGCATTCACTCGCTTCTCGAAGAAGGCCAAATTGTAAGTTATCGGAGAGATGTTCGATAGAAGCGAATTCCACAGCACACTGGCCCTGTAAACAAAATAATTTTGATAGAGGAGGAACGTGGTATAGCTAGTTAGACCATGCCCTGATGAAAGTTTTTCGCGAGCTTAGTTCTTGTTTGGAACTGGATTCTTTCTGGAACCAAGCCTTTAAGTTCTTCAGAGCATTTACTATGGCAGTAGAAAAGAGAAAGATCAGAAACCAGCCGATTTGTCCTAGAGGATGGAGATCATGCGTGATCTCCGGGTGGTCGATGAGGCGCAATGCTCTATTCTGGAGATCCACTAGATGTAATTAATGTTTAGGTGCGAAGCCCCACACATGAGAACGGTATTCCAGACCAGGTTGAACCTGTACGTTGTATAAAATCATCAACTGAAATACAGCTTAACTCTGAAGAGAAAACTATGTTAAGCAGAAGCAGATTACAGTTACAGTTCAACCAACCCACTCTGATATCTCCTCCAAGTCTGAATTCAATGACGTCAATATACGTCAAAAAATATTGACCAAACAAAATCATTCAATGTGTTTCGAAAATTTTTCCAATTACTGCGGGATATACCTTGTTGCTCGCTTAAGATGAAACACTCCGTATATCTATCCAGAATTGGTCGTCGTACTAAGGTATTTTCATCGATATTCGAGAGAATACCACTTGATCAAAAAGTTCCCGACTTTGTTACCGTGTGGTTTTCATGGACTACCACGGTGTTGTGCACCATGAATTCCTACCAAAAGGTCAAACTAACAACAAGAAGTATTATTTGGGCGTTTGCGTGAAGCTGTTCGCCAAAAACGACCAGAATTGTGGCAAAACAATTTATGGATTTTACACCACGATAACGCGCCGTCTCATAATGCCTTCATTATCCGTGACTATTTGACTAAAAACAGCACCAATACCATCCAACAACCACCAAATTCACCTGATTTGGCTCCCTGTGACTTTTTCCTGTTCGGTAGACTGAAGAAACCGCTCCGGGGAACGCGTTTTAACAACCGAGAGGAAATAATGGAAAAATCGAAGATGGCCTTAAAGGCCATACCGCAAATCGAATATAAAAAGTGTTTTGAGGATTGGATCAAGCGCTGGTATAAGTGCGTTGCAGTCGATAGAGAGTACTTCGAAGGAGACAATATTGATTTTGATGAATAACTTTGTATTTTTGATTTTATCAATAAAAGTCGGGAACTTTTTGATCAAGGTGGTATTCCAACTTCACTTCATTCTTGGCGGTGATGATCAAAATTGTTTAGTTTGTATTGATTAATATTGATTCATCTATAAAATATTAAATAATTAAATTATAATTCTTTCCTGAAGTCAAAATTGTTATTATATTGAATAATTTAAATTTTTAATTATAATAATTATATTATAACGAAATTCCGGAAAAAATATCTGAAATATGTTTTCAAATGTTACCTTAACCATTGCTTTGGTTTTATGTTCATTGCTTTCAGTTTCCGAAATATATAAGTTTGAACGATTGTCATAGTTAAATAATTTTTTGTTGAATCTTGAAGCCTAAACAGCGTGTAGCCTTGAAACTGTCATTCAAGTAGATATCGAAACATACTTCTTGAAATAGGCTGTCTTTTGAAGGGCGATCGTTATATTTATTCGACTAAACCCTTTGAATCATATTTTTATAAGTCTTAAATTATCGACAAAGAGATAATTCTAATTTCAATAATCTCCTCTCATCGCTCAATACTATCCATTTTTTTCAATCAATATTTCATTCCATCTATAATTACCCACACTGAATTTCTCATACGGTTTGTTTTGATCACATTCTAAATAAACACCTATCAAGGTCCACATAGCGTAGCTAACTTATTTGGGTCATCGATGTTTTTATTTGATCATTGTGTTCGATAAAGCGGAGTCGACTGCATAGACCTCAATTAAATAATGCAGTTCACATGAAGTTTACCGATCACATAAAACTGGGTATTATGAAAAAAACATTCCCAGTTCTGCTGTAAGCTAGCGTGTTGAAATCTTTTTCTACGCTAAAATTGATATTCTGCGCTTAGTAGTTCGCTTCAATAACACCTCCCACTATTTGACACGATCTAATTCCTGAGTAAAATTGAGTAACATGAAAACTATCGTCTTTATTTTGACATTGACAACAACATCAGCAATATATATTAGAACGCATATCATTTGATTCCAATCAATGCGAAAGGACTGTCTCTGTTACTGAGAATTTTCACTCATAGCAAGGTCTTTTAGTTTCTTTTTATACACTCTCAGTTTGATACTTGGTTCACTAGTTTTTCGAAATATTCTCGACCAGTGCTAAGAGTCCAAACTGTTCTTTTTTGAAAACCTGGTTTCGTGTAATGGTTCTTAAGTGTTTAGGCTATTGTGAATAAAACATGGGAGCTAAATATGCCCTATTTCCTCAGATGATTTTCGTAAGCAGCTCCCCAACCAAGATTTCCATATGACAAAAGTGACTGCACTAAGGCAAAATACATAATTTTCAAATGTTTGATGTCCATTTGTCCTTTGAAATATTTAAACTTATACGATAAGCCACGCAGTCTCTTTGTCAAATATTCAATATGATGGTTCCACTTCATATGCCTATCTAAAATAATCCCCAAAAATTTCACATATCCATGTTCTGCTTCTGCAATCAGGGTATTTTTGTCTGCAGTGAGTGGTCCCAAGTTGGGTAGACCTGTTTCATACAAAGTGAACGGTAGATATGACGACTTTTTTGTATTGAGAATGAGCTTGTTATATTGCAACCACTGCTTTAAGGTTCGAATATCGTTTTCTGCATTTTCTTTGAGCTCCTGCCAGGTTTTTGGCACTACAAAATATACTAGTATCATCTGCAAAAATAACAATCTTTCCAGCGCTCTTCAACTCTAATAAACTATTTATATAAATGATAAAGAGCAGCGGCCCTAGTACTGAACCTTGTAACATAAGCAATATATATTAGAAAGCATATCATTTGATTCCAATCAATTCGAAAGGACTGTCGCTGTTACTGAGAAGGCAAGATCTTAAGACTGAATATCAAAGTCAATATGAAGGTATAACAGAAGGAAATTCGATTTTAAAAGCTCCTATCATTCCGAACGACTACAGAAGTCGACGCATGCAAAGGGGTCATCAGTTATATGAAGCTTAGGTCTGTATCAACTAACCCCCTTCATCGCCAAGCGTACCAAAAGTATTAGTACAAGCTCGGTGTATTAATTGAACGTAATAATTAATCATTCTAGAAAATTGAACGAATAGTATTTCACTAATATACTACTATATTATTATAAAATATATTAATGATAATGAATATGTTGGATTAGATATACAGCGTGTTCCAATGAAAATTTGCCACTCCCTCTATCTCAAAATGAATTGATTTTGGCGGAAAAAGCTGAGACACGTCAATGTTTAATTGGAAGGGCCAATTTCTGAGTTCGTTCAGAACATGTGAAATCAACCCCCTCAGCAGCACCTAAGTCAAACTTCATTATGGGGAGAGTAGGTCGAGTGAAATATCTTTGAGAAGGTCTTTTGATGCTCAATATCACACAGAAATGCAAGCACAAAAGAAGTAACACCTAACACATGAAATGTTCTAGTTTTACTCGAAAATCGGAAAAAACATAGAATGTAACCGTTGCATAATTTCTTGAAAGGAAAGATTTTTTCATTTTTATATTTCGAATTGTTCAGGCTAGACTATCAAACAAAGAGAGGGGCAAATATACCTCTGATTTATTTGGAATTTAGCAGGAAAAAACGTAGAATCTCTGTTGTCCTCTGGTCTTCTAAGGCTGTAATTTTCATTCTTCAAACACATTGTCATCCTTAATGACCAATCCCACTTTACCTTCTTGTCCTTTTTCTCTGTGCACTTCAAATATTAACAGCCATGAGAACGTACCAATTTATCCCGTTAGTAAATTCGAAGTCGTGGGAAGTTCTTAGTAGTTTCAAGTACGCAGTGTTTTGACTGGAATATTGTTTTTGCTAATTTCAATGAGTTTATGAAGTGATAACTAGTGTTTATTCGCCAATTCGCGGATTTATTAGGAATTTTGCAGGATGAAACGTAGGTTAATTCTCATATCCCATATCTACATAATGATATACGTTTGTTCTCAAATTTTGTGATTTTTTTTGAGAATTACGACAATTCGGAAATTATAAAATTTAATGCTGCAAATTTTTTTTTTAGTTGGTTGATAATTCAAAAAATATTTGATATTGCTACTTAGGGCACATACGAATCGGTGCCCAGGCTCAAATATAATTTATAATTTGGTTCCCGCAGGAATTTTTGGTCCATCTGATATTTACATGTAAATTGGTTCCCCTGTATGTCACTACTCTTCTTCTTCTTCAATAAGCGCTATAGCATTTTGTGAACTTTGGCCTCATCAGCAAGACGCCCCCAGATTCATCGATCCTTGATCACCGTGATCCATGTAGTGACCTTCATCTCTCTCAGATCATATAGAACCTGGTCCGGTTATCTGAGACAAGACCTATTTTTTTCTTCGAGTTGCATGTATTTTAACGGTAATTATATTTTCCACCAGTGACTTTGGAAAACATTTCAAAAACAAAAGACTCTCACTAAACTGGAGATTTGAGAGGCCACTTGTTTGTATGGATAAGAGCAGGGTTGGTGATGCCTTGTCCGTTCCCAAACTAGTTAGCAAAGGCTCAGTCTTGTTTCTGTTATACACCTCCGACCTGTCCATGTCTATATGTATATAAATATATATATATATATATATATATATATATATATATATATATATATATATATATATATATATATATATATATATATATATATATATATATATATATATATATATATATATATATATATATATATATATATATATATATATATATATATATATATATACTTGAGACAAAAAGAATTATGCAAAAATCCGTAGATCAATGAATAATCCTTCCTAACAAGAGCTAGTTCCCAAATCTGCCCGCCATGCACGCAGCGCTCAAGAGCCACAATAATGCAACTAAGCAGGATGCCGAGAAACAAAGCGGCAGACTGCAGTTTCGCCCTTATTAGTAGCTCATCAGTGACGCATATCGCTTCTCAGCATCCTATCAAGCTACATCGGGGTACCCTATCGATTCCAGAAAGGACGTATCTCGTACATACGTACAAGAGTCGCCCTCTATGGACCGAGACGGCGATCCCGCTACCGGACTTCGAGAAAGATAACAAACAGATGTGAGAACGTTAGAAATTCCATCACTTGGATACATCTTTACAACTAGCTCTTGTCAGGAAGGATGATTCATTGATCTAGGGATTTTTGAATAATTCTTCTTGTCTCAAGTTTACATGTAGACTCCTCGGGAAGTGTATCGCGGAAGATATTTGTCTCATCAATTATTGACCGACGAGAGGTTTTATCCCGGAAACAGAGGCCCAGAGCACCATTTCAGCGGGTTTATTCTGGTCGTTTTGTACTGTTGATCTGATTCACGGACCGGCGAAAGATGTTTCCGAGTGTTGGAAGTTTTAACGTTCTCACATCTGTTTGTTATTGTTCGTATCTTTCTCGAAGTTCAGTAGCAGGTTCTCGCCGTCCCGGTCCATAGAGGGCGACTTTCGTACGTATATACGAGATGCGTCCTTTCTGTAATCGATAGGGTACCCCGATGTATTGAAAATTGAAAATTTTCTCACGGAGTAGGGGTTTTTGCTCGATCTCAGTAGCTTGTATCACCTCCTCTTGCCCTGATACAAGCCTGAATCCGTCTAGGCATGCTTTGCATTAGGTTTCCGACCTCCTCTAGGGTGATACTCTGCCACCCTTCTGTTTCACTTATTTGTTAGTCGTTTGTTCTTGAGAGTATAGGACTCAGTCTTCCACTCTTATTTCAATAAATAATAATAATAATACATTTTCAAGCTATCTCTCCCAGTCTCTGGGAGTGACCGTAATATCAGACCGTTTGTGATCTTGATAAACCTCACTATATTTACTCCTTGCAGGATTTCCTGGATTTCTTGATTGGTACGAATGCGCCAATCTTTTCAATTCACTCGAAGTGCACCATAAATTATATGTACCTATTTGTGTTGATAATTGCCAATGAGATATGTATTTTTTCTAGATTCTAAGGGTTGTGTGGCAAGGAAAGGCCTATAATAATGCTACGTTTCATGTTCAATGTTCGTCTGTAACCTTACCTTTTGTGAAACTGTCCCCAAAAAGATCTCAAATGTAATATATTAATTGTGATTTTAACTATGTTCTTTTAACTATGTAATTTTATCTAATTTTAACTTAACTTAAATGATCAATGGATTTCGTGAATGTCAGATTGCGTCTTCATATGGTGATTTGTCTTAAACCAGTATCTGATAGCTTTCCCTGAAGATGATGCAAATTGGACTTGCTATAAAAGATAAAATTTTTCCCTCATCTACAACTCATAGAGGAAGTCAAATATGACTTGGTGCCCTAGATATATAGGAATATATTAGGTGTCTTTACATGTTACTACTAAGGTCAAAAAAGCTTCACGAGTAAACAGTATCTGTAAATTAGTTCCCACCAGTAATCGATAAAAAGATGACACCTTATATATCTTATTAGAGGGGAAATTCACAAATATGTGAAGTTGGGTGATGACAAATCATAGAGTTGACCGACCTACTTAGAAATAATGAAGTCCAAGGTTGCATTTTAACACGAACTTTTAAATGTTGAGTTAAGCCAGGTTAGGTATAACAATAATGATATTTTATTAAAAGTTTTTCCTTTCAAATACATTATACATAATGGAACACTATGATGAGTGAAGGCTCATGAGTAAGTGTTCAAGCCAGTCACAAGCCTGGACAAGGAAGTTTTCCATTGAGCTAGCTGCCCAATAAAATGAAATTCAACGTGTGAATCCCGCAACCAAGCCTTGAATGAAAACCGGACGGATTCGGCAATGCCCTTGGACTAGCACTTGAAACAGGAGATTATTACTGCAAGCTGATAAAATGTCAGAGACGGATGAGGAAATTCTCAAGTATGAAAAGTGCAGCTCTTCAAGATGATACGAAGACCAAATTACGACTCGCACCACTATATGGTCAACGCTAAAATCGAGGAAAGTTATCAAATGTTCATGCACCGAAAAACAAAAACAGATTAGTGGGCACCAATAAACTAAAACAAAATAAAGGGATCTGTAGCAAATATCGAGAAATGGAAAATCACCATAAATCATCTCTCAGACACAGAATCTGATACTGACAACGACGAAGAACAAAACCCCACAAATACAACAAATAAAGATGAAGGAGATGACATCCCAAAAATCAAGGAAGTAGAAATGGCCAAATAGAGAATGAGGAACACACGCGCTACTGGTGAAAAAGGAATTATAGTACAGCGGATCGAGTTTGAAGAGGAACCACTAGAGGCAGCATTAACAGAAGCAATAAAAGATATTGGTACAATCGAAAAAAAGTTAGAATCATGGAGCAATGGAATGATATGTAAGGCATTGTAAACGCAGTGTAGAATATTTCAAAACAATCTTGAATAATAAAATCGAAGAAATGTCAAATAAAAATAGTTAAATATTAATATAGCTTCATACAAGAAAGAGATTTAACCCATGAATTGTCTGTAGTCAGACAAATTATGGAACATTGCTTAGAACACGATAGTGATTCATTTGTAATGTTTATTAACTGAAACGAAGCATTATTAAATTGAGACAATATAAGTAGTACATGAAAAACCTCGAAATCTAGCCTAAGCTTATCAACCTTGCCATGCTGACAATCAATACTTCCAAAGTCAAAGTCAAAATTGAAAACAAGCTTGATTAAATGAGTATTGAAATTCAACAAGAGAATACTTTATATACGACTCTATTATAGCCTTACATAAAGCCATAAAGCCATCTGATGATCATTGATCATTCAAAAATATTTGATATATATATATATATATATATATATATATATATATATATATATATATATATATATATATATATATATATATATATATATATATATATATATATATATATATATATATATATGGGCTATAGCGTCTTTTGAAGAAGAAGAAATGTAGTTACATACAGGGAACCAACCTGGGAACCGATTCGCGTGAGTAGGAAGTAGCAATATCAAATATTTTTTGATATGATCAACCAACTAAGAAAGAATAAAAATTTGCAGCATTTGAGTACATTATTTCCGAATTGTCGTAATTCTCAAAAAACATCACAAAATTTGGGAACAAACGTATATCATTATGTAGATATTCGCTTAATCTTTACTACATATAATAAACAGTAATTATCACTTCATAAACTCATTGAAATTAGCGAAAACAATATTCCAGTCAAAACACTGCGTACTTGAAACTATTATGAACTTCCCACGACTTCGAATTTACTAACGGGATAAATTGGTACTTTCTCATGGCTATTAATATTTGAAGTGCACAGAGAAATAGGACAAGAAGGTAAAGTGGGATTGATCATTAAGTATGACAATGTGTTTGAAGAATGAAAATTACAGCCTTAGAAGACCGGAGGATAACAGAGACATTCTACGTTTTTTCCTGCTAAATTCCAAATAAATCAGAGATATATTTGCCCCTCTCTTTGTTTGAAAGTCTAGCCTGAACAATTCGAAATATTAAAATGTAAAAATCTTTCCTTTCAAGAAATTATTCTATATATTTCTTATTTTCTTGATAACTTACGATTTCATTCAATCGGTACCGTTGACTTCACCCATATTATAACATTATGTCGAATAAACACTAATTATCACTTCATAAACTCTTTGAAATTATCAAAAACAATATTCCAGTCAAAACACTGCGTACTTGAAACTATTAAGAACTTCCCACGACTTCGAATTTACTAACGGGATAAACTGGTACTTTCTCATGGCTATTAATATAATTGAAATACCGATGCCAGCACTCTGAACTTTCTCATAAGAAATTTGCGATCGCATCACAAAATACATCCTGAGGTTTGAAAGTGAAAAAGCAAATGTCTATGTATTTTCATCTCATTTTCTATACAGAATACTGCAATTGTCTATTACAGATTACATCAAGAACTTAAAATGTCAGACTTTGTCAAGCTTGGAAATGCAATGCTTTCAAGTAAATTACACACACCACAAAAATTGTCGCATCACCTGGTATTCTGAATTAAGCAGCTCGATCGCAGTCAACATATGTTTTTGGACATATGAAGGGAAAAAAATCTTATCTATGTGTTAACATTTGTTTCCATATGATCTCAAAAACGTCTGAAACAAGAATGCGTTTATTTGACTATCAGTATTCATTCAATTTATCTTCAGTTTTCACGCTAAATTAATGCAAGTTTTCTGTGTTTCTTGTTGATTTTCGAATCTTTGAATTTATTGTAATGACTATTGAATGTCCTGGACGCTATTTGAGTGATTATGAAGTGGTAAGAATTGTAACACTTCTAGAGGAGGGGCGAAGCCAACGTTACGTGGCTAACTTGTTGAATGTTAACCAAAGCACTATTTCAAGAGCAATTAATCGGTACCACGAAACAGGGGAATATGGAAGGGCCGGACAGGGAAGAAATCGGATAACAACAGTTGATGATCGTTGGCTTCGTTTAACTGGACTAAGAGTTCGGCACTGTACAACTATAATGCTACAAAATGAACTTACACTATCCAGAAATGTGCATATTTAATTTCAAACTGTTAGGGACAGGCTCAGAGAAGACGATATTAGACCAAGGGTGGCTTCTACCGGCCCCTGTGTCACCAAAGAGCATCGAGTTGCAAAACTTCAGTTTGCGAGGAACATGCAAATTGGGGTATTCCAGAATGGTCGAATGTTCTCTTTTCCAACGAGTCCAGGTTCTGTCTAGTATCAAATGATAGACGACCTGGGGAACGATATCAGCAATGCAATATCCGGCAAACCGAAAACTTAGGAGGGGGCTCAGTAATGGTATGGGGAGGCATTTCTTTCCATGGTCGAACTGAGTTAGTCCTAGTGAATAATGACTCAAGAGTACATCCAAAATTTGTTTGAGGGGCTTCCGAGACGTATACTGGCAGTAATTAGGGCCCGGGGAGGAAACACTCGATTTTGAAAATGATTAGTAACCATTCGATGCTAGTTGATTGGTCTCTTCGCGAATGTTTGAAGATGGTAGAATTTTTAAATTTTTCATTAACTCGAAAATTGTTGATATTTTCCATCATCAACTCATCTCTTTTGAATGATATCTTCTAACTTTACACTTCTGAAAATTACCAAGCGACTCTTGAATAACCAACCTAAATGTTTATATAGTATTGTCGTAAAAGTAGGGTGATGCGACAATTTTTGTGGGGAGTGTATTTAAGTTAGTATCTATTGAAAATCTATTCAACAACTTTAGCATAAATTGCTATCATATTCGATACCTGTCAACATTTATAGTTATAATTACACTTACCTCGTATATATTGAGCGAATACAAGCCTTTGTTTCACAAAAGTCCAAATTCCAAAACTATAATCCCAAAGATGTAAAACTCAAAATTTTCGCAGAAAAGCAAATTGTAGTTGAAAGGCAGGAACCAGAAATGAATCGCTGTCGAGTCTTTACGAAATCAAAGAATCTATAGCATGCACAGGAGAGGCAAGGAGCACAAAACCAAAAGAACTACTGTTAGTACACGGAGTGGCAACTCACTCAATCTAACCCCATGTAATGCCAGTTTTGCACGGTCCGAATGGCATTGCTCAAATACGAAATGGTTAAGGCGTCGTGTTGAATCGAAAGTGACATTTTACACGCTACAATGTCATTATTTCTAGACATTATGTGCAGAAAGTTAGTAAAAGGTACGAGTATGAATTGATACGTAGAGTGAAATTAGGCACGAACTCAGTTTTCTACTGTGAGTCATTTATTCTTCACCAAAATCTCCTTTCACTTATATAAGCTGATTAGGCGATGCTGGCGTTTTGATGCGGTCTTTGTTGTAGACTTTCCCAAGTCCTCGAAATATGCCTTCGTTTCTAAAATGACTTCCGAATCTGTTGAAAATCTTCGTCCTCCGGGCCATATTTTTATATTTGGAAACAGAAATAAATCACTGGAAGCCAAGTCAAAAGAATATCGTGAAATAAACGGAGGGAATATTGTGGTGGGGAAATAGGATTATCTTCTTAGTATGTTATGGTCACTTTGTTTTGATTTCCTTTTTCAATTGGTCTAACAGAGATGCGTAGTACTCTCCATTTATGGTCTTCCTTTTACGGCCGTAAATGCGTTCATTTTTATTTATTTTCGAAATTTACGAAAACGTTTAGAATTAAAGAACAAAGTTGTAACGTTTTACTGAATGTATCCCATTTAAAAAATCTGCACTCTGCATCATATTGTCACTTGTACCTGAAAATTTACTATTCTTATAATTTAATTGGAGGATAACTAGAATTAATAAAAATTTTCTCAATCAATTACTGCATCAATGATCATATATAATGACTTTTTCGAATACTTCACGTATTCTAAAGAAGCACATGTTATACAATGAGCGACAATCATAAATTTACACCATCTGTAGGAGTACTCTTTCATTCATAATTCTTACAGCGAAGGTTGAAAGATGCATCCGGACAAGTATAATGAATGTGTGCATAAGCAATATCTTACTATTCGTTTATGCTATCATTCATACCGAACCTGACCTACTTTTACTATAGACCACATGAATGAACGTTCTTTCACTCAAACGCGTAAATGAAGAAATAAATGGAGTATTTTTTCCTTCAATGAAATAACACACACAGAATTTCTTGAATTTGAATTTTTCTATAAATAAAATTTCACTTATAACATATTCACAACGCTGTAAACTTTTTGCAAACTCGCTATTGAAAAGAGTTCTGAAGAATTATCAATTTTCTAGACAGTATATGGAATATTCAACTATTCTGTTTCATGAAATACAGTGTCAAAAAAGTATGGACCCTAATAATTAGTTATCAGGTTATATGGAAAACGGTCGAACGATTTTGATTTTCATTTTCCATCTTCTGATAAAATTTATTTGATTTTGTGATGAAATATAGCAAAATAATATCATAATATTTTTTCAATTTATGGCAATTCACGATTGGAAAGCTCTTGTTTTCCTATATACGTTTCTAGATTTTTATGAGAAATTGTCATGCCATTTCACAAAATTCTTTCCCTGAATATGATTCCAAGGATCGAATAAGGTCCTCCGACTACTAAGCAACACAAGTCTCGACGACTCAAGTATCGTAGAGACTATCACTGTGAACTAATATCGACCTTCGGACACTCTCGCAAGTCGTCGACATTTCATCGAGCACTTAGTAAATATTAAATTCGTTTCTGAAGGGGATAAATATAGTTATTTTTCAATTATAGGCTAAAGGAATACTCTTAAAACTATATATATATATATATATATATATATATATATATATATATATATATATATATATATATATATATATATATATATATATATATATATATATATATATATATATATATATACTCCTCGTAAGTCGTCGACATTTCGTCGTTATTTTTAATTATACGCTAAAGGAATATTCTTGCAATATATATATATATATATATATATATATATATATATATATATATATATATATATATATATATATATATACATAAATACCATCAGGTGAGAAAAATTGACGTATTCGAGACATTTCCATAAAAAATTAAGACTACTTAATTATTAGGGTCCAGTCTGAGATTGAAGAACAGCAAAGTATGTTGTTGGAAGAAAGATTCTGCGTATACGACAAAGAACCTGCTTGATTGGGGTAGATTTAGGCCAAGAAGGCGTTCGTCAACGAAACTAACTCCCAAAAAATGAACGATGAGAAAAGTAGGTATACATAGGCAAATGATTGGCTTGTTAGTAAATTATAGTTTTGAATAAAACTAAAGAGGCCGATTCGAAAAAATTAGTCTTATTCTAGGGGTTGAACACGTTTCTCGTGAACGTGGGTTAGTTTTCCTCACACCTTGTTTATTACCCATTGTTATTATTGAAAATTTGCACTGTCTCTGAAATTATCGTCTATTAGTTTTCATATCTTTAATTATTTGATTAATTTTTATATTTTCATTCATATGTAAATTCTGTTCGTTCATTTGAATAATTGATTATATTTTGAGATTATTTGTGGTATAATATAAAGAAAATTAGTGGCAATGAATTAGCCGAGAAGTCTCCATTTAATTATTTTTTATGTCCCAGTATTGGCAGACAATTTTTCACTATTCATTAACGATCAAAAAGTTGTGACAGTCTTTTGAGTATTACTGCCCTCTACCCTAGTCAGAGTGAAAATTTTTTCAGTCCTTTTCCCATTTAAATCCAAGGAGGCTCGGACAGTTTTGCTAAAATTCCTTCTTTCAGTGTTTGCTCTGTGATATGAATTTCAAATTAATAATAAAATGAATACTAAAGATTCCAGCACGATAGTCATGGTGAAAATAAAATAGATTTAAATAATAAATAAATCTATATTTATATATTGGTAAAATGTAAAATGAGATTCAACTTTGTATATTAAATGATCGTAAGAAGTACAATGTTCTGATATGGACGTGATATTTGCATTTCATATATCCTTCTATGAACTTTGTGCTATAACATAATTAATTTCTTAAATAAATGTGGAACCTTTTCAGCACGCGAAAATGGAGACGAAAATAATGTGTTTTTCATTATTCCATGAAAAAGCAACTTCGAATAAATAAGACAGTATTCGTAAGCGTGACAAAAATAAAAAACAAAATTTTAATTTTCAATGGTAACACTCAAAACAATGGGCAAAAAAGGAGGGCAGAAAAGACTTGAAGGTTCTTCACAAAACCAAGAATGAAAATATTTGGGAGCTTTAACTTTCGCCCTTACTTAAAGTACGCAGCGAATGGCGTGACGAAGGACGTTCGATAACTTTCAAAGAATAAACAGGGTGTTTCTTTGGAAGTTTTCGATATAAGTCAAGTGCCAATATTTACTTTTGAAGTTAGGTAAAAATGGTTTTGACATTCTAGATGCCCTTTTCTATGTTTTTGAGTTCTGATGCAAACTTTCGTTTCTTTAAATGTTTTCAAAATGTTGTACGCTTTGATAATACGTTTTTTTAATTTGTGCACAATATCGTCTTCAGTGTTATTTCTCCAACCGACGATTTTTAGTTTTCTTAAGGGCAGATTTCAACGTTTTAGTACTGCAGCTAGGGGAAATATTATGAATGAAGGAAAATGACCCCCCCCCTTCCTCGTATTCTTTTTGTGTGAGAAATTCATTGCTGCAAACTGATGCAAGGTGGCTTTTTTCATATTCGAGCGAATTTTGAAATTTTTTCGAAATAATTGAAGTGCCAATATCGCGATTACTTTAGAAGTTGAGTAAAAATGGTTTAGACATTCTACAGGCACTTTTTTGACGTAGAATCGAACAAGTGCGGGTTTTCTTCTTGTCCAATGGATGGTTCTTGAGTTATAATTCAAATAGCGTCTTTCAAATGTGATCCACCGGCAACTTTGATTTTGTTCAATAGTTTTTTCCTTTTCAAGAATATATCACACTAGCTGTCCCAGCGAACTCTGTTCCGCCTTAAAAGCAATAAATACGCAGATTTTGGAATTCATTAATTTTTTTTGTTATTAGAAAAAATACAAAAAAATTAAGTATCGTCATTAATCATTCATTATTATTTCTGTATTTTAGTACATAGGTTGCTCTTCACTTGAGTACCTTGTGATACACGACATTTTTGTTTTAATATCAGGCGCAAAAACAAACAACGCAGATGGTCTTCCGACCCGTGAACATGCCACACGTAATGGGAAAAACATGAATGTTCTAGATGCAAACCAAAAACTTTTAAGGATTGGCCTGGTGATTTGTTGATAGTCATGGCAAATGCAAGACGAATCGGAAATTGAAATCTTTTAAATTCAAACGGCATTTCGGTTGGGATCCTCGGAATGAGAACTTCCTCACCTTTGAATTTTCCTTTCAGTATCGCCGCGTAAATTACATTGTTCATGAATTTTCTGACCACCAAATGCGTACCGTTGCACAGTTTTGGTTGGTTTATGTTTCGAAGCATGATTACTACGGAGCCAACCTTTAGGCGTGAATTGTGCGGTGGTAAGCCAGACACATCCAAATTCAATTGGATAGTTGGTGGCTTCATATTCATTTGTAACGCAGTCAATAGATTTGAATGAATGCATTGTTCCAATGATCTTATTTTGAATTATATAGTTTAGGTCTTATACATCTTTATTCTCAGCCGCTAAAATTGCTCGCTCACTCAACCATTCATTATTTTTGTAGTTAGAAACAATGTTTGGAAATACATTGTTGATAAGTTCGTCTTTTGATGAGACAAAATTACAGAAATTATTTGGAAATGATATCAATCCGCTCGATTCATTGACAGGTACTTGACCATTACCGATAGTCAGCAATTGCTCCGAGAAATCTTCAGCAGATTTATCATAAAACAATGTAACTCTCATGTTTGTTGTCAGCTGCAGTTTCTTCACATAGCGCCATAGCTTCGACGATTTGTGGCAAGCGTTTAATTCGTCGGCAGCCGTAGATCTTGGAATTACAGACAGTGTTTGGCGAAAATCGCCAGACAGGAAGATCATTGCTCCTCCAGAACATCTCGAGTCATTGCGTAAATCTTTCAATGTTCGGTTAAGTGCTTCTAATGCACGTTTATGCGCCATTGTGCATATGTCCCAGATGATGATTTTCCATGGCGATGAAACTTTGGCGATTGCTGAGTGTTTTGCAATAATACACGTTGGTTCTTCAATAGTTTGAAGATTTAACAGTAATTTTAATACTGAATGAGCCACACGGCATCCTTTTCACAATGTGGGTGTTATTCCAAAAGGAGCAACCGCTATGTTGGATCTCGCACGAACAGCGGTTAAAACTACAGACATGAGGAATGTCTTACCAGTTCCACAAGGGGCAGGAAATATAAATCACCATTTTCATCATCGATTGCCTTCATTAAAGTCATAAACTTCTTTTTTCCTGATTTTTTTTCTTTTATAGTTCACTTCCCTTTTTAATAATTAATTTTTTCTTACGAAAATCATACTCTATGCTACCTAGCCACCAATTTTAGCCAAATCTCGAGTTATAAATAGTGTAACTAACACGACTTTCTTTTATATATATATATATATATATGGTGGGTCAAATATCTTCCGCGATAAATTTCATGAGGAGTCTATATATGTATATATATATATATATATATATATATATATATATATATATATATATATATATATATATATCTCCTCCAGAAACAAAAAAAGCAAATTTTTAATAGTATCAAATATCAGTTGAAAATTATGGTGTCATCTGTATACTTGAAACACTTCTACAAACACCATCTTTTAAATTTAGAAGGACTTATTGAACATAAATCGTATATACCGCCAGTTAAAGACAAAAATAATCATTCATCCAGTTCTCATGATCACTAAATACCTCATTATATTACATCCTATTTTCCATGTTTCTGGTCAATCTGTCGAAAACACAACATTCCAATGATAATATCTTTATGTATGTGAAACAACCAATAAAAACGTTAGTGTCATTCTGAACTTGGCAATTGCTTATACCTTCAGGTCAATTCCACTATTTTATGTTTATGACTATGTGACGTTTTAATAGCCATTTGAGCTCCCGAGCGAAGGAATTATAATTAAAACATCATTCATAAAACAATAATGGTCAAGCCACAATGTTTCGCAAAAAAGGATAGAGAATCAGCAACACAAAGAGGACTAAAAGGAAAAGAACATCTTTTAAAGGTGTTTAATTTCACTCTGAGAAAACTTGTAGATTATTGTGTCACGAAGAGAATTGAGTAGGCGGGAAGAGCGACCAATTACCATGAGCATTGCATCTATATTTTAAAAAAATGGGAATTTATGTATTAACTAACGAAAAGGCTGGGGGAAACGAATAATACCTTTACTAATATTTAGTATTTAATAATGCAGTTCATACATTTTTACCACAAAAAATCATAAAATTTCAGCCTACACCCGCAGCTCCTCTAAGAGTGGCAGGAGAGTATAACAGGGTCAAACATATAGTGTTGGTGTTTAGTCATCTTTTGGACGATTTATTTTCAAGGACACCACACAATTACAATGTCCTACAATTACTATCGATATATGATTAGAGATGAACCATGATGTCAAGCGTCATACGAATGTGCTCTATGCTCATGACAATACCTATCTGAAGCTATGGTTTCCTAAGAAGACGCTCCTGAAACGTTGCCTGTGCAAATCAATAGCAATAGTGTTCCACATTAATTTTCTAGTGAGCAGTGAACAGTGAGCTGTTCGGTTTTGGTGCTTAATCATAATTTTGATAACGTGGACTGAAGAAAATGATGAAATACTGATTTAATTCACAAAAAATCGTAATCAGTTACACCATATAAAAAGTAAAGACTATAGAAAAACCCAATTAAGGAAAACTTCTGGCAGTGATAACTCCGTCCTCATCCACCAAATATACTAATCATGCTATATCAAAATCATCTTTTCTACTTTGTAGTTTAGAACTGAATAGATTCAACTGATTCACTGTTGAAATACATCGTCTAAGTTAAGATCTCCCATTACCGCTAAAAGCCGGATCTTATAAGCTACTAGACAGGCTGAGGGAGCTCGATCACACTTTTATCATTTATCAATTTCGTGTAAATCATACATCATCAGCATATCTGACATCCGAATTACAAGTTTCATTCCCATGGAAAATACAAATATCATTTACGTTTGATGATTCTAAAAGATCCATCCAAGCAAGCGCACAACTTGGCTTGTCTCAGGTGATCAAACATTACAGTCATAGACAGCAGGGAATATTCGTTAGCAAGGATTTGATTATTTCAACTTATTCGCTTCAGGTGTCAAAACGTTCTCAGATATCCATCTATAGTGTAGTGATATAGTGTTACAGCAAAATCGACGGTGACTTCACGAATAAATAATAACTACACATTTTTAAGTCTTTTAATGTTGTTAACGCACAATTAACTACCCACCTATGTCTCTTCTCACCTAATTATTTTATGTTGAGTTTGCCTTATGAAGTCTATATCCTGTAAGTAAAGAAACGTAAACATTTATACCCTCTGTTTTTGTTCTCGAATTGTCTTGCCGAAGCAATTTTAAGATATAACCATTGTGGCACGAGGACTACGTTATTGTTCTCTTAACCCCAGTGTTTTGTTTTGTGTTTTGTGTTTTGTGATTAGTGCCATCAAGATTTCTTGTTGCAGTGTAAGTGACAAAAATGCCGTCAAACGCAAGTGGTGCTGCTAGAGCTATCGTAATATCTTAAAAGTGCTTCAGAAACACAATTTCAAGGACCACTTGCTCAGATACGCAGTTTACCGCGAACTACATTACGGCATTCCTAAATGTCGAGGAAGAGGCTCATAATATATACAAGGAGGTCAGGTCAAAGCAGAAAACGTACTTCTATAAGAGACGATCGCTTTGTCGCAACATGTTAAAAAGTCGCTTTTGTACCGTAACAGAAGTTGGTACTCGTCTCTTTGAATCCAGAAATGTTAGTATAAGAAGATAGGCAAAAAGAAATCTAAGGGCTTTTCGTCCAGCTCGAGCCCCTCAATTTCTTCCAGATCACCATAGAGTAAGACGTTTGCGAGGGAATACGGTGACTAGATTGTGAACAATGGAAGAACTAGCTTTAAGAGGTCCAGATGGAAATCTAACCTATGTTAGTACAAACATCAAAATCAGAGGTTTGCCCCAAGTGCTATAGCCGAAAGAGAGTGAAGCCCGCATCGATCTTGTTGTCTTCAATAGATGTAGTTTAAATGTCATAGGTAAAAGAAGTTTTTCAACGCCACTTTTTTCTTTTTGCTCTATTTATTCGAGAAAATCTTATCTTTATGCATGGTAATGTACTCAGCCATGTCGCTAGATTTACCACGCAATACCTTAATCAGGTCGCGTGTTACCGTGACGTTAATCCACTTTTGGGATAACCTAAAAAAACCTACTCCGTCCAGAGTATCTGTGCATTCTACCCTAGGACTGCGTACAGCCACAGTGGTAAAGGTGCGGTCCAATATCTCCCAACCGGATATTCAGGACATCATTAACAGTCTTTCTAACTTCAAGAAGTTATTCGTGCTCGGGGTGGTAACACCCATTATTAGAATTTCTAGTAACTGGAAACAGGGCTTATCTTTCAATTCAAGAAAAACAATAAACCATTGGAGATCATTCACATACCATTCCATATGAAAAAAAATTAAAGGATTTTTTTTGAGATACCGTTCCTTCAATTCGTGTTGAAATTTGTGATTTGGTAAACAGTAAAAATTTGGGTAGTACATTGTACCACATGGACAATCGCATTTTTCTATATATGCGTGGTGGTTCCAGCAACACCAACTTTGAACATTGAATAACTTAATCAAGTAATAGCTAAATACAGAATGATCTGTTACAGTTTGGTCTTCGTATTGTTTGTTCAATGCCTGGATTTTCGAACAAATAAACTGAAAGGGCAAATCCTGATATGAATACCAAACTTTATCCAAATCGTCAGAAGAGATATGGGAAATAAATGTATATACAACATTGTTCATTTAAATAATTTTTTGGTAAAATCGAGTTTTGTCGGGAAATTCTATATAGATATACTCGAAAATTCCAACTTGATCTGAATACAATATTTAATCCAAACCGTTAGACGTACGTGAAATGTTTTCATACAAAAGAATTGCCCAATTGAATATTATTTTTTTGGAAAAATTGTTACACAATATATAATATAAATTTGGCCACCCATCACCGAATCATTTTCATAAGGTAACAAAAATGTTGATATGTAACCAATTAGGTAACAATTTATGACTAAGTTGTTGCTTAGGTGCTTCTATAGCTAGAGCTAGCTAAAATAACTAATTTGGTTTTGTATAAGATCTCACAACATTTGACTTTTTAATAGAATCATTATCCTTCGTGAATTATCTTTATTCAAGCACTAGGAATCTGAAAAAGCTTATAGAGGTAATCATCGATTCTTTTAGTTAAATGAAATATGGATTTCATGTATCGCCTTATCTATTTAAATTTGGTTGCAGATTATTACATTATTGAATATCGATAACTTTCCAGGAATGTTACATTTAATTTGAGAATATAAACGTCATAAATGAATAAATAAAACATTAGAATTAATGAACATGAATATGAAAATTTAATTCCACGAAAACTTGTTTAGTGTTATAATACGTACATTTGTGAATGCAAATATTAAAAAATTATTTCCTCAATATTCGAAATATTTGTTACTACATTATTTGCCGTTATGTCAAATAATTTCAGTCTTCAGCTCAGCGTTTAGATGTGAAAACTGGCTTGAATTGGTAATAGGAATTTACTCCAAACAAACCTCAAATCATTTCCTCCTCATCTATCCAATATTGATTTGTCGAAATCAATATTTCAATATGCTGCTGCTAGTCAATTGTTACAGTAACTACTTCTCAACAAATATATTTAACAATTGAAGTACATTTTCAAAAATGTATTTATTAAACTATATGACACATCTAGTGATATGGAAAGGGAAAAATAATTATTATACAACTCTTTTTTTCAACAAATGATTATTGTCCATTTGATTTTGAACTTTATATCCATAGAGTTATACCTATTTCTTTGTATATAACGATGTAACTGATTTGGAAGGAACCACTTGTATTTTGCTTGTAACTTTTACACGATTAGAAATATAAAAATTTAGATTCACTTTCAACTCAATACCAGCACGTGTATTGCTTTTTAACAAAACTAAATAAGCGACCTTAATCGGTAATGTCATAGATACTAGGTGGCATTATTGATTAATGTCAACCGATCTATCAAAATTCCATCAAAAAGCCATAAAACGGGACAGTACAGTGAGTGGAATCCGGAATCATCACAAATATTTTCAATTAATTTCAAAGATAATGATCATTAATGGAATTGGGAAACAACTGGTAAACTATTTCCCAAAAAGGTTCAAACCATTTAGATTCGTTTCTGCACTTATTTATTCATCAGTTATTTCGGGTTTCTTTGGTAGGAGAAATATTCAAAATTTATACAATCTAATTATTCCATAATGTTCTCAGCATTCATGAATTAGCGAACTAAGGTTGTTGATTCAGGATGTTTTCGAAGACGCAACAGATTCGGAAACCAACATACTACCCGATATAATTAGAAAGGATATCTACTAATCAAAGAAATGACAGTTAATAAAACATTGGAAAAATATGAATAAATTTGATCATCATCTATTAAGATGAAAGTATCTTAGAGAATTACATTAATGAGCAGAAATTTGATATTTTTTCGACTAATTTTCTCTCTCAAACACCGCAGAACACTCAAGATTTTGACGTGGTTTTTCCGGTTTCGGTTCAGCTGGAAGGCGCCATTCCGAAGTTTGTTGACTGGTTTGCATGTAAACTCATAAACCCATGTCTCATCACCAGTTACAATTCGTTTTATGAATGTGGGAGCGGAATTGACTCGTTCTAGCATCGTATGTTTTGTATCGTATATTTGGCATCATCAAAGATTACATGCTATGTCATACATAATAAATTAAAATAATAATAAAATAAAATACAAAGACAACATTGAAATAATGCGGTACTCGTTTATGATATCAGAGTGCTGATCCAGACATACAATACTCTCAACTAAATGTAATGAACACATAAATCTTAAGACAGTAAGATTCAACATCTGATGCTGAGAGGAATGGAGTTGAAAAGTGAGACACAGATATGGTTTTTAACCAGCTGTGTTCTGGCTATCCGGTGATAATTTGCAGCTATATTATTTTTGTTGCGAGTTGTATATTGGTGAAGATCAGCATCCGAAGAAAATCTGCTCTGGTTTTGGTGGATGTACTTGAGACAGCTCAGAATGGAAATGGATGTCACTGTTAGGATCTTTTCCTTCTCGAAAGATGGACGACAGCTTTGAGACCCGGAGAGAACACAGAGAATTCTAATTTCTCGCTTCTATTTTTCAGGATCTGTTGAATTGTCGACTCATCACCCCAAATTAATATACCGTAAGTGGCAACCGAATTAAAGTTGGCATAGTTTGTCAATTTGGTTATTTCTTGGGTTGTGATTTCCTTCATTCTTCTTATCGTGAAAGTAGCCACTGACAGCTTTTTGAGCAATGCAGATAGGTGTTCTTCCCAGTTTAGGTTTTCAGTTACACTCAAGAGGTTGAGCGTGCTGCTCTCATTTACCCTAGGAGAAAGGGGTAATCTCTGAGTTTTCTCAATATTTAGCTTCAAGCCATTTACAGAGAACCACCTCTCCGCCATTTCCAAACATATTGTTGTTTTTGTTTCGAGCTCTTGTTTAGATTTGGCTACGTTGAGAAATGTGGTATCATCTACATAAAGTCTAGTTGTTATTCCTCGTAGGTTTACTGGCAGGTCATTGAGATAGATAATAAATAAGAAAGGACCCAATATGGAACCCTGTGGCACAACCAATTCAACGCACCTTTCCTCTGATTGAACTGCCTTTCATTCAACTACGGGCTTTCTGTTAGATAGATACGATTTGTAAATGTCCATGCAGCATGTCTTCAGCAACCTTTACGCGATTCAAAGAAAATTCACGTCTTTTGGAACTAGTGGAGCAGCAACGCGTTTCATACCCAAACAATCGTTTAAAACGGTACGAATTGATTCGTGAGACACAGAAAGTTCATTGCCTACCTCTCACACTTAAATGCCTATTTTCAATTACCACAAGCGGTGTACCTCAAGGCTCAGCCCTTGGGCCTATATTTTTCGTGATTTATATAAATGATATTTGTTACATAGAATTCCATGGACAAATAGTGTTTTATGCTGATGACACTGGTTTGTTCTGTCCAGGATCACTGCAGGATATTTTCAAAAAAGCTCAAGAAGACTTAAATAAAATTTGCCAGTGGACTAATAGGAACAGAATAAAACTCAATGAAAAGAAATGTACTTATATTGTATTCAAATCAAGAAGACCTGAAAATTGTAAGCTTTTCATCAATGGCATTGAGATTCTGGAAAAAGAGACGACTACATATCTCGGATTGACTCTCGATAAACAATTAAATTTCAACGAGCACATAGATCATCTTATTTCAGAAGTTCATAGTTTGTCGTATCTCTTCAAGAGAACTTCATATTTATTCGATAATAAAACTGAATACTTAATGTACCATGCACATGTGAGTTCAATCCCGAGTTACTTAGCAGCTTTTTGGGGACAAGCACGAAAATAAGACATTCATAAATTACAAAATGCACAGAACAATTTATTAAGAATATTATTCCATACACATCCAAGAACTCATACCGAGGAACTATATCAAGAACTTAAGCTGCTAGACATAAATAATATAATTAAACTGGATAATATTAGACTGATATATAAAAAATGGTAAACACAGCAATTGATCTAGTACTCAGTAGTGTTATACACACATATAATACACGAACTAAACAGGACATTAACATACTTCCATCAACATCTAATATAGGACGAAAAAACTGACGTACCAAGCAGCCTTATGGTTTAATGCGTTACCACACAATGTGAAAGAGGCCTCCACATTTTCACCTTATTTACCTATCATAGATTTTATAATCTTTTTGGGTTAAATATATGAATAAAAAAATTTCCTTCACTTTATCGATATTTATTTCAGTTGAAGATGTTGATGGCCGACCAAGCGAGGCAAATTTTCCACCACACCTCGGCCGCTTTTGAATGCAATGTACCATTCATATGCACCGTAAGCCTCCTGTAACCTTCTTGTTGGTTCGGCACACGAAATTCCATTTGAAATATAAAATTAGAGATAAATTCTTTGTTCGATATTTTTATCCATTGTAAAAATCGTAAAACACACTTGTAAAAACTAACATAATCGAGAACTGTAAACAAACTAAATGACAGATCGCGTTCAAACTCCGCGTTAGTATAGAAAACAGTTGTGCCAACTTTACAACAACAAAACTTTTGACAATCATTTTAAGTAAATTTATTAAATAATCAATTACCAGTACTTTTACGACAAGATATATATAATTCGCGAAAGGCACCTTCCGTAACTTGTGAAATTCAGAAAAAATCGTGTAAAACTCGATGTAGCTGCCGAGTAGTTCAGTAAGTTTACCTCATTTTAATAATTAATTAATAATTTAATATAAGCCCAGAACGTTTTTACCACTTAATTTAAATGTAGCAGATATAACTACTTTGTTGTTTACTAATTAACAATTATTACCGATATTATTAAACTAACCGATGACTGTGTTTCAACATTTTCATGGGTAAAATGAAGAATCACACCGAAGTAGTATAATAGATGATTTATTGTTCTCTTTCGAGATGTACTCTATGTGCAATTCTTAATAAGACTTTGATGATATTGTTGATAGATTGATTTTAAGGAAATTCACTTTTGTCTGATTTCCACAATGTTTATTTTCATATATATACACACGATCGGTTTCGACACTTACGTATTTTCAAGTATTCAGAGCTAACAACTATCAGAAAGAATGTGCTATCTATTCCTATTCGAATGTAGAGTAGTGAGGAGTGATTTCATTCTATTCTAGTGGACTATTGAGAGTGGTGAAGTTTGGGTTTTAATAAGTTTGTTAATTTCCAAACTTTCCAACAGATTTATTATGATCCCATTATCACAGCAACATAAATCATGAAACAAACACTTTCAAATGATTGAGCATTTGAAAGTGTTTCATATCTAACCTAATATGAAACACAGCAAATGTCAAATATCCACTTATACCCCAGATCCATTAACCTTTCTACGAATCAGTTCAACAAATCACCTTGCTGAATAAAGGACCTAATTCACCCCTTATAATATCAAAATGAGTCAAAATAAGGAATTAATTAGAGTTTACGTTAATCTAAACATCCAACACAGAGACACCATTAATAAGCCAGTTCCGAACAGACATAAAATCAGAGAAATCATTGAAAGATCCAACTTGAAACTCATTGAACAGAATCACACTGAAACAATAAAAAATCTATTTCAACTGAATTACAGAATAAATATCTAATTCTTAAAAAATGAGATGAAAGAAATATTATATTGTGCCTCGACAATAATAAGTACCAAGAAGAAATGCAAGATATCGATAGTTTGGACGTAACAAAAATCTCAAGAGAACCCACAAAACAATTCTTCGAAGAAATCAAATAAGAGAAACAATTGAATTACGCAGCACATACAGAATGGGGCAATACGAATCTTATTCCAATAAACCCACCAGCTCCAAATGTATACGATTTAATCAAACTACACAATGAGGAAAAATTCCACCAGGCCAGTTGTATCATTTACAGGGTGTTACATAATACTATGTCATAAGCTTGAGGGGGTAAATCTACGTGCAATTTAAAAAAAAAAGTTTATATAAACATAGGTCCGCAAAAGCTTCGTTACGGTTTTTTTCTTCAAAACTCCTGCAGTTTTTGAGATATTCAGCCCATATTTGGTATGCAAGCTATTCTCTACAGCCTGCATCATTACACGTCCTAGATTTCAACTGAAATTCACAAGGTGTTTTCTTTTCCGAGTCCATGTCTCCTTTTTCCCTTTCAAATTTTTTTACAGTATGCCACTGTTCAGCGTACAATCAATTTTCGTCATCTTCGTTCAATTCAGAAACTTTTTTGACAATTGTAAGCTTTTCGTATCTCCAACCGTTTCAGAGTGAAAAATTATTGAATTTGAATTACTTGAATTGTATGTTATTCGCTAAATGAAAAAGAAATAATAGAAATACTCGATAGGTATGCCCAAAATTTGCTTTTATCTCAATATCTCGTCTTCTGGGACTCAATTTATACTTATTCAATATCAAACTGAAAAAAAGAACAATTAAAAACTAAATAAATTGCTGGGAGTGTCCTCCACCTGCAAGAACACAAGCCTCTGTCCTTCTTCGCATATTATCACGCACTCCTTGAAATATTCCTGGGGTATTTCTTATCGTGTCACAAGAGGTTATTATTCGATTTCTCAATTCTTCTACTGTGATCACTGAAGTGGTATAAACTAAACTTTTAAGATATCTCTATAAGGAAAGGTTTATACTATTTAAGTCTGGGGACCTAGGAGGCCATGTTTCTGGCCGACCCCGACCTATCCATCGGTTGTTGAATGTATGAATTCCCTAGCTTCTCCACTAAAATGTGCTGGTGCCCCGTCATGCATGAGCCACATTATGTTTCTCACCAAAAGTGGCACATCCTCGAGCAATAAAAGTAACTCCTCCTCAAGAAATTGGCGATAAGTGGGACAGTTTGGTCTGTTAAGCGAAAAAAATGACCCAATCAAATAATTTCCAATTATTTCTACCCAGACATTTAGTGAGAATTGTTCTTGATGATGAGATTCTTCAATCAAATGGGGGTTCTCCTCAGCCCAATAATGATTATTGTGAAAATTTGTGATAGCAGATCTCGAAAAGTTAGCTTCGTCTGTGAACATTATTTCACTATCAAAATGAGCATTTTCTCTAATTTTATATAAGAACCATCGGCAGAAATTCAGTCTTGGAGGAAAATCTCGAGGAAGTAGAGTTTGGGCGCGTTGAATATGAAACGGGTACAATAAAAAGTCGTGGAGAATCCTCCAAACTAGAAAATGTGAAATATTCAGCTCATTTCTAATTTTTCTTGTACCCACATGAGGATTCAAATCAATACAATTACTAACTGCTTTCTCAATATCTGGAGTTCTCATAGTTTGAGTTGTACCTTTTAAATGATTATTTGCAGTAGAAGTACCAGTTTCCCTCAACCCTCTGTGGATATTTGAAAATGTTCGCCTATCTGGTGTTACTCGATTTGGGAAGCCCACCTGATATGCCTAGCTTCTGTTGTGTTTTCGTCAGCCAGAATGGATATCAGCCAATCGTTGATTCAATGAACAATTCGAGCAGACACTGGTTCAACTTTAGCAACGAAAAATCAAAAGCCTACTAGTCATTTTTTCAATTAGAAGTGCTTTCAATTCAGCGAATGCAAACAGTTGTTTAATAATTTTTTGCTCGAGAACGGTTGGAGATACGAATAAAGTGTCAAATAAGTTTCTGAATTGAACGAAGATTGCGAAAATTGATTATACGCTGTGGCGTTCTGCAAAAAAGTTTGAAACGGCAAAAGAAGACATGGCTCCGGAAAAGAAAACACCTTGTAGATTCTAGTTAAAATTTAGGACGTGTAATAATGGAGGCTATAAAAAAATAGCTTGCATTCCAAATTTGAGCTGAATATCTCAAAAACTGCCGGAATTTTTAAGAAAAAAACTAATAAATTCAAACAGTCTGGAATATACAGAATTGAGTACAATAAATGCCTAACGGCTTAGGACAAACAGGTCGAAATTTTGTATCCAGAATCGAAGGACATTTCTCTTCAGATGAGAAATCCATTTTAGAATATATTAAATCTACAAATCACATAATTACATTAGATAATATAAAATTTTCCATAAATGCAATAAGTGATGACAATTAATCTATTGAAATTAACAAATTTTGTACGTTCACCACTCTTTATAGTCAACAAGATTTTAATCACTTTCCATATATCATTCAATATTCAAAATAGGTATAATTAGCACATTCTTTCTCAACTGTTAGCTATACACTTGAACATGGCGTAATTGTCGAAACCGGTCGTCTGTATTGAAAATTAACATTGTGGAAATCAGACAAAAGTCTTTCATTTCATTCATGTCTAATATGAATCTTTAAGACGTTCAAATTGATTTAAATAATGAACCTAAAGCGCTTACTAAATTATGTCTATGAACAATCCACAATTTCTATATTCATGAATCAATAACCAGTGATAACTTGTAATGGCATTCCTCAATTCTCAATAGAATGGTAGGTCAGCCACCGCTATCTCAACAATAATAATGAACGTGATACTAACACATGAAGCGCACTCGAAGAGAACCTCGCATCCTCTAGTCCGAGCTCCAGTGCCTTCTAAACCACCTATTTACGACTCAAAACAAAGATCAACGTCCTCGTGAAACTCTTGCAAGAATGCTGCATCACAACAAAAACAATCCAGCGGCGCGCCATTAATGTCGAAATAATTAGTTTTACTGAATAAACTGTTCAACATAGTTAAACTAAGTAGAACTAGAAATATATACTTTTTTCAATATCATTTTGGTTCTCCCCCCCATGAAACTCACATGAACTGCGAGTAATATAAAACAAGCCAAATTTTTGTAACATTTGAATTTAGGAGGCTTTTACTTTTTTTTGCTGATTTTTTCATGTAATGTATGTGATTAAGTACCAGATTGCTAAATAAATAGATATTATTATTTATTATCGTGGACTTATGCACTATCTCAGCTGTTAGCTGGATATAATTTACCTTTCCCAGATTCAGCAATCAAAGGGAATCGGCTCGATTACAATAAACTTGACATAAATTTCCTAACTATCCTACATGTATTAAGAATTACAGCTTTTTGCATTTCTATATTATTATCGTGGACTTATGCACTATCTCAGCTGTTAGCTGGATATAATTTACCTTTCCCAGATTCAGCAATCAAAGGGAATAGGCTCGATTACAATATACTTGACATAAATTTCCTAACTATTCTACATGTATTAAGAATAACAGCTTTTTGCATTTCTACAAAGGTATTCTTATGCAATTCTAATTTCTTAAGGCTATCATGCAAAGTTTTGGGTATTAACCCAGTGGAAGATACGATGACAGGAACAATATCTATTTTCTCGAGGTGCCACATCTGCTTGATCTCAATAGCAAGGTCTGTGTATTTGGACTTTTTCTCCTGGAACTTATTCAGCACGTTGTTATTATTCGGTATGGCGACATCCACCAGCATTGCTGTTTTGGCTCTCTTATCATACACCACTATGTCCGGCCTATTATTCGTCACCATTCTGTCAGTGATAATTGGCCTATCGTAGTATAATCTGATAGAGTCATTTTCATTTTTTTTTTTTTTATTATTATTATTTATTATCGTGGACTCATGCACTATCTCAGCTGTTAGCTGGATATAATTTACCTTTCCCAGATTCAGCAATCAAAGGGAATAGGCTCGATTACAATATACTTGACATAAATTTCCTAACTATTCTACATGTATTAAGAATAACAGCTTTTTGCATTTCTACATAGGTATTTTTATGCAATTCTAATTTCTTAAGGCTATCATGCAAAGTTTTGGGTATTAACCCAGTGGAGGATACGATGACAGGAACAATATCTATTTTCTCGAGGTGCCACATCTGCTTGATCTCAATAGCAAGGTCTGTGTATTTGGACTTTTTCTCCTGGAACTTATTCAGCACGATGTTATTATTCGGTATGGCGACATCCACCAGCATTGCTGTTTTGGCTCTCTTATCATACACCACTATGTCCGGCCTACTATTCGCCACCATTCTGTCAGTGATAATAGGCCTATCGTAGTATAATCTGATAGTCATTTTCCAATACGGGCGCCGGTTGATATTTGTAATATGGCTGGAATGTATTCAGAAGTCCGTACTTGTGTGCAAGTTTCTGATGGATAATGTTGCACACTTGATTATGCCTGTGAAGATAGTCTGTATTGGCCAGTTGTTCACATCCGGACGTAATATGCTGTATAGTCTCCGATCTTATATGGCATTTTCTGCACCTATCTGTTTGTAATGATCCGTCCTTCATAATAAATTTTTTGTAGTTGTTTGTAGCGATCACTTGGTCTTGGATGGCCATAAGGAATCCCTCTGTTTCCGCGAATAATTCTCCTTTCATCAACCATTTGTTGGAGGCTTCTTTGTCGATGTGTGGTTGATTAATCTCATGGTGATGTCGTCCATGCAATTCCTTTCTTGACCATTGCTCTTGTTTTTCAGTATCTGATAGGAATGGTAGATTCAGCAGGTCATCTCTGGTAGCAAGATTCAGAGGTGTATATCCCTTATCAGCCAACGATACCGCTCTATGTAGGTCAGAAGTGAGAGCTTTTTCTGAGAAGAATTCTCTGAGATTGTTTACCTGTTCGGTGTGTAAATTGACTACATCTATCAATCCGCGTCCTCCTTCTTTCCGCTTCAAAGTTGTTCGTATCACAGACGATTTTGGATGATGGTTGTTGTACTTTGTTAGCATCGTTCGGGTCTGCCTTTGAATATCATCCAGTTCTGTCTTAGTCCATCTGATTATTCCGAATGAGTAAAGTAACACTGGAATGGCGTAGGTGTTAATTGCCTTGACTAAATTCCCCGAGTTCAACATCGATTTCAGCACAGACTTCAGACGCTGACTGTATTCTGAACGAATCTTCTCCTTTGATTGTTTTTGGTCTAGCAATCTGGCTTGTTGGTCTCCCAGATATTTGTATGTTTCGCCATCTCTCATGCACTGTATAATATCACCGTTTGGAAGTTGTGTTTCACCATCTATGACTTTTCCTCTTTGAATGTTCAGGGTCTTACATTTTCAATCCTGAATTTCATATGAACATCTGCCGAGAACTCACTGACAGTTTTCAGCAAATCATCCAAGTGCTTCTTGTTCGAAGCATATAATTTGATGTCATCCATATACATATACATTATTATTATTTATTATCGTGGACTTATGCACTATCTCAGCTAGTAGCTGGATATAATTTACCTTTCCCAGATTTAGCAATCAAAGGGAATAGGCTCGATTACAATATACTTGACATAAATTTCCTAACTATCCTACATGTATTAAGAATTACAGCTTTTGCATTTCTATATAGGTATTCTTATGCAATTCTAATTTCTTAAGGCTATCATGCAAAGTTTTGGGTATTAAACCAGTCGAGGATACGATGACAGGAACGATATCTATTTTGTCGAGGTGCCACATCTGCTTGATCTCAATAGCAAGGTCTGTGTATTTGGACTTTTCTCCTGGAACTTATTCAGCACGTTGTTATTATTTGGTATGGCGACATCCACCAGCATTGCTGTCTTGGCTCTCTTATCATACACCACTATGTCCGGCCTATTATTCGTCACCATTCTGTCAGTGATAATAGGCCTATCGTAGTATAATCTGATAGAGTCATTTTCCAATACGGGCGCCGGTTGATACTTGTAATATGGCTGGAATGTATTCAGAAGTCCGTACTTGTGTGCAAGTTTCTGATGGATAATGTTGCACACTTGATTATGCCTGTGAAGATAGTCTGTATTGGCCAGTTGTTCGCATCCGGACGTAATATGCTGTATCGTCTCCGATCTTATATGGCATTTTCTGCACCTATCTGTTTGTAATGTTCCGTCCTTCATAATAAATTTTTTGTAGTTGTTTGTAGCGATCACTTGGTCTTGGATGGCCATAAGGAATCCCTCTGTTTCCGCGAATAATTCTCCTTTCATCAACCATTTGTTGGAGGCTTCTTTGTCGATGTGTGGTTGATTAATCTTATGGTGATGTCGTCCATGCAATTCCTTTCTTGACCATTGCTCTTGTTTTTCAGTATCTGATAGGAATGGTAGATTCAGCAGGTCATCTCTGGTAGCAAGATTTAGAGGTGTATATCCCTTATCAGCCAACGATACCACTCTATATAGTTCAGAAGTGAGAGCTTTTGCTGAGAAGAATTCTCTGAGATTTCTTATCTGTTCGGTGTGTAAATTGACAACATCTATTAATCCGCGTCCTCCTTCTTTCCGCTTCAAAGTTGTTCGTATCACAGACGATTTTGGATGATGATTGTTGTACTTTGTCAGCATCGTTCGGGTCTGCCTTTGAATATCATCTAGCTCCGTCTTAGTCCATCTGATTATTCCAAATGAGTAAAGCAACACTGGAATGGCGTAGGTGTTAATTGCCTTGACTAGATTCCCCGAGTTCAACATCGATTTCAGCACAGACTTCAGACGCTGACTGTATTCTGAACGAATCTTCTCCTTTGATTGTTTTGGTCTAACAATCTGGCTTGTTGGTATCCCAGATATTTGTATGTTTCGCCATCTCTCATGCACTGTATAATGTCACCGTTTGGAAGTTGTGTTTCACCATCTATGACTTTCCCTCTTTGAATGTTCAGGGTCTTACATTTTCAATCCCGAATTTCATATGAACATCTGCCGAGAACTCACTGACAGTTTTCAGCAAATCATCCAATTGCTTCTTGTTCGAAGCATATAATTTGATGTCATCCATATACAGCAGGTGGGAGATTGTATGATAATTCCTTTCTGCTTTTATCCTAAATTCGTATCCAGTTCTATTGAGCATTGAGGACAATGGGTTCATTGCCAAACAGAACCATAGTGGACTCAAAGAGTCTCCTTGAAAAATTCCACGACGTATGGGTATCTCGTCGGTTTTAATTGATTTATTGTTCATGTTGACCTGCAGAGACGTGCGCCAGTGTGTCATTGTTGTCTTCAAGAACTCTACCAGGGCTGGGTGAATTTTGTATATCTGCAATACTTCAACAAGCCAAGAATGGGCGGTACTATCGAATGCTTTCAGATAATCGAGAAAAGCTGAATGAACATTGCGATGCCCTACGTGTGCCTGTTTCATTATCACAGAATCGATGATGAGTTGTTCCTTGCACCCGTGGTGTTTCTTTCTGCATCCTTTCTGCTCCTCTGCTAATATATTGTTGTCGTCAAGGTGTTGGTATATTCGATTGGATATGCATGAAGTGAGTATTTTGTAGAGTGTTGGCAGGCAAGTGATTGGCCTATATTGAGACGGATCCTGTGTTCTATCGCTCTTAGGTAGCATATATGTTAAGCCTTGCGTTAGGAAAGTGGGTGTTTTCTTGGGATGTTGAAGAACATACGTGAGCTGTTTCGCTAGGGCTCCATGGAGCTTATCAAACTTCTTGTACCAGTAGTTGTGGATATTATCTATACCTGTGGCCTTCCAATTGTTGGTCGCTCCAATTACTGTTGTAATTTCTTCCTCCGTTATTCCATCGAAGTCCATATGTCTGATATCGAGGCGTTCTTTTCATTCGTGATCCATTCCGCATCTCTATTGTGTTCTTTGGGGTTCGACCATATTGATGACCAATAGTCGGTCAAGCACTGTGCGTCAGGTACTTCTCTGTTATTGTTGGTCGCAGTTTTGTTATTTCCTTATGAAAATTGGCAGCGTTTTGGAGGAACCTTTGGTTTTGGTGTTTCCTTTCAGTACACTTGACGTATCTTGAAAGCCTCTTTGCTTTTGCTTGGAGTTTCTGTTTCAAAGTGTCCATATACACGTCGATGTGTTGTTTGTGATCAGGGTGTTTTGTGTTCGTACCAATTTTCCTATAAATTTTGCGTATATGTGATTTCAAGCGCCTTGAGGGTTTTCTGTTTCTCAGGAATTCTGTGAGGCGACCGATTTCTGCTCTAATATTATCAATATCCTTCTCCAGTCGTTTTTGCCATGGTGGTTTTCTGACGCTTTTTGGCTCAGCTTGAATCAGAGTTGTGGAGATTTGTTGTTTGTGAAGTCGAAGAACCGCTACTGCTCCACAGTAAATCAAAGTGTGAATCTTCTCCAAGGTGTTCTGGTCGGTATATTCTTCAAACATTGAGTTTACACTTGCTAGGATGATATTGGTGTTCTTGTTCGTCTTGAGTTTGGGCAGTTTAGGTCTTTTAGTTGGGTTACTACCACTGAATTCAGTTATTGCTCTGTTGAGTTCTGATCTTGCTAAATACGTATATTCGTTCTGCTGATTCGGCTCAAGAGGGCGTTCCATGTTAATATTCGTTTCCGTGGCTTCGATGTTATCTGTAACACTTTCATTGACTCCAGCAGGTATACCGTTATGAGTATCATTTTCGCTTCTGAGTTCCATTATGACCTCTTCTCGTAAGCTTTGCAGCGTTTCTGAAGAAAGTAGCCTGTTTTTAACGATTGTTCTTCGTTGATCCGAAATTCTCTGCTCGGATATGTGCTGTAATTCAGGATATTTTTCTATGAACGCAAGATGTAATGCGTATCTGTATGCTGTCATTTCCGATTCCAAGTTTGTAATCTTGTAATAGGAACGCATAATGAAGGTATTCATTTCTGGAGTCCACTTCATGCGTTTCCTAGGGAGTCCGGCTCTCGTGGTCGTAGGCATAATGGCTTGCGCCGCCGTTGAAACATCAAGAGTCGGTTGAGAGGTGTTGATGTTATTTCCCACTCGGTTTTGTGGGTGGTTATTATTATTATTATTATTATTATTATCAATAATAAAAAACAAGTACTGTGTTTTAAAGAATTTTTCTTAATAATTGCGATTCGTAACGCGTTTCACTACACCGTAGCTTCTTCAGATGAATTAATGTACAGAAAATAAGAATGAGAATATAAATATAAATGTTCTTGAGTAATTAAAAGCTTATTGGGTTGCTTCTTCTTAAGTGGTTATTTATGACAGGTATATCCAATAAAATTATGGAATAGATTGCTCCCCGAAGAGATTCAATAGAGGTGAAGGGCTTAAATCGACTTGTTCATTGATGAGTATACCTGAGTGTTTGTATTTATTGATTTCTAAAGTTTCCCAAAGATCTACCTTCCAATGTTTATTATCTGTATGCAAAATTTCAAACTGTGGGTCGAAAGAGTGATTATTTTCTAAGAGATGATTCGCGTAATAATCTGATTTCTACCAATGTAGAAATTATCAGAGTCATTGCAATTCAACCTATAAACACCTGATTTATTGTTTTTACCTGATTTGGTTTTATTATTTTTATATATTTGCCTAAATTATTATTAGTTTGGAAAGCTATTAAGAAATTATTGCTACTCAAGAATGATTTCAGTTTCTCACTTGTAATGCTAACGTAGGTTAAGGTGTTGAATTTTTGTTTCATTTTATCGACAGGGTAAACTTCATTCTATGCGATTCTGCTTTGTTTTTTATTTAAAATATTATTTATTAGTTTGGGATTGTAACCATTATTTTGGCTATTTGTTTAATCAAATTTAACTCTTTGTTGAAATTTTCTGGTGATAACTGGATGTTAATCAATCTATGAATAAAACTATTGAATGCTGACATTTTATGTAGATATGGATGACACGACGAGTTATGTATTATAATATCTGTATGTGACGGCTTATGGTAAATTGCGAAAACATGTTTTCTATTTTCATTCGAAATTGTTACGTCTAAGAAATTTTTCGAATTATTGCTTTCTATTTCGGTTGTGAATCCAATTTTTGATGGAATGAATTTATGATTTTCGAAAATTTTAACTGTCTATCTGTTCCTGTGAAGCAAATAATGATATCGTCTACATTGCGATTATGAATTAATTTCTCTGAATTATTCATGAATATTTCTGCTAACAAAGGACTTAACGGATTACCCATAATCAAGTCGTCTTCAATAGTATAATATTTGTTATTGAAATGGAAATAATTTTGATCTAAACAAATTTGTAATAATGAAATCCAATCCATAATCCCCCGAATTATATTCGTTGATAAAACTTCGTAAACCTAATTACCCTATTAGAACTGTTGTTTCTCATGTAACGGCACCTTCTTTCAAACTTTCAAAATTCCTCAACGACTTGCTAGTAAAACATTGCAATTTTAAATCTAAATTTTCGGTCAAAAATTCATACGAACTTATTGCCAATATCAAAGATACCATTATACCACCTAATTCCAAACTCATTTCTTTCGATGTTAAGAATCTATTTCCCAACATTCCTCCGAAAGATACGTATTACTTAGTTGAAGATTTATTAGAAAAGAATCATGTCAATACTACCATTAAATCAGATATTCTTTCATTATTACAAATTTGTTTAGATCAAAATCATTTCCATTTCAATAACAAATATTATACTATTGAAGACGGCTTGATTATGGGCAATCCGTTAAGTCCTTTGTTAGCAAAAATATTCATGAATAATTTAGAGAAATTAATTCATAATCATCCACTCAGTAGATATTGTTTATACTGGTATCGCTATGTAGACGATATCATTATTTGCTTCACCGGAACAGATAGACAGTTAAAATTTTCGAATATCATATAAATTCATTACATCCAAAAATTGGATTCTCAACCGAAATAGAAAGCAATAATTCGATAAATTTTTTAGACGTAACAATTTCGAATGAAAATGGAAAACATGTTTTCGCAATTTACCATAAGCCGTCACATACAGATATTATAATACATAACTCGTCGTGTCATCCGTATCAACATAAAATGTCAGCATTCAATAGTTTTATTCATAGATTGATTAACATCCCGTTATAACCAGAAAATTTCAACAAAGAATTAAATTTGATCAAACAAATAGCCAAAAATAATGGTTACAATCCCAAATTAATAAATAATATTTTAAATAAAAACAAAGTAGAATCGCATTGAATGAAGTTTACCCTGTCGATAAAATGAAACAAAAATTCAACACCTTAAATAATTTGATAGAGGAGAACGTTAGTTGATGAAGATTAATACATATTTTAATCAATTAATTGGTAATAATTTATCGCTGAATGAAGTTGAAATAGCCATTAGGCATTGATCTCAATCCAAGAATTTTAGTTTATCCGCTTTAGACCAAATAAATTTGATAATATAACCTTAAAATCGATTGCGTTGAAGTGTGAATCAGACAATATCGTATATAATGAGCCAGATGAACGACATACTGTTGAAGCAGATCATTAAAATAAAACAGAAAATTTTATTGAATCTGGAAATCATCAAAAAATCGAGAAAAAATTCCACCAATGAATTTTAATCCAATAATAAACACGTCTTAAAGAATGTCAATCTTTTAATAGCGAACAATAAAAATACAAACTTTTAGTTGATAATCCGCAGTCACCAAAATTTTTTTTTCTCGCCAAACTCTGACCAGTTGTCTAATACGTTACAGCCCCCGAAGCCAAACTTTAATGAAATTTCAGTCCACAATTTTCAATTATGAACTCTATAGATCTAATAGAAAAAATTCAACATACTGTACTACCATATAATGCTAAACTTATGTCATGGAATGAAGTCAACTTCTACCCCAGTGTTCCTTACGATCCATTGCAATTGATTAACCAAGCTCTGCGGAATAATAATGTGATTCTTATTATACAATCAGAACTTATGCGAAGTATGTTTAGAACAACATTATTTGAATTCGATGATGAAGTTTACATGAGCAACCACGGTTGAATGGGTTATCCTGTCAATCCTTTACTAGCCGAAATTTTCATGGATAACTTTTAGAAAATAATTCATTAACATCCTCTGTCGAAAAACTGTTCCCATTGGTTTATATGTGGTTGACATAATCTGCATTTGTTCTGATTACTTTCCTCTCGGAAAGAAAGTAGGCTGTTTCAGGTTGCATAAAGGTAGCAACACTATCTTGTTTCAGGCGTGTACGTCTGTATATTACAAGTTCTAGTACTGATTTCATATTCCAACATTTTACAAGAAGCAAACTCAAAACTAGGCGGCTAACGGAAAATACCGCTTTCTTTCAGATAATAGCAGAAGGGTTAGTTGTTACAACCCAAAGTACCGTACTTTTTAGCCTATGTGAACGATTCCATGAACTAAACTTTCATCTAAATAATTATGTACGAATAAGTTTTATATTTACAATACGGATAACTAACTTAAATCTAAAAACTGAATGACAAAATTACAATTTCAACATAATCTGTTGTTTTACATTCACAAATAGACAATTAGATTTCTTTAATACCTTCATGAATTAAATTCACCCTAATATGAAGTTCATTTGGAAATGGAAACTGAGAATTCCATTAACTTTTTAGATCTAACTATATAGACTCACTCCGATACCAATGTCAGAAAAATAATTTAATAATTTATTGAAAAAGTTCAATATTGTGAAACAAATGATATTATAAAACAAATAGCGGTCAATAATGGTTATAATTCTAGTATGATTGCCTTTTCGTACCCTTTGAAGTCTTTTCTCTTGTCGCATAATTCGAATATAACTTTAAGAACGGATAACTTTCTAGGCAAATTCATTATGAACTGTAAATCCGAAATTAAAGGAAAACAATCATATTGTGAAAGTTGTAAAAAATTTACATCGATAGAAATTTTGATATTAGGTTATCAGAACACAAACACAGTTTTGACACACAAAAATCAGATTCTCACTTTACAAATTATTTACTAGAAGAGAACCATACTTTTGATAACCATTCTGATATTTTACATAATGAAAATAATAGATGAAAACTGAACCTACGGGAACCATTGGAAATCAATAAGCAGAAAGAATTCGGAAACTTACTTAACGGTCAATAAGACTATTACTTGCTTTCACCAATGTAATATATAAGGGGCGGGCGTCTTCTTTTTATATATACTGCTTATCTGATGAAGCCAGAGAGTGGTGAAACGCGTCATAAGTTTGTGAATATAGTGAAAATTCGAACATCATTATTTTATTTAATTAAAAATGTATACCAATTTTCATTAAGTAACGAATTCCTCAATCAAACTGTAATTTAAAATTCGAAAAAGTTTGTAACATAAAAAAGATTCTTCACATCTAACGTAAAGTCGTTGATTTCTTTTTTCTTCTACCTGTTTCTCCGCAAACTCTTTTTGACAACACATTTTATCACGGTTTTCAATGTCATTCAGAGAATTTCTTCGGGAATATATAGCACATACATAGATATTATATTAGCCGTAATTTACAGAGAATTATAGTTACATTGATCGAACCTCGTGCATCGATATTTGACAAAGCACACGATCCGGCAGCTACGTCAGCCTCCATACAGTCCTGAAATAGCTCCCTGCGACTTCAGTCTATTGATTAGAATTGAAAACCGCCCAAGCGGCGACGATTTGATGACAAACAAACGATTGAAACAAATGCGAGTATCAGTACTGCTTTCAGAACTGAAAAAGGCGGTGCAAGGTTGTTGTTGAAACCAATGGGTATTACCTCGAAGTATACCACAAACCGAATGACGTAGAATAACACCGGGAAAAAAGTATACAGGTAGGTTGGAACATTTTAGGACAATCTTCGTATAATTCATTTTATATCAAACAAACCATCAATAAAACATGTATGTTGGGTTCTTTTCGTCTTGCGACAACAATGAAATACACGAAAAACAGTAATTTAAACTTATGGTTTGTGTTACAGCCTACGTGGAAGATGAAATTCTTTCTTTGAAATCATAAAAACACTTACATTCATTGTTTTATGAAATATTTTGTATAATATTGGATCGAATTAAATTATACACAAAGGATGAGAAGGAAATAAAAGTTAAAAAATAATTCGGTATCGAATTAATTTCTTTTGATAACTTTCTTTCAGACATGTATGAAACAAGGCTGATGTCTAACTCCCAACATCTGAACTTTTCATGAACTAAGCTCTTACACTTCACATTTGTGCCAAACTTCCAAGAAAATCTCATAATAAACTCAAACTTTCGAGTTCCTTACAAAAGTTCCTATGATATATCGCCTCTATGTGTCATTATTTTTATTTTCATATAAATATTTAGTACATAGTTATACAGATTTATTTATTATCCCTGAGGATTAAATCGATCATCAAAAAAAAATTGTTTTTATTGATGAAATTGGAAAGATATACAGGGTTTCATGCATTGAGTCATTCTAGCTACTGTGGATAGATAATTTAAACATTTTTGAAGAATGGTCCTTATGGTAGAGTAAAAAGATGTTTCATTTATGAAACAGTTTTTCCTCGATCTCTCTCCACTCAAAAAAATTGAAACGTAGGTTAGGTTAGGTTAGTTTTCACGATTGGGCTTTCCAGTTCGAGGTCAAAATCTACAGGGTGATATTTTTTCAGGAGCATTGACGATATAGATTATTCTGTGAATTTTCCATTCGAAAAAAGTCCAAAAAATAATATTACTGATATTGCAAAATGGAATAATTCTATGAGCGATTATGAAGCATATTCATCACTTCACATTTAGACCAAATATATTTTCAAAAAGTAGAGATTGTTTCCTTTTTGTCAAAATGAAAGTATTCTGGCAGTTTTCGAGTGAGAGTGTTTTCATTAGCAGCATTCTATTTGTCTTGAAGAAGTGCCTGTGGGAAGTTTTTGATGTTTTGAAAAATACTCTAAAACATTTCTTCAGGACCCATACCTCTTTTTACCCTGCAGAACTTTTTGCTGTACACTACTGATGGTTCTATTTATGATGAACTGATTCCCTGTTCCGTTAGGAAACATTTTTGTTTCCTGAAAAATTTTGATGAAACGTTCGAGTAAAAATATAATTTGGTTGTAGTATTCCTCTGTATAACGTAAAAGTTATAAAAAATAGTAATTCGTGCATTTTTTTCACTCTGTCAATTGAAAAACAACAAAAAACCAAACTATGAATACTAGTTTCATCAAGATTTTTCACTTTCTAAGGACAATAAATAATCTGTTTATTATGATAAAAACGACCAATCACATACTGCAAAAAAGTTATGTGGGATAAAAAAAGGTGAAACCCTTGAAAGTAAACAATGTTTCAATCAACTCAAAGAAATATTGATAAAAAATGGAAAATGGAAATCACTTCTATGCACGGCCTCCCACCTTTCCTATCTTATATTGGTTCTATTTCAATACAAAATATGGTATCATTCAATTTTTCATTCATTCTGATTGTGTCTGTCGAAAATTTTAAACGGGAGTTGTTGACAGAACTATAGGATTTCCATTCTTTCGAATAGAAGAGGCAAAACCTTTAAATAGTGTTGAATCATGTTATTCAACCCTTAAATGAACTGATCACAAAAATATGTTGTACATTAAATTATTGATTTGACGTATATATGAGAAAAATTTATTGAAAACACATTTAATCTGTAAACTATTTATTGCTATAAATAAAATGTAAACTACCTTCTTCACTCTTTTTAATTTTTAATGTACCTAAATGTTGAGAGGGCAGAGGAAATCTTATACAATTCCTACTCAAGTCTTTCACGTATCCACGATTTAGATGGACAAACATTTTTCTGCGAAAGTCCATACTATAAGTTTTGAATTTCCCTTCGCATTTCAATTGTATGATTCGTGGATAGGAAGAAAGTTGGTTTTTGTGAACGATATAAAATATTTACTCAATTATCTATAATCTTTTCTCACAAATACATAATGTCAGTTCAGTTGCACTTTATATGTTTCAAAGATATCATTTCAAAGTTAAATTAGGTAAGATTTACCACAGATTAAATACATTATAGGTTTTCCAAAAGAAGTCTATCAAAAGGCCATCAAAAAACCATAAAACAGAACAGTACAGTAGGTGAGTGGAATCCGGAATCATCAAAAATATTTTCGATTCATTTCAAAGATAATGATCATTAATGAAATTAGGAAAGAACTGGTAGACTATTTCCCACAAAGACGTAAACCATTCAGTTTCGTTTCTGCACTTATTTATTAATCAGTTATTTCGGTTTTCTTTCGTAAAAGAAGTATTCAATAGTTATGCAATCTTTGTTTTTATACTAAAAATTCGAAATATTCCAGAATGTTCTCAGATTACATGAAATAGTGAACGAAGGTTGTTGATTTAGGATGTTTTCGAAGACACAACAGATGCGAACATTAACATACATACACCACAATATAATTAATGAGGATATCTACTAATCATAGAATTGAGAGTTAATAAATCATTGGAAAAATATGAATAACTTTGAAAAACGAGGTTAAATGTGAAAAAAATCGTTATTTTCCATTTTGAGTCTATGAGATTTCGGGTTAGGTTTAAAAAAAACATCTGAATAGCATTTAAAGATACACTCTTCCTCTTTAAAATGCCGCCAAGTGGACATTGTTTTTTTTATTTAAGCATTTTCAGTATACAAAAATAACAAATAGTTTAAATTTTCAATATTTTGTCGAAGAAATGTGTTTATCAAGGTTCTTGAGGTCGCTGATTCCTGATTTAATGTCAAAAATTAGTTTTGACACATTGCAAATTTGAAATAAGCTGTCAATAAATAACGAAGTATCCTATTTACATACATTTTCAACCGAAAGCTGGTAAATAAATGTATGTTAGGGGTTTCGAAGTTGCTGATCACAAATTTTTTGTTAAAAATGGGTTCCAACAAATGGCAGCTGTCAAATAGGTTGTCAGTGAACGAAAAAATATTTTATTTTCGTATTTTTTGTACTCTACTATCATTTAACCGATAAAAAAATAAGAACTATTCAACAATTTAGTGATGAATCCTAGCGTCGACATGCATACGGTACGCGTGGGTTAGGCTAAGAGAGAGAGAGAGAGAGACAGGTAGAGAGAGAGGGAGCATGATTGACGGCGTGGGGCACTAGGGCCTCGACGGTTACGTGAGCCAGGCTGTCATTGTATAAGGTTCCTGTCGGTTCAATAGATGGCGGGTTAAATAAAACTATTTAGTTACGAATCTGTGTTTTTATTTTCAATTCAGAATCTTTTTTGTATTTTTTTGAAAAACAATGTACTTGTGATTATTTTTGTTTCATGCGTATTATAACTATATATAATCAATATTGTCAAATAATTTTCGTTTTTTTATCGGTTTAATGATAGTAGAGTACAAAAAATACGAAAATAAAATATTTTTCCGTTCACTAACAACTTTTTTCACAGCTGTCATTTGTCGGAACTCATTTTTAACAAAAAATTTGTGATCAGCAACTTCGGAAACCCTAACATACATTTTTTACCAACTTTTGGTTAAAAATGTATGTAAATAGGATACTTCGTCTTTTACTGACAGCGTATTTAACAACTGTAATGTGTCAAAAATCAGAAATCATCGACCTCAAAAACCTTTATAAACACATTTTTACGACAAAATGTTGAAAATTCAAACTTTTTGTTATTTCTGTATACTGAAAACGCTTAGATAAAAAAAATCAATTTTATTCAAATTTAATTTTCGGACGCTAGAGACAACAAAATAATCTCTCCGCAAAATCTCTCTTATGTCTTCTATCGATTCAAAACGGGTACCTCGAAGTAGTAATTTGAGTTGCGGAAAAAGAAAAGTTGATCGCAGTCACATCTGGTGAATACGGAGGTTGTTCGATGGTAATTGTTGAGTTTTGAGTTTTTGGTCAGAAATTCATCAACTGAAATAGACGAATTGACTTTGTTGATATTGACCCAATCACATCAACACGGGAAATTGCCGAGGAGCTTTAAATTAGCCACCAATGCAGATGGAGAACTTTGAAAAAACAGTACCGCTCATTTAAATATCAACTACACCAACACCTGTATGTTAACGATAGTATTAGGCGGCTCCAGTATTGTGAAGAGTACCTTAGGAAAATGGAGGGTGATCCACAATATCCCACAAAGATTTTATTCACTGACGAAACACGTTTCACCAACAATGAGATGTTAAATAGGCAAAATACCAGGTACTGGTCGCAACAAAATGAGCACGTATATCAAGATGAAAGCTTCCAAGAACGTTTCGAGTTCAATGTCTGGATGGGGATGATGGGAAAATATTTGATAGGGCCTATAATTTCTGAAGGTTCATCGACAGGGTATTTGTAATTTTTGAGGGCCCAAATACAAGATGAATTGGACGAGTTGCAATTAGCTGTTGTGAATGAAATACATTTTCAACAAGATGGTGCCTCACAATTTTTCCCGAAAATGGATAGGTACAAATCGTCCCATAAGATGGCCAGCTTGATCGCTAGATTTGAGCGCACTAGATTTCTTCCTGTGGGGCAATTTGAAGAATGAGGTTTACCAAACAGCCGTTAGAACCCAACAAGGATTGGAGAACCATTTGAGACAGGCTATTGCAAGCATTACAGCCCAACAAATAAATAATGTTCTGAGGGGAACCATCAATCGTGTGCAATGTTGTGTTCGTAAGATTGGTTGTATTTTTGAGCATTTATTTATTATAATTATTTCCTTTTCGCTATTCGCTCTCTTGTTATTAACTTTGACAACCCGTAAAAAATGAGCAATTAAATCTTTAGATACAATCTTGCATTTTCGTGATAGGAGATGTTGAGCTAAGCCAATTGTCACTGTTCATGGCCTTCTAGAACGAAAGATGAAAATTACAAAAAAAAACTAATTGTTTTGTTTTATTCTCAAAAATATGTCAAAAGGTCGTAGGATGAGATGAACAATCAAAATAAGCAAAAAAATACAGGGTGACATTTGAAAATCTGAAGTTGGTATCGTTTCCGGCATAACCGGAAACGGAATGTGAAACATATTAATGTTGTCAAATTCAAAATGTTGTCTTCTATCTGATTCCCAAATTTCATCAAAATATTCCAAATAGAAAAAAAATGCAGGGGTGGCCCTAGTTTCACTTACACCCGGTATAATCGGAAATACGCTTGTGGATTTGAATATAAACCACAACATTATTATCAGTATTATTTCAATTGTTTTTCTACGTGCTACATGCCCTTTTTCCTTGTAAGACCAAAACGAACACACATTTTCATGCATGCATTCTTACTACAAAACCTTTTGATTAATGTTGAGATTTTACACTTTTTTGCTAATTTCTACAGAAAGATTCAGAGTGTTTAGTTGCCGGGTTATTTGATTGATTATTGAATCCGCGACTTTCTTTTCCAATCTGAGCTGAATTGAAATCTAACTTTGGTTAAATTCCAGACTAAAGATTTTGAATGCAACAAACAACAACTTTAACAACGCCAAAATTAATTGAAAATGTGAAGAAGAAATTTATATAAATTCAAGTTTTCAAAAGATGTTAAGTTTATATATGAGAAAAGCTTCAGTAGAGACGAAGTTCCGAAAACGGTTCGTTGATTAACAATTATATAACTTTTTGAAATATTGGTTCAAAACATTTCCAACAGGACTTCTTTCTTATAAGTATTCAAATGGGACCATATTTTCTTCAACTTTTTCATTTGAATTTGGGGGGCTTTTACTTGGTAAAATTCCAGTATCAATAATAAAAAACAAGTACTGTGTTTTAAGGAATTTTACTTAATAATTGCGATTCGTAACGCGTTTCACTACACCGTAGCTTCTTCAGACGAATAAATATACAGAAAAATATAAATGAGAATATAACTATAAATGTTCTTGAGTAATTAAAAGCTTATTGGGTTGCTTCTTCTTAAGTGGTTATTTATGACAGGTATATCCAATAAAATTAAGGAATAGATTGCCCCCCGAAAAGATTCAATAGAGGTGAAGGGCTTAAATCGACTTGTTCATTGACGAGTCTACCTGAGTGTTTGTATTTATTGATTTCTAAAGTTACCCAAAGATCTACCTTCCAATATTTATTATCTGTATGCAAAATTTCAAACTGTGGGTCGAAAGAATGATTATTTTCTAAGAGATGATTCGCGTAATTTGAATCTGATTTTTATTTGAAAAACTGCGTTTATGTTCCGATATTCTTATATTAAAATTTCTATGTGTTCTACCAATGTAGAAATTATCACAGTCTTGCAATTCAATCGATAAACACCTGATTTATTGTTTTTACCTTGTTTGGTTTTATTATTTTTATATATTTGCCTAAATTATTATTAGTTTGGAAAGCTATGTTGAAATTATTGCTACTTAAGAATGATTTCAGTTTCTCACTTGTAATGCCAACGTAGGTTAAGGTGTTGAATTTTTGTTTCAATTTATCGACAGGGTAAACTTCATTCAATGCGATTCTGCTTTGTTTTTCATTTAAAATAGACCACGAAAAATTTAAATTCATTAACTCCAATCCACAATCCCCCGAATTATATTCGTTGATAAAACTTCATAAACCTAATTACCCTATTAGACCTGTTGTTTCTTATGTAACGGCACCTTCGTTCAAACTTTCAAAATTCCTCAACGACTTGCTAATAAAACATTGCAATTTTAAATCTAAATTTTCGGTCAAAAATTCATACGAACTTATTGCCAATATCAAAGATACCACTATACCACCTAATTCCAAACTCATTTCTTTCGATGTTAAGAATCTATTTCCCAACATTCCTCCGAAAGATACGTATTACTTAGTTGAAGATTTATTAAAAAGAATCATGGCAATACTATCATTAAATCAGATATTCTTTCATTATTACAAATTTGTTTGGATCAAAATTATTTCCATTTCAATACCAAATATTATACTATTGAAGACGGCTTGATTATGGGCAATCCGTTAAGTCCTTTGTTAGCAGAAATATTCATGAATAACTTAGAGAAATTAATTCATAATCATCCACTCAGTAAATATTGTATATACTGGTATCGCTATGTAGACGATATCATTATTTGCTTCACAGGAACAGATAGACAGTTAAAAAAAAATTCGAAAACCATATAAATTCATTACACCCAAAAATTGCATTCACAACCGAAATAGAAAGCAATAATTCGATAAATTTCTTAGACGTAACAATTTCGAATGAAAATGGAAAACATGTTTTCGCAATTTACCATAAGCCGTCACATACAGATATTATAATACATAACTCGTCGTGTCATCCATATCAACATAAAATGTCAGCATTCAATAGTTTTATTCATAGATTGATTAACATCCCGTTATCACCAGAAAATGTCTACAAAGAACTAAATTTGATTAAACAAATAGCCAAAAATAATGGTTACAATCCCAAACTAATAAATAATATTTTAAATAAAAACAAAGCAGAATCGCATTGAATGAAGTTTACCCTGTCGATAAATTGAAACAAAAATTCAACACCTTAACCTACAATGGCATTACAAGTGAGAAACTGAAATCATTCTTAAGTAGCAATAATTTCAACATAGCTTTCCAAACTAATAATAATTTAGGCAAATATATAAAAATAATAAAACCAAACCAGGTAAAAACAATAAACCAGGTGTTTATCGATTGAATTGCAATGACTGTGATAATTTCTACATTGGTAGAACACATAGAAATTTTAATATTAGAATATCGGAACATAAACGCAGTTTTTCAAATAAAAAATCAGATTCAAATTACGCGAATCATCTCTTAGAAAATAATCATTCTTTCGACCCACAGTTTGAAATTTTGCATACAGATAATGAATATTGGAAGGTAGATCTTTGGGAAACTTTAGAAATCGATAAATACAAACACTCAGGTAGACTCATCAATGAACAAGTCGATTTAAGCCCTTCACCTCTATTGAATCTTTTCGGGGGGCAATCTATTCCTTAATTTTATTGGATATACCTGTCATAAATAACCACTTAAGAAGAAGCAACCCAATAAGCTTTTAATTACTCAAGAACATTCATAGTTATATTCCCATTCTTATTTTCTGTACATTCATTCGTCCGAAGAAGCTACGGTGTAGTTAAACGCGTTACGAATCGCAATTATTAAGTAAAATTCCTTAAAACACAGTACTTGTTTTTTATTATTCAACTTTTTCAATTGATATTTAATATTTTAAAAGAATAGCCTGAAGTGCTATGCTCACTCTGGAGACTATATGAAGGATGTTTTCGGACGAACGGGTCATACAGTAAAAGGGTACGAAGTAACTCAGAAATGGTGTATGAAAGTCATCAAAGCTTCGTAGTTTTAAAGATTCAAGATGATTAGTTGTTTCTGGTCAAATATTTCATTATTCATAAGTCGAGAACCTGTTGACCAAAATTGATGAAATTCTACAGATGTTTTAGGCTCGTCTTACTAAATCGACTCATGAAAGAAAAACAAAATGTAGGTCCACACTCAGCCAAGACTCAATAACTCGGAAAACGGATAATATGGACACGCTGTATATGGATAATCTGAAATTTTTGTCGTACTTCGGAGTTATGATTTCTAGCGGTCCAATACGTGTAGAAAAATTATGGCCCCATTGTAACTATGAATGAAATCAACAATAAAAAAATAATGTCAGCCGTTTTTAGGTCCTACAGCAGAACTAATGGAAAATACATGTTATGATTTTTTTTAATACGGTTCATCAGTACTTTTTCAAGAAGAATTTAAGTTAACATGTACCGGTAATTAAATAACCACACGAAGCAACATGCAAAAAACGTAAAAAACACAAAATCTTATCTGCAACATGAGCGAACAATAGGAAAGAAAATTGCGGGATACAAATTGATGAATCATTCAAGTCTATTTCCAAAATGGCCGCTGCCGAATTCCAAACATTTTGTGGATCGTAAGAACACGTCATTAATGCTTCTATGAATCATTTGCTCATAATTTTGTATATCCAAACAGGCGTCTATTATGCGATTTACTACTAGTTGTTCTCTGCAAACAATGTCAACTTCATACACTTCAACTTCAAATAATCCCAGAGAAAAAAATCTAGAGGGGTTAGATCGGATGACCTTGAGAAGGCATGCATCTGACCCACCTATTTTCATAGTTTTGGCTCAAAAAATTTCTCACGTCATTTGAGAAATCAGGTGCACCGCCATCATTTAGTTAGCGAACAAAACCTCGATATCATAGTCCGACTCTTTAACAATATTTACGACACTGGACAAATTCCCGAGGACTGGCTCCGTTCTACATTTGTCGCACTTCCGAAAACAAACAACGCAACAGCGTGTAAAGGTTACCGCCTCATTACTCTAATGCGTCATTTCCTCAAACTCTTCTTTCGAGTTCTACACACGAGACTATACAGGAGGTGCGAGGAAGAGAGTGGTGCCAGTCAGTTTGGATTTAAGAACGGTTTTGGAACAAGAGAAGCCATATTTAGTCTCCTAACATTAGTGCAGAATTGCCAAGACCAAAGAAAGAACGTTTTTCTGTGCTTTATCGACTACGAGAAGGCATTTGATAATGTAAAGCACGACCTCCTCATAATATATCTTAGAGACTAGGGGCTGGATGGAAAGGATATCAGACTTATAGGTAATCTATACTGGAACCAAAAAGCAGAAATCCGGATTCAAAATGCAGGAACAACTGAGGATTTTGAAATAAAAAAAGGCGTCCGCCGGGGGTGTATCTTGTCTCCGATGTTGTTCAACTTATATGTGGAAAGAGCTTTCATCTGGTCAATCTCCGACAGTCCCATGGGTATTAAAGTAAACGGAATTCCCATCAACAATATTCGATACGCGGATGATACCGTGATACTGGCAGATAGTGCAAATGACCTGCAAGCTCTACTAGATAAGGTCAATCAAGAAAGCCAGAGATTGGGTTTGAAAATTAATATCCGTAAAACCAAATGTATGGCCATTAGCAGAAACGATGCCCCAAATGCCATAATATCCATAAATAGAGAAAACATTGAACAAGTCACTCAATTTAAATACTTGGGATGCATGATCAACCAAAAATGGGACCCAGATCAAGAAATAAAATGCAGAATCGAGCACACTCGAACAACGTTTATAAAACTTAAAAAATTCTTGACAGACAAAAACTTAAATCTCAATCTCAATCTAGAATGGTAAAATGTTACGTCTGGTCCGTTCTATTGTACGGAGTCGAAGCATGGACGTTGAAAACAGCATTTATAAATAAAATCGAGGCCTTCGAGATGTGGACCCTACGACGGATGCTGAGGGTATCGTGGGTTGAACATGTAACGAATGAGGATATACTGAGAAGAACTGGTTTGATAGACCGTGAACTTTTCGAAAACATAAAAAGAAGAAAAATTGGCTACCTTGGACATGTACTGCGCGGAGAACGCTATCACTTCCAGCGTCTTATCCTCCAGGGTAAAATAGAAGGAGGAAAAAGAGGAGTAGGTAGGAGAAAACTATCCTGGCTACGAAACATACGACAGTGGACAGGAATACAGGACTTCCAGACACTACAAAATGCTGCAATCAATAGAATCATATGATGAGTGAAAGGATGGACGCCTACGCAGGAATCTGCATGGCACTTGAAGAAGAAGAAGAAGCCATCGTGCTGGAACTAAATTCCCTTCGCATTTATGTTTCATAACAGGTTTGACAGAATATTAACCAAAACATCCAACTACATTCCACCTGTCTGTACTCACACATGTCCATCATACACACCACACAAAACATTAACAGAAAACCTTTATTGGGATCGTTTGTATCTGACTGCATGAAAGTTTTCGATATTCCAAACGTGCCCAGTTCTGCTATTATAGATTCCGTCCGTCGTAAAATGAGCCTCGTCGCTAAATAATATCCGTCTATGAGATAAAACCCATCTGCAAACAATCAGATTATCCATATATAGGGTGTCTATATTATCCGTTTTCGAAATATACAAAATTTGGGCTGAGTACGGACTTGCCTTTTATTTTTTCTTCTTAAGTAGATTTGGTAAGACGAGCATAATGAATGCCGAAAATTTCATCAATTTGTAATTTAAGGAAGTAATGAGTAATGAACGATTAAACATTCGACCTAAAACAACATATCACCCTATATCTTGAAAACCCACATTCATTCACCATTTCTGGAAGGCCTCCTGTTACTCTATCCCCCATTACAGTATGACCCTTTCGTCTGGAAACACCCTGTATATCGTTAAGGTAGCGCAGGTTCTATATTTAACGTTGAATTGAGATTGTAAAGAGAAGAGATAGAAATCCATAAGTTAGATTTTTTGATCCGGAATTCTTCTTTGAGAAAATTTTTCGATAGTTTCTACATTATTAACAGTTTCTGAATTATTTGCTGAAAACTGAATACCTTTTTGTCATCTAATTCGCTAATAACTTCTATAATTTTGATGTATTAAAAAACATTTCTCTTAATGTCATTTCGATTCATTGAGCTATCGCTCATATAAGTACAGGCATTATTAAGAGTAAACACCGATTCGAACTTGTAAATAAAACTTATAAGTCACACTGCCTAGAGTTTCAGGAAATAATTCATCATACATCAACACAATAATTATTTAGTAATTCTCGGTCATATCGGCGATTATTTTTATCCAATCTTGTCTTTTGCATTATCATTTAATATTCCATAATTAATTCGACCTTCTGAAATATTTATTAGCACAAATCAGAAACAGTATTTGAGTGAAATGATAAATAATGAATACCTATAAATATTTAGCATATTGACATAACTCTTGTTTGGCTTGGGACTACATACTCATTTGATTGTATAAGAAATCATCAAAGACCCATTTGTCATTTAAAATTACATTTATGATGGAACACACTGTATACGAATGTATGAAATATTCTAGACAGAGCTTAAAAACATATAACGGAACATGACAAATAATGAAACGAAAACTAGAAAGTAAAATTATGCCTTTTTATCTTTTTCTCATAACACCTTCCTAAAAATAGCACATTGACGCACGTAGCAGATAATTTATGAATATGGATTTAAACAAAGCGTATACCAAATGTTGAACAATGGTAGGCGTTTTGCCAGTTTGGGTTACTAATGCAATATATAGAACAAAAAATGCACAATGCGCCTTAACGAAATATTTACAAACTGGATATGCAGTAGCCGAAAACCAAATCTTTCTAAAACTGTCACGAATTTGTTTCAAAGGTAAAAAACACCTTTACCTGTCTTAATTGCCCAGAAATATTCGTTTTCATTTAAGACGAGATGTCACCTGAAACGTTCTCGTTTTAAGGATTCCCTATCCCAGAAAAAAAAGGAACCAATATAGAATCACGTCGTTGTCTTTTCTCAATAACACGCGTTGGTATAGAATTCAAATTGATACCAGATAGTCAAGGCAATCTCTTGGATATGTGAAAAAATCAAACTCTTCAAAACACAAATAAATTAGATTTATTGATGTTATTGCGGTTTCGTTATTTGGATACATAGAAAATTTGGAATTCACATGGATCAGTCTGATCGTTATTTATCTGCAAATTGTAATTAAAAAGTGATTTGAAATTTTCATCGATTCTAAATAATAGTTTTCTTCCCTTTGAAGCAGTGTGTAGAACTTTTAATACCCTTCGAGCTGGGGGTAGTGGGTTCTCTTGTCATTTTCAGGAGGAGGGTTCATCAGTGGATACTAAACACCTCAAAAAAGTCTAGGGAACACTTACCAATATCTTTAAGATATGAATTTGATGATTCGAATTTATAGAAATCTTTCGGTTTTTGTTAGGATGTATCGTATATAATGTATTCTCAAGAAAACAAAATAATATTTGACTTCTCCAAAGCACCTATTATAAAAAAAAAAAATTTGAAAATGACGAAATTTGGTAAAAAAAATCCTGAACTAATATTTTCGAAACGATATGGAAGCACTTATATTTTTCAGTACCCAGAAGGTTCACCTCTGTTATTAATGACACTTTGGCATCGTCGCGGCATGATTAACAGAAAGAACAATATCGCGATCGACACTGCTTTGCTTCAATAATCGAACGAGAACTGGAATTGTTCAGCGTGCTATACTATTACTATTGACCTAGACTACATGACTTCCTCTAAGAAGGAAAAAGCCAGCTATCTATTGAATGTTTGACAAAGAAATATTTAGAATTTATTGTATGAAATGGGCAAATATAAATTTTCAATTTAATAATGTTAAAATAAAGTATACGAAACTCATAGTCAGGTAAGCATATACTGGGTGATTCATCAGTGGCGCGGTGCTCATTTTTGTTCGAACGGTATTGTATTTAGAAAGTAAGAATCTACTTCTGCATTTTATTTTGTAGTGAACAGGGTGTCCCAATTTTCTATAAAAAATCTTGGGTTGTTTTTTCTGATTGGAAGACCACTTTTTTGTTCAAGATTCAGGAGCGACTCTGCTATAATGCCTTCAAGTAATAAGTTTTTTGGTGAGTAGTTTCGTCACAATATTTTTTTCCGTAAAATTCATGAAAATAGGCTCTCACATCAACGTATGCTCCTTCGGCCAAAGAGGATGAATACATTTTTCCTTTCGTTTTCTCATTGCCCAAGGTTTATTGATGAATTGAAATAGATTATCCTTATTTTATACAGGAGTAACTCAAAAACAGCGCCCGTTTAATCTGCTCGGTGGCGTAGAAGATATGATGCTCGTCTCCTGCGCAGAGTTACCTGGCTTCAATCGCCACAAAGTCGGTGCGTTTTTCCGGATTCTGAGAATCGCTTGAGTATCCATCTTTCGGAGGAGATGTAAAGCCGTCGGTCCTGTCTAACAGAGATGTGTTGGACATTAAAGATCCCTTCCATCGACACGAGAGGGGTTCGGCAAAATTCCCGGGGTAGTGAGGTGAATTCCCCGGCGTGTCATTGGCCGAAAGGCGGAAATAGAGCACGTTAAAGGAATAACAAACAAACAAGCGCCCGTTTTTTTCACAATCGAGAATGCATCACAACCTATAAGGTATTTTCCATAAAACTAAAATCCTGAAACTTATATTGGAACATAATGACGATAAATCTGAAAAAACTAAGCACATAGACACCAATATTAGAGTTTCGAAGAAATTTTGAGAAAAATTAGACAAATGGAAAAGAAACGGAAAAAAATCCTCAGGGCTAGATTCCAGTGATACATCTACATACATGTTTCAACGGAGCGCGAGTCGGAGCCACACTTGTTTTTTAATATTCAAATTTTCATGAGCGAGATTCTGAAATATCGAATTTTCAACTAGTTTATTTAAATATTAGCCAGTTCTCCTACAACAGTTGAAACGAAGAACAGAATTCAATGAATTATTTTTTATACCTCGAAGTATTTAACATCCTGAATGTTCAAAAATGTTGACAACCTGAAACCAATATTAGTATCAAAATCATATTTTATTAATCATTTAAAACTACTCGATCAGATTGATCACATTTGAAAATCTGGAATTTTCACTTTCACATAAAATACATGAAAACATTGATAGACCTATCGTTTAATTTGCTCTGAAAGCAGGGGAGATATGTGTTATTATTCGAGCCCCGTTTACATTATTTATTTTGCAGTGGTGTTTTTCAGGATAAGAAAGTGATCGCCCACATCTGGACAGATACATTACAGACGACTTTTTAAGCCACAAATATTCCCTTCTCAGAAAAATTCTAGATGACATCCGTCACTTTGGCATCACAAACTTATGCTAGACCCACACATCAAACCACCTACCAAACACAATCAAGGTTTTATTGAAAAACTGGGTTTTCCCTAAAGATAATCGCTAATCGTGGTGACTCGTGGGACAAACAACATTCTCAAAGTTATGAATTTCAAAAAAGCAGTCATGCTGTGTGATTCGCCCATAAACTGAACATTGTTCCAACATTAAGCCCGAGTTAATAACTTCTTATACTGCAAAGGTTTTCAGAAGTACAATCATAAAGGAGCATTGTACGTAGACACATCAGTGCTTGGGAATGCAATCTCGGTATACCAAGATCTTGCAATACCGAGATCTCGCACCTATTCTGCAAGATCAATCTCGCACCCAAAATCATGCGCGATCTCGCAAGATTTGCAAGATTGGTATTATGTCAACTTTGGTTAGCTTTCAGTGCTTTCACATGTTGTTGACTTATGTAAACAATGTACCTATTCCCGGCGGCAACACGTGGCGCTAGGGCCACAGAGCGATAGGGATGAGTAAGGCGAGACGTTTTCCGGTTGTCGTAAATTTGTCATTGTTTTGCGAGCCTGGACATGTCAGAGTGCATGGCAATCTGCAGATTTATAAACTATTCCAATAACAGTTGAAACTAGTTCCTTGTGTGTTTTAGTTCTCTCGGTCTCGGTAACAAAGGTAGTTTATAAAGAGTTTCAAAAAGGATCAGAGGTATGGAAATACTTTTTGAAGGCAGATAATGGACAAACTGCTCAGTGCAAATTGTGTAAGTCTATTTTGAAAACAACGGCATGATCTCCCAGAGGTTTACATGTAGATTTACTGTCCAAGCACAAAATTGATACTTCTCATAAAAAAGTGACAGAAAACATGACTCTGGTTCCATCAAATTCTTCAATGCTGATCAATGCTTCCGCGTCAGTAAGGCTACCTCCCCAACTGGTACGAAGAAGCAGAAAATATCTGATTACTTTTCGTTCCTACAAAAAGTTTCTTCGGAGGGAAGAATTTCAAGGATGATTTCTAAAGATGGCATGACTTTCAGATTTTTTTGCACGTCGAAAGACTTGAGAGAATTATTTGCGACTAGTGACCACAAATTACCTGCATCGCCTAACTCCATAAAACAGATTATTATGGATTATGGCATGAGTTTGAAAATGAGAGTTTCGCAGGATCTTATGAATCTAAGAAAGAATAACCATAGATTCAGCCTTACTCTCGATGAATGAACTTCATGCAAAAACAGGCGTTTCATGAATGTGAATGTTCATGCACTCATTTTCATAGAATGAAAATATGTTCTGCAATTTGGGTCTTGTGCGCATAGTAGGAAGCATGCCTACAGGGAGTTGCATAACTATTTTGAAGAAGAAATTATCAGAATATGGCTTGTCACTAAAAGATGATATAGTAGGTGTTACCACAGATGGGGCAGTGTAATGGTGAAGGTTGGGCGACTCATGAATCCTCTTCACCAGCTATGCTACGCTCACGGCATTCAATTGGGAGTGATAGATGTGATTTACAAATCAAAACGTGAAACCGAAACGCAAAAAGAAAGTACAAAAGACACAGTCGTAGCTCAGTCGGATGTGGAGGAGTCTGACGATGAAGAATTTGATGACATTATTGATAATGAAGGATTTGACTGCAGAATACCCACTGTAGATGAAGTTGGCTTAGTGCCAGAATTTGATCACCTTATCAAAAAAGTAAGACAAGTAGTCAAACTTTTTGAAAAATCACCAACGAAGAATGACATTCTTCAGAAATATATGTAGAACGAATTCAGCAAAAATTTGCAACTCGTGCTGGACTGCAAAACACGCTGGTCTAGTTTTGCAGATATGATTTCCACATTCAATGAGGTGGAGCAATGTGTAAGCAAAGCCTTGATTGATTGCAATCTTGGATCGAATACAAATCATAGTTTCTCAGACGAAGAATATCGTGCTTTATCAGATTTAGAACTCGTATTTCAGCCTATAAAACTGGCAGTGGAAGTACTTTGTAGTCGAAATTCAAATTTGTTAACTGCTGAAACTACTCTGCAATTTAAAGTGCAAAATTTAGAAGAACTCGGAACACCAGTAGCTCAAAAACTTGCTGAATCCATGAGGGCTCGGATTAATCCAATACGACGTATATTTCAATCAATCTGCTAGTGATCAAACTTTCAAACTACCTCCAAAATCTTCAATCAAAAAAGAAATAATAAAGTTAATCGGAAGATTACACAAGAACAGTATCAAAGATGACAATATTGCAACAAATATACAAAACAAACTCTCTACATCTTCAATTGCAGATGAAGCAATGAATGAAAGAGATGATGACAATTTAATTCCATTAGCTGCAGTGAAAAAAACTAAGAGCCTGAAATGGCGAACGCTTCTCTCAGTCTTGATGAGGAATTGGAAATGGCATTGAAAGAGCGTTCGCAAAAACGTGTGGCACCTTTGTCACCGTCACTTGATATGATTTTGAAGGAAGAAATCAATTTGTACGAGTCAGGAGGGTCGAAAGGACAAAATCTACAGTTTGCTCACCAATGTCTTTTATCTGTAGTACCTACAAGTGTCGAGGCAGAACGGGCATTTTCCTCAGGTGGTTATCTGGCATGCAGCATTCGGAGTCGGCTGGCAGATGAAACCCTAGATACTTTATGCTTTTTGAGGAGTTATTTTCAAGTTTCAGAATATGTTACTTTTTGAATAAATTACTGGTGATTTTATTTACCTATTTTGCTCCTGAAGAACAATTAGAGCCAATAGAAATATAAATGATAGGAATTTTCGTACATTTTCGATGATTACAATGCGAGATCTCGCACAATACCGAGATTTCGCAAGATTAGAATTCCTGAATCTCGCGAATACCGAGATGGATATTTTGTTGCGAGATTGCATTCCCTAATCAGTGCTCCAATAACAACAGTGGTGAAGAATGAAATACATCCAGAGGTATCATGCCTTTTCAGAGCGTTATTAGAGATATTTGTGGGGCAAGTACCAGACTATAAGCACTACTATTCCAATTTCCAATAAACAGCACATCAAAACAGAAGTCTCAAGGTAATTCAAGTTATAAATTTTAAATGATCAAAAGTTTATTAATGTTTTGCAGGAGGAAGCCTGCTAGCTCCAAATTTGTCCATAAAACTGAAGAAACACGGATGTACATAAAAATGGATAGTATGTCCCTCTCCTCGAAATTAAAGTTTGTTTGCCCCCTAACACCGCATAAGGTAATAATAATAATATAACAAATATTGATTGATATTAATATCGATAGGTATCACTAATATCGATAATCACGTGACCGAAATGTATTGTTATCAATACAGGCCTTCGATGTTGATATTCATATCGATATTAGCTTGCGATATCCCATTTTATTTGGAATACTATCATGAACCATTGAAAAATCGACCATAATCCAGGATTCACAAGTAAACTCGGGCTCAGCGAACAAAATTCTCAGTAACCTTTCATGCATTCAATTGTTAATTCCTCATTTGTCCTCAGATCTATTAGTTCTTCTTCTAAATGGGATAACCCTGCTGTTTGAAGAATTGAGAAAGTATTGATATTATTCCATTGTTTAAAAAGTTCAGAAAGCAGTCCTTGAAATCTTGGTTTTGCCATGTGTTGTAAAAAAGTAATTTACCTAATTGATACAAAGACCAAGACCAAAACTAACCCTGCAAGAAATGAGTTATAACAAAATTGAGCCTGAAAAACAAAGCAGACGAAGATTCAAATATTTCAAGTTGGAATATGAAAGACTTATAATCAGATTTGATTAGTTGCCATTTGACTCGACTTTGAATTGCTATTTGTTAATAGCGTCGAAATGTAAAAATAAACTGTCTTTATTCTACAACCCTTCCCCTCCATCAAGATATTTATTTTGACAATGTATTCAACATATTGTCAAGTAAAATCAGATTTGATTAGTTGCCATATGACTTGACTTTGAATTGCTATTTGTAAATTGTGCCAACATAAAAATATAAACTGTCTTTATTCTACGACCCTTCCACTTCATTGGGATATTTCTTTGACGATGTATTCAAGATATTGTCAAGCAATATAAGCTCAAAATGTACCTAATCTGTTGCAGACGTAGACCAAGATTGATCAGGTATAAAACCAACACCAAGATTGGCTAAGTCTCGTTTTGGTCTTCCATTTGGGTAACACTAGTAAACCAAAACCTTTCGACAGCCAGTGCACCTCTACGTAAATCAGCAATCGGATGAAACCTACATCATTGGCAATGCAAAGCTGACTAAATTATCTGCCAATCAAGGGGTTCCTTCTGATCTAATGACATATTGAAATGATATTCGTAGGCGATAAATGGTGAAATATGGATGCCTTGTTTAGTTCTAAATGGACACGTTACTCTTTTCGGGATATTCAACTGTTTATGAAAAACTGCCCTATGATTTATGTTATTAGAGCAAGTTAAAAATTATTCGATTTTAGTTTAGAAAAGAAATGATAATTGGGAGTAGATACCTAAGAATAAATCACAGTTCAAGTATAGCATAAATAACAACGAATAGGTATCTATGCCCTAAAAACTACCCAACTTACCAGCTAATGATATCAATAAACAAATAAATAAATAAGCTTTTCGATTATCTAACCAATAATAGCAGCCAAAAAAATAAAACTTCAAAGTTCGGAAGAGACTTAATATTCGGACTCTCACGCGCAGCTCCCCTATAACAAGCGACAAACTTTTCCGTTGCCAACCGAAAGCAATGAAGTAACATTGATCATTGTCACTAGTTTAATGAAAAGTATTTCATTTAAATACTACCTTCAGACGCAAAGAGGATGTGTATATTATACTACTACATAAAATATATTAATAATAATGAATAAATTATATTAGGTTTCTAAGAGATGAATTTTATAATATCACATGATATATATTGAAAATAAGAAAATTGTAATGGTTTTATAAAGGGATGTGGATTCACCAAACGCAAAATACAAGCAGAACTGAACATTAGAAAACTGATTCGAATTTTCTGGATGTTCCAATTTTTCTCCTCATTAAAGGATGAAAAGATTAACTACACTGAAAATGTGTGTGTCGTCTAGAAGCATCTCTGGTTTTAAGGTAGGTATAGTAGTGTAATAGGTAATATGAGAATATGGCTAATTTTAGTATTTCCAAACGAAATATTGTAAGTGACGTATGAATTTCGTGTTACCAAATAAGATACTAGATAAATACTAGAAAAACAATGGGCACAACAACAACGCTCTCTTTGGGTATTTCACAAGAAATTGATAAGATCTCGATTCCAATTTCTCCGTTCCATCGAAAAACTTTGACACGAAAACAACTTCATATATTTATGTGATGATAACAAACACCATGAAGATTGATTGTAAACAAATATTTGAGACTACTCACTTGAAACGTTTCTCAATGATATAATTTCTTCTTCTCTGCCATTCATGGTAGGAGTGAGGCATATTTCAAAATAACTTTTACTTGCAAATGTTTGACTTGCATACAAGCTATGTATTTATGTATTTTACAGATCGAATAAAATAATTTCCATCGCATCTACTATTTACATCATTTTTATTTTAATGTAAGAATTCACCTTTCTCTCTTCTAACTTATAATTTATTTAAAATCTTCGCAGTAGGATGCAGGAAATGAACGAAATGTGTAGGAGAGAAATAATAGAAAAACCATTCCACTTACAGAAAATTTCATTAGTGCAAGAAGTCCTCAGAAGAAGATATATGTAAATAATTTCACTTTAACTCTCAACTCTAAAATGTCACTTCACTTTTATTCGTTCAGTTTTTCACATGCTATAAACAAAAATATTCTATTTTTCTCCCAAGCTCAACTAACGAATACACAATTTTAGGTTTTCACACAACGTTGAGAACAGAACCAATGTTTACTACTGCGTACGTAAGTAAAATAATTCTGACAATCGCAGTAACCTACTGCTCTCGCGTCCAAATACAAACTGAACGATTTACTTCCAGGTTATTACGACGAAGTGGAAAGTTGAAGGCGAGTCGAAGCAAAGCAGGCAAAGCTCAAAAACCGAAGCACCCCGACCAACAAGAACTTTGATAAATTCGACGCAGTGAGCACAGACTAGAACTTTATTCTATGACTGTCACTGAAACTGTGTATCATCTATCGTGTGAATGTTACTGAATGAATTGCAAAATGCAACAAGTTACCGTAGCAGTGGCGTAGCTCTAGCATAGTCTGTTGACGCAGATCACGAAAAAAATGGTCAGTTTTTAAAACTGAATATGTCTCACATGATACCAAAATTTTTTCAATACCCTTGAGTCAATGAGCTCAAAACGATGCACTGTATTTTCAATGAATGATGAAAGTTGACACGAAAGGTAGTGCTGTTGATTTCTTGTGATTAGCTAGTATTACTTTATGTGTTGCATTTAGGGCGGAAATGTGATCTTCCCCCTTTCAACAAAAACTACATTACTACATACTTCACAGTTGCACCATGTTTTTTCAAAAAAGTATTGAATCCGAAAATTGTAATTGCAATAAATTTTACATTTCTACCATGCCAGCTAGCCGAATTCACAGATTCTTATGTTGCTTCAATAATCATACTGAAAATCAAGCTTGGTTTTCAGAGCAATTCCTTAATTGATTCAGCCATTTGGAAAAGCAGTTGTTGTTTTCATACATACCAGAACTTACTGAGAAGGTTCCTAATTGTGATCTGTGATTTGTGATTTAGTGTACCTTGAATCGCTTGAGAACAAGATATTCTGTAGGGCCTGTTACTCTTGGGCTCTTGGGCTCATATAACTGGATATCCAGATGGTTTCCAACATTTACATATGGTCTCAAATTCCTTTCTCGTTTGGGTTCAAACATTAAAACCCATTTAGTATTATGTACTTATTCTATGTTCTTCCGCTATACAGAGTGGACAAACTCCAATGTTTTTGTGAAATATTGCAGTAGGAAAAAATAGTCCACCCTTCTTGATGCCCATTTTTCTAGAGAAACAAGAAGAAATTTGTGCCATCTCCTTCGGATTTCAAATTATTTCTAAATTTTTTCGATTCTTGATATCTCGATTGTTATTTAAGTTACGTGGAAAATAATTACATCGTTACACACGATCTTCTTCGACTAGAATGTAGTGACGTACAGAAAATTCCTTCCCGTTTGGCGGTTTGGAGTAAAAACTTGCATTTTCCCAAATATAAACCATAGACAGATTTGATTTCTAAAAATTAAGAATTTCTTTTTCTTTTCGAAAATATATAACACATATATAAACTTACTTCAGAATTGACTACCTCAATTTCGAATAATAAAAATTATTGGAAACATTTGAAATATTTCTAGTAGGCTGATGTCAAACAGTGCAATCATTGTTTTTTCTATGCTCTTAAAATGAATATTAAATTTGTTTCCCATTTTTAAAGTGAAATTCACAATTCACTTCGTTCGGAATCTTCGAGTTATTTATCAGATTGGAATACGAAAACTACGAGAAGATGTAGGCAGCCCCATTAAGCTATTTTTCAAGGACAATCTCATGAATATCGTTCAGCGGGGAAAAAGAATATGATGTAAAAGATGCAGAATAACTTTTTGCCAGTGCAACAAAAATCCAAGAATAACCGTATTTTGATCGTGTTGTAATATGGAGTGATGAAGTAAGAATCACAAGTGATTGAATATTTAGTCGCCATAACGAACACTATTGAGATGATGTTAATTCACACCGCAATTTACAAATTTAACATCAAGGTCTATATAGGTTGCTAACCTAAGAGATTTTCGAAGAAAACCTATGTACGAAATTGAACAGGAACAGAACAGGATCGGAAATATGGGACTAGTTATGTAGCCCACGCGATCGCCAGATTTGTTCTCTGCCTTCTCTGGAGAAAACGTTGTATGTACATTTGTTCTGCTGCATTTGCTGAATAACCACTTTGAATTAAACATATTATATATTGCTCCGTTTTTTATAGTGTCCTACGCCTTACGTATTTCCAGCCTCTTCGGTCTTACCAATCTCCTGGTATTAAATTTCTTTCTGACATGGCTTTCTTTATCCCGCCGATCCATGTAGCCTTAGCTCTTTCTCTTTTCCTTCTTGCTGTTGGGGACCACTTCATTATTTGTTTGGGGATTCGGTCGTTACCCATTCTTTCGACATGACCATACCAGACCAGTTGCCGTCTTTAGATTTCTTCTATAATTGTTGTATCGATCTGCATAATTTCTCTTCTTCGATCGTTTGTGAATCTGTCGAGCCTGGATTTGCGATCAGATCTTCGCCAGAAGTCCATTTCTAATGCCAAAAGTCGTCTTTCTAATTTTTGATTTGCCAAGTCTCACATCCATATAGCACTATACTTCTGAAAACCGAGTTGAAGAGGAGTCGCTTCTTTTCTCGAGATATGCTCTTAGACCACAAAATTGAGTTCAGGCTGCCTATTACTTGTTTTCCCTTCACAATCCGCTCCTCTATTTCTCTTTCTGTTCGTCCGCTTCTTTCCACCTTGGTTTCCAGGTAAACATAGTCATCGCAAGCTCTTATATTTTATCCATCCTCTAACTGCAAGTCTTCTTTTCTCCTCCAACGCACAAGTATTTCGTTTTTGTCTGGTTTACTGTCATCCCCCAGTCTTCATATTCCTTGAAGAGACGCTTTGCCATAAATTCTAGATCTTCCTTGTTTTGGGCTATGACAACCTGGTCATCTGCGAAGTGCAGAGTGTAGAGATTCTTGTTATCATCTAGTTGAAAACCCATTACGCCACATGACCTCCTCCATTTTTTTAGTGCTTGGTTCAAATATATCTTGAACATCGTGGGGGACAGGAAGAACCCCTGTCGAAGGCCTTTGGTAGCATCAAATTTCTCCGAGAGGTTTCTCTCCAGTTTGATCCTTGAAGTAGATTGGTGGTACATGTGCTTGACTGCATTTATAAGGTTGTTGTTCATTGGAGAATTCTCTAGAACCTTCCACAGCTTCTGAACTGGTACTGTATCGTAAGCTTTTGAAAAATCCACAAACAACAGGTGAACTTCTCCGTTGGTGGCAACTTGTTTTTTCGTTGAGTTGAACTATTGTAAAGATCTGATCTATACAGGATCGACCAATGCGGAAACCAGATTGTTGTTCCATCTCTAGTGGTTCGTATTCTTGTTTTACCAGGCTTCTGATGACTCTCCCATATAAGTGCCTCATCGTGCTAGTTACTGAGATGCATCTATAGTTTTAACAGTTATCCCTGCTGCCTCTTTTATGGATAGGTGTTATCCAGGCTTCTTTCCAGATATTCGGAATTGGTTCGCCGTTCACAAGCCTACAGAAAAGTTCTCTTATGTTCGTGATTCATTTGAGCGTGCCGAGTTCTGCAGGTATGCCTTCTGGTCCACTGGCTCTTATCTTCTTCATTAACCAACTGCTTTAGATTTCATGGCGGCGTCTAGTTCAACGTGTTGACCTTGTACGTGATATTGTCTCGAAGAACTTGTAAGGTACTGCTCTCTATCTTCTTTTAGCTCTTTTGAGAAATAAACTTTCCATGTCTCTAGTTGAAAGGGTTGTACGTTTACTTTACTAACGGTGTTAGTTTTGGGTGATCTGATTAGTTTCCATGCTTCTGATGATCTTGTTCCTCCTATATAGCAGTCTATCTCTTTGCATTTTCTTTCCCATGTCTCGTTTTTATTATTAATTAAACATTCTATCACATTACCCTTCCCGTAATGTTCGTAAGCAATTTTGATAAATAGCTGGGATTTCAAACGAAGTGGAGTGGGAATTTCACTTCAAAATTGGAAACCAAAGTGAGATTTATTTTTCTGAGCATAGAATAAAAACTATTTATGATCTATATAATAATATTCCAAAAAAACATTTTTTCTTGTTTTTCAAAATTAAAATATTAAACCCAAAAATAAAATAAAAGTTTTATATATTATTGAAAAGGAAAAAAATTCTTCGTTGTATGAGATAAAAACTGCCTATGGTTTATATTTAAAAAAATTAAAGTTCACATTATAGCTCTGAAACCGCTGAAGGAAAGAAAATTTCCAGTACGCCACTGCATCTACTCGAAAAATTGCCTGTATAATGTCAGAATATTTTTTACCTAACTTCAATAACAATCGAGATATCAACGATCGTAGAAATTCAGAAAATTTCGAAATAACTCTAAAATCAAAGGAAATAACCCAAATTTCTTTCAGAATACCGAGTGCACGACGTATCGGAATTCCAGTTTCTGCCTCTATTTGCCTGCTCGAAAAGGCAGGTTTGGCCGTTATAGGTCTCATTACTTCAATTGATGCTTCCCTATCTCCGGCTCATATTTTTTGGTGCTTTGAACGATCCATTATTGATGAGATTATCTTTAATTTTAACCTTTGGAAAGTAGACTTACTTCAAAACTAAAATCAAGTGATTGTTGGACTCTTAGACGACAGATAATTACTGTGATCTCACTTCAATAAAACCATAGAAACAATCATAGTCTAAGACAATACCTAAAAAGTCTGTGGTTTTCAGTCATAGACCAACATAAGTCGTTCACATGAAAATGAGAAAATTTCCGGTTATTTCAGAAGAGAGGTGGTAAAAACGAAAATTAACTGCATATGTTATATATTTTTGATAAGGAAAAAATACTGCATCCAACAAAATTGAAATCGTCTATGGGTCGTATTTAAGAAAAAAGTATAGCCCGAAAACCGCTGCGACGAATTTCTTTCCACATTACTGAATTATACTCAACGTGCTTATAGAAAGTAACTTTCACTATTCAAAATTTAATTTAAATTTGAAATTTAGAACCAAGATATTCACTAATGACGATTTGTCCAACATTCCAAAAATTTTGAATAATTCGAAAACGGAGAAATATCGGGGAAATGTTTGCAATGCTACTACGACAATAGTTGCCCTACTATAACATCGAATTCTGTCTATCCTGTACAGATTCAGATTTCCGAGTTTCCTCTACCGATAGAAGTTCTAACTAGAAAGTAAAATTAATTAACACACACTTTTTGTTCACAACACTCTCGCAGATTTGCTGTTAGTGATGTATCAGCGACGAGGGAGTCAGAATTTTCCTGGTTTTTTTCAACATGTTTTGAATCATTAAAAAGATTACAATTGTTTCTTCTCATTTTCCTGTGATTACACTTAAGGGGAAAGCGAGGAAGGCTCAGCGGATTTTAAATGCCTACTGAAAGTCTCGTTTATAATAGATCATTTTCTGATTTCGAAGGCGTCTTAAAACCTTTTCTATGATCAAAAATTTGCGGAAACATATTTTAAGAAAAGATATTGAATCTGTCTCAGAAAGAATACTAGTACAATGGTTATTTTCTCTAGTTCTATTTCATAGGTTCATTCAAGCCCAATAATGGCTCGAAAAGTGTTATGATTAATGGCAAAGTGAAATTGCAGTTACTTGATATCAAAAACAAATTGAATCTCAACATTTAACATAAAAATTTAGGCATGAAAAACTTTTTCGAAGTGGGTACCTCGTTTGCTCACAGTGGAACAAAAACAACAACGAATTGAAAATCAAGCGTTGTTTGGATGTTTTTCCGACGATATGTGACCATGGATAAAACATGGATCTACCACTGCACGCCACAGTCAAAAAGACATCTGCTGTGTGGAGAACAAAGGACGAAAGCCGTCCGAAGCGTTCAAAAACCCAACGACCAGCTGGCAAGGTCATGGCGTCTGTATTTTTGGATACGCATGAAATATTGGTCATCGATTATCTGAAGAAAGGCTAGACAATCAACCGTGACTCTTATATAGCCTTACTCGGCCGATTGAGTAACGAGACTAAGCGAAAACGACATATAACAACAAACGTTGTTTCATCAAGATAATGCACCAATCTACAAGTCGGTAAAAGCCATGGCAAAAATTAACGATCTACGCTTATTGCTACACCCGCCCTACTCTCTAGATCTGGCAACCAGAGATTATTCTCTCTTTTCTAATTCGAAAAAGATGCTCCAGAAAAGTAGATTTGTCTCGGACGAAGAGATTATTGCCAAAACTAAGGCCTATTTTGAGGCCAACGATAAATCGATCTACAGAAGAGGCATAGAAATGGTAGAGAAACACTGGAATGATTGTATCATCTAAGAAGGAGAGTATAAAGACGAATCAATTCAAATTTTGAGAAAAAATCTTTATTGGTTAGTCTCAGGACTTTTTGACCCATGTGTTATCAGCCCTCCGCGGGCTGATCAACCTTTCAGCCATTTATTCTTGGAGAATGTCAGTTAGGGTTTCAATTATTAGGAAGGTTTTCTTCCTATCATCAAACCATAGCAGTCAGGAATTGTCTCATTACTTTGGTTAGCCGAGGGGACAGTATATAAGTTTGTGAATCAAGGTAAAGTCTGACGATTCCGACCCATGGGAACCACGACTCATTAACCAAGCACGTCAGTTTTAAAGTCTCAGATGATTTGATCATTCACTCGACCATCGCAGATAGATTCATCAACAATATATAAATAATTGAACATCATCAATTCAAACTATATACTGACTATATTTATTCTGTCATGTACAACAATATACCTGGCTTAACCTCGCAAAGAAATAGTGCTTAATGTCACTGCTGCCTTTTTTAGACGTTTGAGCAGCTTAGCTTTTTAGAGGCTTTTGATAAGAAATTCATCTAGACCAGGGGTGCTCAAACGGTCGATCGCGAGTGCTTTTTGAGTAGATCTCGAGGAGAAAAAAAAATTTAAATAAGTAGGTAACTAAACTACAAAAATTTATTACGTAATAAAATAACACTCCGCTAGCGGCAAAGGCGGCTTACAAAGTTTATTATTAAATAGTACAAAATGAGTGCAGCGAAGAAATCTAAAACGTATCCTAATAACGATTGGGAGGAAGAATTTTTCTTTTGTATGGTGAAGGGTAAGTGCATTTATCTTATTTGTCGTGCGTCAGTTGCGATACCTAAGAATGGTAACTTGAAGAGGCATCATAAAACGGTTCATAAAAACTGTGAAAAGGATTTTCGGCCACAGAGTGAATTAAGAAAACGAAAAGTACGTGATTTGATATCTTGTTTGAAAAAAGAACAAACCATGTTCACAAGACCAGGCAGACAATCAAAAGCTGCTACGATCGCGTCATTGAAAATATCTCATATAATGGCGAAACACAAGAAACCATTCGAAGATGGATTGGTTGTAAAGGTAGCATTTATTGAAGCGGGTGAGACTTTATTTGGAGATTTTAAAAATAAAACAGAAATCTGTCGCAAGGGGTATTGAAATCATGAGTCAGGACATGGCAGATAAACTAAAACATGATATCATGAAATGTACATACTTTTCTTTTCAGTTCGACGAATCCACCGATATGACAGACACTGCTCAGCTGTTTACTTTTATTCGGATGGTATTCAATGAGATGTGGGCTAAGGAAGAATTTTTTACAATCATTCTTCTGAAGGGTCGAAGATATATATGACGTTTTCTTCAAATTTGTAAAAAACTACAAGATACCAATATATAAATCAGTGTGCATTACAACCGATGGAGCACCAGCAATGACTGGAAACAGAAACGGTTTTGTGGCATTGGTTCGAGCTAATGAAGATTTCCCTTCATTTTTTCATTCCATTGCATTATACATCAACAAGTTTTGTGTTCAAAAGTTCAAACACGTAGGAAATTATGGACATTGCAACAAAAATTGTGAATTCCATCCGTGCACGTAGCTTGCAACGGCGGCTCTTCAAGTTGCAGTTGGAAGATAGGTAGCCAGCTGAACACACTGATTTAGTTCTTCACACGGACGTCAGGAAAATATCTAGAAAGGTTTCAAGAAATATTGACCAAAATAACAGCTTTTCTAGACGAAAGAGGTGATGACACTCAGATGTTGAAAAACGAAAAATGGCTGACTGATTTGGCATTTTTGATTGATATCACAATGCAATTAAACACCATTAACTTGGAGCTTCAAGGTAAAGGAAAAACTATTATTGAGATGATTAACGCAGTAAACGTATTCAAAAGTAAATTGCAATTTATGATAAATCAACTGAAAAGAAAGGAACTGAAACATTTTCCGTCTTTGAAAGCAAGGATTTCTCAGTTGAATTATGATACGTATGAGGCTGCATTATAAAATATTTTGGGACAATTCGAAATGCTTTTTATGATTGCAGTAAATTGGCAAATATAGCATCATTTATGAGTTATCCTTTTTTATGTAAAAACATTGAGGAAATAGCTACTGAAATAGCAAGTCAGTTTAACATGAACTCATGTTCTGTTGAAAATGAGTTGGTGCAGATTATATGAGATATACATCTCAAATCTACAGCATCTGATACAAATTTCTGGTGTTTTATATCTGAAGATAAATATCCGAATCTAAGGGAAATCGCCCTTCAACTGACGGCAATGTTTGGGTCAACTTACTTGTGCGAGTTTGCATTTTCTGAATGAAGATAATTAAGTCAAAGTATCGCAATCGACTAACTGACGATCATATGTCATCATGCTTGCGATTAGCACTCAGTGGTTACGTACCATCTTATGAAAAGTATGCTGAGGACATGCAGTGCCACGCTTCAACATCCAAAGTCACTCCTTAGTAAAGTTTAACACCATATGTAACTCTTTTATTTTGTAACAACCGATAAACTCCCAATTTTGAATAACTATGAGTTTTTTCATTGATATTATAGAGAAGAACCTAACTAAACCTAACCTAAACCTTGACTAAAATAATGTATATTGTGCGGAAAGCTAATATCTATATATGCGACGGTACACCCTACCTAGGTCGGTAGGTAGGTAGGGTGTATCGTGTATGTACGACAACCCTGCATCACATACTTGCAGCCTCTCAGAGTCGATCGTAAGTAGTCTAAAAATATTGAGGTAGATCGCCAGCAGTTCAAGTTTGAGCACCCTTGCTCTAGACAATGTGAAACGTAATTTAGTTGTTATGGTAACTTTTATCATCTGGGGTCTAACAAACCCCATCTGACTGTCACTTTTTTTCTACACTTTTCCGGTAAGTATATTTTCAGTGTACGGAGTGTATAATATTCAGATTTGTGCAAAAGTTATTTTTGTTTTTGAAATATGGCTTCATACGAAAATGAGCAAAAGCGACTTTTGCAACTTTGGAATGAATTAAATGAACAAGGAGAAGAGCAAGGAGGTTTTAATCAAAACGAAAGCTATTTCGAGACGGACAGATATTGATCAGGCTGAAGGGCAAATCCAAATAAGTAACGAAGTACTAACAGGTGAAGAAGAAGGGGTTTATGAAGATGATGATAAGTAGCCAGGGTGAACAGACATTCGAACTATATATTTCAAAGGAGAAGATGGCACAAAATGGTTGAAAAATTGCTCTAATACTAAAATCCGAATAAGGCCTGAAAATATTATAAAGCATTTACCCGGAGTCACGTGAAATGCACGCGATTCTAAAACCTCTCTTGATTGTTGGTCATTGTTCATTGATGGCCTGATTGTACACATGTTACAAAATTTACCACAATAAACAATACAGAAAAAGCTGTAAAGTATAAAGAAAAATACTTTTATCAGAATACGAAAGAGGATGAAATAAAGCCGTGTTTGGTTTACTTCATCTTTCTGTGTGTTTTGGGCAAACCACAGAAATTTGGAAGATTTTTCGAAAGATGCTAGAACAGGAATGGAAACTTTCAGCAACAATGTCTGCCAAAAGATTTATGTTTTTGTTATCCTGTTTGAGGTTTGATATTATTTAAAATAGAATAGAAATACAAAAAATTAACAAGGTTGCCACTATAAAACCTATCTGTTTTTGAAAAGTTTGTAAATTATTGTCAATCTGTTCATACCTCTAGCGAGTTTGAAACTTTATACGAAAATTTGGAATCGTGTCGAGGCCGCTGTGCATTTCGACAGTACCTTCCAAATAAGCCAGCAAAATACGGCATAAAAATACAGGCTTAGGTTGACTATAAAACTTTTCATATCAATTGAGCTATACTGCTAAAGGCATAGCTCTTCGAATAATTTAACCATTTATAGTTATTTTGCATCGTAATAAAATAATGACACAGTGAAAACTGTATTATTATTATCAATACAGTTTCATTTTGAATGTACTAAAACTTTAATCATGCAGCAAATCTTTATATTAGGCATTCTCCCGATAAAATATTGGTACAATTCGGGACGTTTAAAGGAGAATTTAAGAAGATAAGAAGATTGAAAACCCTTAGTTATGAAACGTGAATTAAATGAAATTAAAGTAATGGATATGCTTTTACAATGTTCAGGAAAATCAAAAAATTTGAATGGAGAGACAGAACTGAAGACGATATTGTCAAAACGCAGTAAGCGCACACAAAATTAAAAAAAAACGTATATCAAAGCATACACTATTCTAAAAACGATTATACCATATTGGTACTTGAATTTTTAGACAAAAATTAAAAGATAAAACAACTAATAATTATTTAAATAATCGTTCAGAGATATTGTTCAAAATGACCACCGTTTTGTCCAATACATCGTTGACACCTCCTTTCTACTTCCTCTATTGCATTAAAATTAAAATTTGCACTTACTTCGATACAAGTATTAACAACCCTTTGCCTCAAATATTCCTAATTAATTGGTGGTGTGAATGTAAAATGAATTTTTTCTTCCCATTATTGGTCAAATGTACCATTCAAGCAATTAGTATTTAAATTACTTAATTTGATCTAAAATATGGGGTTAAAATTTCATTGAAGTAGATAGCACGCCAAACTTTCTTCGAATATTGTTTTCTACTACATAGGGTGTCATCAAGTCAAATAACTTGAAAATTTTTCGAAAATACTTGACTTGAAATTCAAGCTTCTGAAAAATCGAAGGTTCGGCTTGACTTGATTCTGCAACCCAAAAGCTTAACTTGGAATCAAGCTTTTTCATGGTGCTTGAAAGCTTCATACTTACAAAACAATAAAGTTGGTTCACTTGCTAATCGCTTGTTGCTTTACACTTACAGGTGCAACAGAAGTAGCAGGTATCTCTAATCAAACAGAATTTTTTAATTGGCTTCGACACACTGAGATTTCAAAACTTAATACGTTCGATCTAGTCAATTCATTTCGCAGCGCAACAAGTAGACATAAAAAGCTTCGCAAGGAAATTTGTTTAATTTAAAGGAAAAAAGAGAAGAAAGCAACTAGCAGTCATTTCAGAAATGTGAAGAATTTCTGTACCAACAACACTCAACAAAATATCAATGTCGCCTACAACGTACAAAAGATTAATAAATAATATAGAATAGAATCAAATGAAATGATTCTTTCAGTTCAGAAGTTTTTCGTATCAATCGTTAAAAACTCAATATTCCTCGTAAAAATATATAGAAAGCTAAAAGGAATGTAATGTCGACATCTAGCGGCTAGAAGTGTAAGTAAAATAGTCTATCGATTAAGGTTGATTACAATTAGCGATATTAAGCAGAACCCTTTCGAAGAATGAGTGAATCCTCGAGATTGAACGGTGATTCCCCTAGAACCGAGAGTTGGGGACAATTATCCTTGTAAAAATATATAGAAAGGTGAAAGAAATGTAATGTCGTCACCCAGAGGCTAGAAGTGTAAGTATAATAATCTATCGATTAAGATTTATTACAATTAGCGATATTCAGCAGAACCCTTTCTAAGAATTAGTGAATCCCCGAGAATCGAGATTGAAGGGTTATTCCCCTAGAATCAGAGTTGGGGGCGTCCAGGGACTTCTCCGAAACTCGTACATAAAAAGAAATGTTTTCCCTTCTTTCTCCATTTCTTGTGAATATACTGTTATTGATAAACTATTATCATTATACCAATACGGTAGACAACACTAAAAGAGAAAACTAGGAAGGTAAAATACACGTTTAGTGTTGAAAATGTTGGGCTTCTATAGAGGGACAGTTCACAAGAGCTGCGTTAATTATTACCAAGACCCGAAACACTGAATCACAAATCAGTTGAGACATTGATATGCGTTGGTTCAAAAACAGCGAATTATCAAATATCTGATGAAGTGAGTATATAGTTTAGCTTATTCTATTATTTATGACTTAAGTTTCAATGTAGGTACTTCTCCTATTTTCACAAGTTTAATTCAGTTGTTCTTATTTCTATAGAAGTTTATTCCAGTTGTTTCATAGAAAATTCATGTATATTGTTTTTGTGATGCTATGGCTGTATTTTATTTTAAAATATATATTTTACTTTCACTCTTGTTGTTTTTCAGTATTTGTGTCTTCTTCAACAACTTTATGAATTCTTTTCAGATTCTTATGATGAATTTCATTTGAATATTTCCCCATCAAATATTCAGTATTATTTAATTGTGTTCTCGCGCTTATTGTATATGAGAAGAAGTTTAATGTAACGATTAAAAATGACATTATTGTAAATAAACATTCATCAGCCCATATAAAGTTTATTCAAAAACTGTGATTTTGTTGAAGTGCATTTAAATGAAAATTTCGAAAATGAAGTCTGTGATTTGGATCACAATTTTCCAATGCTTGAACTGTCCGTGCAATGGAAGGTTTAAACTTACGTTTGCACGGTCCGTACTGATAATTTAGTGCTAAATCTACAAGACTATCTAGACAAATAATGAACTTTCATCGCTGTAAGGTATTTTGTATTATTCCACTCTTCACAGATTCTTTGTAATATAGAAACCATCGATTTTAGGATATATAATGATAAAATGAAAAAAACACGCGAAGACGTCTGCTGTATGTTGTTATTTTGTTGCTATGGGAGGTTTTCGTTATTTAGAAAATAGCATCATCTCCGAAAGAGAAAGCCGATCTCTTTGCTATCTTGTTCTCAAAGAATTCTGTGCTAGATTCATCTAATGCAATACCACCGAACATTCCACCAACATATTCTTCCATGGCAGAAATCAAGTTCAGAGTCCGCACTGTGAGACGGGCTCCGAGCACCTGAACTGCAAGAAGGCAGTTGGTCTAGATGAAATACGCCCATCGTCCTGAGAAAGTGTGCTCCCGAACTGGCACCCATTCTTAACCGTCTATTTCCGATTTCTTATGAAAGCCAGACTTTTCCGAGCAGAAGGAAAATAGAGATAATTCAACCGATCTCAAAGAAAGGAGAGAAGTCCTTACTCCAAAACTATCGTCCTGTTGCACTTCTTCCCATTATGTCCAAAGTGATGGAGTCATAAATGATGAACTCATCAAATATCTTGAGTTGCATGGAATTATTAACGATCGTCAGTATGGTTTTCGCAGGTAAAGATCGACAGGAGATCTGCTCGCCTACGTCACTCATGTTTGTACATCAACGATGGAAAAGCATGGGGAATCTATAGCAATAGCCCTCGACATCTTTAAAGCCTTAGATAGGGTTTGGCATGCAGCCTTATTGAATAAACTTGCTGCATATGGACTTCCCGCAAAATTGAGGGGTTGGATAAGTAGCTTTCTTTCAAATAGATCAATACAAGTTGTGGTAGACGGTATAACATCTGATTGTTTCCAGTTGCAAGCAGGAGTATCTCAGGGATCCATTCTTTCGCCACCCTTGTTTCTGTTGCAGATAAACGATCTTCTGTTTGTAGATACAGAGAACAAGATCTTCGGTTTTGCAGACGATTGTATCCTGGTTTCATCTTTCAGTAGTCTGCGGCCGATTACAGCTGCGGAATCTCAGCGTCAGAGATGCCAACAAATTAATAACTTAAACTCTGACTTACAGAGGATATCTGAGGGGAGTCAGTTGAACCTGGTGAGCTTCAGTGCGAGCAAGACGCAAGCAACTACGTTTTCTAGAAAGGTACCCGCTAGAGAACCTTCTCTAATGATGCAAGGCCAAGAAATTGCGTCCGAAGATTCGACGCACCTTCTCGGAATAACGCTCAACTCCAGGTTTTGCTGGCATGAAAATGTATCAGCAATAGCTAAGTCGGCATCAGCTAAACTTAGTTTTCTTTTCAGAGTCAAGCTATACCTCACGCCATCTCAGCTGTTGCTTCTATATAAGGCGCAGATTCGACATGCTTTGGAATATTGTTCCCATGTATCGGGATCTGCGCCAAAACATTCGTTGCGGACGTTTGCTGCAATACTAGGCTGGCAAGGGGTTCTCTTCATATGGCGGTACATTTAACGACCCCTGGAACCTCTCTCTATAAGAATTCCTTCGTTTACAGGACCGGTGAGTTGTGGAACTCGCTTCCGTCCAACATCTTCCCAACATCCTACGATTTGGCCCTCTTCAAGAAGCGAGTACACAGACACCTCAATTCTTCCCGGGCGCCCACACATGTGGTGTAACAGGTTCGCCTATTCCTGGAAAGCGCGCATAAAAAAGTGTCTTTAGTTATCTCGCTTAAAATATTCAAATATTGGCTCATCTTGATTTGCGTCATCTAGTAACAAGTTATTACAAAATGAAAATATTTATGAGATTGAAATACAATGAATTCATGAAGCTCTAACTACACTGTGATGTGTCTATTTATGCCGATTTTCATGGTGATCCCATTGGTCCATTTCTATGGAGTTTGCTGCTGTGTTGGGCCATCTAGGGGCGAGTTAAAGTAAAATTGATAATCAAATGCAGCGACATCCGCTTACTGAAGACCCGCTTAGTTTTATATTTATGGATAAAACAGATTATGGAAGCTGAAGTACGACTGGAGTTCCCTAAGAAACTGCATAACATTTTTCGCAAATAACAAACCTTTTGTAATGAATTCTAGTTTAAAAAGAATATTCTTTTATATTTCTTAGACAATTAGTTCCGGTTGAAACAAACTTTTTTGCAGGAATGGAAACGCGTGTTAGGCAAGTTAGCAAAAGAAACGATAAGTATTTTTGTTGTTGCAAATTTACCAGGTAGGGAAAGAGGAATATTAATGGCAATTGGAAATTCAAAAGTCGTCGATGTTTTCGAAATGTTAACTACTTAACAGTAAATTATGAAATTAATGGGAAAGCTTGGACGACTTTCAAAATTTTTATTAACGACTAAAAGGAATGGAAAGAAGAACTAAGTTAAAAAAAGTAAGATATTATTAGTAGAACGTGCCCAGTGAATGGGTTAGTCTTCATAAAATTGGTATTTATAGCAGTTTGAACTAGTTCAACCCTTGGATCATTGGATGATATATAATTTAAAAATGCTTTCCGAAATGATAAAATTTACAAATGAAGGAAATAACTTTTTATTGTTAGTATCTTCCATGTTATGAACTTTTTCATAAGTTAACATATGACATAAGGAATCACAACATTGCAAAAGAGAAATTTGATTCAGATAATCAGTAGCCTTTATTAGATAGTCTACAATAAATATATCAAGGATAACTGAAAATGATGGATATATGTTGCAGTTTACATACTCTGAATTTAATGAAATCGTTCACGTCGATGACAATGTGCCCAATGCAGAATATTTAGAAGATAATACTATTATAGTTCGAGTTGTGCAAACAGGAATGAGTCAAAAGAGATAAACGATAGAAGAAATGATGATGCTGATGAAGAAGCAATTTCTAATAACCATCTAAATGTGTAATCAAATGCTATATAGTAATTTTTCACGATTCTCTTTTATATTAAAATAATACCTCTTCCTTAGAGTATTTTCAATAAGCTACATCAACAATATTTTCCTCAATTTTATTTGATGGGACATCAATATTTTGTGAAATATCCTATGAGCAAGAAGAAGTTTTAAATGCAATTTTGTCCCTAAAATATTACATTATGTTTCAGATGAATTATTGCGTTTACTTCATTTCCTACGAGCTCAGGAAATCCTCAATTTAGTTTTTGAAGGAAACAAACGATTACTTTCTTCATGATTCAGTCACATTTTCGAACAAATACATAAAAACTTCAAATGGGTATATACCTTCCGTTGTGATTTTTGAATGACAATAGTAAGTCATCAATTATCTCAATTTATTTGAAATAATTAATTCAGGATAGCAATAACTTCCTACAGTATTGATATTATATGATTGCCGAAAGTACGCTAGAAATTATAATTTCCTGAACCATTTTGAATTGGAATATTTGATACGTCTTCCTCTTCGAATTTTGTTTCAGGAAAGAGACTTTACCTTCTTATATCATTTGGCCAAATACAATACGACGAATTTTCTAAACGCTTAATGTTAGCAACGAAGCTAAATGATGGTAGTATATATTCTTTTAAAATCTCGTATTCAATTACAAAAAGCAGTAATTTGTTTGTCTATTTTGCACATCTTAAAAGAACTGCACAATTCTCATTAAAAATTCAGAAAATATAATTTTTAAACAGGTCAGGTAAGGCTATAATTTCGATGTAAAATGTGCTAAAAATTAAATCCGATAAAAAAAATATCAGGGTACTTTCAATTTCTGCTATGATACGCATTATTATGAGTTGATTAAATGAACAATCCATATTAGAAAGATGATTAAACATTGCAAGTCCTTTCAACCAGAACGAAATGAAGTATGAATGGTACGCAGTTGAATCAAAACCTTGATCGTACACAAATATTTCAATGACCATAAATGAAAGCTTTATCAGGTATTCTACTACTTCTTTATTTTCAAATATTCACGCATGAGATGCTAACTTATGACATCATCTTCAAATCATCGCCGACAGTGGGAACAATCAACTACTTCTTGCTTATACTTACTTAGCTATCCTAATAGTACAGTTTTACAGTCGTTATTAGTCTGCCTTGGGATGCAATTATTTTTATTACAGAAATAAGCATATATAATGTTGATACGGTCACTATTATTATTGGTAATTGATTATATAACAATTAGTGAAGTTGTCGAATAGGTGTTCCAAATATATGTTCCAACTAAAATACCAGAGCTTGTACACATGACGTTCACAACAAAAGCGGCAGACTGCGTTTCGAGAATCATCATTTTTTGCTTTTTATTTTTTCAACCTCACCACTTCTTTTTTTAGGTTTCATTTTCACAATGAATAGTTTTTCTGTTTAGTATTATTGATAAGTATAAGTTTAATTTTGATAAAATAGGTAATAATAGAAAGTAAAAATGTTACATGATATATCAATAAAAAATATGAATGTCATTGTGCGAACTGCAAAATAAAAGAGGGCTGGAATTTTTCTTTTCTTCCTTCGTAAGCGCACACCTAACTGAGTTTGTTTCATGAGATTTTTTTCGATGGAAAAACTGCGTTGCGAGATTTAACACATCTTCATATTTCAGGTATTTGAATCCTTTTTTCTTGTAGGTTTCACTTAGTAATTGACTAGTATTGTCATCGAAATCGCTAACAAATACTATCGGCAAATAAAAAAGTAAACCTTTCAGACATCTAAAAATGGCAATCGGAATTGTAAAATGAAAATCGTAAACTTATAGGTAGCATTCCAACATATCCTTAGCTTAGATACTCACCTCACATGCAGCCCTTTTCTCAGCATCCACAAGCGCTGCTCGTTCTAATCGTATGAATACTATTTTATTAAAATACAACTTCCAAAGCAAAGAACAATGTATATTTTATTCAATCAAAAACATAAAATTAGATATTTTTATTATTTCTATAATAAATATAACGACTTGGCAATCTCACAGCAACATGATCACTATAAGAATATATCAATTTCCACTGTAAATAAGGCTAAAGTTCTTAAAAATACAGCATTTGAATAGAAAATTATGTTATCTTGCTATTACCAAGTCATAATTATTATAGAGATAAAAATGTCTAATTTTGACAGTAACTTTACTTAGTCGTACTTCCATATATACTAATGGAAATAACAATCATGGTGTTATATGAAACCTCATAACTTTAGAGAGGAAAAGTCTGCATTGCGATGCATTTTACTTTTGTGAAGGCACCTCATTTCTTTTTGTACTCTCCATTTTCACAAGTTATCAATTGTTACTTAAATAGAATGAGAAAGACGAGTAGTACAGCGTAAAAAGTGCGATTGATTTTCCATGTCAAAAAAGTATCGAAACATCCAAATTGCTATCGAATAATACTGTAACCCATAAAAGCAATTGAATGTGTAAAACCAAAATTACGATGAGCTTCATAGATAAAAATTCTGTATCCCACTCTTGTCACGTGTAGGCAAGTACACCATTCTATGTATTTCTCCGCATAAAATTAGGAAAGACAAAAATAGAAATCAATTGAAATATTCATTGCTGTCTATCAGTAGAGTATATAAGTTTAATTTCAGTAATGATTAAAATTAATCACATATTCAAGACTTTTTCAACTCAATATCACCACATCTTGTCAAAGATGTGAACAACTGACTAAGCTGATTTCCTCCAGTTTGAAAGATAAAGGACTGACAGAAATATTCCAGTTTTATTTAATCCAAACTGACAGTATATCTATCAATACTCAATTTATTTAGTTAGAATTATCGACTCTTCTTTATCAGGAATTCCCAGTTCACTGTCTATAGAAGGTTAGGTTAGGTTTTGAAATTTGGCATACGCGAACGCATTTTGATGATGAATTTTGGTATGAGGTACCCTGAGAACTCTAAGGACGGGCATAATCTATTTTTCAGTTCAGTACCCCAAAATTTTACCCATCAAGGTGCAAAATAAACATTGAAACTTTTATGGGAATTCTTTTTTTCAACAGTTTTTAAGAGATGAAAATTTGTATTCAAGGGTTTCATCAAAAAATAAAAATACGGATATCGTCATTTTTGTAAAAATCATGCCAAGGGTGAGGAATGGATGTTGAAAAGTTTTTTGATTTTCTTCCAGTTTTGCAGTTTCAGACATTAATATGAATTGCGTTTAAAATCTTTAAAACAAAACTGAAAAAAACCTCCAGAATTTATGGAAATACGATTCATATAATAGTTTGAAATGTATAGAATTCACTCAGTTGGAGACATTAAAATTTTATTAAATATCTTAATTGCAAAGTAAAATATTAGTTTTTCAATATTTTTACTGAAACCACCCCTAAAACTCTGTACTATTGTACAGTACCAATCGGTACTGTACAAATGTAATTGAATGTGAAATACATTTGAGGAAGGGAAATTATACATTTCCCATTTAAAATATCAATTGAATTAGGATGCGTCGCGCCGCAACCGAGTGCCTATCGTCGTTGCAAGCGAGCAGCCGCGAACTTAGGTTAGTTTTTTATACCGGGTGTCCACGCGAGATTGAAAGTATATGGAGAAAGGAATGACAAATTGGAGAAATTTTTTGTTGTCATGAATGTTATTCGAAGTTACGAAAATATTTCCAATGCTGTGTTGGCACCGATTATACCGGAAGTTGACACCAACTTTGTTTTACCAAATGGCATAATGTATGTTTCTATTATTTTTATTGGATAATAAAACACAGTACTTGTTTTTTATTATTGATAATGGAATTTTACCAAGTAAAAGCCTCCCAAATTCAAATTTTTATTGGAGAAAATTGAATTCTGAGCAATTTTTTCTCATATCATTGCCACATGAAATCAACCGAAAGGAAGATTTTTAAGTCGGAATTTTGCGAGTTTTGGTTGTCTCTTAGAAGGCATCATAAAAATACTAAAGATCATTCAATATCAATAATTTCTTGCTCGTAAAAAAGTTCATTCAGCAGAATTCGATGCATTTAGAGGCTTCGCGGTATACAGGGTGTTTTCAAAGCATGTGACAAATCGTTGTACATTCAAAGGTAGAAAAGTCAGTTTTCTCAGATTAGACTACCTATTTTTGCACACACCATTTAACTCATAATATTAACAGGCATCGATCTGTTAGAGGTTTCCCTATGTCTTAAATGCATCGTTTCCGAGTTATTCGCGATTTTATCCCAAAATTACGATTTTTCACGCGAGGACTCTGAAATTCGTAGATTATATGAAACGAAATCTTTCAAATATTGCATTTCGATTTCTCAATACGAGGCCGATCTCAAAATCTTCAAAGTAATTCTGGTCAGAATTCCGAGAGAAAAAGTGCGAAACCAATTACTATTGAAGTGGATTGAATCAGACTTTTCGTTTTTCTCCTTTTCTAGTAGGTTTTCTCGATTACATCAGTTACTTGTCAGGAAAAGTCATGATTTCAGATCTAGACGTCCTGAAACAAAATATTTCAAATATTATTTCACAAGTTAAAACTCTGATATTTGTCAGCATAATTGAAGGAATACGGCCATGGCTTTTTCGGTTGGCAATATTTTGGCAAGTACCATAAAAAAACCGGCATGCTTCCTTCAGCGAGGTATTTCTGGTAATTCGAAGATGACTTTCCTGATAAGTAACTGATGTCATCAAGAATACCTACTAGAAAAGAAGAAAAACGAGAAGTCAGATTCAATCCACTTCAATAGAAATTGATTTCGCACTTTTTCTCTTGGAATTCTGACCAGAATTACTTTGATGAAGATTTCGAGATTGGTCTCCTATTGAGAGATCGAAATGCAATATTTGTGAGATTTCCTGTCATATAATTTGCGAATTTCAGGGTCCTCGCACGAAAAATCGTAATTTTTGGGATAAAATCGCGAATAACTCGGAAACGATGCATTTTAGGTACAGGGAAACCTATAACAGATCGATGTCTATTAATATTATGAGTTAAATAGTGTGTGCAAAAATAGGTAGTTAATTTGAAAAAACGGACTTTTCAATTTTTTTTTCGTTTTGCCACATGGTTTGGAAACCCCCTCTGTATACCGTGAAGCCTCTAAATGCATTGAATTCTGCTGAATGAACTTCTTTACTCACGAGCTAGAAATTATCAACTTTGAATGATCTTCACTATTTTTATGATACCTTCTAAGAGACAAACGGAAATCGCAAAATTTCGATTAAAAAATTCATATATTCCTTTTGGCTGATTGCAGGTGGCAATGATATGAACAAAAATTGTTCAACATTTAATTTCCTACAAAGAAAAAACTAGAAACATACATTATGCCATTTGAATTAACAAAGATGGTGTCAACTTCAAGTACAACTGGAAGTGCCACAACATTGAAAATATTTTTGGAACTTATTTTGAATAACATTCCAGGCAACAACAAAAGATTTCTCGAATCGGTCAATCCGTTCTCCACATACTTTTGATGTCTCATCTCGCGTGGACACCCTATATATGACTGCTCTCATCTATATGGGTGCGGATATTTCCAGAAATTTTCATGCTGGTCGCCATTAACATTCTATGCCTGGTCTCACTTTTCAAGATCTATTACCAATAATTATCGTTGTAGTACGTTATTATTATAAGAAAATATTAATGAAAATTAATGTAATTAAAATTTTTATCTGAAATTTTCATCCTTCTCAAGTTCATTGAAAGTTGAATGTGTCACAAAATAATTTTGTCAAGTAAAATTCATGGAATCATGTGGAAAGAAGAAAGAATTAGCAAAATTAATTTAATCTTTGTTTACATAACATTGATGTGATCTTCGATAAATTTTAAACTGCTAACAATTAAACAAATGAATTGTCAAAAATATTTTCAGTGCATTTCAAAACACAAAATTATCACATAACATCAAGTTGCTAGTCCATTACTTAATGCACATCTATTTCTCAGATGAATTATGAATTTACCTAAGATTTTAGGTAGTAGTGAAAACGAAAGGAGTCCAGTGAAGATATAAAAACATATTCAGATGGAAGTTGTAAGACTAAGTTTGAGCATTTTCAAGTTTATGCTTCTAAAAACCTTAATGAGATATTTTATCAGTATTTCAAAAGACTGAACTCCATGCACTAGAAACTTATGTAACATACTATATTATATAAAAATAATAAATCGTACATAATCTGTTTTAAAAATCGGCACTCGTCTATTTTGGGAGCAGATTAATCATTAGGAAGTTTGTGGCGTATGTAATGCATTATGTAGGGCCTGCTGTAACTCGGGACTCAAAGATTGGACTACAGTTTGGAACATTGCTTCATTGGACTGCACCTGTCTAACTATGTTCAACATCGTAACTCCTTCAGGTTTCGTTAGGTCGATAACGTCTCTAAAGAATGCCTCGGCAACTATTTGTATAATTTTTGGTATATTAACATTACCAACTCCTGAAAAACATTAGCAATTAGCTTTTTTTATCCTAAATAAATATCGTAACAATGTTTGAAAAATTTTAGATAATGAAGAAAACAATTCGCAAACAGCGGAACATCAAGTAAACCAATCATATTAATACTGGAAAGGTGCCACAAAATTCATTCAAAACATGTTTTGCAAAACATTTTTCTTTATACGATTTTGAAATTCGATTGATTTGCTTGAATGGAGTTTCACAGGAACATGCAAAGTGAACTCTCTAATTGTGCAGAGAATATTTGCTCTGGTCTGTTGAGTTGAGGACATCATCTTATCACTTACAGTTCGATATAAACGGTATTCTCGATTTAGCTATTTGTCATTATTTAAAACTATCCGACTAAATAAATCAGTCAAAACTAGCGGTAGTACTATTTATAAAAGGCTGGATTGGAAGAACGCAAGAACAATCATCAAGCCCGAAGCAGTTAGGTGGGCCATTTGCTCCATTTAAGCCGTTTAAGGCTCCTGGGTAGGATGGCATCATGCCCACCTTGTTATAAGGGGTGGATGTCCTCCTACCAAGCCTCATTAGGCTCTTCCGGTCGAATCTGGCCTGGAATGTTGTCCCAGCCAGCTGGCGGAAGGTTAGGATTGTATACATCCCTAAGGTGGGTAAATCGAACTCACAACCTAAATCGATTAGACCTATAAGTCTTATGTCTTTCTTTCTGAAAACCCTGGACAAGGTGTTAGATGGTTACATCAGGACCGAGGTGTTAGGGCTGAGGCCTCTGAATAAAAATCAATAAACCTTTCAAAAACGTAAATCAACCAATCTGTCACTTAACAACTTAGTCAGGAGGCTCACTCAGTCTCTGGACCACAAGAAGACTGCAGCTGCAGCCTTCATGGACATTGAAGGTGCCTTCAATGCTGCCCCCACTAGTTCACTATGTGGGACTGCGAGAGTTAGTGGAGTACCAAATATTGCGGAATGGATTAGTAACATGCTAAATTCCAGAGTGATCAACACTTCCCTGAAAGGGGAAGTAGTCAATTTTGTGGCTGGCAGGGGCTGCCCTCAGGGAGGGTATTATCCCCTGTTGTGATCCCTGCTGGTTGATGACCTTCTGGCAATAATTGGCGCACTGGATATTAATGTACAAGCGTAGGCTGATGATATAGTCATTCTGGCTGTCTGAGATGAGAGCGATGTCTCCATCAGACTTTAGGTGACCTTCAGCTATTCAAGAGTGGTGTAAGAAAGAGAAACTTAGCATAAATCCCCCACAAAACTATTATGGTACCATTCACCAGGAGAGGGGAGGATATTTGTTTATCCCCCAACCCTGGGTGGAGTGTTTATTCCAGTTGCGGAGAAAGCAAAATATCTGGGAGTTACCTTGGGTAGTAGACTCACGTGGAATTCGCAACTGGAAAACACAATACACAAGGCTAGACATTCATTATGAGCATGTCAAATGTCCTGTGGAAATAAATGGGGTCTTGCTCCAAAGGAACCCAAAGGCTATATGCGATGATGGTGAGACCATGTATCATATACGGCATTGCTTGGTGGGAGTGAAGTCTGAAGAAGCAATCCCAACTCAAGCTCTCTAAATTGCAGAGAACAGCCTGCATGATGATTACTGGAGCTTTTCGCTCTACACCCACTGCGGCCATGGAACTGATATTGGGCCTTGCCCCTCTTCGTCAGGTGATTAGAGGAGTGGCTAGAATGGCTTTCTACAGATTTCATCGCCTTTCCCGAAATGGAACGGGCATGTTCGGCTTCGTGCCCGGCGCCTTACAGTCTAAAATCGAGGACGAGTTGGCGAGTATAAGGTCTGACATAGCAATACCTAAAACCAACATGGAGCGACGATTCCAGATCATCATTCCTGGCATGGTGAAATGGACCAGCTCCAAGGACCGTCTACTTGAGGGTCCCTGTTGGTACATGGGCGGTTCAAAAACTGGAAAAGATGTTGGGCCGGTTGTCTAGGGTCGAAGTGCTGCCAAATAACAGTCGATCTGTCTTGGCGTGTTTGCGACTGTTTCAAGCAGAAATATTCTCCAATACCTCAAATACTTACATCTTGCTTACGGGGGGACTAACAAATTGGTCAATTAAAATCATCACCGATTGCTAACCTGTACTGAAGGCATTGCCATCCGATACCTGTACGTCACTTATGGTGCAAGAATGTCGCCCCACCCTTGCCAAACTAGGACAAAGGAGCAGGCTTCGTCTGATATGGGTAGCCGGACACTCGGGTTTTGAGGGGAATGAGAAGGAAGACTCATTGGCCGCTCGAGGAACAGGCTTGGGATTCATCGGACTGGAGCCTAGGCTCGGAATTCCCCTGGAGACTGCAAGGATGGAAAATAACTGATGGTTGAACCTGAGAGTACGTTAGCACTGGATGAGTCTCTCAGGTCTCAGACATGCTGGATTTGCCATCAGTGGACCTTCCACTGCGAGAGCCAAGGCTTGGCTTAAACTCTCTGGGGTACCTTAGAGTTCTAACCGCCATACTAACGGGGCACTGTCGCCTCAGAAACCACCTAAACAAGTTAGGATTGAGGATCCTTCATGTAGGCTATGTGAAGAAGATATAGAATCAATGGAATGTTATGTACGAGTGCCGTGCTGGGACAGAGTCAGGATGGAGCAACTTGGATCTAACAAACTGAAGCTGACTGAGCTCATTAAGATCTCATTCCCCAAGCTAATATCCTTTACAAGAAGGATGGAGCTCGTGGATGAAATTTAGGACAGTGTGCCACAATAGATCACTGGGTCGCAGTGGCTGGACTGCTATGCAGCCATCACTCATAAGTTACATCTATCTATCTATCTATTAAAAGGGTGAAAATCCCTTTTTATCATCCCAAATAATGAGTGTATGTTTGCGATGGATTCCAGAATTAGCTTTGTCACATTTTCATTTTTGCTTCTATATGTTGAAAACTATAAACCAATTCAAAATATTATGGTGTTAGAGGGCCCCTCTTCCTATTACTTAGTCTAATGTAATTCAAAGGTTGAGATAGAAATTAACTTAGAATTGAAGGAGAAATGGTTTAAACATCCATTTTTTTCCCACAAGGGTGCTAGTCAATTTTCACGTAGGACTTATTTTGTGTTTTATTACCTACCATTTAAAAGCAAATTACAGTCAAAAATTCCTTGTACCATCAATTTTTAAAAATTTGATTGATGAGGTCGTTACTTAATGAAAATTGATATAGTTTTCAATTTAATAAAATAATGCTGTTTGAATTTCCACTATATTCATAACGCGTTTCTCCACACAGTGGTTTCATCGAATAAGTAGTACGTTCAAAGGGAAGAAGCACCTTAAACCTTATTATTATTATTTGTACATTGGGAAAAGCAATTTATTAGGTTGATAAGAAGAAAGTCCAAACGAGGTTGCTGATTTTGAGAATTGAAAAGATTTAATACTGGTGACCAATTGAGTTCTAATCGACTATTTAGTGAGTTGCCAGAATTTTTCTATTGGTTGATTTCAAACGTTTGCCATAGGTTCAGTTTCAATCATTTATATTTATAAAATAACAAAATCATTATAGAAAGTATGTAAATGATTTGCATAATGACAATTTGATTTTTGTTTGATAAACTGCGTTTGTGCTCTGATAAACAAATATTGCATTTTCTAAAAGTTTTACAAATTAAACTTAAACTTAAATTAATTTCATGAAAACTTCCAAAAGAGAGTTTATGAACACTTAATTGGTTTCCTTTATAAATACTGTGTTTATTGTTCTGAAGATATCTACCCATAGAGTTTTCGGTTCGAAACCTATATTAGTTTTTATATACCATTATGTAATATTATAATCTCAAAATAATTTTCAGAACAGATAATTCTTCAGGCAGATATACAAAATCAAATTCCTTAATATTCTTATATTCAACCAAAATTGAAGTTGGTCAATTTCAACACAAACAAGATGCAATCAATAACATTCTCCAGAAATGTCACTACTAGAGAACCTCCTTTAATAATACAAGGACATTGAATTTCCTTGGAAATTAACATGCATCTATCTACTTGGCTTCACAGCCGACACCAGAGTTTGCTGGCATGACTATGTGCCAGCCTTTGCCAAATTTGCTTCTGCTAAACTCAGTTCTCTTTTCAGTGCTAAGCAGTAGTTCACGCCATCACAACAGATGCCGCTATACAATGCATAGGTGCGATCTGATCTGAAATACTGTTCCCATGTGTGAGGCACCTCAGCCAAAAGTTCATTATGTTTACTTGATAGTGTTCAGAAGAGAGAAGTGCGCCTCATTGATCACCCTGAGATCACACGTGATCTCCAACCTCCCTCTCACAAAGGCGGCAAGTTGCTGATCTTTGTCTTTTTTACAGATGGTAAATGTTCTGAAGAACTGGAAGGCATGGGAAAGAATTCAGTTCCATAGAAAAACTAGTCTTGCGAAAAACTATCATCAGCGGACAGTCCAACTAGCAGGGCCTCTCTATATAAAAATTCTTTTGTTTATAGGGCTAGTTCGCTTTTGAACTTCCTTCCTTCGAACATCTTTCCATTGCCAAACCTGCATTTGCTAAACTCAGTTTTCTTTTCAGGGCTAAGCAGTTCCTCACGCCATCACAGCTGGATAGTGTCCAGAAGAGAGCAGTGCGCCTCATCGACCACCTGGAGATGACACATGATCTCCAGCCTCTGTTCAAAGGGGACAGGTTGCTGATCTTTTTCTTTTCTACAGGTAGTTCATGGTAAATGCTCTGGAGAACTGAAGGGCTTGGTTCCAGAAACAATCTAGTCCCAAAGAAAACCCAGGCTCGCGAGAAACTCACATCAGCAGACGGTCCAACTAGCTATGCCAAGTACCTGTCTCTATAAAAATTCGTTTGTTTACAGGACTTGTGTGCTGTGGAACTAGCTTCCATCAAACATCTTTACAATAACTTACAATTTGACACCCTTCAAGAAGCGAGTGAAGACACACATTAAATCATCTTGTGCGACCACACCTGTGGTATGACAGTCATCGCCTCCCAGGAGTTAATAAAAAAAAAAATTACTTTGTGTTAGCTTACCTAAAATATGTGGGTTGTTCTGTGCCACCAATTCACACATATAACCATAAACATGAGGGGCTTCATCAGAATCTTCAATAACAGGCAACCAACTAAACCAAACAGATAACATCTCGTCAATATTAGACACAGCTCTGGGATTGTATTTCAAAATTTTGGTTACAGCTGAGATTGCATTTTCCGTGGCATTGATATTTTTCTGTTCTCTCGATTTTGGATCGTTAATAATCTCGACTAAAGACGGAATAACCATGGACAATTCTTGCACAAAAGCTTCACCTCCAAATTGGGCCAAAACACCCCATCCGTAGGCAGCTGCTTGCCGAACCTCACTACTTTTATCTTTGACGTAAGTATGGAGAGCTGGCATAAATAAACCTTGATATTTGGCACAAGCTGGTCCAGTGTATTCTATTAAATCGTCAAATACACAAATTCCCCATTGATGGTCTGCCCATGGCCTGTTTGGTTCAAGCAGAGCAACAAAAAGGTTGCAGATCTGATCAAAAAATGGTAAAAATTGTTCCCTGTACGCTAAGAAGAGACAGTGGATCAGATCGGAAATTTTGCTAAGAACGAATATGTCATCTGTTTCTTCATCTTCTAACTGTTCTTGCACAACCTTAAAAATAAATTATAAAATCATGATAATTCAATACTGATGCCGATGTTTGTAAGAGAAAACGTAAAAAGTAAAATGTAGATTAATATTTATAGAAACATTTCAAGTTTGTGAAAGTTTAATAGTCAGGCTGTAACATAGGAGGATTTGGAAATGAAACTCTTTTTCGAAAATTTGTCAGTAAATAGGTAACATATCATTAATCAAGAAGATAGCTAGCTATAACACAATTATATTTCAGCTGTTCATATGACATTAAAAACATTGAGGGTTCCTTCCAATTGAAAATCTGTCAGATGATAGTTGGATAGAAAAACGTCACCTGAATGTATGTAGATAAAAAATCAGAAGGAAGTAAACAAAATATCTTAAAATGCTTTCATATTCTTACATAATTATGTATATTAACAGGTAATTATTTTATTATATTCGATATAGATAATAATGGTGATTAGAGAGGGTAGACAGTTCGGATAGGGAGCAGGAAAATGAATGTCAGAAGAAAGAGAGATTTATTCTAACAGAGTAGACTGCACTTTCGTTCTTGTTTGAACTCAAGAATGAAACTGCGGTCTGTTTCCCGATTCAAGACATCTGTCTGAACACTACTACTATTTTGGCTCTTGTTTACAATGATCTTTATGAATAGATAGGATCCTCTTCCGAGGATGGATATTCAACAAACTAGGGAAGGTACATATTTTACAATATAAATAGAATCATTATGAACAATTCAATACTTCTTTAATAAAAATTTCTTCTGCAAACTTGATGTTTTTTCATTTTTCTTAAAGCATAGGAGAGCCATAGATTTATCAAGTACTTTCTGTGTTTTGTTTCTAAATTCATAGATGTTTATCGGAATGAGAAAAAAATTGTTTTGTTTTTTTCTTCTAAAATAAGTTTTCAGAGAAAAAGTGGATTTTTCTGAGTCCCAGACAAATCTACACTAAAGTTGATTGAATAATTTCTACCTGAATTTAAAATATTTAAATATTTCAAGTGAAAGGAATTGAAACGTGTCAATGATTAAAATAAAAAATTATTGCAATAAGATAATAAAATTGGCTTCTACACAAAGAACACAAAAATTTTTTCCATACAAAATTTGGAGCAAATATGCTGTTCAAAAATGTTATAAAATGGCATTCGATTTTTCAAAGTATTAGTGCTGTATCAAATAACTCAAGTTTTACTTCCCAGTAAAAAATGTGTTAGAGGATAGTTGACATGATACTTTGAAATAAAAAAAGGAGGTTGTATGCCAGGAGAAAATTCTTTAGCCGGTCTATTTTAAATAGACGAATAGCGCTCTCGCTTGCTCTTTGGAGCACAAATTTCAGTCAGCTGTTGAGTTCTCCACTGAGTTGAATTTTTTTGTTTTCATAAATATTGAAAACCACCATCAAACAAATGTTAACCAGGGGTAAATGACAAAAATATGTTTTTCAATGTGTAATCCACCCCCCAAGGTACCACACCTGACATTCATGAAACTTAACGACACAACAGTTCAAAACATTATCAGTTGGGAATAAATTAGTCACAAAAGTCTGTTGGTGATTCCCAGACTGTAAGAAACAGCTGGTCTCTAATTGAACACTACTTTTGCTTTAAAAATGTAAAGATTCTTTTAATAATCTTCAGTAAAATATTTCTTGAAGTGAATGTGGTAAAATCTACAAGAATAAAAGAAAATCATCTGAAAGAAACATACATGGATGCTAAGATCAATAATTATATTCCTTGGTGATACTATACTTCTCAGGCTAAAATATGTTAAACAAAATTTGTTTTGTTAGCTGAACTAACAATCAAATCAGTATTTCTTTAAAGATTTTCCTGTCTAACATGTCACTACTTAGTCTCGATCACAAGTACAAATCGTTCTTTATTCTTGATAAACTACCCAAAAATATAAATCAGAGCGACAGTTCATTGGAATTAAATTAACAAATTAGCAAAAGTGAAATATGTTTTCAAATTATAATAACTTCTTACCTCATCATAATCTTCATCTAAATGTTTTTTCACTCTGTCATTAGCTCTTTCGAAATGTTCCTTCATCAATTTATCAATTAATTTTAGGAGTTCTGTCATAGATTCCTGATCCAAACATCCTGGTCCAAGTTTTTCAATACATCTAGCCATTGAATCAAGTAAAACCATCAGCACTTCACTTTCAGGTTCAGTATCAATGGCTTTCAGGAGCTCAGGACAAATATACCTCCACATATCTTGTACAAAAGCAGGGCCTTTTACTGTTGCAGATTCAAGAAGCCAGGGAAGAGATTCGGCAGCGGCATTTCTTACGTCATCATGAAAATAAAATTTGAGCATAGGTACCATCAATTTAACTGTTTCTTCAGCATAGTTGGAAAAGGCTTCTTTGAGTTCACGAGCGTAGCACACAAGCATCATACAGGCAGCAGCTTTGTCCTCCAAACCTTCAAATTTATTATGATCATAAAAATGACAAAATTTGCAAACAGATTAGATTTCAATATATGCAATAAATCCTATGTTTTTAACATCTATTTTCAAAATGGATATTTCCTAAGAATATAACTACAATTCCAATATTTGATTTTTATATTATTTTACTACTTTGAGCTTTTGGGTTCTAACCTTACTTCATTTTGCAGCATAAGGAAATAATTCTGAAGCAACATTTGGTGATAAATGTACTTAATCATATCATTATTGCATGTGCTCTATAAAAAGAGATCATAATACAAGAAACTCTGCGGTTTTTATTTACTTATTTTATCAAAGAATACTGTTATGAAATTTCTGAGTATTTAATATTCAACATAACCTAGACTGGGATTGTACAAAATTTCTCAATAGTCATAATTATACATGAGGTTTGTAAATAAATGGTCTACATTTGAAGTTTCATCTTATTTCACATGAAGGTTTGTTTTTTTTTTCACATCATAAAGTTTATTCTTTCTGTATGAAAAATTTCATTTACCTGCAGTACGAATACCGAAATTCTTCTGTTCACCTAGAGAAACAAACTGCCAATCATCATCACCCTCCACTCCCTGCATATCTTCATTATCCAAAAGAGCAACATCTGGTTTCATGGAAGCTGTTCTCATAACTGGTCCCATAACAAGAGGCAGATATTGTTCGAAATTTCTTCCCAAAACCTATGAATGAAGAACTGTTGCATTATACTTATTCTCTAAGTAATTAAGAGAGGCTTCAAGAATGTAGCCATATTTTGTAAACTTTGAGACCTAAAATTACTACTTTATCCGAATATTATTTTCTTTTAATGTTAGCAAAACACGCATCAACATTTTGAAAATAAAATTTTAGTGAAATGGATGTAACTTTTTAAAAGAGGTACTTTTGTCTGCTTATGCATAAGATTCTAGTAGGGCAGTGATCAATAAGTTTTGTTCATTAAGTAATAAATTTGAAATTCCAAGAGGTTTGAGCTTTTAATTTGGAACAATAAATCGCTCAGAAGTAATTTGATTTATACAAACTCCTAACAGCCTAGATGTATCTTGAGATAACCATATCCTGCAGGATAATGAAAAGTTATTTTATCATTTCAGTAAACATTTTTCAAGAAATATCTGAATAATTAAAAGTTTACTAATACTAAATCTCTCAAAAAAATCTTAAATCAAAGGATTGAGAAGTGCAATTAACTTTGTATTTTTATTACAAAGAACTTTGAGTTTGGAATTGTAACTCTGTGCATAAGAACATACAAATATTTGGCCATAAATTTTCATTAAATACTAGATATGATACTATTTCTATCACCCATAATTCCGGACGCAACCACGAATGCACGCCTATGACCCGCCTGTTACCGTAAGATTTATTACTCTCTGCTTTTCCCAAAAAGATTATAGACTTATTTTCTTCATTTGCTATTTCTTCCAATTCGATATACATGGGGAGAAAATACAAATAGCCAGTGACTTACGATTTATTCGCTGACTTTTCCATGTTTCTTTTATAAATGCGTGATTTTTTAATGGGACGAAAAATGTTTACTGTTACTATTACATGTTTTATTGAGTTTGTGTATTCATTTGGGTGATGATTACGGAATGCAATCCCGACTCGAGATCGCAAATTCGAGATCCCATTGGATTGGAAATTTTCGGGATCTCGTCAAGTTTATAAAAAAATGTAAAGTTAGGATGGCTGAAAAAGATGAAAACTGCTTGTTTGTGATAGTGAGGTTAATTGAAACAAAATATTTTTCGGAAGAAAACAAAAAGCTTTATAACTTAATAATACTAACTAAATAATTAAGTTACCTTTGGAAATCAGCATAATCAAAACGAAAAGTTTAACCCAAGGAGATTAGAAAGTAGTTACGGGTGATTTTCAAAGTAGCTACGTAAAAAACAAAGTTTATTAAGAGTATTATCTGCTAAACGGCATCTAATGTCCGTTGCAGTACACCCAGCTCCTGAGAATACCCTCTCCGACTCAACACTGGTTGGCAACAGCGTGATTAAACAATTATATGCAAAATTCTCCCCCTTGTTCCTCCACACTTAAATAAATCCATTTCTTTTTTTATGATTGACGCTAATTTGTCTAAGCTCGTGGATACACGTGTAAAAGGACTTTTAGATGCTCGGAGAGTTTCTTCTAATTCCTCTTGAAGTGATATATTAGTTTGTGCAGCAATAGCATGTAATGTAATCCTCTGCAATCATAGAAAGAGGCAGGTTATCTTCATTCAATACTGTCTTATTAAACTATGCTTGGTTCGCTTCTTCACGATATAATCGTGTGATAATATTTTTAATTGCTCCAAGTCATCTTGATAATTATTCGGATTTTTCAAATGTAGTTGCTTTTATGCGACGCTCGGAGATACAATTGTTCATCGAAGAGACCAATTTTGCCGAAGGAGTTTTTTGGCCGCCTAGCTTTCGAAATCATGAAACGCAATGTATCAGTACATCGACGCCACAGTACCTCAACAGTCAATTTCACTGACTGAAATGTATTTTCCAAATGGATAATGACAGCGTGTTCTTCATCATAGTCTGAATTGAAACTGAGCGCAAGGTCAATTAGGGTCTTAGCTACACACTGCTTCACTCTATTGTATGTACTTATCATGTTGCATAGGGTAGACCAACGTGTCTTGCAATCAAGAACCAGCTGAATTGTTTTGCCAAACTCTTGCTGAATATAATTCTGAAGCATATCATTCTTGGTAGGAGAATTCCTAAAAAGCATTTCCTTAGCTTCGATATTATCATTTGGTAGTCTGGAGCCAGATCAACTTTTCTTATGGGTAAGGAAAAATAGATACCATCAATTATCCGAATTGTCATCCAGGACTTCTTCTTCCTGCGATTTGTGTTCAGATCAGGGTCTTCAAATTCTTCCTCTGCACTAGATTCTACGATTTTTTATAAATGACGTCTGTTATATCTAACAAAGTAGCTGTTATAATGGTTCAATCAGGAGTCCGACTTTCTTCATGACGCTGGTTCCATCGGTCGTTATACCGACTATGTCGTTATTCAGGGATAAATTAAATTCTGATAGTTTTTCCTTCAGAAGCTGACCACAAGACCCCGATGACATATTTTCAAAAATGCGCGCTAGTCCAATATTCCAGTAAGAAGGCTGACTGTTAAGAACTGCCTGTACATTAACATTGAAAAAGCGCCGATTTAGTCCAGATGTCCATTCATCTTGAGTGACTGCAAACCTATAGTCTTCATTCTTCAACTTTAGATCTTCCTTCACTTTCATTTTGAGCGTCATTCCATAATTCATTACACAATTTGTTTTATTATATTTGGTGAAGAAGGCAATTTGTAATTGTTACCTTTTGAAGCGAAAAGATTCTTCATATCCTCGGAAGTACAGAATACTCTGAATGGCAAACCATCTTTGACGTCCATTCGGGATATCATTACCTTTTTTATAACGTTAGAATCCGATGGGTAATAATCACTGATTTTCTTTTTCTTCTGTGGTGTTTCGTAATGTTGAGCCTCAACGTTAAAAGGTGTCCTCACAACAGACGACGACGAACTAGTGTACGCTAACGAAATCGAAGGTAGTGACACACACAACCTGATCTTCCGACTGCCGCATTCAATTTTGTGTCAATTTTACGGATTGACATCATATGGACATGTAAATCTTTTGTAGACCCGGATGACCTTTCAAGAACAGCTTTACATAACTTGCATTGAGCAGTTACATTAAAAATGCTTTCTTGAAATATCTCCATACCGGTAAACGATTGCTAAACTCTACGTACGCTTGATCTGGACTACTTTTCGCCATATTTAAGGTTAACAATCTAACACTCATAAGAATCCAAAAGTTATGTTTCTTTAACTCACTTGAACAATAAAAAACCGTAATTTAAGAAAAAATTACGACTACAGCTGCACAAGTAAAAGAATTAAGTAAACAAACGACTGCCCGCTCACACGAATGTTCCTTTTTCTCACTCACTCGACACAGTTCTATATTATCTGTCCCGCTCGTCACCTGTCGCTAATATTTGTGAATACTCGGGATAGTTGACGCCCCGAGTGGACGTGTGTAGCGTTGCTGACTACTGCCGCCCAATCCTGTCAATCTCGAAAGGGATCTCATCATACGCTTCGGGATTGATTCCGAAAAATTAGACGAGATTTCGCGAGATCGCAATTGTATTCCATAGTGGTGATCATAAAAATATGTTTCAGAACTGGTACGTATAATTTTATTATAAGAATAGTAAACAAGTTTTAGAATAATCAAACCAATTAATTGATAAAAATCTTTATAATTATTGTTTCGTAATAGAATGACTCAATCATTTTGGAAGTAACTATATTATTTTTCTAGAAAAATGAGCAAATGGGTTTAGCTCTTGATTAAAAATTATGAATATTCACACAAAGGTATAAAAAAATAATAATAACAATATTCAGTTAATCATTTGTGAACTTCAAAGATCAATTCCTTGGGTAGGCTAAACTGACTGAAATTTTTCGACAACTCCCTATATATACCTAGTGGAAGCTCCTACCTACCTTACAGATTCTAGACCAAGCAGATATCATGTAACTAGTCTGAGGATCGTCATCAGGTAACTCAACACCTTCTCCGTGGGTTTTCAATAGCATATCCATGACATCCGTGGCATCGTTTTGGAATTTTTCACCACCGACCGCAACTCCAATTAAAGTAACACATTCAATAGTTTTTCCTAAAAAGTAAAGTTTTCAGGAATATCTAAATTATTGTTTCTGTCTTTTCCTTCATCGTGAACATTATTTATCTTACCTCTCAGCAGCTTAAGCTCATCCTTGTTGGCATTCTGAATAATATACTTGAGACAAGGCATCAATCGATCATAGTAGGCAATGAACTCATACTCTGCAGTATCAGCAACACTTGCAATAGTAGTAACTACTTGTTCTAATACGAGTTTAGTTCCTTTCTCTACTAATTCTTTGAATTTGGAAGACAGAATGGCTTCCAGTTTGCCCATTAGAGCATCCAAATAACCAGATAAGATATGCTTTGGGCAATCTTCAGCAAAGTTCACTAAAGCAGCTCCTATAACAAAGAAAGAAAATAGGCTTGAAAAGTTTCTTTACAAGCAATCTATATCAATGACCTCATAAATATTTATAAATATTAACATTTTTATTGGTCACAGCATCATATTATTCAAGATGAAGGTGATGTTCTTTTCGCAGTTCTCGAATGTATAGGAATCATTCATACACTAATGAGCTCTTTCAATTTATAAGGAATCATTCATACACTAATGAGCTCTTTCAATTTATAAGGAATCATTCAAAAGTTACCTGCATGAGCTTGCACTCGGGGATTGTCATTGTCATCCAGAAGCATGATTAATCTTGGCACAACATCAACATGAAATTCTTTTTGGAATAGTGGCGCAAAATCTGTAGACATTTGTCCAATAGCATTACAAGCTGCATATCTCACTCTTGGATGAGGATCTTGTAAGTAGCTGAGTGCTCCCTGAAATAATTATGAAATGAATCTCACTTTCTCAAAATGGAAAACATGATAGATATTTTTAAAGATATTTTGTTACCTGCATGACCCCCGGTACTCCTTTTATTATTTTAGGCAGCATGTCTTCCATCTGCTTGTGACAACCTTCTCCAATAGCACTTAGAGCCATCAGGGCAGCATGTCTCTGTTTCCAATCAGGATTAGCTAACATAGTTGGTAAATGTTGAGTTACCAATGGAAGAATCGTCTTGCCACCTAAAAGGGATAATTTTCTTTCAATCCTAGCAGATACAAAGTACACATATGTCTAATATTGATGCTTAAGTATAAAGTATTTATAATTAACATATTTATGTTTATATAACATCATGCAGAGCTGCATCGGGAAGTTTATGCTACATTATACACTTCTAAGGACCTTATGTCAGATAAATCAAATCTGTCCCCAAATGACAACCATTTCACAATTTTAGTTTCACTTCTACTTGAACGACAAAGGCAATTCATATCTGTTTCACCTAGGCAAATCGCTTTGACCATGAAATATGAAAAAAGAAATGTAACTACTACTATCGTTCAAAGTGACATACCTTACTTTTATTTCGCAACTCACAACTGAAAAAATTCATATTGTAGTACTTGATATGCACTAATACTAATAAAAGAATTCGTTGCAACATTTTGAAAATAGAAATTCGACGCCTACAAGATATCAAAAAAATATGAACTGCAAAGACATATTACCTGAAATTCATAGAATCATAGAATGGGTGAATAGACACTTTTTGAAATCAATCAATTCAAAGTAAAGTTTTGATCATTATCGCTACTATAATTTTGTGTACCAATTCCCAAACACTACGACATCAAAATTGGTATCCTTTGCCATCTCATAAAAATTATTCGTTTCGGTAATGAATATCGCCAAAATACAATTCAAAACATTTCACCAACCACAGTTCCTAGGATTTCCAATGCTTGATATGGTGAAGAAAAGAGTCGGAATTCATAACAATGAATTTAGTAGAGTTCCGATAGTTGAATCTTCCAAAAGGAATTATATTATTGTTGAAAATAGACAGGTATGTAACAGCCTCAATGGAATCTGAGTTTTGGCTCGGCTCCTTGTGATTGCTATAGCTACGGTAATAATTTAAATTTTGAAATGATTTAAGGCCCAAGTTATTTATTGAAAACAAATCAATTTCTTAATCGAAATAAAAAATAGATTTTTGCAATATTTAAGTTGGTGTAACTCCTTAATAAACTGTATCAAAGTAATATAATTTTCATCTTCATGGTCACTTGGAAGTTTCTTCTCCGATAATGACAATTTCAACCAGGTTTTGCACGTCAGAACAGCTTCTGCTTGGTGGTCTGCCATAAAGTTTATTCACATGATTGCAATTCGTATTACTCATTTTTTTAGCATGTTTTCAAACCAAAGTAATGAAACGAAATATCCACAATCATTACTATAGACAAGGTAAGCAAACGACTATATTATAAAGGGATCTACAATACAATGGAAAAGTTGTCACTTTGGGTTTCACTATCAGTCATATGGTGGAACTTTTAAGATAAAATAACTAAATGACTTTTTGACAAATTTAAATATACAGTGGAATCCGTTTATAATGACGGAATTGACAAACACGTCTCAAGCGGACGTCATACAAAGCGTTTTCTAAAAAAAACCCTTTTCAGGTAAAATGTACTTTAATAAGAGAAACATATACATAAATGTATACATACATATTAAATAAAAATAAAAATTGAACGTAATAAGTGTTTTTTAATGTAAGTAATCTGTAATTTTCGTCTGATTTTGTTTTTTCATTTCATTGTAAAAACAGTCTCTAATACTATGTGTACAGAAGACATCGCCATGGTCAAATTATCATTTTTAATATTGCTGTGAATAAATCGTGATAATAATTCTGCAGCTTTTAATGCCTCTTCTGCGGAAGTTAATGGTTCTTCCTGGACTTCCTCTTCCTCTTCCTCATCACTTTCGAGTTGTTCTTTAGCATTAATGGTCTGTATGATATTTTCATCTGTGGGTTCTTCGGATGTGAGGAGAGTGCTATCAATGTCAACATACTCTTCCCATATTTCCGGTGCTGCTAAAGAATCTGAATTTAGGTTTTGTGACCACAAAGATAAAGGAGCGTCATCTTCATAAAATTCATGTTCTGATATTTGAATAGGTAAGCCGTCGAGGTTTTCAATGAATCCTCCATGTTTGAAACAGTTGCAAATGGTACTTTGCGACATTTTATTCCAGGCATCATTAACCATCAGAATTGCATCTAGCACCGTTATTTTTGTACAAGAGTTGTTTTCATCGGCATCAAGACAATTAATCATTTTGAGCACAAGGGTCTTTCTAAAATTAGTTTTGAATGATCGTATTATTCCTTGATCCATTGGCTGTAGTACTGATGTTGTATTCGGAGCAAGGAAAGCAAGTGTTATAGACTTTGAATCAGTAAAATTTGGATGCGACGGGCAATTACCAACCAGCAATAAAATCTTTTTTTTCTTCACCACATACGATCCCAATTTCGCAGCCATTTTTCAAAAAGTTCTGACGTTATCCAAGCTCTACAATTGTTAGAATAATCGACAGGTAATGATTTGACACCTCTAAAATATCTTAGTTTTTGTGGCTTTCCAATAATGAGCAATATCTTTTTCTCTGTGCCACTCATAATAGCCGCTACCATGACAGTTATTCTATCTTTGGACAATTTGCCTCCACTACAATTCTCATCTTTAACTTTTGAAGTTTTGTCTGGCATTAATTTGTAAAAATAGTCCACTTTCATCAGCATTAAGTATTTCATCATCAGAAAATTGTATTCGTAGATTCGGCCACAAAGGTGCCAACCAGTTCGTTGTTGAATTTTAATCAACAGACGAAGATTCACCGACAATTTTTCTCGCCACAATGTTATGTCGAAGTTTAGAACGACTGATCCAGCTTTCGGAATAATTGAAATCGAGAATACCAAAACGCCCAGCAAAAACATTTGCCTTTTCCTGTAGCATAGGGCCACTGACAGGTAATCCTTTGTTTCTCATGATTTTAAACCACTGAATCAACATTTTAAAACAATGAAAAACTACCTTCAAGTGCCAATTACTCACCGAGATTCAAAAAACGAGCCACGTTCCGAACGTCGTCGGGAATCAACGAACGTTACCAAAGGTTATCGTAAACGGACATAATTTATTAAAAATGAGTCATAATAAGCAACATGCCGTTGTAAGCGAGGTCATTATATCCGACTTTTTTATAAAGAATTTTATATACAATCAAACTTCGTAGTGTAATTACGTCATAATAATAGGTTGGTCAACATAGGCGGAGTCATAATAAAAGGATTCTACTGTACTCGAAAAAATATTCAATGAAAACAGAATAAACACTTTTTTCATTCACAGCCATCGACCAACACTGCGCCAAGAAGTTAACGCACAATTTCAATATTTCAAATTTCTTTTTTGGTAGGTAACCAATTATTAACTCTTTTCCTCGGATGTGTCTGGACTTGTACTAACAAAATTCAATGTTTTTCTTGGAGCATGTGTTCCTCACATGAGGAAAAAAACTGAAAGAAATTAATTGAGATTTGGCAAGAAACAACCACATAGAGCTAAGATCAGTTGATCAATTTTTGCGAGTAATGTTGGTTCTTATTCATAAAAACTTTTTGTTTATACATGATAACGCCAGACCTCACCAAGTTCATACATTAGGAACTACCTTCAAGATCAAGAAATCACTTCAACAAAGTCCAGACCTTAATCCTGTCAAACATGTCTGGGACATTCTCAATAGAAAATTAAGAAGCCAACAAAACCTGCCAGCTACCGTGAATGAGGTCGGAACAGACTGATCGAAATTTGGAACAAAATGGATCAAAATGCTACAAGGTCACTGAGTTTGACTATGAATCATACATATCATGCAATAATTCTCGCCAGGGGTGGTATTAACAGGACAAATACTAAAAGTACCATTTTCATTTCGATGGCTCTCATGCATTCCGCAGTGCTGGTGGATTACTAGAAAAATAATTCTTTAACATATCTTAACTTCTTTTGAATAAATTTGAATTTTCAATTTTGTGCGTCAATTTCTTAACACAGTGTACTTGTATTTTGTATATATTATATCACTGGACTCTTTCAAAAATGTCTATATCCCAATATTAACATTTATCCATCATTTGAAAATTCATAAATTGCCCTAGAACCTACCTAATCCACAAGCAAGACGATCTAGAGCTGCCTCTGCCACAACATTGTTTGAATCATTTTCCTCGTCTAATATTTCATCTGATTTACTCCAGTCTTCTTCTTCTTCGAGGTCAGCCATAAACTGCAGGACAACTGGAACCAATTCTGCAATATATTTTTCTGCAATTTTCCTCACCATAGCTGGCGCCATCTCAGCAAGGGTGACCATGACCTAAAAAATGATGTAACAAGATATTTTTCCATTTTCGCAATAAATTGCAATAATGATTTACCTCAAGCGCTAACTGCCTCCAGCTATCCAAAGATGAAGCATCGCTGAAAATCTTCATACACATCTCATATACTAATAACAACTGAGGTCTAAGAAATTTAGGAACGTTTTCAGCCAAATCGATCAAAACTTTGAGAAGTGTATCATCTTGTTTTTGCTGTATACTCTCAGCTATCACTAACAACATGGGCATAAGTAAGTCACTGAAATGTTTCAGGATCTGCGTTTCTTTGTCATGAACAATAATGAACGATCCCACAGCCCTGACAGCCTGGAATCTAACTTCGTAAGGTTCTGTTGTTGATAAACTGTGCATCAACATCTGCTTGATGAGATCTAAATAGTTGTTTTGCTGGTTACCAAACACACCTGGTACACTTGTGAAAAGTTGGAGGGCCGATTCTTTAAGAACAGGATTGGGAGCATTCGCACATTGAAACAAGAACTGAAAGACAAAACCCAACAGATAAGAAATATGCCATTTCATAATGGCGTTATTACGTAATAACATATAAACAGGTGTTAATTTCATAAAATAATATATGACGAGATGTTTACAAACTAAATATTGAACTAAATCAAATCTCTATTATACTGTGTTCCAATGACAATTTTACCCTCTCCAACTCCGGAAAGAGCGATGCAAACGAAAAACGCTGATACAGGTCAATTTTTGATTCGAGACCATTTTTAGAGTTCATAAGGAATATGCAAATTCATATGTCCACCCTTTGCATGCATCAACTCAAAATTTATTTCAAGGAAAGTGGATCAAATAGCACTTTATTGAAAGTTCTTTCGATTCTCTGCCCAAATAAGTTATTTTAAAATGTTGAGTGGCCAACCAGTTAGTGATTTGAACCACTTAAATTAATTTTTATGGGGTTATTTATAATCAAAATCCTGATTCTTAGCGAGTTTCACTAGAATCAGACCTTCCAGAGTTGATGGGGACTCAAGCTCTTGTTGGAACACAGAAAAATTTATAACTAAATTTTTATTATTGCTATTGCAAATTAATTATTGGTCAAGTTATCATGTTTTTAAAATCTTCAACAACTCACAATGAAAAAATCTTTGAATTTTATACGCTTTGCAAAAAAATTGCAGTATTAGAAATATAGAAGAAAAGTATGAAACCTTGAACATCAAAAACAATTCTCCCATATACATAATTCGAGGATTTTTCTTGTTCATATCCACTTCACAATAAAAATACTGGAATAGGAAACTCTAGATTTTATGTTAATATTGACTGATGTGAAACTAGCCATGCTTTTCAATCTTGGTGTCGTTGATGCAACATCGCAATATTTCAATGTAAGCTTTGTTCTATTCAAGAATTCATGCCTGTACTAATTTTCAGTTCCCCTTAAAATTATTCTATAAAAATTGGTTGATTTTTTTTTTGTTTCATAATCGATTATTTGGATTTTCTATTCTTTCTACTGGACAAATGAGCACCATATTTTCTTAAGTCATCTGAATTTGCGTGAAACAGATTTCAGAATTTTTTAATCGATAATTAACAAACTAAGTTATGTGCATGATATTTGCTTTCAGGATAGTTTTGAATACATATTTGTGTCTGAAAGTGATTGAAATTTCAATCTCATTCATTTGGGAGAGGATTTAAAATGTTCTCATTTAATATCTATGTGGGAGATACATAACAATTCTTGTGGAGATGAAAAATGAAATTCAATAAATCAATTACAAAACAAAAAAATTTTATAATTTCCATTAAATATTTTTTATTAAAATGAACATTATGTTGAAGTGGAAATTAGTCTGGGCATGAATCTGTAGATGGAATCTGGAAATTGAAGCTTGTGTTGAAACATTGCAGTCTATCTGCTCAATCTAGTCGAAATGAAAACCAGTATTTTCTAGGGTTTTCAAAAGATTGACAAATCAGAAGGAACCAAATAAGTTTAATAGTTTGCAAAACGATAAATGAGATATTCATGAAAAAGTAGGAACAACCACGGGCATCATCATAATGCAATAAGCAAGAGTTGTTCGCTCACACATATGTCTTCTTGACACATATTGCTACAAGTTGATGATGCTGAAGATTAAAATAATATTCCTTATTGGCAATGCAGGGAGATTCATAGTGGACAGCATACCATTAGATGAAAAAACTGTCAACATAACCTTGAGATATGTTGTCATTTTTATTCAATCTTGGCTTGCCAATCAAAGTATGGGACATAGTATTGTCACAAAATGCCTTTCACAGTATTTGGGAAACTGAAAAACAATTTTTATAAAAATTTTATGCAAACTCTTCGCAAAATGCTTGCATTTTAAAAATAATCAACTATACTAATATTCATGAATCATGTTAAGACATCAGCAACAGGATGTGTTAACTTATAATCAATATGTATTGATCCCACTAGTATATTCAATTTTATCAGATTTGATGGTGAAACAGTTTTATGTGAATATATCAAAAATTGAAAGCCAGAAAGTGCTTTTTGATTATTCTTACGATCTCATTCCTAGAGATAAACCTTTAATAATACTGAGGCAACATAAACAGTGAAGCTCTTCATATATACTGATACATAAATGATGTCAACGGTAACATCAGAGGTACACCTCACCTATTGCTAGTCAACTTGATAATATTCATCTCAGAGAATCAATTCCCCATGAAATTACTCCACAAATAACAGCCATAACAAAATTTAAAGTTCTATAATATCGAGCAATCATCTTTTGTGAAACCTTCAATTATAACTATAAATCTATTTTATACATAACTTCATAGTCATTCATCCATCTACACAGATATAATTTTAATTCTCTGTGGGATTTGCATATATAAACACACAGCATGTTAAAAGATGATAGCCAACTTATTCTGAAAAGTTCATCTGGCAAGATTCCAAACTTTAAAAAGCAAACTTATGGATTGTTAAAATGCAAGTTACCTGTAAGAATTCTGGCCATTGATTATTTCCATCATCATCAATTAGATTTCTTGCAACTTCTGCAGCTACTTCACAGATTTTATGTCGCAGCTGGTCAGACTGCACTTGCTGAATAGCTAGAATAATCTGTTGTTTCAGCTGAGCCTGGCCTTCAGGGGGCAGTTTTGGATAAAACTCCAAGAATTCGTTGGAAAAGAGTCGTCGAAGTAAAACTGCAGACATCTGTCGAGCATCCTCTGCAAGTGACCCATCTTGAATAGCAACAATGAGATGACTAACTTTAGCTTCAATTGCCAAATTGGAATATGCTTCCTGTAACAAAAAATATTGAAATGACTAATGTGAATATATCAATATTCGTATCATGCACCAAGGTAGATATTGTTTCATTTGCATTCTGAATATGTCTTTGGCGCCCTTTTTGAAATAACCCTCCCATAATAATAATGAACTATCCTGCAAAAATCTGGAATAATCATTTCTCATACTTCCAGGAAAATAAGATTTAATAATTTAGTATTATGAATCATGCTTACAACGATAATTAGGAATAGAACCACGCTGAAACGCACACACAGCACGTTGTTTTACAAAAAAAAAATTATTTACTATACTGACATTAATAGGTATTGCCCTTTAGAAACTTCTGTAACACCATTAATTATTCTCAAAAGCGTTAATGTACATACCTCAGCCTGAGTTCTGATATTATTATCAGTTGACAATAAGGTGGTTAAAACTTGGTAAAATTGCTCCTTGTCGGCGGCCATGGCGCCTCTTCTAAAAGAAATTGACAAATGACAGAATTCAGGATCTCTATTTATCACTATTCATGCCAACATAATATAAAACATTTCCTAAAAGATTTTATGACTTCCCTAATTCAAATAGGATCACGATCGCTTTTTTCAACAAGGAATGCAAAAATCATTAGCTTCTCTACAAAGATGTTTAAGATTTTGCATAAACAATAGTGAACAAATACAACAAATAAACCCAATCAATTTTCATTCAGCGTTTTTTTTCTGCAATGTCTCGTTGAAACATGATATAGGTTTCACCAAAGCAGTAGATTTAGATTCACGTCATTTATTATTTATGGATTGACAAGTAGCAAGGATTGTTAGCTTTCGATGGAACCATATTATTATCAGTTGATAATAAGTTGGTTAATAGATGGTAGATATTTCAAATTTTGTTTTCCATACAAATTTGTAGATTTTGAACAATTCTTCTATCAACGATGCATTATTGAAATGACACTCTATCATGATTTTAGATAAATGTTGAATGAATTAGATCTGATCACACCTGATTTCAACTATTTCTTATGTATTTAAAAAAACTGTAACATTCAGATGATTTCAGTCAGTGAGTGACAGGTATTTCTCCAGCAAGTTCAAATATAATTGAAAATTGCCATCGCTGTTCTATTTGATTCGTTTCAATTGTTACCTGTAAATCACCAATACCAGTAATATGCATATCAATATGAAGCAACCTTATTATAGGCAGATCACACTACATATACTGAATGTAGGTATTTGTCCTGAACTTATTGAATGAATATAGTATATTCGTTATTCAATCCAATATCAGTACAATAAATAATTTATTCATGAAATATATTGAAAAATGACGTTGGTGAACTGGCTAATACTTTAAATGGTAAACTTCTTATTTGAAATAGAAGATTATATATAAAATTTCTATGACAATTTGCATTTTAACCTCACTATTTGATCAGGGCACATTGTTAATATTATAAATAATATAACTTTATAAATCAGAGTGAGTGATTTATACAGTTTATTCCAACTATTATAATACATAATATACAGCTATACTTTTTATTTTAGATGGGAAAAATAAGGTCTACTACGGGGCCTCCCCGTAAACAGGGCTTCAACCGATCAGGACATTCAATGAACCCAGAAAGATCTACAGAAGGATTAAAAGGTGTTGCGAAAATTCGTACTAAAGGTACAATAAAAAGACTTCAGATGTACAGAAATTTCAAAGCAAAAAGAGATAAAACAGGAAAAATTTTGACTCCTGCGCCTTTTCAGGTTGGTAAAAAAAGCCTTTCATCTAGGAAGTAAAGATATTCTTTAGTCCGAATTTTTTAGGGTTGGTTACATTCTGGCACAGTAGCTCGAGTGGAACCAAATCAAAAATGGTTTGGAAATAGTCGTATAATATCACAAAATGCTCTTCAAAAATTTCAAACTGAGTTGGGAGCAGCAATCAAAAACCCATATCAGGTAATAATGAAACCTACTACATTACCAATAACACTCTTAAATGAAAAAGCTAAAAATGCTAGGGTACACTTACTAGATACTGAAACCTTTGAAAGTGTGTTTGGACCAAAAAAACAAAGAAAAAAACCAAACATTTCAATTAAAGCTATGGAGGAATTAGCTGAAGTGGCCGAGAAAAAATTGAATGATTATAGCGATGAAAAAGATTCAAACATTAAGAAAGATTGTGGTGGTGTGAAAGATCTGCCTAGGGACTGGGTTATGGCTGCTGGACAGTCTAAACGAATTTGGAATGAACTTCATAAAGTAGTTGACAGTTCTGATGTTTTATTACAAGTTCTAGACGCAAGAGACCCTATGGGAACAAGATCTTCATATTTAGAAAAATTTTTAAAGAAAGAAAAACCTCATAAACATTTAATTTTTATTCTGAATAAGGTTGATTTGGTACCCACATGGGTGACTCAACGTTGGGTTGCTATTTTGAGTGCTGAGTATCCTACAGTGGCATTCCATGCAAGTATAACTCATCCATTTGGAAAAGGTTCTCTGATAAATCTGTTACGTCAATTCGGTAAGTTTAGTAATATTATTGTAGGTGCTTGAATGAGCTATTAATTCCATGACTATTGATTCCAATTACTTCTTTACAGGTAAATTGCATATTGATAAAAAACAAATATCAGTCGGGTTCATTGGATACCCAAATGTAGGTAAATCTTCAATAATCAACACTCTCAGAAGTAAAAAAGTGTGTAAAGTTGCACCTATTGCTGGTGAAACTAAAGTTTGGCAATATATAACACTTATGAAAAGAATATATTTGATAGATTGCCCTGGAGTAGTATACCCTTCTGCTGAAACTGATTCTGAAAAAGTGTTAAAAGGTGTTGTTAGGATTGAGTTAGTGAATAATCCAGAAGATTACATTGAAGAAGTCTTAAATAGAGTTAAGAAAGAATATTTGTTGAAAACATACAAAATAGAAGACTGGTCCAGTCCAATGGAATTTTTAGAGAAATTGGCTTATAGAAGTGGAAAGTTACTGAAAAAAGGTGAACCAGACATTAGTATTGTAGCAAGAATGGTTCTAAATGATTGGCAGAGGGGAAAGCTACCATTTTATGTATCACCTCCTGGTTTTGAGGAACCGCTTCCGAAGAAAGAAGATAGTACCATAGGAGTTATACAAGATTTTAAGAAAATCAAAGTAAATTTGCCATATGAAGGAGAAGACATAAAAGAGTTAGAAAAATAGAACTTAATGGGAATAATTTACAAGAAGACACTAGTACTGTGTCAGATATAACAGAATATTCTCAGGATTCAATAGAATCTGATATAGATCTTGATGATTCTGAAGAAATTTCAGTTAAAGAGAATACAATTATGGATGAAGATTCTGACAGTTCAAATTTTAGCAATCCTTATTCAGATATAGAAGATGAATTTAAAAGAAAATCTTCTATAATTGCTTCCAGTGGTTCTTTTGTGTTGAAGATTTAACTGAGAAGGAAGTAAGAAATAAAAACATCAGCAAATAGATAATATAAAGAAGAAACTGACTAGCAAACAGAAGAGAGCTCTTGAAAGATCAAATAAGAGAAAGAAAATTGGAAGTAATTTCTATGAAGTTAGTAATGTTAAAAATAGGAACAGAAATAAGAAAAAACTTGTAGGTTTGAAGAAATGAAATAGATTTATATTTTTGGGAACATTGTTAGATTTGCATGTTTGTATGTTGAATATGATCAATAAAGAAGGCAGGTCCTATTTATTTTCTATTGTCAATTCGCAGATTATATGACCAGAAATCTTTCAAATAATGCATTTCTCAATATGAGACCCATCTCAAAATCTTAATCAAAGTAATTCTGAGAGAAATGTGCGAAATCAATTACTATTGAGGTGGATTGAATCTGAGTTCTCGTTTTTCTTCTTTTTTAGTTAGTATTCTTGATTACATCAGTTACTTATCAGGAAAGTCATCTTCAAATTACCAGAAATACCTCGCTGAATCATATTCATTTTTTATGGTTAGATGTAGTCTAATTTGAAAAAATGGACTTCTGTACCTTTGAATGTACTACGATTAGCATGTGCTTTGGAAACACCCTGTATACCATGAAGCCTCTTAATGCATTGAATTCTGATGAATGAACCTCTTTAGTTACAATGAGCTAGAAATAATCAATATTGAAAGATCTTTAGTATTTTTATGATGCCCTCTAAGAGACAACCAAAAATCGCAAAATTCTGATTGAAAAATTTTTGTTTTCCTTTCGTTTGATTTCAGGTGGCAATGATATGAAAAAAAATTGTTCAGAAGAATTTAATTTTCTACAAAAAAAAAATAGAAATATACATTATGACATTTGAAATAACTAAGATGGTGTCAACTTCCAGTATAACCAGAAGTACCACAGCATTGAAAATATGTTCGGAATTAGTTCGAATAGCATTCAAGACAACAACAAAAAATTTCTCCAATCGGTTATTCCTTTTTCCATATACTTTTAATGTCTCGCGGACACCCGGTATATATTCAGGGTATCCAAAGTTGAGTGGTCTATTAGACGTTTATGGAGAATCAATCATGCTATCGTTCTGGTAGTTGATTCAGCTAGTCCGAAAGTATTTTCACCTCAACGGCTCTTCCGATTATAATGGAAGTGCATACCAATTTTGTTTGTTGTTATTTAATATAGAACAGCCTGTATATTGATGACTGGTTTGATAACACTTGTTATTCCAATTACAAAAACACATAAGTCTAGATTGTTTCGTTTATGAAATATCCTACTTTTACGTAAAATTTATCGTGTTTTTGCTTCTTGAAAAAAATTGATATATCTCGAGAACGGCGTGAGCTACAAAAATAAGGTGTTTTGTAAACAAGAAACCATGCGGGACATAACTCATATCCGACTGAATCTGTCAGTATACAGAGTGCTCTTCTTCCCGCCTCACATTTCGAAACGAAGAAACATCGAAAACTACGTTTTTTCAAATTGTAAACCATATTTTTTTTTCAATTTATTAGATTCGCCGTAAAAAACTAAATAAAGTTCGACATACATACCCTGTACCTGAGATTTTAAGTTTTCAAGTAATGGCGAAAAAACGAATTTTACTTATCTACCTGAAGTTGGCAACGAAGGCTTAGATTTCTGCACGTGCATAGACTTATCCCAAAGCATAGATAACAAATTATTTTTGTTTTAACTGTCAGTCGAATTAATTCGAACAGAATGGCTACCTACACAAAAGAGCAAATACTTGATTTATTTTTCATTCATGGAGATGAGAGACGGAATGTGAGTAGAACTTGTAGGAGAATTAACGAATTATATCCAAATATGTCGTCTATGACAGCTAAATAATTCACGAGATACGTTACAAATTTTCTTTCGACTAGGACGGTCCAGAATAAGACATCATTCTCATCGCCTGTAGTCAACAATGAAGACAACGAAATTACCGTACTAGCTTATTTAAACAAACTTTTCGTGTCAGCGGTTTTGGGGTTATAATGCGAACATGTTTCTTTTCGAACACGAACCATTGGCGATTTTATTTTTGTTCGATTGAGCATTTTTTCGTTTAAAAAATATATATTATGTAACACACGTAGTAAATTTCTGCATTCATTACCTTCTAGAAGAGAAACCTCAAATTGCCTCGATTTCGATCATTCCGCGCATGTCAATTCTTAGGTCCTGTCCAAGACTATTGTTATTTCTATAGTTTCATTAAGTTCAGACGGTAGTAATCATCTGTGATCTTAGAGTTTGACAATCACTAACATAGACTAAGTATATATATAATCATCTTTGTCACTAACGATTTTGGTATTCAAGTATATAATTTTTTTCTGAATATCGAAATCGAACAGTTTGTTGTATGTTCAAAGTTATTTCATTCAAAAAAATCGTTCAATCACGTATGTGGTTCTTTTGAGAAGCATAATAAAAATCACGTAATAACAAATTTAACGTGATGGAATATTATATTCAAAATGGGTAAGATTTAGCTGTAGTGGCAAGAACATATTTTGAATCGGTTCCTGAAAAGCACCAGCTTGATAAGTGTATTTTACAAATATTGAAAGAAAATTTCATCAAAAGTGGATCGTGGATCATTTAAAAGAACAAGAAAAAAGAAGTATGAAGTAAGAGCAGTAATTAAAGTAATAGGAGCTGTAACGGCGAAACCTTCCATTTCGCTCTACAAAATGCGAGCATCTCAATTTTTGCTGCCGACTAAATTTCTGCAATTGGTATTTAGAAATTTTTAGAGTTGTTATATGATGAAATTCGCATCACTAGTGATGGTATATACAATCGTCATAATGAGCATTTTGTGGTCTGATCACCGAAAATATGGCTTTAATATGTGGTGTGTTCTGAAACTCGCGTTTTAGCTTTCGAAATTTTTGATTTATATTGGTCGTTATGAAGAAATCATCAATAATAATAGTGTTATTGGAGAATTTCCTGATGAACTGTCCCTAGCACAAATATCGAATACTTCATTTTAACGCGATGGTATCTTTCTACACCAATCACTGACTTGTTGAATTTTGGGGATAATTGGGTAGGGTCTAGAGATCCATTGAGATAGTCACCTTGTTTCCCTACCTGGCGCTAATAGATTTTTCCTTTGGGGGTTATATTTAAGATTTAATCTTAAAGAGAACCAGTCACAATTTAGAAGAGTCGAAACAACTTTTGGTGATGCTTTGCTTCTGTTAGCAATATTCATATTTTCAATGGTCACGCCTCTTCAGAGAATTGTTTCCCCACATATCAGGCCGGTAGAACTTTTCTTTTTTTTGTTGATTTCCGCATGGAGGTTTTTGGTTTTCGCTTGAGAAAAGTTTATTCTTATTCATCTCATTTTCTTAAAATTTACTTCCTTTGTGTGTATTTTCTTCAATCATCCTGAATGGAATATTGCCAAAGCATAATCTGTAGACTGAATGACGTTAATCAAGTACTTAAAGATCCTAACTTAACCTCGAAGAACACAGATGATTACTATTATCTGAATTCAATCGAAGCGTAGAAACAACCATGGTCTTGGATAGGACCGGAAAAATCTGATTTTCAACCATAGAACAACATGAATCGTTGATGTATGTGCATTAAATGAATGAAATTGAGATATTCGCGCAGAAAACGTCGACGCAAACAGTTGTTCTAAAGGGTGATCTCTGTCTTTGGACCTATTCTGTGACATAGACCAAGTATAGTATATAAATCATCTTTGTCTGTGACGTGTGCGCTCTATTCAACCTATCCTGTCTCCCACTCTGTGGTGAGTCTATGGTTTATTCAAATTTGAATACCTTCTGATAGTAGATTTCAAATAATATTGCGATATATTATAGAATTTAATTAACTTCTTCGACGCGAGTTCAATCTTGTTTTTTTTTTGTATCTATAAGAAATTAGTTAAACTTCAGTTCAAAACTTGGGGTACAAATTCGGTGAATATGAATAGTATAGACCCGGGAAAATTTCCCCAGGTTCATGACTTAATTAATCCTAATGCCAAATTAACTTGGTCCAAAATTGTTAATACTACAAAAAATAACCAATCAATATATGATATATTTGATTTAGAACATGTAATCGCATCTCTTAGAGATCTTAGCACTCAAAATAATGATGAAGAATTAGTAGGTATGGTAGACGCGCATAAGTTGAAAGAAGAAATAACTGATAAATTTGAAAAAAACGATAAAGGCCCCTTTTTGCATACATCGAAGGTAAGAAAGACAATGTTGGCAATCTGAATCCAGTTTATATTGGGAAACTGAACACAATGACTTTGACTATGATGTGAAAAAGATAACAAGAAAAGGTAGGAATAGCTGGATCGGTGGCGTAGATGATATGATTCTCGTCTCCTGCGCAGAGTTATCTAGGTTCAATCCCCACAAAGTAGGTGCGATTGTTCGGATTCTGGAAATAGCTTGAGTGTCCATCTTTCGGAGGAGATGTAAAGCTGGTGGTCCTGTCTAACAGAGTTGTGTTGGACATTAAAGATCGACACGAGAGGAGTTCGGCAAAATTCCCGGGTTAGTTAGGTGACAGAATTTCCCGTCGTGGCATTCGCCGAAAGACAGAAATAGAGCACGTTGAAGGAAAAACAAACAAACAAAAGGTAAGAATAAGATAGCCATTGAGTTTGCAGATCATGCTAACGAGTTTTTGCAAAAAAACAGTTTAAATGATTATAATGTTCATATCCCAGAAATCTGCTTACGAATATGGGAGTTATACGCGATGTTGACATGTGTATAAGCGATGAAGAAATTCTTCAATACGTCAAATCCCCTTACAAAGTCATGAAAATTAGAAGAATTAAAAGGGTGGTAGATAACTAGCTCTTATGTTGGAACCAATACGTGTGTCCTAATCTTTAGAAACAGGGAAATACCGGAGTTTGTAACACTATTTCATAATTTCCTTGAAGTTGAACAATATGTAAGCCCCGTCTAGCAATGTCTGAATTGTCTTAGATATAGCCATTATGCCAGCCAGTACAATAGTGGAATGAGATGTCAACATTGCGGCTTGAATCATAGTACTGACACTTGTGAAAACGAAACTAAATGTGTACATTGTTTGTCTTCAGATCATAAGGCAACCATTCGTGTCCTGAGTTTACACGTCAGAAACAAATTCGGGACATGGTGGTTCATAAATATACTTTTTTCGAAGCGGACAAAGCTACCAAGAAGAAAAATCACAAACCAATATCTACATTAAACAACAAGAATTTTCCCAGTCTTCCTAATTTTAGTAATCAAGCTGCTCCAACATTATCCCAAACTCTACCCCCAACTATAGCCAACCAATCATTTGTTAATGTAGCCAAAAGCAATATTGGCAATCCAGGTACTCACACACAACCAATACAATCATAAATAGGAAATAATAATTATCAGGGTAGCAGTGCCAGTAAAAATCCAGCTAATAACAAAGTTTTCAGCTCCAATATATCGGAAAAGAGCACCATCAGGCCAACCAGGCTACATATAATAGGGTTAAAAACAAAAAATGTCTAATAAACTCATCACAAATTAGTCAGAAGTCTTTAGAGTTTTGGAACCACATTAAATCAGAAAACAGAAATTATGAAATTAATAAAAATATGGAATTTAATGCTTCCCCTGAAGTGCGATTAGAAAATGATACAAGTAAAATAACAATACAAAACTCGGAATTAGATATGAATCTCGATTCCCCAGACTCGCAAGGATAGGGTGGGGAAGCCGAAAATGATGAATATTGACCTTATAGGATCAATATTCATAATATAACACAATTATAACAATGGATAACAGTCAAATCAAATATTTTACAATGGAATATTAGATTAATTTTTTACCGAGAATTAATTAGCATCCTAATTTTCACAACCCAGACATAGTGGTACTCTCAGAAACTTTTCTTAATGCGAACAAAAAAATTCTCACTCAAAAGTTATGATGTCATAAGGTCAGACAGGGCTGATGGAGGGGGGGGGTGTAGCTTTCCTTATCAGAAGTAACATGACATTAGAAACACTTCTATGATAAATGCATATATGCTATATGCATATTTTTAATACATACAATCCACCTGACACCACTTTAGAACTAGAGCAATCTTAAAATTTTCTGGGTAATATTAACGAGCCTTTTCTGATTTTAGGAGATCTTAATACGCAATACCCTATGTGGGGTTCTGAAATTAAAAATATTAATGTTGAGAGACTAGAACAATTCATCCTATAGCGTAACCTATTCCTGCTCAATGATGGTACACCGACTAGACTCACCTAATACAAACGTCAGTTCACCAGTCGTATCTATTTGCTCGCAAAACATGTCGTTCGATTGTACCTGGGGGGTAATACAAGGCACTGGGGGTAGCGATCATTTCGCAATACTTATAGGCATCAAACGCGATAACAATGAACTGAATAGGTATGGCCCTTTTAAATCAACTAGGAAATTCAATACCAAATTGGGATGTATTTAATCGCACAATTGAAGAACATATGATGAATAATGAAGTGGAAGATTTGGAGGAATTTGAAAGCATGATAGTGAACTGCGCTGGGATATCTACTCCAGAAAAATACATTAATCAAAATCATTATAATCCAAAGTTTAGAGCTTGCTAAAGGGATGACGAAATGACCCAAGCTATTGATAGACGAAAAAATACATTATACAACTATAAACAAAATCCAACCAAAGAACATTTTACGCAGGTCAATCGAGTTAGTTGAACTCTTTATTAGAAACAAAAAAACGGAATCGTTCAAGAATTTCGGCGAAACCTTAACTTGAAAGATGGTAAAGCTGCGTGGAACAAAATTAGAAAATTCAAGAGTACCGAGAATAATAACTCGCCTAAAAAACTACCCAGCAACGAAGTAATTCATAACATCATGAACACATTAGCCCCTACCAATCCTGTCCCTGATCCACCTCCAGTAATTGATAACGACGAAAATATTCTGAACTTCACGATAGATGAATTGAATCTTAAATCGAGGAAAGAATCAGCCCCTGGTATGAACGGTGTGTCCTATACCTTTTATCGAAATTTAACTCTCACAGCAAAAAATAAACTCCTAGAAGTCCTAAGAAATCTATAGAAAATACACAAATTTAAATTTCAGTATCCAACTATCTGATTATATCCTTCTTAAAACCTGGACGACCTCATCGCGATTCGGCCAATTGTAGGCACATTACCCTTGCCCCATGTTTAATGAAAATACTGGTAGCTCTTATTAAAAATCGCATAGAAAAAAAAGTTGAACAGCATATCCAAAACAACTAGTTTATATTTTCAATGAAATAAAACTGAAGTATTTAGGTTTTCACTATATTAACAAAACTATGACCGGTTTCACCACACTGTGGCTTTATCAGATAGATACAAACTAACGAACAGAGTTATTCCTTATATATTAGTCTTATTTCCTACTTAATATTACAATAGGTACAAGACGTATGTTGGAAAACCCATCGGAGTTGCTTACTTTATGAATTGAAAAGATTGAGTAAAGGAGAAGGATTTAGATCTAATTGACTATTAAATAAATTACCTGAATTCTTTTCTTTGTTGATCTCTAAAATTTCCAATCGATTGAGTTTTTGTCTGTTATTTTCATTGTGTAAAATTTTGAAATTATCATTAAAGTTATGGTTTTCTTCGAGTAAGTGGTTAGAATAATGGGAATCTGATTTATGATAATTAAAACTACGTTTGTGCTCGGATAATCTAACTTTGAAATTTCTGAAAGTTCTACCAATATAAATTTTATTACAATCCCCGCAAGACAGTTTATAAACACCAGATTTATTACTTTTATCAATTTTAGATTTGCAGTTTTTGATATGTCGGCCTAAAGAATTATCAGTTCGGAATGCTATATTGAAATTATAATGCGAGAGGAATAATTTTAATTTTAGACTAGGATTACCAATATAAGTTAAGCTGTTGTATTTTGTGTTTGAACTTTTTATATTTGGAAATATTTCCTGGATTGCCTTTTGAAATTTTTTGCGTGAAATCATGTTCTCAATCATAGTTGGACTGTAACCGTTATTGACTGCTATTTGTTTAATTATATTTAGCTCTTTTATGAAATTATTTTGTGACATTGGGATATTAATGAGTCTATGTACCATACTATTGTAAGCTGCTAATTTATGTGGATAAGGATGTGTAGATGAGCTGTGAATAGTAATATCTGTATGCGATGGCTTATGAAAAATAGTAAAATCATATTTACCGTTAATTTTGGTAATAGTTAAATCCAGAAAGTTAATGGAGTTTTCTGTTTCTATCTCTGAAGTGAATTTAATATTATCGTGAATTTTGTTAATGAATGTTTTGAATGACTCTAATTGTCTGTTTGTGCCAGTAAAACAACAAATGATATCGTCGACATATCTAAACCAATAAATAACGGATGTTCTTGGATAGTTTTTTCAATATTATCCATGAAAATTTCAGCGAGCAGAGGGCTCAGAGGATTACCTATGATTAAACCTTTTTTACTTTTTTTTTTTTATAATACTCCATTGAAGTTAAAATAATTTTGTTCTAAGCAAATTTCTAAAAGGTGTAAGATTTCTGATTGAATTATCGGATTGACTTTATTAATTTGAAGGGCGTTCTTGATGAGTTTCACTGTATCACTAGGTGGAACACTAGGGAAGAGATTAACTACATCCCAAGTTTAGCGTTCGGTGGTAGAATAATGTGCTGAATTTTATTTATTAGGATTTAAGAGTTTTTTATTGAGAATTTAGGTTCAAAATCAGCGTACTGTCGAATGATGTCTATGAGAAAGCGTGAAAGTTTTGCAGCTGGAGCTTGAAAATATGAAACTACTGGTCTAATGGGATACCCTGTTTTATGGAATTTGACGAGAGAGTAAAGTTTTGGTGATTGAGGGTTGTCAATGAAAAGTTTATATTTTTGGTTGGTAGGTATTATAGACTTGGCATACTCTAAAGCGTTTTTTACTATGGATTGAAATTTATTAGTTGGATCTTTATCAATTTCTTCATAACAACCTGATTCAATGAAACTTTGGGTTTTCAATAAATAATCTGCTTTATTTAAGGCTATGACTGTATTACTTTGTCTGCTTTGGTGAATATGATATCTTCAGATGCGGACTTAGATTTAATGGACTTTAAAGTTGTATTTTCGAATTTCTTAGGTTGAAAACTATTGAACTCTTTTTGAAGTAGTAACGCTGAAGAGTGTTTTAGGTGTTTGGCTTGTGGTGAATAATTTAGGGCTATTTCGGTTTCAATTCCTAGCAGATCGAAATGGAGACGAGCGTTATTTGACTCTAAATTGTGTTTAAAACCCCTTTCTAGAATGGAAAAATTAGCATCTTGGTGATTGGTGATCGGAAAATTTGGACTTGATTTTTGAAGTTTCAGGTCTATTACTCAATAATTTATTCAATTTTCGCAACTGAATTTTATACTTTTTGTGAATTAATGAATGAACTTTGGATCTTTTTCAGGAATCTAAAATGTCAAATTCTACTGCATGCAATCTATGAAGCAACTCCGAATGGATTACCTTTAAAAAGATGTTGTAGTTGTTTCGTTGGCTGTATTGAAACTTGATGTCTAACTTCAACCATTTCTTTTTGCCTTGTACTACTCCATTTTGGCTGCGGGGCTGATATTATAGGTCTTCAGTTTTATATATTCCGGAAATACTTCGTTCTTCAAACAACTGGATAGGAACCAGATATTCTGTGTGTTGGTCACACATCTTAGAATTAGCATGAAATGCCTAATGACCAAAAAGCTTGTCTCAGCTTCTTTCAATAATTTGATTGAGGAGGTCGTTACTTGATGAAAATCGTGGCTTCACAGCCACAGTGTGGTGAGACCGGTCATAGTTTTGTTAATATAGTGAAAATCTAAATACTTTAGTTTTATTTCATTGAAAATATGTATATCGATTTTCATCAAGTAACGACCTCCTCAATCAAACAACTAGTTCATGTTTGGTTTTAGAAGGGGTCGATCAATTTATAATAGCGTCACTTTTCTCACCTCCTATATCTATAGAGCCTTTTCTTGTCGAAAGTATGTAATTGTAGTATTATAATATATATTATAATACATTAGAGTTATTTACACGATTTTGAATAATAGGAAACTGTTTATTTACAACTGTAACAATGATGCGACACTTGGTTCCAGGAATGCGAACAACGGTGCATCACAAGGCTCTCCTCTAAGTCAATTACTTCATAACATATACTCATATTCCCTATCATAGTGTGCTTCTGATGGAGTAATCATAGGGCAATACGCCGATAATACATATGTCATGACGTCGGGCTGGGACGTACAGGATGTAACTGAGAAAATAAACAGCACATTTAACAATATATCACAATGGGCACATAACAGAAATCTTACGTTATCTTCCGAAGAATCTATAGCCACCCTCTGTTGTAGGAGACCTATCCCAAATTTTATACCGGACATTACTATAAATAACACAATTATTCAAAGGAAAAGAGAGGTGAAATATTTAGGAATAATTTTAGACAATAAACTAAATTGGCAAAGCCAAATAACACACGCTGTAGGTCAAGCATCCAAAAACCTGAATATTATTGTAGCAATATGTAGGACATGGTGGGGGTCACACCCACAAGTTTTATTTACACTATAGAAGTCTTATCAAGCCTTACTTGGATTACGGGGGACTAGTCTATAGTGGATGTTTTAGAACATTGCTAGAAAAATTAGATAGAGTCCAATATCAAGCAATCAGAATATGCATGGGATACATAAAGTCAACTCTAACTAACATTATATTGTCTGAAGCAGGAGAAATATACCTTTACTATAGAAGATTCTAGTTAGCTATCAAATATATCAGAAGAGCGCCCAGAATACAAAATAACCCAGTGGCCGAAATTATAGAAGATATCGCTATTATATAGAGGGTTTTGGAATAATAGTGTGGTTCCGGCATACATTAAAGCCTTCTCAGAAATTAATAAATATTTGCACCGCATTTGGCGGTGAAACGCGTTACCAATTTTTCATATAGATGTCCATGAATATGGCCATTAGATCCCTAAAGTTGAGACAAATCTTATCTAAATCGGCCCAGACACACCGTTTGAATTCCTCGAGTTTGAGAATAAAAATATTAAAAATTATAACATTGTCAATACAGACGCTTCAATAGACACATTAAATAACTCTATAGGTATTGGTATTTTTTCTAAAACACCCAAAGTGGAATACGACTACGGGACCATAGGTCTGTTTATACGACGGAAATGTATGCTATAGGTCGCGCCGCTCTAATAGCGGAAACGGAGAAAGTCAAAAGCTCTTAACAGTATCAGACTCACTGAGCGCCTTACAAAAATTGAAAAACTGGGAACTAGATACCAACGTTGATATAATTTCGGTTATAGTCAAAAAAATATTGCATGATTGTACAGTTAGTGGAATCAAAATTGGAGCTATTTGGATACCAAGCCACTTATGCTATTATGGAAACGAGCAAGCGGATAAACTAGCCAATAAATCCATAAAAATGGCAGAGGTAGGGGGTATAAGGGGAATCCTAAAGATCTATGGTGCCATTACAAAAAGCAGATTGAACAAACATGGAATAACGAATTATTGCGAATAGGGGAGAGTAAAGGGAAAATATCTACAGAAATTAAATCTAGTTACCTATTCAACAGGTGTTGGGCGCTGACAAATTACAAATCTAGAAAAAATATAACAACTATTCTGAGACTTCGTTCCAAGCATTGTCTTCACCTGCTCATCTTTTCAAAATTAATATTAAAGACTGGCCCCTCTGTGAATGTGGAGAATATGGTAGTCTTCATCATATAATTTTTGAGTGCGAAAGATCCGGACAAAATATTTCAATTTTATATGACAAACTCAAGATGAATTTTGTACAACCTATTAATTTAAATGAAGTAATATTCAGCGAATCACCTCAAGTTATTATAACTTATAGAATTCATTCATGCCTGTAGTCTAAAATTATAACAAGTTTAAGAAGAATATTGTGTTCTAAATTTTCGATAATTTTGGAAAATAAGTTTGTCATAAGGCGGACAAATTTGAAGAACCTTCCTATCCTTCAGATCTTGTAGGGAAAAAGGGGAGGGGGGTAAAAGAACAACCAATTTCGTTATCGCTCGTCAACATAATAGAATCGAACAGACCTAATATGACAATCCCCCGCATATAAATGAAATTTAAATAATAATTGCGACAACAAAGTCTGGGTGAACAGCTCGAAAGCTGAAACCATTCCGTGTTCCTTGATAGAGTGTGTAATAGCTATCAGGAGCCAAGGGAAAAAGCGAAGAAAGAAAGAAGAATGCAATTGAGATAATTCCAGTTTTTTCTGAAAAAGGATAATGAATGCAAAAATAGACTACATGTGTTATATATTTTAGAAAAGGAAAAAATACTGCGTTCAACCAAAGTAAAATAGTATTCAAAAGAGCATGTTCTACTTGAAAACTTCTCTCTTCTAGTTTGATAGAACAAAATTTTAATGAATTTGCCGAGCCCGAACATGGTCACTAGTCAAGTCTAAAGAAGTTGATTCTTGTACACATTATTGAAGCTGCCAACTGTTCAAACTATAGAAAGTACAAATGGCATAAAGACAAAAAAATACCATGGGAGTCAGTAATATAATAAATTAAGAGTCCCTTTCTTATGCAAGCTAATATTTGTTGAGACGTCTAATTTATTTTGGTGAGGGGCTTTCTCCACCGCCCGCTCCTTCTGTACCTGTAACTGATTGAATAATACATATAATTTATCATCAAGTGAAAACAAAGTTGAATTTTTTTTGCAAGTTGTATATTTGGTCTTTTCGAAATAAAAAAAAACAATAAATATAAATTAAGTTGGAATTAGGTATGTAGAGTCTGCTCAGTCTCTGGGGCTACAACATACATAATACTTTGTAATACTTTAGTAACGACAGCCATTTTTCTTTTGGAATTCGCTGGTAAAACATCCCACTTGATGAACAAGTAATATACTGGAACACCTGAAATGAATTAATCATAAAGCTTTTCTGAAAATTAAATAATGAAGTGATATCTGACAATTAGAACATTAATCCCTTGCATAATATAATCCTTAGAACTGATTTCATAATTGCCCCTTTTCCCCAATTTTCGCTTTATGTGTAGGATTTTCAAATCATTATTGAAGCTTTCATTGCTAAAATGCTGAAAAATGGTGTTTAATTTATGATGACTTGTTTTTCAACGCTGGTGCAGGCTTTGACTCTTATATATCACCCACCAGGAACATTGGAAACCGAGTTTCAGAATTCGCTAATTCGTGCTAGGAACAAGATTTAAATCTTGAAAATTTTGCACGAGGACATCTCCTGAGTACGCACATTCTTCTTATTCAGAAGACAATTCATTCAGATTCAGGTGATAATTTTTATGTTGATCAGTTCTCCAGTTGAGTTGTCGGTTCCTATGTATGACTGAATAGTATAAGAACCAGTGCTTTGAAGAAAACTTACCAAAAAAACATAGATATAGGAAATTTTTCGTTCCTGAATTCAGTTCTAAATCTCTGAATTAGATATCTGCAAACTTTGTGAAGGAGGAAATGAAGGGGATATTAGGTGATATAACGCAGCGTTTGAAGACCAGAAAAAGGACAAAGTTAAGACGTGAGGGTAATATTTTATACCTACATGAACTATGATTAAAAAATATTACTGTCAACCAGTGTGTCTTTTCATCTTAGGGAAGTCTGCCTTTATAGTTTGGGTAATTGCGTAGGTAAGGGTGGTACCTTCGGTAAAGAAAATTTTCACTTTTGGCTGAAAACAGAGGTGGTAGGGGTCCTTTCTTGATTATTTCGCAAATGAATGTGCAATTTTTTGTGGGAAGAATTTATTTGAGATTATAAAAAATTGACTATCAAATGTTGAGATTACTTTCATTTCCAGTTTTCGTGGAGTTCGATTTTGATTTTACTTTCAAGAGAAAAAGCTCCGAGTATCTCAGAACTGTTGATAAATCAATTAACAGCTTCATGAATTAATACCTTCAATTATGAAATGAGATTAAAGGATTATTGTATGTAATTTATGGCACACTTTTAACATGCAAGGGTAATCAAATAGTACCTTAATAAGATGTTTTTGAAATAATGAGGTGTGGATTACTGTCTTATCTCTGGAGTTCTTTGTAATTTATACAACGAAATAACAAAAAATAAGCCATAATTCCCAAAGTCAGTGCGAATGATGAAAATCATTTCTAGGGTATACCATTCCAGGTTAAAGTGTGTAGTGCGCATAAATAGATGAAATGTAATGTACTCGGGACGTATAGCACCATAATAAAGACTTGTTCAATTGTCATCATATCTATTGAAATCATTCCATTCATTGTTAATTATTTTTTTACTTCACCATCAAATTGATAAATTTGAGTGAGCTTCGATGGAAACAGAATTGAATTATTATCGCTTTGGCAAAAATTGACAAACTAATGCGTTTCTCATTTTCTCACTCAATGTATCAATTTGGAGGATAAGTATTCATTGAAACATTCAAAAGAAATTGATTGCGTCTTTTCTTATTATTTAAAAAATACTTTTTTGTAAATAGACTATCTACCTGAAAGTGTGATCAAAACTCCAATCACTGTATACATCGGTTGTTCTGGTATGGGAAATATTACCAAGAATGCGCAAGCGCAAAGGAACAAAACTGGTATTATAGTATTCACTCGAATTGGCCGGGGCATGTTTGGTTCCTTATGCCTCAAATATAACATTCCAAAAATACTAGCAGCTACCGAAAACCATAGTATCTGCCCATAGTAGTTTATCAAAGTAAATACATTTTTCACGAAAAGTAAAGCCAGTGAGGTTAAACACTAGAAAAAAAAAATCAATATTTTTCAGTATTAGTGATTATATTTACTCACAGTAAAAATTAAAGATGGTATGGGTGTCATCTTCTTAGCGTGAATGTATGAAAAGAATTCTGGTAAATGCCCTTCTTGAGATCCGGTTAAGAATAATCTGGAGGATGTGAAGAGAATGCCATTTACCCCTCCGAACGTCGACAAAGCTACAAAAACTGGGACTAACCAGTTAAAGCTTCCGAACATTTTTGCGCCAAATGACTGAAAGATCATTTGAGAAATAACGACACTTCGTTTCAGCGGATGAATTTTAACTTACCACAGCTACTGCTGGAGAACTTTCCATTTCATCTCCTGATAAAACAGCAAAATATGCTACGTTTGCTAGAACATAGACTCCGGTTACCATAGGTAAAGCAATCCATATGGCTCTTGGAAGATTTCTGCAATAAAATAATGTCTTTAGTATTATATGAAGAAGATCGCTCAAGGTTTCCCGATAGAAAACTATTTTTGTGCAGACAAAATATTCACCTATGGAAGGAGTATCAAACTACTTGTATATGTGGAATTATATTATGACAACGTGTTCATTTATTTTTTATTTTGTAGAATATCGTGTAGTAACTTTCTGGCCTCTCAAAATCCGTCATTAACTTCGCTTCATGAAGGTATATTGGTACAGTTTTTATTACATCCTTAAATGTAACCTAAAAGTCCAGCGGAATGCTGATATTCATGGGAAATCAATTTGTTAGGCCAAGATTGAAGATCATAACAGTAATCTACAGTATGTACAAAAATTTACTATTGAGATACCCGTGAACTGTTCTGAACTGCATTAATATTTCTACCATCCCTTTCTGACCGCAATCACTATAATAAGTATCTGATCCTAATAGTTTCATAGAAAATTTTGAGTGAAGTGGAAAATGACTACAGAGCAAAGGGTCCTGGATCAATTATCCTTCAAAAATAAAAGCTTCTTTGTTTTACGATTTATCCTTACAGCTTATTGAGTAACTTTATCTTCAATATTTCCTATGACAATAAAAGAATTTTAGTTTAATTTGTATGAATCTTCACATCGGGAATTGATATTAAAAAACAATTATACCATTGAATGAGGTGATATCCCAAATATGACTTTATATTTTTTAATATTCAAGCATATTTTTGTTTCGATAATTAACATTACTTGTTGGCCGAACGAAATGGACTTCATATGCTTTCACCATCAGCCATTCATCTAACTGAAATGAGAAATATGTTTTCGTGGTGATTATCGCATTCCTTATCCATATCCTCGGAAAACTAGAATTCATAAAATGATTTCCGAGCATTTAATATTTTTATTATGAATATAGTGGCGCCTCCAAAGCTATGAGAATTTTATCGTTTCGATAGTATGGATGACGTGATTGTATTGCACAAGGAAAGTAGCAAGAAGTAGATATAGGTCTGAATTCAATTATGATGAATAATCACAACTTTTCATTGCTACATAGTGCCATATAAAGGCGGCTTAGCAAAAGTACCTTTATTTTGTATACAGTTTGTCTACGCTCGATATAAAGCAAGCTTAGGACGCTCACTCTATTCTGATTTGCATTTCATGAGGTATGAATGTGCCTTTCTTTCTTACTCATAGTCTGTTTTCATTTACTTACAATTGCTACCTCTACATTTGATAATCTAACCTGCCGAAGAGATAGGAGGCTTCGCCTTCATTGTCGTATGTTACCGGTTCCATTCTGATGCTTTGTTTTTTAGCCAAGATTCGCCTTATCATTAATTAATTACCATACATGTTATGCATGGTGATTTAACTTCAATCTCTCCATAATATAATGCATTTACCTCTAATGGAAAAAATATTATTCTCAAGTGATTGTTCAATATCTATGTTCTATTCGCGGAAAATTGCATTAAATTGAGTTCGTCGATAAATTTCACTGAAGAAATTTAATTCTGGAAGAGGTTTTCTCTTATAATTGTGTTTCTTATCCTGAATTTTCATTTTTATTTCATAATAGTCCTGAAATTCATTTCTGAAAGATTTTAGAAAGACCAAACAAATAAAAGAGAAAATACAACGAAATATTCTTTCCCTATAGTGTTAGTTAGGATTTAGAGTTTATATAAAATTAGTTTCTGCAGTTTTTCTGACTAGCTTTTGTGATTTTCTCGAAAAATTTTAGTGTCTTAAATGACGAAAGTATAGAAAAATTAATCAAACATACCGTTTCTATAGACCAAGACTATAATTCATTTAGAATCTTCGACTATCCATTTTCTATTCATGAAAAATTAAATTAACTTAAGTTAACCGATAAAATTCACTAAAGCAATTTAGCTCTGAAAACGATTGTGATCAAAGTGCAAGAATTAAAAAAATATAATTTAGCTTTCTAAAGGTGAAACCTATAAATGTTTTACAGGGTCTTTCCTAAGAAGCTACTTCAGTTGGTGATTTCTTAGCAAAGATGAAATAGATTTGTCAAATATTTGTTTTCTCCTTTTCGAGGAGATGAGGAGTTATAAAATGTGGTTTTCTATTGCTTCTTCGTGAGCAAATAAGAAGCAACCAGCTTGATATTCTGTATAAATCCTTAGTTTCACAGAAGCTTTCATTTCAGTACTTGTTCTTCATCCAACTATTCTGCAAATGGGTGAACCCGTAACCCTTTCATTTTCATTAGATCTTTTGTGGAGAGTATAACTTCACTATGAAATAATTCGTTACTCGTGTAATTTTAGAAAATAAGTATTAAAAAAAAAATATGTAAGCACTTGCAACTGAAACAACAAGAAAGTCGGAATCGGAAAATTTTGAAGAATTTTAAATTCTTTATCTTATAAGATGTATTTTAATCTTGAAATGGTTGACATGCATTATGCGTAAGGAATATCTGATCAAAACTAAGCATTAGTAATACTCTTTTATGCAAAAAGGTTTCCCTAACAAAATTTATCAAGTAAATAACTTTTGCCACCACACCTATTGAAAGTTTGTACAGCGAGGAAGGCGATTGCAAACTGGATGTCAGATATGAAGCCAGTCTCATGTTTCTTTAGTAGCTGCTGATGGGGGGAAATCTTCGGATAAGAACTTGATATTAACTAGAGACCAGGCAACTTCAGAAATAATTCGAACATAAGAAAACCGTACTACTATAGAATTTGTCTAATTCTGGATGATATTGGCGTAAAATTTCCAGAAATATTACCGAACACCAATGGGCACCCACCTACATGGACGTGAAAATTTCAATTTGCAACATAACCCTGGGTGTATGATAAATCATCATAAAAAATCATTCGATAAAATTCTGAGCTGTGAGTTTATTATCTACCGTCAGTAGCACATACACTGCAGAACTTCAGTCCCTCAAATATGGAAACTAAATCACAGGTCGAAGACTTATCCTCGTTACCGACTCCTTCAGCTCTATCCAATCCCTGTAGAGGCTGTTACCTCACACATTGGAAATAAAGAGGCTGACAAAAAGGAGCTTCAAGAAGTGACAAGTGACAGTGCAAAAATATTTTCCTCGACGTTTAATCCTTTTTTAAAAAAAACTCTTCTGCTCAAAAAGTGGCAAGATGAAGGTCTATTCTCACGATCGAAACTGATCATGATCGAGTAGGTCATTTTAACTGGCCTGAGGCTGGAACACACAAAGATAACCCACACGCATTGGTTGAAACGAAAGCATAATCCTATGTGTGATCAATGTACCGTGATCTACTCAACTACCACCCCGAAAATTTTTATAATGAGTTAGATTCTCAATAACGGTCAGGTTTTTGAAGTGCTATTGATTGAAGAGTAACATTGCTTGGCCTTCTATGATTCTCACGAAAATCTATGATGAAATGAAACATATCATTGGTAGTATTTCCTATCACAAACATTTGAAGTGACCCTCGTTTACTTTCATGTACAATCGGTACAATCGGGATTCGATTACCTAATATGTTGGTATAGTGTTATCGGCTGACATATTTGAACAATCCATTCTTGCATTTCTTCCAATGATTCGAGTGACTTCATACTTCAGATAGCCCCTCGAGAAGATCGGACGATTTAGCGGGCCATTCAATAGCACTTCTCCTATCCATCAAACGACTCGAAAATCTATTGTTAGATAGTCGCGCACAGCGGTAGCATAATGCGTCGGTGCTCCCTCCTGTTGATACATAACGTTAGGTTAAGATAAATTTGTATCTTCTTCGATGATAATTATTATGTGAGGATCAATCTGAATTTCAAGCATGTTCAATTAAGTTAAGCCGTCTAAGTTTTTTGTATAAATAAGAGTCCTACGGTATGATCTCCCAAGTTTTAGAGCATGATTCTCCTTTTTTAAATGGAGATGTCACTTCAGACTCTACTGTTATGGCGATAAACCTAGCCATTCGAAAAAAAACTCGATTCTTCAGAAATTCATTCAGGTCGTGTATGAGTTTAATTTTATTTGGATGGAATTTGTACTTGTGAAAATACTTGTCCGGCAAACTACAGATATTTGTGATAATCTCCTCACTGATTGTGTATTCTCCCTTAATGCAACTTCATCCAAAACGACTATACCAATTCTTTTGGCATTCACAACTCTGCTGGGTTTATTTTCGTTGAAAATAGGCGCAGTTGCTCTAGTACAGTTATAACTTATATATATATATATATATATATATATATATATATATATATATATATATATATATATATATATATATATATATATTCTTTTGAAAAGAGAGGATTTACAAAAATTTGAATAATTGTATTTACAAAAAATGCTTATATCTATAATTTTGATGTGTGTCAGAAAAAACACAAGTTTGAGCTCAGGAAATGTAACAGGGGAACCATACTATCTTGTATATGGTTCAATAAACGAGTGAAAAAACCTGAGGAAAAAACTCGTTTCCCTGTCGCTATTGCACTAGCAATAGCTTGTCTGTTTAGGTTGTGTTAGTGTCGTGTGTACATAAAGAGTACCAAAGATTGCATTCCATGATTTCCAAACGAAGACAATGGTGAAAGGAAGGGGGTTTAGGACAGGAATCTGTAACAATAGAAAAAGAAAACCAGCAGAAAAATATTTCAACAATCATACTTCTTATATGTCTAAACAAATCTAAGAAAAGATTTTACATAGCAAGCAAGGTCATGAAAAGGACTAAGGAGATAATAAAAAAATACATAACCTGCGATAGTTCCTCAAATTCCATCTCTGTTTGACCGAGAGAGCCCTGATGGCCAGGTTCAGTCTTCCAAGTGATGCCGATTATGATCTATAGATGTTTTAGAATCATTATGGACCGAATAATCTGGGTTGACATCGCCCATATAGTATTTCTTCGTGGAACTTGTTCAATTTAAAGAAAAATTTGCGAAAAAATTTCGACAGTCGTTCGAAAAATATGACATTTGTCTTATATATTACTTTTGAAAAATAAAGTCACAATTTTATTGCGTTCCTGCAATGCATACATCATCTTCAACTGAATCACCGTTATTATTTCAGGTAACAAAACAATGGAAAATACTACCATGCCAATTCCCTGCATTTCAACGAATAACGAAAAGTAACTGAATCTTGCAGATCTGGAAAAAATCCTCAAACATGGAAAGATTGATAACATTTCGACACATGCCATCAAAGTGAAACTGAAGAAATCTAACTTTTTCTTAAGAGAATATCACACGTTCTGTTTCCCATTCCAAATCAGCATAATGATTTCGGAATGAAATCGAGTAACTAGTTCTTAATATAAAATGTGAATGGTTGATCGATCGTCGATGTAAGTGGTCACACGAGCCCTTTTCCATATGGAATTTTTCAGCGTACTAGTTGACAGGGGTAAAAAGATGATCGGCAAAGTTCAAATGAGAGAAATTTTTCTCAGCCAACAAAATCACTTTTGACCAACGCATTGACGGGATCTTGGAATTTTTCGAAACAATTCTCGATTTCAATTCGTCACATATTATTTTAGAAAGTAAATAATTACGTGGTGGTATAGAGAATGGAATCACCTTTTCCATGTCTTCAAATTTCGGGTGGAAGCTGCTAAGAGAGTTGAATGAGGAAAAACGAAACAACATGTAACTAAAAATTCCCCCCTTCATTCAAAAATCGGCTTATCTCAGAAAATTCACAGAGAAATCAAACCAAATTAAGTTTTACAGGGTGGTTCTTTTTCATTGGAAAGCACTATATTTTCACTTTACTTTTTTCGGATATTTCTCTCCTTTAAAACCTTACCCGAACTACAACCTTCATCTTAAAATAAAAAATGGCAAAATCGGTTTAGCCGATGATGCGCTCACCAACGAGCGGCATTTATTTTTATTCAAATCGATATTGATGTCTTGCCGGAAGTATCGAAAATTATTCTTCCTTTTTCAGAATTAATGAATAAAATTCGCTTTATTCATTGATTTCGTGCATTATATGCATTATTCCCAACGTAGGAACCTCAAGATTTCAAGCAGTTTGGTGCGAACTCAAGAATTCAACATTTTATCTCGGCCGGATAGTGAATTGATACTCCCTGTTTAAGGAAGGGCTTTTGTTTGGAAAACAGGACGAAAGAGAATGAATAAAAGATGTTTCCATCTCATAGACTATTGCCTTCATTATGTATCTTAGAATTCTCACTATGAGAGAATTTTTCGTGAAGATACGTGCTTTCTACTTGATTGGGATACTTTCCTCGATATTTCCGAGAATATCGGACACAGACAAGCAACGGCACTCTTCTCTAATGGTTCAACTTGTACTTCCTTAGAGAACAGAACGATAAAAAGGATTGGTCCAATCGACTATATTTCGTTTCACTCTTGCTGGAATTGTATATTTTGAAACAATATTGACGCTTTATTTTATTATTTATGTAGGGTATTTTATGAGTGACTTTAATGATTGAAGATGGTCCGTAGGTGCTAGATTTCTAAGAAAAAGGTTGAAATTTCAGCAAATAATTGCTTTTCGGCAATATCTCTAAACTTCAGAGATATTTGGATGAAATTTAAAACGTAAATTACTTTCCTACTCTAGTTCACAAGTTCGAATTTGTGTTTATTGATTATCCTCAATTTTTCGAGAATTACTAGTTTAATATTTGTTAATAAAATATGGACTATGGTAACACTTCTTTGGGTTCATAATATTTCTGCTTCTGCGATTGATCATACTGACCATCATCTGGACGACTGTACCTTGTCATAAGGACAGGAGGACAGGAACAAATATAGATACTGTGTTATTGAGTTTAATAATTGGTTCTTCGAAGAACAAAAAAGGTTATGTTAGCTAATTAGTAAGAATTCATCGATCGGAAATATTCATCTTATAGTAAACACATAGTTACGCTACTAATTCTCGTTTCTATTATAGTCGGTTGTACAAATAATATTTATTCTCGACACCACAGATTCTGCTGGAGATATGGTAAGCATGCAGAATAAAGCATTGACAATACACTCACAGACTAAAGTGACAAGGGCGAGACAAGGTTTCCTCCTAGCTCTTCTCCCTCTGTCTTGAGTGACATGAAAGAAGTTCATCTTTTTCCTCCCATTTTCCTGAATTACACTTCAAGAGCGAGCGTGAGAGGCTTAGTGTGTTTTGAATATTATCCATTCTATATACTGTTTCCAAAATTTGACATTATAACGTAATTCACTCATGTTTTTACATCAACGATAGAAAAGCATGGAAAATCTAGAGCAATAATCCTCGACATCTCTAAAGCCTTCGATAGGGTTAGGCGTGCAGCCTTATTGAATAAACTTGCTGCATATGGACTTCCCGAAAAATTGCGGAGTTGGATAAGTAGCTTTCTTTCAAATAGATCAATACAAGTTGTGGTCGACGGTATAACATCTGATTGTTTCCAGTTGCAAGCAGGAGTATCTCAGGGATCCATTCTTTAGCCAACCTTGTTTCTGTTGCAGATAAACGATCTTCTGTCATCTAGAGAGAACAAGATCTTCGGTTTTGCAGACGATTGTATCCTGGTTTTCGTCCTTCAGTAGTCTGTGGTCGATTACAGCTGCGGAATCTCAGCGTCAGAGATGTCAACAAATTAATAACTTAAAATTTGACTTACAGAGGATATCTGAATGGAGTCAGTTGAACCTGGGGAGCTTCAACGCGAGCAAGACGCAAGCAACTACGTTGTCTAAAAAGGTCCCTGCTGGAGAACCTCCTTTAATGATGTAAGGCCAACAAATTGCATCCAAAGATTCGATGCACCTTCTCGGAATAACTCCAAGTTTTGTTATCATGAACATGTATCACCACTAGCTAAGTCGGCATCGGCTAAACTTAGTTTTCTTTTCAGAGCCAAGCGATACTTCACGTCACCACAGTTGTTGCTTCTATATAAGGCGCAGATTCGACCTGCTTTGGAATATTGTTTCCATGTATGGGGATCTGCGCCCAAACATTCGTTGTGGATGTTGGATTGTCTGGAAAAACGGGCTGTGCGCCTCATCGACCACCCGGAGATAACCCGCGATTTCCAACCGCTGGCTCTCAGAAGACAAGTTGTTGACCTTTCTCTGTTTTACAGATACTTCCACGGAGATGCTCCAAGAAGCTGAAAGACCTTGTTTCGGGAAAACTCATGTTTTGCCGCAACACTAGGCTGGCAAGGAGTTCTCATCATATGGCGGTACATTTAACAACCCCTCCAACCTCTCTATAAAAATTCTTTTTCTAGACGCCATTACGAATCCAATGAACTATCACTCGTTTTTTTGAAATCTTTATCGAGACCAAACACCGATTTGAACTTATTGACTAGTTTATTTGAATTTTACACGTTTTGGTTTCATCGATCGTTTCGAAAATTGAGAGGGTTTTAGTTTTTATGGGGGCATATTTTCGTTTGTTCACCCAAACTTCTTGAACTGCGATAATGATCGTCCCATTGAAGTAACCTGATTTGTTGTTTCATTTGAAAGATTTTTGTCTCTTCTAACCCTTATCGGTACCTCTTTTCAAGAAAAAAATTAAATCATCGATTATTGTTTATATTGAGCAAGAAAGTAATATTGGTAATACAAATTCAAATAATCAAGAAGGCATGCATATTTTTGAGATTTAGATGTAAATGAATGTATGAATTTGAAAACTGTCTTCGAGCATGCCATTTTTTACGGAAGCACTATGAATATTTCACATTTTTGAGTTTGAAAATTTTCTATGATTATTTGGTAATGCGAAAAAATTCACTTTTTATACTTCACTCGCTTATAGCTTTTGGAGTGACAATTTTAGAGGAAAGTTGGAAAGAAAAAAAAAGTTTTTAAATTAAATTTTACCCACGATAGGATAGGTTAAAAATTTCCAAACAAAAAAAAATGTGACCATAAGTATGTTGAAATTTTTTTCAGATTTTTATAGTCAATTAAAATAAAATTCGTCAGCATCATTAAATTTTTTCGGCATCTAACGCAACTCTGTGTGGATGTTCCTCTTATTGAGTTGAGTACCTGCTTTTACCAACGTAATATAAGGTACATCCTTCTTTTGATTCACTATTTATCTGATGAAGCCATAGTGTGGTGAAACGCGACATAATTTCTTGAATAAAGTGAAAATTTGAATATCGTTGTTTTATTTGATTAAAAATGTATATCGATTTTTATCAAGTAACGACCTCCCCAATCAAAAAATAACATTAAATACATTTAAATACTATAATTGAATTCTCAATAGTTTCCAATTTGATGTGACCGAATGTGACATTGGTTCTTCCATAATTTCACAACAGAAATGCTTAATTGAATACACCTACGCGATCCTGGGAAAATGGAATAAGATCATTGTCGCAATCTTTTTGTGATGTAACTAATAATCTACAGTTTTCTTATTTTTCCTTTCGAATTTTATGAATGACAATGCTTCTTGCAGTCTAAGTGAACGGCATATACCCTATAACTTTTCATTTATTGGTGAGAGCCAAACTATGCAGTAGAATGCGATATCAACAGCTGTGTTTCCTGGTTGCGTCGAATAAAAAATTTAATTTTTTGACAAATCGAAGGTACTGCAGAATTGAATATCTGGTATCAATTTCATTTCGCTATCTTCATGCAAATAACAAAACAAAATTAAAAGAATGCGACATAAACGACCGTTTTTTTCGGTGACGTTGACTGGGACATTGAATTTTTTCGTAGTTCAAAGGGATTGCTGACCTAAGTATCTGGTAGTGGAGATATCAGAGAAGCTCTTGCTGAAGTCAAATATGCTTGAAAAATTTACGAATAATTTATTTTCCATGAAAAGTAAAGCAGTCATACAAAGGGTGGGGTTAATTTGCACCAGTTCACTAAATCCGCAAAAATTCTATAATATTGGAATATGGGATAAAGTAATGCACGTCATTTCATCAAATGCATTACTGACATAGGGACAACGAAAAACCGAATATTTTTATTTTCTACAATTTCATTGCTGAAAAGTGAAAAAATAATTTTCGTTCCATTAAGTAATGCACAGTCTATAGCAGACGAAATATAAAGCAATATAGAGAAAAATAAAGAACATATGCATTTTTAAATATGAGTAAATAGAAAAAACTAAAGAAAAATAATTTTTTTAAATTTTAGTAGATATTTGTGTCCAACTCTTGAACTGAGATAATTCCTCCTTAGGGGTTTTATGGAACATCTTCCCAGTTGTAAGACAAAACATCTGTATAACTGGGCCACTTCCATATTTTCAATGATTTCTCCATTGAATTGATCAATACTTCCTCTTCATCGAAGCCTACTATTTCTCCAGGATACATTTTGTTTTCGTAAGTGAAAACAACAAATTGACCTACTTCTCGAATAATAGTAGCAAATCGAGAATTATCATCTAAAAAATGATTCCTCTCAATCTTTTCAAAAACTAGTTTTCTTTTTGTTTTTCCGCATCTACCTCATCAAAATCAATATCATCAGTTGAGTTATCATCTGAAATCAATTTTTCTGCATTCCTAACAGCAGCATTATTCACTGCAAGCAAAATGAGACTGTCGTTCCCTTTGCTGTTGATCTTTTCATTCTCTTTCTCTTCAATATCCATTTTAACATTGCCGATCTCTTCATTTTCTATATCTTCATTTTCAGTTGAAGGATTCGATACACGAGCAGGAACATCCATCTTTTTTCTACGATTCCCTTGAATTTTCGTGATTTCAGATCTCTTTGTGGCAAGAGCCTCTAAAAATGAATTTTGAATTTCCTCTTGTTTGTTGGGACATATAGGGATACGTTTCAGCACTTCATTCATATCCTGTGGAAAGATCCCACACTTTTTGAACCCTGACTTTAAATTTTCAGCAATGTTTAGCTGAACAATATTCAACATTTTCGTGGAGGTGGAAATTTTTGATATTTGTATGTTGGTACGCATACTTTCATCGGTATCTTTCCACTCGCTTAGAACCTTCTTCCAAGCTATTTTGAGGGGTCGAAAAAACGCCAAAACGGGAGGTTGTGTTGAGTGGGTACTATTGGGTGGTAGGCATATGAGATATATCTGGTTTTCTCTGCACAATTTAATGGAATGTACGGTCAAATGCGAAGATAGTTTATCGCATAAAAGAACTTTTCTACCCTCTAATTTCTTCAGTCTTGAGATCATTTGGGTTTTGAGCCATTCAGTAAAAGGCTGAGCATCAAACCATCCTGAGCTGGTTGAATTGTATCGGCGACCTCCGTTTTCGGTCCAAGTTGTTCACATTTTGGAAGCTCGATAAACTACATGAGCAGTCATTGAGGTTTTTGATGCATTACAGATTATTTCTGGATATTTGCACCACCTTTTTAACAAAGCTTTTTGTTTCTTGGATCGTCAGTGAGATTAGTCTCATCACAATTCCATATATTGGTCGAAGGAATATCTTCCAACTCTTCAGCCAGATTCTCGAAAAAGCTTTTTTATATTGATTCATTTGCTGCTGCACGAGCGTGATTTACGGTTCCGCAAATCGCTGGGATAACTCGCGATGCCTCTGCATGAAACCTTTCACCCAGTCACAACCAGGCAAATTGTCTTTGAGAATTTCAACGTTCTTTCCAGAACGACTCAGGTAGTTTTTTATAAAGTGATTCAATTCTCTGACATTCACCGGAAACCCGAAATTTCCCATAGATATTATACATTTTCGGTGTTTGCCCTTCAGTTTATTAAAAATGGTTCTCCTGGGAATTAAATATTTTTCTGCGACCCTTCTTTGAAAAATTTAGCCTCTCTGAATTTCACTCAAACAAGTTTCTAATGTTTCTCTGGAGTAGTCTGCATATTTCGCGACAAACATTTCGTGTTGTCTAAGCCTAATGAGTGAGAATAGTTAACTGAAGCTTTTTTCGCCAATGGCGTAGAGTAACCTCCTAGGGTGCAAAGTAACCCCACTTCACGCTAATTATATTTTTTATCTTTTGTTCAAAAAACCGAAAATATCGACCCAGCCAAAGATTTTGAATTAATTTCAGACAACTATCGAATGTTCAGCAGTTCTCAATATTGGTTTGATTTACCAGAAATGAATTTTAATTTAAGACAATTTAATATCGAAGAAAGCTCAAGCAAAGTAATATTTTCAAAATTCATTAAGTTATTATCATACCTGTAAGGGTCTTGCAGTTCTTCAGTAACAAAATTTAAAAAGTTCCATCCTCCGAAGGCGAAAAGTCCTGAATAAAATCCGAGAGCTATATTGGTCAATTTGAAATTTCCATCGAAAGAATTTTTGAAATTATTGGTATTTCCTGAAAAAGAGAAGTTGTATTGAATAGGAACTGTCAATTGTTCTCACGAGGCATATTTTTAGAAGTAGAGTTTCAAATTTTCATAGAGAACAACGAATTGTACAGAACAACTTGGCAATGATTCACTGTAAGGTGAAATTGTATTGTAACCTATAATAGGATTCATTGTTACTTTCACAATATTTCGCAAAACCAGCTTCTAGAACAAATATAATTCAATATAATGCTTCAACTGTTTTTAAGAATACTTACTGCAAAGTAATAAAAATCTTAAATTATTTTATTAATTCTAAAAACAAATTATTCTTGTCCTTATCACATCATTATTAAAAAGTCTTTGGTTTTAGAATTAGAGCAATTTTTTAAGAAACAAGGAGCTTAAATAGGAGAACAAACTTCAGATCGGTGAGTTGGAGTTGATTGACAAAAAAATCAATCGCAGAATTAACCATATAAAGAAAGTGAATGCCAAATCAAGACATAAAAGATCACTGAGATCTATGATCATGGCCTGCTAATTTTAAAAATAAATTTCCTATATCACCTTCATCGATTGTTCTACTTTATGTGAAATCGATACCCTTGGCCCTAGAATTGAAAATTAATCCCAACTTGGGTATAGGCTCACCTTCCTTTCCTTTTTTTAAACATGCCTCTTTCACTCAAATAAATCACGAACAAATAAAATATTGTTAAACTTGAAATTAAATTGAAATATATTTCCTAAATCGAAAATTTGAGAGTTTTATAATTTTTCATATTTCAATGATCTGAAAATCCTATAATATAGAAAAATCATCAATTTAGAAAAACTTCCTCTAATAAAAAAGATGTGGGTGATATTTGATCCATTAGAAACGGTTACCTTGGATGCAATATTTATAATATTGGTTCCCCTATCAGTTCATGTCAGGAAATTATTCCTTATCAAAATATGCATATCTCTTTATGAATTGATAAGGATATAATAGATTTGTTTTACTGGGAATAAATAATGAATGGTGTCAATATAATTTGATGCAGTTGCTTGTCGTAGATAGCTTCTTACAATTCTTAGAAGTAATAACTCGAGTAAATAATTTCTTTACGAAGTTTTTGATTATACATGCATAAAAACACACTTACACACACATATATCGTGTGCCCATTAAGAGCGTGTGTGTTGGATAGCCCTGAAACGGAAACAACGAATCCTTTATTGCATATAGTCAATTGTAGAAGGAACAGTTTTGTAAACTTTCGATGTTATGGCTGCTCACAGGTAAAGTCCATTGACGTGTGATCTTGAGATCTAAGAGGCTAATGAATAAACCCTCCTCGACCAATCCACCTGTCCTGATTCATCACGTTGACTTCTTGAAGAACTTCGAGGGAAGAGCCTGAAGGAGCTCTATCTAATTGAAACGACATTTCATTTCGAATTATTTTTGGTAAACCTTTCACTTAAATCGTAAAACTTTTCGGCCATTCAATGGTCTAACTAAATAATTTTCCACAATCCTTCCCCAAACATTACATGACCATTTATGCTAAAGATTGCCCATTCGGTTGATGTGCGGATTTCCTTGAACGTTAAAAGTGAAAATTGTGTGTATTCCCAAATCCATTTTTATGAAAAGTGCAGTCATTCATTGGTAATAATATGAATTTTGAGAAATTTTCATTTTCTGCCAATTGAGTCTGCATCCATTCACAAAACCGTATTCTTTTCTGGAAATCCTGCTCCCCTAGTTCTTGGTAAAAATTTGGTATGGACGATATTAATTCATTTTCACTGCCTTAGATACTGGAGATTTTTTATATGTAAGTCTGTACTAACTTCCAGTACACTTATTTCAGGATTTTTCATCACAGCTAGGCAAATTTGCAGTTGATTTTCTTCATTTGATACCATTTTTATTCGAGGTGTTTTTTCATAATTGACGCTTCCAGCCTACTCAAAGCGTCGAAGTTTCATAAGATTCTACTTGGGGCTGTCTCCTTTCTGAGAATAATAAAGTCACGGATAGTATTGTTACAATGAATAATCATTAATGAACATAGTATCATAGTTTTTAAGTATATTATTTTCATATATTTTAAACGAAAAGTAATAGCTGCAATTGTTTTGATTGTCAATCAATCAGATTATACCAAGCAACGAATGAGGTGTTGCATTTAAGATTTTTGATGAATTATTTCTAGCCTAACTGGCCCTTCCACTTGAAGAGGAATGGTTTAAAATTGGGTAAATGGACCACAATTTTTCGAGAGACTATTGAATAGCCAGGAAATATTGCGGTTGCTGAGGAATATTTTCTACGATTAATAGAAAGCATCGAGGCGTAATAGATCTTCAGATTTGAAGTAAGCTATGGACAAAATTGTTTTATGAAATTCCATGAAGAAACAAACTACGAATGAAAACTATGAATTACGCTGAAATCGCAGGATAAGAACTGTTCCTGTCACAATTGAAGACATGAAATGAAAAATTCATAAAACATTATTAGAATAACTCCTAGATAATAGGTGTAATAAGTTCTGGGTTTGTTCTCAAGAAGAAGGTGAGCTATTCGGGCAAGTAAATTAAAAATCATTTTTAATTTTAATTGAACAAAAAAAAATTAATTTTATCATACATGGAAAGTATGCAACGGTTTAAGATCTATCTTCCCTACATATCTTTTCGGTACGCGGTACTGTTTCAGAACTATCGAACCAACACGCACTAAACGAACGCACGGTATATAATTTTTATTTTTTGTAGCTTCTTCAATAATTTGAACATATTACGAAATGAAAATGTGACTTCCGTATTATGTACGAGGGTAGTCTGAAACGTATCTAATTTTACGTAAAAATGGCAGTAGAGTTAATAGAAAATTGGAAATATCAATATCTTTCCACAAGTTGCTACTAATATATATAATAAATTTCTTCCGTACAACAATGAATAATCCTCCCTGACAAGAGCTAGTTCTCAAATCTGCCCACCATGCATGTCGTCATCAACAGCGACAATAGTGCAATTAAGCAGGATGCCAGCAGACTGCAGTTTCATCCTCATTAAGATTTCATTAGTGTCGCATGTCGCTCTTTAGTAACATAACTCACCTCAGCGGAATACACCAACGATTCCAAAAAGACATGTCTAGTACAATATATACAAGAAACGCCTTCTATGAACCGAGACGGTACCCCCGCCTCCAGACTTGGAGAAAAACGACGAACACAATAAACAGATGAGAGAACGCGAACATTTTTTACATAAGTCAGGTAAAAATCAATGAAGTGAAGATATTAGTATGAAAGTAATAACACATTTGGACAATATAACGCGTTGAAAGTACAAACATGAAATTTCATACTGATATTTGAATTAGTCTTAAATTCATAGCCAATCAAGCCGGACGAGTTCAATTGTTCCTTATGAGTTAAAATGAAAGAAGATAATATTTACGCAATAACCAAATCACGGAAATCGTTCATTTGGTTTCTTGATAAGCACTACAGGTGATTCTTTTCCGTCACTTAAGGTACTTCATAAGCATTTTACCAAGTTTCGTTGGGCAAAACAAGCACGGAATATGGCCCCTAACGATAGTTGAAAGAGTTAGTGAATTGTAAACATTTCAACTGAATGAGTTTTCATGATCTTGCAGATCTTGCATAAGCATTTGTTCGTGAAAAACCTATCGGTAAGATAGGTGCCGTTTTGTTGGAAATTTACCAAAACATGAAAGAGTGAAATTTTCCTAGGCTAATTTTCAACTCTTTGAACGCAACGCAGAGTTTCTGCTCCGTTTCATTGAGGTAAATAAAAGATATCATAAGATCTGTTGGATAGTGTTCAGAAGAGATCATTAAGTCTCATCGACCTCTCAGTGATCACGCGTGGTCTCCAGCCCCCGCAAAATGGCGGCAGGTTGCTGTAGGTTCTAATAAACTACAATTTGGCCCACTTCAAGAAGCGTTTGAACACATATATTAAATCATGTTGGGCAGCCACATCTGTGACAAGACAGGCATCGCCTCCTCACAAGAGTTGAGAAAAAAAAAACGCATGAGATGAAGCAGCAATCCAAACAGCGGTTCCAAGACCGTGGTAGGGCACCCAAGAAATTCAAAACGGCTCCACTGGCCGGTACGGTGATAGCCACCGTCTTCTGGGATGCACTGTGTATTATCTTCATTAATTCACTCCTAAAAGGGAAGACCATAAATGAAGAGTATTACGCATCACTGTTAGACGAATTGACCGAGAGAAGAAAATCCTGTTTCAACACGACAATGGCGTGTGTCCATTCTTCCGCCATTGCAACAGCCAAGCTGGTGCAGTTACGATATGAATTGCAATTTCATTCACTATATTCTCCTGATCTGGTTCCCATTGATTTATAACTGTTTCCAGGTATGAAAACATGGCTCGAAGTCATCTCCGAATCAAATGTGTATTTCGAGGTCCTTCGGAAAGATTACTAGAAAAAGAGGATCTACAGCCGCCTAAGCTAGTGTAAAGCCCTAAAAGGAGATTGTGTTGAGAAATAAATGTCGTCCGGTAGATAAAAGTTAGTTCTTGTTTACTTTTAATCTGACTTTAATCTGACAATTCATACTCGTATTTTCTCTCGAAGCAACTAAAATATGAATTTCAACTTTTATGGCATTTGAATTGGACAAAAATGGGATTTTTCCAATAAGTATTTGGTGTTATGTAGATTTAAATATATTAATAGGAAACCACAAAAAATAATTACCCATAATCGAATGATATAGTCCAGCCAAGATGATGATGACAAGTGCAAACAGTTTAGCAGCAGTGAATACATCTTGTATTCGCATGGCCCATCGCACACTCAAACAGTTAACTGCTGTCAAAAGGCCTGGAACGATAAGACAAAGAGATTAGTAATTGAAATATATTGTGCTCTTGATAGGGCTCGTTAGTGATATATTCAAGATTTGTACGCTTGATAAACATCTATTCGAGAAAGCGAATATTTCAAGTAATATTGCATATTCTCTCGAGAAGAAATAACTGGTTTCTGGAGAATACTAGTATAATTTTCTAGGTAGAGTTATTCTATTCGAAGTAAATTTATTTATAGATCAATTGTGGTAATTGAAATGAAAATTTCTTCAAGATTATACCGGGTGTTTATATTTAGTGCGTGATCGATCCATAACTTTGATGTAGTATAACTTATGTACATAAGAGCTAGATATATTGTATATGTATTTACTGAACCATTCACGAATTAATCGACATTCTGTGAAATCATAACAATTCCTCTTTCGAATGTCTCCTACATCTACTGGAATCGTCTTAGAAACTGAATTTTGATACTTAATCATTGCGAAAAACCTAGGTAACCATGAACTATTGATAGAACAATAAAGGGTGTTCTGAGATGTCAACTTTTGTTTAGGATCAAATCTCATTTCTTTTCTTATTTCAAATTGAATCTGTATTCAGTGAGCAAATGAAAGACAATTCCAATTAAAATTAATTTGGTCCCCACACCTATTTTCAAAGATTCAGAGTTGAAATTGATTTGTTAAATTATGCTACTTTTCACATAATCTCATCGAATTTTGTACTTAAATTCTCAAACGTGGTCTACCTAGGAACAATATTCGGGAAAAGGGTTATTTACAATTGCTATGAAAAATGTTTTCAGATGCACATCACAATTCGATGCACAAAATTTCTCGTTATTGCGATTGTCCGGGGTAATATTTTGTAATGTATCTCGGATTGTTTGCATCATGAATCATTCTTCGTGATAATTCAAATAGACCACCTGTATTTAATGATAACTAGGTAAAAAAACGAATTTCATTATTTATTGTTCTTTTTATTCATTTTATTGGCACGTCGTTCAGACATTTGGCATCAGGATACATTTCATATATAATTCATTCAAAGTACAAACACAACAACCAGACCTCTGCCGGAATCGAACCGAAAACCACCGTGTCGGAGCTGAGATCTCTCCCCACAGTGCCATGGATGTGATCTTTTTGTTCTTCAATTTGAAGAAGAGTGGAATTCGACAATGTTTTCTTTTATCTGTCTCTATAGATTAAATTATCGACTGAGCTAGTAATATGACCATTCAAATCTAACCTTTCTTGATTTAGAAAAACTAATTAATCTGTATACTAGAAAATGTAAACTAGCCCTTTTTGTATTGTTGACAATGAAATAAACCTATTGCGGTAGTGCTCTTTCTGCAAACTTCAAATTCTAAGGATTTGTTAATTCTGATGACAAGTGTGTCCAAGAATAGACACATATAGGTAAAAATTGGCACTCGTGTTCAACCTGAAGAACAAAAACTAAAATTCGTTTCTTTACCTTTCGATCCGTGATTTACCAAAAGATAAAAGAAATATTTGAAAATATCAACATAAAATGACCTAGAAATCAAATTCAATCTTGCAAAGCTAACTGTTAATAGACAAAACTAATGGATTCGATGAGAGTGGCATATATGAAATAAGTTGTAAGAATTTGAAAATTAGTATGATGGACAAACTAGAAGATGAATTAATACCAGATTCAAAAAAACATTTAAAATATAGACGTATAGAAGAATCTAGCGTTACCAAATCTGCTTTTGATCAAGAATATAATTCTATTTTGAGAATGTAAAATTGATAACATATGTTGAAAATACGAATACGCCGAACGCTTTCGAAATTATCCATTGAATGAAATGCAAACATCCACTAAAGAAGAACAAAGGTCCGATTCCGTTCATTGTACTCCACAAAGAGATGAACAATATTTTTGCTGTGATACAGCGTTCCAGTCCGCAACTGAAGAAGATAAAGAATTAGAAACTTGTCTATGGATGAGAATCCCAACTAAAGTGTACTGGAATTGACCATTGAATTAGATATAAAAAAAATCTACACTATCAAACATGAGTATCATCCACATCATATTCAACTACACCCAGAACTAGTTTAGGTGGATTATGGTAGAAGGATTGGGTTTTTCTAAAGGATCCAACATAAATTTACAGAGAATGAAAATTTGTTGAGATTTATTTTGTTTTCTGATGAATGCATATTTCATAGGTATGGCTTGGTAAATAGACACAACTTCCATTACTTCTAATCTTACCGCGAAAACCCACAAATTGTTTGTATAAACAACTTCAGCGATTTTTGTGATTTCTTACGAAAGTTTTTCCAATATTGATTGAGCCTTCTTCAGAATATCAAAGATAATTAAATGTGGATGCAATTGGATGGAGCCGCTGTACATTATTTCATTGATGTTCGAAACGAAATACATGTTTCCGGAGATATGAAAAGGTCGGAGAAGTAGCGTTCAGTGACCCCCAAGATCACCAGATTTAACATCCATGGACTTTTATATATGGAAAGCAGTAAACTAAAGCTTACTAGTATGAAATACCTACAAGAGATGATATGATGTGAAGAATGCGAGATGTATTTCGTAATATTACTCCAGATAATCTCAAATCTTAGAGTAAACTTTGATAAGTTTACGTGAAAATTCTAGCAAAAATTACAAAATCATTTTCAACTTTGAATCTATTGAAGATAGATATAGGAACACCTCATACATTTTAGTAGGTATTAGATTTGTCTTTCATTTGCAGGGATCAAATACAGGGTGTTTAATTTGAAATAAGAAATTTGACGTTAATTTCAGAACACCCGGTATTCGCAGGGAGCACGACGAAAGCGACATCTGATGGTAGCGTAAAATCATGCTCGGCAATGGTATGACATGTGAAAGATCCGTATAAATAACAGTGAATTGTTTCAAAAAATGAATTTAAAAATAAATCTGTGATCGTGTTTTTTAAATTGAAAAAACTCATTACGATGGAAAAAGTGTGTATAAAAAAATTGAGGAAAAAAAATTCTTTGAAAACAAGCTTTTATTTAAATGCGCTAAAAAGAAAAAAATAAACTTTTGCACTAAAACTTTTACCGTTAATTCATAACGTCATTTCAAATTTAACACATTTGACACAATTTATATGTTATAATATAAAAGCTTGTCGCGAGATATAAGTACTCGTATTTACTTTATCAGTTTGAAATATTAACAGGTAGGCATAACATATAAATTGTGTCAAATGTGTTAAATTTGAAATGACGTTATAAGTTAACAGTAAAAGATTTAGTGTGAAAGTTAATTTTTTTTCTATTTAGCGCATTTAAATAAAAGGTTGTTTTTGAAGAATTTTTTTTAAACTTAATTTCATTTTTTAGTTATTCTTGGCAATCTTTCATTTGGTACCCATATTGTAGGAACGAATAAAAGAAAATTATCCGCCATTTCGTTTTGCATTAAAGAATAATTGGTCCACCGCCTTGTTGGATTTAGAATGACGTCACATAGTTAATCATGCATTGTCATCCAAACTCAACGTGTATACAAAATTTCAGCTCAGTTGGTTGAGATCAAGTGCCTTAAAATTGAGTTGTAAGATTTCACCCGAAGATACAAACATACATACATTGCAAGTTAAATAAAAGCTTGTAAATATGTTTATAAATAACTAAAAGGAGTTTTAAGAATCCCATGGGGTTAACCTGTGAAATGTAAATAAATTTAATACATGACAACTGCAATAATGAAAATTACAAAAAGTGTTGATTGTTAATATGATTTTCAGAAATAAAATGAAAAATTAATGGCAATGTAATTGCGAATCGTAATTTGAACATACATTACCCTAGTTGCATTGTTTCTGAATAATGTTACACACTACTTTGTTTTTTCTTTTAACATCATTTATCCATTTATTTCTTCCATCCATTTATTTCCACTTGGCCACTGGAAATGTGTAAAATTTACATTTACTGTTTCTAGCTGTATTTTTGCAATCAACAACACAACAACTATTATGGATCATTTTTTATTTAATGTTAACGTGTTTATTTATGATAAAAGCATGATTTAACGATAATTTGACCACATCGAGCGCTGTGATCGATTCAGCTGTCCCCACTATATACTCCGCTCCCTGCCAATAGCTATATCAACCATTACTTATTGTTGATGGATATTTAGGTTTTCGAGAATAATTTACTATTCAAGTTAATATTTTAAGATGAATATTTTTATTGTTCATGGATATTTAGGTTTATGAGCATAATCTACTATTTCAGTTGAGATTTTAAGACGATTCCGATCGATACAGGAGATGGTCGAAAAAGTCATACGGTAGACTCGCGATAATGTAAACTCGAAAAATTCAGGACTGTTCGTACTTCGACATGTTCACACCAATGAATGTATCAATCAAATGAAAACATATTTACATATTCTACAATTTTTATTTGAGATGTACATACATATACTGATATATTTTGACATTATCAGTTTTTATACATATATATGAAGTTATTTGAAAAATTGAGTTATTTTAGTTTAAATTTCTTTTAGTGCAAATTTGGAATGATTGCTCTTTTCTGAATTCGTTTTCAAGTCATCATGTCACTGATATAAACATTTGCTTGTTAGCCCATTGTTAACTGGAGTGAGAAATTTTTTGTGGTGAAATTTTCACAGTCGCTGTCTTAAAAAATATCACTCTCTTCATTTTCTCCCAGGTCAGTCGCATTATGTAAAATGTCTTTATTCAAATTTTCAACATCTTGCCTTGTATACTCAGAAGATGCAATAGCATGTAATAAGTAAAGAGTACCGTTAATTACGGTTTCCGGTATATGTTGTCTCCAAATTTCGGGAAGCCTAGCTGAAGGTGAATCTTCATAACCTTCATTATTTTTTCGTAAGATATTATACCAACACTTTACTATCGTTGCCCGTTCTAGTCGTTTCCAAGCCGTATGTAAATGTAGGGAAGCATCTTTCAATGTTATTTTCTTAGAGCAACTACTTGTTAACCTTTGGATATAACAGAGCTAAGCAAGCTAGTAGGCGTAGAAGACGTGACGCCTCTCACCGCCCAGAACCATTGCACTACGAACAGTTTCATAGATTCTGCAACAGTCACCGATGATCTCGTGGCTAAGTCATTCACGCTTGCATTCAAATGAATGTAAGCCCACTTGAGAGACCAGTGTACTTTGGGTAGGCAAAAACTTGATGCAGAGCAGCAGCTGTATCAGTACTGGGTTGAGGCTACCGAAGATTACTTCTTTATGGTCTCCACACCAGACAGTCACAGGCAATAACCAGACTATTGTTAAATAGGCTGTGATATTGCGACTCCCAACATGCAACGGCAAGGGTGGCATTTCAAATGCCAAGTTCAATAACAATAACGGATGGACCCCAGGCGGGTAGAGACAATAGCTCACAATCCCGCACTGACCAAAAGTCAGTCTGCCTCAAGGATTCTGGGGGAGGCAAGAAATTGGAAAAACAATACAATAACTTAAAGACCGCTACTTATAACTGAACCCTTAGACACGATGCACAACTCCTCGATCTCGAAAACGAGACAAGCAATATCAAATGGGACATCATAGGCCTTTCCGAAGTGAGAAGACCAAAAGAAGGACATGCGCTATTCCACATAGGTAATGACACTGGCATTCACAAGGGAGTAGGCTTTCTCATCAACAGAAAAGTACTTCCCCTGATGTGCACAAAGGGAATCTCAGATAGAATTGCTTACATAACCCTGAAAATATCAGATGAACAAAGAATCAAACTGATTCAAGTGTACATGTCACAACATCCACTCATGACGACGAAGTTGAGCTTATGAACAAGGAAATTTCCAAAGCTAGAAAAGAAAATAAATGCCAGGAAGATATAGTAATGGGAGACTTCAATGCTATAATAGGACGACAAAAAGGGGAAAGTGGAGAATATATTGAAAAGCACGGACTTGCAGACAGAAATGAAAGAGGACATATGCTTGTCAACTTTTTGGAACAACAAAAACTATACGCCATGAATACATTATTCGAAAAAAAACACAGAGAAAGTGGACATGGATCAACCCTGATGAAAAAACGAAATCGATCTCATATTATCTAATAACGAAGAAAATAGCCAATCGAACTAAATACAGAAAATTCAGAAAGATCTCATAGATATAGAATAATTGAGTGAAAATAAAATTTCATACCAGGAAAAAATTATACGATACATAAATGATTCTGAGAAAACTTCTGATATAAATCAAATGTCACAAAACATCACAACAACACTAATAAAAGCTTCAGAAGAAGTTGCAAGGAAGAAAGGAAAAAGAAAGAATAAAATTTCAGATGAAACGAAGAAGAAAATACAGGAAAGGAACCAACTATACAGATTAGGTCAGTTTGCAGATACAGGCAAACGAGAAAAGAAGCAAGAACGATGATTAGAAGAGATCTAGAAGAACATTATAGAAATTTTGCAGAAAAGGTAATAGACAAGAACAAAAACCTCAAATGTCTCAGAAGAAAGGAAGAAAAGCAGCAAATAGTAGCTCTAAAAGATGAGAGTGGCAGAGAGATAAGGGATATGAATGAAATAATAGAGGTGACAAAACAATATTATGAAAATCTATACAACACAAAAATCGAACGACCTCGAACATACAACAGACACAAAAGTACAGAACGTTGGATCAAAAGACACTCTAGAAATAAATGAAGAAGATATCCTATTCGCCTTAAAACACTAAAAAACAATAAATTGCCAGGAGAGGATAATATTTTGGCTGAAATGATTAAGGAACTTATGATATAATTGTACCAGAACTGAAGAATCTATTCAACGAATGTCTAGAACAACAAACTATATCAGACAACTGGAATAACGCCATCATGATTATCCTATTCAAGAAAGGGGATAAACAACTTCCGAAAAATTATAGACCGATCAGTTTATTGTCTCAGATTCAAAAACGTTTTACACGGATCATAGCAAATAGAATAGAGAAAAATTAGTATACTACCAACCAGTTGAACAGGCGGCATACAGGAAGAGTTTCAGTACGTGCGATCACTTACTGACTGAATATACTGATAGAAAAAATAATAGAATATAATCTTCCATTACACATGACATTCGTAGACTTTGAAAAAGCCTTTGACTCTATCGAACACTGGGCAATCATGGAGGAACTAGACAAAGTACGTATAGACCATCGCTACAAAAATTCAATGAAAAACATATACCGTCGGGCTACGCAGCAAACAGACTACATGAAGATTCCGAACAAAATAACGATCAAACGAGGCATAAGACAAGGGGATACAATATCGCCCAAACTTTTCACTCTAGCCTTGGAAGGAACCTTCAAAGGGTTGGAGTGGGAGGTCTTGGGCATAAACATAAACGGTGAAACATTTGAGATTAGCGGACGACATCGTTCTATTCGCTGAAAATGAAGAAGACCTACGGAAGATGCTCACAGAATTAGAACAGGAGTTCTCTCAAAGTCCCAAAGTCTCAAAGTCAATTTACAAAAAAACGAAAATAATGAGTCCACAACTTGAACAAAATATTACGAATATATATATATATATATATATAAACACCTCAAAAAAGTCTAGGGAACACTTCTGAATATCGATATATCGTATCCAGAGCGATCAATATGGATGATTTTTTTTAAGAAATGAACACCTGCATCAATTTCTCACCAAATTATGTAGAGTACCGCAACAGATTTCAGTGTTTTTCATAAAAGACTAAAAATGCAGCAGATGCGACGCTGCTTTATAATCATTTCATGTATTCAGTGTTTGAAATCAGTTAGTTGGCACTTTGTTTCTGTTGTAAGCACAAATAAAAGACTCAAGTTTTGTGATTCGACCATGGAAAGACGACATTTGACTAGAGAAGAGATGTTACGAGTCGTTGGCATGCTCCAAGCTGGGAGCTCACAACGGGAAGTATCCAGGGTTCTGGGAAATAGCCCAAGTTTCATAAACCGTTTATGGTCGCGTTTCAATGAAGCAGGTAGCGTAGAAGAAGGCCATACAGGTCGTTTCAGGATTACTACAGTCGCCCAAGACCGATTTCTTGGTTCTACAAGCCAGAATAGATCGTACTACCACAGCATCTCAATTAGCTCAAGAGCTATCACGAGTTGATAATGTACAAATTTCCGACCAAACTGTGAGAAATCGACTGCACGAAGGTCAACTCCACTCCAGACGTCCTTTAAGAGTTCCACAACTGACCCATGGAAATCGCGCTGCTCGTTTAGCTTAGTGCCAAGAACACGTAAACTGGGATCAAGAGAGGTGGGCCACAGTTCTCTTCAGTGATGAATCTAGATTTAGTTATTATCCTGATTCGTGAAGAATTCGAATATGGAGGGAACCTGGAAAGCAAAACCGTCTCCAGCATGCTCGAGAAGTTGTTAGACAGGGAGGCGGATCAGTGACGTTTTGGGGAGGTATACGCCTTGGTGGAAGAACTGACCTCGTTTTCATACAGAACAACCTCACCGGAAATTCTAACGCAAATGAGATAGTTTTACCTGTAGTGGTACCGTATCTCCAAACAATGGGTCAAAATCCACTCTTCCAATAAGATAATGCCTCATCGTGCAAGAGTTGTATTGAACGTTCTTGAAGAGAATGATATCGATCTTCTACCGTGGCCATCCTGCTCCCCAGATCTGAATCCCATCGAGCATGTGTGGGACACCCTAAAAAGAAATCTCCTGCGTCAACTCGTCTTCCATCATGAACAGGAGCTTCGATTAGCAGTTCAGGAGGCTTGGAATGACTTAGGCCAAAATGTAATAGACAATTTAATATTGAGCATGCCGCGACGATGCCAAAGTGTCATTAATAACAGAGGTGGACCTTCTGGGTACTGAAAAATATAAGTGCTTCCATATCGTTTCGAAAATATTAGTTCAGGATTTTTTTTGTGTTTCACCAAATTTCGTCTTTTTCAAATTTCAATTTTTTTTTTAAATAGGTTCTTTCGAGAAGTCAAATATTATTTTGTTTTCTTGAGAATACATTATATACAATACATCCTAACAAGAACCGAAAAATTTCTATAAATTCGAATCATCAAATTCATATTTTAAAGATATTGGTAAGTGTTCTCTAGACTTTTTGAGGTATATATATATATATATATATATATATATATATATATATATATATATATATATATATATATATATATATATATATATATACCTCGGACAACAGATAGAGATTGAAAAACAAAATAAGGACAACGAAATCAATATACAAAATAAGGACAACGAAATCAACAGAAGAAGGCGATTAGGATGAGGGGCGTTTGGGAAACTCTCAAATATATTGAAAAACAAAAATATCCCCCAATATCTGAGAACCAAAATATTTGACCAGTGTGTGCTCCCGGTTCTAACACGCGGTGCACAAACGTGGACCCTCACGAGACAGTCAATAAACAAGCTGAAAGAACGCAATGATCAATGGAGAGATCAATGCTGGGCATCTCTTTGATGGATAAAAAGCGAAACGAGTGGATAAGACAGAGAACAAAAGTAAAAGATATAGTATACACCATTTCACATATTACATGGGACTACGCCGGCCATGCTGCAAGAATCAGAGTAGAAATATGAAACAGTAAGATCATTAAATGGAGTCCATGAATAGGAAAGAGAGGAAGAGGAAGATCCATTATGCGGTGGTATGATGATATAAAAAGGGTGGCAGGACTGAACTGGATAGGGACAGCACAGAATAGAAAAGTTTGGAAAGAGAGGAGGGAGGCCTATGCTCAAATTTGGGCGCGAGAAGGCTGATAAGAAGATAATAAGAAGAAGCAAGCATTTCCTATAACAAAATTTAATAAGTGTCAACGCATTCTGATCCATAGAGGTGTGACATTAGGTGGCATAAATTTGAGAAAAATATCACCATCAGGTATTTTTAACTTCTCTTCTGATAGATGGGATCGAGCATTATCTAACAGAAGGCTGACTTTGATTGGAAGATTTTCATTTTTCGAGAAAGTTTTAATCAGAAAATATTTTTGTTTGTTAAATTATGAAGTCGAATAGATATGTGAAAAACTCACCTCAGAACTAGTTTTTGAAAATTTCTTTGGTCATCCATGCATTTTTAACGTTTTTGTAGACGAGAGGATTATTGAAATTTTTGAAACATCAGGTGACTTCCTTTTCCCGATTATCAACGGTTTTAACTTGTGTTCACCTGATGCATTGACACATCCTAGGAAAGTTATTCGTTGCCTTGCTAATTTCAAACCAGAAGCAGTCTTTTCAGAAATCGAAACATGGGTTTTATCAGGTAGGTGTTTCCAGTATAAACCAGTGTCATCTGCGTTGTATATTTGTTGATTAATTAAATTGAGTGCGATAATGATATTCGACAGTTCTCTTATGAATGGATGAAATAATTCAGGTTGCGAGGACAGTTTTTCAAAAATCGCATCCCATATCGCCTTTTGGAACGTTGCAACCACTCATCGTTTGCATTGAATTTTTCGTTAGGTGACATCACTATCTCATGCAAATGTAGAGCTTTGCTTTTGAGCATTCCTCTCGAAAGTTTCGTTCTGTTTGCTTCACGAACTATTCGTAGAGTTTGTTTTCATCAAACGATACATAGCTTTTCAGCTTTTCCCAGAGTATACTTCTTGATCTTGCTTGGTTTCAAACTTTGATTAACTACTTCCGAAATTTTTCTTTGTTTATTTCTAATGGAGCATATGGTGGATTTGGCGAACCCGAGCTTTTTCGATAAAGTCGTGACACTGACACGCTTTCTGAGCTATTCCAGCATTAAAGATTTCCCATAAAGTGTCAAAAACTTATTTGTTATTTTAGTCATCATTTTATCAGCCAAATCAATTCCCAGACACTGTTCAAATCTTCCTACGAACTCCAACAAACACAAAATGAGTACATGTGTATTTGTTCTGAAGATAGGTCTTTTTTCATTTCCGTAATACTGCAGGTCTGAACAAGTTAATTCCTGTTCACATAAAGGTGCCGATTGTTCACACTACAAAATTGGATTTCAGTCAAATTCTCTATAGTTTTAATGTAGCTTTCAGCTTATTATTGTTTAAAATTATGCATTCTTTAAAGAAATCATATAACTAGTTCTTTAGATGCAGAGCTTCAAAATAGTAATTCCTTTTTTTCTGAAATGAGCAAACAATTTTTATAATTTCTGCTTTTGTTAGTTTTCTGATTTATTTTGTTTACCCGAATATTTTTGTTCTGAAAAAAACTTTAGCGAATAAAATAACAAAGTCATTCTTCTTCTCATGAGTTCTTCATGTGCTTCAAAACTGTGGCTGAATGATATATATATATATATATATATATATATATATATATATATATATATATATACAGGGTGCTTCAACGAAAAATAAACAGAGGCTATATCTACCAAGATATTCATTTCTGATCAAAACGCAAAAACAGGTCAATTTTTGTTTCAAGGGGGACATCTTTTGGGGTACAAAACTTGCCTGAAATATACCCCCTAAGCGGGGGTTGCAATCCTTGGACATTTTGGATATGGAAGATGGGTCGAGTGATGACTCAAAAGAAGGGTGGTATCTTTGTCTACATTTCCTTGACCGAATTTCCATTTTTAATTGAAAACTGTAAAAGATACAGGGTGAGCAACTGAAAGGTAGGGAACGCTATTTGAGACTATTCAAGTTTCAGTGATGTTAAATGGAACAGATCCATGCTGATCAATGGCAGTCAGTCATCATCAAGTACCATCCTCATCTCGAATTTCAACCCCTGGAGCAGGGGTGACAACCTTTGAAAATTTGGAAGAGGGAAGTTGGGTCGAGTGACACCTCGAAAGAAATGTATTATCTTCGTCTGCATCCCCGTGAACGAATTTTCATTTTTGATTGAAAACTGTAGAAGATACAGAGTGAGCTACTGAAAAATAGAGGAGACTATCTATCGCCCTGAGGTATCACTGGATCGAAATATTACCCCTGCTCTAGTGGTTGAAATTCGAGATGAGGGTGATTTCGGAAGATGACAGCTTTTGATCTATCTATTCCAGTTTTTCGCACTGATATTCCATTAGTCTTGGGGCGATAGTCTTCTCTATTTTTCAGTGTCTCACTCTGTATCTCCTATAGTTTTCAATCGAAAATTAAAATTCTTTCACGGGAATACAGACAAAGATAATACCTTTTTTTCGAGTTATCACTCGACCCATCTACCCTCTTCCAAATTTTCGAGGGTGGTCACCCCTGCTCTAGGGGTTGAAATTCGAGATGAGGACGGTACTTGATGATGACTGCCAATGATGAGCATGGATCTGTTCCATTTTACCTCACTGAAACTTGAATAGTCTCAGGGAAATAGTCTTCCCTATCTTTCAGTTGCTCACCCTGTATATTTTACAGTTTTCAATTAAAAATGGAAATTCGTTGATGGCTATGTAGACAAAGATACTACCTTTCTTTTGAGTCATACGTCGACCCATCTTCCCTATTCAAAACTTTCAAGGATTGCAATCCCAGTTTAGGGGTTGATATTTCAGGCAAGTTGTGTACCCCAAAAGATGTCCCTCTTGAAACTACAATATATATATATATATATATATATATATATATATATATATATATATATATATATATATATATATATATATATACAGGTGCTTCAACGAAAACTAAACAGGCTATATCTACCAAGATATTCATTTCTGATCAAAACGTAAAAACAGGTCAATTTTTGTTTCAAGAGGGACGTCTTTTGGGGTACAATACTTGCCTAAAATATCAACCCCCTAAATTTGAATAATTGTATTTATAATAAATGCTTATATCTATAATTTTGGTGTGTTTCAGAAAAAGCACAAGTGTGAGCTCAGGAAATGTAACAGGGGGACCATACTATCTTGTATATGATTCAATAAAAGAGTGAAAAAACCTGAGGAAAAAACTCGTTTCCCTGTTGCTATTGCACTAGCAATAGCTCGTCTGTTAATGATGCGTTAGTGTCGTGTGTACATAAAGAGTACAAAATACAATAAGGTGCGCTCGAGATTCCACAAAAGAACAACCTGTTTGAATTAAAATGAATATTACTTTATTATTTTAGGGATTTAATCAAATCTTTATTTCTGTCATCTTCCTGCGATATACTAATAAATAATCTATACATGATGATTCAGTAGGGGAGGCAGATATTCTAACCGGTAATAGGGGACATCCGCGGCTTGTCGCAATAACACTGTGTTGTGACCAATACGGTAATGTGTAAAAGTCTAGATTAAATGCAGTGCCTTATACCCTCAAAACGACTGAATCGTAACATTACATTAAGTTAGTGGTCATTTTTTTTCTAGAGCAGGGCTAGACTCCGAAAAGTTATTTTTATGGCCCGATGCCAAAACAACACCCTCAAAAGGATAATCGCATGCACATTTGAAAAATGTTTCAGACCGTATCAGACACATTTTTGTCACACTCCTAATATTTTGTGAAAAAAATGTTCATTTTTCAGAAATGAAGAGTTTTGGTCGACTTGTCGTGATGTTTTTTTAAGTCAAATGAAAAAAATTTCATAAAATATATTTGGGAACTTGAAGAATATTCCCGCCACACTCCAAAATCATCCTGAAACATTTTGATAATTCGTTGAATGTGAATCTAAGTTCTTCTCCATCGAGTTAAAATGAAGTAAGTACTATGGATTGAAATTACAACATGAAACATGAGAATTACATAAATCAGAAGTTAGATACCTGATTAGCAAAAATGAACTTAAATGAGATGCTCGTGGTGGAAATTTTTTTTTCTCTATGAATTTTCCGAGGGATTTTCTAGCTCCTCTCAAAATGTTTCTATTGGATCGCCCCATCAGTTCCACCTTATTCCTCAAATTCTCATAATATCCCGTGATCCATTCAATCAAATGATTTCTAGATTGTATTTCAACTTCATGAACCCTGTTTTGTGATTCAGTCTGCATGCAAAAGTCCCAACAGATTCAAAGGGTACGACCGAGCGGTCGAATTGTTATCAATTTTTGTGTGCAGTTTCTCGAAAAATTCATAGAACCTCCACCATTCAATATATTTGTGGTGAATATGAATGATTGTTATTTAGGATTGTACCTCCTGCTGAAGTTTCAATAACGGTATTTGAAAACTAATCAATTATGAAAACGATGATTAAATTTGTTTTGAATTGCTTTGAATTGATTAATATATTGACAAGTTATCAATAATAATTATGTGTCATCACCAACTTTCCTCAGACTAAAGTACATATCAAATGCTCCAATATAGGGTGATCCAACGAAAACTCAACAATCGATTTTCCAGTTTTAAAATAAAAATATGGGGAATTGCAACTTTTTCGATTTTTTCATCCCCGTAACTTCAATTCCTTAACGGGGGTGAGCGATGAGGGGTTTTGCGATACCTCTTTGTGAAGATCTTGTCGAGTACTATCTGACCCTAAATTTTCGCTTTAAAGTTTTCATCGTTAACGAAATGGCAGCTAAAAAAGTGGAAGACCACTTACTTTTGTGATTAGTTTATTAAGTGCTGAAAATGGACACCATTCACTTCTATGCAGTAATGAACGTTGGTGTATGGCTAGCTTATGTTGAATTAACCTCGAGGTATGCAATGTTTTTATTTATTTGTTAATTTTTTGTTCGAAAAAGTCGACAGACCATGTGTTTGATTTACCTTAGTCTATCGTTATTCGATCGTGGATTTTCAATTATTTTTCAGAAATAACGACTCTGCGCGATTAACAGCGATTGTTTACCTTAGTCTATCGTTATTCGATCGTGGATTTTCAATTATTTTTCAGAAATAACGACTCTGCGCGATTAACAGCGATTGACGCTACTTGTTCAGTCGGCAACAAAAAGAGGGTGTATGAAGGTGACGAAGCGAGGGAAGTGGCTTTCTTAGGTCTTAGCGATTGATTTACCCTCAGTACTAGGAAATTGTCCAATGTGCCTGGTGTTTCACGCACAACAATCATGAGAATTTTAAGAAAACATAAGTTTCATCCTTTTGAGATGCGATTGGTGCAGGAACTAAATGAGGATGATTTTGATCGCAGACTGTTCTGTGAAGTGGTCAGTGACATTGTTAACAATAATCCAAACTACATGTTCAATATCTATTATTCGGATGAGTGTTCATTTTACCTTAACGGCACTATAAACAGGCATAACTATCGGTACTGGTTAGATGAAAATCCAAGATTATTTCGAGAAGAGCATCCCCAAAACTTGAATGTTTGGGCGGGTATTTATGGAAATCATCGGCCTTTTTTTATACACGGTAATATCACTGGCAAAATTTATTTAGAACTTTTTTTCTACAAGATGTGCACCACCACATTGTGTTCAACCTGTGCGTCAGTTCTTAGATGAAAATTTTTCTCAGGCCTGGATTGGAAGAAGGGGAAATGTTGACTGGCTACCCAGATCACCTGATCTGGCGCCACTGGACTTTTTAAGCTACCTAACCTGAGTCCCTGGATGATTTGAGAATTCGGATCATTAATGAATGCCTTCGAATTGAGCCAGAAATGTTGAGTGATGTACGTGAACGATTTGAGCAAAACTTATTTCACTCCATGGAAGTGAATGGTGCCCATTTTCAGCACTTAATAAACTAATCACAAAAGTAAGTAGTCTTCCTCTTTTTTACGTGCCATTTCGTTAACGATGAAAATTTTGAAGCGAAAATTTGGGGTCAGATAGTACTCGATAAGATATTCAAAATGAGGTATCGAAATACCCCTCATCCCTATTCAAAATCAGGGTTTTGTGCTCACCCCCGGTAGGATATTGAAATTACAGGATGAAAAATCGGAAAAGTTGGTCCCCCTCGAATTAAAAATCGACGGGTCTGAGTGATTCTCTAAATTTTCATTTTAAAACCGGAAAATCGAGGTGTTAAGTTTTCGTTGGACCATCCTGTATACTGTTTTAAGTGATCATAATTCACGAATAACATCGAAATGATATAAACTATATCTTTATTTATTAAAAATGCTCGTAACTGCACGAAAAATTCGAGAAAAATCTAAAATATGCTCTCTAGGTTTGAATAAATCGCGTTGGCTATAAGTTTTTAACTTTGAAAATTTCCGTTATGTCACTTTGAACAATTGTCTTAATTTATAGAACTTTTTTCCATATTTCAAGGTCGAAGCGGCATGCCGCAGTGAAACGTTCGTTTTCTGCAATAAAATATGCATAGTTAAATTCTGGAATCTAACTTGTTTTTAACTACATATTCACCACATTTTATGTCTCAATTTTTAGTTTATTTGTACAACAACTAAGTTTTCCATGATTTTATAAAATTCATGAAAAAAACCGAATTACTGTCAAACCTATTTCTCATCAATCGTCCTCAAAAATAATCAATTTGAATTATGTGGAGCATTTTCTTAAAAATACATTCAACATGTTCCCAAAGTTGAGGACATGAGAATTTCTAGACTTTTCTGAAAAAATAACTAAAATAGAATCAACTACTTTGATAACAAACGCCTAGATTGAACAATTTCTTTGAAAACTGTATTATCATCTGCCTTTATTTCTGGACTCATTCTTATCTAATATGTAAACAACTAATGATATTTTAATATCCGTGATTTACATTTTCATTACAAGCATATTGTTATATCTGCTAGATTGAATTATCACAGTTTTGTGATAAATCATTTGTCTTCCCCCGATAGAAGAGGGATGGAAGATAGCAGCTATTTTCTTTTGTTTTCGATTTATCCACGATAAAACAACCGTCAGAGTTAGTTGAAAACGATTTCAACATTCTATGGACACATTTTTGAGTATAATACAGGGGCGTATTCACAAATTTGCTCGTTGAATGGCTTGCGAATTATAATATAAATTTGCGTTTTTCAAAATCATAGGTAAATTTAGATAAAATATTAAAAGTATTTTCTTCCTCTTGCCAAATATATATAATATGCCAACAAACTTCCTCAGAATGTGAATTTTCCCCAAAATGAAAATTATTTGAACATTCTGTTCTGGTTTCATCTAGTATGTTAATGCAGATTTACACAAAACATCATAGATTATTATTATCATTATTAGAAAATGCAAATGAGTAACTTATAATAAACTTCTTGGAGAATACATCATTGTAACATACACTCATTGTAACATCCACTCTAAGATCATAACCAAATGTAAAATAGCAGAATGTGCTCATAGAAGGAGAGAAAAAAACTCTATATAAAAAAAACGAATGTGAATTTCAAGACGTCCCTCTCGACGAACCACTCATCAATCCTATTTTTAAAGGCATTCACTGAAGCGGAATTAACTATTTCTTCGGGTAATTGGTTCTATACGTAAAAGGTTCGATTTTGAAGAAAATGCTGTCTTTGAGGCGTAGCGAATTTCTGTCTATTCAGCTTGAATGAGTGACCCCTCAAATGAGAAATAGAAAATTCGAATCGAAATTGAAAAGCCCTTGAACTGCTTTGAAGAGGATAATCAAATCGCCTCTGAGTCTTCTGGTTTTGAAAGTTCCTGGCATACGAGACGTTGCTTATAATTGGGGCGAGCTCTAACATAACTCATTCCAGTTGCCCTCTTGTGTATATTTTCCAGAAGAAGGATTTCTCTTTGTAGGACGGGACACCAAACAGGACCAGCGAAGATAGGTCGAATAAAGCTCTTGTATAATATTTTAGAGGTTTCAAGACTACATTGACGAAATGGATTTTCCATCATCCCCAGGATTCTTCTTGCTCTATTGGTTGTTCGTGTAATATATTCTGACCAAGACAGATCATTTGATATCACCACCCCAAGATCAAGTTGACTCTTGACTTTCTGGAGTTGGAAAGTTCCTATATGGTACGTTCGTCGGGGATTATTTTTACCCATATGCAGTGCGACGCATTTATCGTAGTTCAGGTCGGGACGCCAATTTTTACACCAGTTAAGGATCGAGGCTAACTCTTTTCGGAACGTATTATGGTTGGAGAAAGCATTGTTGTACAACTTGGTGTCATCTGCGTACATCGAGACAGTGGATTCAAGAAATGAAGGAATGACAGCTGTATATACAAGAAAACGTAGAGGACCAAGTACTGAACCCTGGGGAACACCACTGAAAGCAACGAACTCGGGAGAAAATGTTCACCTACTCTGACTTTGGATGTTCGAATGGTCAGATAGAATTTTATCCATTCCAGCAGAGGCCCCCGAATTCCGAAGTGTTCCAGCTTGTGGAGCAGTCGTGTAAAGGGTACCCTGTCAAAAGCCATGACAAAGACGAGGTATATAACATCTATCAGGATTTTGTCATCGAAAGAGATAGTCCAGTCGTGAACACGTTTAAGTAGGTTCGTTAAAATCGATTTTCCCGGCAAAAACTCGTGTTGATTTTCCGGAATTATAGAGTTCGCCACTAAGAATTCAAGCATTTCATCGAAGATTATTTTTTAGCCACTTTTACTACAGCTGATGTAATGCTGATTGGTCTATAATTCGCTGGATTCATTTTATCTCATCTCTTGAAAATAGGAGTTATACGAGCGTTCGTCCAGTCTAAAGGCAGCCTAGATGTTTCGAAGCAAGTTTTCATAATTTTCGAAAAGAAGCAGACATAAAGAGGACAAACAACTCTTAAGTAAGAAAGGACAGACACCGTCTATTCCAGGGCTTGCATTAGAATTGATAATGTTAATATACTTCACTACTTTAGGTGTGTTGAAATCTATGGAGAAAATCCACACCTAGGCTTGTTATTATGAGCATTGGGCCTGTAGCCTCTTGACTGTAGGATTCGGAAGAATGATCTGAGAAGACCTTCGCTGTTTTGTCGCCACTGTCGCATATCCTGTCATTCATTCGAAGTTTAGGGGTTGTCACTTTGGAATTGAGGCACGAACTGTTGTATTTAAAGAACTTTTGCTTGTTCTTTGTTATCGCCAGTTTATTTTCGTAAGTCTCTTTAGCATTTTCAAGGGCGTTCGTTACAAAATTCGAGAAATTGCGATGGTTGTTAAAGTCGTCATCTCGTCTGCATCTTAAGAAACGTTGCCAAACAGCTCTTTTGTGCCTCACAAAATTCATCAGACCTAACCACGGTTTATTATTTAGTGTTCAATAGTGAGAATTTTCCTTGATGTGCACTCCTCAACTTTTGTGGCAACGACCGTCGAAAACCGATTCCAACTCAACTTAACATCGTTTTCTACGAGAAATTTTTGTCTAAAATGACGTGCGCCAAAACTTGGTGGTTCATTAACGCGCACTTAACATTATAATCGAATCACCCTTGGTGTTGAACATTTACCTAAAGATAGGTATTAACATCGCACCAAAAATGTTCATTATTGCCATTGAATAACAAGTAACTGGTCATCCTCAATTCATCCATCCATTTGTTACACAGGTAGAATTTGGGATGTTTTCTTGACTTATGAGAGTTTATTTCAATCTTTGGAATATAGAGGTTGTTTCTTGTCGGTAAAAAATAACAAAAGCTGGTTTAGAATCGAACGTATTCTGAACGTAGCATTCTAACAATTCGAATTTTAAAAATACACCAACGTTTGCAGTCAATTATTTGTGAATCAACAATGTGAATTGAATAATGAATTAATTTAGCGTTTATTGTTGTGAGCATAGAATTGAAGAACTTTGGGATGTTTTATGTAAATGTTCAAAGAATTATCATTTTTGGAAAAATTCACATTTTTGAGGAAATTTGCAGGCAAATTTAATATATTTGAAGAGAAAAACAATCTTTCTATTTGATCGAAAGTCACTTATGGTTTTGAAACAAAACAAGTTTATATTATACTTCATAAAACCATTCAACAAAAAAAACTTTGTATACGTCCCTGCATTCTAATCAAAAAAGTGCCCGTATAATGTCAAAATAGTTTTCAAACTAACTTTGAAAGCAACCGAGATATTGACGTATGCCGAAAGTCCGGAAAATCGAACCATCCAGAATAACTTTAATCTTTTTCAAATGAATAACTATAGAAGTTCTATAAAAACTGTGTTGGATTTGTTTTTTTACTTCGAATCGTGAAATTATTGGGAAATTTGCTGATATTGTATTATTGCTCATTGATATTCATTTCCTTAAGTCCCTTGAATATAATGATTTCTTTTTCCGACTTCAGAAACTGTAACTTTTCATACATTGAAGATTATTTGAATAACATAAATTGTGATTCAGTTTTGCACAGAGATTCTCTTGATGATTGTATTGATTAATTTTATTTGATATTTCGTGAGTGTATCGATGTATTTGTTCCTGAGTCTTCAGGACATCTCAGTATCCCGCATGGTTTTCTGCTGATCTGAAGGCGCTATAGTTATGAGAAAGAAACTTGCTCACAAGAACTTCAAACTACTTGGTACATCTGAAGGTTATACTTCATTTTCGAATCTCAGATCGCAATGCAAGCAGTTAACTGATAAATGTTATCGTTATTATATTGTGGAAACTGAAATCAAATCTGATCCCAAACACTTTAGGAGTTTCGTTAATCGTTGGCTCATTTCCAAGTTGCATGTCTCTCAATGGTGGATTGGGGCATAGAGGGAGTGAAATTGTCAATCTCTTTGCATATTACACACACCACAAAAATTGTCGCATCACCTGGTATTCTGAATTCCACAATCGATTAAGCAGCTCGATCGCGGTTTCTTTGTCAACATATGTTTTTGGACATATGAGGGGAAAGAAATCTTATCTATGTACTAACATTTGTTTCCATATGATCTCAAACACGTCTGAAACAAGAATGAGTTTATTTGACTATCAGTATTCATTCAATTTCTTTTCAGTTCTCACGGTAAATTAATGCAAGTTTTCTATGTTTCTTGTTGATTTTCGAATTTTTGAATTTATTGTAATGACTGCTGAACGTCCTGGACGCTATTTGAGTGATCATGAAGTGGTAAGAATTGTAACACTTCTAGAAAAGGGGCGAAGCCAACGTTACGTGGCTAACTTGTTGAATGTTAACCAAAGAAAGCATTATTTCAAGAGCAATTATTCGGCACCACGAAACAGGGGAATATGAAAGAAGGGCAGGACAGGGAATAAATCGGATAACAACAGCAGTTGATGATCGTTGGCTTCGTTTAACTGCACTAAGAGTTCGGCACTGTACGGCTAGAATGATACAAAATGAGCATGCACTTTCCAGAAATGTGCATATTTCGTTGCAAACTGTTAGGAACAGGCTCAGAGAAGACGATATCAGACCAAGGGTGGCTTCTACCGGCCCGCGTCTCACCAGAGAGCATCGAGTTGCAAGATTTCAGTTTGTGAAGGAACATGCAAATTGGGGTATTCCAGAACGATCGAATGTTCTCTTTTCCGAAGAGTTCAGGTTCTGCTTAGTATCAAATGATAGATGCATGCCTGTATACAGACGACCTGGGAAACGGTATCAGCTATACTATATAAACTTCGTTTATATGCATGATAATGCTCGGACTCATGCATCTAGAGTAGTGACAGAATTTCTGCCAAATGCCGAAATTGATATTTCAAGATGGCCAGCCAGAAGTCCCGACTTGAATCCCATAGAACATGTTTGGGACAACATGGGATGGCAAATTCAGCAACGTAGGATGCCTTGTAGAACACTTCAACAACTAGAAAATCAGGCTTCCTGAAATTTGGAGCTCAGTGACTCTAGAGTACATCGAAACTTTGTTTGAGGGGCTTCCAAGACGTATACTGGCAGTAATTAGGGCCCGGGGAGGAAACACTCGATTTTGAAAATGATTAGTAACCATTCGATGCTAGTTGATTGGTCGCTTCGCGAATGTTTGAAGATGGTAGAATTTTTTAATTTTCCATTAACTCGAAAATTGTTGATATTTTTCATCATAAACTCATCTCTTTTGAATGATATCTTCTTATTTTACACTTCTGAAAGTTACCAAGCAACTCTTGAATGACCAACCTAAACGTTTATATAGTATTGTCGTAAAAGTAGAATGATGCGACAATTTTTGTGGGGAGTGTATTTCTCTTCTCCTTTCAACTCTCACATACCAACTTACCTTCCGTGCCCTGTTGACTATGGCGTCTGCTTGGATTTGAATAGTTGTCTGATCGGGATTCATGGTGTGCGCTCGAAGATCACTGAACTGAGGCCAAATTTCAACAGTGGACCGGATGGTATTCCCCTGATATTGATCGATAATTGTGCGGCTTCACTTTCACAACCGCTTACTCTATAATTCAATAGATCTTTGCGTGAAGGATATTTCCCAACAATTTGGAAGTCGAGTTTTGTAACTCCCATACACAAGTCGGGAAGTAAGGTGGATGTGCGAAATTATAGGCCGATCAGCATTTTGAGTACAGTTCAAAAGATCTTTGAAAATATCATACTTGATAAAATTTCTTTTAAATTGAAGCAAATTCTTATTGACCAACAACATGGCTTTATTAGGGGCAGATCGACAGTTACGAATTTGGTTTTATTTGTTCACTTGTTGTCATTGAGCATTCTGATTTCCTGCTCTATGCTGATGACCTTCAACATTTCAAAAGTATCAATGGCATCACTGATGCATTGTCTCCTCAGGCAGATCTGGATGCTGTATCTGACTGGTTTGTCAGAAATGGCTTGGAGGTCAGTTTGGATAAATACCAGTGCATTTATTTTTGTAAATTAGATAGCATAATTAATTTCGATTACACTATCAACAGTACCAAACTTAAAAGGGTTAATGTTGTCAGAGATCTCGGGGTGTTCATCGATTCACAAGTTACTTTCAAATTTCATTTCGACACAATTGTAAACCGAAACTTCAAAACCTTGTGCTTTATTAGGCGTAACACAGCTATGTTTACAAGCTGTGGAATTTTGACATTGTTATTCAATTGTTATTGCAGGCCTATTCTTGAGTACGCCTCGACTGTCTGGTTACCTTTCTATTTGAAGCATTCGAATGAGATTGAGGGGGTTGGATTGTTCCGATTTGTTGTATCAGATTGATCTTCATGCTCCTGGGAGGATTACTAGGGGTGGGCCTCTCTTCAATGAATCTCTTCATCGGAGAAATTATTATGCCAACCTGTTTCTCGTTTGCTACGATTAGGTAATAAGTACCTTAATGCAGACTGGTGTTTCAGCCTTTCGCCTGCTGAATTGAATTCGAAGATTCATTTAATTATTTTTCCTACTGGATAGGGGTATTTGACTGATTTCAATTCATGCATATTGTTTTTGCTCCTTTTTTCTTATATTGTAATTTCAAGGTTCATACCATTAATAAAAAAATAAATAAATAAATAACTCGAAAACAAAAGATAGCTGCTGTATTTCTTCGAAATACGAGGAAGGAGATTGGGGTCATTTTTCTCTAGTTGCAGCTTTTCTTATAGCTGCCGTACTAAAACATCGAAAATGGGATACCCTGTACTCTAAAGGAAACATGTTCCATTTGAAGATTTCTCATATATTATTTCTCATGTTTAAACTACGCAACGCTGAGGATATATTCGCTAAATCGAAATACGACTTTTTTGTCCTATAAGCATGTATCCTGAAATACTTTGGCTTAGAGATATGAAGTGTTAATTTTTTTATGCTCCCATAATTTTTGAGGTATTGACCTAACATTTGAAATATGGATAGCCCAAAAGAAAAAGCGGAGCCTTTATAGAATCATTTCGTACTCCATCAGTTCGGCTGTCAATCAGGACTTTTTTCTCAGTAACAGATGCAGATATTGAGTTGACATTGAAACCAAATATTCAAGTCGGCAGTTTCTTGCAACTGAGAAAATATTAAACTTCTGAACCAAAACTTATAAGGTACTTTTGGTTTATGTAGAAACATGAAAAACTCATTCGCTTTTTCAGAAAGCGTAAGTGTATCACGTTGAAATTGATACCAGATACACAAATCTGCAAGCAGAACAGAGAAAAAAATTGAACTTTTCAATCTAAGCGACAGCAAAATACGACCGTTTGTGTCTTATATGTACATTTTGATAATCAAAATCTATAAGGTTATTCCCATTGAACCCGAAACATGAAATTTAATGTAAAGCGTAGACGTATCAAGTTGAAATCAATTAATAATTCTTGTTTTATTAAAATCATGAAATTTTATAAGCTCTTTTATGAAATTATTTTGTGACATTGGGATATTAATGAGTCTATGTACCATACTATTGTAAGCTGCTAATTTATGTGGATAAGGATGTGTAGATGAGCTGTGAATAGTAATATCTGTATGCGATGGCTTATGAAAAATAGAAAAATCATGTTTACCGTTAATTTTAGTAATAGTTAAATCCAGAAAGTTAATGGTGTTTTCTGTATCTATCTCTAACGTGAAATTAATATTATCGTGAATTTTGTTAATGAATGTTTTGAATGACTCTAATTGTCTGTTTGTGCCAGTGAAACAACAAATGATATCGTCGAAATATCTAAACCAATAAATAAAGTGTTTGAATAACGGATGTTCTTGGATAGTTTTTTCAATATTATCCATGAAAATTTCAACGAGCAGAGGGCTCAGATGATTACCCATGATTAAACCTTCTTCACTATTATATAATACTCCATTGAAGTTAAAATAATTTTGTTCTAAACAAATTCCTCAAAGGTGTAAGATTTCTGATTGAATTATCGGATTGACTTTATTAATTTGAAGGGCGTTCTTGATGAGATTCACTGTATCACTAGGTGGAACACTAGGGAAGAGATTTACTACATCCCATGACATAAATTTAGCGTTCGGTGGTAGTATAATGTGCTGAATTTTATTTATTAGGACTGAAGAGTTTTTTATTGAGAATTTAGGTTCAAAATTAGCGTACTGTCGAATGATGTCTATGAGAAAGCGTGAAAGTTTTGCAGCTGGAGCTTGAAAATATGAAAGTGCTGGTCTAATGGGATACCTGTTTTATGGAGTTTGACGAGGGAGTAAAGTTTTGGTGATTGCGGGTTGTCAATGAAAAGTTTATATTTTGGGTTGGTAGGTATTATAGACTTGGCATACTCTAAAGCGTTTTTTACTATGGATTGAAATTTATTAGTGGGATCTTTATCAATTTCTTCATAACAACCTGATTCAATGAAATTTTGGGTTTTCAATAAATAATCTGCTTTATTGAAGGCTATGACCGTATGACCTTTGTCTGCTTTAGTGAAGATGATATCTTCAGATGCGGACTTAGATTTAATGGACTTAAAGTTGTATTTTAGAATTTCTTAGGTTGAAAACTATTGAACTCTTTTTGAAGTAGTAACGCTGAAGAGTGTTTCAGATGTTTGGCTTGTGATGAATAATTTAGGGCTATTTCGGTTTCAATTCCTAGTAGATCGAAATGGAGACGAGCGTTATTTGACTCTAAATTGTGTTTAAAGCCCTTTTCTAGAAGTGAAACTTCATCTTTGGAAAAATTAGCATCTGAAAGATTACTGAACGTACCATAAAATTGGTGATCGGAAAATTTGGACTTGATTTTTGAAGTTTCAGGTCTATTACTCAATAATTTATTCAATTTTCGCAACTGAATTTTATACTTTTTGTGAATTAATGAATAAACTTTGGATCTTGTTTCGGAATCTAAAATGTCAAATTCTACTGAATGCATTCTATGAAGCAACTCCGAATGGATTACCTTTAAAAAGATGTAGTTGTCTCGTTGGATGTATTGAAACTTGATGTCTAACTTCAACCATTTCTTTTTGCCTTGTAGTACTCCATTTTGGGCTGCGGGGCTGATATTATGGGTCTTCAGTTTTAGTGATACAGTAAAACTCATCATGAACGCCCTTCAAATTAATAAAGTCAATCCGATAATTCAATCAGAAATCTTACACCTTTTTAGGAATTTGTTTAGAACAAAATTTTTTAACTTCAATGGGGTATTATATAATAGTGAAAAAGGTTTAATCATGGGTTATCCTCTGAGCCATCTGCTCGCTGAAATTTTCATGGATAATATTGAAAAAACTATCCAAGAACATCCGTTATTCAAACACTTTATTTATTGGTTTAGATATGTCGACGATATCATTTGTTGTTTCACTGGCACAAACAGACAATTAGAGTCATTCAAAACATTCATTATTATTATTATTATTCATTAACAAAATTCACGATAATATTAAATTCACGTTAGAGATAGAAAGAGAAAACTCCATTAACTTTCTGAATTAACTATTACTAAAATTAACGGCAAACATGATTTTTCTATTTTTCATAAGCCATCGCATACAGATATTACTATTCACAGCTTATCTACACATCCTTATCCATATAAATTAGCAGCTTACAATAGTATGGTACATAGACTCATTTATATCCCAATGTCACAAAATAATTTCATAAAAGAGCTAAATATAATTAAACAAATAGCAGTCAATAACGGTTACAGTCCAACTATGATTGAGAACATGATTTCACGCAAAAAATTTCAAAAAGCAATCCAGGAAGTATTTCCAAGTATATAAAGTTCTAACTAAAAATACAACAGCTTAACTTATATTGGTAATCCTAGTCTAAAATTGAAATCATTCCCTCGCATTATAATTTCAATATAGAATTCCGAACTGATAATTCTTAAGGCCGACATATCAAAAACTACAAATCTAAATTTGATAAAATTAATAAATCCGGTGTTTATAAACTGTCTTGCGGGGATTGTAATAAAATTTATATTGGTAAAACTTTCAGAAATTTCAAAGTTAGATTATCCGAGCAGAAACGTAGTTTTGATTATCATAAATCAGTTTCCCATTATTCTAATCACTTACTCGAAGAAAACCATAATTTTAATGATAATTTCAAAATTTTACACAATGAAAATAACAGACAAAAATTCAATCTATTGGAAATTTTAGAGATTAACAAAGAAAAGAATTCAGGTAGGTTACTCAATAGTCAATTAGATCTAAATCCTCTCCTTTACTCAATCTTTGCAATTCATAAAGTAAGCAACTCCGATGGGTTTTCCAACATACCTCTTGTACCTATTGTAATATTAAGTAGGAAATAAGACTAATATATAAGAAATAACTCTGTTCATTAGTTTGTATCTATCTGATGAAGCCACAGTATGGTGAAACCGGTTTTAATACAGTGAAAATCTAAATACTTTAGTTTTATTTCATTGAAAATATGTATATCGATTTTCATCAAGTAACGACCTCCTCAATCAAAAAAAAAAATGTTCTGAATGATGCGGCGTTTAAGAGGATGTCCAAGGTACGAAATTATAAATATAACAATCAAAAGCAATGTGATAAATTACATGTTGAAACAACCAATCAAGCATAGTTTTTCCGACGCTGATGTCAGCACATAAGGATGATGTAGACATGTGAAATTCAGCGATATCAATTGGCGGTGTATATCAAAAATCTCATCGAATTTTATCGAAAAATTCAAAAGTTGACATCAATAATTTTCATTAATTTCTTCAGTATGTACTTTGGCACTTACTTGAATATTTCTATGAGTGGTGAAAACGTTGGATATTCAAGTAATAAAATGAACTTCAATTTCCAATTTTCGTTAAAGCGCTCTATACACGAATAATGAAAATTTACGTCTCGGGGTCTGCTTTTCAGAAAAGAACTTAAACGTACTCGGAAAAAGAAAACGAACTATTCGTATACCTACAAGCTTGTATCCATTGTGAATTTTCGTCTCTCAAATTTTTTATGTATCCACTACCTTTTTTGTATTAGAAATAATATTAACCTGCCAGGTGAAAACAGCCAAATCAAAATAAAACTTTGTTTTATAAACATGATATATGGTACACAAATAGCAGAGGTGAAATAAAAAGAAGTGGTCTCAAAAAACGGAACCCGACCTTAAAAAAAATACAACTGGTATTAGTGCCCCCAAAATTTTGCTAGCAGACAAAAATCATACATATTTCAAATATAAGCTCAGAACCTCGAAAATTATGGAAGATATAGAGAATATTGGAAACAATTTTTGAAACTTAAACACCTTGTATCGCACAAAGGAAGCATTTCCCGATAAATGTTTATAGAACAAACAAAAAAGCAGATCTAATCGGAACAATCTATTCTGAAAGTATTGGGGTTTAAGCCTGAAACTCCCTGTATAACTACATATTATCAAAATGAGTATATCGACGCTTAAGAAATAATACCTCGAATCCCCCTTGTTGATTGAATAGATTTTATTAACAAAAAGACAGCCTGTGTTCTATCAATTCTATTATCTCTACAAACCTCTTATAATATCAAATATGCTTGCTTTACCTACTCAATATTTCACTTAAGCTAATACTTCGTTACATATTTCATTAAAAAAATTGAGACAATTCAATATATGGACGGGAAAGTTTTTCTCGAAATTCGAGGTATGTTTCTTAAGCATCAATATTATCACGAGGTTCACTCACATTTTATATGCTATTTGAGTAAAAATTACCAATCTAATCAATAATCTCTGTAGTAAATAATGGGGGCGAAGGTTCGTGATAAGTTTTTAATTAAACTAAAAATAACAACTCACATAAACAAACTGCTGCTAAAAGGCGTATCGCATTGGCTGGTGGGTCACAATCCGGGAAAAAAGATTTAGCTGCATATTCCGCGAAAGTTAAGGCGACGATAGTGTTTGTAGTAGGTCGGATAATCAAAATAGATACCCATAGCATCAAAAAAGCCGCAAGTGGACCGAATGCAACGTAAATATATGCATAATCAGCACCAGATCTTGTTATGGATGTACCTAGTTCCGCATAACATAGTGCTCCAAGTGTTGAAAATATTCCTGACATACACCATATTATTATAGAAAACCCAATAGACTTTGTGGATGAGTAAACTCCAGTAGGTGACACAAAAATGCCGCTTCCTATGATGGATCCAACAATCAAGGTCACTCCATTCAAAAGAGTAATTTTTCTTTTCAATTTAACACTTCCATAATTGGAGTCCACAGAAATTTTTTCGGCTTCCTCCCCCATTGCATTAGGAGCTGAAGTTTTTCTCTGCAGATATTTCAAACTACATATCACTGAATATCACTTTGTGAAAACCGTACAAGAAATGAGAGATTGGATTTCTAACTGGAACGAAAGAATTGTTTAATAATTAGGTACTGGGGAAACGAAGCATGCGCCGATGTCTTTGAACTGAGTAGCGAATACGCGGGAGGTGTTTTATTTCGCAAATTCAATCACTTTTACAATAAGCGCTTATAATTGACACATTCGAAGTTTTGGAAACTGAATTCGGATGGATTGCTGCCGTTCTATTCGTAATCTCTTCGGCTAAATGTCGTATAGTTAACAATGTGAAATGTCAATAAGATTATATACCCAGACTAGGCTTTATATTTATGCACCAATATCATTGGGCGGATGATTCGAAATGAAAATTTGTTTATTATGCTCTTTATTTGGGAGGAAAAACGTATACACTATTCCTAACAATTTTATATAGTCTTAAGAAAAAAAAATCTTTTCATTTTTGATAGAATTTATTCATATTCGTGATTTAATGTAGGTTAAGTATTTTTCACTAATTCGACTTTTTTTCTGTGACAGGAAAACCGGCGATTTAATATTAAAAATCATATTATCACAATATAGGGTGTTCGCACACAAGGGCCCATTAGAAGTATCTGCAGAATGGCTTTATCGATCAATTTCTAATTTTTGGGATTAGAGTAAATGGATATTGATCTGCAATTTGCAATTATCTTCAGAGCGGTGCCACTTCTACTACAGCTTTGCTATTTACTTTAAGTTTTTTAATTAAAGGGGATTTCCAAGCATCATTTATTAAGTAGTGAAGAATTTTTTTATTTTTTTTTGTTAAGGAGCATTTTTCATTTTTCAAGCATCTTTTGTTGAAATTTGTCCTTTGTAAAATTAACTATGAGCTATGATTTTTCTATCAAAACTGTATGAATTATAGTGCTATCTTCTTTGCCCAGTAAAAGTTACTCAAATTTGAGTGGGATTAAAACTTCTTATTAGTTTTACTAGAAAGTGTTATTTTTGAGGTTAACGTACTTTGCGATGCTATTTCATATACAGGGTGATCAAAAATAACTTGTTCGTATTTTAAATACGTATTGATTGGTATTGTGTTTCCCTGTCACGGCACGTTTTCATTTTATTGTCCATTTTATCAAGAATCTGCAGTTCCATCGGAAAATTAAATCATTAGTCCGTGGAACATAGAAACATAGAGAGTGGATGAACGTACAGGTATCGAATGCCAATGCATCAGTGCAGCTTGGTTATCTAACCCAACTTACCCGTTTCATTTCGGGAAAGGTGATGGAATCTGTAGAAAGCCATTCTAGCCGCAACTCTTCTCAGCAGATGAAGAGAGGCAAGGCCCAATATCAGTTCCATGGCCGCAGTATGTAGAGTGAAAAGTTCCAGTAATCATCATGCAGGCAGTTCTCTGCAATTTAGAGAGCTTGAGTTGGGATTGATTCTGAAGACTGCACTCCCACCAAGCAGCCGTATGTAATACTTGGTATCACCACCATCATAGCCACTGAAGTTGCTTTGAGGCAAGACCCCATTTCTTTCCACAGGTCATTTGACATGCCCATAAGGAATGTCTAGCTTTGTGTATTGTGTTTTTCATGTGTAAATTCCACGTGAGTTTAATATACAAGGTAACCCCCAGATACTTTGCTTCCTCCGCAAGTGTAATAAACACTCCACCCACGGTCGGGAGAGGAATATATATCCTCCTTTTCCTGGCGCATGGTACCATAAGGGTTTTGTGCGGGTTTATGCTAAGTTTCTCCCCCTCACACCAACCTTGAAAAGGTGACATCGCCTCCTGAAGTCTGACGGAGATGTCACTGTCATCTCTGACAGCCAGGATGACTATATCATCAGCGTACGCTTGTACATGAATATTTAATGCGCCAGAAGATCATCAACCAGCAGAGACCACAACAGAGATGATAATACTCCTACCTGAGGGCAGCCCTGCCAGCCACAAAACTGGCTATTTCCCCTTTCAGGGAAATGTTGATCACTCTGGCATTTAGCATGTTACTAATCCATTTCGTAATAATATTTGGTACTCCTTGGCCTTCGTAGTCTCGTACACACAGCGAACTAGTGAGGGCTACATTAAACGCACCTTCAATGTTCATGATGGCTCCAACTTCAGTCTGCATGCGGTCCAGAAACTAAGTGATCCTCCCGACTAAGTCGTTAAGTGCCAGATCGGTTGATTTATCTTTTTGAAAGGCATATTGATGTTCACTTAGAGGCCTCAATTGTAGCACATCCAGATATAAGACTTATCTGTCTGAACGACTTAGGTTGTGAGTTTGCTTTGCGCATCTTAGGGCGGTTAACAACCCTAACTCTCCGCCGGCTGACCGGGACAACATTCCAGGCAAGACTCGACCGGAAGAGCCTAATGAGGTATGGGAGGAGGACACCCACCCCCTGTTGGAACAAGACAGGCATGTCTTTATCCTCAAAGCTCTCATTCAAGATGCATTTACCAAGGAGGAAGGAACCTGCCTTAGAATGCTGTAAATTAGCCTGAAGGCATCTGATCTTCCTCCCCATCATTTTGATGTCGACGGACGACCAGGCACCTTACCTGAAGGTGCTTTTTTCACCCCCGTCTGTGGCACAGGCTGGCCGCTGATAGGCTGTTAACCCTGCTTCCAGCCTTATTTGGTTGTCTTGTCCCCTGGAAGCCCCTCAAGAACCTCCTTCGGGTCTTTCTTTGGGAGGTGCAGTCTGAGTCCCTTTGAAACTCAAAGCGCTACCCCCGGTTTTGGTAGTTCTAGGCTGTCGGCCCGGAAGGTTGCCCTCCCGAACCCGAAGAACGGTCTACAACCCATCTTTTCCAGGGAAGTTTTTGAACCCTCGTCTACTGCGAAGGTCCGCTTCTGTCCTGGTCCACTCACCTCATGGCGGAGCACTCTCCACTTCCCAGTATTGAGGAGTCGGTTGCCCACCAACAAGTTGTGTAGGACAGTATCGGGCTTCCACTTGTTATCAGGCGCCCGATCAGAAATATAGTTACCAAAGCAACACATATGTGTTGCTTTGGTAACTCATTACCTTTCACAGTGCGTAGACTAGTACCCTTCCATGGCTTCAGATTAGCTATGCAGCTCTGAAGCCACGCCATACTCTGCTCGTCTACACAGGTAATCTGCAACTACCCAGGGCGAGCGGAACTTCCCAGAAAACTAATCGGTTCTTCCCCCGAAGCGATCACACTGTATGCCTCAAGTATGACATCCTGCAGGACCTTAATCTGTCCTTCAGGCAGCTGTACTTCAGGGAAGCCAGATGGTATGACACCAACTCTGATCCCCCCGTGGCATTCTTGTATGACAATGCCTCCTGTTTCATTTCCTACGATACATTTAACAGGAAATTATTCAGGAATCCCGAAAAAATGTTGTTAAAAATCTCTGAATATTTCACACCATTTAAATTTCCTTCATGAATTAAATAATGATATTGGTTTTGGGAACATTAAACTCAATTTAAAGCTAAAACGATACAGAATATTTCACTCCCGTGTTTGATGTAGATTTTTAACGGCCCTGATACATGTATTATGCGGATTGAAAATACCTTCTCTCTCCTGGATTTATCGATGATATTTATAAGAATTTGTAGGGGTGGAAATTATTTCTAGAAGGTAACTGTAATGTCTACATCGTTGGTAATGAAACTCACTAAATGTTCAGCAAGTTCGACTTATTATTTGTTCACATTGATGAATAAATTGAATATTCATTTGAGTATTTATTTGCAATTTCATATAACAAAAAACTATATACAAACAAAATTAGTGTTATTGCTATTTTTGAATAATTTCCAAATGTGAAACTGAGGCCAAAATACATAGAACCTTATATAGAACATTGTGGAACATAGCAACCGGCATCGGAATTGAATCCACTGTGCCTGTTTCTATGTTTATCGGCCTAATGATTCAATATTCCGAAGGAACTGCAGGTTTTTGATAAAATGGTGAATGAAATTAAAACGAGTCATTTTAGGTATAGGGAAACCTAATTATAAATGCTAGTCTAAAATAAGGTTCTCATAAATTTGAAAAAATAGGTACTCGTATCTAAAAAAAAACGTTTTTCTGACAATTTAGTTTCATTGCGTTGACAAGTGAATTTTGGGCGTTCTGTTTTCAGAATAGCATCGGAAAGTACTACGTTTTCCTTAAAAATAGCACTTTTCTCGTTAAACTAAAAAAAATCATAATCTTACTCAAATCTGAGTCAATTTTTTTGGCAAAGGAGATGACACTATAAATCCGAAAATTCTCATAAAAAAAATCATAGCACAATGGTGGTTAATTTCAGATAGGACAAATCTTCCCCAGATAAAACTGCGCTGTTGTAGCGACAATTGGGGCCTCTGAAGTATTCAATTATCTGTCAATTTAATTCTGTGATTCGATTTGAGAACTGCGAATTCAGTGGATGTTTAGAGAAGTTCTTGAATAATATAAAGTTAGTATAAGCATCGAAAATAGCGTCAGAAAAATTATTGCCAGCTAAATTTCAGGAAATTCACGAAACTAGGATTTATGGAATGGAAGATGACAAAGACATGAATTTCTTTCTAATAGGTGGTATTATTGGCTTATTTTTTCGGAACTGGCACAAAAACAAAAGAAAGTGAATTAAGTGTGTACCTTTACTTACTGGTTCCTATCTATATATCCGGGAAAAAGGTATTCTTTTCTCAGAGAAAAAGTAATTCCATAAAAAGTTATATTTTGTTACCTACCATAAGAGTATCTCTTATGGTAGGTAACAAAATCTCTTTTTTTATGGAAAAAAAAGAAAAAAATTATATTCAAAAGATTATAACACAATTTATGCGATGGGACGCCAAATGATGCTTGAATATTTATGAGTGTTTGATTATTTCGTGTTCATTGTGAATCCTGGTGTAGTAAATCATCCGTATGGCTGTTCCAGTTCTTGTCATTTCTTGGTGTTCTGGCCAAGGAATTTGGAATTTGCGAGGATAATATTAAATCACTGAGTATAATGAAAGCTAACGAAAAATATCCCTTCTCTCTCGGTGTCTGATCGGAAGTCAGAGCACAAAGATCTTCAGCATTGCAAGAAAGTATCGACCACATTAACAAGAAAGTAATCTTCAGGTTCTATGAAAAAATCTAGAACAGGTTAATGTTTTTTCAATTTTTTGATTTATTCATTTGTTTTCTATTGACATGTATCAAAGAATGTGATGTTAACAGTTTTTTGAAATGACGATATATAGCATGTGATACATCAAAAGCCGTATTGGAAGAGCCAATTCATGAGGGTGGTTTTCGAGAGCCACGATCTACGCTAGCGACAAAGCTGAGATTCCCCAAATGCTATGTTTCTTCTGTCCTGCTCTACAAAGCACAGAGCTGGACAACTACAAAAGAAACAACCAGTCAATTAAAAATCTTCAAACTCTGGCTCTATAAGACGATCCGAGAAAATCCTTGGACCCAAAAAGCAACCAACGTTAGAGTCCTACAATAAAATTAAGAAAACCGCAGAACAGGTCAGTAAAGTCAAATGTGGGAAGCTCTAGTATTTGAGCCACCTAATGAGGAATCCTCAACGTTATTAACTGCTGCAAAATATTCAGCTAAGAATAAGCTTTAGCTTCTATACAGAGCAATCCGTATTGCGCGATGCGACCGATATGGATCCATGGACGCTTCACTCGACAATCATCAATGAATGCAAGTCGTACATGTTAGATCTTATCGTCTGCTTTCGACGTCAAGTCCGGTCAGAGCGTGGGTCGCTATCAATAGATATGCGGTCATCTTTGAACTGTTCATTCCACTCTTTTACTTGTATTTTGCCTATGCACTGTTTATTATATATAGCTGTATCTTTTAGATAGATTCCGCACAACTCTTCTCGAATTTGGAACAAAATTTAATACAAATTAGTTGTTCCTATTTTCCCGTCATCCTCCCTAGAAAGATACGACGAATGTGAAAAATATGCTATAAGGAATCGTTCACCATCACAAACTTAGGTGTTATGCAGGTAACAAACAAATTGTGTTAATTTGTGGAGACTTACCAGTTATGTCCAAGCAAGAGGTCGCTCGAATATTCGAGCGTGAGATATGGAGATAAATAAGTTGGAGCTTTCGTGACGATTGTCTAAACAAAATTTTATATTTTCCTTATTTTTGGGAATATTCTTTGATTTTGCCTTGGCTAAGCACACAATGATGAAATGAAAAGATTGAGAGGTGACAATCAATGTCAGATATTACTCAGAGTATATAGTTTATCGAAAGTATGAATATCAAGAATTTATTTACTCAACCTGCAAACGGCACGCAAGCCAATGCACGAGCAGTACGTTTCCTGGGCCCGCTAACTTATGTATAATATATAGGTAGGAGAGCAGCTAGACACAGCCAAATTTACATGGAACCACCAGATATTTTGAATATTACCTCGGGCATGTAGTGAAAAAATTGAAAATCATTTCCTCACGGAGTAGGTGCTTTTTTCTCGACCTCAGTAGCTTGTATTACCTCCTCTTGCCCTGATACAAGCCTGAATCCGTCCAGGCATGCTTTGTATTAGTATTTCGACCTCCTCTGGGGTGATATTCTGCCATTCTTCTGTGGCGGCTTGATGAGCTATTGTTGGGTTCTTGGATTATCCTGGAGCGATCTAATTTTCCTTTTGTGATAATCCCATAAAAGTTCGAGAGGATTTAGGTCTGGAGAGCAAGCGGGTCAGTTAAAATAGCGATTCCTCTGTTTCAAGATAATGTCACGCGAGGTTGCTGGTATGCAAAACATCACACTACCCCTTTGGTATTTGTCTTGCTACTCCGAGTTTAGCTTGTCTTCCACGACCCCTATAAATCCGAATCCGGCAGTCATCTGATCGAGCACCAGTTCTGGTCTCATCCGGAAAAAGAACATTTCGCCAATTCCCAATATTCCAATTTTGGAGCTCGATACACCAATTAAGTCTGTTAATTTTTTGTTGTCTGCTTAGCTCTGGAACTCTTAAGGGCCTTCTGCTGTATAAACCCTTTGAACGAAGTCTTTGAAGTATCGTTTCGACTGATACACTGGTGCTTCCAGAAATTGCCTTTGGAGTATGGGGTGCGACGCACTAGGGTCTCTTCTTGCAATTTGTCACAAAAAGCGTTCTCGTTCTTCAGAAGTGATCTTGCTACGATTTCTAGGCCTATTTTGCAGAGATTGTTGCTCCACGTATTGGGCGTAGGTTTTTGAAATTACCCCCTGTGATTCTCCCATTGTGGCCGCTATATCCCTTTGTGTCGCCCCTTCTTCAACGAGAGCCCCCTGCACAACGGACAATCCAACTTAAGGCATTTTCAATTATGATTATAGGCTTTTTTGAATTTTGAATATCAAAGTTTCAAATCTCAGAATCTCAGTGACGTCTGAGTATAATATCCCAAAAATGTGGTGATAATTCAACATTTCTCATCATACTATCCAGTTTTTTCACAACAAAAAACTTCATTCTTCACAAGTAGTCAAAGAACATGGTTAAAAACAATCACATATACATATACAGGGTGCTTCAACGAAAACTAAACAGAGGCTATATCTACCAAGATATTCATTTCTGATCAAAACGCAAAAACAGGTCAATTTTTGTTTCAAGGGAGACATCTTTTGGGGTACAAAACTTGCCTGAAATATCAATCCCCTAAGCGAAGGTTGTAATCCTTGAACATTTTGAATAGGGAAGATGGGTCGAGTGATGGTATCTTTGTCTACATCCCCTTGAACGAATTGCCATTTTTTATTGAAAACTGTAAAAGATACAGGGTGAGCAACTGAAAGATAGGGAAGACTATTTCCCTGAGACTATTCAAGTTTCAGTGAAGTAAAATGGAACAGATCCATGCTGAGCAATGGCAGTCATCATCAAGTACCATCCTCATCTCAATTTTCAACCCCTAGGGCAGGGGTGACTACCCTTGAAAATTTGGAGAGGGTAGATGGGTCGAGTGATACTTCGAAAGAAAGGTATTATCTTGCTCTAGGGATTGAAATTCGAGATGAGGATGGTCCTTGATGATGACTGCCATTGATCAGCATGGATCTGTTCCATTTTACTTCACTGAAACTTGAATAGTCTCAGGGAAATAGTCTTCCCTATCTTCAGTTGCTCACCCTGTATCTTTAACAGTTTTCAATTGAAAACGGAAATTCGTTCAAGGCGATGTAGACAAAGATACCACCTTTCTTTTGAGTCATCACTCGATCCATCTTCCCTATTCAAAATGTTCAAGGATTGCAACCCCCCTTTTAGGGGGTTGATATTTCAGGCAAGTTTTGTACCCTAAAAGATGTCCCCCTTGAAACAAAAATTGACCTGTTTTTGCGTTTTTATCAGAAATGAATGTCTTGGTAGATATAGCCTCTGTTTAGTTTTCGTTGAAACACCCTGTATATACATATATAGTAAATTTGGTTGTGTGTATGTTACTGAACTCCTCCTGAAAGGGTTAACCTATTTTGAAGAAATTTATTTTGAGAATTGGAGAGTGTTCTTGGGGTGTTTATATTCACAGCTGCGTAGGTAGCGCTACGATCGGATTCCAGGAAATTTTTACTATTCGAGGAGAATATTTTCTACTTTATTACAAAGCCTATATGAACACAACAAAATTTCATCCACCATTATTTTTCAATTTGAAGTTGTTTCGACAATTGTAAATTTGCACTCATACAGCTTATCGCATTAAGATAACAATGCGCAACAAATTAACCGTTTCGAAGCGGAATTTACTTCAGTATAAAATGCATATTCAACATTTATTGAGGAGTTTTGTTCATGGAACATACATATACCTGTGATATCGAACAGTAGAGATAATATTGTATAAGAATAGCTTTCTGGGGTGAAATTAACATATTGTACAAATTATAGCGATTCAGAAACCCTCTTTGAGACAACTCTTTTTCAATGAATATTTAGGGTTCTATACCCCAAAAAGAAAAAAAAACTTATAGGATCACTTCTTTGTCTGTCGATAATCTTTTCTCAGGAATACATGTAGGTATAGAGTTGAAATTGATATTAAATACTCACTAGAGTCAATCTTTTAGAGCTGTGAAAAAATGAAACTTGCGATCAACGCAATAAGCGGTTTATATTGCTTTCTGAGTCACAGTCGCAAGGGAATCAAAACCATTATATGATACCTATTGTGGATTCAAAAACATGAAATTTAGTAGGAAAAAATGTCTCATAGCATTACAGTTATAGGAAAAAACCGATTATACAGTTTTTACGATAATTAACCTATTTACCTTTTCTTAGGAACCCTAAGTATCGAGCTAAGATTGATACCAAGTATTCAGCTCTGCAATCTTTTGTAGTTTAGTACTAATCAAAATATTCCATCAGCGCAACCTAAAAATATGGCTGTTCATGTCATATTTTGCTGCATATTTTGTCACTCGCTAGGGACCCGTTGATGTAGAAACATGAGATTTAGCAAGATGCAATGCCTTTCATTATATATACGGGAAGAATAAAAATTCGTAGTATCTATCACACGAATTTTTTTTTCAATTATGATGAACTTATATGGACTCATGGTGCGCGAGCCTTATTCGCTCTTGGCGAATTTTTTGAATTAGCATTATTCATTGCAATATTTTCTAATTATCAAAATTTGAAATCCCTTTAATTATAAAATTAATCCCATTAGATTTTTAGGTGTCTTTTCTTAACTCTGTGTTGAACGCGTAAATGAACACATGGATCAAAAAGTTCAGGGACTAACGAATAGATGGCGCCAGAAATATTGAACGCGATATTGTTTCTGCTAGTACCAACCTTCTTAAGAAGTGTGAAAATTTCATGACATTTCATTCGGGACATTGAGGTTGAAGTGAGAACTCTTCTGTGAATTTGCAAACAATGCATCAGAAAAGAATCGTATCTTAATAAAACACTGCTATTTGACAGGTGAAAATAGCGGACAAGCCCAGGAATGGCCTGTAAAGTGTTACCGACAAAATTCTGCTTCGAAAACAATATTTGCCGATGGTATGCTGATTTCAAACCTGACCGTACGACTACCGAAGACGAGGAATGTTCTGGCAGGACAAAAGCCAGAAAATATCAAAAAACTGTTGAAAATGATTATGATTGAAATTGCAGGAGTTAGCTGAAGTCCTGTAGATAGAATTGACAAATCTGAGCGTCGTTGATATATGACCATCAATGAAACATGGATCCACCACTACACGTCATAGTCGAAAAGAGCAGAGAACGAAAGCCATCCAAAGCGTTCAAAAACCTAACAATTGGAATATTGTTCATCGACTATCTGATGTAGAGCCAGACAATCAATCTTGGCAATTATATAGCCTTATTCGACCGATTGAGTGACGATATTGAGCGAAAACGACCCCATATGACAAAAAAACATTCTTTCATCGAGACATATACCAATCCACGAGTCGGTAAAAACCATAGCAAAAGTCAAAGATTTTTGCTTGGATTGTTGCCGTAGTCACACTATTCTACAGATCTGGCACCTGGCGATTACTGGCTTTTTGCAGATACAAAAAAGATGAAGGTTGTTGCCGAAAATAACGCCTATTTTGGGGCCAAAGATTATCCCAGAAAGGCATAGAAATGTAATAGAAGCGTTGGAATTTATCACTGTAGAAGGAGAGTATATAGATGAATCAATTCGAATTTGAAAAAAAAATATTTTTACTGGTTAGTCCTGGGCCTTTTTGATACATTTTTTCCATATGAAATCTCCTAAACTACGTAGGTTGTCTTTTGAATTTTGCGCCTTACAAAAAAAACACAAGTACTTTAGGGGAAGAAAATGTTTTAATGCTTTTCAAAGTGTTCTCCACGAAGATCAATACTTTTGCATGCGCTTGAACCAATTTTTGAAACACTTTTGCCACTACGAATGAGATACCTCATTCAACTGCCAACGAAAAAAAAAGTCGTTACGTGCCAAATCGGGACTATGAGGTGGATGGCCTATTAATTCAATGTTTTGGGTGTTGTAACCTGTAAGAGGAGATTTTGTTGGTTGTCCAAGTCAAAATTTGTTGAAGCATTTTTTCATCAAAAAGTTTAGTCCAGATGCTGAAAGGGTTTTTTTTCGTCCTCAGCCTTCAATGTTGAAGTAAAAGCACGCGTAATTATATTATGTTGTTATGTACGCACCCTAGTGTTAGGAGCAAGTAATAATCGGATGGTACAATATCTGGGGAATATAGTGGGTGGGGTAGGACGCTCCATTTGAGCTTTTCCAAGTAGGTTTTAACGGGTTTGGCAACGTGAGTCCGAGCGTTGTCATGCTGTAGAATTACTTTTTCGTGTCTCTGCTCGTATTGTGGCCGTTTTTCGCGCAGTGCAGTGACGTAGAAGCATGACCGGGCAGTCCCCAAGATTTTTTTTCTTTGGATTGCTGTAATGAATCCATTTTTCATCACCCGTTAAGATGCGATGAAGAAAACCCTTTCTTTTTTGCCGTTGGAGCAGTTGTTGACAGGCGAAAAAACGACCTCAACATCTCTTGGCTTCAAATCATAAGGAACCCAAGTTCCTTACTTTTGAATCATTCTCAACGCATGCAATCGCTTGGAAATGGCCTGACGGGTAACTCCTAAGGCTGAAGCAAACTCTTCTTGCCTTTGACACGGTTCCTCATATAGCAATGTCTCCAATTCAGCGTCTTCGAAGATTTTTGGCCTTCCTTCACAGGGACGGTCGTCCACATCGAAATCATCGTTTTTGAATCGACGAAACCAATCGCAGAACGTTGTTTAACTTAGAGCAGCATCTCCGTAAAGTTCTTGGAGCTATCTATGAGCAATTTGAAGGAAGCAAGACTGATTATTCCGTCAATCCTACAATATGAAATGAAAAACAAAGGGTTTTATTCATGAATGTTTTCAGTCTCCATCTTAACCCACTAAACTAAACGGAGAAATCGGATTGGTGTTACTGAATTTCGGCTTCGATTGTTTCTCAGTAAAATCTTGCATGATATTAGCAAACTCCTTAAAACTCATAGAATTCAATCTTATTAGGAGTTATATCATAAATTCATGTATTTGGAATGTCAAATATTCCTCCACATAACTTAATTATTTTCATTGAAGCATTATTCATTTTAGAGTCGGAAATCTGATGAGGGTCATATCATATTTTACAAATATATTTTTTCAATATTACACGTATAAATATAATCGCCACAACAGCTGTTTAAAACTCGGTACAGATCGCAATAGCAATTATGATGGGGGGAGATTTAGAAAAAGTAAGGCCTCTGGGAAAAATGAGATCGAGATACATTGGATTGAAAGAACAACTGATGAACACAAGAATGAATTATTGGGCTTTTCTTGTCCAAAAGTTTGAGGGGTAACTTTACGAACCTGATATTCTTAGTCTTCTTTAATTTAGAACTCATAGTTATTCAATATCTAATATCAAGTAACTTTAATACCGAATATTGGATTATTGGGTTCATTGCTTCTGAATGATTATTTTTTGAAAATTGGTTGATGATATTTCGTACCTGTAACATTACGAAAATTTCAACTTCTGGAAAAATTGTGTATAAAATGTGTACGGTTTCGACCGATTTCTCCACATTCGAAATGTAATTGCCGCCTCTCCTCGCCCACCCATAAATCTTAATACAATTTATACCACATAAAGATAAAGTCATTTTAAATGATTTAGTGTAGAAAAACTCAAAATAGAATTTTTCGAACGATTCTACAAACAATAAATCTGATATTATTGAAGGAAGTATTATAGTGAAATTTTCCTATTGTAAAAAAGAAACTTGAATGAATGTATGTATGCGAAGGCAGCGTTAGATTCATAACTATTTCCTTATATATGACGTCAGTTCAAACAAATGACAATTCCATTTAAATATCCTCATTTCACATACACGCAACACAATCGGCGTCAACGTTCTACTCAAACGAAGCAAAAGTTGCATCAGCCGCGTGGTAATGATAAATTGGTATTGTTTCCTACGCGCTTTAAGCATTGAAAAATAATAAGAAGATTACTTACATAGACATACTGCCGCCAATAATCTTATAGCATATGCTGGTGGGTCACAATCTGGAAAAAATGGTTTAGTGGCGTATTCTGCAAAAGTTAAAGCCACAATAGTTTGTGTCGTTGGTCGAATAATCAAAATAGAAATCCAGAGCATTAGAAAAGCTGCAAGTGGTCCAAAAGCGACGTAAATATAAGCGTAATCACCCCCAGATCTTGTTATCGAAGTTCCTAATTCGGCATAACATAATGCACCGAGTGTTGAGAAAGCTCCTGATAAGCACCAAATTATTATAGAAAAACCAACAGATTTTGTAGTGGAATACACGCCTGTGGGAGACACGAATATACCACTTCCGATAATAGTGCCAATAATTAATGCCACACCGTTGAACAGGGTGATTTTTCTTTTTAATTTTACGGGTTCATTTATTGTGCTTTCTAGTGGAAAAATAGATGTAGATTCGTGCGGAGATACCATCTTATCAGTTTAAGACTATATCGCAGTTTAGGATACTTTTTAATTCACATTTTCACTGTTTGAAACACTGCGGCCGTTTCGACACGTGTTCCTAAATTGCACATGGGGGAACGATAGGCTGGTTTGGCGATGAGTAATTTTTATATTGCATTGCCGGCAACCGGCAACGGTCTCGAAATCTCTCTGAAAAACTGAAACGCGCGCCAGAGTTATGGAATGATAATACCTCAGTTTATAATTCTCTGTCTTCTTCGGTAGCACAGCATTAGTATCGTATTTCCAGCATGTCTCATCTGTCATTATTCATAGCAATGCGTGTGCGCTGTGTTCCATTTACAAATGCGGTCAACTCGGTATTAAACATATTATTACATTGTTACTGAATGAGTATGGGTGGATTAGCGAGTAACTTTACCGAACACTCGGCAAGGTATAAAATGGGTGTCCTGATTTTTTTCGTGAAACAGGTACACTCATTATTAGAATTCTTTTTTTGCTTTCATCTCATGTAGGTTTTAGTTAGTCTTGAAATGTTACTTTCTTCGCTTTAATTCATTTGAATTGAATGCTCTTGCCGCTCCATTGAATTATATAATAATTCATAGTATGTAATATGTATGAAAAAATGTCTTTCTTTAACCTTATAGATCATAGAGTTTTTACGTCAGACCTATAAATGTATCAAATAATTATATATTGAACCACTAGAGCTGAAATAAGGACAACAACAAATATCCATATTTCAGTAAAATTTTGACAATTGAAAAAAAAGTGAGTACATACACCTTTCTGAGTAATACCTTTCTGACATCTGTCTCTCCATTCAGATGGTAATTTATTATAGAAATTTAAATTTGGAGAATTCCGTGCCGATCTCTCGAGCCTATAGCGTGACACGATGAATAAATAGGTATATTTGACGCGTGTTGTAAGCAGAAATTTTGCTTCACTTCATACCAATGCACATGGTATCTGAAATAAAAGTAATGAATTTGAGGCATTCCTGCAATGCCGGAATCGTGAATTTGATGTTATTTGGTTGACCGAGCATTGGCTTAATGTTGGTGACATGGCAGATTTTTCATTTCTCGAATGGAAGATTGGTTCATTTTTTGCCAGACCTGTATCACGACATGGTGGTTCTATGATTTTTACCAGGGCCCCGGATGTAACATGTCTCGGTGCACTGAGTGATCTGTCTGTGGAAGGTGATAATAATAATAAGACTGTTTATTTAGCTGAAGCTAGAAACAATAACATAAAGTACATTGATGCAATACAAATAAAGATATTGTATAAATGATTTCTCATCTAATGCGAAACATACAACTTTCTCAGGCGTGATTTGAAAACACTTAGACTCGCGCATGTCCTCACATCAGAAGGCAAACGATTGAAACGCTGCAGACCGCTGACAAAGGTAGACTTTTGTGTTGAAGACAAATCAAATCTCTGAATGTGGTATTCATCGTTTGATCGGAGACCATAACCAATCATATTTGACCTTTTCACCAGAAACTGTTTTAGATATGAAGGCGTTTGATCATTCGTAATCTTGTAAATGAGAATAAGGTTTGACTGCTCAACCAACTGCGCCATACTCAGAAAACCTAACCTCCTTAACATATCTCTGATAGGAGTGAACCTACTACATCCAAAAAGTATTATCATAGCTCTGTTCTGTACTATCTGTAGCTTTCGAATGTCCTACCCCGTCGTAGAAATCAGCAATTAAATGCAGTAATTTAAATGTGGAGCAATAATAGTGTTATAAACCACTCGTCTGCACCATGGAGACAACTTTCTTGAAATCCAGCCTAGGAAACCAACTGTTTTTCCAATTTTCTTACATAAAAATCAACATATTTAGAGAAGTCCAACTGCTGGTCAAATACGATTCCCAGATACTTCATCTCTTGGACGAAATCAATAACCTGATCATCCATAATAATTTTGTAATTCCTAGATCGAAACTCCGCTCGCTTAGATTTTGATCCGAAAAGGATGCACTTGGTCTTAGCAGCATTCAATTTCAATTTGTTCATCTTCAACCAGTCCTGCAGTATGTCAAGTGTTTTGTTCATCGCAGTAACTTTGACAGGTTTGTCAAAGTCACTATCAGTTATCGACACCAGCGCATCATCAGCAAACAAACTGAGAAAACAATCACCCAAGTACAAATTCAAATCGTTCACATACAAAATGAACAGCAGCGGCTCCAACACACTTCCTTGTGGCACACCACAACTAACCTCTGCACACTGTGATAACACTCCCATCACCCTTGTCTTTTGACGCCTATTTGCAAGATAACTCTTTAACCACTTCAGTACTGTCCCTCTGATGCCCAGCCTCTCACATTTTACCAGCAATCTTTCACGGTCAACGGTCTCAAACGCTCTCTTCAAGTCAACAAAAACGCCAAGAATAATTGGTGATTGTGAGATATCGGCCGTTCGGTTGAATAGTTTTAATTTGTTTGTAATATGTTTTTATAGACCTCCTACGGGAGATCTTGATTGTTTTTCAAATATTGCTGAGAATATTTTAAATAGATTTGATTCATCAGATAAGATTATAGTTTGTGGAGACTCTAACGTTAGATTCAATACAGATGATAAAGAGTGTGCAACACTCTGTAACTTGTTTGAATCATTTGGTCTCTTTCAGAAAATATTTGAGCCTACCCGAGGTAAAGACTGCCTTGATAATATATTTGTCAACTTCTTGAGTTGGTGCTTCGAAGCATTCTACGATTAAGCTTCGGCCACTTTCTCGAGCAGGTTTCAACAGTATGCATGTCGTACTGAGTGGAATTAATTGGGATTTTGTCAGGGATGAAGGTCTAGACTGCCATAGTGAATTTAATATTTTTCAAGATAAATTTATTGATTCTTTCTTATCTTCATTCCCTGAGAAAGTCACAAGGGCGAGAGAGAGCTGAGCTGGGAGTGATTGGAGAAATCGGCTACATCTCGTTTCTGACATGTATAAGATATATAAGTCGGAAGATCTCAAGTCCTTGCATAATAGGTTGAGGTTCATTTATCGCAACGAGATTAACAAAGCAAGAATTGATTACAATGATCGTATTATAGCTAGCTCATCGAACAAATCCAAGGTTTCTTGGAAAATAGTCAATCAACTCAGAAGTAACAATTCAAAGAACGCTTCTGTTACACTTGGGTCGCAGAAATCTAGTGAGCATTTTGCCCCTATTGCAGATGTTATTTCTCGGAATATTCCTTATTTTCATACTGATTTTAAGAAAATATTTAAAAAGTGCATTTCTTCAGAGTTCACTTTTGAATTTTCTGAAGTCTCACAAATCCATGTGAGAGATGCCATCAAATCGTTAAAAAATGGCTCTGCAGCCGATTACTATGGATTATCAGTTAACTTATTGAAGCGCCGTGTTAACCCAATCATTCATCCGTTAACAACATTGGTTAACAATTGTATAAGAAGTGGAGTATTTCCAGAATGTTTGAAGGTTTCGAGAGTTCTTCCGACTCGCAAGAAGGGAGATGTAGAGAATATTGGAAATTATCGTCCTATATTCCTGTTCCAGTTTTTTCTAAGTTGATTGAGAGGCTTATGTATGAACAATTAAGAGCATATTTTGAAAATAATAATTCTTTCTCAAGGAGCCAGTTTGGCTTCAGGCGGAATGGGAGTACGATGGGGGCCCTGGCTACTTCGGTGAGTGGTATTCTTGACTACTTTGAGCAGGCTTTTCATTCTGTAGCGCTGTTTCTGGATTTAACCAGAACTTTTGATTCTGTCCATCAGTTGGAAAGGTACGGATAGAAGGAGTTGTGATCTCATTCTTAACTGATAGATATCAGGTTGTGTTTTCAAATGGTAAGTACTCTGATAGAGTGAAGGTCATGCAGTCATGAACTCCAGTGAGTTCCGCATGAAAGGGCGTTGGTCTGGTTTTATGTGAACGCGTGAACGGGTTAGCAATGAATGGTGTTAAAACTCAGAAACTGTTGCTGAGTTTGAGAGATAATAATAATAATAATAACGGAGGAAGAAATCACAACAGTATTTAGAGCGACCACAGCTCACAGGAAGGTCACAGGTATATATAATATCCACAACTACTGGTACAAGAAGTTTGATGAGCTCCATGGAGCCCTAGCGAAACAGCTCACGCATGTTCTTCAACATCCCAAGAAAACACCCACTTTCCTAACACAAGGCTTAACATATATGCTAACTAAGAACGATAGAATACAGGATCCGTCTCAATATAGGCCAATCACATGCCTGCCAACATTCTACAAAATAATCACCTCATGCAAATCCAATCGTATATACCAACACCTTGACGACAACAATATACTAGCAGAGGAGCAGAAAGGACGCAGAAAGAAACACCACGGATTATCTGAAGGCATTCGATAGTACCGCCCATTCTTGGCTTGTTGAAGTATTGTAGATATACAAAATTCACCCAGCCCTGGTAGAATTCTTGAAGACAACAATGACACACTGGCGCACGTCTCTGCAGGTCAACATGAACAATAAATCAATTAAAACCGACGAGATACCCATACATCGTGGAATTTTTCAAGGAGACTCTTTGAGTCCACTATAATTCTGTTTAGCAATGAACCCATTGCACTCAATGCTCAATAGAACAGGATACGGATTTAGGATAACAACAGATTGGAATTATTATGCAGTCTCCCACCTGCTGTATTTGGATGACATCAAATTATATGCTTCGAACAAGAAGCATTTGGATGATTTGCTGAAAACTGTCAGTGACTTCTCGGCAGATGTTCATATGAAATTCGGGATTGAACATTCGAAGAGGGAAAGTCATAGATGGTGAAACACAACTTTCAAACGGTGATATTATACAGTGCATGATGGATGGCGAAACATACAAATATTTGGGATACTAACAAGCCAGATTGCTAGACCAAAAACAATCAAAGGAGAAGATTCGTTCAGAATACAGTCAGCGTCTGAAGTCTGTGCTGAAATCGATGTTGAACTCGGGGAATCTAGTCAAGGCAATTAACACCTACGCCATTCCAGTGTTGCTTTACTCATTTGGAATAATCAGATGGACTAAGACAGAACTGAATGATATTCAAAGGCAGACCCGAACGATGCTGACAAAGTACAACAATCATCATCCAAAATCGTCTGTGATACGAACAACTTTAAAGCGGAAAGAAGGAGGACGCGGATTAATAGATGTTGTCAATTTACACACCGAATAGATAAAAATTTTCGGAGAAATCTTCTCTGCAGAAGCCCTCACTTCTGACCTCCATAGGGTGGTATCTTTGGCTGATAGGGGATATACACCTCTAAATCTTGCTACCAGAGATGACCTGCTGAATCTACTGTTTCTATCAGATACTGAAAAACAAGAGCAATGGTCAAGAAAGGAATTGCATGGACGACATCACCATGAGATTAATCAACCACACATCGACAAAGAAGCCTCCAACAAATGGTTGATGAAAGGAGAATTATTCGCGGAAACAGAGGGATTCCTTATGGCCATCCAAGACCAAGTGATCGCTACAAACAACTACAAAAAATTTATAATGAAGGACAGATCATTACAAACAGATAAGTGCAGGAAATTCCATATAACATCGGAGACTATACAGCATATTACGTCCGGATGCGAACAACTGGCCAATACGGACTATCTTCACAGGCATAATCAAGTGTGCAACATTATCCACCAGAAGCTTGCACACAAGTACGGACTTCTGAACACCTTCCAGCCATATTACAAGTATCAGCCGGCGCCGGTATTGGAAAATGACTCTATCAGATTATACTACGATAGGCCTGTTATCACTGATAGAATGGTGACGAATAATAGGCCGGACATAGTGGTGTATGATAAGAGAGCCAGAACAGCAATGCTGATGGATGTCGCCATACCGAATAATAACAACGTGCTGAACAAGTTCCAGGAGAAAAAGTCCAAATACACAGACCTTGCTATTGAGATCAAGTAGATGGGGCACCTCGAGAAAATAGATTGTTCCTGTCATCGTATCCTCGACTGGGTTAATACCCAAAAATTTGCATGATAGCCTTGAGAAATTAGAATTGCATAAGAATACCTGTGGCACCTCGAGAAAATAGATATTGTTCTTGTCATCGTATCCTCGACTGGGTTAATACCCAAAACTTTGCATGATAGCCTTGAGAAATTAGAATTGCATAAGAATACCTATATAGAAATGCAAAAAGGTGTAATTCTTAATACATGTAGGGTAGTTAGGAAATTTATGTCAAGTATATTGTAATCGAGCCTATTCCCTTTGATTGCTGAATCTGGGAAAGGTAAATTATATCCAGCTAACAGCTGAGATAGTGCATAAGTCCACGATAATAAATAATAATAACGTTTTTATTCAATTCAACAACAATGTTGTAACAATTCCATAAGATAGGATACTTCTGGTATTTTCATGGATTTTGCTGGAGACAGTAAGGTCTGTTTTTTGGGGGTTAGTGTTGATCCGGTTTTGTCGTGGAATGCTCATGTTGAGTGTTTGGTTTCTAAGATAGGTAAGAATGTATATGTTCTTAGACGCCTGGCTTCATCTGTTTCTCCAATGATTCTGAGGAGAGTATATTTCACGTTGATCGAGTTTTCCCTTAGATATTGTGTGGAAGTGTGGGGGGTTGTTCTGGGTGTGAATTACTTTTTCGTCTCCAGAGGAGGGCTGTCGGGGAGTTGGGGGGTCTAGGCTACAGGGATTGCTGTAGAAGCACCTTCAGGCGGCTTGGCATACTTACCGCATCTTCTCTTTATGTACTTGATTGTCTAGAGTATGTCCACAGCAACTTAGCATCTATTAAAATAAACTCTGATGTTCATTCTCACAACACAAAAATAAATTTCATATAAGAAAAGATTTCTTTCGACTCGGTAAATCACAGATAGGTTTTAATTTTCATGCTGTTGATTTCTTCAATAGGCTACCCAATTCCAAAATATGTCTCAAATCGGACGGTTTCAAGGAAGAGCTCAGGTAGATTCTTGCTCGGGAGGTTTTATACTCAGTTGATGAGTTTTATAATGTCAACTTTCTGTGAATTTTTAATTGTCTACCATTTGAAGGTTTCTATTTTACTTGTATTCAAGTATTTTTATCGTGTATGTGTATTTTAATGTACTTTTATTCTATTTAAATTCAAGTCATTTTTAAATTGATTACATTCTTCCTATTACTTTTTGTATTTTACCTGAGTTTTTATTTATACAAATTCAGTTGTTCTTTTTGTACTTTGATATGTATTGTAATCAACCCACTGACCTGTGCAAACATTTTTACATTATGTGTAAGGCATTAATAAATGAATACTGAATACCTCGCCATGTACCTTGAGTTCCAGCTGCCTACTATGAATTTCTATTAACGACCTACGTATATTGACGAAAGGCTCATTATATCACTATCCACTATCCTCACCGCTCTTTTATGGAAAAAGTTGAGCTATTTCCCCAAAGGGTCACACCTCACGCAAGCACTGAGTGAATGCGAAGTACAACATCCACAGTTCACATTTCGTATACCCCAGATAGGAAAATCGTGTAAGTACGAATAATCGAACGAATACATCTTTTGTTGGTACAGTCGACGACATTGTTTAACTTCTTCCCGCAGTTGAAGATCACCTGTCACATCTGCCACTAATTATTTATCAGCAGAGAGATTCTTTTGCATTGCGTGCAATTCCTCAGTAAACCAAGAGAAAGCGCTGCCTAGAATTGAATTTTTTCAAGGAAAGAATTTTATATACCAATCAACATCATCCACTTTTTCTTCCAATTTGGTCAGTCCTTTGCGGCTGCTTAATATATTAATGTGCCTATTACTCCTTATCAGCCCATATATGCTTAAAAAGCTGATTTAACACTTTGAATGCGGTGGAAGCTTGATGACTAACGATCTTCGTGCTGACCTTTTTCCCCTTAAATTTGTTGCTTAAGGAATTATTTCACGAGTATAAACACCTCAAAAAAGTCTAGGGATCACTTCTGAATATCGATATATTGTATCCAGAACGATCAATATGGATGATTTCTTTTAAGAAATGAACACCTGCATCAATTTCTCACCAAATTATGTAGAGTGCCGCAACAGATTTCAGTTTTTTTTATAAAAAACTAAAAATGCAGCAGATGCGACGCTGCTTTATAATCATTTCATGTATTCAGTATTTGAAATCAGTTAGTTGGCACTCTGTTTCTGTTGTAAGCACAAATAAAAGATTCAAGTTTTGTGATTCGACCATGGAAAGACGACATTTGACTAGAGAAGCGATGTTACCAGCCGTTGGCATGCTCCAAGCTGGGAGCTCACAACCGGAAGTATCCAGGGTTCTGGGAAGTAGCCCAAGTGTTATAAACCGTTTATGGTCGCGTTTCAATGCAACAGGTAGCGTAGAAGAACAACATACAGGTCGTTTCAGGATTACTACAGTCGCCCAAGACCGATTTTTGGTTTTACAAGCCAGAAGAGATCGTACTACCACAGCATCCCAATTAGCTCAAGAGCTATCACGAGTTCATAATGTACTAATTTCCGACCAAACTGTGAGAAATCGACTGCACGAAGGTCAAATCCACTCCAGACGTCCTTTAAGAGTTCCACAACTGACCCATGGAAATCGCGCTGCTCGTTTAGCTTGGTACCAAGAACACGTAAACTGGGATCAAGAGAGGTGGCCACAGTTCTCTTCAGTGATGAATCTAGATTTAGTTATTATCCCGATTCGGGAAGAATTTCAATATGGAGGGAACCTGGAAAGCAAAACCGTCTCCAGCATGCTCGAGAAGTTGTTGAACAGGGAGGCGGATCAGTGATTTTTTAGGGAGGTATACGCCTTGGTGGAAAAACTGACCTCGTTTTCATACAGAACAACCTCACGGGAAATTCTTACGCAAATGAGATAGTTTTACCTGCAGTGGTACCGTATCTCCAAACAATGGGTCGAAATCCACTCTTCCAACAAGATAATGCCCCTCCTCATCTTGCAAGAATCGCCTTGAACGTTCTTGAAGAGAATGATATCGATCTTCTACCGTGGCCATCTTGCTCCCCAGATCTGAATCCCATCGAGTATGTGTGAGACACCCTAAAAAGAAATCTCCTGCGTCAAAACGTCTTCCATCATGAACAGGAGCTTCGATTAGCAGTTCAGGGGGCTTGGAATGACTTAGGCCAAAATGTAATAGACAATTTAATATTAAGCATGCCGCGACGATGCCAAAGTGTCATTAATAACAGAGGTGGAACTCCTGGGTACTGAAAAATATAAGTGCTTCCATATCGTTTCGAAAATATTAGTTCAGGATTTTTTTGTGTTTTACCAAATTTTGTCATTTTCAAATTTCATTTTTTTTATAATAGGTTCTTTGGAGAAATATTATTTTGTTTTCTTGAAGAACATGAAAGTTGCCCACGTGAATGTACGCTCCCTGTATCTCTCACTTAATGATGTCAAGTACCTAGTTCGAATGCATCGGTTTGCTGTGCTGGGAATAACAGAGACTTGGTTGAATGACAGAATTGCTGATGCTGCCCTGACGGTCGAGAACTATGACTTGATTAGACTGGATAGAGAGGGTCGGGTTAGTGGTGGTATATGTGCTTATTTGAGGATGGAGCTGAAAGCAAGAGTTGTTGATGGATTCTCTTCAATGAGTGCAGTGGTTGAATAGTTGTGGTTTGGATGGAAACACGCTACTAGGACTTTTATTGCAGGTATCGTTTACAGACCCCCTGATCAGAGTGTCATTAATGGGTTGAATCTTGTTGAAGACTTAGTAGCAAGTTTGTAGCAAGTAGTATTCGTTTTGGGTGATTTCAATGTGGATTTACTTCAGGTCGATGCACTTTTCAGTTCGTATAATCTAAGTCAATTGGTTGAAACACCAACAAGGAAGTTAGCATTGCTTGATTTAATAGCAGTCATAAATCGCAGTGATATTGTGCATATCGACATGCATGAGGTTGGTGATCATCAGTTGACTTATTGTGAACTAAGCATTGGTATTTTGAAAGAGAAACCGAAGTATGTAAGATATCGGGACTTTCGGAACTTTCATAGGGATTTGTTCGACCACGACGCTGCAAGGCTCAATTGGCATCAGAATTGTCGAGGAAATTGATGTTAAAGTTGAAATTTGAACTAACCTGATTCACTTTGTTCGATAAGCATGCACCTATTCGACGTGTTAAGGTTAGAAGACGGGCTGGGCTGCTCCATGGTTCAGTGAAGACTTACGTATAATGAAAAAATCTCGTAACTAACTGCTAAGTAAATACAAAAGAACTCGAGATGTACGTGATCGGGAGGAGTATAAAAGGGCAAGAAATTTGTTTACCAGTGCTGTCGATGGTGCAAAAAGATCATACCTCAGTGGATTTTGCGTTGAAGGTGACGTCAAAAAGACTTGGAAGGCACTGCATAGTTTGGATGTTCATGATAAGTCTAAGCATGTAATTCCCGACTCACTACGTAACCCCAATAAGATAAATGAACATTTTATTGAATCCGTCAGATCATTGGGATGTAAAGCGAAGCCTGAAATAATTCCTCGTTATAACACTGATCTAATCAGTAACAGGATAGATGAGTTTGCTCTTGACCATGTAACGGAGGAGGTTGTTTAGAAAGCTGTAGACAGCATAGCTTCGAATTCCTCTGGCTATGATGATATTTCTTTGGAGATGGTAAAGCTGTGTTGTCCATATATATAACCTTATATAACCCATATCTACGACTGTTGGATAGTGGATTCGTACTTTCCAACTTGTTGGAAAGGCGCTGAAGTGATATCATTGCCGAAGGTGCCATCACCGAGGGATTTCTCGGATTTGGGACCGATAAGTAAGTTGCCAGTATTGTAGGAGATATTTGAGAGAATGATATTCGATCAGGTAGTGTCTTTCTTGACGGACAATAGTCTTTTTTAGATGTGTCAGTCTGGCTTCCGCAGATCATACAGTACTGTTACCGCTCTTCTGAATGTGATTGGTGATGTAGTACGTGCTATGGATTCCGGAAGATTCTCTATACTTGTATTGCTGGATTAGAGCAAAGCTTTTGATACTATCGAACATGAGCTCCTCAAATGATTAGTTATAAGCCACATGATCGAGTTTACCTGCGAGAATATCTAAATGATAAAATATATCTACAGCCTTCGGAGATATTTGTAATCTCAATCCATAGAAGATTTGAAACATCCAATTAGGATGGCCGTGCGAGAAATTTCACAGGATAACATTTAAAATCCATAACGGTCTTATTGATCGATATCGTTATAAATCTTTGATTTTCAGTAATAAGTATTGTTCAATATTTCATTCTCAGGATAATTTTTATAAGAACTTATACTAAAATCAAATTTTGACATTTGTCCAACCTTGTATAAAATTCATCAGTGAACATCTAACATATGGTTTTTATATTGAAATAAAATTGCATATTTTTTACAATTTATTAAATATATAGGAATACTTTATGTACTTAACTCATACGAATATTGCATGCAAGTAAGTAATACATTCGTTATACGTTGTTTTTAGCTATAATACTTAAAGTTAGCACCATTACCTCTCCATCAAACAGCTTCTTGATTTATGCTTTCAGAAAACTGGTCTCCTTCACTACAATTTATCATCAGCTTCCCTGAAAATTAGAGAAAAGATATTATTTCTTCCAGAGATCAGCTCAGCCAGTGATACGTATATAGAGATCACGTCATCGAGATTTTTTTAATAACAATATATGACGTGTACTACACCAATGGAAAAATCTGTTTCACTATGTGCCGTTTGAAAATGGTGACCTCCCTAAATGTGGAACGAAACTACTTTTTGATGTTGTGTCAGAAAAAAACATGGGTATTGTTTTAATATCAAGACCAACAAAAGAAGATTTCAACAAAGAGCAATTAATAAAATAACGAAAATGATGTGTTGACTATAGAGCAGATATCAAAATCTCATATTAATGAAAGATCGAAATGAGGATCGTCTGGAAACCAAATCTTCATGGACATTCCATATAATTTTGTTCCACATAAGATTCTCAATGTTCCTTGGTGTATTTAAAAAACTTTGAATTTCAAACTCCACAAAAAGAAATCTATGGTCATATCAGGTGATCCGTATGGTCATTCAATGCCTCCCTGACAATCCATTTTCTTGGAAGCAGTAAATTTGAATGTTCCTTAACATTCTGGCGTAGTTCATCCATAAAAAAGTCAAATAGGTTTCAACCGAGAGATTTTCTTGTGAGAAAGTTGATCTGATCTTTCTATCGATCAAGAAGCCGGTTCATATAATAAGTTTTTAAGATGATTAGGCCTCTTGAATCCAAGGTGGATTTTGTTTGGAAAATTCGGTGATTTTGTCTGTTTACTGAACCGTTGCGGTAAAAGTTGGACGAGGTAGATTTTCTAGGAATGTAATTTTTCTTTGCTCAGTTTATGACCAGCGGTGGCGTCACCCATTCCGAGGCACCGGGCGAGAGGTCTTTGCGAGGCCCTTCGTCCGTCGTGAAAAATATGTGATGCGAAAGTAGGTCTGGTTGTTATAATAATAATAATAATAATAAGACTGTTTATTTAGCTGAAGCTAGAAACAATAACATAAAATACATTGACGTAATAATACAAATGAAGATATTGTATAAATGATTTCTCATCTAATCCGAAACATACAACTTTCTCAGGCGTGATTTGAAAACACTTAGACTCGCAGATGTCCTCACATCAGAAGACAACCGATTGAAACGCTGCAGACCGCTGACAAAGGTGGACTTTTGTGTTAGACAAATCAAATCTCTGAATGTGGTAATCATCGTTTGATCGGAGATCATAACAAATCATATTTGACCTTTTCACCAGAAACTAATTTAGATACAAAGGCGCTTGATCATTCGTAATCTTGTAAACGAATAAGAATAAGAATAAGGTTTGACTGCTCAACCAACTGCGCCACACTCAGAAAACCTAACCTCCGTAACATATCTCTGATAGGAGTGAACCTACTACTTCCAAGAATATTATTTATATAATAAATATCATTTATATAGCTCTGTTCTGTACTATCTGTAGCTTCCGAATGTCCTCCCCCGTCGAAGAAATCAGCAATGAAATGCAGTAATTTAAATGTGGGGCAATAATAGTGTTATAAACCACTCGTCTACGCCATGGAGACAACTTTCTTGAAACCCTGTCTAGGTAACCTACTTTTCCAATTTTCTTACATAAAAAATCAACATGTTTAGAGAAGTTCAACTGCTGGTCAAATACGATTCCCAGATACTTCATCTCTTGGACGAAATCAATAACCTGATCATCCATAATAATTTTGTAATTCCTAGATCGAAACTCCACGCACTTAGATTTTGATCCGAAAAGCATACACTTGGTCTTAGCAGCATTCAATTTCAAATTGTTCATCTTCAACCAGTCCTGCAGTATATCAAGTGTTTTGTTCATCGCAGTAACCAACCTGTCAGAGTCACTATCAGTTATCGACACCAGCGCATCATCAGCAAACAAACTGAGAAAACAATCTCCAAAGTACAAATTCAAATCGTTCACATACAAAATGAACAGCAGCGGCCCCAACACACTTCCTTGTGGCACACCACAACTAACCTCTGCACACTGTGATAACACTCCCACCACCCTTGTCTTTTGACGCCTATTTGCAAGATAACTCTTTAACCACTTCAGTACTGTCCCTCTGATGCCCAGCCTCTCACATTTTACCAGCAATCTTTCACGGTCAACGGTCTCAAACGCTCTCTTCAAGTCAACAAAAACGCAAAGAATAATATTTCCCTTATCGATATCTCTCTTCCATTTAGTGCGAACAAGGTGGCATGCAGACTCACACGAGTGATTCTTTCTGAATCCAGACTGAAACGGAAATAAAATATCATTTTTCTCAATGAACTTTATGAGATGTTCATGAACTATTATTTCCAAAATCTTTTCCAATACCGGAAGTAGGTTGATCGGCTTGAAATCCACTGGACCTTTCGGAGCATTCACTTTAGGCACAGGTACTATTATACTGCATTTCAAATCAGTTGGCAATTTAGCAGTTCTTAAACAGGAGTTGACAAAATTGAGCAAAGGATAACCAATCACAGGAAACAATAACTTAAGCAGAGCGACTGATAACAATTCATCACCTGATGCTTTGTTCCTCATCTGTGTTATAATATTTGATAGTTTATTAAGAGTTATATTCTCAAATACCTCGATACAATCATCACCTCCCATATGAACATCAGCAAAAGATTCTAATGGAGCCGGAATGCTGCCCGCCAACTAATCCTTACTATCAATAAAGAAAGGGTTCAACTTTCCAGCCTCATCAAACTCATCATCTCCCAACTTGGAAGAACTAAATCCCTCTCTAGAAGTGCTGACAACCTCCTTTAGTACCTTCCACATTTTCTTGCTATCCTTACCGCACTTATTAATTTCATCTTCATAATATTTTTTCCCTTTTGTACGCATTTTATATTCATGAAAATCCGCGGTATTATCAGTAAACTTGAAGATCTTAAGTATGAGATTCAGTAGAATGTCTCTCTCTTTCTGTAGTAATCTCACTTTCCGATCAATCCATTTCTTTTTACATTGAGTTCTTCTAATTTTTATAGGAGCCCACTTATCCATTGAATCCTTAACGCTTTCCAATATATTATCATACAAAATATTGACATCGCCTGAATCATAGTCCCAATCCTTCGAAATAAGGTCTAATTTCACTTCCCCAGTATATGTGCCGACATATCTCTTTTGTTTTTATATAAATATTTGGGTTGACTACATGCCTTCTCAATCTGAACACCCACAATATCATGATCAGATGTTTTCGGAAAGTCGTACTCTGCCTCTCTGATTTTTTCATTTGTTATTATCAAATCTATTAAAGTTCTCGAATATTCTGTACATCTAGTTGGCTTCTTTCTTATTTGCTTCATACCAGCGGACTGAATAATATTTATAAGGCTACGAGAATGAAGATTGCTCGTTAGAAGGTCATAATTGAAGTCACCCATCAATTTTACACCATTAGAACTCATGAAGTCCGAATCAAAAAAATCATGAATAAAACTGAAGAAAATACCATTATTTCCATTTGGAGATCTATATAAACCGCCAACCATCAGATCCCTCCCATCCAATGACAATCTGATAAAAGAACACCAATACTCCTTCGATAATCTATAATGTTGTACCTGTTTATATTTTAGTGTATCTTTAATATAGATAATAACACCTCCGGTATGTCTACTATCCGAATTATTCACTACACTATTTTATCCATCTATTTGGTATTCTCCCCTTTCTATGTCAACGGTAATGTGAGTCTCAGTAACCACCAAGACAATTGGTAGTAAATCTGCTGCTACTTGCTGGAGTTGCGTTAAATTTGTCGTTAAGCCGTCTATATTAATACATATTAAAAGAAATTTTTTATGGCATATTGGTTGCTATTTATGATATTGTATTCTTTCCTTATTTAAAAGATATTTGCTTTAGATAACTAGCGCAGTTAATATCAAAAACACGATGATCATACTTGACTTCCTTCAATTTGAGCACAAAACATGTTTGGTTCTGGTATTTGTCATGCTTGTCGAAAAAAGCTAAACTTATACAAATAAATAAAATATGATATTCGCAACTTTTACTAACACTAAAATCTTTCTTTAATTGAAGCATAATAATCTAACGAATGAGCTATGTCATTTTCGATCAAAAGAATAGCACGGGCTGAAAGCCGATCTTGTGTCATCGAATTCCTCAAATTTGTTTTAATAATTTTAAGCCTCAAAAACCTCCTTTCTAGAACTATTTCAATAGTGGGGTAGACTTCAGTTAATTCGACATTTATTGTCGTAGTTTCCTACATACACACGAATGAATATATTCAGTTCTTCGTACAATTCATGTTCATCAATTTCACATGATTTCTCCCACTTTCATAGATATTTGTAAGTCGTTGTATTGCTCCAAAAGTTCTTTTAACCTTTTTATACATGTAACCAAAATTGTTCTCATGATAATGAAGTGCCTCAAACATGGAACGGCAGTTTGAGTGCACATTGTCGATAATGACAAAAAATTGTTTATTTTGAAAATTTCCTCCGCATTCAATTCATTAGCCCCAGTTCTCCTTCATAATCAAAATGTCTTTTTACTTCTTCAAACTGTCTGTAAATATCATATTCCTCGGCTATTTCTCTAGTTGTTACAGGGGAACATTTTCTCTGTAATTATCGAACCAATTCGTAAATGAGTCTGATGTTGTATAGAAACATCTAAATGTATCTAAATGTATCTCTAGCGTGTATCACCATCAACGGCAAACCGTCAGAACATTCATAGAACAAAATGCACTAGTTCATTCTAACTACGACAAGAACCACAATGAACTGAATCCTAGAAATAGAATATATAACAAGTGATCAAATCGATGCTTCAAATAAGGTTGCCAAATCGTACAGGACCATACAAGAGCAGAAAACCATCTGAGCATTCATAGAACAAAATGTACTATTTCATTCAAAGTACGGTCAGTACCACCATGAACTCAGACCTAGAAATGGAACATACAACGAGTGATCAAATCGATGATTCAAATGAGATTGACAAACTATACAGGACATAATAAGAGCAGAAAACCATCTGAACATTCATAGAACCGAATGTACTATTTCATTCTAACTACGACAAGAACCACAATGAACTGAATCCTAGAAATAGAATATATAACAAGTAATCAAATCGATGCTTCAAATAAGGTTGCCAAATTGTACTAGACCATACAAGAGCAGAAAACCATCTGAGCATTCATAGAACAAAATGTACTATTTCATTCAAAGTACGGCCAGTACCACCATGAACTCAAGCCTAGAAATGGAACATACAACGAGTGATCAAATCGATGATTCAAATGAGGTTGACAAACTATACAGGACAGAATAAGAGCAGAAAACCATCTGAACATTCATAGAACCAAATGTACTATTTCATTCAAACTACGACAAGAACCACAATGAACTGAATCCTAGAAATAGAATATATAACAAGTGATCAAATCGATGCTTCAAATAAGGTTGCCAAATCGTACAGGACCATACAAGAGCAGAAAACCATCTGAGCATTCATAGAACAAAATGTACTATTTCATTCAAAGTACGGTCAGTACCACCATGAACTCAAGCCTAGAAATGGAACATACAACGAGTGATCAAATCGATGATTCAAATGAGGTTGACAAACTATACAGGACAGAATAAGAGCAGAAAACCATCTGAACATTCATAGAACCAAATGTACTATTTCATACAAACTACAGCGAGTACCACCATAAACTCAAGTCTAAAAATAGAACATAAAACGAGCGATCCTTCAGTAAGGTTGACAAACCATACAGAACCGTACAAGAGCAGAAGACCATCTGAACATTCATAGATCAAAATGTTCTATTTCATTCAAACCACAGCGAGTACCACCATGAACTCAGACCTAGAAATAGAACATATAACGAGTGATCAAATCGATGCTTCAAATAAGGTTGACACACCGTACAGGACCATAAAAGAGTAGAAAACCATCTGAACATTCATAGAACAAAATGTACGATTTCATTTCTACTACGGCGAGTATCACCATGAACTCAAGCCTAAAAATAGAACATATAACGAATAATCAAATCGATGCTTCAAATGAGGTTGACAAACCGTACAGGACCTTACAAGAGCGGAAAACTATCTGAACGTTCATAGAACAAAATGCACTATTTCATTCAAACTACGGCGGATACCACCATGAACTCAGGCCTAGAAATAGAACATATAACGAGTGATCCAATCGATGCTTCAAATGAGGTTGAAAAACCGTACAGGACCGTACAAGAGTGGAAACCCATCTGAACATTCATAAAACAAAATGAACTAAATCATTCAAACGACGGCGAGTACCACCTTGACCCGAGGCCTTGAAATAGAACATATAGAGAGATACAATCGATATTTCAAAAACAGTTGATAAACCGTACAGGACCTTATTAGAGCGGCAAAACGTCATAGAACAAAATGCACTATTTCATTCAAACTATAATGAATTATGTCAACTGTTTATGAAATATCCATTGGAACTCTGTTCTTGTTCTATTTCAGGACCTGAGCTCAAGGTGGTACTCGCCGTAGTTTGAATGAAATAGTGTATTTTGTTTTATGATTGTTAAGATAGTTTTTCTCTCTTGTACGGTTTGTCAACTGTTTTTGAAACATCGATTGGTACTCTCTATATATTTGTTCTATTTTAAGGTCTGAGCCTATGGTGGTACTCGCCGTAGTTTAAATGAAATAGTGTATTTGGTTCTATGAATGTTCAGATAGTTTTCCGCTCTTGTACGGTTCTGTACGGTTTGTCAACTTCTTTTGGAAAATCGATTATAAGTATATGTTCTTATTTTAGACCTAAGCCCATGGAGGCACTCGCCGTAATTTGAATGAAATGGGTCATTTTGTCCTAGGAATGTTTTGACGGTTTGCCGCTCTTGTACGTTCCTGTGCGGTTTGTCTCTCTCTTTTTGAAATACCGATTGGAAGCCTCTGTATATGTTCTATTTATAGCCTTACGCTCATGACAGCCGTAGTTTGAATTAAATATACCATTTTGTTCTACGAATGTTCTGAAGGTCTGTCGCTCTTGTACGGTTTGTGAACCTTATTTGAAAGATCGATTTGATCACTCGTTACATGTTCTATTTCAAGGCCTGAGTTCATAGTGGTACTCACTCTAGTTTGAATTGAATAGTTTTGTTCTATAAATGCTCCGACGGTTGGCCGCTCTTGTACGGTCCTGTACGGTCTGTCAGCCTTTGTCCATGAATGTTCTGACAGTTTGCAGGTCATGTACGAACCTGTTCGGTTTATGTTCTATTTCTTTGCCTAAACTCAAGGTGGTACTCGTTGAAACTTGAATGATATAGAAAAATTTGTCGATCGTTACTTCCTCGACCAATCAAATCATTTGGTACTTACTAAACTAGATATTTAGATAATTGTTTATACATGCCACACTTGCCCGAATGACTAATTATTCGAATTTAATAGTCAAGTCGTAGCTAAGTATTGTAAAATCATCCCTGAAGAAGAAGGAGAAATATTTTAGATTTGACAACGTAGCGCACAGTATTCACTCCATCCCACATTCCACATTCACCATGTCAGAACCAGTGGATGGAAAAGCGTGGCTGAGTTCACAGTAATGTCAAGCGTTGCATCGTTAACTAATATCTTATAATGATATTCACTGAATAGCCGTCCATAATCATTTACGAAAAATAAAACAACTTCATTCCGGATTGGACCTTTCAATACAATTTTAGTTCGGTCTACATCGGTAATAAACCGGGGTCATTTTGAGCAGCAGTTATGGATGTAGACATTGACTCGGGCTCAGATTCGTGTTCTTGAATAGATAACGTTGACGGCGGCACATGTGACCTAAGAAACAATGATGTAGTTAATTCGTCATCATCCTAGCTGGTTTCACTTGATGACGGCGGCGGCACTCATGATGATGTGAAAGGAATGTTTTCAGTTGGATCAGGATTCGAATCACTTTCAGTTAATAATATTTTGTAGAGGTTTCTTGATCATCACTTTTTATATATTTATTTAAACATCCACATAGATTTCTTTCACCTGCTTTCTTTTGATAACTCGTTTCTTTTTTGAACTACCAGAATCAAATTTCCTACCAGCATCAAGATCTCGCGAACTTATTTCGTAAATCTTGTTTCATTTCGCACAAACTGTCAGAAATAATTTTCAAATATCAAGCAATTTTTGACCTTTTTTTAGTTTACTTAATACTTCAAATACTATAAATTACACTTTTTCAGCCCACTCAATACAAATACTATAAGAACGTAATATTCAATGAAATTGAAACATTTCGAAGATAAGAAGAGTTGACGAACGCAAGGAAAGACAGGGATTCTAGCGATAGAGATGCAGAACATTATGTCCCTACTCCGGAGCCGAGCCGAGTGCTATGCAATTAAAAAACCGATCTTAAAGTGTTTCGAGGCACGATATTCAAGTACTAATAATTGAATATTTTAAATTAGTGAATCAGTTAACTAAATTTGTCTCAATTCACCGTTATCTTATAACCTTAATAAATAATTAAGGATCAAATCAAGTATCGAAAGAATAAAATAGTTAAAAAAATCTAGATTTCTGAAAATTTGATGTTTGCGAGGCCCTGGGCTATTTTTTTGTTCGTCACCCTATAAGGCTACCGCTGTTTATGACACTATGTGGGATTTCTTGTATACCTTATGAGACGTGACATTTGAAATTGTCTTCCAGGTTCAATCTTTCACTCTCATGTATATTTTTGACATGACCATGTTTTTCGTAATTTTTCAAAATTTTGCAAATGTTGGAAATCGGTGTTCAACTGGATGGGTTTAATTGAAAAATTCACGTACTTCGCAACTAGATCTGCTACGATCTCAGTAAACAACCACCAGCAGAATTTCAATATGGTTCTTTCACAGAGCGTCATTTGAACTTTATTTAGATAAAATATAAATTTTAAGTTTTTTATCAAGCCAATATGCAACGACATGTCGAAATTGTTCATAGTGGCCACAGATATATTACTATCACATAATTCTGCTTACATTTTTCAATTTTGTTAATCTTTCCCCGTGCGGGGTTGCTAATCCCCCATCGGGCGCCTCCCCAGGTGGAGGATAGGGGAATGCTTCCCAGATATGGATGGTACCAGGGAAATCAAATACCTGGGGCGGACCAAAATTAGCAATGAACGACGGCAGCTGGTCGTTCAATACTGACCAAAGTGCATAAGGCAATGAGCTAAAATGGCTGTGTTTCAGACACTCACTAGCGAAAATCAAGATGATTTAAACGGTAGTGACACAGCGATGAGGAAAGCAACGGGAAACCACCTCATTACCCTTCCCAAGAACAATTATCATGGCTAGTACAAATGAATCAATGGCCCTCGTTCCCCGGCAGCCCTTAAATGGGCAGAGGGTGCGAAGAATACCCGGGTGGTTTAAAATTAGTACATGGAATGTTAGAACCCTGCATGAGAGTGGGAGAGTCCACAACGTTGTTTCGGAAATGAAGAGGCTAAATATACAGATAATGGGAATAAGCGAGACACGCTGGCCAGGCACAGGAGAATGTGTAGTACAAGACCATACAGTATACTATTCAGGAAATAATAATCCAGAACATAGAAATGGATTACGGATAATCATAGATAAGGCAACAAAACCTACTGTAAAATCATATATAACAGTATCAGACAGAATAATCATGATAAAACTGCATGCCTCCCCCGTAGGCATCAACATCATACAGGTGTACGCCCCTACAGCGGACAAAGATGACTTGCTAGTTGAGGAGTTCTATGAACAACTAGAAATCCCCATAAAACAGAACTAAAAGAGTGAGGTAATGATAATTATGGGGGACTTTAATGCCAAGGAGGGTCAAGGAAAGCACTCTGGCATATTCGGCAATTTCGGACTAGGAACACGCAACGAAAGAGCCGATAGATTTATTCAGTTCTGCGAAGAACACAGCCTAGTCATTGGTAATACCCTATTTAAACTCGCTCTATATGACTATATACATGGAGATCACCTGCTGACTCACCCGACAACATTGTGAGGAACCAGATAGATTACATCACTATTTCAAAAAGGTTTCGTAACTCTATCAAATATATGAGAAATTACCCAGAAACTGATATGAACTCCGATCACAATCAGAAAATCAACAGGTAGACCTATCGACATTAGGAAACTCCATAATCCTGAAATCAAACGAGAAGTCCAGATATCCATCAGCAACACCATAACAAATGCTACAAACATCAATGTAATTTAGATCTATGGGACAAAGTCAAAGAAGCCATTCAAGCTACCTGTACACAACTGCTACAAAAAGAAAAAAAGAAGAGGAAAGAATGGATGACCGACGAGATTTTAGGATTAATGGAAGAAAGGAGAACGCATAAGGATAAAAATCAACAGAAGTGTATCGCAACACATAAACTGATAAAAAAAAATCAGAGAAGCTAAAGAAGCATATATATCAGAAAAGTGCAACGACATCGAACAATGTGAGAAAAAATACGATTTCTATAAAATGCACAAGAAAATTAAAGAGTTCACTTCGAAGAAAAATAATGCTCACCGAACAACTAGCTTACTGAATAAAGACGGAATGCTAAAAACAGAAGCCTCTAAGATCATGGGCATATGGAAAGAATACGTAGAGGAATTGTTTGACGATACACGCCTCGAGAGATACAATTTAACCGATGTAACAGACGGGCTACCGATACTAAAATGTGAGATAGAAAAAGCGGTCTTTGGCATGAAAGATAATAAATCCCCAGGCCCCGATGGTGTACATATCGAGATCCTTAAAGTTATGCGTGAATTCGACCCAAGATTTCTTGATATTTTAGTAAAATTATTTAACAATATCTATGATATGATATGATATGGAGTAATACCAGAAAATTGGATGCACTCGACATTTATTCCCATTCCAAAGAAACCAAATGCAAAATCCTGCGACCAATACCGCCTAATAAGTCTAATTAACCACTTGACTAAGACATTTACAAAAGTGATCCAGAACAGAATCTACACAAAGTGCAATCTAGAGGTCAGTGAATCGCAATTTGGCTTCCGTAATGCTCTGGGCACAAGAGATGCTATTTTTGCTCTGCAGGTTTTAATCCAGCGTTGCAGAGACACAAATAAAGATGTATATATCTGCTTTGTCGACTTTGCTAAGGCATTCGATAGCGTCAACCATGAACGACTCGTATTCATCCTACAAAACGCAGGTCTTGACAATAAAGACGTAAGAGTAATAACTAATCTCTACTGGGGGCAGACCTGTCGGGTCAAAGTAGACAATGGCTTCACGGATGATATCGAAATAAAGAAAGGCGTACGTCAGGGTTGCATTTTATCCCCTCTTCTCTTGAACAGATGCACGGAAGAAATCTTCAAGGAAGCGCTGTACGAGGTAGAAGCAGGTATAAAGATGAATGGAGAACTGATCAACAACATCAGATACGCTGATGATAAAGGTTATACTTGCCAGCGACGTTAACGAATTGCAGCAACTAGTGGAGAGAGTGCGAGTCGTTAGTGAACAGTATGGCGTGAAGCTCAACGTTGAGAAAACCAAGTGGATGCGTGTTAGTAAACGACCACAACAATTGGAACAACTGATAATAGGCACGAAACCAGTGGAACAGGTCAACAAGTATTCCTATCTCGGATCTTTCGTAAGTTCAGATTGGGATCAGTCCATGGAGATAAAAACAAGAATTGAGAAAGCAAAAACAGCATTCAAGAACATGAAACCATTATTCACTAGTAGAGATCTATCTATCAATTTAAAATACAGACTGGCAAAATGCTACATATTCTCAATACTATTGTATGGTGTGGAAGCATGGACGATGACGGAAAGACTAATGAAAAAATTGGCGGCATTTGAGCTGTGGGTCTACTGTAGCATTCTACGCATATCATGGACGGACCACATTACCAACGAGGAGGTCTTCCGTAGGCTTGATAAACAGAGATAAATCTTATTTACCGTGAAAAAACGTAAAATGGAGTACTTTGGACACATAATGCGTCCCGAAAAATATCGCCTCCAGCTTATCATGCAGGGTAAAACGGACAGCAAGAGTAGACGAAGACATTCCTGGCTGCATAATTTGCGTCAGTGGTACGGGCTCACTACCATACAGCTCTTCAGAAGTGCAGCTAACAAGATACGAATAGCTATGTTAATCGCCAACGTCCGTACCGGATAAGGCACCAAGAAGAAAAAGAATATTTCTTGCAATTTTCTGATAGTAAAACCACATTCATGTCTTTTTCTCTGGTAGGACAATAAAGAGTGATTTTTTCATTGAAATCACATGTACGAGAAATTTCACGATTAAATGGTCGCCATTTTAAAATGGCATCATAGAGTCGCGCGAAAAAGTAGTAGAGTATAACAAAAACTTCCCACATCATGTATTGCCGTTAAAAGAAATTGTCGATGACATCATTTTTTGACAGGTGTCATTAACCGGCAAAAATTTCGTCAGATGGTGAGAAACAAAAACGACCTGTTCATTTGTTTTCCATAAAACTTGAACACTTTCTAATTATTAGTATAAGTTCATATTTTTTCCATATATTGTATATATATTGTTGTCGAGCATCATATTCTATATGTCTATATCTTATATGGATTGGTATGAGAATCTGGAACGGCTAGTACAACGATGATTGAAGAGGGACGGTCGTGCTTTAGACAACTTTCTATTCTTCATTCTTCATTTTTACACGTGGTAGATTTTTCAGTATTAACGAATCTGTCACTGCGATTCAGTATGAGTGATGAATGGTAATGCCTTCCTCAAAGGCCCAGACCGATTCACTAGAAGGCATTTTGTAGAGAATAACAGAAGTATGCTCAAAACAAATTCGCGTGAGTACTTCAGAAGACCTAATTGCGGAAGGGATTACAGCCTCATTGAAGAGAGCGGACGCCATTTTTCGTCTAGTACTGCATCAGTACGGTAGCGAAAACTGACATCTTTTTCCGAAAATTATTCTTCGTTCCTAGTGTTTCACAGAGCCTATGACTAAATGTTCTTCTGAGCAATATTTTTTCAGTTAAATTCGATTTTATGATTCCTTCCAAAATACTTGTGTCCCAGGTATCACCCTGTATATGTCCTAGTCGTGTTAATTTTCATTACATTTCTGAATCAGCATGATAAGATAATGCTGTTTAGTTTATATTTATTTTTAGATGAAGTACTTACACATATGCAATCGTGTGGTCTGGATAATTTTCCCGCAAATATGGTGGTACCTTCTTTCCGTAACTGTTTTTGTAGTAGGAATATGAATGGGTGATTTGCTTCGAAAATGTCTGGTGGAGAATAACTCAATGGTGTTACTTGAAGACCTGAAACAATAATTATATGATACTATTGTATGGGAAAATACAGAAGTAGAGGAATGCAAAGATCGTAAATGACGGTAATATAATACTCTATATAAAAATAGGGAAGGGAGTAAGAATCATCTCTGGATTAGTGATGATTTTTGGCCCATATTCCACAATAATTAACGGATTTCTGAAGATGTTTGATCTTGGTTTCTTAGACAAATTTTTCGTTACAATGAAAACGAACTACCCTGAATAACTCCGCTGATTTGATTTTTCTGTGAATTTCTTGAAACAGATCGATTTTTGATTATAAGGGGAAATTTTTTGTTACAATTCTGTTTCTGTTGGTCCAGAATTTTTTTCCCTCATTTGAACTTTTGTGCATCATCCCTCTACCCCTGTCAACTAGCACCCCGATAACTACTATTGTGAAGAATTGCTGTGACCGTTTTGGTTGCCATAAAGAGAATACACAACCTGTGAGGAGATTGTCTCAATATCTGGAGTATGCGGGATAGGTATATTCAGGATTTTTCGCAAGTACAAATTCCATACATATTAAATTAGACTCCTACACAATTTGAATGAAGGTGATTTCGATTGCCGTTCTGCAAACATTTCAGTGAGCAGAACAATATCGATCCGAATTTGCTTCAAAATGCTTGTTTTCTGACGAATCACTGTAGAGTCTGGAGTGACACTAATCCCAATGTAAGGAGGGAGAATTAGACTCAAAGACCTCAAAAACTTAATGTTTGGACCGAAATTTTGGAAAACCATATTGTGAGACCCCTATTCATATAGATAAAGTGGACAGTTGGACGGCGAAGTCTATTTGAAAATGCTCAGAATTTGATTGATCCCTTCATGACAGTTATGATGGAACACCGGCCAATTATACTGCTGCTGTGTGGAACTACCGGCTGGATCGTCCGATTTATCACCTCTCGATTTCTTTTTGTGAGGTTATCTCAAGTGTAAAGTCTACATTACGCCACCTGAATTTTCGGAACAACTACTAGAAATGATTGTTTTAGCATGTCAGCAGATAACTCCACAAATGTTGCAAAATGTTAAGCAATCATTCGAATTTCAATTGTGCCAATGCATATTCGAAAATTTACAAAAGGAATGTACCACGATTAAACTGAAAATTAATGTTATGTTTCATTTCATAAAAGGTTTTCATGAGAATCATAGAAGTCCAAGCATTGTAATTTTTCGCTTTATGGCACTTCAAGAAGCACACCGATATTGAGTTTCAAATATCCTTTCTGAAGAGGTACAACCCCTTCCTCAATAGAAAAATTTCGTGGGGTTAGATAGGGGTAGAAGGTAGTTACGCAAAATTTTAAAACTATAACAAAAATTTTTACGAATCAAATCGGTTCTGATCGAATGTTTTCCTCAAACGGAGATCGAGATAGACGTGTTTGCGTGAACGTGTGTTTGGTACCCCGGTACAAGCTTCGCGATGGATGAGAAATTTGAACACCATGCGGCGATTCAATTTTCTTATAAACTTAAAAAGCGTTCACGGAAACGAAAAAAATTGTCGATTTGGCTTACGGTGAAGGTGTAGTGTCGCGTACAACAGTTTATATGTGGTTCAATCGGTTTAAGAAGGGTAGAGAGTCCTTAGAAGACGACGAGAGAAGCGGCCGGTCGTCAACAGCTGTTACCAACGAAAATGAGACTCGTGTGCGCGCGCTACTGAACCAGGATTGCCACATGTCTCTCAGAATGTTAGCAGACGAACTGAACATGAGTAAGGATAGCGTAGCTTTGATTTTGAAAAAAAAAATATACCGTAGGAAGGTCTGTTCTGGATTTGTTCCGCACTTCCTCACACACGAGCAGAAGTAGACTCGCGTCGAATGTTGTCAAGATTTTATCGAGACTTGCGAGACCACTCCAGACTTCCTAACCTCAATTGTGACTGGTGACGAGACTTGTTGTTTTCAATACAATCCTTTCACGAAGCGGCAATCGTCAGCTTGGATCATTTAAAAGTGCGCCAACAAAAATCACGGGTGAAGACGATGCTCATCGCTTTCTTCGACTCCAAAGGTCTGTTCCACCAAGAATATGTGCCCGCAGGCGTCACCGTGAATGCTGCATATTACGTAGAAGTGTTGAAACGTCTGAAGCGCCGGATTAATCGCGTCAGCCTCGAGTACAAGGATCCGGGATCGTGGAGTTTGCTAGATGACAATGCACTTGCTCATTCGTCGAACATTGTGAAGCGTTTTCTCGCCGAAAATCAGATTCCACGTATCAACCACGCCTCATACTCGCCAGATCATGCTCCAGCAGACTTTCTCCCATTTCCCAAGTTAAAAATGCACCTGAAAGGACGATTTTTTGAAGATGTACCGAGCATTCAAGCGGCTTGCACCGAGCGTCTCAGAGCTATAACTTCAGAGGGGTTCCAGAGAGCCTTCGAATCACTCGTGGGGCGCTCAAAGGAGTGTATATCTAGAGGATGGGACTATTTTGAAAGTTAATAGGAATAAATTTCGTTAGAAGTAATTTTCGATATTTTATTTCAAAAGTTCGGTAACTTTTCCGACATACTGTGAAGAATGAAATACTCTATTAATCTTTGTAGAAAATATCAAAACAGGAAAATGTTATTAAAGTAGATGAAGAATTCATTAAGGAAAAACAAATAATATTAAAAATTTTATAAACGAAAACAGCCTACTTCTTGTTACATATTTTTCACCCAAAATATGCATATTTTAGAGAAGAACACAAGAGACAAAAAGTTTTTATGGAAAAGGTCTCGAAGAAGTAATTATTTAATGGTCGAATTTTTCCAGAAGTTCTTATGAAAAAAGAGAAGTGGATGCTGATTTCACCCATTTCTATAAATGGTGGAAGATTGAAAAATACTGAGAAATGAAGAAATATTCCCGAAATTTAACTTAAGAAATGAAATTATTTGAAGAGTTTTTTCATTTTAACTGAGGAATCACCAGTAGGTACGCATACTTAGGGAACAACTTGTAAGGTACCTGCAGTAAATATGGCCAGGGCTGGTAATATGGCCAAGATGTCATATATTTTGAAAAAATTAATCTGAATTAAAGATATCTGACAAAAAAGGTGCAAAACAATTTTCCTTCTTCAGGGAGTAGACAATTTGCGCATTAGATGTCACCACTTCTGCAGTGTTTCTCAATATGGCCGATTTTGAGCGAGTGGTTACTAGTGCTATAAAAATAAAGGTCAAGTTTTCACGAAAATTTCGCTACTACAGGTTAGTAATATTATCGTTTGCTATGTGCAGGGCTTATATAATGTGTCAACAATATTATTAATTGTTGTTAAAGATTTCGCGTAAGCAATTTTTGAAAAAAATTGCAATATTTAAACTACCTGTTAAAAAATGTAGGTAAATATGGCCAATTTCAATGGCTAATAATACGGCCATGGCCATATTTATCTACACTTTAGGTTAGGTTAGGTTAGTTACTACAGGTTAGTAATATTATCGTTTGCTATGTGCAGGGTTTATATAATGTGTCAACAATATTATTGATATAAGATTTCGCGTAAGCAATTTTCAAAAAAAATTGCAATATTTAAACTACATGTTGAAAAATGTAGTTAAATATGGCCAATGCCAATGGCTAGTAATACGGCCATGGCCATATTTATCTACACTTTAGGAGGGTAAGCAAATCATGATTTTCAGCGTAACAAACGGTAAATTTATCTTACAGATGAAGATGACACGAAAGAATAAAGATATTAGGGGCCAATAGCTGGAAGATTACATGACAGGGGCTATAGAAGCCGTCAATAATGGTATGTCTACCAACAAAAGTAGTGAAACATTCAACATTCCAAGGCGCACATTGAGGCATTATTTGGCCACAAATAAAACTGCAAAATCGACACTCCTAAGGAATAATCAGGAATTGGAACTTGTTCAGAGAATTGTACGCCTCTCTAAAACCGGTTACCCCCTTACCCCTAAGGTACTCCGTTCGTATATGTACAAATTTACGGAAATCAATAGCATCAAGAATCCGTTTATAAATGAAAACGAAGTGGCTGGACGATATTGGCTGGGGGGATTTCTAGAGAGAAATCCTCAAATTCATCCTCGAAAATCTCAAAATTTAAATCCAGCCAGAGCACAGAAACTTAATCCGTTCATCGTTAATGACCATTTTAAAAAATTAGAAATTGTTCTAAAGGAACTGGACATCCTGAATAAACCAGAAAGGCTATACAATATCGATGAAAAGGGCTGCAGGTTATGTCTACACTATCAACAAAAAGTGTTGGCCAGGAAAGGAACTAGAACACGTCGTCGGAAATGAGCACGGTGAAAATGTTACGATTGTGGCATGCGGAAATGCTTGGGGAGTGGCAATTCCCCCGATGATTTTGTTTAAAGGTAAGCGCATGAAACAAGAATGGAAAGACGGCTTATCTGATGCAATAATGACTACAAAAGGGAGGATGATGGTATCAACTTTTATCAGTTGGCTAGATCATTTTGCTAAGTATAAAGTTGCGGGTCGGTGTCTGCTTATTTTTGACGGAGCGAAATGTCATCTCGACCACAGCATAGTTGACAAAGCTGATCAGTTAGAGATAACGTTGTATTGCTTCCCAAGTAATACAACGCACAAAATCCAACCATTGGACAATGCAGTATTCAGGGAATTTGAGTATTACTGGGATGATGAGGTTCTAAAATACCTGTCTAGTCATAGGGACCATGCTATAATCAAACATATATTCGGTACGATTTTTTCAAAAGTTTGGGACAAGGTGCTAACGCTAGCAAACAAAAAATCAGGATTTACAGCAATAGGGATTTACCCGTTCAATAATTCCTGAAATTGCCTCTGCTCCAAGTACGGTAACTAACCGAGATCACGGTGATATGGCCATCACTCCAAATGACCTGTTAACTCCTGGACCTAGTAGTCAAATAAAGCATTCAAATAAGCGTCGAGCATCTTTACATAACAGTGATAATCCTGTACCTACCAGCCTACCGAAAAATTCAAAAAAGTGTCGAAAGTCACTGGAGCCTCTTGAAAATCCTGGACCCAGTGGCCAAACGAAACATTCAAAGAAACGTCCAGTATCTTTGAAGGAAAGCACCTATTATGAATCCGAAATAACTTTGCACGGTGACGAGAAAGCAATTCTGAAGCTTGTGAAGAACAAGTCGAAGAAGACAATCTGAACGTTTCCTTTCAGGAATTACTTAATACCCCTGATGAAACAACCACTAAGCTCTCAATTGTAGAGCGCAAGTACTGAAAAAAGAATTATTTCAGCATGAAACTGAAACAACAAATGAGAAGTCCGGAAAACAGCAAAAAGAAGAAAAAATCAACTCTGGAAAAAACAATCCATCAAACAAGACAGTAGAAGTAAATCTTTGAAAGAAATTTGGTTTTGTAAATTTTGCCGAAAAGATAGAATTGCAGACATGAGATTATGTTCCGCTTGCAAGAAATATGTGCATGAAGAATGCGTAGGTTTAACATCAGAAGATAAATTACCGGTGTTTTTATGCCCACATTGCGATGATGATTAAATCTGGTTATTATCCGTAACGTTCTGTGTTCGATTTTTCTATTTTATTATATCGTTGATGTACTTTCGATTTCAATAAATCATTGCAGTTCCTCGTTTTTATTGGTCCTTATGTATTATAATAAGATTGAGAAAAAAATGTTGGTAATATGGCCAAATGTTTTTTTAAGGGGTCAAATCGAAAAAAAAAACCTTCGTATGCCTTTTGGCAATAATGAGTGGGAGAATAATACCATAAGGTTTTTAAATTATCCTACAAATGATTTAAAGTAGTTTAAAAACTTCATAATATGTATTTGATTCTTAGCGTGGCCATATTAGCTGCAGGTACCCTATATACGAGGTTTGGGAATGAATTAATGATAATGACAACCTCGCTTCTGATCCGGGAATTCGTGGGTCGATAGGTTTTGAGCAGCGCTAGGTGACCATGTGTTACGCTTCCAATATGACTTTGAACTCGCTACAGTCATTTGTTTGTCCGTAGCGTTAGTTTTCGTGAAATAATTTATTACTTGAGCATTTTAAAAATGAGTGGTATGAATTTTGAGCAACGATGTGCTACCAAGTTTTGCTTCAAACTTGAACACAATACAATAGAAACATTTGAAAAACTTTGGCAGGCGTATGGAAAATGTTTTGTTAAGGTCCCAGGCATTTTTAGAAGGAGAAGAGTCGATTAAAGATGAACCACGAAGCGGAAGATCTTCAAGTACGTAAACCGATGACAATGTCAACAAAGTCCGGTATGTTGACCGTTCTGATTGACGATTGACAGTCACAATGATCGTGAAACAGTTGAATTTGGATCACATCTCCGTTCATCAGATATTGCCCAATGAGTTTTGCATCACAACACTGCGCCACACTGCTATCTCAATAATGAAGTTTTTAGTCAGTCGAAACATTTCTATGCCTCCTTAGCCTCAACATTCATCAGACTTGAATCCTTATGACTGTTTCCTCTTCCGGAGAATTAACAATCATCTCAAGCGAACTCTTTTTGGACACTTGAAATCATCCAAACACCTATTCTAGTATCAGTAATGCTAAGATGATTGGAAGGGCCGTCGCCTGCACTATGTGATTTTAGAAGGAAACTACTTTGAAGAAGACAATATTGAATTCTAATTATATTCGAATAAAAATTGGAAAAAATTAATCTCATTACTTTATTTTCTTATAGTGTGTTGGAAATGCTCAATGTCCTATAAGAATATAACGCTGGTAACAGAGAAAGAGTTACATACATGTTAAACGAAATAGACAACAAGTACTGGATAATACAGCTAGTGCAAAAATCCAACCCAGGACGTTGTTTTCTCTGCGAGGTATTTCAGAAATTCAATTACTTCATATTTCCCGTACAAACAACTAAAAGCATATCATAACCCGATATTGGCCAACTTATGATATGTGTACGAGCAGCATTAATAATAAAAAAAATGTATCTATGAAGAAAAAAGTTAGGTTAGCTCTGAACACAATCCGATACACGTGTAAGCAGAAACAAGAACAAATCGTAAATAAGCTTCTCTAATTTTCCTCAGTAAGGCTTATGGAGAGTCTTTAGCAGAGCAAGGCGGCGAGGTATAATGCAGACCGAAGGTAGAAATCTCTTCTACCTAAGACGCGTTACGTGTGGGAGACAGATCTAGTTGCCTTTTTTTGGGTAATTGGTATAAAAATTGCCTCATTCTCGTATTCGGCACTAGCGTCAGCAAATTCAGATGAAACAATTGTTTCAGACATAATAGGTATATTCAAACAAGTGATCTTAGTCGTAATTTTTTTGTTGTATTTTCAATACATTTTCAAAACAAGAAATGAAAATATCTACTCATGTAGGGCTTCCTTTGTCCGATTTTTTTTCTGGGGATGACTGAATAGGCGATGGCTACATTTTACAAACACATATTTGTTTCTATTCGAACTTATTTCAAAAGAGAACTACACTCGGAGGCAAAATTAGCGGAACACTCGAAAATTTAACCAAATTCGAAATTCGATATTTTTCCTAATTCTCAACCGATTTAGATGATTTTTTCGGCAAGTTATAGATCAACTCTTCTGCTTTGTAGAAATTATAAGAGAAAACAAAAATAATTTGAAAAAAAATTTATACGGGGGCAAAACTAAAAGTGTTTTTTTGTCAAAAATTCGTAACACCCTGTGGAATTTCGTGGTCCGAGTTGAAACGTACAATATCATGGCCTGTCAAGACACATCTTCCTACAGTAACGCCCTTCTTGTTTTATGCATTTATCTCTATTTTTACAAGAGATATCCAATTTGAAGCGAAAAGTCACAAATTTCAAGAATTCATTTTTAATCTTGCGTAGGCGCATAACATCGGAGGTTAGCCAAAAAATAAAATCAAAATTAGAGAAGCGGAAATCTAACGAAATGAAAATTTTTGAAATTCACTGGCCAATTTCACGCTCCGGGAGAACTCGAAGTACACTGGAAAAATCGTTGATTTTGCACATTTATTTTTGAATTTTTTTGTGGGACACTCTATAATAATTATCATTCCTGTCCAAAATTGAGAGCAGGTGTGTATCCTGGCGATACACTCGTGAAATGAAATGAACATGTTGAGAAAAATGTTCATAATGACCCACAAAAAAAACATTCGATTTTAGTAGCGAGTATGACCCCCTCGAGCTCTTACTACAGCGCGAATACGATTTCGCATACTCCCAATGAAGTTGTCTATCATCTGTTGAGGTATGTTGTCCCACTCTTCCACCAAAGCCAATGTTAGCTCTTCAACGTTGCCTGGATTCCGTTGTCGAACCCTTCTTCCAAGAATGTCCCAAACGTGTTCGTTCGGGTTTAAATCCGGTGACCGCGACGGCCAGTCCATTCGTGTGATCCCAACTTCATTGAGATATTCTATCACTATGCACGCAGTATGAGGGCGCGCGTTATCGTGCATAAAAAGGAAATTTTTCCCCTATGTAAGGAGCAAAAGGTACAACATGGGGCTCCCAGATTTCTGTTATATACCGATGGGCATTAAGTGATCCATTGCCAACAATCTCCAGTTCTGTTCGTACTCCCAAGCATATGCCACCCCATATCATAACTGATCCCCCACCGTATTGCTCAGTTCCTGCGAAGTTCGCTTGATTGTACCGTTCCCCTCGATGCCTCCATATTCTATCTCTACCATCCACGAAATTCACACAATATCGGCTCTCATCACTAAATAAAACTCGTCTCCACTGATTGATTGTCCATGCTACATGCTCCCTAGCAAACGACAATCTTGCTACCCGATGGGCTCTATCAAGTCTTGGTGCTCTTGCTTGCGCGTATGATCTCAGACCAACTTCATTTAATCGTCTTCTGACTGTCCTCACACTGAAGTTAATGTTATCCACTGCTTGTAAAATGTTACGTGCCTGAACAGCAGTAAGACGAGGATTTCTTATGGTTTGATTGACGATAAAACGGTCATATATAGCGCGGGTTGCCCGATTTCCTCCTTGTCCTCGCGCCCTCACGTACAATCCAGTTTCCCTGTAACGTCGGTAGATTCGATGGATAACCGACGTCGAGACACCCAACATGGTACCGACTGAGCGGTAGGTGCGCCCTTCCTCGATCAATGTATCTGCCCTTGCTACTGAGGTAGGTGGTAAATCTCTCATTCTAAATGAAAAATACCGTTTCGAACCGTAAACAGTAAAAGAATCACAAAACACCGCAACCGATCGAATTTGTATCAAATCAAAGAATGGAAAACTCTCATTCTTTAAACAAGTGCAAATGTGGTCTATACAAAAAAACGTGTGCACATGTGTAAATGAAAAGTTTTATCAATGGTCCCAGAATTCGGTTGTGTATTTTAATACCTACCGACTGTTATCTCTTATGAATTCCTAATTTTCACCAAATTAACCAAATTGTCATCAATAACTAATGCAATTCGAACATAAAAATCGCAAACGACAATTTCGACACGCCTGAGTGATAATAAGAAAATTCCAAATTGATAGACGAATTTTAATGACAATTTCTTGATTCAATGGAATTTCTCCAAAATGGTGATTTTCCACTTGAAATTAAATATATTTTGCAAAAATAGAGATAAACGCATGAAACAAGAAGGGCGTTACTGTAGGAAGATGTGTCTTGACAGACCATGATATTGTACGTTTCAACTCGGACCACGAAATTCCTCAGGGTGTTACGAAATTTTGACAAAGAAAAACACTTTTAGTTTTGCCCCCGTATAAAATTTTTTTCAAATTTTTTTTTGTTTTCTCTTATAATTTCTACAAAGCAGAAAAGTTGATCTATAACTTGCCGAACGAATCATCTAAATCGGTTGAGAATTACGAAAAATATCTAACTTCGAATTTGGTTAAATTTTCGAGTGTTCCGCTAATTTTGCTTCCGAGTGTATGATTATAATCCGCTTGAAGAAAACTAAAGAGCACGTTATTGCATTATAATTTTGTTTATTTGCCAATATCACTTTATTGTAAGTAATATTCTGAATTAAATATTATAAGATAATAGCTAGAAATGTTGGTTTTCAAAAACTGCATCAATAATTAACTTCTTAATATGATATAACTTACAGCATGGACTATGGGACAATTGAGAGTTCCATAGTCTAAAGCAACATCCAACGATAAAAACATACTTTTTGTGCTATCACGTCATCATTATTCTACGAGCTGTAATAAAGTATTAGAATTCTCTCATTAAATGTAAAAAAGTACCGGGAATTGGCCAATGAAACACTAAATATTTATTTTTCATCCAAATTAAATATAAATAATAAATGTACGCCAACGGATAATCCAATCATCAAAACATTCTTCTTCCGGATTCGACTTCAGTTCTCGCCGCGACTTCTCTTTTATGTCTTTTATGGATTTAAAACGGAAACCTCGAAGTGGAATTTGAGTTTTGGAAAAAAAGTAAGCCGAAGCCATATCAGGTGAATAAGGTGGTAGTTCGATGGTATTTGTTGCTTTGGTCAGAAATTGTTTCACAATGATAGCCTTGTGAGATGGTGCATTATCGTGGTGGAAAATCAATGAGTTTTATTTCCACAAATCTGGATTTTTCGACGAATTTGCTCTCTCAAACACCGCATAACGCTCATGTAATATTCTTTATTTACCATCTGACCTTCTGGCAAGAATTCCGGGTGCACAACAACGCGATAATCAAAGAAAACATTACCTTGACTTTTAATTGACTTGGGCTTGGTCTTTTTCGGTTTCGGTTAAGTTGGAATGCTTTACGCCAGGGGTGCTCAAACAGTCGATCACGAGTGCTTTTTGAGTAGCTCTCAAGAAGAAAAATTTTTTTAATAAGTAGGTAACTATACTACGAAAATTTATAACGTAATGAAATAACACTCTGCTAGCGGCATAAGGCGAATTTATCAAAGGAACGCGCGGTACTTGTCAAAGAAAAGCCGCGCTTTTTTATTCTTGCCGCTCTTCTAGAACATTCGGGCGGTGCGTTTGATGGGAACATTCGAGACTTTCGTTCACGCCGATATAAATGTTGCGCCTGCAGGAATTGGAGTCATTCTGAATTTTAACTTGAAGGCAATACTACGTCGATACAAAGTTTATTATTAAATAGTACAAAATGAGTGCAGTGAAGAAATCTAAAACATATCATTCTAATAAAGATTGAGAGGAAGAAATTTTCTTCTGCATGGTGAAGGATAAGTGCATTTATCTTATTTGTCGTGCGTCAGTTGCAATACCCAAGCGAGGCATCATAAAACGGTTCATAAAAACTATGAAATAATTTTCCGCCACAGAGAGAATTAAGAAAACGAAACTTACGTGATTTGACATCTTGTTTCAAAAAAGAACACACCATGTTCACAAGACCAGCCAAACAATCAAAAGCTGCTACGATCGCGTTATTTAAAATATCTCATATAGACAGTTCGACGAATCCACCGATATGACAGACACAGCTGTGTATTTCTATTCGAATGGTATTCAATGACATGTTGACTAAGGAAGAATTTTTGACATTCATTCCTCAGAAGGGGGAGACCAATGGTGAAGATATATATGACGTTTTCTTCAATTTTGTAAAAAACTACAAGTTACCAATATATAAATTAATGTGCATTACAACCGATGGAGCACCAGCAATGACTAGAAACAAAAACGGTTTCGTGGCATTGTGTCGAGCTAATAAAGATTTCCCTCCATTTTTGTCATTCCATTGCATTATACATCAACAAGTTTTGTGTTCAAAAGTGTTAAACACGGAGGAAATTATGGGCATTGCAACAAAAATTGTGAATTCCATCCGTGCAAGTAGCTTGCAACGGCGGCTCTTTAAGTTGCAGTTGGAAGATAGAAAGTCAGCTGAACACACTGTTTTAGTTCTTCACACGAACGTCAGGTGGTTGAGTGGCGGAAAATTCCTAGAAAGGTTTCAAGAATTATTGCCCGAAATAACGAGCTTTTCTAGACGAATGAGGTGATGACACTCAGGTGTTGAAAAACGCAAAATTGCTGACTAATTTGGCATTTTTGACTGACATCACAATGCCCTTAAGCATCATTAACTTGGAGCTTCAAGGTAGAGGGACAACTATTATTGAGATGATTAGCGCAGTAAACGCGTTCAAAAGTAAATTGCAACTTATGATAGATCAACTGAAAAGAAAGGATCTGAGACATTTTTCGTCTTTGAAAGCTAGGATTCCTCAGTTGAATTATGATACGTATGAGGCTGAATTATCAAATATTTTGGGACAATTTGAAATGCGTTTTTATGATTGCAGTAAATTGGCAAAATAGCATCATTTATGAGTTATCTTTTTTCATGTAAAAACGTTGAGGAATTAGCTACTGAAATAGGAAGTCAGTTTAATATGAACTCATTTTCTGTTGAAAATGAGTTGGTGCAGATTATATCAGATATGCATCTCATCTGATACAAATTTCTTGTGTTTTATATCTGAGGATAAATATCCGAATCTATGGCGAATCGCCCTTCAACTGACGGCAATGTTTGGTTCAACTTACTTGTGCGAGTCTGCGTTTTCTGAAATGAAGATAATTAAGTCAAAATATCGCAATCGACTAACTGACGATCATATGTCATCACGATTGCGATTAGCACTCAATGGTAACGTACCATCTTATGAAAAGTCACTCCTTAGTTTAGTTTAACACCATATGTAACTATCGTATTTTGTAACAACCAATAAACTCGCAATTTTGAATAATTATGACTTTTTCATTGATATTATTGAGAAGAACCTAACTAAACCTAACCCAAACCTTGACTAAAATAATGTATATTGTGCGGAAAGCTAATATCTATATATGGTACGGTACACCCTACCTAGGTAGGTAGATAGGTGGGTATATCGTGTATGTACGACAACCCTGCATCACATATGCTGCAGCCTCTCAGAGTCGATCGTAAGTAGTCTAAAAATATTGAGGTAGATCGACAGCAGTTCAAGTTTGAGCACCCCTGCTTTACGCGATTCAATGTTCGAAGAAAATTTAGGTATTTTGGAACTAGCCGAGCGGCAACGCGTTTCATGTCCAACAATCGTTTAAAATGGTACGAATTGATTCGTTCATCGCCAATTTCTGTTAAACTTGAATAATGATTTTCAATTACCATTTCCTTCACTTTATCGATATTAACTTCAGTTGAAGATGTTGATTGCGGACCAGCGCGGGGCAAATCTACTACCACATCTCGGGCGCTGTTGAATGCACTGTACAACTCACATGCACGTGTTTTTATAAAGTCGATTCGTTGTTAGCCTTCTTCAACATTTTCAGCGATTCGGTGCACAAAATTTCATTTGCAATATAGAATTTGAGACAAATTCTTTGTCGATATTTTAATCTATTGTAGAAATCGCTTTTGTGAGAACCGACAAAATCGGGCACTGTAAACAATCTAAATGACAGATCGCGTTCAAACTACGCGTCAGTATAGAAAACAGTTGTACCAACAACAGAATTTTTGACAATAGTTTGAGGAGATTTTTCAAATAATCAATTCCTGGTACTCTTTCGACAGAATGTACACTGTGTTCGGACTGAAGAGCCCATCAATTTCAAACTTTGGGATTAGAATAAATGGATATTTACCTACAATTTACAATTATTTTCAGAACGGTACCACTACCGGTTATACCGGACATCGAGTACAACTTTGCTGTTTCAAATGGCATGGTGTACTTTTTAATTTTTTTATTAACGAGCATCCTTTTTCAGCATCTTTTGTTGAGATTTGTTCATTCTTAAATTAACTACCATTGAGGTATGATTTTTTATCAAAATTTTAGGAATTATAGTGTCATCTAAATCTGAGTCAAAGAAATTGATTCAGATTTAAGTAGGATTTATAACTTTTTTGTTAGTTTAACGAGAAAAGAGTTAATTTTGAGGTTTAAGTACTCTTTGATGCTGTTTCATATACGTATTGGGTGCTCAATAATCACTTGTATGTATTTATTTGATATTTGGTTTCCCTATTGGCGATTTTATCAAGAACCTGCAGTTCCTTCGGAAAACTAAATCATTGGACCGTGGAATGTAGAAACATTCTGATGCCAGTTTCTATGTTACATAATGTTTCATGAACTTCAACCTCAATTTGACGTCATGAAATTATTTAAAAATTGCAATAACACTGATTTTGTTTGTGAATAGGTTTTTTGGTTGAATGAAATCGTAAATAAATGCTCAGACGTGGATTTTATCAATTTATTTATCACTCATGGTCAATGTCGATAAATGATAAACCGAACATTTAAGGAAAAGAACCGGATTTTTTGGATAAAAATAACCAAATACGGTAATTGCAATGTCATCATCGTAAGTGATGAAACTAACTCTACCCCTTTCCGCTGTCTGTTTTCCATAATGAACAGAAATTGATTGTAATTTTCTGAATTGATTTCTGTAAATTGGTGTGAATTCGGGTACTTTTTGTTAAATGTTCTGCAAGTTCAATTCATTATTTGATGACATATCCTCGTTTAAATATTTATTTGCCATTTTATTCAACAAAAAACTATATACAAACAAAATTAACGTTAATGCTATTGTTAAATAATTTCCAAGCGCAAAAGGGAGGTCACAGAACCTTAAATTAAACATTGTGGAACATAGAAAGTAGCATCAGAATTAAATCCTCTGTGTCTCTTTCTACGTCCCAAAGAAACTGTAGGATACTGATTATATCTCGAATAAAATAAAAACGAGCCAGTTTAGTTGTAAGGAAACCTTATATTAATCAATACGTATTTGGAATACGACTCTAATTAGGTAACAAAAATAGGTACTCGTATTTAAAAAATGATTTTTCGACAATTCAGTTTTATTGAGTCCTCAAGTAATACCCTGTATAATTCACCTAAACAGTGTGAAATTGACAATAGTAAAACAAAATATACAGGAAAGTGGCAGTTATGAAATTCCTGATTCTTCGTCAACGTAACCTAAATTGAGATCTTCAAAACTTTTGAATAAAGTTAGAAAATAGCCGGCTCGGTGGCGTAGAGATTATGATGCTCGACCCCTGCGCAGAGTTGTCTGGGTTCAATCCCCACAAATTCGGTGCGATTTTTCAGATTCTGGGAATCGCTTGAGTGTCCATCTTTCGGAGGAGATGTAAAGACGACGGTCCTATTTAACCGAGATGTGTTGGATATTAAAGACTCCTTCCCTCGACACGAGAGGGGTTCGGCAAAATTCCCGGCTTAGGGGATCGAAAAAAAAAATAAAAAAAGGGTAAATAAATAAGTAAGCATTATTCCTGAAGAAAAATGCAATCATAAGTGCAACTGACTCAAATAGCTGGTTGTTATTACTACTTCGCACATTTGGGTTTATTTTGAAAATTCAACTGACGAGGCTTTTACATGATAGAAATCCATTTTCAAATACAAGTGAATGATGATTTCTACTAAAATATATTAATGAATGCTCGACGCGTTTCTGTACACAGTATCTTTGTCAAGAGCGAATGAATACTATAAATATTTCTTAATAACATATGCTTATATAGACTAAAGAGGTAATCCACTCAGAGCTATCTGTATTTGAAATAGTGTTTAGGAAACAAGTTCAATAGGAGTGAGTTATTTATGTCTAACTGATCATCAAGAATTTACGGTGAACACCGAAATCTGTTAATTTCAAGTACTTCCAGAAGGTTGAGTTTTATACCTCCATTCTTAGAATGTAGGATTTTCAATTCTGAATTGAGAGAATGAGAATTTTCCCTAAGATGATCTGAACTATTTGAATCGGTTTTTCCATTGATGGAACTACGTTTATGTTCTGAGATTCTAACATTCAAATTTCTTCCTGTTTTACCTATATAAAAACAATTGCAATCTGCACACACTCCAATCAATAAACACCTGATTTATTTTCTTTAATAATTGGAGGCTTATTATTTCTGATAAACGAACCTAAAGTTGATGTTTTGAACGCTATATTCAAATTTGAATTTTAAGAAGGATCTCATATTATTGCTAATATTGCCAATATAACGCTAATTTTTGTTTTTTCGTATATAATATGCTGCTAACTAAATTTGCATTATAACCATTATTTATTGCGATCTGTTTTATCAAACTCGATTCTGTGAGATTATTTTCAGTAGACATCGGTGTGCTAAAGAGTCTATGTATTTAGCTATTAAATGCTGCAACTTTATGTTGGTAAGGATGTGCCGATGTATAATGAATTGTGATATCTGTATGAGAAGGTTTATGATAAACACACAATAATGTTATCGACATATCGATACCAATTTAGGAAATGTTTACTATATGGGTGTGTATGAATAGTTTTTCTATATTATCCATGGAGTTTTCTGCTAAAAGAGGGCTTAACGGGTTTCCCATTATAAGTCACTCATCACTTTCATAAAAAGAGTCGTTAAATAAAAAATAATTTTGAGATATGCAAACATCTAATAAAGCCCTAATGTCGTATTTAATTCGTGGATTCCTCATATTTTGTGTTAACAAATTATTGATTATATGGATCTTTCGGAGGAATACTTGAAACAAATTCTTCACAATCCAAAGACATTAACTTAGCATTACTTGGAATGACAATATTTTGTATTTTTCTTATCAAATCGTTTGAATTACGCATTGAAAAAGACGGTTTGAAATTTTTTCAGTATATTAAAAATTTGGAAATCTTGAATGCTGGGTATGTGTGAATGATACCACTAGTCTTATTGGATAACCATTTTTCTGCAATTCAACTGAAGAATACAGTTGAGGTGGTAAAGGATTCGGTAAGAGTTTCAATTTTTCCCGATCTGTAATGATGGATTTTGAATTCTCAATGACTGTCTTCACATTTGTTAGTTGGATCTGGGACTATAACTGAATAATTAGAATCATTAATGAAATCTAATGTTTGGAAATGTAATCTTGCTTATCGCTACAACTGTATTGCCTTTATCTGCTTCTGTGAAAATAATGTCATTCGATGTTGATCTTGATTTTATATTTTTGATTAATATGTGATCTCTAATTGGTCTATTAAGATTTTGAGGTAGTTAGTGTCTTTCGATGTCAAGAATTTCCAAGTATTCCACCAAAAGATCCAAGAAATATATCAATAATTTGTTAACACAAAATATGACGAATCCACGAAATAAATACATTATGGTTTTATTAGATGTTTGCATATCTCATAATTATTTTTATTTAACGACTTTTTTATAAAAATCATGAGGGTCTCATACTGGGAAACCCGTTAAGCCCTCTTTTAGCAGAAATCTTCATGGATAATATAGAAAATACTATTCATAAGCACCCGTTTAGTAAACATTTCCTATATTGGTATCGATATGTCGATGACATTATTGTGTGTTTCACAGGAACAAACAGACAGTTCACTGTATTCGAAAATTAATCAACAACCTTCACCCAAATATAAAATTTACTACTGAAATAGAACAGAACAACTCGATCAATTTCCTAGACTTAACAATATTAAGATCAAATAATAAACACCAGTTTTCAATTTATTATAAACCTTCTCATACAGATATCACAATTCATTATACATCGGCAAATCCTTACCAACATAAAGTTGCAGCATTTAATAGCTATATACATAGACTCTTAGGCACACCGATGTTTAGTGAAAATAATCTCAAAGGATTGAATTTGATAAAACAGATCGCTATAAATAATGGTTATGATGCAAATTGAGTTAGCAGCATATTATATAAAAAAATAGCTTTACAACATATATATCCAAGCGGTGAACATCAAGACAAGAAATTCAATAGTTTAACATATAAAGGCAATATTAGCAATAATGTGAAATCCTTCTTAATAATTCAAATTTGAATATAGCGACCAGAATATTAACAAATTTAGGTTCATGTATCAGAAATTATAAGTGAATTAATAAAGAAAATAAATCAGGTGTTAATAGATTGGAATTATTTTTATATAGGTGGAACAGGAAGAAATTTCAATGTTAGAATCTCAGAACATAAACGCAGTTTCATCAAGGGAAAACCGATTCCAATAATTGAAATCATCTTAGGAAAATAGTTATTCTTTCAATTAAGAATTTAAAATCCTACATTCTGAGAATGGAGGTATAAAACTCAACCTTCTGGAAGTACTTGAGAGTAATAGATTTGGGTATCCACCAGAAATTCTTAATGATCAATTAGACATAAAAAACTCACCCTTATTGAACTTGTTTCCTAAACACTAATTCAAATACAAATAACTCTGAGTGGATTGCCTCTTTAGTCTATATAAGTGTATGTTAGGATATTTTTGTAGTATTCATTCGCTCTTGACAAAGAAACTGTGTATCGAAACGCGTCGAGCATTTATTGATATATTTTAGTATAAATCATCGTTTACTTGTATTTCTTCATTTTGAAATCCAAAACAAATAATTGTGCCACTTATTTTGAAATTTAACAAAAATTGCATCACAAATAACTTAGCCATCGATACACCAGTCGGGGAAGTTCACTTGTGTGCAGTTATCAGAATTGCAATAGCAAATAATTTTGAAAAATTATAAAATTTTTTCGTGTAATTCGAAATATATACCTCTAAGAAATAACTAATCCATCACATTTAGTTGGATGCACACAGTAACTGGAAATATTTCTATTATTTGAGGCTTTTTGAATTGCAAGTATCTTATTCTTAATCGAACCTTATTCATAGGATAATTTTATTTTACTTTCTGTTCAATTTCGTATAATCTATTCCTTTTTTCTCAGAATCTAAATTAAAATAATTCACTTCTGAATTTAAATCTAAATCGTACATATTTTTTCAGGCACTTCATTTCAATTTTATGCTATTAATTGATCTTTTAAAAGAAAATTATTATAAACTTGTTTCAATCGTATCTCGAAGAAACAATAGTCGAAAATTATTATTATAAACTTGTTTCAATCGTATCTCGAAGAAACAATAGTCGAATATTATTGCATAAGAAAAGAAATGATTTTGGTTCAGTTATTTGCCGCTATTGAAGATTCCGACGAAACTACATAATTGAAACTACCATTTAGTTAAAATCTTTTATTGAACATTGTACAAAAACTAAATTCAATCTTCCAAACTGATGTATATGTTATGAGCCAGAGGATCTTTCACAGGTTGACCTCTCGGAGCAACATTGCTATCTCCAGAAATTGGTTTGACAACTTTTCCGTTGAATAGAACATAGGAACTTGATTTCAACAGAAAGACGAAGGAATGGTCTGCTAAGAAAAAGCTCTTCCTTGGTGCAGATAAGGTATGGATACCAATTTCTTAAATGAAATAAACAGAAATTGTGAACTGACCGTTTAATTGTTATCCCAAAAATTATCACATAATTCATGTTTTAAACAATATTGCGCGTTTTCAGCACTTCGAAGGTCAAAGGAGGATTTCTGATACGTTGGAAATATGGGTAACTGCTCTGAGATAGTTCAAATAAAAGTAGTAATTATAGATTTATTGCACCTCAAAAGTTAATATCGAATATTCTCTATAATATATCCGCCATTGATGAAATACGTATCGGATTTTCCAATAAGAATGAGATGCTATTAAAATTGAATAAATTACAAAAAGTTTGAGACAGAAACAAAATATATCGATAGCTAACATATGACAATTATGTTTTGAGTAACACAACATTCAAATGTTCCCCACGGTTTCGTTTGAATTCGCTATTTAAATCTTGGGTGTCGTTTATTTGCATAAGTCAGATAACCCTACAAGAAGTCTTCGGCATTCACTCGAATTGGAGTATGAATGTCCTCCAGAGCGATCTGATGCAGATGTCTCCCAGTAGAGATCGTTAATTCCACAGCTTTTCAAATTACGTTTGAGGACATCCTTGTATCGTTTAAGCTGTCCTCCTTGTGATCGTTGGCCATTTTTGAACTGGGAGTATATGCTTCGTTTCGACAGTCTTTCATTCGGCATGCGAGCGACGTGACCAGACCATCGGAGTTGGTGTTTCATGATCATTGCATCAATGCTGGTGGTTTCCGCCTCGTCTACGATACTGATGTTGGTGCGATAGTCTTGCTATTTGACGTTTAGAATTTTTCGTATGCAGCGCTGATGGTATTTTTCCAATAATTTCAGGTGTCTTCTATAGGTAGTCCAGGATTCGCATCCATATGTGAGCGTTGGCAATACTACGGCAAGGTAAGCCTTGATCTTGGTCTTAGTGTATCAAAATATCTTCGCCGAACGCAGCGCTAGCGCATCCTAGACGATGTTGGATTTCGGCATCGAGCGTTGCATTAGACGATAGGTGGCTGCCAAGGTACGAGAAGTGATTCTTGTTGTTCAAAGTTTCACCGTTGATTGAAATGGATGGTTGGATGACGGCATCCACATCATCAAGTGCAGGCTGATGCAAAATTTGTGTTTTTCGTAGGTTGATATCTCCGATGCTTCACAAAATGCGTTCATGATGGCTTGCAAGTCTTGTTCAGAGTGTACCATAACCACATTGTCATCTGCGTACTGCAGTTCGATGATAGATATTCCGGTTATTTTGGTTTTGGCCCGCAGTCGGCTCAGATTGAACAGACCGCCGTCGGTTCTGTATACTATCTCCACGCTAGAAGGTAGCTTTCCATTCACCAGGTGTAGCACTGCTGCTACGAAAATAGAAAATCGGGTGGGAGCAATGACGGCATCCCTGCTTCACTCCTGTTTCGATATTGAATGATTCTCCAGGACCACCATTGCCGAGGACGGTCGAGCTCATGTTGTTATGAAGCAGTTGAAGCACCTGAATGAATTTTTGGGGACAGTCAGCCAGCGCCAAGATCTTCCATAGTGCCTCTCGATTGACGGGGTCGAAGGCCTTGATAAGATCTATGAAAGCCATGTAAAGAGGAAGCCTTTGCTGTCTGGCTTTTTCCTGGATCTGTCTCGCACTGAAGATCAAGTCAGTTGTTCCTCCATTGGGTCTAAAGTCACATTGTGTTTCTGGAAGGTACTCTTCAGCGATCGGCAGCAGGCGATTGGACAATATTCTAGCGAGGATCTTATCAGCAGCACTGATGAGAGATATTCCTCTGTAGTTATCACACAGAGATTTATCACAGATCCTGACAATCAGCGCATCCATCAGGCCAGCCGGAACAGCTACAGTAGTCTACATTTTAATGATCAGCTAATGGATACGGTCTTCTAGGATAGAGCCCCCTTGCCTAAAAAGTCGGCTGGGATTTAATCTAGGCCTGCCGCTCTACAGTTCTTCAGCGCCTTGATGGCGTTGACAACTTCTATGAGGGTATGTATCCCACCAAGATGGTTCTGTATCGGTCTCTGAGGAATTGAGTATTTGTCCCTCGACTACTGTATCCCTGTTCAGGAGATCCTTGAGTGTTCCTTCTAGCAGGATGTAATGGAGCTGTTATCTCTGAGGAGTTGGGTGTTGTCCTTGGATCTCAATGGATTCAGTACTTTAGTAGAAGGGCCATAAATAGCTTTTGTAGCACTGAAGAAAGCTTGAATATTATTTGTGTCTGCTAGATGTTACATTTCACGCGACTTTTCTGTCCACAATCTGTTCTTTAATTCCCTAGTTTTCCTCCGCACTTCCGCTTTGATTTCTTGAAAGCGTTTTCTCTTATTTGCCGACTGTGGGTCGTTTTACCATGCCGAGTGAGCTTTTCGTTTGTTATTGATGAGGTTCTGTATTTCTACATCATTCTCATCAAACCAGTCTTGATGTTTCCTCTTGACAACCCCAACGGAATTCTCACCCGCCGAAAGTACTGCAGACTTAATTACCGCTCAGTGCTCTTCGATGTTCTCTGCGCATTCACTAGGAAGTTTATCGCTGAGGAGTTGACGAAACTTAATCTTAGAACAGTCGTCCTTGAGAAGTTCAACATTGAGTCTACGTCTGATAAGTTTAGGCTGCTTCGAGCGTTTTGGTGGAAGGTGCAGGTTCATGATTGACCGAATCAATCTATGGTCTGTCCAGCAATCATCAGCGCTAGTCAAAGCCCTTGTCAGCAGAACGTCACGTTCATCTCTCGCACGCACGATAAAGTAGTCAATGAGATGCCAATGCTTAGATTTTTGGTGTTGCCAATATGTCTTGAATTTCTTCTTCTGCCGGAAAAGAGTGTTGCTTATGACAAGGTTATGCTCCGAGCACTTAGTAAGTAGAAGAGTTCCATTGGAATTGCATGTGCCCACGCCCTCTCTACCAATCGTTCCAGACCAGAGCTGTGAATCAGTGCCCACTCGAGAGTTGAAGTCACCTAATAGAATTAGTTGGCCGGATTGAGAAACAGTTGTTCACTCACTAAGCGTGAGTAGAACTCCTCCTTCTGTTCATCATCGGTGGGTAGCGTTGGGGCTTTGGCGCTGATGATTGTCGCTTTCTGATCGTTAGCTAACTTGAGTCGCAGTGTCATTATCCTCTCGTTAAGTCCGATCCTACAAGAAGCAATCTAACCAGGTTAAATTACAATTCCTAAGAGATCAGTTAATCTTTCCTTTCCTTGAGGTTCATCAAAATTTTATTGCGATAATTAGATGTTCCGATCCTACAAGAAGCAATCTAACCAGGTTAAATTACAATTCCTAAGAGATCAGTTAATCTTTCCTTTCCTTGAGGTTCATCAAAATTTTATTGCGATAATTAGATGTTTCGTTAGCAGCATGAGGTCTGGCCCCATAAATTTGTGTACATTGATCAAAAGCACACATCATTGACTATTGCCGCTTCTTCTTTACTGTATAATTTTGAAAGAAAAGAACCAAGGTACATCAAATGCAGTGGCACTAAGTATCCCACATATCTAATTCACTATGTCTGAAGTAAAATTCAGAATGCGTACGATAAGGCGTGCTCTTCAACAAATGAACTGTAAGAAAGCAGTGGGTCGTGATGGGATACCATCAACAGTTTTGAAGAAATGTGCTCCAGAGTTAGCACCAGTTCTTAGTCGTCTGTTTCAGATTACGTATGTGACCGAAGTGTTAGAAAGTTGCGAAAGTTGCCATTATGTCCAAAGTCATGGAAAGAATGATTGAACGATGAGCTCATAAAATATCTCGAGTTACAGGATATCATCAGTGATCGAGAATACGGTTGCCATAGACAACGAGCATCTGGTGACCTCCTTTCATACGTTGCGCATTTGTGGACTCTTGATATCTCAAGGACTTCGAAAGGGTTTGTCACGCAGCTTTGATGAATAAACAAATTGTTTATCGACTTTCGGAATTGCGTGGTTGGTTTAATAGCTTTCTCATGAGTAGATCGAAACAAGTGGTCGTTGATGGTGTGACGAGTGAATCTTTCAGGTTAATGCAGGAATACATCAGCGCTCTAAAATCTTGCTAACTGTCTTTCTGTTGCAGATTAATGATCTGCTTCACTCCATCGAGAACAAAATATTCGGGTTTTCGGGCGACTGTACCCTGCTGTCTTCATTTTGAAGTCAGCGTCCTATAACTGCTGAGGTGTTACAACGACAAATATACGAACAGAGCAAGTCACTGAATTCATAGATATCAGATTGAGGCCTGTTGAGCTTGGTCAATTTTAATGCTGACAAGATGCAATCAACGTTGTTTAGAAGAGTAGCTGCTGGAGAGCCTTCTTTAGACATGCAAGGACATCGAATAGCCTCAGAAACGAAAATGCATCTACTCGGCATCACAGTCAACATCGGAGTTTGCTGGCGAGATCATGAGTCAGCCATAGCCAAATCTGCTTCTTTTAAACTCTATGTTCTTTTCAGGGCTAAGCAGTACTTCACGCCATCATAGTAGATGCTTTTATACAAATCACAGGTGTGACCTGATCTGGAATACTGTACCCATGCGTGGGGCACCGCACCCAAACATTCATTACATCTATTGGATAGCCTCCAGAAGAGAGCTGAATGCCTCATCGACCATCTGGAGATTAGGCGTGATCTCCACCCTCTCGCACAAAGACAGGTTGCTGTATAAGTTACAATTTGGCTATCTTCAAGAAGCGTGTGAACATATATATTAAATCATCTAGGACTGTCACAGCTGTGGCATGAAAGGCATGGCATTCTCCCAGGAGTTGAGAATAAAAAAACCAAAGATGCTACCACGCCATAATGCACATCATACAGTAATTTTCAGTGGATGCAGAAGTTTCTATTTGAATTCCTATGGATTTCATTGTGCCTCATCCATGATGTTTTTTTAATCAGGTTCAATGAGCAAGTACTCGGCCTTTATGATGGTCAAGCAATTCTCGAATCAGTTCACCCGTCTATGCATGTAAACCAAAAGCCTTTCCGAACATACAATATATTTTCCTCCTTGAAACGCCACGACCTTGAGTATGTCCTTGATAGACAGATTGATACCTTTTGTAATACTAGCTCCTATAACATATTTTCTTGTTGATGATTTTGCATCGTGTAAAATGAAATCTCTTTAAAATTTTTCAACAATTCGATGAATTACAAGAAGGTTTATGTGAACCATAATATTTAATGAAGCTCACGTTGAGTTGCAATTAAAAAGTGAAACTATACTGACAGCAAATGACAACTGACGTTTCAAGAATTTGAATGTGATCACATTTGAAAAACATTATCTTTTAGAAAACCCAATACTAGTCATAATACTCACTTTATCTCTCATTAATGTATCAAAAAATGAGATCCACTAACCTAAGAAAATTATACATAAATATCTCTGAAGCTAAGAAAAGTAATGACAGAACATTCATTTGCAGCTCGGCATTAGTGTTATAATGTATCATGGTCCTAGTTAGAGTGGTCGTTTAAGAAAGTAGTACCTTCGAATGATTTCGTTTCAACTAAGAAGTTGAGCATCACTGATATTTTTGGTTATCTCAGAAATTGACGAGTATTCCATTAATATGCCGTCAGAAATATAGTACTTCAGCAAGTATCGACAGATATAGTTTAGAGAAATGAACATTCTCAAACTGTTCGAAACAAAAGACGATATAGTAAATTGTTCCATAGTAATTTTGGCAGCTAATACACCACTAGCTATTTATGAAACATCAAATGGAATGAATTCAATAGACAATTATGTAGGATAGTTACATTTTGCCAAATCTACAAAACGCAATAAATCTTGCTTTGCTGTCTTCCACATCTGAATGCTGAATTGATGAAACTTAAACAAGAACTCACTTTCTCTAGTTGAGTCATTAATATTTCAACAGCAACTCCTTTGAGGCTCATACACTTGCTTAGGCGAAACTGAAGGCTTTTGATGTCCTCCTTATAGTAGTCTGGGTCTACGAGACTCGTAGTTTTAAGAATTGCCATGGTCAAGGTACTTCAAAATATAATAAATATGAAATTCTCCTTTAACACTTGGTGAAAAATAATGCATAAATGATTGATTCAAAAACTTGTCAAAAGTTTCACAAAAATATATTAAAATACTCGACATATGCTTCAGGTTATCAGCCCATTATCGAGAGTCATATAATGCTGAAAGACGAAATAAGTTTTACTCAAATATAACGGTATTTACAGCAGAAGATGGGCTGAAGTCTTTATGCTCATTTCAAATTGGCTGGTTTTTCCTACGAGCGGAAGTGATTTCCATAATCCCTGAATAGTCCAACTTCTTTCCTTTATTACCTGAATGTATAACTTCAATTCTCTCGAAATCTATGAAATTATTTTTATCTATACAACGGTCAGAAAAACTAGTAGCATTTTTTATGTTCTTTAATTCTCTTCTCGATACATCTTCCGGATGTATACCTGGATGTATAAGTACAGTTCTCTCGACATCTATTAAATAAATTTTATCTATACAATGATCAGAAAACCAATAGAATTTTTGTTTTGAATAATTAATGTTTTACTTTCTTCAATTCTATCGTCGATAGATCTTCCGATCTAGCCTATTTAGAAAATATCACATTCACTGCAGTGTATTTTATATACTCGATTTTATCCAATAATATCATTGTATCTTTATCATTAATAAAAACACAAATTCTTATTATATTATTGTATCAGTACTAATAAAAAGAATTTGGTTTAATTGTTAGCTAATAATAAAGATAAAATGAAATTATCGGAGTATTTAAAATACACTGCAGTGGATGTGAGATTTTCTAAATAGGCTAGACCGGAAGAATTGAAGAACATAAAACATTCATTATTCAAAACAAAAATTCTATTGGTTTTTCTGATCATTGTATAGATAAAAATTATTTCATAGATTTGGAGAGAATGATACTTATACATCCAGGTAATAAAAGAAAGAAGTTGGACATTTTAGAGATGATGGAAACCACATCCCCTGGTAGGAAGAACCAGCAAATTTGTAATGAGCAAACAGACTTCGGTCGATCTCCTATTATATATGCCCTTATATTTAAGTAAAACCACTCATTTTGTCTTTCAGCATTATATTACTCTTGATAATAATCTGATAATCCGAAACATATGTATTTTGATATATTTTTGTGAGATCTTGGCCAAGTGTTTTAGTTAATCATTTATTCGAAAAATTATAATCAAGAAAAATGAGAATTATGTGGATCCAACTAGAACATTTTACAGATTGAAGATGCAACTCTGGCACACAATTTCTATCAATCATCAGTATTACAACAATGTCCGAGGAGGGTCATTGTAGTTCTTTCAATGATGACATTATTTTTCATCATTTCCATTTTAAGTCTTCAAATTGATAACCAGAAAAGCTATAATCCACGTTCAAAATTTTTTGAGCATGTTTGAATATTTAAAAGTAATGTGATAATTTTTGTGATATGTGATATATACAGCGACCATATCCAGCCTTTAAAGAAACCCATATTTTTCACTAGAAAACAACCTTGATTCTGGTTCATGCAGTTATTCTTGTGGTTATTATGATGAATTACCCAAAGTAATGAGATTTAGTAATCTAAGGAAGTACCTACATTTTACCCATTCGATATCGAAATTTTAAAATTCACTCAAAAAGCATGCTAAAATTTGAATGAACATACAAGAACATAAAATTATCAGGTAAATCTAAGTTTCCGCCATAGTTAATTAAATCTGATAACAATTCCTCTCATACTTAAAGTTGAAACTAATGCTACCATGCAGTTCAATTTCGATATGATGAATTTGCACGAAAAGTTCTCAGACAATTGCTATTGCTCTTGAAATTAATTTAAATTTTAGTTCTCTAACAAATAAAATATTCCGAACTCGTTGTAACACTTGAACCATTCTTCCAGATATCAATTCAAGCAATTTTATTCGAAATATCTTTATAATTATGACTATTATTTCAAATATATTATATAACAATTATTTTTATATAAATTGAACCCCAATGAAAACTTTCTTACGTATTCTTAATACTAATATATTATTAGTAGTAGATATTTCAAATAAGATTATCCGAAAAATTATGTTATTTTGCATGCATACAAAATAAGGTTCATAGAAACCAATTTCGTCACAACTGTTCACTAAATAACATTTTGTTCTTAGTTTAGTGTCTTGTTATCTCAGATAACCATGACGAAGAATTTCAATTTAGTCCCTACCATTGCGTCATGCACTTCCAATAATATGTGAATGGACTGAATGTATTCTTGGTTCTAATATTGATGCGGGTTCATATTGAAGTCAATACAACATTTAAGTCGACATACATGTAGTAACTTCATTAATTTCTTAATATCATTATACATTGCACTATTAAAATTGAAAATAATAACCTTGCGGCAATTTGTGTAAATGAGCCTGTCGTACAATTTTAATTATTCTTTTGTGAATTTCTTCATATAGATATGCCAATTCTTCTAGTATTTGAAAGTGTCGAATTATATAAAATTGAATATATCTCAATCAAAGTCAGGGTTGAAAATAACTCTTGAATTGAGATCGGTTTGAAGAAGAAAATATAAAAATATGCTTGGTTTTAGAGGCTGAATTATTCCTGCAAAACGATTCCATCTTCATTAAAATTAATGTGAATTCAGAATTGTCTACATAGATTTTGAGTTGAAAGATTTGCGATCAAGCGATCACTTTATTAAAATAATTATTTATTTATGTTATGGGTCTTTTGAAATATACAAGGTGAAGGTAATGGTAGAATTGAACCAATGTATTCATGATCTCTTAGAAATTCGATTAGAGGATCACAATTTCGAAATGTTGAATAATTTTCCTTGAAACACTTTCATTTTAGAAACTTTGTAATGTTGGTAATCTTCTTGCAGGAAATCAATTATGTTCACACAAACAAAACGAACGTCGAAAAATGAATGTAATTTTCCTTTTTGTATAAATTTAAGTTCATAACTGAAGCTAGGAATAAAATATTTGGGTGCTTTTTCTGTTTCATTATTTTAATATCAGAAAATTTTTCAGAAATTGGTTCATCAAAAATGAAAATCGGAAAATCCGGAAAAATTGCAAATTTTGAAATTGAAGAAATTATATAGTTACAGGAAATCCGAAAACTCTGAAAACTTTTTTTTAGCGATAATGAACTTAATTCCTTTTTTCCAGGAACGCGCCAAGGTATCAAGTTGATGTTGATACCAAATACTTAAGTTTGCTACCTTTGGAGATCTGGAAAAAATCAATCATTTCAGTCAACGCAACTGGAAAATAGCACTGTTTATGTTGCATTCTGGTGCATAGGGAATCGAAATCTACAGGAAATTTCCTGTTGGCCTTGCTACATGGAATTCAGCTAGAAGTAATTCTTTAGCACCGATAGAAAAAAATCCAAAAATTATATATAACAAAATCTATTGAGGCAGAAATGCATATAAATATTATTGAATTCATTTTATTCAATATTAAATCCATTCAGTTATATAAATATGTATAATTCACAAAATTCCCCACTCTTTTATAAAAGAAGATCATTTGTAGCAATTAAAAAGATAAAAACTTTGTATATTTTTTGCCTTAGCTATACTCACAGCCTAAATCAAATAATATAGTATATACAGCAGATCAAGTTTATAATTTTACAGCTCCTAAAAATATAAAAATTTCACAGTATACGTTTACATTATTTTCAATTCAACGATGGTAATTCTTCTATTCGCACATGTCAAGAGTCCTGGTTAATATAAAAATATACGCCCGTTTCCATTTTCGAAATTATTATAGCCTCTACTAGTTTCTCATTAAATTTCAGACTGAATAGAAAATAAAGTAATGATTTCAATAAAAAAAGCACTAAATCATTTCGACATGGTTGATTCATGTTCGTGGACTCAGCTTCTCAGAAAAAATTCTATCTTCGATAGGTGTCCCACGAGGTCCTTTCCAGTCATCTCCACTTTGAGGTTTGATAACTTTTCCATGGAATAACACGCATTTTCCAGCACTTCCTTTTTGAATGAGAAGAAAAACAAAAGGATGTTTCGCCACAAAATATTTCGGTATTGTTAAAGAGTAAGTGATGATTCCCATTTCTGGAAGTAACAAATATAGATGCAATACTTCAGGTGAAAATAAATAAAAACAAAATCAGAAAGAATAACTCATTTTGATCTTTCATTCAACAATGTAATGGAATCATCTTGTTAAAAATATTGGCAATATTAAATGCATAAGTTCTAAACAAAGAGCAGAATTAATACAAAATGCTTAAGATAAAATAAAAACAATCTACATAATTGAAACAGAAAATGAATCATTCACAAGTGACCAAATTAATTCATAATGGGGCCATTTCAGAGGCATAAGCATTTTTCAAACCAACTGCTACAAGACTATTGAAATTTAAGGACAATCAAACTGTTGTTTTATAGGATCTATGAGAGATTACTTCAATACACCGAAAGGTTAATTGTATTTTATTTAGTATTTTTCCTAACTCATTTTTTCCAATAACCATGTTTCGGTTGAGCGTAGCTATACTTGCATTCAAGGAATGGCCAATATTCAAAAGACAAGATGTTTTGAAGAAAAGACAATCAGAAAACGTACTCTCAATCTTCTTCTTCGGGAAGGACTACATAAGTTTGTGGCCTTCGCTCTTCGACAGGTTCTCCCCGCGGTGCTACACTACTACCCTTACTCTTGGGTTTCATAATTCTACCGTAAAACAGTACATGTTTCCCATTTGCTCCTTGGTGATGGACTAAGGAGATAAGAAACGGATGATCTGCCAAGAAATAGCTCAACATGGGAAAAGCTCTGTTTGCAAAAATGATATTGCCTGAAAATCAAAGTCAAAATGATTCTGGGGGAAAAACATAAATAGTGAGTTTCTTCAGTTGATTCAGAAGGTATAGAAAAAAGAAATGAAACTTGTTTAAACAAGCAACGCCACCAAATTTCATAGATCCAACATATATGAGAAATTAGTTGTAAAATTTACCCCTTTTTATGTTAAAATTTCAAAAGTGCATTATCGAATATTTGAAAAGAGTTTTGCTTAGAAAACTTGATAAAATATTATCCAAAATCTGTCCCCTGTTCAATTGTGTGCATGGCTAGGGTCTTATACCCCTAGTCTTTTACGCCAGTCGGTAGCGAAAACACTTGTTTATCCTAACCCATATCGTGCTGTTCTTAGTCTGATAACAAAATTGTCAGAATATTGTTTTATTTGTGCTAAACTTTCAAATGAAAGTGCAGTTGTTACTGTTGAACGTGGTATGAAATCATTAATTAATGCAAGTATCGAAAGAGCAGATGAATTTTCGGAATTTCTCAAAAATGTAATATCTGTGACAATACATGAAAATTGTCGTATAAATTATACTTCTATTGCTGCAGCTAATAAAAGACAACGTGAAGAACAAGAAGCCAGTACATCCACAGTAAGTCCTCCTCGTACTAGATTACGTTCCAGTGAATCAGCTTTTTGTTTTAAAAAAACAATGCCTATTTTGTGGCCAGGAATTGAATGAAGAGCATGAGAGAAGAAAATCCTCAGATTTTCGCCGTCGAATTATCGAAAATAGTACACTTCAATTTAACTTTTACAGATACATATATTTCATTAACATATTTAGGCCCTATAAGCGAGAAGCTTGCGAATATCATTTCAAAACAAAATGAAAAAGTAGCTTTCAAGATCCACATGAAACGTTTAATAGTAAAGAAGAATTTGAGAAATTTGATAATACTGGAGTTTACAACTTGTCCTGTATGGATTGTGAAGGCGTCTATATAGATCAAACTGGTCGTTCATTCAGAACTAGATACAAAGAGCATTAATCAGATTACAATAAACAGAGCACCGACGAATCTATTATCGCTTCACATAGTATCGAAAATGGCCATCATTTTTCACCCATAGATCAAATTATTCACAGAATACCTTAGGGACGAAAGTTAGATTTCTCGGAATCCATCAAAATTTTCAAACTGCAAGAAACCCCCCATAAACATAATCTTCTGAACGACCAGTATGGGCTGGCTTATTCGTCCCTATTTGAAATCTTCAAATAATACCTGCTCTTCAATACTTGTTGTTAGCTGAATATGGTCGAGAGACCGAAATTGCAACCCTGATTTTCAATAAAGCTCTCGTGATAGTATAATACATAGTTTATTTTCTTATTATCATCAATACTCCATGTCATTATGGATAACTAAGATCTAGCTTAACGCGGCCACTGTCAATTTGGGAACAAAAACTATCCCCATAAAAAGAAGAATGTTACAAGGAGACACCTTGAGTCCACTATGGTTCTGTATTGCTATGAATCCACTGTCGCATCGTTTGACCTCGACAAGGTACGCAGAAATGATGAGAGTGAACCACCTTCTCTACATGAACGACTTAAAATTGATGGCTGCTACCAAGAACCAACTAAACAAATGCTGAAAGTTGTCGAAGAGTTCTCCGATGACATAGGAATGCGTTACCGACTGGACAAATGCCGCACCTTCAGTACAATTAGAGGAAAAGTACAGGAAACAGCAGATGATATCGGAGATGATCAAAATATTGCCTCAATGATCGAAGGGGAGACCTACAAATATCTGGGCATGAAACAAGCACTGCGAATGGACGAATGAAAAAAGACTTGACCAACGAATTTATCAAGAGAGTTAGACAACTGCTTCGTACAAATATCAACAGCAAGAATATGTTCAAGGCAATCAACACTTACGCATGCTCAATCCTGAATTATTCCTTATTATTGCCTGCAGCAACACCGACATGGATAATCTACAACGAAAAGTGAGAAACTGCTGACGAAGGCTCGTAAACACCACCTAAGGAGCGCTATCGAAAGGACTACATTGCCGAGACATCCAAGGAGGTAGAGGACTAGCCGATATTACGAAGCAGTTAGATCAGCATATTTCGAACTTTCGAACGCAAAACTATTTCCAACAAAAAGCGAATAATTCAATTCTCCATAGAACTATCTGCGAAGTAGACGACTCATCTCCTTTACGTCTAAACGAACACGAAAATAGGATTCGTCACAAGACCGACGATGAAAAACTACAGACGTGGAAGGAAAAACCGCTACACAAGAGACATCCCATCGAGGACGCCAGAGCACATATCGACAAATTTGCGTGGAACTACTGCACCAACAATTGGCACAAAAGCATTAGCCCACTCGAGCATTTACAAATACATCCCAGACCCAATTCTTGAAAAAGAAAACTATAAACTGTACTGGGACCGTACAGTTCTCACAGATCAACCAGTCGCACACAATATACCTGACCTCATGCTTACAAATAAATTTTCTAGGGCGGCAACTTTGATAGATGTGGCCATTCCCAACAAAAACAATTTGGAGCTGAAACATGCCAACAAAATCGCGAAGTATCGAGACCCGGAAGAAAGCATAAGAAAACAGTGAGAATGGAATCCGTTCAAACTCTTCCAATGATAATGTCCACAACTGAAATTATATCAAAGAACTTACAAACGAACATCAAGAAACTGGGACTGAACTAACATCTGTACAAACCCATGCATAAAGCTGTACTGTTGGCGACAGCTAGAACCGTCAGGAAGTATATGGGAAACACAACAACGCGTCAACACCGGACTACGCCACTATGACCTGATAACCAGGAAAGGGTCACTTCAGAGCTGAATCCTTTTGATATCGAAGATATCTGAGATCAGTGAATGTTCCCCTAAGAGGGAGGGTGAAACACCTTAGGGTGAATAGTAATATAAATTAATAATATAATAAAAAAGATTCCTCATCTAAATATAAGTAGTAAATGACCTACAAATTGAGAAACATGAGTACCATCATGGAAAAAGTAGCTATAAAGATGTAAAATAGCGGTTGAAATATTTTTATGGATTTTCTCTGAGTTTTTAGTATGAGACATAAAAGTAAAAAAAAAAGCTCTCCAGAATTTTCAGAGAAACCACCTATGAAGGATCACCATAGGAGTTGGTGCGTTGTATGCAAGTAGAAAACGAAAAAATTTGTTTTTCAGCACTTTCTGGAAATGACAGCCCCAAACTGTGAAATAGACTGACGAGTTTTATGATTGGGCAAGGATTATTATAGTAATCCAAAATAATATAATGAACATGCGAAAGATATGTTCAGAAAAAAAACTATTTTTCTCGTTAATATCTTCGGCATGCGTTGTGCCGCTGCCAGATGCGGGCGAGCGGAGCCGTGGGTATAGATAATCAACGTTGAATAAAAGTGTATAGTATTTGCAAAAAATTGGCCATATTTCCATGTAAATTGCTGAAACGTTAACTTTACAACCCGGAAGAAGTATATCACTTACTTTCGTTGAATGCATTAATTGATTAGAATAAAATAAAAACGAATAAATAAATAATTAATGTTCAACTGAATTGCATGAACTAAAATTTTATGAACTATCTCAATGATAGATCCTAATCCAACGTAGATATATACGTAAGTTGTATTGAATGAGAACCTTTAAAATTTATAAATTTGAATTTAAAACATTAATTTATTGTAAATAATGAATTTTTGTTAATTCAGAACTCTATTAAATTCATCAATATTTTTAATTAACCTTCATGTTTAACAGAAAATGGTAATTCTCGAATAATCCATTCAAAAAAATTTTAGTCGTTCGTAGTATTGTTCATTCATTATAGTGCGCTACCAAATGATTAAGTAAAATTTTATACCGTCGAAAAATCAATTAAATGTATATAAGTCACTTCAGTTAGTTGTGAGAACCTATGAATTGAATAATATGAAAAGTTCAACGGAAAATGGTCAATTCTGTAGTAATTTATTTAGAAATATTAACCGAACGTGAAAACACAACTTTCATCAATTATAATTGATGAATCTAAATAAGCACTTTCGAACTAAAAAAATTGTAACATGTGATTCAGTGTACAAGACAGAGACGCCTCTATATATTTATATATTTTAAATATGAAACTATGAAATATTCAGTTCATTTTCAACTCAATTTCAACAAATGATTGATTTTGTACCAAATTATTCTAGTAGAAAATTTTAGACGAGCGTAGTTGTGAAGCACTTTCAAGTTTGAATAGTTAATATTGAAGGCAAAAATAAATATATTCTCCGAATTCAGAAGTGTTACCTAATTTGATTTAGTTAATTGTGAGATTATGTCAATTAATCGAATGACTTGTAAAAACAAAAATTTGGTAAAATTCTAATATATATATATATATATATATATATATATATATATATATATATATATATATATATATATATATATATATATATATATATATATATATATATATATATATATATATATATATATAATATATATATAAAATAATAAAAATAAAATAAAATAAATATATTCTCCGAATTCAGAAGTGTTACCTAATAATCTCACAATTAACTAAATCAAATTAGGTAACACTTCTGAATTCGAGAATATATTTATTTTATTTTATTATATATAATATATATATATATATATATATATATATATATATATATATATATATATATATATATATATATAATAATTATATTATATATAATATTATATACATAATATATACATATAATATATATTTCTAATATATAATATACCAAAATCATGTATTAAATGTTCGTAATTAATTTTGTTAATTTTGGATCCATATCAATGAAATCATTTTAATGGTTGGATTTGAAATGAATTGTGGTCACAGACAACTCAATTTTCCATGAAAATAAATTCATTCAAAATGTTATTTGGATGCATAATAATTCATTTCGTCAATTGAATGACAACGATCCTTACATGACGAAAGTATCGGAGACTGTTTCTATTATAGTATAAATGAAATTTATATTCTTATATATAACTTTTTCAATATTCACAATCAAAATTTATTGTCTCCATTAAGTTTGTGATGATTAACGGTTATGACACGTTCAACAAATAACTTCAGTGAAAACAAATGAAACCTTTTAAACAAAAATTAATCAGTTATTCAGAATATATCTGCCTACGAAACTTTCAAGGATATTTACTCTTTCAATCTCACGCACGCCAGTATTTTGTGTTGCCTATCCAAAAAGAACGAAAATTTGCCGAATATTGTAATGCTACTATTAATCGATTGCATTTTCAATTTTTCTTTCTCTTAAAAGATATTTAGCATCGAAAGATTAATACTTATATAATTTTCCTACTAATTCATGAATCGAAAAATGCATTCTGTCTTAAATTGCTTCCTGATACCATACTAGCAGTGTATTAAAGAATAATGGTATATCCGTCTGTTAAGTATTGATATCAGTTTAAAAATTCGAGAATATATCTTGCAAAAGATACTGCTGAATAGTTAATACTATTCAATTCAATATTGTCGTCAACATTTTCATTTCATAAAGATAATCAACCATGAAATTATATGAATAAACCGTAACTCCGAACAAAAACCACTAAGAATTCATTAAGGCGGAATGATGATATTATGAAATGTAATAAATCAATTTTATTATTATAAATACATCCAATCTGATTGAAATCAGTTACATAAATTAATTGAAAGTGTTACAAATAACAATGGTAAAGGTTAAAAATAGTAATAAAGCGTGTACAGATTTCAAATTATTCAACAATAAATGCATATTTTGAATTGTGAATAAATTATTGAAATAAATATAAATTAAAGAGCGGAAGCCTCCATGGAATTCTCAATTTGCGAAATTCTACCAACGAATAGAATATTTTTCGTGGAAGTTTTCTTGCCACTTTCTGCGAGCATTACAAAGAACGGATGATCAACAATGAAATCTTCGGGCTCGCTTGGTAAAATCATACATCGAGCCATCAAGATCATACCTGAGGGGAATACGAGGAAAAATTAGAAAAAATTCCAGACGAGCACTAAAAACTTGCAAACATTCTCTACGGACATGACAACAATCATTTCTATATCTAAAAACAGCTTTGTAATCGGATTTTTTCAAAACTAGGCGTTTGAAATGCTTGTTTATGCGATGTTAGATGCAGAAACATTTGTCGAAAGATAGATTATTGGCATGAAAATAAGGTCCACGAGCTTGATTGTCGCGACAGTTGGTGTAATGGAAAGTTGTTGACTAGAAGATTTGCATTGTTTCGCGCCAGTTCGTTCGTGTGAGTTGAGTGTATTGGCATGGTACTTGTTGCCATTTTTTTTTGGTTTGGTTTGGTATAGATGAAGTTATAATAATGAAGGATTTCCGCGGTACATTCATGATCCAGCTTGCTAAAGAGCAAAAAAATTTTCTGAATGTGGATCAGAATATCTGTATGAGCCAACTTCAAAATGGTTCAACGCCATTAAGGAAGAAAAGTTGACAAGAAACACCAAAAGCAGCTTATAATTTATGGTTTAGATTTCGAAACTCTGCAGACTTATCTTCAAGCATGCTTTATATTCCAATTGATTCCCTATAATGTAATTACCTTATCTACCGAGATGATGAACCAAAACTTTTTTTTTCAAAAGCCATTCTTTTGAGTTGACCCCTAGCACTTTGCAAGACTGGTCAATGAATTCTCGAAAAAAAAAATAATACACTCTACTTTCAATTCTTTATAAGACAAAACAGAAGATCAGCCATTTTTTGTCATTAACTTCTGTAGAACAAGATTTCCATTCAGCTTGACTAAACAAGTGGCTATAATAATTGTTTCTTCAGCTGGCATCGTGAAAACAAGAGTTAATAGTGTACTGAAATACTTGATACATCAATCTTCACCCAGGTAGAGCGAAATATGTGTATGTGAAACTAGTCGCCATTCACGTGATTTTTAAATGCACAGGCCTCTAAGAAGGGGAACTAATATTCCTATAATTCTTTCAAGAGATTAATTCTTCACGTTTGATGAGACTTTCTGATCTTAGTTACAGCATGAATATTAATACATTTTGCGTTATTGTGTTAACTGAAAACGAAATCCTTTTCTCTACAGTTTTTATAAATAGAACATACAAGAGTGACCCTGAAATTTTTGAAAAGACTTGGAAAACAAGTGTTATATTCATTTAAAAATTCGACAAGAAAATAAAGATCACAAGAGGACAAGTCTATAACCATTAGAACACGATATAACACTTACCCGCAGTAATCTAAATAATAAACTATAAGCACCAAAAAACATTTTACTTGTTTAAGAAAATTGGTTAAATCGAAATATATATTTTTATTCCTGAATTAAAATTTGCGAACAGAATTTTGGATCGAAAAAGTTTCACAAATTGCATAAGGAAATGATACTTTTCTAGCTAATTAATTTCACTCACAATTGAATGTTTCATTTTAGATGAAAAAGAAATATTTATTGAGTCTAGTGAGTATTGTTCAATTTCTTATATAACTCGATAGATTCACAAATATTTGGATTCTGAAGGACAAATTGATTAATTAATTATCATTCTTGATGATTTTCCTATCGCAACTACGTGGTTGAGTAATAATCGTTTTTGTAATGGAAAATTATTCATATAGCCGTTATTTTGAAAAATGAAAACAATAAAAGAAAAATGAATCAAGCTTTTCAATGTAGCCTGTGAGTATTAAGAAGTGTTGTATTGAACAAAGATACATTTTGCATCATATGTTGCATGAAGAATACTGAAGCAAATGTCTTTTTTTTGTACTCAGTACGTTGGTGAGAAAAGATAAAAAAAGATAATTTCAAATACTTTGAAAAACTGAGTTAACGGATAATATTATCGGAATTTTTATTTATTAAATTAGTTGATAAGCGATCCAAACTATATCAATCATCAGCCTATAATCAGAATTTAAAACTAAAATATTTTTTTCCCACTAGTACAGGTAGTAAACTGCAGAGATTTGTTGGGGTACAAAACACACTCTTCAAGTATTTTTTTGCGAATTATGCCTAATGCGGCTAAACGAAAAAAATTACCTAGACGTAAACGCGACACAAGCTATGAAAATTGAAAAGCATGATACACAATAACAGTGAACTAGCTATGAAAGATAATGACCAAATCAATGGAGCATTTTGATCTTCATTAATTATTGATAATTGTTGAAGCGCAAACTATAAATAACAATGAGACGATTCAACTTAATGTAAATCTATGATAAAAAAGTTAATAAGATTTAAGAATACTACTGAAATTAGTTGAGACAGTTCAATTTAAAATCAAAAACCGAATTCAAAGCATCTCTTGGAATATGACTCTTTCGAACCATACATATATATAATGTTGTAATAAAGATCTACGAGCAATGTTATAGCTTAGTGAACCTAGATAGTCACGCAATTCCATTAAAGAACAAATAAACTCAATCTTTTAATTATATAAAACGATGATGTCCAAACTTTCACTACATTGACAAACTTAAGACGCGTGCTTAACTGAATAAGAGGAAAATCCTAACAGGCTTGCTTCTTTTCAGACCTGAAAAGATTGTCATGGTATAATTGAGTATTAAGAAAATTTCCGGAACTTTTCTGTTTATTGATTTCTAATGCTTCCCATAGGTTAGTTTCAATCTATTATGTTCATTATGTAAATAATCAAAACCATTATTAAAAGTATGGTTTTCTTCTAGCAGATAATTAGCATAATGAGAATCTGAGATTTCCTTGTCATAATTGCCTTATAATTCAAATATACCTTTCAGAACGGATAACTCTCTAGGAAGAGATATTGAAAAATGTGAATCTGAAATTCATAAAGCAAAACACTCAGGTGTTTATGAGCTCTCCTGTGCTAAAGTTTATATCGGTAAAAATTTCAATATTAGGTTATCAGAGCATAAACGCAGATTCGATCAACAAAATCAGATTCTCACTATTCAAATCATCTACTAAGAGAAGACCATATTTTTAATATTAATTTTACATAATGAAAATAACAGATTGAAACTTAATCCCCATGGGAAGCATTAGAAATCAATAAATAAAATTCTGGAAATTTACATAATGCCTTTTCAGTTTTTCGAAGAAGCAATTCTGATTGGATTTTCGTCCTATTGAGGTGTAGATACCGGATTTCACCAATGTAATATATAAGGCACATCATAAAACTCCAGTGTGGTGAAACGCGTCAAAATTTTTCTTTTAACATTATTGTTTTTCGTGATTTAAGCATGTATATCAATTTTCATCAAGTAACGACCACCTCAATCAAATTAGATTTAGATACAGTCCCTTAAATAAATCTACTCAGGAAAAAGAATTATATTATATATATATATATCATTAATTTGTGAGTTCTATTCGAATTTTCTATTCACGTACAATCATTGCAGGAAATTCAATCGTTCAAGCTTTTATGTAGCAAAGCGCATCATGCTAATTTCAGTGAGAAAAACTTAAACATTATTCACTTGTTCTATTTCATGAATAAAAATATTCGCAATACAAGATTGCCATATAAATAATTATTTGAAAAATCTATGATGTCACTAATAAGCAATTTTTTCCGAAAAATGAAAAATTGTAAGTGCTGCCTATATCAAAACGAAATACAATCCGATCTACTTTATTGTAAGATCCAAAATATGACATAATTCAGGATTTTGGAAAAACTAATAAAATTAATGGAGTACTTATTGATATTTCTCATTTCTTTTTTCATTAAAATGATTACCGATATGGCGAAATTATACATCACTTAGAATATCTGTGACGATTTTTCAATTCACATTATTTGAAAAGTGGAGAAAGATAGCAAACTTCAGAAGAATCAAAATAACATAAATTGATAAAAATTTATGGTAATAGGATGGTATTATGGAAAATATTCGTTCCATTTTCAATTCACGCAACGGGCGAAGGATCTGAATACCATTTATTATACTGCTCAAACGAATGAAAACTATTTTATTTCAATTTCTATAAATTAGATAAAATATTCATTGCACTAATAGGCTTCTTTAAATCTATGTCTAGGTTATGCCACACTCAATATAATTTATGTCTTAATTTATCCAAGAAAGAGAAACATTCATTGTTTCAATTCAGTAAAAATATGAATATTCACTTATATAGCTTAATTTAGATCGTTGAGTAGGACGGATCATCCTATATCTGGCATGTTGGAAGGTTATCGGAGTTGTTTTGATTCAAAACAATAAATAAATAACATAACTGACTGATCTAGGTCCAAGCTTCAGGTCACAATGAAATCCGCAAATTCTTAAACAGGTTCTACTCAACAATAAAATAAAAAATGAGCAACAATGAAATACGTACTCAGGTTCTCCAAATAAATACTTAATTTCAATTATATATTTGTATATTAGATATTGAAAATATTTATTAGTTACAAATTTCAAGCGTTCATGTAATTTCAAAACAATTGAGCACAAGGCACAAGCATCCATACAATTTCGCAAAAAAAGAACCAATGGAAAGAAGAACGTTAATAATTAACATTGTCACTCGAATTCATTTTAAAATAGTCGGACGCTATTCACACGATGAAGCAAACGCCCTGTGACGTTACAATTCTATACTAGTAATGCCTTTTTTTATTTGTAAATGATCATTGCATAATTTCCAATTTTGATATTGTTTCGAGATTGAAACAAATGTATTCAGCCCTTCTGAACAGAAAAATCTATAACTTTACTCTTTGCTTAGTACGCAGTTCAGAGCTAGATAATAATGTTGAGCTTAAAGGAGAAGGGAGACAGTTTATTTACTGCCTGTTGCACACACACAGAATAGTGTGTATACGAAAATTCAGGGAAGAGCGAGGAAGCAACGAAACGCGGAACATAGGAAATCACCACCTACGTTGCAGCAAAATCTGCTAGAACAGCATTGCTTATGCTACATTGAAGAGAGCAAACTGAAAATGTCTAGTCCAACTGAGCTAGTTAGACTCAACACTCAAAAAGAGATGTTCAATTCATGCCTCGTTGTTTGCCAAAAAGCATACATATTTATAAATATTCATCTTTCCGCACTTTCATTTAGAGAACACAGGACAATTGCAAGGAAACAAAGAATTGTCTTTTTGTTAAAACTATAATGCTCATTATACAAAAAGTTTAATGATATATGTGCAATCGAGAAGTACTTGAAGCACTACTCAGTGTGACGTCCAGTTAAATACTTCCGGTGTGAATAGTCCCGACTGTTTAAAATTACTACATTGTTGTTTCGATTAGTTCATTAAGACATAACAGTTGTATGCAAGTTTCAATATATAAATCATATCTTATTCGTAAGCTACTATTATTAAGTGCTTTTTCTTATCATTCTGAAAATACTGCAGGCTGCTCATCTAAGGGATTAATCGAAAATTACCATTTTCTTATAATTCATCATGAATTATGCGGGGTAACGATGAAATTTTTCCGTGAAATAATATAGTCTTCAATTTATCAACACTGTTTTCTAGGCAGAGTAAAATTATAAATGGATGGTCGCAACTAAACGGTTCCGTCGGAGGAGGAGCTCGTCTCTTTCTCAAAAGGATGCCTATAGAAAATTTTCAATATTATTCAGAGACCAATAAAAATAATTTATAACATAAATACACACAATATTTCAAATAAAATAATTTATTTGAGTAGAAATCATTAATACTTTGGAGAAATAAATATAAACTTTCTGATAGTTTGTTTCCGGAAAAATCCGTAAAATAAATTGTGGTTGTTGTAGAGGAATTTATAAGTAACATTCGTTTACACTGGAAATATATTCTATGTTTATGGTAATGATGAATAGCAAGTGAGGCACACAGATGATTGCAAAACGTAATATTATCGTAGTACCATTAATTACTCATCGGTCTCTAGCGCATTTTACTGAATCAACGGCCATTATCAATACAATAGAAATTACAGCTGACGATCTATAGAGAAGACTAGTCGAAGAACTTTTGGTCATTCAGTGTTACCTGACAGAGCAAGCGTCCCCATACTAAATAACAAGATCCGTAAAACTGAAAGCTTCAAACTCGTTAGGAAGCCTATCGGTTACAATGTCAATGTCAATATGTGTGTGTTTTTTTCGTTATTGTAATATCTTGTGTATGAAAAAATACATATGACAAACGGGGCAATTCATTATTAGTTTTACAATTTCTTATAGTGTGCGGACTTAAATTATATCATTATAGTTGTTATTGACAGATCTGGTTTTCAGAAATTCGAAAGTGGTTCTTTTACTATTGCATTCTCTATCAAAAACAATAATATATGTATTACAGTACTTTTTTGTTTCCGTGGGCATAATCATGGAAACATACTTGTTATTGTTTTTCAGAATCAGATAATAATTTGATATGCCATAAAACAATGAAATACGGAAATCTCTTTCAACAAATGAAAACTGTAATTTTAGTAATAGTACAAACAAATGCAATACTGTTATGCCTAATGAACAAAATATTGTGTAGACTAAAAGCAGCAAAAAAGGAATAGCTGTTATCATTAAAGCTTCCTTTTAATCATTTATATGCAAGTTAAGAAATATTCTCTGGGGTTACTACAAGATTACAGATAGATTCACTACTGTTTCTGTAGTATTGTTATTATTATTTATTATTATACATTGAAGAACAATGACAAAAGAAAAATCTGAACACGAGCTTATGCCATAGCGTGAAGAAAATAGCAATCATGTGCGTTATCTTTAATTATTAGAAAATAGTTCAATTTAAACTTTCAATCGCAATTTTGATTATGATAAATTTGCAAAACCCGTTTAATCTACATTAAGAAAGAATGGATGTTGCGATTTACTTAGTGGGAAAAGAAGCAGTTAAACTACTAGCATTGAAGTTATAATTTTATGAAAATAGAGAAACTCAAGTCCAATAAGCTGTAACTAAAGTTGAAGAGCTTTGAGCTGATACAGGTAAGATCAAAATAACAAAACATTTTTTTCTGTTATTATTCTAAAGATAATAGAATAAATTTTATGACTTACTTAATGAGTAAACCCTTTAAAAACAAAAAGTTTGATAATGGTTATGCGTCATAAAATCCATTGAACCTCTTTTATCTATTTACACAAATATAAGTGATTTTACCATGAAACTTCCTACAAAGATTTATTTACAAGATGATTAAAATGAAAGATAAAATTGAGGAATTAAAAGAATAAAATTCATACTTACTGCAGTTAGTTAACTGGGTAATTGTTTGACTCTCACAAATTGAAACAAAATGTAGATATTGTATTACTTAGGAAGAGATGCAATGCATTCATCATTGGAAGTTTTTGAATGACGAGATTTATAATGAAATAATATGCAATATTTGTTGCTACGATAAAACTGACTAAATATATGCAAGAATTAATATATTGCAGAAGGAAATATTTTTCAAATTTCTGTCTCATTATAAGGACAATTTCTGTTATAACTTTTCATGAGGACAAATACTTTTATGTCCTACAGAAAATTCATATTGAATAATATCAATTGATATGCTGGTTGATATGACTTATAAGACCCACATAAATGGCAAATACTATAGTGTTATCAAGAAAAACTGTGATATTATACAATTTTCACATATTCTAAAATGGTTATTCACATCGAAATACAAAGAAAAGAATAGACAATAAACATGCAAAGAAGCAAAGCCAAGCACAGAAATGCATATCTATCTAGCAAATAACACCTCTCAACACCCCTCAATACAAAATGATTCGTTTCTTTCAAAATGATTCAAATTACGCTGCATACTTCAGTAACCTTATTATTCTGAAATTTATTTTTCAGAACATAATTTTTTATGGGGTGAAATGATATTCTACATTACAGGATAGCTACAAATATTGAAAAGTCTGACAGAATCTAATTTGCACCATTATTTAGAAAAACAAAATAATTTCAAGTTCAAGTTTAAATAAAACTTTCCTAATCTTTCTTTATTCCATAATCTTAAATTCTAAAAGGAATCTGCTTATTCTATCATCTCCATTCTTAAAGATGAATTGATCAAAATAAAACCAATTGTATCAATAATTTGGATAGAGTTCATTGAATATAAGAATCACTCTTTCAGTATATTATATTTACATGCAATACTTCCAAGAAGAATATTTCTGATGTTTAGTATATTGTACCATTAATTTCAGAGAATTTTTTGGAAGAAACTAGAAAAAATAAAGTCTTTTTGCTTAAATAAATAATTAGATCAGATAGAAAGAAGAAAATGATATTGTATTGAGGTATTGATTTTTTGAATTAATGTAAGCTCTACACTTACCAGTAGCCGCAGCAGCTTCAGTACCTTCTTCATTCACTTCAATAAAAGCTTTTTGGATAACTTCACTCACATGTAGATCTTCATCAGTTGTGATTAAGTTGGAAAAATTAGCTTTAACTGAGAAAATTTCTCCAAGTCCCAACTGAAAATTTAAAAATACCTAAATAGCTGAACTTCATGATATAATAATTTAATAATAAAAACAAACAAGTACTGTGTTTTAAGGAATTTTACTTAATACTCTACACCGTAGCTTCTTCAGACGAATGAATGTACACAAAATAAATGAGAATATAAATATAAATGTTCTCGAGTAATTACTTATTGGGTTGCTTCTTCTTAAGTGGTTATTTACGACAGGTATATCCAATAAAATTAAGGAATAGATTGCTCCCCGAAGAGATTCAATAGAGGTGAAGGGCTTAAATCGACTTGTTCATAGATGAATTTACCTGAGTGTTTGTATTTATTTATTTCTAAAGCTTCCCAAAGATCTACCTTCCAATATTTATTATCTGTATGCAAAATTTCAAACTGTGGGTCGAAAGAGTGATTATTTTCTAAGAGATGATTCGCGTAATTTGAATCTGATTTTTTATTTGAAAAACTGCGTTTATGTTCCGATATTCTAATATTATAATTTCTATGTATTCTACCAATGTAGAAATTATCACAGTCATTGCAATTCAATCTATAAACACCTGATTTATTGTTTTTACCTGATTTGGTTTTATTATTTTTATATATTTGCCTAAATTATTATTAGTTTGGAAAGCTATGTTGAAATTATTGCTACTCAAGAATGATTTCAGTTTCTCACTTGTAATACCAACGTAGGTTAAGGTGTTGAATTTTGTTTCAATTTATCGACAGGGTAAACTCCATTCAATGCGATTCTACTTTGTTTTTATTTAAAATATTATTTATTAGTTTGGGATTGTAACCATTATTTTTGGCTATTCGTTTTATCAAATTTAATTCTTTGTTGAAATTTTCTGGCGATAACGCGATGTTAATCAATCTATGAATAAAACTATTGAATGCTGACATTTTATGTTGATACGGATGACACGACGAGTTATGTATTATAATCTCTGTATGTGACGGCTTATGGTAAATTGCGAAGACATGTTTTCCATTTTCATTCGAAATTGTTACGTCTAGGAAATTTATCGAATTATTGCTTTCTATTTCGGTTGTAATAGAAATGTGAAAGAATATCTGATTTAATGACAGATATTCTTTCATTATTACAAATTTGTTTAGATCAAAATTATTTCCATTTCAATAACAAATATTATACTATTGAAGACGGCTTGATTATGGGCAATCCGTTAAGTCCTTTGTTAGCAGAAATATTCATGAATAATTTAGAGAAATTAATTCATAATCATCCACTCAGTAAATATTGTTTATACTGGTATCGCTATGTAGACGATATCATTATTTGCTTCACAGAAACAGATAGACCGTTAAAAATTTTCGAAAATCATATAAATTCATTACATCCAAAAATTGGATTCACAACCGAAATAGAAAGCAATAATTCGATAAATTTCCTAGACGTAACAATTTCGAATGAAAATGGAAAACACGTCTTCGCAATTTACCATAAGCCGTCACATACAGATATTATAATACATAACTCGTCGTGTCATCCGTATCAACATAAAACGTCAGCATTTAATAGTTTTATTCATAGATTGATTAACATCCCGTTATCGCCAGAAAATTTCAACAAAGAATTAAATTTGATTAAACAAATAGCCAAAAATAATGGTTACAATCCCAAACTAATAAATAATATTTTAAATGAAAAACAAAGTAGAATCGCATCGAATGAAGTTTACCCTGTCGATAAATTGAAACAAAAATTCAACACCTTAACCTACGTTGGCATTACAAGTGAGAAACTGAAATCATTCTTGAGTAGCAATAATTTCAACATAGCTTTCCAAACTAATAATAATTTAGGCAAATATTTAAAAATTAATAAAACCAAATCAGGTAAAAACAATAAATCAGGTGTTTATAGATTGAATTGCAATGACTGTGATAATTTCTTTATTGGTAAAACACATAAAAATTTCATAATTCGAATATCGAACACAAACACAGTTTTTCAAATAAAAATCAGATTCAAATTACGTGAATCATCTCTTAGAAAATAATCACTCTTTCGACCCAGTTTGCAATTTTGCATACAGATAATAAATATTGGAAGATCTTTGGGAAATTTTAGAAATAAATAAATACAAACTCAGGTAAACTCATCAATGAACAAGTCGATTTAAGCCCTTCACCTCTATTGAATCTCTTCCTGGAGCAATCTATTCCTTCCCAATAAGTAATTACTCGAGAACATTTTTATTTATATTCTCATTTATTTTCTGTACATTCATTTGTCTGAAAAAGCTACGTGTAGTGAAACGCGTTATGAATCGCAATTATTAAGTAAAATTCCTTAAAACACAGTACTTGTTTGTTTTTATTATTGATAATGGAATTTTACCAAGTAAAAGCCTCCCAAATTCAAATATAATAATTTGTTATTATTATTAAATAATAGTTAATTATATTATTATCTAATATTAAAATTGAAATCCAATATATTCTCCAAATAATTCTCTTATTCTCAATTTTTATGGTTATTGCGAAATTATCATAGATTTCAGAAGTACATCAAACATGTTGAGTGGCAGGGCAAATTTTGATATTTTCATTACAGTGCCATTATTAGATTTCCAGACCAGGTTGTTCAATAAGTTTTGTCGTTCGATAAGAAAAACACAATGTTATGGTTCAAAATACACTTCATTATTCAGTATAACCTCCTTGAACATTAATACACTTGCTCCAAGGATCCTCCAATCTGTGGATCCCATCCCTGAAATGAGAATCCGGAAGGTCTGCAAAATACATTCAGCAGCCGTTATGACCTCTTCATTTGATGAAAAACGCTTGGCACACATAAATTTTTTGAGATCTGGAAACAAATGGAAGTCGCTGGGGGCCAAATCTGGTGAATAAGGTGGATGCTCCAACAATTCAAACTTTAATTCATGGAATTTAGCCATTGTCAAAATGCTCTTGTGACACAGTGCATTGTCCTGATGAAAAAGGATTTTTTCTTTTGCAAACCGGGTCTTTTTTCACGAATTGTTTCCTTCAACTGGTCCAAAAGGTTGCAATAATATTCAGAATTTATTGTTTTACCAGTTTGCAAGTAATCCACAAACAAAATTCCTTTCGCATCCCAAAAAACTGATGCCACAACCTTCTTGGCCGATTTCGGGACATGAACTCGTTTCGAAGCCGAACAACCAGATTCACACTACTCTTTAGTCTCTTGTTTTGAATTAGGATCATGATGATAGACCCAAGTCTCATCCATAGGGATGAATCGACGCAAAAAATCCCGTTTATCCTTTTTAAAACGCTCCAAATGTTGCTGAGAAAGTCGCATTCGAATGTGTTTTTGTTCCATTGTTACCGAATGCGGCAACCATTGTGCACACAGCTTTCTATCTAACCGAAAATTCCACTTAAAATATGGCTCACACTTCCTAATGAGATGTGTAGAGACTCCACTAAATCCATCTCAGTCAATCGATGATCTTTCAAAACCATATAGTGTGTTTTGGCTGTGATTTCTGGTGTTGATGCGCTTTTTGGACGTCCTTCACGTGGATCGTCTTCAAGGCTTGTATGACCACTTTTAAATTCATCAACCCATCTTTCTGCTGTTCTAATTGTAGGTGAACAATCATTATACACTCTTAACATTCGTTCGTGAATTTCTTTAGGTGCTACACCTTCCAAAAATAAATGTAAACAAAGAATGAATTGACAGATTGAAATGAACCTTCACATATGTTCATATGAAGAGTGTACCAACAAAACAAACAAATTTGGACTAGTAGCAACACCCTCTCTTATCGAACGACAAAACTTGTTGAACAATCTGGTAATACTGTACATTACAAGTTAAGTTCATATATATTTATTTACTTATAGCGTATCTTAGCTGCGAATCTGTCAAATTTATAAAACAGACACCGGCGTCTGCACTGGCCTTGAGATACACATGTTCGCAAAACTTTTAGCAGATATATATTTCCCTATCCTAAAATTCTAAGAAAGCATATCATTACTGGACCAATGCAAATGCAAAAGTAGAGACTCATCATAAAATGACCACAGGACAAAACTGAGAATGCCCAAGTATAGAGGTATCTGCGGAAGAACCTGAACAAACAATCTACTGTTGAAATTGTATATTGAATTCGTTTGTGCAGCATATTTAGATAAATTTTGAGACAGACACCGACCTTTACACTAGCCCTGGTGTCTGGTTCAAAGCATGACATGTTAATTTTCATTTCATACATTTTTCCTTATTATAATAAAAATTAACATGAATTCTTCTATTATCACATGTAATTGAAAATTGTATACACTAAAAGCAAAGTTGTTTTGAGAAAAAACTTTGAATAACTGCTCAATAATTTGAAACATTTGCCATATACTAGTCAGGATGCAAAGAACAAATTCAAAAGATGGATACAAAGCTAACTATAATTAGGGTGAACGTTTCTCTGGTTTTAAGTGATAGTAATGGGCAAATTACTAATTTCAAAGATGATCTAAAGTATCTGGGATTTACTTACTTCAGCTAGAGGTTCTTTGAGAGGAATTGTAGTTTCAATCTTGAATTTCGGTAAGGCCAGTTCAACATTAGTCTTATAGGAACCTTCCATGATCTTAGACAAATCAACATTCTCCAATTTAGTTTCCACATCTTTAATACCTTCTATCTCATCAGGCAAAATAATTACAAGACTAACTTCAGGATTGCTATAAGGTAACTCAACAATTTTAGCTTTAAGGTCAGAATCATACTTGTAATTGAACTTCTTATAGAGGTGCATCATTTGCACATCGATGGTTTCCTTTTCATTCAAGTGAAATGGCTCGGTTCTAGTAGCTTCTTTATCAAATTTATTCAGCCAATTACCTTTGAAATAAATAGCATTTACCAGGACTAATCGTGTCAAGGCATCTAGCGAACTTGATTTAATAAGGTCCTTGATTTTATTTTTAGTTTTATCTTCTACCCATTTATTGATTGTATTAGCTGTTGCAACATTATCAGCAAATTTCACAGATTCTACCTCAGAGTGGAACTTATCAACAATAGCAGTCTTGAACGTTTCTTTCAATGTGAATCCTTGATTGATATACACCTTATTAGCAATTAAGAGAGTTACATTGGGAACATTGTTCAATTTGTTTGTAATCTGTTCATATCCATCAGCTGTTGCAGAAGGGCTAGGCAGTCCTAAAGATGTAGCATAAGCTTTTTCTGTTGATCCTGCAGAACCAAGATAGGACATTGCAAGAACAGCATGTGCACTAGCAGGTGAAAAGAAAACATTGCCTTCCTTTTTCGATAAGATCTTGTATAATTTGTTTGTGAACTGTCCATTCGATTGTAAAACTTGAAGCTCTGAGTTTTCAGCCATTGTCACCACCAGAAAAGCAGAAAAAACTGCAAAAATCACTGAAAAAAAATCAATTAGGACATAGTTCAGATTCAAATTAATTAAGAGAATCATACCAAAGGTAAGAAACGCCTCAATTTTTGTGGGAGAGTTTTATAGATTTTGGAAGATTGCCAAACAATGTGCGTCTGATGAATCAACTTAAAGAAGCACTCAAAATTACATAAAATAGTTCAATTGCCTCTATTTCAAAATATCACTTTTATAATTTTCTTTTCAAAACTTACCAACAGAAAAATAAATATCCAGTTCACTGGTTATTTATATCGATTATATCATTGGCTAGTTTATATAGCAATTTGATAGCCGACTGTCACGCCTACGCATATAAATAGTAGTAAACAAATGACAATGACAATTAAAATTACAACAATAACACAAAGTGATAGCGTTCCGATATTCCACACATATTTCGAATAGTTTCAGTTGTAATTTTAATGCTTTAACTTTAACTTTGAAATTCCTACAGAAACAATTCTACTCTTCTATGCGAAATTGAATTAAGAGTGCGTTCCGATTCATTCTGACACAGATGGCCATAAGCTTATATAAAGAACGACGGAAGACCAAATCTGGAAATTTGGAAGTATTTGCCAAACTAAGGAATATTTAATATCATAAAAATATTTTAGAGGAAGTTTTTATTTTGATAATTTAAAAAAATGTCTATACTGCTTTGATTATTCCGCTAATTACATATGGCCTTTTTCATGGGGGGGAGTGACAAACTATTATCTGACAAAGCTAGAAGTTAGTCAAAAATGGATAACAAAAATCATTTTGAACAAACCCTATCGATATCCTTCTGAGCAGTTATACCGTGAGTCAGGAATACTAGATGTTAGACAACTGTTTTTTAAAGTTTTATCCGTCTATCTATATTATTATATTATTATTATTATTAATACCTGAAATGTGATATGAGTGCTGTGTTCCTATTTATATGATGTTAACTGACATATCAGTTGGGTGTTTATTTTTTAAAGTTGCACAATGAAATTAACAGATAAGATCAGTTCCCTTTATCTCGAAGTGAAATAGGATTTTTTCGTTTCAGTTCATTCCAGTTGAGCCTACTTCAATTTTATTTGTTGTTGAGCTATTATTTTATATATGACGTAATGTGGTACTTTATATATGTGATATGTTTGATATTTGTATTAATTTATGTCCGTATTGTCTGGCAACAGCAACAACATTATGAACATTCTTAAAATGATCGTGAACATAGGTATAGCTATTAATTTATTTCTAATGGCCGAATTTCACACCGACTACTGGGCCGAGACAGTGGCTATAATCGTCCAAGTACCCGGTTGATCTAATTAAGACAGGCCGCTATTATATAAGCCGAGTGCCCTATCGAAAATTGTATCTCGGCTCAGTCGTGGAAAAGTGTAATTCGGTCATAAGGATTGTTATAGAAATGACTTGATTTGTCAACTCATCATCGCAATACACAATACTGTACCATGGCAGATTTCTTCAACAACTAAATAGTATTACTACGCAAAAGAAAATGAAAATCTTGGTAATGAACACATCTCACTATCAATGAAGTCAGAGCAGATAATATTTGGATGGTTATGAGCAATGAAGATTTCTTTCTTGATTGTTCTTCTAAATACATTATTATCTTCTTCTACATTAAAAAAATTTTGAATAATAAAATACCATATAATGCTTGCGAAAGCTCTTCTGTTGTATGCTGCTGCATTAGCATGGAGCTCAATAGCATAACTCTTCATATAATGGTTGATCTGTAATCCCATTTCGATAACAATTATTGTTTGAATGCATAATTGCGTGGGTATATTGCAAAAGTGCGTTCATACAACGTGATAAAGAAACGGCAAGTGCACAGGTTTCTCTGTGTCATAGATATTATTAGGACATTCTTTACTCTGTGATGAAATTATTTAACGAATCCACTTTTTCCACGAGAATAAATATAGTAAGATATTTAAAAACTGTGCCACAAAGGGTGTTTTTCAAATTTTAGCGATTCTAGATTTGCACTGAAATGATGAGAGAATCAGGCGATATTTTCCGATATCATTCCACATATTTTGCTTCAGCTGTGCCTTTCTTTAAATAACTATTTGAAGCGAAAATTCTTAGGCGGCGATTCGATAATCGGTGAGTGGGTGAGAATTTTAAGAGTGAAATTTTAAGGATGTGTTACGTTACACGAGAGAGCAGAAATTTACGAAGAAGGATATTTATATTCCGAAGCCATGGAACTTGAGAGCTACCTATGCACAATGATACAAATCGATAGTATAAAGAGATTTGAAGTGAACTCAAGTGAGCGGGAAAAATTATGAGTCGGAGGGGATTAGACTAATAGACAACTAGATAAAGACACTCTGAAATGAAGAGGTAACCTGGAAGTAATGTAATAATGGTGGAATGGTAAGGGTACAGGGTTGGTATCACATACTCCAAATCAACTTCAAAAATTGTACCTCTCGAATCCTGTTTCCGCGTTTTTCAGGAAATATTCCACAAGGATTTCCTTCCTGCTCTAAAGAAATCAACAAATATGTAAAATCTTTTCTTGAATTCAAGTGTGTTTAGACATATAAGAGTCAGGTATGATCGTTCAAATATTTTTCTGCTGCTTTTCATTTTCCTTTGTTACAGATTCCTGTCCCAAACTCCCCTTCCTTTCACCCTTGTCTTCGTCTGGAAATCATGGAGTGCAAGATGAGAATTGAAGCTGCTCAGCAGAAAAATCTTTGGTACTCTTTATGTACACACGACACTAACACAACATAAACAGACAAGCTATTGTTAGTGCAATAGTGACAGGGAAACGAATTTTTTCCTCAGGTTTTTTCACTCGTTTAATGAATCATACGCAAGATAGTATGGTTCCCCTGTTACATTTTCCTGAGCTCACATTTGTGTTTTTCTAACACACCAAAATTATAGATATACGCATTTATTGTAAATATCTCTTTTCAAAAGAATATATATATATATATATATATATATATATATATATATATATATATATATATATATATATATATATATATATATATATATATATATATATATATATAGATTAAGATTAAGGTTCGATAATTCACCGAAACGAGGATTAGAATGTTCTGGGACTTGCCTGATACATATGATCAGCTAAAATTTAGAGAGTTATTTTAAGGAAGATCGCAGACAAAAAATAGCACGCAGCTAACTCTTTAACAGCAAACCTTTTGCAAAACAAAAAAAAGCAAAAAATGCAGAGAATTATGAAATCCGTTCGAAGTATCACCTACAGCTGCTAGCCGGCTCGGTGGCATATGGGATATGATGCTCGTCTCCTACGCAGAGTTACCTGGATTCAATCCCCACCAAGTCGGTGCGATTTTTCGGATTCTGGGAATCGCTCGAGTGTCCATCTTTCGGAGGAGATGTAAAGCTGTCGGTTCTGTCTAACAGAGATGTGTTGGACATTAAAGATCCCTTCGCTCGACACGAGAGGTGTTCGGCAAAATTCCCGGGTTAGTGAGGTGACAGAATTCCCCGGCGTGTCATTAGCCGAAAGGCAGAAACAGAGCACGTTAAAGGAAAAACAAACAAACAAACCTACAGCTGTTGTTGAATATGTTTATAATACTCGAAAGGGGTACATAAAAAAAACTTCAAAGATCCCTAAATAAATAATTGATGTGAAAAGATGAAACTGATTCCAAATAACACCCTGGAAATGTGAAAGGCCTGTTTTAATGACTTCAAGATGAACAAAGTCTTGTAACGATTTTTTTAACACGCTTATACTGTAACGTTTCTTAGTTCTTGAAATTATTCGTAGGTTCAAATCAAACACTTCAACGTTACAAAACTCCAACTAGTTTATTTACACGTAAACTGAATAGTTATAACACTAAACTAAATGATTAATTTATATAACACAATCGATACTGCTTAATTTAACTCTAACACTTTGTCCACTTATTCGCGCTCTGTATTCAAACTTCATTCTCTGTGCTTCGCGCTCTCTTCTTATATACAAGTACGAATCGTTCTAGAACATTTGCGTAACTTCGGCTCTGTTCTAGATCTTCGTTCGAGAACCTTCCGGAAACAGCAACATTGATTTCTTCGTAATACGGCGCGCTGAAACCTTTGAATCTTTCTGGAATTCTCCCGTGCGTCATTCTGCCGGGCAGTGACAGGATCGGCTTTAGGGACGATTCGATATCGTTACAATACTTAATCAAAGAAAATGGTGAAATGATGTTAAGTAATTATTTGACTATAGTCGTCAATAATGTGATCTTATTTTACTTCTGTAAAAATAATACTAAAATAATGGTACCTCAAGATAGCTTTCGAGCAGATTTCTGGAAATGCTTTACTAAATACTAGAATAGTAAATAGTGAATCAAATAATAAGAAATGATTATATTAAATTAGACCTCAACTGAAAGAGAGAAGGCTTAAGAAAAAATCCTAGGAAAAACTGTACGGATTGCTACAAAGAGTTGAGAGAAACAATGAGTAATAAAGAAGCCAATAAAACATAAAACACGTAATTGTTACAGTAATGAATGAGATTATAATCCAGCTCTATACCTGAAGTATTTCAGTATCCGAGACTTTAATTGTTACTATAAATTATTTAGTTATTAACTAAAAGTTCCTTTTCATTAGAGCGTTCTGACGCTGATTATGAAGATCAGTTGATTCTCAGCGTTGACGTTAGAGAGTAGAGAATTTTTAAACTATGTAGCGGCAGACACTAGAAGAGAAGAGTGATCAGTGTATATTCTAGGTCTTCGAGGATTGTCAATAAAAAATACAAGGCAAACAGTTTTCTTCGATACCAAATGGCCACGTTTCTTTTTATAATCGTCCAGTTATTGCGCAATATTAGCTATGGATACTCGAACAACACAGTTACAGGTTTTGGAAGAGACAATTCGCAATATACAACACTAAAGATTTCAGAAATGATACCAAATCAATGAAAAATAGATTTCATATTCATGAATTTAGTGTTTCAACAACCGCCTGGGTAGCTGCGCGGCTAGTGAGCAAGTATGTTGGAAATGCTAAGCCCAGATGCTTGGTTCGAATCCGGGTTCAAGTTATGGATGTTGTCCTTGAACAAAAAAGTAAAATTGGAAAGAGTCGCTCAAAGAGGACATAAACTTCCGAAGACCAGATAATGTAATCCTTGTGGTGGCAGTTATAATTGCACGGTGTAGGAGAGTGGTTTAGAATTCTCTATAAACTGTAGGTCCATCTGTGTAAATGGGTTAAGTTGAAAGACAAACGAACGGAGAGTTTGAACCTAAAATAAGTGACAAATGACATATTTTGACGCTGAAAATCCCTTTTCATGGGAGCGTCAAGATTTCACAGAAAAATAGGTCACATGACCATTTCAATGCTCAAAACTAGCGATAAAGCTATAAATAAAATTTTTAAAATGAAATAAATATTTTTGTTAGATCCTCATGGATGATGTATACTCGCATTTACTTTCAGTTACGTGCTAGTTCCTTTTTTTCACTGATTATAAATATAAAAATTATGCTCTCACAAATCATTTGATTGTAAGTACTATGAAATTCTAAACAAAAAGATTCGGCAGATATGGTATCGAAAAAATGGAACGTGATAGCACATGTATGCTTGAATGAATGAGGTTATCCACCCCAAGTATAATTAATCATGAATCAATCACTCTGATGATGTTCTTTCACCCATTACCAAAAAATGTAATGCACTCTATTAATTAAAAGCTATCAAGTGTTTTCTGTAGTTCAAGGTAGAGTGCTTGAAAATCTGCTTGGGTTTTGAAATATGAATATTTATTTCTGCCATATAGGTACAATTTGAGGTGATATATAGTTAATGACCATGACTTCGATTGTATCATACAATTAATTCATTTGTATCTTGCATGGCCATGCTATAAAAAGTTCTCAAGCTCTCCTTGATAATTTTTCCGCGAACTCTGTAGCAAAACATTTTGATGCACAATGAGAAATGTGGTTCAAGATCTCTATGACTAATTTCCATTCAGTGAAATTTTCCAAAACTCTTGATTTTTATTATTTCTTTATTATAATGTGTTTTCAAATGATGTCATAGTCTCAATTTTACTCTAGCCGAGTAAGAAACCCTCTTCTTCAATCTTCACTTCCTGATAAAAATCTGTTCTTGTCTTTCTTATCGCTTCCGGATATCGCTCTCTTATTAAGAATTCAACTTATTCATATAGAATCGACAATCAGTAGCGTAGGCGAATATTTGTTATATCACCTATTTCTATTAAGTACTGCGATTCTATTAGCCTTTCGATACGAAAATTTTATCAGAGATCAATTAGAAGTGTTACTCTTGGCAGAAAGGCGTACAAATATTTATTCATAAATTTTCGATAAATAGTAGAAATGATGCTGATTCCTATTCCTAATGATTCCGAAGGCAACCACTAAGTTTACGTCATTGTCAGATCATCACAAGGTTCAAACAAAATTCTTTAATTTTCAGATACACAAAGAAAGGAGCCTTAGCCTTAGCCACTTGCTTGCAAATGGCCTTTTTTGTTTACTTTCAGTGGTATACTTCAAAAGTACTCAGTTTTGAGGATGAGATGAGACAAGGTGCAAGTCATCCGCATATTACAGATATAGATTATTTGTTCAATCGTTTGGTCTATCTGAGAACAATTACGGAAAATTATGAAAATCAATGCTGAAAATTAAGAGATATTTGAGTGTTAATTCTCGATCAGTTGACAGAGCTGAACATTCATATTTATGCAATCGTTGATGCCAAAGTTTCAATAAAATTTTTGAAGTTTAATGTGTCTTTTACAGAAGAACATGTCTTAACCTTCAAAGAAATTATCTAGACCACAACACTTGAAGAGAAAATTCAATAAAGAAGTCCAAACTCAGAAGGCTGCTTGCAAAATTAAATTAAGTGTATTGTCATCAGAATCAGTTCTGCACGAAACAGAGATAGAAGAAGACCTGCAAAGTATAACTACAAACGAAACCTGTGAAGCTGAAGAGATGCAATTGTTTATTCAAAAGAATGTCTTACTCTTACTTAGGAAAATAAGGATTTGTCGAATTGGTGCTTTCATTAGTGTGTCTCAAATCTCATGAAACTTTCTCCGATCACCAGTGTGCCATGCAGAGTTATAATCCCCATACTAAATGTATTGTGCGAGTGTAAAGTTATGCATAAAATTCATATTTCCTTTCATTTAGTGTTTACTGAAAATTGCTCGGACAGATCAATGTTTATATTTAGCTCGCTTGAAATTTTGCGCTGAAGAGAGACATTTTTTCGCGTTTTTGGAGAGATATGACGTCATAGACCTTTTTCCAAATTATTACCCTCTTTTTTCATTTTCATAATGAAGTGATTATTTTTCTGTGTTTTGATATTCCATAGTAGGGGTTTGAGATGAGTTGATTCCGATAAACACCTATAGGTTGTTTAATTATTATAAATAAGCATGGAAAATTGTCGGAATAAATTCGGTTATGGGAAACTCTCGGATAGATATACGATTGTTTCGGATATAATACTTTCCGATGTCGATTCTAAACATGCATATTATCCGAGAGCAGTGTGTTTGAAAGAAAATGGTAAGACAACTATGAAATTTAGAATACATACATAATCCTGTTTTTAAGTCTGAAGATGAATTCTTGACCTCTGAGACGAACTTAGAAAAAGATAAATTATAGAATAGAAACCTAAATTTTATTCATTCTGAATGTTCGAAATGGGAACCTTAAACAGCTTGGCAAAGTGCCAATCGGTTTTCAAATTCATGACCTTCACAATAATTTCTGGGGTTAAGATACGGATTAAGTTCCTAATTCTCTGGACAGTTTTAACGTTGGAAAGTCTAAAACCGTTTACAACATAGTCAGTGGTGATGAATCTTGGATTTATTCATACTACCCAGAAAATAAGTGCCAATCTTCAGTTTGGGTGTTTGAGGGGGAAGAAAAAGCGACAAAAATCATCCGTGACCGGTCATGTAGCAACAATTTCTTTACAACATCAACATTACTAAGCTTCGTGAAACAAACTCCGAACGATGAATCATCTTTCATCAATAGAATTTAAGTCCGCACACAGCCCGGAAATAATTGAATATTTGAAGCAACAAAACATCGAATTGTTGCATCATCCTGCATGTCCAGATCAAAATCAAGAACTGACTGCGTGGTCAAAGATTTGAGTTTTCGAAAGAAGCTGTTGATGCCTTCCAAAAGACCATTTTGAATGAAGCAGTAAACGATTAGAATAATTGTTTCCAGAATTAGTTCTATTAATACATTTCTATATTAAACTTCGCGGAGAACACTTCGAAAAACAATAAGTCTTTAAAAGCTCTCAATTGTTTCATTCTAGCTATATATGTAACACTGAAAAAGCATTCCTCGTGTTTGATCTTAGTGTTTGGGCCCTGTCAAACACGATAAATTGCAATAAAAGTCCAATGAATCGGTGCAAGAATTCCTCAAAATTCTCAACAAAAAACAAAAAATACGGCAATCTAAACGAAAAAAATATAAGAGAGAAACGTTTTTTTCTTCAATATTATTCATAACCTGAAAAAATCGCACATTTAAGGAAAACGGCTTTTCGCAATAGGAAGGAGAACTGAAAATCGTAGACAAAAACATTAAATTATGAGGTTGTAGGTCATGACAAGCCATCGATTCATTTGTAATTTCATATCGATCGGCGCATTACATTTCGAGATATATCGGAAGACCCGTCGTATAGAAAACTAAAAGGAGTTGAAAGTTTTCGAGATATATTAGTTTTTCTCATAATTTTCTAGGGAAAAATTTGGTTCTCCAGGACTATTTACTGAATTCTTTTAATTTTATAGAAACGTATTCTTTCTGTTTACTCTTACATATTCACAGCTAATATCAACTTACGAAACAGAAATTTGTAATAAATACATCGAACATAAAAGAAATCGATTTTCTACCTTTTTCCGACAAAAATCTTGAAAAGCAACCAATCGATAGACAATAAAAATTAATCGATAGATTTTTTAACTTTCTAGGAGCTTTAGTTTTTCTTTCATTTGTGAGAAATCGATTTTTCTATACAGGGTATTACATAATAGTATGTTACAACTTGAGGGGTTAATCTACGTGAATTTTAAAACCTAGTTCATATAAACATAGGTCCGTAAAAGCTTCGTTACGGAGCTACTGGGTGTTGAAATTTCCGGAAAAAATTGTTTTTGTCTTCAAAACTCCAGCAGTTTTTCAGATATTCAACCCAAATTTGGAATCGAAGCTATTTTTTACAGCCTCCATCATTACACGTCCTAAATTTTAACTAGAATCTACAACGTATTTTCTTTTCCAGAGCCATGTCCCTTTTACCCTTTCAAACATTTTTGCAATACGCCACTGATCAGCGTACAATCAATTTTCGTCATCCTCGTTCAATTTAGAAACTTTTTTGGCACTTGTAATTTTTTCGTATCTCCAACTGTTTTCGAGGAAAAAATTATTAAACGATTGTATGCATTCGCTGAATTGAAAGCACTTCTACTTAAAAAAATGACTAGTAGACTTTGATTTTTTCATTTAATTATTTATTTTAACAGTTGCTAAAGTTGAACCAGTGTCTGCTCGAATTGTTCATTGAATTAACGATTAGTTTAGAGACTTTTGAAGTTATTGTTGTCGAATTGGCTGATATCCATTACATGTACGCTCTGGATGACGAAAACACAACAGAAGCTAGGCAATTATATCAGGTGCCCTTTTCAAATCAAGTAACACCTGACAGGCGAACATTTTCAAATATCCACAGAAGGTTGAGGGAAACTGGGACTTTTACTACAAATAATCATTGATGCAACTCAAACTATGAGAACTCCAGATATTGCAGTTTTGAATTGTATTGATTTGAATCCTTATGTGAAGTACAAGAAAAATTGTAAATTAGTTGAATATTTCACATGTTCTAGTTTGGAGGATTCTCCACGACTTTTTATTGTACCCGTTTTATATTCAAAGCGTCCAAACTCTACTTCCTCGAGATTTTCTTTCAAGACTGAATTTCTGCCGATGGTTCTTAGATAAAATTAGAGAAAATGCTCATTTTATAGTGAAATAATGTTCAAAGACGAAGCTAACTTTTCGAGAGCTGATATCACAAATTTTCACAATAATCATTATAGGGCTGAGGAAAACCCCCATTTGATCGAAGAATCTCATCATCAAGAACAATTCTCACTGAACGACTGGGTCGGAATAATTGGAAATTTTTTTTGCCTAACAGACTGAACGGTCCCGCTTATCGGCAATTTCTTGAAGAGGAGTTACCTCTTTTGCTCAAGGATTTGACTTTTTCTAATGGGGATATCTTAAAAGTTTAGTTTATACCGCTCCAGTGAACCCTCTAGAAGAATTGAGAAATCGAATAAAAACCTCTTGTGACAAGATAAGAAATACCCTAGGAATATTTCAAAGAGTGCGTGATAATATGCGAAGAAGGACAGATGCCTGTATTCTTGCAGGTGGAGTACACTTCCAGCAATTTATTCAGTTTTTAATTGTTATTTTCTTTAGTTTTATATGGAATAAGTATATGTTGAGTCTCAGAAGACGAGCTATCACAATAAAAGCAAATTTTGGGCATACATATCGAGTATTTCTATTATTTTTTTTTATTTAGCTAATAACATACAATTCAAATCCAATAATTTTTCACTCGAAAACGGTTGGAAATACGGAAAAATTACAAGTGTCAAAAAAGTTTCTAAACGGAACGAAGATGATGATAATTGATTTTACGCTGATCAGTGGTGTACTGCAAAAAAGTTTGAAAGTCCAAAAGGAGACATGGCCTTGGAAAAGAAATCACCTTGTGTATTTCAGTTAAAATCTAGGACGTGTAATGTTGGAGGCTGTAAAAAATTGCTTGCATTTCAAATTTGGGCTGAGTATCTCAAAAACTGCAGGAGTTTTGAAGAAAAAACCAATTTTTTCCGAAAATTTCAACATCCGGTAGCTCCGTAACGAAGCTTTTGCGGACCTATGTTTATAAAAACTTTTTTCTTAAAATTGCATGTAGATTTATCCCCTCAAGTTGTAACATACTATTATGTAAAACCCTGTATATTAAGGACTGATAGGGCCACTTCAGAAAATGCTATCTTTCTCAGAATGTTTTTTCTATGAGATCTTTTGTTTTGTTTTCTGTTAATATAATATTTTACAAACTACAACCACATAAATTAACATTTTTATGAAGGACATTAGAAATATATCCGATGAGAAAGGCTACTTGTTCTCAGAAAACATCATTTTCTAAGCAATAAAAGTTACAAAGCAATCTCTTTACAAAAACTTATATAAGAATTGAGAAAAAAAAGAAAAATAATCAGTTAGATTTCTAGTTCTAACATAGGTATTAAATAATTCTTAACATTATTTTCAGTTGAGTAGTAAAAAATGGTGTTTTGTAGATGCTGAAATTCAGCACACTTCCTGTGCCCTAGCGTAAATGAGCGATTGTAGGGCGAAGTAACTAAATATAAAAGGGTACATTCAAGGTAAAATGAAAAAAAACAGTACATTCTACGGTGAAATATAAAGGATTGGAATTCTTCCTGACAGGAATAAAACAATTTAGATAAATGATGAATTCGTTGAATTGAATGATGATTTGTCTATTCAAGATAATAGACTTCAGTCCGTTGTTAACATACCAACTAATTCGTTGATAAAGAGGCTAACGAAGGAAGGATAGAATAGATTGTTTTGAAATTGCTTTTTCAAAAGAGCCGGGATGAATTGTTTACAAAGATACTAAGAAATCACAACATGATGAGGTTTGAAAAAGTTAAACTGCGATTTCGATCTTATTACCATCATTCTAGTCGTAGGGTAAAAATTGGAGGCAAATATCCTTTAATGAAATTAAAAAGGCGATTGGGATTCAAGGCTCGTTGTTTGTTGAAGAATTAGGAGTTAGCTTATGTAGGTTTATTTTATAACTGATCTACTACTCATCAACATTTCTGCTTTAAGAGACAGGTATAAATTGAAAACAATGCAGTGAAGTGAAGAAACATACATACCTGGCGAGTATAAAATTTATAATTCCTATCATATTGGGATAAGTGAAAAATGCTTAAACAATTTTAATGATTTGCTCGCAATTTTGGGGTGAAAAAAAATTTTTTTCTTCGTTTTGGCGAGATAAGACTTTTTTCAAATCACAACCCCCAGTTTTTTCGTTTTCATGATAAAGTGTGCTTATTTTTCTGTGCGTTTTGATAGCCCATAGTAGGCGTCTCAAATGAGTAGATTCCGATATATAGGCTGTTTCAATCGATATAAATAAGCAAGGAGAATTGTTGGAATAAATTCACTTATTCCACATTCTCGGACAGTCTGTGAAGTCCATTCTGAACATATGAAATCAATCCTCTGCCCGCATCCCCATGTGAGAATCGGAATAGGTAATTTAGGTCAAGTTGTATGTGATTTAAAACATGAAAATAACTCCTGCTTTATTCGTCATAGAGAGTACTCGAAAAAATGCATGATATCCTCAAGTTTATTGAGGGAATATTAAATTTTAACAGAAGTAGATAGTTCTGACTCTACCTGTGCGATCACATACGGATTCCTGATACGAATTTCGGATTAAAACGGTCCAGAGTGTTTTGACACCAATTAACCCTTGCAGATTTCTGTTCTTCGGTCAAGACATGCCGGAATGCTATGGGAAACTAATTTTTTCACATGCAATTCTTCATGCAAAATCATCATCCACATTTGTTTAAGTGGCCACTTTTTTTGGTGCACCTGCCCTTGAATCGTCGCTGAGCTTAACTCTTTTGGTTTGAATTCTTATACCAAAGGACAACTATTAACAGGTGTGGTGCTTCAATGCTGGAAACAGGAACCAACTAACTTGTAAACTTTGACAGTTTGTTGTGGCTAAAACACAACACTGAACTGAAATTTTGGATTTATATTAACAAATCACAGATGTTTATTTTTAGTACTGACAGTTGATTAATGGCGTCCTCTATGCCCCAGCATGCAGAACATAGAACACTTCTTTCGTATAGGCATGAAAGATCGTATGATCTGCCATCGCATTTGTTTAACTCGGCGATTGCTGGGTTTATATTTTCGATTTGCTCCTCGTATATATACATGTACATATAGAACTCGTATTTTATTTGCAGCTGATCTGACAAACTTGTACAATTGAAATTTAATTTCCAGATTGCTTTCCAGATCTTACTTATTACTTTTCTGATTCATTATCAAGACAAAAATTGAAGGAACAAAACAAGGAAAGATTCAACAAAATATCTCATACCTTCAGACAACTATCATACAGAATGCGTACTAAAATTATGATATTTATTATAATTTTCTGTTTCATTTGTAATTGTTCTGTTTTTTCTCCAGAAATTGTTTTCAATCCGAACGAACTCAGTAATAAAGAATCAACCAAATATTTAATTCCTTTTGTCAGTTATGATAGAAGGTACTTATGAAATTATGATTTTTGTAGTATCTTTGAATTTTCACTCCTTTGCATTCTTCTTCTTAATGTGCCCTATCCGTTGCGGACATTGGCAATCAGCATGCAATCTTCACTTTGCTGACGGCACTTCTGAACAGCTTTACTGAACTGAGCCCGAACCATTAACGCAGATTATGTAGCCACGAGTGTCTTCTTCTCCCAGGGCCTCTTCTGCTGTTCACTCTACCTTCTATAATCAGTTGCAGTAATCGATATTTGTCGTGCCTCATCAAGTGACTAATATATTCTAGTTTCCGCATTTTTATTGTATTCACGACTTCTTTTTCTTTATCGACTCTTCGTAAAATTTCCACATTGGTAACATAGTCTGTGCAAGATACCCGCAGCATACGTCTGTACACCCATATTTCGAATGCTTCGAGTCTCCTCATCATCGTCTCACTCACCGTCCAGGCCTCCACTCTATACAGTTAAACAGGAAATACGTAGCAGCGCAATATTCTTATCTTCAGTGACAGCGATTTTATTGAAAGAAGCACGAGCCCTTTCAATTCTTGCCCTCAGCTCGACAGACTGGTTCCATCTATCATCCACGACTGCTCCTAGGTAATTATATGATTCAGCCTTCTCTATATTTTTGTTGTTAAGTGAGAGCTATTCTTGCTCATTTAGTTTTAGATGCGCTGAGTTCCCGACCGTACTCCTGAGTGACTGAATGTATTCGGTTCATCAGATCCTGAAGTTCTTCAATGTTGCTTGCAAGTATTACCGTATCGTCAGCGTATCTTATGTTAATTACTATCTCCCCGTTTATTGATACACCCGCTGTTGTATCTTTTAGTGTTTTCTTGAAAATTTGCTCAGAATATAAATTGAAAAGGAGAGTAGACAATACACAACCCTGACTAATGTCTCTTCGGATCTCAATGTCATCAGTGTATGAGTGACCAACCTTCACCCTAGAGCACTGACCCCAATACAAATTTCCAACAACGAGGTTATCTTTATCATCTATTCCAGCTCTTTGAAGGACCTCTAGTAGCTGCTCATGAAGAACTTTATCGTATGCTTTGGTAAAATCAATGAAACATATGTATACATCCATATTCATATTCCTGCAGCGTTGAATAAGCACTTGAAGACTGAAAATAGCCTCTCTCGTTCCTAGGGCGCTACGGAACCCAAACTGTGACTCACTGATGTTCGCTTCGCATTTGTTGTAAATTCTGTTATCTTTGCATTAATTTTGAATATTTTTTATGAAAATTAATCAGGACAATAAATGAAAAAAAAAGAAAGTAATAATAATATAATAATACATTCATACTAAAAGTGTATTTAAACATTTTTGCATCTTTCTTTCCGAATTTTTCATTCTTGAAGAATAACCATTCATTCCTAGAGATTCCCTCAGAGATTTCCAAGATTGTTTTCATAAAAGCTTTTCTAGGGCAATGACAACATTTCTACCTTTTGAATAGTTGTTTATGATCTTGAGTTTATACTATACGTCCACTTTCAGTTTTTTGCCGAATTTCACAATCTTCGGTGATGCGTTTAGAGCTTTCTTACGAATATCATTTCATTTTTGTTTATGTAGATATAGGAATATTGGATGAACATATCGGAACCCGATAACTTCAATTATTTATTTGTGGATAGAGTTCATATTTTACGTAAGTGTAGAAAAATAATAAATATTTAGGTTTCATTCAAGAGTTATGGAAAAGGGTTGAACAGATCGAGTTTGTTTCAAATCTTCTCACCTTCTAATAAAATTTATTTGCCTTTGATTACTCTTTTTGAATATGGCGTCAACAACATTTTTTCTGAATGCCAATATATCAGCATATATATATATATATATATATATATATATATATATATATATATATATATATATATATATATATATATATATATATATATATATATCATTAAAATGCGCTGCTTCTATTGTGTACTTTCCTAGATTTTGTAAAACTCTATTAATCGTTTCAAACTGGCGACAATTCAATTGTGAAATTACCCTAAATGTGATTCCAGGCAAGAAATTACTCTCTCTTCTGCCAGAAAAGAAAACTTGAATATGGCCTCATTATAATAGTAGAGTAGAAAAATAATGCATAAAAAAGTTTTGATCAGAAAATGAACACTATTTTCGTGTAAAAAATTCATATCAAAGGGGAAGATCTAAAATGGATAACCTTATCCAGCTTGACGTCTTATTGGCTGTACTAGTAAATTCGAGTAGCGTCAGTCCGCACTCTGATACCAGAATAAGTATGTGGAAAAAATTGATTCAAATAGTATAACATACAATACAAAGAAAATAACATCTTTACAAAATCAGCGTCTCGAATGAGGATTTCCACCCGAAGATTGCAATTCTGTGAAATTGAGCATCAAAATTTGTTATCAAAATGAGATTTTCGTCTCAGATATTTTATTCTCATATTGACCAACTTTTTACCTGTACAATACAGTAAATAGATATTGGTCTAATGATAATCCACATTGGATTCAAGAAGTTCACAGTCAATCATATTAAAAGAGAGTAATGATCGGATCCTTCCTCTTTGAAGAAAATCTCACCTATTTGAATTTTTTGATTTTCATACTTTTGCCATAATTGATGAGTCTTTATCCTGATCAAAATAATCTGTTTACCTACTCCAGAAATTTGGTTTTAACAGGAAAATGGATTGGTTGACAGTACTCATTAAATATTCAGCCAGGTCATTTGATAATACTGCTACGGACTTGTTTTTGCGGTGTTATTTGAAATCCAAATGTATAACGAAACATTGAATATCCGAAGTTTCGTATAGGAAGAGAAATACAAAACAATCCACCAGAAATAATATTGTCAACTGCATTGGCAAGTTGTAAATCGTGATTATTTCATATATTTAATAAGACGACGTGTACACTCTTTTCTAAACATATTGTTCGATTTTAGTTACTGATTGTTTCTCGTTGTACCTTTTCTTTTGTTCTTCTCATATTATTTCTTCTTCATATTAAAACCATATCCATGTTTTTTTCTTACATAGAAGAGCAAGAACGTACACAGTGAAACAAGATCTCTCAAAAGATGTATTTGATGCCATTCACTGCCAATTGAGCAAATGTCGATGACCCCATATTTTTGACAGGTTTCAAAAAGTAAATGAATTTTAGTAGAACGACCTGATCGAGCTTTATTCATAAAGTTTGAAGACAACTTAATTATTAGGGTAAGCCTATGCTTACAGAAGAGCAACAAAAATGTATGTATAAGAATTAGATAAAAAATAATGAACACTCAGTCACTATAAACTATCTGGTCCAAGGCATGCTTGAAACCATTTACACTATTGCAGTTTATCACACTATGGGGGAGTCGGTTCCATCACTGGAAGACATGGTTACAGATAAAATTCTCCCGACATCTAGTTTCAAAATTTTCCTCACGAATTTAAAGTTATGACCTTGTAAAGTCACATTCACACCAAACAGACCGTGAAGAGCTCGGTATGTAATAATAAGGTCCCCAAGTTTCCGACGGTCGGTAAAAGTGGAGATGTCCATCTTTCACAGTCTCTCCTCCTTGCTGGGACGGATGAAACGGTACGGAATCCTTGTGGCTCGGTGTTGGATAGTTTTGAGAAGGCCTAAATGGAGTTTGAGTGAGAGACTCCATATGGCACCGCCAAACTCAAGTATAGGGCGGAAAAATGTTTTGTAACGAGTATTACTCTCGGATCTCACCCAGAAGGGGATCTGTGCAACAAGTATAGAAACTTCTTTGCTCTGTTGACAACGTGTAGAACACGATTAGATCGCAATAGATCGTTTTGGTTTCGTCAACAAACATTAAATATTCTGAATCAAGAGAACGGACAAAGCATCGCTAACCCTGACACGAAAAGTTCGATCACTCAAGAATACCCTTATCCATAACATCAAGTTGTTACCCAGACGTTCATGTTTAGGTTAGAGTATCTTGTGCGGGACACGTTCGAATGCTCAAGAAAAGTCAAAGTACTTCAAGTTGACAGATCCTTTAAGTCAAGCATCGAACTCCAATCGTTGGCGCATTAGCAGATTTGTAAGGCATAAAACCATGTTGGTTGTCTGCTATGATATGTTTCGTCAGTGCAAAGTCGAGAACTCGCTCCAGAATAATTTTTTTCAAATATTTTAGCCAAAATCGAGTCCAAACTGATTGGACAGTAGTTGTCGGCATCTCTTTTCTGAAAATTGGTGTCGCTAGAGTATAGAGCCAAGTTGAAGGCGAAAAATGGGGTAAGGAGGAGTTGGAAAAAATAAGGAGCAAAGGTAGTGCCAGTGACAAAGCGCAGTTTTTCAAGGTTGTGGCAGAAATACCATCGTAACTCGGTGGGAAAGATGTTTGAAGCTGTTTAAGATGTTTTTCAACGTTACTGGTGGAGAATTGTATATCACTCAAATCAGGATAGGATCTGGTGATGGTTGGACTAGAAATAATGGCTTGTCTGTAAAGGAAGTTGCGGACCCTTCTCATAATACATTTGCGATGGCAAGTGAAGTATCACAGCAGACCTTGTTTGATCTTGACCCGGGGCACAATCACTTTAGAATTGAAATTGGACTTTAAATAATTTCCATCTGTGGAAGAGGCAAGTCTCGATTCGAACCTCTCGTTAGAAGCCTTGAGGGTGGTTCATAACAAGTTGGAGCACTGACAGGCAAGGTAATCGTCGTGTAGTTTGTGTCGACTATATATCTGCCCTATTTACTTTTTTGCCGGATCATTTTTAAAATGATGTTGTCCTTGGTTTAGAAGGGTCGCCGCAACAGTGCGTGAAGTAGAGCCAGTATCGATCTAGCTTTGGAGAGTCTGAACAAATTTGGACCACATATATTTGAGGGTAGTACCGCTCTCTAATAAACTGATCTAGCTGATAGTTCCACACTCCCTTTTGCATAGGTTGCGAGAATTAAGTTGAACCTTTGATAACGAAACAATGTGGTCTGACTTGCCAAATGAAGAAAGGTATGACACATCATGAACGAATAAGATCCAGGAGCGACGGAACTTGCTGATCCCTGAACCGAGTGAGAGCATCTACTAGTTGAATATGGTTTGTGTCCCTGAATATTTTGACGAAAGGAGCTGAAGGAGAATCGCAAAATCTATCAGTTGTGAAGGACCATTCTTCTTCAGAGAGAATAGAAATTTGAAATTTAGAATATTGGAAAAACTTGGTTCCTCTTGAATCACTCGAAAATACAGAATCAGATAGTGATATTATTTTCTACAAAATAATTACTATATTTTAGAATTTTATATTCATGGCCGTTTTATTTTTAATATTTGCAAACCTATTTCGGAAACATTTGGCACAATATTCAAATACTTGGTATGAATGAAATCCAACTACTAATTAATTGAGAAAAAGACCTTTTTTTCATTTAAAAAAATATTTTTTGTAGCAGAAAGTAACAAAGTCAGAGGGGAATCATTTTTTCAGAGATATTCTGTAAAATAGAGTTTTGAACTGACATTTCTTACAACTGAACCTTTCCGTTCAAATGATTTTCAATTTCTCAATTGAGCCTCACCGTAATTTTACAGTATCATATTTCAATTCAGGCAATTCTCAATCGAAGACACTGTAAATTTCAAGAGAACAAGTGAAAACTTTCCATTATGTTTCGAATGGGTAGAAAGTTGATTACTTATTGAAGAAGTTTGAACAATGTAACTGTATATTCATTCAAGTTCACGAAAAATAAATTCAAATAGATTATCCTCTTTCTTAATGTTTTTCAATTCATTGACCTTCCGGAGATTTGTCAATTATGAAAGAGTTTGTATAAATTAATTATTGAAATTTGAATTCATAATAATTTAAGGTACTTAAAAAGAGTGTACTCACTTTTAACTCCCATTCTGTATGATGTTCACTGTAAACTAATCACCACACTAACTAAATGTTTTTCGAAATGGGATTCCTTTATAATTTAACGATTATTTAATCTGCTTTCAATATCAGGGGCGCACTATATGCTTATAGATTTCAATAATTTAATCAAGATATTGAAAATATAGGTTTTCCCTGCATACCGTGAAATGTGTTTCGCGTAGCTATAAAAATTTACGATACGTCCGAGTAATATGAAAAACCGATTACTGAATAGATGATTGTAGTAATTTCGAGGTAACCGCCAATGATTTCTTAGAAAAGAGATAATATTCTGTTTATCTGTTAAATTACAGATGAAATTTCAACAAGTATAATTACAGTTGAAGTCTCAGAAACCAACGATAGTGAACTTCCTAAACGTCTATTGAGTTTTCAGAATGGTTTCTCAACGGAAACTGACGTTTAGCTACTGATTCTTGTGGTGTATTCAATCTGGGTTTTGGGACTTTCCCAGAACTTATATATTTAAATAATAAAAAGTACCGAGTTAACGAAATAAACGGAACAGTTGATGGTGTATCTTACTGACTTTTACATTTATAGAAAAAATTTCTGAAATTTATTAAAAAAAAATTTTCACGAAATATTTTGTTTTTCTTGAAAGCCTCAGTTCCAAAAACAATTCAATAAATTCAAATTGGTTTTTTGAATTTCGGAGGCAAGTAATATTTTTGTGAGGAATTTTAATGAATAATTAAGATTCGTAACGCGTTTCACTACACCGTAGCTTCTTCATTCGTCTCCTCAGGGATTTTGGTAATTTCGAAGGATTGTTAGAATTGATCCTTTTTGAGATATTTCAATTGAAAAAGAAAATGAATTAAGGTTTATTTCAAGAAAGAAACAAATAAAAGAGAATAAGAGACTCTTTCCGCACGTGGTAAAAAATTGAAAATTGTTTTCTCACGGAGTAGATGATTTTTTCTCGACCTCAGTAGATTGTATTAACTCCTCTTGCCCTGATATAAGAGTGAATCCGTCTAGGCATGGATTCGGATTAGGTTTTCGACCTCCTCTGGGGTGATATTCTGCCACTTTTCTGTGGCGGCGGCTTGGATGAACTGTTGTGGAGATTTTGGATTATCCTGGCGCTATATACTTTTCCTTTTGAGATTATCCTATAAATATTCATTAGGATTTAGGTCAGGAGAGCAAACTGGCCAGTCCAAAATAGCGATTTCCACTGTTTCAAAATAATGTCGCGCGAGGTTGCTGGTATGCGGAGGAACATTATCTTGCTTAAAAGTGAAATACTGACCGTGGGCACGCACCGCGCCAGAGTCTCAGCATGGGCTCCAACACTAGATCCACGTAATTTCTAGCTGTTACACTAGCAGGAAACGAAATCAAATCTGTTTTGCTTCCCAGCATAATGCCACCCCAAAACATCACACTGCTCCCTCGGTATTTCGGAGGTTGTCTTGATGCTCGGAGTCTAGCTTGTCTTCCACGACTTTTAAAACCCGAATCCGTCGGTTATCTGATCAAACACCAACTCTGGTCTCATCCGAAAAAAGAACATTTCGCCAATTTTCAATATTCTATCTTTGGTGCTCGAGACACCAATTAATTCTGTTAATTTTTTATTGTCTGGTTAGCTATGGAACTCTTAACGACCTTATTCTTTATAATCCCCTTGAATCAAGTCTTTGGCGTATCGTTTCAACTGATACACCGATGCCTGTTGCTTTTAGAAATTGCCTTTGGAATATGAGGTGCGACGCTCTGGGGCCTCTTCTTGTAATTTGGCACAAAAAGCGGTCTTGTTCTTCAGAAGTGATCTTCCTACGACTTCTTCTAGGCCTATTTTGCAGAGATTGTAGCTCCACGTATCGGGCGTAGGTTTTTGTTACCCCTTTTTCAACGAAAGCAATAAGTCGACCCCTCTGCACATCGGAAAATCCAACGTAAGGCATTCTCAACTATTCTTACAGGTTTTTTCAAATTTCGAAATTCACAATTTCCAACCTCAGTGACGACTAAGTACAACATCCCGAACATGTGATAATAATTCAACATTTCTTATCATACTATTCAGTTTTTTCACAGCAAAAAACTTCATTCTTTATAAGTAGTCAAAGATCCATGGTTGCAAAGAATAATGTGAAATACGGAGTGATTCCATATAAATTTTTTTGTATATATATACACCTTGCTGGGTTTATTCTGGGTGACCCCAGGCAAAAGCCAAGAGATCACCTGACGATTTAACGAAAAGACTTCATCCGAATAGAACCTATTTCTTCAAAGTTAAACAAAAATTTTGTGAGGTGCAACCTGCTGAGAGGAGGATTTCGTTATCAACGAAGATACCGAAATAGACGTATTGACATTTGTTCATATTTATCCAACCACATCAACAAGGGAAATTGCCGAGGAGCTTGAAATTAGCCACCAAGGCGCATGGAGAATTTTGAAAAAACATAAGTACCGCTCATTTAAATAACAACTACACCAACACCTGTATGTTAACGATAGTGTTAGGCGACTCCAGTACTGTAAAGAGTACCTGAGTAAATGGAGGGTGATCCACAATATCCCACAAAGATTTTATTCATTGACGAATCACGTTTTACGGACGATGGGATGTTTAATAGGCAAAATACCATGTACTGGTCGCAACAAAATTAGCACAGATATCAAGATGGAAACTTCCAAGAACGTTTTGGGTTCAATCTCTGACTGGGGATGAAGAGAAGATATTTAATAGGACCTTTAATTTTTGAAGGTTCATTGATAGGGGAGATATATTTGGAAATTTTTGATGACCCAAATACAATATGAATTGGACGAGTTGCCATTAGCTGTTGTGAATGTAATATATTTTCAACAAGTTGGTGCACCTCCTCACAATACAAGGAAGGTCTTGCGGAATCTCGAAGAAAATTTTCCCGAGAAAATGAATAGATTCAAATAGTCCTATAAGACAGCTAGATCGCCAGATTTGGGTTCACTAATTTTCTTCTTGTGGGGTCATTTGAAGAATGAGGTTTACCCAACACCTGTTAGAACCCAACAAAAATTGGAGAACCGTTTGAGACAGGTTTTTGCAGGCATTACAGCTCAACAGTTAAATAATGTTGTGGGGGAACCATCAATCGTGTACGCTGTTGTGTTCGTGAGAATGGTGATCCGTCATAACCGGAAACGAAATGTCAAACATATATACACACACACATATATATATATATATATATATATATATATATATATATATATATATATATATATATATATATATATATATATATATATATATATATATATATCAAACTCCTATTATTTCGGTCTATTTTTGGCCAGCTCTTCTAGTTGGTTCCAGGACTTGCCACTTGGTCCCATTTCTGCGAGAATTGATCTTCTCCAAGTGCTTCGGGGTCTTCCGCGTTGCCTTGTTCTCTGTGGGTTCCATTCTAGTACTTGTCGGGTGGTGTTCGTTGTTTCTCTTCGCAAGATGTGGCCGATCCATTCTCATTTTTGCAGCTTTATTTCGTTGTTGATTTTTCTCTGATGTGTGATGTTGTAAAGTTCTTCGTTTGTTATCCGTTCTGGTCAGTAGATTCGAAGGATTTTACGGAGGCATTTGTTTACACAGATCTGGAGGCTTTGCACGATTGTTCTTGTTTGCTTTCAGGTATCGTAGCCATATAAGAGGATTGATTTGACGTTCGAATTGAAGATGCGTATCTTCGTTGCGTTCGTGATGGCGTCTCCACATAGATCTAAGCATTGCGAAAGCCTGATTTACCTCTGACCCTCCTTCGGTCGTAATTAGGCTGCCCAGGTAACAAAAAGGGTCAACATTTTCTACGGGGACAGCATCTATCAAGAAATGTTGTACGTTTGCAGCGCCAATACGTATTGACTTTATTTTGTGAACATTGATTTGGAGGCCTGTTCATTTCGCTATGTTGCTCAGACTAAACAAAAATTTCTGTGAACACTCATCTTCATTACTATAAAATAATCAGGATTTTGCTCCCTTGTGAAAGTTTTGATTTTGGAGATACATTGGCATATCAAGGTAATGATATTCAACGTCAAATTAAGATTATAAATAAGAGAGATACAGGCAGGTGGCAGGTGGCCTCACCCCCGTTGCCCGGTGTGATACCATCACACTCAGCTATAGATCCCGTGAATTGGTCACCAGTGTAACTAAGTTTCGGGATCTGGCGGATGGTCCGGTTTCCAGGGTGGAAAGGTTTGGCAACGAAGCGTGATGAGCTCTTCTGGGACAAAATCATCCTTAGTTAAAATAGTCTCCCATTCGGATCTCCTGGGGGGTACTGTCTCGAGGGGTTCATGATGCGGGTAAGTCGAGCACTGCTCCGGCGAATTCACTAATTCATTTACGTTCTAGAAAAGAAAGAAAACTCTTGATAGAGTTCTGCAATATCAGAGGACTTTGGCACAACAATGTGAATGTCGATGTAGTCCACCAGCATCTGAAAAACGCACAACCCCATGTGCTGGCCCTAACCGAAACCCAAATAAGTCAAACAACCGACACAACTCATTCACATTTTAATGAATATGAGTTTCATACGAGATTTAGGTTTAAAGGGGGCCTCAGTGTTTTCGCCAGATCGGATGTTGCATGCCAGAGAGAGGACACGATGGAGGACGACGCATTCGACTTTGCGTGGTTTAAAATCTATTTGCAGGTTAGAACACTGTTTTCATGCTGTCTATATCGTTCGCTAAACGATATTCACTTCCCTAGACTGTTTCAGTATTCAGGTGATAAGGTGGATTCGATTCAGACACATCATCCGGCATCTGAGTACCTGGGTAACTTCAACGTTCACAACACCAACTGGCTCCGACATTCCAATAGAATAGATGAAATGGGAAGAAAGGCTGAAACTTTCGCAATCAGCTATAATCTAACGCAGCTAGTCGACGAACCAACAAGAATACCTGATTACCCAACCGAATTTCCGAACACCTTGGATCTTTTTCGATTTCAGATCCAGATGATTTTGGAGTGGAGGTCTCAGCACCGCTAGGCAACTCAGACCACAACCTTATATCTGCTACTGGAACCATTGTGCTGCCACTAAACTAAGAACCTGAACCACCCAGACGTATCTGGCACTATAAACGTGCTAATTGGGATGAGCTGCGTGAATCCTTTTCGTGCTTCCCATTCAGTGATGTTTGCCTTTCAGATCCTGACATCAATGGGTGCACTGAATCTGTTACAGAAATCATTCATGCAGGAATAGATCTCTATATCCCTCATTCCATGAAAAGAACAACAGCATAAAAGCCATGGTTCAACAAAGATTGCAGCCAAGAGTAGAGCTTAAAAGTCATGGAAGATAAATCCATCAGAGGAAACAAGAACAACCTTCGTACGAATGCGGAATGTATGCAACCTGATAACTGCAAGAGCAATTTCAACGAAGGGGTAACTTATAAACTCCTTGAATAGGCAAGCGGAACTAGACAATTCTGGTCTATGGTGAAGACTGTCAGTGCCAATTTCTGCAATCTCCGAAAGAGAAAGCCGATCTATTTGCTCTCTCATTCTCAGAGAACTCTGTGCTAGATTCATCTAACTCAATACCACCGAACATTACACCTACAAATTCTTCCATTGCAGATATCAAGTTTAGAGTCCGCACTGTAGGACGGGCTCTCGAGCAGCTGAACCGCAAGAAGGCAGTTGGTCTAGACGAAATACCGCCAATCGTCCTGAGAAAGTGTGCTCCCGAAGTGGTACCCATTATTAACCGTCTGTTTCAGATTTCTTATGGAAGCCAGACTTTTCCTAGCAGCTGGAAAATAGCGAGAATTCAACCGATCCCAAAGAAAGGAAAGAAGTCTTTACCCCAAAACTACCGCACTGTTGCACTTCTTCCCATTATATCCAAAGTGATGGAGAGAGTCATACATGATGATCTCATCAAATATCTTGAGTTGCAGGGAATTATTAACGACCGTCAGTATGGTTTTCGCAGGCAAAGATCGACAGGAGATCTGCTCGTCCTTGTCACTCATGTTAATACATCAACGATGGTAAAGCATGGGGAATCTAGAGCAATAGCCATCGACATCAATTGCGGGGTTGGATAAGTAGCTTTCTTTCAAATAGATCAATACAAGTTGTGGTCGACGGTATAACATCTGATTGTTTCCAGTTGCAAGCAGGAGTACCTCAGGGATCCATTCTTTCGGTAACCTTGTTTCTGTTACAGATAAACGATCTTCTGTCATCTATAGAGAACAAAATCTTCGATTTTGCAGACGATTGTACCCTGTTTTCGTCTTTTAGTAGCCTGCGGCCGATTACAACTGCGAAATCTCAGCGTCAGATATGTCAACAAATAAATATCTTAAACTCTGACTTACAGAGGATATCTGAGTGGGGTCAATTGAACCTGGTGAGCTTCAACACTAGCAAGACGCAACCTTCTCGGAATAACGGTCAACTCCGGGTTTTGCTGGCATGAACATGTATCAGCAATAACTGAGCCGGCATCATCTAAACTTAGTTTTCTTTTCAGAGCCAAGCGATACTTCACGTCATCTCAGCTGTTGTTTCAATACAAGGCGCAGATTCGACCTGCTTTGGAATATTGTTCCCATGTATGGGGATCTGCTCCCAAACATTCGTTGCGGATGTTGGATAGTGCGCAAAATCGGGCTGTGCGCTTCATCGACCCCCCGGAGATCACCCGCGATCTCCAACCGCTGGCTCTTAGAAGACAAGTTGCTGACTTTTCTCTGTTTTACAGATACTTGCTGCAACACTAGGCTAGCAAGGAGTTTTCATCATATGGCGATACATTTGACGACCCCTCGAACCATAAGAATTCCTTCGTTTACAGGGCCGGTGAGCAGTGGAACACGCTTCCGTTCAACATCTTCCAATTTGGCCCTCTTCAAGAAGCGAGTAAACAGATACCTCAATTCTTGCCAGGTGCCCACTCATTTGGTGTAACAGGTTCGCCTATTCCTGGCAAGCGCGCATAAAAAAAAGCCTCGCGTGTTAAGACGTTTAGATTTGAAATTTAGTCGTGTTTAGGAATCTCGTTTGATAGTTTCTAAATTAACTGAATTTTCTGATCTATATGCGAAAAACTGTATTTCTGTTTTATTCATCCTAAATAGTTAATAACCTTTTATGGCTCATGGGTGATCGTAGAAGGCTTGGTGTAATATGAATGCTTATCCAATCTACATTGTGTGCTCTTAGCCGATTGTTTTGACTCACATCACAATTTGATATTATGGCATAATCAATGTCCCCAATTTTTTAACTTTCTTTTTCATTCGAACAATTTAATTCATGGAAAAATTTTACAATTGTTATGCCCAAAAAAAATTGAAGAAATTTTTCGTAATTTTGGATCCAATGAATTACACTCAAATTTTTAGAAGCTTCAACAAGAATAAACACCGATTTGATCTTGTGAACTAGACTATTCATGAAAATCACAATATTCATTCATATGGAAATAAACTTCTTAGAAGTTCGAAATGATTTTCAAAATAGTAATTTTCGTTTATAATTATATAACTCTATGGGTACGGAATGAAGGTTTAATAACGTACGCTTTCTTGGCCTCTTCAGAAAAAATATGACTAAAACATAACTGAAATAAACTAATTATTACACGGGCCAAAACAGAGTGCCCTTAATTGATTTAAATGAAGAAAAGCAGGGACACGTAATGTCCACCCACACATACGAATTACGGACAGAAAAAGTTAATTCCTGAATTGCGTTAAGGAACAACGAAGACATTATCATATTAGTTCGGTACTTGGTAGTATTTGTTTCATAATGTTATTCAGGTTTCTGTGTATTTTCCTTTGGTTTCTTTGTGATGACGCGTTAGCCAATACAGATTATTTTTGTAGGAATCTGATACCTCAACCAACGATTCTCATTGACCAGGTAAACAGCTTTTCATTAAACTTACAAAAAATAACCATGATATATAATGAAGGCAATGTCTTTTGAACGAATTTAAATTTGAATAAATGATCAAGCTCTCGTAAATAATAGAAAATTCGAATTAAAGTGAAGAAGAAAGGTTAGAACATGAAAGATTTTTATTCATTTAAAACTTTAGTAGTGTCTCATGACCATACATACAGAATGATAAAAATTCAACATACATTCAATCAAAATAAACAATTCCACTGAATAAAATTCGTGAAAAATCCTAGTAATTCATTTATCCTAACTGAATCAGCACGTTTGTTTTTTTGTAGAAAACTTGTGAATCACTCATTTAAATCCGGAATAGATTGCAGAACCGACAAGCACGCTAAGGCATTGAGCTTGTCTCGACACTCTAAAACTAACTATTGCTTATTAACGTTTGAAAATTCAGTTGTACCGCATAAGATGAGAAACTTCTATATTCAATACTGGATTACACGACACAAACTTCTGCTTTGAAGCTTTGTCTTCCACTAATGGCGTAAGACTGCTTTTCCAAACGTGCGGCTTTCTTCTGATCATTGTATTAGAAACAGTCCTCCTTTTTTTAAAGTTTAGCATTTCCCTTTTTGTTTCAAGAACTTACTTCACCTTTGCCCACTTTAATATATCATGTATTTTCTGACTTCTAATATTGGTATGTGATTTTTACAGAATCTATATTTCGTTTCTGGTACTGAAATGGATATCTACATGAGGTATTATCTCATAAAACCGTGTAAACCAAAATACAAACAGTTTTTCTTGCCTTCACCTCCCTTCCAAGCAATCCTGTGTTGCTGCCGTTTCATCAAAGGTTTACTCGATTTCTTCCATAGACTCCAATTGTGTAAAATTTGAAAGAAAACTCCCCTCACTTGGGGACGTAACCCCCCTGTAATTAGGAATTTCTACTAAAAATTCGATAACCGCGGTCGAGAGCTATGTTTACTCTAAATCCGGTAAGCGGCAAAATAAATAAGAGGTATATGATCAACTTAAGTTTAAAGGGAAATTCAGAGAAATAGAAAACAAAAAATCTAACGAAAACCACTATGTGATTTACCCCTGGATACCTGTGTCTAAAGGTGAGAAGGGCCCTTCTTGAGGATGCTTACACTGGATATTCTGTGGTTGGATTTGCCGATCACGATATGCGGCAGTGTTTTAGATATTCGAGTTGAGCAAATTCGCGTTATTCAGGCAAAAATCTCATCGATTTTTCCAAATAGCGAAAAACACGTTTTTGGTTGAGATCCTAAACTCATCTGCCGGGGATGTGTGTGGCCAAACAATTTTATCGAGAAAGGCAATGCTTTTACAGGTGCTGAAGAACAACGGATTTCACAGAATCTATGGCTAAAGGGCCTAGTAGAAGTATCTAGGAACGGGTTTATCGATCAATTTCAAATTTCGGGATTAGGGTAAATACTGTTCTACAATTTGCAATTGTTTTCAGAGAGTACAACTTTCGGTTATACCGGACATCGACTACAACTTAGCTATTTCAAATAGCATGTTTTCCTTTAATTTTTCTTTTATTAAAGGGCATCCTTTTTCCAACATATTTCTTTGAGATTTATCCTATCTGAAATTGACCACCATTTTATATTATTTATTGCTTTTAACCATGAATCTTTGACTCCTTGTGAAGAATGAAGCAATTAAACTTTTAGATACAATCTCGTATTTTTGTGATAGGAGATGTTGAGCTAAATCCATTGCCACTGTTCATGTCCTTCCAGAACGAAGATTAAAATAAAAAACAAATTGTGTTTTGTTTTTCTCTCAAAAATATGTCAATGATTGGAGGATGAGATGAACAATTAAAATAAGCAGAAAAATACAGGGTTACCCATTTGAAAATCGAAAGTCGGTATCGATACCGATGTCAAACATATTAAAGTTATCAAATTCAAAATGTTCTATCTGATTCCCAAATTTCATCAATATATTCCAAAAAGAAAAAAGTTACAGGTGTGGTCCTAGTTTCAGTTACATGTGTTATAACACAATCAAATTTATATGGAATCACTCGGTATTTCACATCATCATTGATTGTTTTTAACCATAGATCTTTGACTACTTGTGAAGAATTAAGTTTTTTGAAGCAAAAGAACTGGATAGTATGATAAGAAATGTTGAATCATCACCACATATTGGAGATATTGTACTCAGTCGTCACTGAGATTTGAAACTGTGAAATTCAAAATATAAAATAGCCTATAATCATAATTGAAAATGCCTTACGTTGGATTGACCGATGTGCAGAGTGGTCGAATAATTGCTCTCGTTGAAGAAGTGGTGACACAGAGAGATATAGCGGTAGAACTGGGGGTATCACAGGGGGTGATTTCGAAACCCTACGCCCGATACGTGGAGCCACAATCTATGCGGAATAGGCCTAGAAGAAGTCGTAGGAAGATTACTTCTGAAGAACAAGGCCACTTTTGGTACCAAATTGCAAGAAGAGACCCTAGAACGTCACACCTCATACTCCAAAGGCAATTTCTGGAAGCAACAGGCATCAGTGTATCAGTCGAAACGATACGTCAGAGACTTGGTTCATGGGGTTTAAACAGCAGAATGCATTTAAGAGTTCTCCAGCTAATCAAACAACAAAAAATTAACAGACTTAATTGGTGTATACAACACCAAAATTGGAAGAATTGGCGGAATGTTCTTTTCTCGGATGATACCAGAATATTATTCTTTAATTTCGTTTCCTGCTAGTGTAACGGCTAGAAATTACGTGGACCTAGTGCTAGAGCCCATAGTAAGACTCTGGCGAGGTGCCCACGGTGAGAATTTCAATTTTATGTAAGATAATGCTCCTCCGCATACCAGCAACCTCGCACGACATTATCTTGAAACTGAGAGAATCGCTCTTTTGAACTGGCAAGCTTGCTCTCCAGACCTAAATCCTATTGAACATTTATGGGATAATCTCAAAAGCGAAATTAGATCGGAAACTAATCCAAAGCGTGCCTAGACGGTTTCAGGCTTGTATCAAGGCAAGAGGAGGTAATACAAGCTACTGAGGTCGAGAAAAAAACTCCTACTACGTGAGAATACAATTTTCAATTTTTTTACTACATGCGGAAAGAGTCTCTTATTCTCTTTTATCTGTTTCTTTCTTAAAATAAACCTTAATTGATTTCTGTTTTCAATTGAAATATCTCAAAAAGAATGAATTCTAACAATCCTTCGAAATTTCCAAGATCCCTGAGAAAGAAACTTCGAAAACTATGTTTTTTCAATTTGTAACCCATATTTTTTCAATTCATTAGATTTAGCGTAAAAAACTAAATGAAGTTCCCCATACATACCCTGAACCTGAGATTTCAATATTTCAAGTTATGTTGGAAAAACGAATTTTACGTACCTACCTAATGTTGGCAAAGGCGGCTTAGATTCCTGCATAATTGTTAAATTGTTATTAAATGATTATCTATTAACCCACGCGACACTATGTTAGAGCATTCACTTTTCCATTAGCATAAACCGCAGTTATCGTCGCTTTCAGCATAAACTTCGTTCTCTTATGTGATTTTTATAGTTCAAATAGTTAATCGATTCCTCCGTTACTGCCTGATAGATAATCATGATGATAATAAGAAAATTAAACTAAATATTATACTAAATATAGCTGAAGATGGTCGAGAGATCGAAATTGCAATCCTGATTTTCAATAAATATCTTGTAATAGTATAATAGATACTTTTCTTATTATCATCATGACTTTTATGGTTATTACTGAAGAGAATTCTGTAGGTTGTGGATGTGATGAATCAAATTGCTAGTCATTTAATGTAATAACCAATCATAATAATGATTCAAATAATTATTTAATTTAAAAACATTCAATTATTGAATCAATTTTATTAAGTAGTAGCGTACTGAAGGTACCACTCTAGTTAAATTATATTTTATTTAATGCAACTAAGCAGGATGCCGAGAAACGAAGCGGCAGACTGCAATTTAGCCCTTATTAGGAGCTCATCAGTGTCGCATATCGCTTCTCACCATCCTATCAAGTTACATCGGGGTACCCTATCGATTCCAGAAAGGACGCACCTCGTACATACTTATGAGAGTCGCCCTCTATGGACCGACACGGCGAACCTGCTACCGGACTTCGAGAAAGATACGAACAATAACAAATGTTAAAAATTCCAAACATTTGGGAGACATCTTTCGCCGTTCTGTGAATCACATCAACGGTAGAAAATGAGCGAAATAATCCCACTAGAATAGCGCTCTTAGCCTCTGTTTCCGAGATAAAACCTCCCGTCGGTAAATATTTGATGGGACGAATATCTACCGCGATAAACTTCGTGAGGAGCTTGATAGGATACTGGGATGCGATATGCGACACTGATGATCTCCTAATGAGGGCGAAACTGCAGTCTGCCGCTTCGTTTCTCGGCATCCTGCTTGGTTGCACTATTGTGGCGCTTGGGGGTTGCGTGCATGGCGGGCAGATTTGGAAACTAAGCTCTTGTCAGGAGGGATTATTCATTGATCTACGGATTTTGCATAATTCTTCTTGTCTCAAGTTTACATCTATATATATATATATATATATATATATATATATATATATATCCTCTATTTTTCAGTATCTTCTACAGTTTTCAATCAAAATGAAAATTCGTTCACGGGGATGCAGACAAAGATAATACCTTTTTTTTTTCGAGGTATCACTCGACCCATCTACCCTCTTCCAAATTTTCAAGCATGGTCACCCCTGCTTTAGGGGTTGATCTGTTCCATTTTACTTCACTGAAACTTGAATAGTCTCAGGTAAATTGTCTTCCTATCTTTCAGTTGCTCACCGTGTATCTTTTATATATATATATATATATATATATATATATATATATATATATATATATATATATATATATATATATATATATATATAGTGGAAAAATGCGCAATTGTGAATATAAAAGAGATAAAATAGTAGAGAGTGAAAAAGGTTTCACACTGATGAATAATACATTGACCCCAGCTTTGGAACCTGAGATGGTTTATAAATATTTAGGTGAACAAGCCCTGGAAATAAAAATTCCAGAGAAGAAAGCATGCCTGAAAGAGGCCAAACTCAACAAATCAGGACTATCCTTACGAAGCACGGCATTCACCACCAACAGAAATCAGTCAGCCGATTGCATTTACTAAGAAATTAGGGAGGGCGTGGCTTAGCATCACTCGAAACGATACACAAAGGCAAGATCGAAAACTTAAGAAAGTACTTCGCTACGAAAAATTTACCTTTTTATAGAGCAATCCGTGATTCTGACGAGAACTTCTCGGCTCTTCAGCTTTCCAATCCGGCGTACCAGGTAGAAGCCCATTCAAGCTGCCAGTTATCAGAAGATTGGCATGCTGAAGCGTTACATGGTAGATTCCCAAATCACCTGTAAAACGAAGGTATTGATAAAAATGAGTCGCTTACTTACCTGAGAGCTGGCTATTTGTTCCCGGAGACGGAGAGAAGAATGTGAACTATACAGGATTAGGTTGTAGCCTCGAGGAAGTATCTAAAGCACATCACTTCATAAGACATCCCATCAGATCAAAGTAGGAAGTGTGAAAAAAGCACAATAATCTATTCAGCATATAACATTCAGCTGTTCTATTCTGGCCCCTAAGGAGTATTTCGACCGGCACAACGCAGTAGCTGAGGTTTACCACCAGAACTTAGCTCATAAGCTAGGCCTATGTAAGGACATAGCACCATGTTAGAAATACCAAACTAAGCCCATACTAGAGGGCGAAACACACAGGATATACTGGGATACAATTGTAGTGACCGATCGCACGGTTTCACATAATAGTCCCGATATCACGGTTTTTTATCATAAGAAAAAACGGCTACTCTATTGGATATCAGTATACACGCAGATAAAAATATTAACAGATTATATACAGAAAAGATCACTGAATATCAAGATCTGGCATTTGTGATTAAAGACATCTATAAACTCAAGTCCGTGATGATTTTACCAATCATAATTTCCGTGAACGGACTAGTTGAGGCACATCTGGTGGAAAACACAAAATTCATGAACCGCTAGCAGCGGGTAGGATTCATGTTTATAATCATCATGATTATAAAAAAAAGTGTCGCATATCGCTCCTCAACAACCTAACCTGCCACATCGGAATACCCTAACGATTCCAGAAAAAGAGAATCTCGTACATATTAAAAGTCGCCGTTTATGGACCGATGAAAGATGGTCTACAAGTGCTGGAATTTTTAAATTCTCACATCTGTTTGTTACTGTTCGATGCTTTTCTCGTAGCGAGTTCGCCGTCTCGATCCTTACAGGGCGACTCTATGTATATGTCTTTATATGTGTATATATAAAGGCACGCAGGACTTATATTCACCAATCAACGGCAGTGTAATTGACGCTTTTTGATTGCAGACAAGGGCTAATGCTATAAGCATCTCTATTTGCTATAAACCCCGGTTTGAGATACTTGTAGGACGATTCGACGATTCTTTGATAGAAATACGGTTCAAGAAAATGCTTCACAAATTCGAATGAGTTAAGTTAAATTGTCAGGAGTGGATAGAATATTATTATTTTTTTGCAAGTGTTTTCCTTTTGAATTTGCTTCCAGTACTGCCCCTCTGCAGCTACTATAAACGCCGCCTCTGTTATATATCATAAAATATTTCCTATTACGGCTACAATAAATAAGAGAAAAATTTCATTATCCCATGGACGAAAATTTTATCCTCGCTTTCATTACGAGTTATTTACAAACCCACGCGACACTATATAAGAGCATTCATTTTTCCATCAGCATAAAACGCAGTCGTTTTCAGCAAAAACTTCGTTCTCTTATGTGATTTTTACAGTTATTACTGAAGGATGTGGAAGTGATGAATGAAATTTCAAGTTATTTAATGTAATAGCCAATGATAATAATGATTCAAATAGTTATTTAATATAAAAGCATTCAATTAGTGAATCAATTTTATTATTTACTGGCGTACTGAAACTACCACTCGAAAAATTGTCTATATATATATATATATATATATATATATATATATATATATATATATATATATATATATATATATATATATATATATATATATATAGTATATAGACAATTTTTCGTGGTAGTTTCAGTACGCCAGTAAATAATAAAATTATGTTATATTTATATTTTATCATGAAATCAGTTTGATTGCATGAAAAGATATATAGGCAACTATATATATATATATATATATATATATATATATATATATATATATATATATATATATATATATATATATATATAGGTGCTTCAACGAAAACTAAACAGAGGCGATATCTACCAAGATATTAATTTCTGATCAAAATGCAAAAACAGGTCAATTTTTGTTTTAAGGGAGACATCTTTTGGGGTACCAAACTTGCCTGAAATATCAACTCCCTAAGCGGAGGTTGCAATCCTTGAACATTTTGAATAGAGAAGATGGGTCGAGTGATGACTCAAAAGAAAGGTAGCATCTTTGTCTACATTGCCTTGAACGAATTTCCATTTTTAATTGAAAACTGTAGAAGATACAGGGTGAGCAACTGAAAGATAGGGAAGACTATTTTCCTGAGACTATTCAAGTTTCAGTGGGATAAGATGGAACAGATCCATGCTGATCAATGGAAGTCATCATCAAGTACCATCCTCATCTCGAATTTCAACCCCTGGAGCAGGGGTGACAACCCTTGAAAGTTTGGAAGAGTGTAGATGGGTCGATAATTCGAAAGAAAGGTATTATCTTTGTCTGCATTCCCGTGAAAGAATTTTCATTTTTGATTGAAAACTGTAGAAGATACAGAGTGAGCCACTGAAAAATAGAGAAGACTACCTTCCCAAGACTATTGGAGTATTAGTGCGAAAAACTGGAATAGATTCATTTTAGATCAAAAGCTGTCATCTTCCGAAATCACCCTCATCTCGAATTTCAATCCTTGAGCAGGGGTAATATTTCGATCCAGTGATACCTCAGGGCGATAGATAGTCTCCTCTATTTTTCATTAGCGCACTCTGTATCTTCTCTAGTTTTCAATCAAAAATGAAAATTCGTTCACGGGGATGCAGACAAAGATAATACCTTTCTTTCGATGTATCACTCGATCCATCTACCCTCTTCCAAATTTTCAAGGTTTGGTACCCCTCCTCCAGGGGTTGAAATTCGAGATGAGGATGGTACTTGATGATGACTGCCATTGATAAGCATGGATCTGTTCCATTTTATCCCAAAAGATGTCCCCCTTGAAATAAAAATTGACCTGTTTTTGTGTTTTGATCAGAAATTAATATCCTGGTAGATATAACCTCTGTTTAGTTTTCGTTGAAGCACCCTGTATATATATAGTTATATAAACTATATCAAAACAAATAAAGGAAATATATCTATACTCAAAATACTGAATTACCCACTCAGGCAACATTAAATGTTTTTTCAAATTTACTGTCCTATAAATTGAATAGAAGTGAATTCCAAGTTGTACAAGTAATGTCCAATGCCCTTGCGTCAACATAACAACCAAAACACCATAGTAACATAAGTATATTCTAATGAAAAGAGATACAAAAACCGTAGTCTAGACCACCAATATTGAAAAAATATATTTTTGATATGAGTACTATTTTGATACAATTCTATAAAAAATTGAACACCAGTGACTGTTACTTGATGCAAATCCATTTCAAATGATAAATAAAATAGAATTTGATTTACACTTCTTGGATGTCGAGAGCAATAACCCTCGACATCTCTAAAGCCTTCGATAGGGTTTGGCATGCAGCCTTGTTGAATAAACTTGCTGCATATGGGCTTCCCGAAAAATTGAGGTATTGTATGAGTACCTTTCTTTCAAATACATCAATGCAAGTTTGGTCGACGGTATAATTGTTTCCAGTTGCAAGTAGGAGTACCTCAGGGATCCATTCTTTCCTAATCTTGTTTATGTTGCAGATAAACGATCTTCTGTCATGTACAGAGAATAAGATCTTCCGTTTTCCAGACGATTGTACCCTGGTTTCGTCTTTCAGTAGTCTGCGGCTGATTAAAGCTGCGAAATCTCATCGTCGAAAATGTCAACAAATTAATAACTTAAACTCTGACTTACAGAGGATATCTGAGTAGGGTCAGCAACTACGTTTTCTAGAAAGGTCCCCGCTAGATAATCTCCTCTAATAATGCAACACCAACAAATTGCATCCAAAGGTTCGACGCACCTTCTTGGAATAACGGTCAACTTCGGGTTTTTCTGGCGTGAACATGTATCAGAAATAGCCAAGTCGGCATCAGATAAACTTAGTTACCTTTTCAGAGCCGAGCGATACTTCACGTCATCTCAGCTGTTGCTTCTATATAAGGCGCAGATTATACCTGCTTTGGAATATTGTTCCCATGTATGGGATCTGTGCCCAAACATTCGTTGAGGATGTTGGAAAGTGTGCAAAAACGGGCTGTGCGCCTCTTCGACCACCCAGAGATCACCTGCGATCTCCAACCGCTGGCTCTCAGAAGACAAGTTGCTGACCTTTCTCTGTTTTACAGATACTTCAACGGAAGATGCTCCAAGGAGCTTGCTCCGGGAAAACTCATGTTTTGCCGCAACACTAGGCAACCTCATGGGGTTCATGAGGTAGTGTTAAAATTTCACAAGATAATTTTTTCAATCGATTCACAAATTCAAGAAGCACCCATTTTTCAGAGGCGGAAACAAAATTATTAGAGTAGAGATCTCAAACATAACGTTCAACCTCTTTATACACCTAAATATTTAGATCTACTTGATGTAGGTACCAAAATTGCCCTCAGAAATGTTTCGAATAATAAACAGTTTATTAAATATCAAACTTAAAGATACGCAATATCATAAAAATCGAATCAATTGAGGATGAGATAATTTTTACCAAAAGCAGATACAGGTAATGGAGAAGTAGCATTACATAAAACTGGCTATATTTCTAAACGAAAAACTTTCTCAATTTTCAAAATCTATGTAAAATTTCTATTGATCTAAGTTATCAATTACAAAATAAAATTGAAAGTTTCATAAAATATATTAAATTATCTATATCCTATATTTTAGCCACTGCGGTTGATATATCACATTTGTTGATTGATTTGAAGACACGATGTTGTCGATTTGAACCTTTCTTTGATACCAATAACTTATTTCCAAATATCCCTCCTAAAGCGCCAATCGGTATTATTGAAAAAAGTATAGAACTAAACAACGTAAATTATTTCATTCAACACGAAATATTGATGTTATTAGATATGTGTGTAAAACAAAATTACTTTGTTCTTGAGTCTTCATTTTACCGTTCGGGCGAAAACCTTAATATGGTAAATCCACTCAGCCCCCTATTAGCAGAAATTTTCATGGATCACTTAGAAACTACAATGCATAACAACCCTTCAACTAAACAGTTTTTACATTGGTTTCGTTATGTGGATGATATCACTGTATGTTTTACTTTTACTGAACATCACTTAAATGTTTCAAAATAGTTTATAGAGTGTTAAACCACTGATTAAATTCCCCTTACAAGGGTAATTTCACGTAGTGAATCTGACAGCGTGTTATTGAAGGCTTGTGTGATAACGTTCATCATTGGCGTATCGAATCATAATACAAGTAGAAGAATATTGTTAGGACTGAGGAAGGCAATACAAACCCTTTTTGGTATCCTTACGGCACAAATGCGCAGAATTGGCTTGGATAATGAGGTCGAAAGCAGAATCTGCTTGGGAACAGATGAGACGGCAAACCATATCTTTCCAGAAAGCCCAACAGTAAGGTTCGGAGTGTTCGACAACCATAGCATTAGAATGCAATGAATTGAAGGCAATTCCTCGAACAACATAATCGAATTTCTCTAGAAGCTGGACGTATTCAAGGAATTATGTGTAGGTTTCATGTTGAGTCACAATAGTCCGCAAGGACCCAGTGGAAGGATAGTAATCGCCCACTCCAAAATAACTACAACATATTATTCGTCAACTGTGATTGAAAATTTCTGCTTCAATCTTTAAAAGTCTCTATTATTATCAGATTATTTAGCAGAATTAAGGTTTTGTTTTTTTAGCACGGAATTCTAAATATGTTGGCTTGACTAAGTGCTACTTATTGATGTTGAATAAACGGTGAACAGCCTTTGTCTAAGAATAAAGACGTCACTGTAAAGTAGTAAATACAGAGACCTATTTCATGGTCATTGAAATATAATTTTTCCATAAATTATGTATGAAATTTTCAATTTATTCCTATTTGATTGAGATATCGAAGCCAACTATAAATAAATACGCACGCAATGGAAATTTTCATACATCAATGAATTTATTATATGGAATGAAAGGAATTTCCATCAATCGACGGTACCGAGCATTCTGGAAAGTTAACTTCGAAGGTAATCTTGAAACACAGTTTCTGTTGCCGTTTTCCATTTTTGTACTTCAAAAGGAAAGAGAACTGCCTAAAGATCTTTTCTATTTTTCATTTCAAGATAGTTTTCTTCTTCCAATTTGAGCAATAAAAACTTACCTTTTTCATTGCTCAACTGGGTGGATAGAATATCTGTCTTATTTTTGTCCCTCAGGGGCTCAGGAACATTGTTTCTGAGTACGGGCTTAGCGATACCGAGGTACCCAAGCTGAACCTGGTAGTAGGTATAAAATGCAACTTATCCAATGATGTACAATCTAAGGAATAAACGGGTGAATCGACATTGAACCTCTATAACCTCTTGTCGCGTTCAAGATTTAGGAAGAGGGTCTTGTTCGGAAAGTGAGTCACAGTCTCCCTGGGTTAACGACGGTAGCAGCGTGATATCGATAGGGATACTGCAACACAAAACCAAGTGGGAAGCAACATCAATACCTTCCAAACGACTCTTGATGTTTCAACGGTAGCGCAAGCCATTATGCCTACCACAACGAGAACTGAACTCCCTAGGAAACGCATGGAGTGGACCCCAGAAATGAATTCCTTCATTATGCATTCCTATCACAAGGTTACATAGTTATAATCGCAAATGACAGCATACATCTTGCGTTCGTAGAAAAATATCAAGAATTACAGCACATATCCGAGAAGGGAATTTCGGATCAACGAAGAACAATCGTTAAAAACAGGCTACTTCCTTCTGCAAATCATACGAGAAGAGGTCTTAATGGAACCCAGAAGCAAAGATGACACTCATAACGGTATACCTGCCGGAGTCAATGAAAGTGTTACAGATAACATCGAAGCCACGGAAACGAATATTAACATGGAACTCCTCCTGAGCCGAATCAGCAGAACGAATTTATGTATTTAGCAAAACCAGAACTCAACAGAGCAATAACTGAATTTAGTGGTAGTAACCCAACTAAACGACCTAAACTGCCCAAACTGAAGACAAACAAGAACACCAATAACATCCTAGCAAGCGTAAACTCAGTGTTTGAAGAATACACTGAACAGAACACCTTGGAGAAGATTCACACTTTGATTTACTGTGGAGCGGTAGCGGTTCTTCGACACACAAACAACAAGTCTCCACAACTCCGATTCGAGCTGAGCCAAAAAGCGTCAGAAAAACCACCATGGCAAAAACAACTGGAGAAGGATATTGACAATATTAGAGCTGAAATCGTACGTCTCACAGAATTCCTAAGAAACAAAAAACCCTCAAGGCGATTGAAATCACATATACGCAAAATTCATAGGAAAATGGGTACCAACACAAAACACCCTGATCACAAACAACACATCGACGTGCCTATGGACACTTTGAAGCAGAAACTACAAGCAAAAGCAGAGAGGCTCTCAAGATACGTCAAGTGTACTGAAAGAAAACATCAAAACCAAAGGTTCCTCCAAAGCGCGGCCAATTTTCATGAGGTAAATAACAGAACTGCGACCAACAATATCAGAGAAGTACCTGACGCACAGTGCTTGACCGACTATTGGTCATCACTATGGTCGAACCCCAAAGAACACAATAAAGATTCGGAATGGATCACGAATGAAAAACAACGCCTCGATATCAAACATATGGACTTCGAAGGAATAACGGAGGAAGAAATCGCAACAGTAGTTAGAGCGACCAGCAATTGGGAGGTCACAGGTATAGATAATATCCACATCTCCTGGTCCAAGAAAATTGATAAGCTCCATGGAGCCCTAGCGAAACAGCTCACGTGTGTTCTTCAACATCCCAGGAAAACACCCATTTTCCTAACACAAGGCTTAACATATATGCTACCTAAGAGCGATAGAACACAGGATCCGTCTCAATATAGGCCAAATACTCGTCTGCCAGCGCTCTACAAAATACTCACCTCATGCATATCCAATCGAATATACCAACACCTTGACGACAACAATATATTAGCTGAGGAGCAGAAAAGATGCAGAAAGAAACACCATGGGTGAAAGGAACAACTCATCATTGATTCTGTGATAATGAAACAGCACACGGAGGGCATCGGAATGTTCATTTAGCTTTTCTCGATTATCTGAAGGCATTTGATAGTACCGTCCATTCTTGGCTTGTCGAATTATTGCAGATATATATGCTTCGAAAAGGAAGCAATTGGATGATCTGCTGAAAACTGTCAGTAAGTTCTCGGCAGATGTTCATATAAAATTCGGAATTGAAAAATGTAAAATCCTGAAAATTCAACGAGGAAAAGTCAAAGATGGTGAAATACAACTTCCAAATGGTTATATTATACAGTGTATGAGGGATGGAGAAACGTACAAGTATTTGGGATAACAACAAGCCACATTGCTAGACCAAAAACTGTCAAAGGAGAAGATTCTTTCAGAATACAGTCAGCATCTGAAGACTGTGCTGAAACCAATGTCGAACTCGGGGAATCTAGTCAAGACAATTAACACCTACGCCATTCCAGTGTTGCTTTACTCATTTGGAATAATCAGATGAACTAAAACAGAACTGGATGATATTCAAAGGCAGGCCCGAACGATGCTGACAATGTACAACAATCATCATCCAAAATCGTCTGTGATAAGAACAACTTTGAAGCGGAAAGAAAGAGGACGCGGATTAATGGATGTTGTCAACTTTTACACACCGAACAGATTAAAAATCTCAGAGAATTCTTCTCTCAAAAGCTCTCACTTCTGACCTCAATAGAGTGGTATCGTTGGCTGATAGGGGATATACTCCACTGAATCTTGCTACCAGAGATGATCTGCTGAATCTACCGTTCCTATCAGATATTGAAAAACAAGAGCAATGGTCAAGAAAGGAATTGCATGGACGACATCACCATGAGATTAATCAACAACGCAACAAATGGTTGATAAAAGGAGAACTATTCGCAGAAACAGAAGGATTCCTTGTGACCGTTCAAGACCAAGTCATCGCTACAAACAACTACAAAAAATTTATAATTAAGGACGGCACTTTACAAACAGATAAGTGCAGGAAATGCCATATAAGATCGGAGACTATACAGCATATTACGTCTGGCTGCGAACAACTGGCCAATCCGGACAACCTTCAAAGGCATAATCAAATGTGCGACATTATCCGTCAGAAACTTGCACACAAGTACGGACTTCTGAATACCTTCCCGCCACATTACAAGTATCAACCGTCGCCCGTATTGGAAAATAACTCTATCAGATTATACTACGATAGGTCTGTTATCACTGACAGAATGGTGACGAAAAATAGGCCGGACATTGTGGTGTATGATAAGAGAGCCAGAACAGCAGAGCTGGTGCCATACCGAATAATAAGGAGTTGTCCGCATTTAAAATTCTCATATGTAACTATTCTCGGGTGTCAATTGGAGAAGAGTAAATTCTAGATTTTAAAGCATCCCAAAGAAAGAAGTCGCACGGTGTTAAGTTGTGAGATCGTGCTGGCCAACATGAAGGAGCATCAGCTCCCCTTCCGATTCAACGATTCGCATACTGTGCATGTAAGAACTCGCAAACCGCTTAAGTGAAGTGAGGAGGTGCACTGTCGTGCATAAACCACATTTTTGCACGCAGTAATACTGGAATATTGTCCAACAAATCCGGAAAACTTTCTTGTAAAAAATTTAAATAAGCCTCTTCGTTTAATCGATCTGGAATCATTACCGGACTAATAATGAAATTGTCAGTTACTTAAATCCATACAATAATTTTGAATTGATTCTGATGATGTGTACTTGTAAACGCATGTGGATTTTCGACACTGTACACGTGTTCATTGTGAATGTTAGTGATGCCAGATCTAGTTAAAGTGCTTTCGTCAGTAAATAGAATTTTCCTACTGAAGTGGAGATCCTGAGTTCTCTTCTCTTGGATAAATCGGCAGAAAGTAAGGCGATTCTCAGGATCGTTGGGAAGTAATTCCTGAACTTTCGGAATGTAATGAGGATGAAATAATTGTTCCTTCAAGACATCATGTCCAGCCATTGTTTTAGGGACGACCAACTGCGAACCTAAGCGCCGCGGCTTAATTGTGAGTTTTCCTCAACCATGTCCAAAATTTGTTATTCGCGTTCTACCGTCCTTACTGTTCGTTGTCGTCCTCGATCCAAATTCCTGGGCTTGAAGCAACCATTCTCGTGGAGGCGCCTTTCCAGATTTCCAAATGTTTGGTGGTCCGGCACTATGCGATCTGGAAATCTTTCAGCATATACTGCAACACGCATAGGAGTATCAATTTGTTTGGGGTCACATTGGCCTCTTTGAAGAGAACATTACGCTTGCTCTTTACTGACTGACAAATTCATTCAATCGTTCGTTTTTATAATATTCATTTTTTATTTCTTTTTTCATTCTTTCTGTGAATACAACTCACTATTAATGTCTTATAAATACTTTTTTTTAGAATACTAGATTCTATATTATTGCACTTAAATAAATAAATAAATAAATATACTCTCGCGCATTCACGTCCATTGCCTTGACAAAATGCGTACACCATAACCATATCAACCATTTCAGAGTTACTGTACATCTCCGTGCCTAATGGTGATAGAAAAATCACCAAAATACCTAGTTAAGAACTTAAGGAACACTGTTGTGTTAACAATTGTTCAATGTCAAGCACAATGAAATGACAATCTGCCAGATCACAGAAATGAATCTAGCGCCAACATGGTCAAATGTGATATTTTTGACTTGCTTGGTGGTTGAAGAAATGAAATCATGAAATTGAAAAACTGATTTTTGTGATTGAATCGCTCATCATTTCGAAATTTCTCAAGAGACAAAAAAGTTTGATGATTAGCCTAGCTGATCAATGTCTGAAACAGTTTTTCTCAAACGCAGACAGTTGAAAAAACTATGGTTGATTAAAAACACGTTCAAGTTTTTAGGGACACTTGTAAAACGTCATTTTGTCATTGAGTGGATCACTAAAAAACGTGAATAACGCACCCGAATACGCATACCAAATATGGTTTCTATCGATCGAGTTGTTTTCGAACTATTTGTAAAATAAGAAAAAAAATCTTTGGATTTGGCGACCTCTAGCGTCCAAACGAAGAAACTTTTCATATAGGTAAGTTGGCCTAAAACTACTTATTTCGAACTGAAGAATCTGTGGTATAACGTTGTACACGCAATTCACGGACACTCTGTATACTGTTGCAAGGCAGGTAATTGATCCATATTGAAACGGACCAATGGTGTTATCACTTTTCGGTTTTAAATAAGTAATTCCTTGGGTAAAAATTCTATTTTAGAGAAGTAAAACTAATATTCACTTAGAATATCGAAATTTTGGAAAGATTTTCATTTGAATCTGAAATAAGTTTGTTTGAATATTTTCATTATTAATAAATAGCTCTTTTCGTAATTTTCTATCTCTATTGATTTTATATTTATGTAGTTTAAAGGAGTTTACTGAATGATTTCGTTTCAATATATCAATATATTCCTTCACTTGTCAGAGGAACTTTCAGATTTATTTTTATCCTTATTCTTAATGACACTGGATTTTCATATGAAATTTCAGTATTCAAATTTATATATTGTTGGAATGCAGGTAATTGGTTTATATTGAGACGGATCAGTGATTTTATCCTTTCCGGTTTCAAATAAATAATTCTTTGTGTACAAAATACAGGAGTAGTGGAGGGTTCTTGATTATAAATGAAAAGTTATGAATACTATCAATACTTGGAGATTTCTTTGCGTTTTTAATAACTGATGTTATATTATCGCTGAAAATTTCTAAAATCGCATGCGATCTGTTTTAGAGAATCGAGACTTAATTTACAATCCAACTTGAATTGTAAATGTGTTGCTTTGGAACTGCCCAAATTGTGGACCAATAAACAGTTAGAATTTCAAAATTTTGGAACTGTTTCCAGAAATAATTTCATTTCAACCTGAAATAAGTTTGAATGAATATTTTATTATTTTTAAATTAAGATTTGTCTTGGAATTCTCTGTCTCAATTGATTTTATCTTCACATAGTCGAAGGAGTATACTGAAAGTTTTTGTTTCATTGTTTCAATATATTCCATTAATTGTCCTTTATTCATCCCATTTAGTTTATCTATGAGTTTCAGTTTTGAAGAATATTTTATCAATATGTATCATAAGTTTTTTGATCGATTACCTTTGGAATATTATGTCAATATTCCTAAATCACAACGGATACAAGAAATTTTACTCTCTAATCTTTTCTGCCAAAAGATTTTCTCCTAGTGTTATAATAAGATTCAAAATTCAGTAATTTATAGCTACCTATGTTTTTGCTGCTGCAATAACTACACTACACAACTACACAACTATATATATATATATATATATATATATATATATATATATATATATATATATATATATATATATATATATATATATATATATATTGTGTAGTTGTATATGTAGTTATAGCAGCAAAACATATATATATATATATATATATATATATATATATATATATATATATATATATACTTGTTTTATTATTCACAACTTTTACACTTATATCTCCGTAAATTCTTCAACTTTGTGATAAGTAACCGGTTAGTAACCAGTTATTTCATAAAATTCCGAACTTGAGCAGCTTTTTCTGAATTACGATATATATTATAAAAATACTAATAAATACGATTTGTTGATATCTGTGATATTTATGGTATGTGACGAACAGCTGTTTGATTCTCCTAGTAATTAGTAATAGTTATGATGAACACAATCAAATTTATATGGAATCACTCGGTATTTCACATTATTGATTTTGTTTAACCATGGATCTTTGACTACTTATGAAGAATGAAGGAATGAAGTTTTTGTTGTAAAAAAACTGAATAGTATGATAACAAATGTTGAATATTGGATATTATACTCAGTCGTCACTGTGAATTTCAAAATTTAAAGAAGCCTATTATCATACTTAAAATGCCTTAGCTGGATTGTCCGATGTGCAGAGGGGACGAATAATTGCTGTCTTTGAAGAAGGGGTGACATTGAGGGTATCACAGGGGGCGATTTCAAAAACCTACGCCCAATACGTGGAGCTACAATCTCTGCAAAATAGGCATAGAATAAGTCGTCGACATTCGCTTTTTGCGTCAAATTGCAAGAAGAGAACCTAGAGCGTCGCACCATATACTCTAAAGGCAATTTCTGGAAGCAACAGGCTTCAGTGTATCCGTCGAAATGATACGTCAAAGACTTCCAGAGCTAACCAGATAACAACAAAAAATCAACAGACTTAATTGTTGTATCGAGCACCAAAATTAGAATATTGAGAATTGGCGAAATGTTCTTTTTTCGGATGAGCCCAGAATTGATGTTCGATCAGATTAACGCCGGATTCGGATTTTAAGGGGTCGTGGAAGATAAGCTAGACTCCAAGCAGCTTAGACAAATACCGGAATGCTGAACAGACAGTGTGATCTTTTGGGGTGACATGATGCTGGGAGGCATTACAGATTTGATTTCGTTTCCTGCAAGTGCAACGGCTAGAAATCATGTGGACCTAGTGCTGGAGCTCATAGTGAAACTCAGGCGAATTACCCACAGTGAGAATTTTAATGCTCCTTGGCATACCTGCAACCTCGCGCGACATTATCTTGAAACAGGAGGAATCGCTAATTTGGACTGGCCAACTTGCTCTCCAGACCTAAATCCTATTGAACATTTATGGGATAATCTCAAAAGGAAAATTAGATCGCGCCAGGATAATTCAAGAACCCCACAACAGCTTATCCAAGCCGCCACAGAAGAGTAGCAGAATATCACCCCAGAGGTGTCATTTAGGAAATTTTCTAGTGAGGTGAGAAAGACATTTTGAGACTTACCAGGAGTCCTTTAGATGCATTCCCACGCTTATGTAGGAATTCTCTGGAAGATGTACCTTCGCCGACGGCGACGCTGCCTCAAAAAATTGGTCAGCTATCACAGAAATATTGAACGAGTTCACACTAGATTTAAAATCCTTTCTAGCAAGTATCAATACTCCACCGCCTTCCATGGTACTTGTACAATAAAAACTGGCAACTTCGTGATTTTCTATTGATATGGAATCAACTTCTCTTGCAGACACTTGGTTCTCACATATACAGCAAACTTGGGGTAAAGATAGTCTATACAACATTGATTCAAGATGATATATTTCATTGCGGATACTTTGTATAATCAAATAAATATAAATGAGATAAAAACACAAGGTTTAACTTTGATCTACACTTTATTTGAAAAAATTCGACGACGTTTCGCTGACACAGCAGCTTTATCAAGAATGAAAAATAGAATAGAAATAGAATATTTATATATTTATATATATATATATATATATATATATATATATATATATATATATATATATATATATATATATATATATATATATATATATATTTTCCTGTACCTGCGGATCATTCTGGAAACAGTTGAATGATATACCCCAAACCTTTAGTCTATTCTTATATAAGTCCAACATTAAGTCATTTAGCACCACTGTTTCAACACATTCTGCAGGTGCCAAATGATTAGCGCTGCATTATTACCAAAACTCAAATTTTCAGGAAAAACAAACATCGCAAAAATTGATCTACTGTTATCAATATGTTTCTTTCATTTTATTTCTCATGAAAGGAACATGAGTACAAAAAAACATAAAATAATTACTTGCCTACAAAAAACGAAATTTGGGAAATATTGAAATTGTGCGTTAATGTCTTGATGTAGTGGATTTCGGAATTTGCAAACTTAATACATGCTTCATACATTTTATTAGTGAGAGAGCGAAAATTTATTGGAGATCCACCAAATATCTCATATTCATAGCGAAAGTCTTCTCTCCTAAAATTGAATGCCAGAGGTACTAACATTATTCCATTATTTTACAGTTAATGGGCATTTGGTATGGAATCGAAATAATCGACCATGATAGCGAAAGGCATTACGTGAGACAAGTAACGTCTTGCCCCATTATCCACATATCTGAGGATAGATCTTACAGTTCATTGTATAAAGATTATAACAACTATAATTATAACTATGGAAATAGAAACTATGATTCGTACGATTATACAACAGAAAGGGACAGAACCTATCCATATACTTCACCTCCATACGGCCGTAATACCTACAGTAGAGATCCATACAACCGAGATCGTCCTCATGACAGAGACCCTTACAGAAGGACTTCTCCCTATGGCAGAGACCAATATAATGGAAACCCACAAGCAAGGTAAGTTAAATGAATGCAAACAGGCGTTTATAAAGTCGCGAACTGAAAGATATATCAAATCACCTAAATAAATTATTCTACAACGTTACCATTCTCATATTAATCAGAGAACTTGATAATTACATTCCATGGTTGTTGTATTGGGTGATAATTATGAATATCTAGCTTCAGTAAAGTATTCTGTTTCAATTGGTAGAAAGATAGATGCAGCAGAATTTGCGATAAATATAAAATAACCTCAAATAAATAGCTAATTTCTAGGAATTTATTAATTCAAACTGAGAACTCAAAGAGTTTACCAACCGTTATTCAGTAACAAAATATTTTCTCGAGAAACTGAATGAACACATCTTCAAGCAAAATATGGAAAAATGATGTCCAAGGTATCCTTTTTCTCAGAAACAATTCTTCATATTTTTTTGCCCTGTCCGATACTTGTCACTGCAGATCATTTATTCATAATACTCATTTGAATGAATATCGATATATCCCCACTTATTTGTGTTGAAGAACAAAAGGGAATCTTTGAAAATACATTTCATTTACTAAGCAATTACTTGAAAACATTCGAGAGTCGATCAAAGAGCCTTTTTTCATCCATCAACTTTCTCTTCTTCTGCACGGCGCCTTTACAGCACTCAGAACTTTTGGGCCATTATGCTTGCCGACTTGTGATTGGTTTTTAAGTCTAATTTGTCAGAATCTTTTGAAGTTTTCGAGACTGTTATAGGGGGACTTTTGGATCATGCGGGTGTTAGAGTAGCTAGTGTCTTCAGTCTAGTCGCCTTGTGAGAGGAACACTCAAAGAGTATCTGTTCCACTGATATGCAATTTTTAGGCAACCACGACATTGTAAGGTTTCCATCTATCTCATCAGTTGGTTTCCCAACTCAATGAACATATACTCTCTCTGGTTAATATGTGCCAAAAGTCTTCGAGCAAAAGAGCTTCCTGTATATTTTTGCAACTATTACAAAATTCGTGGTTTCTGGGTAAATCTTCAGCTTTGAGGCTTTGAATCCTCTAGATATGGTAAGGGTAAGGTTATCACAGTTACTCAACAGAAACGTGAAAAAAAATCGGAACTTTAACACCATATATCTCGAGAACGGAGGACTTTCGGACGTATGTCCATGTAGTCCACAGAAATGTTACAAATGCATATTTCAGAGGACGCAATTTTATTTTTAGGACATGTGGAGTGGTCAATAGAAGCTCAATCCCAAGTTTGAGGCGTTGCCGCCCTTGTCCCCCCGCCGCCATCTTGGAAAAAGGCGGCCACACCAATCTTGTAGATGGTCTTTAAGAAAAATTTTCTCTTTAATTTTTTTGAATCTCATTCATTTAAAACGCTACTACAGCACTCCATAGTTGACCGGGTTCGTCAATGCTCATGAGAATCCGGTCAAAACCAAATGTTTAACTTAGTTTTATGATCTTTTTTTTATTGTATATCCATTCTCAAAAAATTTTTTTAATTCTCTACCTACAACTTCACTTATTCATTGCTAACTATTTTTCCCTCTACCTATGAGGTAGCGTCTGTAGGCGCGTTTTTTTACGTGGTATCCCCAGTAGGCCTACTCCACAGACATCTTGTCGATGACATAATCATATTTTCAATCAGTTATTACACTTTTTTGCTTATAACTTCTTTAATTTTAAATATAGGGCAAAAAGTTATATGAGCATATTTGTAGGCAAAGCGATTTGCTACGAATTATGGTCCGACAAATTTTTTGAAGGACGTATAGTTCTCGACATATCGCAAAAAAGGTGTTTGCACCCCTTTTTCCAAACTGGCGGCTGAAGGACAAGAGCAGCAACCCGACAAACTTAACTTAAGCTTCTATAGACTCCCCCCCCCATGTCCCAAAAATAAAATTGTGACCTCTAAAAATAAAATATTCGGCTTTTAAATTGTAACATTTCAATGGACTCTTGGGCATTTTCATGTTTTTAGAAGAGAAATCTCTTGTAGAAATTAATAGCTGTATATCTGGAACACTCTGTATAGTAGTGAGAGTTATTTATATAGACCATAGTTATTGACAATGTTTGTCACACTTTCATATCTTGATGATAAGATTGCAGAACTATTAAGCTGCACAGAGAGGAAGTTATCTTAGTTAACCCTGCAGTGGGGGCGCGTGGACTCTCGCTCCGCACCGATACAAATTCTTCGATATCTTTGCACCCCCACCACTTGAAGTCATCCCGATTTATTTACCTTCCTAAAATCGCATATTCTAGTACTGAGTTTTATAAGTGAAGGCGTACCGGCTACAGAAATTTTTGCGGAGTGAGAGTCCGCGAGCGACTACGAGTGTTACAAATATTATCAAGATAAGAGTGTTTGTTTTTATATTTTCCGGCTATTCGTGTTTGATCCTGCAATGAATTATTCTTACAGCCGGCTCGGTGGCGTATGGGATATGATGCCCGTCTCCTAGGCAGAGTTACCTGGGTTCAATCCCCACAAAGTCGGTGCGATTTTTCGGTTTCTGGAAATCGCTTGAGTGTCCATCTTTCGGAGGAGATGTAAAGCTGTCGGTCCTGTCTAACAGAGATGTGTTGGACATTAAAGATACCTTCCCTCGACACGAGAGGGGTTCGGCAAAATTCCCAGGTTAGTGAGGTGACAGAATTCCCCGGTGTGTCATTAACAGAAAGACAGAAATAGAGCACGTTAAAGGAAAAACAAACAAACAATTATTGCTACGAAAAGGAACAGGAAAGATTGCAGCGTTTGTTTGATGATTTTTTTTTATCCGATGACGATGAGGGTGAATGTGATGCGGCTAACAGAGATAGCGAGCAAGATCTTTCCGAAAATGAACTCGAAATTGAAGAAAGGGAAGTAAATGAAGGTCCAAAGTTTGTTGGCAAGACAATGTGGCTGAAACATAAACCGACACAAATTATAAGAACTCGATCGGAAAATCTTGTAACACAATAGCCTGGTACTCGAAGTACGACTAAACGTCTGAAAACGATGTACAATACCAATATACATATTCAACAAACTTCCATGAATTACTCCCGTGAAATGGATTCGAAATTGACCGACATTTCGGAAATAAAAGCACTCTTTGTATTGTTGTACTTGGCCGGAGTACTGAAGAGTAACCACCTGAATACCAACAATTTGTGGAAAACCGACGGTACTGGTGTTGAAATATTCGACTAACGATGTCTGAGCGGCGTTTCAAATTTCTTTTGAGACACATCCGTTTTGATGATTTGGAAACTAGACAGTTGAGACGAGCAACCGACAAACTTGCCCTAATCAGAGATGTTTTTGAGATTTTTGTTGATCAGTGCAAAAACGGTTTTACTCCTCTTCATTATGTAACTGTGTATGAAAAGCTAAAGGCCTTTCGTGGACTATGTGCATTTCGCCAGTACATACCTAACAAGCCTAACAAATACGGCATCAAAATATTCGCGCTATGTGATTCAAGACTATATTACACGGTAAATTTGGAAGTTTATGTTGGAAGACAACCTCCAGGGCCTTATGAATTCAGCAACTCTCCACAATTTATAATGGAAAGAATGTGCGAACCAATAAGAGGAATTGGAAGAAATGTAGCTGTGGATAACTGCTTCACAAGTTTTGATCTTCTGGAAAAATTCAAGAAGGATTTCAAGCTCACTGTGGTCGGAACTATCAGAAAAAATAAGCGAGATTTACCACTTGATTTTTCTTGCACTGTGGAAAGACCAATAAAAAGTTCAATGTTCACTTTTCACAAAAATGTGGCACTCTTTTCTTATACTCCAGAAAAAAGTAAAAATGTATTACTCGTCTCTAGTATGCACCATGAAGAACAAATTGATGACACTACTGGAAAACCAGAGATGATTATTATATATAACACAACAAAGGGAGAGTTGATACTGTCGACCAGTTATGTTCTACATACTATTGTGCACGTAATACGCGTCCAATGGTTATATTTCACTCTCTGTTGACTATTGGTGGCATAAATTCCCTCATCATCTTCAAGAGTAATAATCCGAATTCAAAAATTAAGCGTAGGGAATTTTTGAGTGATCTTGCTTCTGAGCTAATAAAACCCTATGTGGAGGTTCGAAGGTTGTCAAAGAGCCTACCAAGAAATCTTATTACAAAGAATGAATCAAATCCTCGAAAAGAAGAAACCAACTGAAGTGCACTTGGCAAAGCAGCAACAACCAGAGCCGACAGAAAACCAACGAGGACGGTGTGGGGTGTGCGATAGGGTGAAGAACAGACCCACGAGATATTTTTGCAAGAGTTGTAAAATATTCCTGTGCCTTGAGTATGCCACTTTAGTGTGTTCGGAATACTTCCAAAACAATCAAGAGGATGCCGATTAAGTTAGTTAATTTAATCACTTTCTTCAGCTTTTATGAAAATGAAGTTGAATTTTTTTTATATTCTTCTATGTTTCAGTCCCTTTTCATCTTGTTTTTTTTTGTTACTCAAATAAAATTAATGTCTCAAATATTTCATTCTTTCATTCAAAACCTTTTAAATGAAGAAAAAAATAGAAAATCGCGGTGCGGATTTTCACTCCGCGCGCGACCTCTGTTGTTACAAATCATAGGACGACCACTGCAGGGTTAATATTCGAAATATGGAGCTGTAGTTCATGATCCATATCAGTATTTGTTGACTGCTTACAGCATACCTGGAATTTTCACTATTTGTTTTGAATAGTATGTTTCTCAATTAAGAAAACAACAAATTATGTTTATTTTCTGGAAAATCCATAAGATATTTTATTGAATCATTGGTTCAAAGTATCACATAAAAGACACGTGTTTGTAAGATTGATAGCATTGCTCTGAATATTTAGTCATGGTTGTACAAAACACTACGCAAATGTGAATTTTGCGTAAGTAAGTATACCAAAGAACTCTTAGTACATAATAATTAGTGCGGACTTCAAATTAAATAAACGTCACGCAATATTTTTCATGAAAAATTTTACGAGATATTCGGATTTTTATTTTTAGGCACTTTCATTTTGCATGTAATTTGTTCTTTCTGAGCCGTAATAGCGGGAAGTACCTTCAACTCTTTTTTCAAATGTCAACTGACAAATGTCACACCTCGTCGGAAAGGCATTTTCAAGACAAGACCATTTTTTTCACGATTATCCTGCAATTATCGACTAATAACTCCAAATAACCTCAATTTTAAAAATACTTAAAAACTAACTCATTGAATACCTTGACGCTACTTCTTGGCAGTTTAGGATTCGAAAAAAATATTTATTACAGAACCAGGAAATCAATTTTAATTCATTACTTTCGTTTATCGATATGTGGGAAATCTTTTGTTGAAAGTAACATTTGTTTGGATCGTATATCTTTGAGAATATTTGAATAACTGCGTTTTGCTGTACCTTAGAGTATTAAATTCTCTGATATATAATTCATCTAAATCAGGGGCGCTCAAACGGTCAATCGCGAGTGCTTTTTAACTAGATCTCGAGAAGAAAGAAATTTTTAATGAGTAGTTAACTAAACTACTACAATTTATTTTTAATTTATTCAGTAATGAAATAACACTCTGCTAGCGGCAAAAGGCGGCTTTATCAAAGGAACGCGCGGTACTTGTCAAAGAAAAGCCGCGTTTTTTATTCTTTCCTCTCTTCTAGAAATTTCGGGCGGCGCGTTTAACGGGAACATTCGAGACTTTAGTTCACGCCGATATAAATGTTGTGCCCGCAGGAATTGGAGTCATTCTGAATTGTAACTTGAAGGCAATACTACGTCGATACAAAGTTTATTATTGAATAGTACAAAATGAGTGCAGCGAAGAAATCTAAAACGTATCATTTTAATAACGATTAGGAGGAAGAATTTTTCTTTTGTATGGTGAAGGATGAGTGCATTTGTCTTATTTGTCGTGCGCCAGTTGCAATACCTAAGCGTGGTAACTTGAGAGGCATCATGTAACGGTTCATAAAAACTATGAAAAGGATTTTCCGTCATAGAGTGATTCAAGAAAACGAAAAGTACGTGATTTGATATCTGGTTTGAAGAAAGAACAAACCATGTTCACAAAACCAGCCAAACAATAAAAGGCTGCTACGATCGCGTCATTTAAAATATCTCATATATTGGCGAAACCCAAGAAACCATTCGAATATGGATCGGTTGTGAGGGAAGAATTTATTGAAGCGGGTGAGACTTTATTTGGAGATTTTAAAAATAAAACAGAAATCATGTCTGCTATTAGAGAACTTCAGTTATCTCGTCCGACTGTTACAAGGCGTATTGAAGTCATGAGTCAGGACATGGCAGATAAACTAAAACATGATATCATGAAATGTACATACTTTTTTTTTACAATTCGACGATTCCACCGATATGACAGACAATGCCCAGCTGTGTTTTTTTATTGGGATGGTATTCAATGACATGTTGGCTAAGGAAGAAATTTTGACAAACATTCCTCTGAAGGGGAAGACCCGTGGCGAAGATATAGATGACGTTTTCTTCCATTTTGTAAAAAACTACAAGCTACCAATATATAAATTAGTGTGCATTACAACCGATGGAGCAGCAGAAATGACTGGAAACAAAAACGGTTTTGTGGCATTGTGTCGAACTAATGAAGATTTCCGTCCATTTTTTTTCATTCCATTGCATTATACATCAACAGGTTTTGTGTTCAAAAGTTTTAAACAGGGAGGAAATTATGGGCATTGCAACTAAAATTTTGAATGTCATCCGTGCACGTAGCTTGCAACGGTGACTCTTTAAGTTGAAGTTGGAAGATAGGGAGTCAGCTGAACACACTGATTTAGTTTTCACACGGACGTCAGGTGGTTCAGTCGCGGAAAGTTTCTAGAAAGGTTTCAAGAATTATTGCTCGAAATAACAGCTGTCCTAGACGAAAAAGGTGATGACATTCAGATGTTGAAAAACGAAAAATGGCTGACTGATTTGGCATTTTTAACTGACAACACAATGCACTTAAACACCATTAACTTGGAGCTTCAAGGTAAAGGAAAACTATTATTGAGATGATTAGCGCAGTAAGCGCATTCAAAAGTAAATTTCAACTTATGATAGATCAATTGAAAAGAAAGTATCTGAAACATTTTCCGTCTTTGAAAGCAAGGATACCTCAGTTGAATTATGATACGTATGAGGCTGACTTATCAAATATTTTGGGACAATTCGAAATGCGTTTTTATGATTGCAGTAAATTGGCAAATATCTCATCATTTATGAGTTATCCTTTTTCGTGTAAAAACATTGAGGAATTAGCTACTGAAATAGCAAGTCAGTTTAATATGAACTCATGTTCTGTTGAAAATGAGTTGGTGCAGATTATATCATATATACTTCTCAAATCTACAGCATCTGATACAGATTTCTGGTGTTTTATATCTGAAGATAAATATCCGAATCTGAGGCAAATCGTCCTTCAACTGACGGAAATGTTTGAGTCAACTTACTTGTGCGAGTCTGCAATCTCTTAAATGAAGATAATCAAGTCAAAATATCTCAATCGACTAACTGACGATCATATGTCATCACGATTGCGATGAGCACTCAATGGTAACGTACCTTCTCATGAAAAGTATGTTGAAGACATGCAGTGCCACGCTTCAACATCCAAAGTCACTCCTTAGTTAAGTTTAATACCATATGTAATAGTTTTGTTTTGTAACAACCAATCAAATCGACATTTTGAATAACTATGAGTTTTTTCATTGATATTATAGGGAAGAACCTAACTAAACTTAACCCAAACCTTGACTAAAATAATATATATTGTGCGGAAAGCTAATATCTATATATGCTACGGTAAACCTACCTAGTTAGGTAGGTAGGGTGTATGTAGGAAACCCTGCATCACACATACTTGCAGACTGTCAGAGTCAATCGTAAGTAGTATAAAAATATTGAGTTATATCGTCAGCAATTCAAGTTTGAGCACCCCCGATCTGAATGAATAGTATAAAATTCAAATTTTGATGCACACTAAAAACCTGTACAGGGTGGACAGACTTCGACGTTCTAGTACTGCATCTATGTGAAGCATTGGGAAAATGACCTGCCGTTCATCAAGTTCTTTTTGCGTGAGAAATTCACAAACAGATTCAAGCTAGGTATTTTCGAGGTATTTGGAAACATTAAGAATTTTCTGAATCAGTCAAAATCCAATATTTCGGTTTTTCTTGAAGATATATGAAAATGATTTTGACATTCTTTTTCACGTAGAATCGAAATATGTGCGGAAGTTTTTTTCATTTTAAAGAACTTACGTTCTTTAAAATGTGAACTATAAGCAACTTTCGATGATGAAGTTCAGTGTTTATTTCCTTTCGAAAATATATCACATGTGTACTAAATTTTTCATTCAGGATGAGCTTTAATGAAAAACCGAAAATTGTATAACTTTTTCTTAATTTTTCAAGTAACTCTATATCCAATCACAGAATTTACACGGAAAGATTGACATACCTTATGTAAGCTCCATGCTCTCACTATAACAGTTCGAAAATTAACTCTTGCAATGACAATTCAGATAAATTATTTATTCTTTTCTCAAGATATAATTATTAAGTGAGTATAGTATCGTTCGAAATAAGGAAGCGAACACGGCGTACGGAAATTTTGAAAAGATCTTTGATTGAATGTTACATTTGAAATAATTATGATGTGGTTGCTACAGAAACAATACAACTAAGCATTTGAATTATTAGAGGCGGCAACCTCATGAAAGTATAATCGACAAATTGGGGGAAAGTCCTATGAACGCCTAACGTCCCAAAGAAAAAGAAGAAAAACGACGCTGTTGATAGAGAAAATTCAACAATTGATGTAGTAGGTAATTGAATTCAATTCAATTCAATTTATTTCCAAAATTCGCATATTACATAAGTAATCCTACAGAGGTATCTAAAATCAATGCGTAGGTCTGGTGTTCTTACACTAAACTTAAAAAAACTAACTTAATACTTGTGACATACTGTTTGTAGGATCAATAAGTGTGTCTGTCTTTTCACGATACTAATGCTTTGCCACAGTTTATGTTTTATATGATGCATACTTTCGCCCCACGGAATCTTGTCAATTTGAAAAAAACAATCACTTATATCCTCTGAAGATCTTCAGTGATCAAACACAACACATTTCTGATAGGTAGGGGCTTAAAGGACCAGGTTAACTACAAAAGCAGAAACATTATGTAACTACTAACCCATCCATTTCGAACAGGCTAATTTAAATGGAACCACTAGTATCTAAGAGTCTAGTGCTCAGTACTCTAAAGAAAAATAAATATAATGATAAAATGAGAATGTCAAAGTTTTTGCTGCCAGAAATTTCCAACGTCGACTCGATTTGTGCAACTGATTTCTGCAAAAATCTGAAGAAAATTTATTTTTTCCGAGAAATTGTTGGGGCTGATGAATGTCAAATCAATAATGATGAAATATTCAATCGTTAAAATGAGCTTTGGTGTTCGGATGTAAACTCACATATTAATATTCAACGTCAAGGCCGATATGGGTTCAATGTGTGGTATGCATTGAAAGATCGCGTATTAGCGTATGTGATTTTTGATGTTAACTTTCGTGTTGAATTGTATCATGCAATTCTATAAAACAACACTATCGATGGATATCTTGATAAACAGTTTCCTTTCTAAAAGGAGAAATATCTATTTTCTACATGGTGGACCTCATCCTCATCAAAATATGTCCGTTGCTGATTTACTTGACTCAAATTTTGGCGATGATTGTATTGGAACTAGGGTGCCACTAAGATGGCCAGCCCTTTCCCTGGATTTGTCGCAGCTGAACTTTTTCCTTGTAAGATTTATCGAGGATCTGTTACATAGAAGAGATAGTTGAAGTATTGAAACAAAATTTCAGACACTGTCTTCCTTCTGTTACCAATATCCAAATTTCCAAACAGTGTTGGCGTATATTCAAGGGTTATGAATAATGGCAATACACTTGAACACCTACATTGATTAATTCCAATAAATTTTATTTCATTCATTTCATAAAATACAATATCTCGTCAGATTTCTGTTTAAAATACCGGTAAAATGTTATTTTTCAAAATTTTCGTGCATAGTCGCTTCGTTATTACGATACTATATTCACATAAAAATTGTAAAAATCAATAAATTATTTATCAGAATTGTCATACTTATCCTATTTCAATCTTTCTACGTGCATTATGTGAATAGACCTAGAGTTTCTAGATGAAATTAGAGAAAAGTAATACGATTTTCGTTTTTTCATGAAAACATATCCTGAATGAAAAAATTGTGTACACGTGTGATATATTTCGAACAGGAAAAAACCCTATTCTTCGAAATTAGGGTAATGGGAGTCAGCGGGTAATCGGAGTCTGCTAGTAATGGGAGTCTGCGGGTAATGAGAGTCCACGAAACAGAACTTGCTAGTGACATGAAATGGCATCCCCGCCCACTCTTTGGCCCTCCAGTGCCTCCGAAACGAGAAGCGCCAGTCGGCACACTATCGAGATACGCCAGTGTTTTGTTTTTGTGCTACACTGATCTGATTTTACGTCAATGCAAATTAGAAGGTAAGTGTCGAATATCTTGAAGTATACGAATATTACTTTCAAACGATCTTAGTGAGACGTTCGAAATTGTGATGTGCAATTCCGATTTCATCAATGTTTTGAAGATTTTTTTTATTTTATTATTTTTCTCATTAGTAAAATTGTGGGAAATGACAGCCAGGTGACTCTCATTACCCGCAACTGTATATTTTGACTTACGTCATTTTATTTATTTCTAGATGCCGAAATTACGAATCAGAACAACTGAAAAGGCGTCCTGGTCTTCTGATCGCCTGGAAAAAGCTATAAAGCTTGTTGATGGTGGTTCTTCTATAAGAAATACTGCTAAGGTAATGGAAATACCGTTTTCAAGCCCTCAAAAGAGGATAAAAAAAAGGTTCTACTTCAGCACCACGTCGAGAACGATTCACTGCATTTAGTGTTGAAACGGAAGCCGAATTAGCAAACTTGGTGAAGAAAATGGAAAATATTTTCTATGGTAATCAAATAGGAAAAGTAGCTTTCGGATATGCTGAAAATTTGAATTTAAAGCACAATTTTGATGAGTCTTCAAAAATGGCTGGACGGACTGGTTGCATGCATTTAAGACTAGGCATAACATTTCTATTACGAAACCGGAGACGACCAGGATGAACAGAATAACAGCGTTTAATGCAATCGAAATAAGCCTGTTCTTTGAGCTACTTGGCTAGCTGATGGAAAGCATTAGTTTGTTCTAAACACCATTTACAATTGCGACAAAACAGGCATTCCAACGATTCATACTCCTGGAAAAATTCTAGCTACCAAAGTATAGAAGAGAGTGGGATCGATAACCAGTTGGGAAAGAGGAAAGAACATCACTTTGTTATTTGCTATGAGCACTACAGGCGGCTACATTCGACCGATGTTTATTTTCCCTAGAAAAAGGTTGACTCTTCTGCTCAAAAAGGATGGTCCAACTATTCTTGAATAGTTGGTGCATTTTAAACAGCAACCTAAGCCGTCTGCTGATGAACCTATCATTTTGATACTAGACAAGTATGCTAGTCACATTTCTTTTTCCGTCCAGTCACATTCATATGTTTTCTCTGCCACCACACACGTCACATAGAATGCACCCGTTGAATGTTTCTTTTTTTAGGCCGCTTAAAATCACCTATAAAAAGATTTTGACTTATTTTGTAAAGCCATCTTGCAGAAAAGATAACCCCTTACGACGTAGCATCGTAGCTGAGGAAAGCATTCAATAATGTTGCATGTATTGGTAAAGGAGAATCAAGGTTTAGAGCTACTAGAATAATTCCATTAAATGCGAAAGTATTTACAGAAGAAGATTTCATTGCTGCAGATTTTCTACAATCTAAAACTATTGCAATCCAAGACTGCAATGAATCTCTTGGAGCGGCTAACACTTTAAAACAAAGTGCTTATTCGCATAATTTAATTTTCCAGAGAAAATACCATTTATAAATACAAGAAAGGGCCGAAAGAAGTAACACGCTACAATTTTAACGTCAACGACAATGAAAGAACCCTAATAGAAAAAGAAAATAACAAAATAAAGAAAACCGGGGTAAAGACAAAGAAAAGAAATGGAAACGTAAAAGTCAGAGAAAAAAGTCAGTACAGAATAAGGGTCTTGAAAAGGCAAAGCGCCAGGTACTACAGGAAAGTAACGAAACTTCTTGAATGATATGTTGACACTGATGACTTATGCCAGACGATGAGGATGACGACGCAGAAGATGCTGGAAACATATGCCTAGTGTGCAACGATTTTGGAGGAAAAAATGAGATGTGGTTCAGATGCACATCATGTGGACTATGGGCTCATGCGAAATAGACTAAGTGGGACTCAGCTGAACGTTATGTCTTCGATATCTACTAGATTTTGTTTGACTCCGATTGCTTCCAGGGTGACCACCATTATCCCTATGTCGGTGTAATGGGAGTCAAATCTGTTTTTTTAACTTTCATAATATCCAAAGTTGATTGACAAAGTGTCTCAAAATTATTTCTAAAAATAGTTAATTTAGTAAAAAATGTTTGAAGGCGGTTGCAATAAATAGTTCGTTTATAATTGAGGTTTTATTTGAGTTCTCGCTCAAATGACCCCCATTACCCTCTACCACCTTAAAGTTGCCTATGGTTCATGTTTTAAAAAACACCAGTTTGCAATATAGCTCAAAAATCGTTGGTTAAAATGAAATGTCGCAAGCCATTTTACATAACTTCAAAAACAACCGAAAAATTTGCATTTTACCGATTTCACCAACACTTCAATTGAAAACTCGACGAGCATTTTGCGAACTAAGTTATCTTCAAGAGATGATAATATATTAAATCTAATTCTACAACTGTCTATTATTTTTACTTAATCTATCCATGCTATTAGACGTTTTCGACGAACCATTGTCCTGATTGGTCGAACGCGCTATTAGTGGCTTGTGTAATCTAACAAACAGTAGAGTACAACGAACGGAATAGGACATATGTCCTTATGTAGTGAATGTTTGCATTTAATTATATGAATGCTTTCAAAAGAGTTAAGTGAATTCACGTTTTTAACATTCTTTCGCAATTTTACATTCTCAAAATATGATCAATGGTCCCGATTGAAAGCATGTTGGGCAAAGCTAGATTTTTCTGTACGACCATATTTTAAATGTGCTTCATGTTCCCTTAATCTGGTTTCAATTGTTCTTTCAGTTTGTCAATATACTTCCTCTTCCAATCTTTACAACTTAATTCATATATGCTACACTTATGCAAAGCATTAGTTTTATCATTTGGGTTTTCAAAATTGAATTTATCTTGTAGGCTAATTTTATGTTGATATTTTCAAATATTTGTCAAACCCTTTGGTTTATCGCGGATCGAATGGTGAAGAAACGAATTTAATTTTTTTGTTCTTGAGGCTAATAAAGAATGTGGCATCCGACAATTTTTACTTATATCTGTGCCTATTGATCAACTTTTCGACTAATCCTTATAACCATTCAAAGATGCTACATTTCATATAAGAGCCTTTTCTTTCTGAAACCATGAACTAGGAAATGTAAACAAGTCTTTTTTGTTATTCATAATGCAATGAGTCGGAAGGAATATAACTATTTGTGGCAGTGACCTTTCTGTAAAGAAAAATCAAGTTCTAAGAATTTATTATTTCTGATGACAAGTATTTGTTGTTCCTTTAACGTGCTCTATTTTCGCCTTTCGGCCAATGTCACGCCGGGGAATTCTGTCACCTCACTAACCCGGTAATTTCCAAGAAAGCCAACAAGTCACCTTTCTCTAATTCATATGTGAATTCAATCGAATGGTGATAATCATTTAATTTCTGAAGGAAATTTTCCAAGTTGGTTTTCTGGGTATCAAAAATAATGAATAAATCATCGACATATCTGTACCACACTCAAGGAAAATATTGAAGCCTTCGACTAATAGTTGTTTCAAATGTTGGCAATAAAATTCGAGAGACAATTTCCGATGGAAGTACGTACATCATATTATTAAAAAAAATGATTTTTGTATGGAACAAAATTAAAACTTATGGTTTATGGAAAGTTTGGCTGGAATTGAAAAATTAACGATAATTTTGGGATCAAGATTGTTCGTATTAAGCCATTCTATCAAATCGTTTAGGGCATGTGTGTACATTTGTACAGGCATGCTTGGATATAATGAAATAACATCTAACGAAATCAAAACTTCTTCCTGTGTCTCAAAATCTTTGATGTTATTTATGAATTTTAAAGAAATATCAACTGAAAGACTTGAAATATGTATTGGGAGTTTTTTGAACTCGTTTGATACCCATTTCCCAAGATTAGTAGTTATGCTTATTGCTGGTACAATTCGTCGCATTGCCTTTCCAGGTTGATCGATTTTGGGAAGGCAATATAACTTCGACCAGGTTGGATTACTTAAATTAGACTTATATCATATCTTGTATTATTAGTAATAAGATTATTACATAATATGAGGGTTTTTCCACGTCAGAAATCATTTTTGGCAAAGGAATTTTTTGGATCAACTCATAAGGTTCAGACTCTACTAAATTATCTACAGTATTAAAAAACTCTTTTTTATATAATATAACAACCTTTTTGGGTTCATCTGCTTCTGAATAGAAACAAGCTTTCTGTCTCAGACTTTTAGTGAGGAGTTTCTCTCTCCGTGATGTTGGTTCTCTATCGAGGAAAATCTGTTTTGAGATTTGTTTCTGAATGTCTCTCTGATGAAATACTTTTCACTTTCAGATAAATTTCGTACGGAACTTTCAATATCGGCAACAAATGTGTCAAACTGTCATCAGAAGATAATACAAAATCCCAACCTTTGTCAAAATCTTGATTTCTCTTCTTAAAAAGTTCCAGACGACTTATTCTTTTCGATGGTGTTTTTTTCTTCAGAAAAAGTTTAATTTTTTTTTAGGTTTCAATTTATTGAAGTTTGTTAACAGAACGCATTTTCTTCAATTATTTCCTAATTAAAACCTCAAACATTTTCTTCTGAAACTCACACCAACATTAAAAATCTAAATCGGACATTTTATTTTAATTTTAATACAATTCATACATACGTGCAATGCTTGTACTACGAACATGTTTCGTTTACTATATGAATACTATTAGAGAAAATATTTTAAAATATCCACAATTTGCCTACCAAATTCAACCTTGAAACACTTACTCGTATACTAATGCATTGAATAAAAGTAACAAGTATAAAATAAGTTGTACAGATTTTGAAAAGCAGTATATTGGACAAACTGAAAGATCAATCAACATGCTTTTGATCAAGACCATAGAAAAGATCTTAAGAATATTTTTTTGTTATTCCTTTAACGTGCTCTTTTGCCGCCTTTCGGCCAATGACACTCCGGGGAATTCCGTCACCTCACTAACCCGGGAATTTTGCCGAACCCCTCTCGTGTCGAGGGAAGGGATCTTCAATGTCCAACACATCTCTGTTAGACAGGACTGACGGCTTTACATCTCCTCCGAAAGATGGATACTCAAGCGATTCCCACAATGCGAAAAATCGCACCGACTTTGTGGGGATTGAACCCAGGTAACTCTGCGCAGGAGACGAGCATCGTATCCCCTACGCCACCAAGCCGGCTATTTTAAGAATGTAAAATCGATAAAAACGCAAATAATTTCGACTTCAATAAAATGTTTATTCAAGTACCAGTTTCACAACTTTTAATTTTACATCTCTTATTGATTTTAAAGGGAAAATAGAACAGTTTTTTGGCATCTAAGCCGTGATCTGGGGGATCTGAATGTCACTCGAAATAATTAAATTAAGTATTATTTATTTTGTCGTCCCAGTGATTCTTATAGCAAATCCGGGTCTTCTCGAATCACCATCCTGGGCCTCTTGAATTTTCTCGGTTTGTCTTCTCCGTAGTCTCCTAGGGTGTTTACCAATGGATTTCAGTGTTCGTCAACTGCTTGGAATGCTTTCACCACTATCTGTCTGATGAACTCCATCACACTCGGGATCTGCAGATCTCGATGTAGCTGGGAGTTTTGCACATACCAAGGGGCGTCCACGGTAATCCTCAATGCTTTGTTTTGCACGACTTGGGTTTTCCAGATATGCCATGCAGCTGCATGTCCCCAGACCGTTGAATGTCGTATGTCATCATGGACCTGATTGTGCCGAGGTCTTCTCGGGTTGATGGTGATCAGCCACTTGGTAAACCATTCCTCCAATTGTTCTGCGGCATCTTGGAGTCTCCTGGTTATCAAGTAGGGGGCTGTCGATCTGGTCATTATGTCCGTGTCATCCGCGTAGAGGGCTAAGCTCGTGTTGGGGGTCTTTGGGACGCCCGAAGTGTAGATGTTGAGCAGCAACGGCGCTAGTAGTGATCCTTATGGTACTCCTGCTTCCATCATCCTGGTGGAAGAGCGGGTATCTCCTATGCGTACCACGAAAGGTATATTCCTCAGGTATGACTGGACGAAGCGCACCAGGGCAGGTGAGAAGTTTGTCTTCAACATCGCTTTGCGCTGTCGAATAGTATCATACCGGTTGAATGGTTCCTATTGAATCCATCACTGATGAACTCAACCACTCGGAGAAGTTGTTGTTGTGTGGATGGCTTTCTCTGAAGCCAAATTGCTCATCTGGGATGATTGCGTGGGCCTCCACATGGTCCTTCAGGCGTCGCAGGATGACTCCTCTACAGGCTTGCCGATCGTTGGTAGGAGACTGATGGTCTTATAATGCTGTGGAAAGGAAGCAGACTTGTGGTTTCCTAATGACAATCACATCCACTGTTTTCCATTTTTCAGGAAAGTGTTGTAGCCGCAGACTTGCGTTGGTGATTGATGTCAGCTGTCCAAGAGCTCGCTAAGGGAGGCTGTTCAGTGCTCTGTTGCTGATCTCATCTGATCTGGGTGCTTTTCTTACTTTTGTTCGAGAGATTACGCTTTTCAGCTCTTCCGAGGTAGTACGTTGGATGATATCCCCGTTATTTTCGGCTAGACGTTTCCGGACTCCTGCTTCAGTTATCTCCACGTGGCCGAGGTCAGCTTCTGCATAGTTCACCGTGAACTGGCATTCAAGGCTGTCTACGAAGGCTTCTGCTTTGTCAGAAACAGAAAATACTAACCCTCGTTCTTCTTGTATGGGTTGCATCGGTATCGTCTTTTGGCGTAGGATTTTGACCATTCTCCAAAGGGAATGTTCATCCTCTTCTGAAGATTCAATCTTGGCGGCCCAGCACGCATTGTGCTGGTCCTCCAAGGCTATCTTTAACTCTGTGGCCAGGCGGTTTTATTCTCGTCGGTGTTGTGGGTCCCACATTCTCTGGAACCTTCGTCTGGCCCTGTTTCTCTCTCTGCTCATCTCACGGATGTCATCAGGGAGTTTGTCCGGTCGGCGTTTGGTTTCCTTTGTCCTAGTGCACGCTTCCACTGACTGGCGTAAAGCTGTTTCGAATACTCCGACGGCTCTGTCCAGGTCGTCGGTCGACTCTAGCTTGCCCAGGGGCGGCAAGTTCTGTTGGATGTGGTCTGTGGAAGCATCCCAGCATGTTTTCCTGGTCTTCTGAGTTGTTTCCTCGTTTGGTAAGTTACCTAAAAGGAGAAGAACTGGGTTGTGATCGGATGTTAGATCGTTAACCGCACTTAGGTTGTATGAAAGCAATACTTCTTTCATAACAGCGATGACTAATACATCACCAAGCCCTCCGTTGTTATGGTGAGTTGGTTCTGGAGGTCTATCTACCTGGTGGTAGATAGACCTTCGTCAGCGAAGTTTCTTAGGATGTTTCCATTTGGGTGGCTCCTTCTACTGTTCCACAATATATGTTTGCAGTTGAGGTCGCCCGCTGCAATCGTTGGAGAGTCAGCTTCAAACAAGTTATCCAGGTCTGATTGCAATAGTGGTCGCTGGGAGAAAAATGCAAATACATCAAACAATTTCGATAATTATTCAACTAAATGGAAATATCCACTAAACAAGGACAAAGGTTCGATTCTCTTCAGTGTATTCTACAGTTTATTGGATTAGATACAGCTACTAATAGCCCGTTCGACTAATCAGGAAGTTGGTTCGTCAAAAGCCTATAGTAGTAGCGCTATATTAAGTATAAATGATATAGTGTCCAAGTTTTTGTGAAGTAGTGTACAGTGTATTAGTGTGATATAATGTCAAAGGTCCCTGTCCTCGACTTGATTAAATTTTGATGGCAGAATCAGAACTCAACCTGATATTGTTCGTTTATATCAAGAAACGCAACCAGATTTATCTCCAAGGTACCCAATGCGAAATAGAGGTACAATACCGGGAATTAGGGTATGAAGGGCATGTATCTGGTAGAAGATAATCCGTTGTTGACCAAGACACCAAATAATTTAGTGAAAATCATGAGGACCGTTCCAATTAGTGACAAAAAACTGCCAAAAATTTATTCTGGCTACGGTCCTGTGTTGTAGTCTTAAAAAAGTTGGAGAATCGCCACAAAAATTCTTGGAGTTAAGGTTACTAACAAAAGCATAATTCAGAACCATCAAGTTATAATCAGGAAAATATTTGCGGTTTCTATATAGTCCTACTACTACTGCTATCCAATATTTTCTGAATAATTTCTTTCTTCATTAGGGATGAATATAGCCGGGAACAATACAGCAGGGAACGTTATGATCGGGACCGGTTGATGAACAAAGGTTACAGAGATCCGTATGCCAGAGATGCACCGAATTATATTCCCAATAGACAGTATCATCATGAAAGATATCCACCAGTTGGATTTGGGAAAAAATTCTATGATGAAATTAAAAGATTACGACTGTTGTGGGACGAAAATGGTGTGAGCACCGAGTACAGAATAAGGTTGAATGTATCCATGCCTGGATTTTGGATCAGCTCCGGTCCTAATAATGGTGAGTTTAACAAACATTAATTATTTTCATATCATCTCATTTGTTTATCAAAATTTGACCCTAGGTTATGTTTTTATTCGATTCAAGCATGATTTTGATCGCTTTTAGAATCCTATTTGTCAATTTGTTTGCAACATTGTTTTCGAGTAATTTTGATGAATGAGTTGTAATTCCATATTTGAGATAATTACATGGGGTTCAGCTGAAATATGTAACTCTCGATTAAGATCAGTCAGAAACCGTAAAGGTCAAATAAAAAGTTTTATTTTGAACTTGAGAAAATTTTCTTCAATACGCTGCAGATATTAGATTCATTGAATTTATTCGATGATATGTTGATTCGATAATGTGTTGGTAATGAGTTTTATAAGGACACTGCGTCAAGAAATTAACACACAAAATCGAAAATTCAAAATCAATAACCTTATCCCATTCTGATCCATTTCGTTCAAAATTTCGATCAGTATATTCCTAATCTCATTCACGGTAGCTGGCTGATTTTGCTTGGTTTTCAATCTTCTATTGAGAATGTCCCAGACATGTTCGATGGGACAGAGACCTGAACTTCCAGTCGACCACACCATTCAAATTATTTCGTAATCTTGGTAGTTTTAAGGTAGTTCCTAACGGTATGAGATTGGTGGGGTGTGGCGTTATCATGCTTAAACAAAAAGGAAGAACATTTTCTTCTAAAATGTCTGTAACGCATGTCTGGGCATTCACAGTTCCATTATTTATGACGACCAGATCAGTGCGGGAGTTCAAAGAAATTCTCCTCCCACCATCATTGAATCTGCACCAAAACCATAGGTAGGTAAAAAGTTGCACTAAGCATATCTCCTATTTCAACGCCTGTCTCAATGAAAAAGACAAAATCTTGACTCATCTGTAAAGAAAACCCTCTCTCAGTCAACATGTTCCCTGGCAAAATTTAATCGAGCTTTCCGATGTGCTGTGGTTAGAGCTGGGCTTTGAGCGGCCTCAAACCCAATTTCCTGCAACGTTGTCGTATCGTTTTAATGCTGATTTGCACTCCACTCTTCTATCGAAACGGTATTTAAAGGTACCTAGCAGTAATGAACCATTTTCTCAACGAGGAAATTCTTAAATAATGATCATAGATAACCGTTGTTGCTCGAGATCGTCTTCGCCCAGGTCTCCTTTCATGACTACCAATCTCCCTGTACCTACAAATCATTCTGGAAACAATTTAATACAAAATCCCAGCTTTTGGCCTATTCTTATGGAAGTCCAACTACACTTTTCATTATTAGCGAAGATTATAATTTTCAAGAAGAACAAAAAGTACTCGCAACAATTGTTCATCAACTGCTGTTATCAATATATGGTAATTCGAATTCTGTTAGTGTATGTCCGGATATATCCAAAAATAACATGTGTGAATAATTAGTTGCCTGCCGAAAAAGAAATTGAAATATTGAAATTGTGCGTTAATTTATCGGTGCAGTGTATTTTGTGTAGATTACAGACGAAACTTATGGATGATGCTTGTACACTTTTGATTTGTTGTGATAGTGAAAGGTGGTACCACCCTTATACTGAAACCATACTGTCCGTTACTACCCACTTAGTTCAAAGTGGAATACCTAAGCAAGGTTCTGACCCTACTTGATGAAGTGAGGCATCGATTTTAGCCAGTGAATGTGCCCCTCCATTACCTCAGTAACCTGAATTCATCGGTATCCAAACGAAGGTTAGTCTATGGCTATCTCCAAGTCTGTCATGATTGTTCTCATAACTTCAGGAGTTCTGAACGATCGGTGAACATGTTCAGACCAGCCTCCATAAGTTGCTTAAGACAATGTTAGAAGCTTTTCGCCATTACAGCCTTCGGCAAGTGCCGTTTGATGTAATCTTTATGTAGTCCATTTCGATTCGCTCACCAGTTATAGTTGGAGGGAAGGAATATCGAGTAACACTTATATACCTGTACTGGCGTAGTACGAGATGCTTCCGTAATATCCACGTTAGCATGTTGCTTGAAGTATTCTGTTGGCTAATTGCCTGTTGAGTCTTTCTCCACCTCACTACAGATCCATATATGATCTGTGGTCTGATTGAAACACTCTGTTGCTATTGTATCATTTTTGTGATGAAAACTAGTTTTTTAAGGAATTCGAGACATTTTTCCCCCGGTACCCTACTTGTCTATGGTTAGATTTCAGTAGATCTTGCTCTACAGTGGAATGATTGCTAACAGTTCATCGACGAATAGGGTCCACTACAAGGAAAAAATCTCTCTGCGGGTATCCTCGTGCCTTCTGGAGCCTCCCTCATATGAGGTTATTGTAATCTTGTTCGTCAGCGGTGATTGGATTGAGTTAAAAAGCAATAGTTTGAATTGTCTTGCGAGGTAACTGAACGTTGCAGTTGCAGTCTTTTTGACGATAGAGTATAGTATAACCCCCTACTATTTCGACAGTGTTTTGATTGGTATATTTTATCTCAGCTATCTCATGTTACGGTCAATTTTTTGATTTTACTTTTTTTCATTTCAAAACCTACTTGTCTTAGTAACTTTCCATAACAGTCTACTATAAAACAAAATTGTTCTACCATTTCGACAGCGTATTCATTTTCATACACTATAACTTTATTGATTTCAGTACCTATTTATTGTTATGCTTTACTTCTTGTTCTTTATCTTTGAAAATTCTCTTTTTATGCTTTTTCTCGATTATATTTTTCATTCTTGTCATCGTTAGTAATCTCTGATTCGAGTATATTGATCCATTTCATCAAGTAAATACTCAGCTTTGTTAAGCTATATATTGTTATAACTTGATGATCTGAAATGGTTTACCGACGGCAAAAAAGGGGAACGCCGAGTAGGTTTAGAAATTTGAGGCCACAGACTTCTTCATACACACTTCACGATTTTCAAGATAGAATTCAAGAGTCAACATTTTGAGGGATAAACCCCTCCTAGGAAAAATTTACAACAGTCAAATAAAACTGAAAGCCTGAACAAATGCAAGTTTACATTAAAAGCCTCGTCGATGTGGAACTGAACAATCGAGTAAAACTGGTGCGGATCATCGCTTATCGGCAAGAAAATAGCGGATGAGCTCTCAAAAAAGGAGCTATAATATCTATATAGGATCTGACCATCAGGGGGCCATTCTCTGGGATATGTCTGCGTAAATGTAAACCAAAATTCTTCCAGACTTCAACTTGAAGGGGTCAAAGGATGTCCTCAATTTGAGCGCACGATGGATCCCAAAATCTTTTGCAGGGTGCTAACGTACCAAATTTCTTGCTCATATCACCTAAACAAAATCGAACTGACCGATAACGCATTTGGATTCTGCAAGGAGTTGCATTTCATTTATTGACAATATGTCCTGCACTGTCTAAAAACAGAGTAAGACTTCTAGGATCCTACCTAATAGGAATAAAGGAATATGAGCATATTTCGGTAAGAGTATCATCCGATTTGTCAAGGATATCTCTGAATTTACGAAGGTAAACGCTCAATAAACCCTGAAAGTGCAGCCCGCTTCATGCAACTAATAAAAATCTTCTATTCCAAAAATTGTATTCAATCTAAATAAGAATGTATTGTACTCTTTCAGGTTCGTCTTTGGACCCAGAAGTTGGACATTTCGCAGGAACTATACAGGTTCTAAAAGTAGTTGGAAATCACTTGGTTCTGAATTTTTGTCACCTGCTTCCGGATAAAAGTTATTTTACAGCAATTTTATCGAGATCACCAACTCTTAATCACTATGACATAAGCGGAGTACATGGTCTACTTCATGGAAAAGGTCTAGACACGAATAATATCAAGAAAGTATGTAATGCGGGTATTGAAAATATACTTAACCAAATACTTTTGTTATTTACTATAGGAGTAGTTTTTGCAGATAATGATTAATGATGTTTCAATTCGAATATTTAAGATGATATACTTTAAATAAATCTTTTGTAAACTTTTCAATATTGTTTTTTCATGATTGTTTGACTTTAAAAAGAAGGAAATAACCTTTGTAGAGAAGCTTCTATTTCGAACTGATTTTTTTAAGTTCTGAAGATTAATAGTTGTTAGCAGTAGGTATGTTTGTTTTGATATACAGACTTACAGATACGTATGTCCAGAATAACATTGAGTGCAATGTTATCGAATTATTATGGCTAATTTTCTTGAAACTTTCTGGAAGATTGCTGATGGTATAGTGAAGAGGAAGAAATTTTTTGCTTTTATATCAATAGGTGCCCACCTTTTCGAAGTGTTGAGAAACTTTGATAATTTGAGACCAAAGAGTGAGCTACTCAATTACCTGAATAAAATAATGCACAGTTGCTTTCGATATACACTGTCTCTTTCTCTCTCTTCAGCCTGTGGATATCCACTCTTGGACAAAGGCCTCTTCCAAATTTTTCCATCTCTGTCTATTTAAGGCAATCTGAACCCAATTATTTGTTTTCTAGATATCATCCCGCCATCATTTCGGAGGTCTACCAACACTCCTCTTGATTTGTCTTGGGCGCCATACCATTATTCTATGAGTCAATCTGTTTGGTTTTTGGCGGGTTACATGTCCAGCCCAGCGCCATTTGAGTTCCGCTGTTCTTCTCAAAATGTCCGTTACGCTTTTTCTTCGTCTTATTTCCTCATTTTTGATCTTATCTCGCAAACTTACGCCAAGCATCGATCTCTCCATTACTTGTCGTGTCACCTGGAGTTTGTTGGCGTATGCGCGGGTGAGAGTCATTGTCTCAAGACCGTATGTGAGGACTGGCATAATACATGTCTCAAACGTTTTCCTTTTAAGATTTATTGGGATTTCTTGAGATTTCAACACATGACCCAGTCTTCCAAATACTGCCCAACCTAGTCCAAGTCTTCTCGATATTTCAGAGGTTTGATTTTCTCTGCCTTGTACGATTTTATGCCCTAGATAAATTTATTCTGTAACATTTCAGATCTCGTGGTTACCGATAGTGATTATTAAATTTTCAGGACTCACAACTTTCGTTTTATCCAGGTTCATCTCGAGTCCATAGGTCAAGGCAGCCTCATATAGTTCTTCCAGCATCGTGCAAAGAACTTCGCAAATCGAAGATGGTTCAGACGTACACCATCTATATTAACGCCTCTCGTTTCCCACTTCAAACCCTTGAACACGTCCTCCAGAGCCAATGTAAATAATTTTGGAGAGATCGTGTCTCCCTGTCGTATGCCTCTTTTCACGGGGATTCTTTTTTTTATGTTATTTCTTCGTCTATCCTTATTTGGATTGTGGCGTTTTCGTATATGTATTTGATGAGATTTGAATATCTACTGTCTACTCTTGCGTTATCTAGTGCTCTTAGTGTTGCCTAAGTTTTAATCAAGTCAATCGCTTTCTTGAAATCTATAAATGCCATGTGCAATATTACATTGTACTCTGAGGTTTTTTCGATGAGAGTCCGTATCACTTGCAAATGGTCTACTGCACTGAAATCTTTCCGAAAGTCGACTTGCTCGACGGATCGATATACACAGATGTATTTATTTCACTTAATAATACATACTAATATAAACTGAACCACTAATATAAAAATAAATGTAACTAATAGATACAACATAACTAAATTTAAACCTACGAATAGTAGATGTTTGAAAAATGAACAAAATTTGCATGCAGCCACAATAGCATATCACACACGATTAATTGAAAGTAATCAAAACAGCAAAAAAGTGACGCACCATTTTAAACATAACATTTGCCGGTAAAAAATGAATGTTCAATGAGAAGACTGAACTCTACAAATAATGAATAGTTTTTTCAATGTTCGGCGTATAGTTGGGTTACGCCTAGAATAAAATTATTCTAATGTTCATCTGCGATTCAATTGCGGTATTTGTAAGTAATAAACTGCAAATTAGCGATACAAGATTCGCACCAATAGGTTAGTAAATAACGCTTCCACTTACAAGGCGACATAGGACTGAATTTTTGTCTTAACTTACTGTAAACCAAATACATTTTGTACTTGAGACGAATAATTTTAATTATGTGTTACTTTGAATCACAATTACTTCCATTTCTGTTGCAGTGAATTCTTCAACGAAGATATATGCTTAACACAAGTTGCAAATTTTTAGATTTCCATGAAGAGTAAAACAACAAATTTCGGTGAAATTGTTGCCACCATTTTGAAGTTATCTTTCGAACTATAAACTGTTTGTATATGAGATTTACTATTGAAGAATTAGAACTGATTTTGAGATTTCTTTTCTGAAGGAATCAAAAAATGCTTGTCATTATGGACGATCAATTTTTTTCCCAAAACTCCAGTTTTTCTATTAATGCCTTTTCATCAGAAATCATTTCAGCTAGTTCATCTCTCGTCTGAAGATGTGAGCTAAGTTCATTGAGTTTTTGTGTGATGTCCACAAAGAAACCAGGTTGAATTATCCAGTTTGAAATCAGTTCATCGCGTTGTTTGAAAAATTGAACTATAACAGATAGGACATCATTGAACCGTTTCAACACTTTTCGTCTGCACAACCAGCAGTTGCGCCACAATAGACCACTGGGTCATAGTGGCCGGGCTGCTAGGCAGCCCTCACTCAAATAATAATAACCAGCAGTCTTCAGAGTGAAGAAGTAGTTCCCCATTATGCCACTCAATTTCATCGATCAAGATTTTGTATAAGCTTCTCTGCAATGCGTAAGTTTCAACAACATTCACAATATTTACTACAAATTTTATGACGTTGTTCAGTTTCAGAAAATTTCCACATCATACTTACTGATGGATAATGCAATGATAAGAGAGAAAATGCGGAAAACTTTCTTCTATACAACATAAGCCAACTCGAGTCTTAGACAACCCACATACCTGGAACGACATCGGTTGTCAAGCCTGCCATTTTTTATATTGAAATTATCTCAGAAGATATAAGATTTTTGAAATGAGAAAACAATTACTGCGCAGTAGTATGTTCGTTCAATGGAATAAACTTCTTCTTCAATCGTAAAATTACTAAAGACCATCCTGACGTACACGGCCATCTGGGAGGTGTCAACCACATCCGACTCCAGTTGAAGTGAAAAATATGAACAGTCCGTTCCTAATTGTATAGAAATATCTTTGGTCATCACTTCTATTCATTGCATTACTGCCTCATCAGGAAGTTACGTAGATATCATAGCTGAAACTATCTCGGTTTTATTTTTAAAGTTGTAACTCCTAAGAATGCTTGTTTTATTATTTCCTTGTTTAAATAAGGTTTCTACTTTAGTGCAATTATCTTGGATAAACGACATGATGCTTCTTCACAGCCCTACTATTCATATTAGCTGGCTCATTAATTTTTTTATTCAATTTTGTCTATCTGGTGGCAGAATGTGATGGAAATGATTTTTTCTTGATAATTTTCTATCAAATATTTTATTTAGGACAAGGCAAATTTTTCACAATATGCTATTACTATTCGAGGATAATTATTATGTTACGTTGTCCATGAATAGTTTTAGAATGACTTGAACCGATTTTAATTTTTAGTAAACATATTGAAAACAGTGATGCTACCAAATAAATACAATACAAAAAAATACACTCGAAAAATAAAATGCAATAGACCAGTTTCTATAATTTCTCGAAAAACAAAACTAGATATAGAGATAACACAACAGATCAAGAAGGTGTATTTTTCTTAATTCAAACTGAAAACAACATTGCACCAAGAAATTAATGCACATAATCGAAGATTCAAATTCATTCACATGAAGTATAGATATGTTGAAGAATTATTTTCCCAGTGATCCACCAGCGCTAAGAAATTCTTGGGAACACTAGAAATGAAAATGGTACTGATAGAAATTCAAATGAACTAAGTGAAAAATGTAAAACTTTTGTAAAAAATCAAAGTCCACCAAGAACCTTCGGATATTGCCACCCCTAGTGAGATTTACTGCATGACATCTACGATTCATACTCAAAATCAATAACCTTATAGCATTCAGATCCATTTCGATCAGTCTATTCTGAACCTCATCAATGGTAGCTGGCTGGTTTTGCTGGCTTAATATTCGACGGAGAATCTCCTAGACATTTTCGATGGAATTGAGGTCTGGACTTTGTAGAGGTACTCATACATTGAAGAGATTATGTGATCTTGAAGGTACTTCCTAACGATATGAGCTTGGTGAAATCTGCTATTATCGTCCATAAACATGCAGTTTTCATATATATATATATATATATATATAAAAATATATATGAACCTGAGATTATTTGTGAAAATGACAAATATAAACTTTATTTTGATAAAACAATTCTGTGCAACAGAGCTGTAAAACACAATAGACCAGATATCGTCCTTATTGATAAACAGAATCAAATAACATATATAATTGATATTGCTATACCCGACACACATAATATACAAAATAAATACAATGAAAAAATTTCTAAATATATGATGCTTGGCGACGAGATTAAAAAATGTGGAAAATGAAGAAAATATTTATTCTACCGATTATTATTTCTACAACAGGAGTTATTCCTAGAAATCTTCACAAAAGTATTGAGATTTTGGGCCTGAAGAAAATTTGTTTGAACAGTTACAAAAGATAACAGTCATCAAATCTTGTAATATTCTTCGTAGGTTTCTTTCCGAAAATAATAATGAGGTAGAGTCATAGGTTTTCTCTTTAGTTTATACTGCTCAGAATCTCATTTCATATTTTATTTATTTGTTTATATAAATGTAATATAATTAACTGACAATTTTGTCATATTTATATTCAGAGCAGTATTCCATTCGATCGTTCACCACTTCACACAAAGGAAACTATCAATGAGTAACATTCAGTGTTACTTGACTAAGGTCCGTACACTGGATTTTTCCGGGAGAAAGCCTCTGACACTACTCGTTGGTACATTGATATCATTGTCTGATGATGCTATAGTATGTATATATTCTGGTAGATTGATATATTCTCATAACATTTAACGTTATCCTAATATATAATTACTCCAGGATATGTTTTGATTATAATCATTGCCTGGCAATGGTATTAATTACCGGGTGGTGGATTTATATTTCTTCATGAAATCAAATCAGTTTGATTGCATGAACAGATATATGGGCAACTCGTCGGGGTAAAACCCCTATATATATATATATATATATATATATATATATATATATATATATATATATATTTTTTTTTCCTTTCGTTTTCTTATTGACCAAGGATAGCTCAATTGATGAATTGAAATAGATTATCCTCATTTTATACAGGAGTGACTCAAAAAATTATTGAATATTGTAATATTATATATATAGTGTTGAACTATTTCAATGAGTGTTCGAAATGTTGCCCGTTTCTTTGTAGACACAACTCAATCCTTCTGAGGAAAAGCCGTTGAACTCTCCGACAACATTTGCGGATTAACTGACTGAAAGGCGTCGACTATTCTCTTTCTCATATCCAACTGTGTTGTAGAAGGAATCTGGTAAACAATGCCCTCAATATAACCCCACAAGAAAAATCTAGACTTGTAAGGTACGGAGACCTAGCTGGCCATCTAACAGGACCACCACGTCTTATCCATTTGTTTGGAAATACATGATTCAAATGCTCCCTAACCTGATGTAATGTGCCGGTGCTCCATCCTGTTGAAACCACAAATCCTATCTTATATGCTCTAGTACATCAGCAAGTAACATTGGTAGATGATTTTGCAGAAAATCTAAATACATTTCACTATTGAGGTGCCCGTCGAAAAAATGCGGCCCAATTAGATATCCATCTACTATACCGGCCCATACATTCAAGCACCAACGATGTTGGTGAGTTATTTGTCTCATGAGGTGTGGATTTTCCGTGGCGTAATGATAAAAGTTGTGCCTGTTGAGAAGCCCATTCTTGCCCAATTGCAAAAATTGATTCGATTTTCATAGTCTTGATTGTTCAGTTCCTGGTGCAGCTGTACATGATATGCATGAAATTTATTCACTTTCAAGATTCTCTGGACGGAAGTTTGACTTATATCTATTAACTGAGAAATCTCTCTTTGGCTTTTATATGGATCCTCTGCCACTGTCAACAAAACTGATAACTGGTTGTCTTCAGCTGTAGCATTTTTATTTCGAAAATGATTAAGATAAGGTTACTTCTCCAAATTATAGCACAATATTTTATGCGTTGGCGTGAATAATAAAATACGGGGTGTTTCATTTGAAAAAATCAAGATATGATATTTTTAAAATTACAATATTCAATAATTCTTTTGGGGGTCCCTCCTGTATAAAATAAGGATAATCTATTTCAATTCATCAATAAAGCTTTTCTTGGGCAATAAGAAAACGAAAGGAAAAAGTATTAATCCTCTCTGGCCAAAGGAGCATGCGATGATTTAGGAGCATATTTTCATGAATTTTCACGGAAAAAAAATATTGTGACGAAACTACTCACCAAAAAACTTATTACTTAAAGAAATTATAGCAGAGTTTAGGCCGCTCCTGAATCTTGAACAAAAAAGTGGTCTTCCAATCTGAAAAAACCACCCAAGATTTTTTTATAGAAAATTGGGACACCTTGTTTACTGCAAAATAAATAAATATATATATATATATATATATATATATATATATATATATATATATATATATATATATATATATATATATATATATATATATATATATATATATATATATATATATATATATATATAGATTAAGTTGAATTTTATTTGCTAACCCTTTCTTCAAAAATGAACAAATGTTTTTACTGCGGAATCGGGGTTAAGACAACAGAAAGTGTTTGAGGTTAAAAACTTATAATTTGCAGAGTGTTTTTACGCGTTTCGGCACAGGGCATCATCAGAAAACAGTCATCTCTGCACAATTATTACCTTACACATTCTCTCTTGATATCATTATCATCACTTGAGTGATGATGAGTATTTTCGAAAAAAATAATGTAGCGTGAACCTGAAAAAGCTATCATCCTGTATATTTACTCAACTATTTGACACATCTAATTGATGGGAACAAAATTCCTTTTCAGCACATTGGAGCTATATCCTTTGAAAACTACAAAAGAAACGTAAAAAGAAATGTGATATAGAGATGTCTAATTTCGATAAGGACACTACGTATGTTGAGAGGTAACAAATTAGATAACAATTTATTACAAATTCAGTGAATAAGTGCCTTCATAGATACTTATTAAAATTACCGACTTGGTTTCATATGATATCTCATGACTTTATGCTTCATATAATTATGAATATACACATGTGAGAGAAGCATCTTTGGCTGACCGATTTAGGGACAGGAAAAAGGAGAAGAAAAGAAAATGAGGGTCATTTTTGTAGGCATCTTCACTGAAATAGTAGACCAATACATCTTGAATTCTTATTGCGACTTTCCTCAATTTCAAGAATAAAGGTACAGATTAACGTCAGATTGTAATTCTGGGTACGAAAGTATGTGAATATGGTTTTTTTATCAATTTCCATGCACAGAATATGTAATTGATTGATTGTTTTTTGAAGAGAAAGTTACATTATTTCCATTTTATAATTTAACTCAGTTTTGCACATTCCAGATCAATCACCCCGAATATCTATTGTACAGGGTATTCCAAGTTGAGTGGCCTATTAGACGTTTATGGGGAACTAATAATGCTATCGTTCTGAAATTTTGGTAGTTGATTCAGCTGATCCGAAACTATATTTCTGAAATATTTTGGCCAATAGCACTTTGTTATTTATTATAGAACACCCTGTATATTGATGACTAGTTCGATAACACTTGTTATTCCAATTACAAAAATACCTAACACATCAGTCTAGCTTGTTGTTTCGTTCATGAAATATCCTAGTTTTACTTGAAATTTATCGATTTTTTGCTTTTTGAAAAAATTGATAAATCTCGAGAAGGGCGTGAGTTAACAAAATAATGAAAGATGTTTTCAACACAAGAAACCATGCACGACATCACTCATATCCGACTGAATCTCAGTCAGTATACAGAATGCTCTTTTTTCCGCCTCACATTTCGAAACGAAGAAACATTGAAAACTACGTTATTCCAAATTGTAACCCATATTTTTCTCAATTCATTAGATTCGCCGTAAAAACTTAATGAAGTTCCTCATACATACCCTGTACCTGATTTTTAGTTATGTCGAAAAAACGAATTTTACGTACCTAGCTAAAGTTGGCAAAGGCTGCTTAGATTCTTGCACGTGCATAGACAGTTCCCAGAGCATTAACAAATAATTGTCCTTTCGTCATTAGATAATTGAAAAATTAAGAGAAAAAAATGCGAAACCTCAGTTATTGTCGAATTTCCAAAGTCAAATTAAAAAATATAAGAACGAATCAAACTCTATTTTCCTAAATTTAATAATAATGGTTCGAAGTGATGACCATTCATTACTCGACGCATAAGATCCTGTGATGTGGCTCGCCTGAGTTCCTCTACATCGAACAGCATGAAAATATTTCGCAATCTATTATGCAAATCATATCTTGAAGTCATAGATTCAGAATAAATTTTGTCTTTCAGCATTCCCCAGAACTAAAAATTGATAGGCGTTAGCTCAAGTGACCTTGGAGGCCACAAGGACGGACCGTTCGTTCCAATCCATCTATCTTCAAACATATCAGTTAAAAATCGATAATTTTCATTCGTGCGATTTAGCGCTTCATCAAGTTGGTACCAACAGTGCCTTGATTCATCTACTGATAAAAATCACTTACTACCGTCCTCAAAATCTCCATATAAAGTTCACCATTTAAGTTTTGCATCATACACAACACACTAAAATCTGTTGTTCAAGGTGCAAACTAAATTTATTTTGAGGATTTCTTTCCTCGGAATATGAGGATTTTGGATGGCCCAAAAATGTGAGTTATTCTGGTTAAAAAACCCCTCTTAGAAAATTTGGCCTCATCCGTCCAGATTAACCTTTTGAGAAAATCGGAATCCTCTTGTGTTCTGAGAAGAAGGATCTCACACAGTTCTATTCGCCAGCTTTGGAGTTTGGATCAATAGAAATTTATAAGGGTGCAGGTTATGTTATTTAAGAATTCTGTGAATACTACTATTAGTCCAGTCTAAATAGACATTCCAGTTTGCATTAATTTCCAACAATCTGGATTTTTGTGCAACCTTGAATACGTCATCAGAAATGATATGTCAAAAGTCCCCATCGATCCCGCTTGTGCGTTGTTTTTTATTCGATGTCAAAGGTCACAAATTTGCGTTTTTTGCGTATATCTCTGAAACAACGAGATCTATCGAAAAATGGTTCGTACAAAGTTTGTAGATCGTAAAATTGTCTACAAAAAAGATCTGAACATTTTTTTTTCTACAAAGCATCGCTTTCGAGATATCGTGGCATTAGACCGCAGGGTAGTCGTATTTTCGACTATATGCAATGATTTCCGCACCACCTCTGAGGTAGTGTACACGGCGCTTTTTTTTCATGTGGTTTCCCCAGTACTCCACAATATATTTTGATCGAGAGAATGTAATGGGACACTATTTTGTTGTTGAAATTTTTTTTTTATTTAAATTTAATGAAAATTTCAACAGCAAGAAAGTTACATCATCATTCATCAACAAATTCTTCATAGTCACTCGTTTCTTCCTCTTCACTGTCTTCTTCCTCATTTTGCTTTTTATTTTCATACCAAGCTTTGCTGAGGACGTCATGCTGATTGTCGATGACGCAAATGAATGTTGAACTTCCCAATTTCTCAGTTATAATGATTCTATTACCATACTTCAACTTGAGTTTTGACTTAATTGCTCTATTATCGATCGAAGGTTCTTCAAAAATATCTTTCAATTCTTGTATTGAAAATTGACACTCATCATGATTTTCAATAAATGCAGATATTTCTCCGCTGAAGTAACAGAATCATTTCTTGGACGACCGATTTTACCTCCTTTAATGGATTTCAGAAACGAAGTGTAACAATCACTGTGGTACTTAGCCTCAGCAGTAACTAAGTCATATTCATACTGAATGCGGGTAATGACACTTCTTGCTAGCTCAGTAGAACGAGTCTGAGCTTCCTTCAAGATGGTTTTCTTGAAGTCAAGGGTTGAAACTTGAGACACTCTTCGTCGAAGATGCTGCGCTTTTTTCATTTCAGCCGTTTTGTCTGCTTCATTTCCACAGAACAAACAGTATTTTTTGAAATGAAAAGATGATTCATTACCTAGTGCTCTAGTTTGAGGAGGACTAATCCCAGATATGCAGCGATCCTGCTCTTCCGGGTTTATGCTTTAGGACACTACTTATGTACCGTTACAGATGTTTTGTCCTTCAAATATTAATCGAACCCATCACCCCTTTCAGTACTTGAATCCATTAAAGTACTGAGCCCACGATCAACAACCACAATTTCACTTTCAGTCAAAGATTAATTGCAAATAAAACAAACTTCTGACATGTTTACAAAATTTTGTAACAACACTGTTTAAAAAGAGAATATAATTCAAAAACACGTCTATTCACTACGAAAAACCGTTCAAAGCTGACTGCATTTACTAGAGCTTTGTCCTTCGGGAAAAGCAGGTATACGCTGGTTTCGACCCGAAAAATGCAGTGTAGCAGGCAGATGTTCCTCAAGGCCAACCGCCCAATAGAGTGATTCACTCAGAATTGTATATTTCTCACGTACTTGTGTGCATGGGGCAAATAAAACTATGTAATATTTTTTGTTCAAATGGTTAACCTGATGATGCATACTAGCCACGTATGAGAGTGCATATTCGTATTTTTATTTTAAAACAGCCATAATTCGAGAACAGTGCACCTTAGAAGAAAAAGTGTTGAAAACTTTTTTGTAGATAATTTCACGATCTACAAACTTTGTTTGAACCATTTTTCGGTAGCTCTCATTGTTTCAGAGATATACGCGAAAAACGCAAATTTGTGACCTTTGACCTCGAATAAAAAACAACGCACAAGCGGGATCGATGGGGACTTTTGACATGTCATTTGTAATGACGCATCAAAGGCCTGCACAAAAATCCGGCTTGTTGGGAATCAATGCAAACTGGAATCATAATTTAGTCTATTTTGACTGGATTATATGAGGTTAATTCAGATCATGCTCTACTATTGCTAATGATGCACGTGGATTAACATCAAAATAAGCTAGAACGGCAATTTCATTGTCTTCATTGTTGACTACAGGCGATTAAAATGTTTTCTTATTTTGGACCATTCCAGTCGAAAAAAAATTGTAACGTATCTCCTGAATTTTTGAGCTGTCATAGACGGCATATTTGGATATAGTTCGTTAAGTCTCCTACAAGTTCTACTCACATTCCACCTCTCATCCGCATAAATGAAAAATAAATTAAACATCTGCTCAATTGTATAGCTAGCCATTTTGTTCGAATTAATTCGATTGACAGTTAAAACAATAATAATTTGTAATTTATACTTAGGAGCCTGTCTATGCTCTGGGATAAGTCTATGCACTTGCAGAAATCTAAGCCCCCTTTGCCAACATCAGGTAGGTACGTAAAATTCGTTTTTACCCTGTTTACTGCAAAATATATATATATATATATATATATATATATATATATATATATATATATATATATATATATTAAGTTGAATTTTATTTGCTAACCCTTTCTTCAAAAATGAACAAATGTTTTTACTGCGGAATCGGGGTTAAGACAACAGAAAGTGTTTGAGGTTAAAAACTTATAATTTGCAGAGTGTTTTTACGTGTTTCGGCACAGGGCATCATCAGAAAACAGTCATCTCTGCACAATTATTACCTTACACATTCTCTCTTGATATCATCATCATCACTTGAGTGATGATGAGTATTTTCGAAAAAAATAATGTAGCGTGAACCTGAAAAAGCTATCACTCTGTATATTTACTCAACTATTTGGCACATCTAATTGATGAGAACAAAATTCCTTTTCAGCACATTGGAGCTATATCCTTTGAAAACTATAAAAGAAACGTAAAAAGAAATGTGATATAGAGATATCTAATTTCGATAAGGACACTACGTATGTTGAGAGGTAACAAATTAGATAACAATTTATTACAAATTCAGTGAATAAGTGCCTTCATAGATACTTATTAAAATTACCGACTTGGTTTCATATGATATCTCATGACTTTATGCTTCATATAATTATGAATATACACATGTGAGAGAAGCATCTTTGGCTGACCGATTTAGGGACAGGAAAAAGGAGAATTAATTCGATTGACAGTTAAAACAATAATAATTTGTTATTTATACTTAGGAGCCTGTCTATGCTCTGGGAACTCTATGCACTTGCAGAAATCTAAGCCTCCTTTGCCAACATCAGGTAGGTACGTAAAATTCGTTTTTTTGCCATATCTTGAAAACTTGAAATCTCAGCTGTATATATTGCGGTATATCAATTTTTCAAAAAGCTAAAAATTGATAATTTTCAAGTAAAACTAGGATATTTCATGAAAGAAATTAGCTAGACATATGTGATTGGTGTTTTTGTAATTGGAATAACAAGTGTTATCGAACCAGTCATCAATATACAGGATGTATTATATTGAATAACAAAGTTGGTATGCACTTCCGGCACAATCAGAAGTGCCATTGAGGTGAAAATATTTCAGAAATAGAGTTTCGGACCAGCTGAATCAGCCACCAAAATTTCAGAACGATAACATTATTAATTCTCCATAAACGTCTAATAGGCCACTCAACTTGGGATACCCTGTATATGGACGATGTGATGCATGAACAACGCCTGTCAAATTGTCACGCGAACAACTGTTTACTCCAGTTTCTCCGGCGAAAACGGGGGAAAACGAGTCAACCAGCTGATGGACGCTAAAATACACTTTCAGCCAGCGTCAAGGCGCTGCTTGGTTGAATCGACGCATGTATTTTTAGAGCGGCTGCCTGTTTCCCGTGTAGGAAGAGGTTTCACCATGGTTAGTTAGTGATTTAATTTCGACAATAACTTAGGAATTTTTACATCATGACACTGAAAAATCGAAAACCTTTGACTACCAGCGGTCAAGATTACCAGGTTTTTCCTTGAAATATCATCAAGCCGAGTCCCAATTATGCTTTCTAAAAATAGTTGATGAAATTACAGTAGTTTTGAATTACAATTAGATAAGAAACAATTGTGTGAAATTTGTGGTAAGTAGTTTTTGTTTCATGTAGACTCTAATAATATAATATAACATTTGTGTTTATAAAATGTATACTAGCCGCATTTAGAGGTTATGTTAGCTACTTATAATAAGAATTTCCTGGAATGAAAACGATCAACCAACGAAATAATGGATGATAATTGTTTTAATTTACAAGGCTTTTCTATAATTGGTATGACATAACTTGTATTTGTCTTTCACAACTTTCTTAGACCTAACAGAGTTCGTGGCCTCTGTAACCTATAAATGTTTCTCTCAATTATCCTTTTTATGTGCACAGTTTCGTAAAGATTTATAATTTGAATTTATGGATTTCCATTCGAAATTTTCGGAAAGATATATTTTGATAAGAGTTTGAAAACAAATAAGATACAGGTTCTTTCAAATTCGCTGTCTCTGATTAATACCTTCTGAACTGATGGAGATAGAAGGATACAGTTTCTGTGAAGGAACTTTTTGATGAAGCAAAAGGAGTGTGAATGAAGTTTTCTCAACACTCTTGACTTTCAAGATACAGGGTGAATTTCAAAATATCCGATTTTCAGGTTCCCTTGTATCTCGATTATTCTGTGGAGTAGCAGAAATACTGCTACTCGTAGTGTTCTTCGTTCAGCATCCAGTGGTGTGCCTACAAAGAAACTCGACCTGCAATATCGATTTAAGCATTAAAGTGTTAAGGTCCTTTTTATGGAAACTAAATTCATTTATTAATATGATTCTTTCTCATAAATCAGACATCTCAATTTCTGATTCAGCGAAGCGCAATAATCATTATGGTTGTTCTGGCTTACAAATTTGAAAATTCCGTCTTGTGGCGTTCGAATCTTCCATCTTAGGAACCAATGACTCCTGTAAAGAACCCGACAGAACGAAAAATCTAGAACTGTTAGCTCCGGTAATCTAGCTGGCCAACATACAGGACAGTATGTGGAACTGAAACAGTTTCGAAATAGACCTTGAAATCGTCCGAATATTGTACTACCGTTTGGGAAATATGGCCAGGAATCTCGTTCTGTTGGAAATTCAAGGTGTCCTAGAAGGGTGTGGGGTTTATTTGTATCTTCGCGGTCTGTATTATGGTGCGATTGGAAGGGGCCAGGTGACCATAGGCTGTTGTGTTAATCTTTACTGATTTCATTGCCGTGAAACCATATCCAGAAGACCATCTCACTTCTTGAATACGCGACAATTATCGCCATGGTGTTTCGATAAAGACGATTTTATTGTAAGGAATGTAATGTATCGGTGCAAATATGGAATTTCATAAAACAGACCCTACTCGACATGTTCGAATCCAACGAAGGATTGAAAAAGTAAGAGTCTGAATGCGTTAAAATCCGTCCAAATCATTTCTTAAAAGCATTCAAGGATTTGACATAAATAAATATTCGTCGTACAATATCTGAAGATAGAAGACATCCTACAAAATTCAGCTCAATTCAAGAACTGGACTTCTGACTATACTGTCGGGCTAAATTTTCAAAATGAATTGCTTTAGTGGCAAAGCGAGTTTTCAGTCGAGGCATCATAAAATGGCCTCCGAGAAATCCCGATCTTACATCGCTTAACTATTTCGTATGGAAATATCTTAAACAGAAAGTGTATGCAAACGAACCATGAACATTACCTTGGACAACATAATCCCTGTCACTTAATTTCCCAAAATTATGTGTATTAAAATCAGCCCGAAATTTTTCTACCTTGTTTGGTTTTTCAATTATTACATTTCTAAATATCTCTACCCTTTTTGGACATATGTATTTACTGTTCAACTCGGCCATCGAAACTTCATTCATAATTTCTGTGGATATTCTAAATTATGGCTCAATATCTTCCTCCTGTAAGGTTTCTTCGAAAATATAAAATTTCAAGCTGCTACTAAGAGTGTAGCAAGTCACGCTAAAACCGAATTTCCCTGGTTTATAGTATATACTGGTTCACTAAGACCAACATCGATAAATATATATACTGAAAATTCCAGAATTGCATATGTAAGATTCCTTAGACCATATAATTACGGCGTGAAATTTCTATTTCAGTTAATATTTTGCAAACACCAATAACTAGCCCTAAGTTGTCGTTCTATGTTACTGGGGTGCAAATTCTGAACCATCTTAAATTTATGAGACGTTTATTTTATTTACCTGAAATAATATGGATATTACATTTTGGAAGCCATCTGTTTCCCCCCACCTTTTTATCAGAGTTTAGATAATCCACCACAATTGTCGCCAAAATGCTTATTTCGTTGATTCCTTGTGATTCATTGAAGGTTTTTTCACGGAGTTCACCAAAGAATCGATAATTGATAAAACCGTTTCTCAGCACTAATTTTGCTAACTTTGTCTATAGGGAGATATTATGGATAAATTGAAGGTGTGACATAAGTCATATGCCTCTCCACGTTGCATCTCTTCTATATCTCTCCAAATTGTACTTCTATGATTGACATTGAAGAGGAACAAATTCGACAGACAATCGTTCAGTCCAGTCAGATGGTGAAGAACATTACAACACAGGACGTTCCACCATGTCCAAATTGTATTTAGTAAGGGTGTCTTTATTCTGGACGAAAATTTTTCAAAGAATTGCTAAATGTCCACAGCCACTGCGCATCTATCACATTCTTAGCAATAAAGTTATCGTAGACATTGCTTGAGCATTTCTATTGACAGAGCAGATGGTAGCTTTACGAATAGCAGAGCTTGGCGCTCTGACTATTCTGTATGCGCACGCAGGTTATGCAAAAATAACCGAATTTTGTGAAATTTCCACAAAATATGAAGTTAAATATTCATTTTGTTCGCTATGAAAAACATTTTTTTCTATTTAAATCGTTACTACTACTACTATTTAAACTGTTACTGGACTAAGGTCCTTACAATGGATTTTTTCGGGGAGAAGCCTTCTGTCACCACGCATTGACACATTGATGTCACTGGCTGATAATGCTATAGTTTATATATATCCTGGTAGATTGTTGGAAAATGATGATTTCATTTTTTCGAGACGGGTCCCATTTGCCGGTATTTTCAGCTCGGTTAAAAAGTTTCCGAACTTCTTTTCTGCGTTTTTCTAGGGCAGTACTCCACCATAAAGTTGTACCATTCTCAGGCTTTCTCCTTAGTGGACAATTATCGTGATACGCTGACTCGATCGGCCGGAATATCTCTTAAGCCTTACGCTTAACCTCTTCACGAGTGTTTGTAGCTGTGGCAATACTTCCGAAATGAGTACTAAGGGAGGCTCTATATCTCAATAGTGAATTGCATGTGTTTGCGAGCAGATCCCGAGGGTTCACTTGACACATCCCACCTTGAGATTATATTGCTCAGGGAACTCGAGCAAAACGTAATGTCAAATACCTCAGCGCGATTGCGTGTCACAAAAGTTGGTTCATATGCTCTATTCAATAGAATGGGGGCTTCTGCCATAACGAAGTCGAAAAGAATTTTGCCTCTCGCGTTGTCGTCGAAACTGCCCCATACTGAGTGTAGAGCATTAGCGTCACACACAACGACAAGTTGGCTATTTTTTCTCCTGTAATGACTCGCCAAGTTACGAATAATCTCAGGAGAGCATTCAGCAGAGTCTCCTGGCAAATATGCTGAGCAGGCCATTGTATCAAGTCTGCCACGCTCTCCCGGTACATCCACAAGTACAGTGGTAGTATCTCTGTAACAGAATTCGGTAAGTACAAGATTATCGATTCTGTTGTTGATAAAGATACACTTCCTGGGGATGTTCCCAGGCCTGTAGTACAGTATCTCACCTGGTAAATTTCCGAATCCGCAAACTGGTCCTCGGTTGGCTAGCCATGGTTCCTGAATATTTGGTAATCTTTTCGCTGTAGTTATCGCCGGCCGGTATTGAGACATGTAGTAAGGTTGCGGTCTTTTCCTTATTTCGGTAAATTACGATGTCCGGTCTGTTGTTCGCTATGGGTTCATCCATAACAAGAGTAATATCCCACTACATTTTAAAATCATCATTTTTCAACAATCGATTCTGTTGTTGATAAATATACACTTCCTGGGGTTGTTCCCAGGACTCTAGTACAGTATCTCATCTGGTAAATTTTCGAATCTGCAAACTGGTCCTCGGTTGGCTAGCCATGGTTCCTGAATGAAAGCCAACTCAAGGCTCTTTCAAGATGCATTTACCAAGGAGTAGGTACCTGCCTTGGAATGCTGGATGTTAGCCTGAAGGCACCTGATCCCCCTCTTCATCATTTTGATGTCGAAGAACGACCAGGTGCCGTGCCTGGGGATACTTCCTTCAATCCTCCTCCGTGGCACAGGCTGGCCTCTGGTAGGCTGTTTACACTAGACACCTTATTTTAAAAAAACATTAGTTCGCATTGTAACTCAAAAACAGTTGGAAAAAGAAATTCTGCACCCAGTTCGATTCTACTAAAGAAGTGCCAGTAGAATTTCAAAATCATTTTTACAAAGCTTCAAAAATAATCTTGATATTGCCACTTTACTGATACCAAAAATTGGCAAATAGCGAAAACGGAAACAGCTAGCTTGAATCTGTTCACAGCAGTGAATTCCTCACGCAAAAAGACTGTGGAAATAGGGGGTCATTCTGCACTATTCACAATATTTCACATAGCTGTAATACTAAAACTCCGAAATCTATACAGAAATATTTTGAGAAAGGGGATAAAAAATTTCTAGTTGATAATATTTTCAGTTGAATATAATGATTGAACTGTTCAAACTTTTTTCCAAAAACTAAAAGTAAAATGAATATTGAATTTTATCTCATACTTTACAAGAGCACTGTATATAGTTTATTCAGGAAAAATATCAAAATTAAATAGATCTTCGAAGAAATTCCTTTTCAATATTCATCCATATCCGAGAAATTGTCGTTGTACTGCAAATCCTCGTCGCCAATTTCAGCATGCGATTCGGATCTGTCCCAAGAAACTGAAAATATCTTTCTCCGCTGCTTTCTTGTTGAAAACCATTAAGTATTTTGATCGCTGTGAATAATTTATAATACTGCGCGTGATTGATTTATTGATGATTTAATCGAAAGTTGTAAATTAAGTTACTCCATACCAAGACGAATTCCTTAATTACGGTTTTACACAAATAGAAGACAATGAAACCACAGTGTGTTGTTTGTATGAAGGTACTATCTTCAGAATCTTTCAGAAAAAATCAATTGAAGAAATATTTAGATAATTTGCATTCACTCTTGTCTTCCAAACCGCGAGGATACTTTGCAAATTCAGAAATATCTGTTAAAAGACAAAGATTGAATAGCAACTTGTTTGATACATTCGATCAGCGTTCAGCATCAAGGGCTAGCTTTGAAGTAGCCTGGTTGATTGCTTGAAATAATAAACCATACACTCTTGGTGAAGATTTGGTTAAACCAGCTGCTGTAAAAATTGCAGAGATTATGTGTGGCCAAAAAGAAGCGAAGAAACCGAGTTCAGTGCTCTTGTCTGCGAAAATTGTGAAAGAACGAATTTCTATATTAGCAGAAAATGTGAAGGAACAGGTTATTTTCGCATTAAAAGAGGCTAAATATTTTGCTATTCAGCTTGATGACACAACTGATTTTAATAGCAATTCACAGCTAATAGTATATGTTCGCTACAAAGGTGCAGATAATTTTGAAGAGGAATAACTGTTTCGTTCTCCTCTCGAATTGAGATCTCGTGGAATTGATGTCTACAATAAAGTAAATGAATACTTCAATGCGCAAAATTTAAAATGGAAAAACAAACTGTATTTCTGTATCTTTGGATGGAGCTTCAGCTATACTGGGTCATATTAATGGTTTTTCGGCTCTCGTAGAAAGGAATAACCAAATATTGAAGTTACTCACTGTATAATCCATCGCCAGGACCATATGGTCAAATATTTTAGAACGTACACTGGAAGCCGTCATGCATGATATCATCCAGATTGTAAATTTCATCGAGGGACATGCACTAAACACGCGGCTATTTCGTGAATTATGTCAAGACAGTGAAGCTGAATATACGGACCTACCTATAATGAAGTAAGGTGGCTCTCCCGCGGAAATGAAATAAATCGAGTATGGACTATCAAAACTGAAGTCGAAATTTTTATGGTTGATCAAGAAATATTCTCGCAGATAAGTTCAAAAACTCTTCCTGGGTTGCATATCTCGCATATTTAGCAGACATTTTTGAGAGTATAAATATATTGAACAAAGAATTGCAAGGAAAGAATATTAATATTATTTCAGCGAAAAAAATGATATCAGCGTTTGGATTAAAGCTGCAATATTGAAGACAAAAAGTAGAACAAAACAAGATAGCTTCTTTTTCAAGGTTAGCTTTGTTTTTGGAAGATTTCGAAGATATTACTTTTGCTGACATCATGGATACAATTGAAAAACATCTTGTCAAACTCAGAGAGCGGCTTTCAGATTACTTTCCAGATCTTGATACACGTACTATTAGTGAGATTGTAGATCCTTTTAAATGTGAAATTGCTATGATACCAGAAGAACCTTCAGGTTTGGCAGAAGCAATTCTTGAACTTCGATCTAATACTGAAGCGCGTATTCAATTTGAGAGTAAACCAAATTTGACGTCTTTTTGGATTTCAAAAGCTGCAAAGGCTTTCAAAATTGCACATGAAGGGGCGGTTAAAAAATTGCTGCCATTTGGAACAACATATTTGTGCTAACAAGGCTTTTCCACTCTAATGCAAATAAAAACGAAGAACAGAAATCGATTAAACGCCGAAGACTGTATTCAAATCGTTCTTACATCAAATTTTGAAACAATTGTATCGAACATGAGACAACATCATTTCCCCAAACGTGAAGGAAGAATGTTTTCTCTAATTTTTGTTTGTACCACCATTATTATTATTATTATTATCGTGGACTTATGCACTATCTCAGCTGTTAGCTGGATATAATTTACCTTTCCCAGATTCAGCAATCAAAGGAAATAGGCTCGATTACAATATACTTGACATAAATTTTCTAACTATCTTACATGTATTAAGAATTACAGCTTTTTACATTTCTATATAGGTATTCTTATGCAATTCTAATTTCTTAAGATTATCATGCAAAGTTTTGGGTATTAACCCAGTCGAGGATACGATGACAGGAACAATATCTATTTTCTCGAGGTGCCACATCTGCTTGATCTCAATAGCAAGGTCAGTGTATTTGGACTTTTTCTCCTGGAACTTATTCAGCACGTTGTTATTATTCGGTATGGCGACATCGACCAGCATTGCTGTTCTGGCTCTCTTATCATACACCACTATGTCCGGGCTATTATTTGTCACCATTCTGTCAGTGATAACAGGTCTATCGTAGTATAATCTGATAGAGTCATTTTCCAATACGGGTGCCGGTTGATACTTGTAATATGGCTGGAAGGTGTTCAGAAGTCCGTACTTGTGTGCAAGTTTCTGATGGATAATGTTGCACACTTGATTATGTCTGTGAAGATACTCCGTATTGGCCAGTTGTTCGCATCCGGACGTAATATGCTGGATAGTCTCCGATCTTATATGGCATTTTCTGCACTTATCTGTTTGTAATGTTCCGTACTTCATAATAAATTTTTTGTAATTGTTTGTAGCGATCACTTGGTCTTGGATGGCCATAAGGAATCCTTCTGTTTCTGCGAATAATTCTCCTTTCATCAACCATTTGTTGGAGGCTTCTTTGTCGATGTGTTGTTGATTAATCTCATGGTGATGTCGTCCATGCAATTCCTCTCTTGACCATTGCTCTTGTTTTTCAGTATCTGAAAGGAATGGTAGATTCAGAAGGTCATCTCTGGTAGCAAGATTTAGAGGTGTATATCCCTTATCAGCCAACGATACCACTCTATGGAGGTTAGAAGTGAGAGCTTTTGCTGAGAAGAATTCTCTGAGATTTTTTATTTGTTCGGTGTGTAAATTGACAATATCTATTAATCCGCGCCCTCCTTCTTTCCGCTTCAAAGTTGTTCGTATCACAGACGATTTTGGATGATGGTTGTTGTACTTTGTCAGCATCGTTCGGGTCTGCCTTTGAATATCATCCAGTTCTGTCTTAGTCCATCTGATTATTCCAAATGAGTAAAGCAACACTGGAATGGCGTAGGTGTTAATTGCCTTGACTAGATTCCCCGAGTTCAACATCGATTTCAGCACAGACTTCAGACGCTGACTGTATTCTGAACGAATCTTCTCCTTTGATTGTTTTGGTCTAGCAATCTGGCTTGTTGGTATCCCAGATATTTGTATGTTTCGCCATCTCTCATGCACTGTATTATATCACCGTTTGGAAGTTGTGTTTCACCATCTATGACTTTCCCTCTTTGAATGTTCAGGGTCTTACATTTTTCAATCCCGAATTTCATATGAACATCTGCCGAGAACTCACTGACAGTTTTCAGCAAATCATCCAATTGCTTCTTGTTCGAAGCATATAATTTGATGTCATCCATATACAGCAGGTGGGAGATTCTATGATAATTCCTTTCTGCTTTTATCCTAAATCCGTATTCTGTTCTATTGAGCATTGAGGACAATGGGTTCATAGCTAAACAGAACCATAATGGACTCAAAGAGTCTCCTTGAAAAATTCCACGACGTATGGGTATCTCGTCGGTTTTAATTGATGTATTGTTCATGTTGACCTGCAGAGATGTGCGCCAGTGTGTCATTGTTGTCTTCAAGAACTCTACCAGGGCTGGATGAATTTTGTATATCTGCAATACTTCAACAATCCAAGAATGGGCGGTACTATCGAATGCCTTCAGATAATCGAGAAAAGCCGTATGAACATTCCGATGCCCTACGTGTGCCTGTTTCATTATCACAGAATCGATGATGAGTTGTTCCTTGCACCCGTGGTGTTTCTTTATGCATCCTTTCTGCTCCTCTGCTAATATATTGTTGTCGTCAAGGTATTGGTATATTCGATTAGATATGCATGAGGTGAGTATTTTGTAGAATGTTGGCAGGCAAGTGATTGGCCTATATTGGGACGGATCCTGTGTTCTATCGCTCTTAGGTAGCATATATGTTAAGCCTTGCTTTAGGAAAGTGGGTGTTTTCTTGGGATGTTGAAGAACATACGGAACTGTTTCGCTAGGGCTCCATGGAGCTTATCAAACTTCTTGTACCAGTAGTTGTGGATATTATCTATACCTGTGGCCTTCCAATTGTTGGTCGCTCGAACTACTATTGTGATTTCTTCCTCCGTTATTCCATCGAAGTCCATATGTCTGATATCGATTATTATGATAATTTGTTACAGTACCCCAAATTGTCAACCCTCAATTGTACCCCAATGGGTTTCAATTTGTTATATATATTACTTATATTACTATTATTACCGATATGTCTTACTAGGTATTACATTGATAAATTAAATAAATGATGTTTAAATTGAATTTTTAGTTATTGTTTGCTTTTCAAAATTATCATGGGGGCTATAATATGAAAGATGCAAAGAAGGGCGATTCCGTTTCTTTCGCTCTTCGCCATGGGGTAATATCAACTTATACAAAAATATTTTGGGGTAAATTAAAAAGTTCCCAGATCACTGCTTTATACATAGAGTGAAATGAGATTTGAATGAGTCCCAACTTCAAGAATCTTTTTCGAACACCTTGTGTAACAAAGATCAACAAAATATGTCATATTCCTCAAATTTCAGAAAATGTAAAATATTTCGGAAACTTTGAAGACGCTTTAAGGAATTTCGAACAAACTCACCTTAATTTTTTCGCAAATAGTCAAAAATTAAACAAAATATAGGGTACCTCATTAAAAAACTCATAACTTTGGTATGTCATTTTATTATGGAACACCCTGTATAATCTAAATTATTTTCGGTTTGTAGCACTTCATATTGATGCGCAAAAAAAATTCAAAATCGGCCGTGTATATTTATTTTCCTGTAGTGATTGGGAGAATTTGACGAAACAACTTCTACCCTCAAAATTCAATAAGTCCAACGAGTTGAGTAATACCTCATTAGAAAGCTCTTCAAAGCCTCTTTACAACGATTTATGAGGAAAGTAATTTTGAAGAATCTTTTTCGCAAAAAATAATTTTTATCTCAAACGAGCTACCTTGACTTGAAACTCAAACTTTTGTTTCGAGGGGAAACTTTTTGAGGGGAGTTTGCTCCTGCGTGCATTAACCAATAAATTCATTTACTTTGAGGTATTAGATAAGGACGGTGGGTTTCGTTTTGATGCTTTTTTACAAACTACAACTACAAACGAACATGGATCATCATATTTAGAGTTATTTGTCGACATTCATCTACAATTCGCTGTCGTAGATCGTCCATATTCTCAGGCTGAGTCAGAAAAATTTAAAACATAAGATGTTCTCACAAGATAAAATCTAGAGGGTTTAGTTTAGGAGAGCACTCCAATTGAATTCTTCTTCTTTCTAATCCAACGACCAGGATATCGCAAATAGAGATATTGGTAAGCTGGTGCGGCGTAGTGAAGAGTAGCTCCGTCTTGTTGTAATTGTAATTGTTACACAAGTAGATTGCGATCGTTTCTACTTTTGCTGTTATCAATGCATTAATCGAATTCTCCATCATATCAAGATAAATTTGGCTAGGTCACAAGTCTAATAAGGTGGTATCCCAAAATTCCTACCCAAAATTTACAGTGATGCAGGTTAACTTATTTGTGAAGTGAAAAAGTGCTTGCGTCAGAGAAACATACGTTGTACAAGAAATTCTGATTATTGTTGATACGCTAGGCAAAACTTTTATCTTCAATATAAATCATTTAATTAGTGATTTGATTCAAATTTGTACAGATAGAACTTGTATTTATGAAATATTCTGAAAACGTTATTTGGTTTATATTGGAAGCAGCAGAGATTTGTTGTACAGATTGTGTGTTTGGCACAAGTAAGACATGTTCCAATACTGTCACTGCAGCTGCTTCATCCTTCATAGTTCTATCGAAGCCCTTTTTCATCCATTACTGAACCCGTCTCAATGAATTTCGATATCGATTCCATTGATTATTTTTGGGAACATAACGTTCAAAATGGCTTTGGTGAATTATCCTTGCAGCCGCTGTAGCACAATATTGATTTTGTAAATATGGAAATGAGGACTAACCAGCTCAAAACGTTCCTGCAATGTCTACACCATAATTAGTTTTGAGATTTTAACCACATCAGCAGAGGAGAAACTCAATGATTGATTTACAGTGCATCAAATGATTGAACAAACGTATTATCATCTTTTTTGTAAGAACAAAATACACACATCACAAAAATTCTCGCATCACCTGGTATTCTGAATTCTACAATCGATTAAGCAGCTCGATCGCAGTTTCTTTGTCAGCATATGTTTTCTAACATATGAGGAGAAAAAAATCTTATCTATGTAGTAACATTTGTTTCCATATGATCTCAAATACGTTTGAAACAAGAATGAGTTTATTTGACTATCAGTATTCATTCAATTTCCCTTCAGTTTTCACGCTAAATTAATGCAATTTTCTGTGTTTCTTGTTGATTTTCGAATCTTTTAATTTATTGTAATCGCTGCTGAACGTCCTGGACGCAATTTGAGTGATCATGAAGCGGTAAGAATTGTAACACTTCTAGAGGAGGGGCGAAGCTAACGTTACGTGGCTAACTTGTTGAATATTAACCAAAGCACTATTTCAAGAGAAATTAATCGGTACCACAAAACAGGGGAATATGGAAGAAGGGCCGGACAGGGAAGAAATCGGATCAACAACACCAGTTGATGATCGTTGGCTTCGTTTAACTGCACTAATAGTTCGGCACTGTACGGCTAGAATGCTACAAAATGAATTTGCACTTTCCAGAAAAGTGCATAATTCATTGCAAACTGTTAAGAACAGGCTCAGAGAAGACAATATCAGACAAAGGGTGGCTTCTACCGGCCCGCGTCTCACCAGTGAGCATCGAATTGCAAGACTTCAGTTTGCGATGAAACATGCAAATTGGGGTATTCCAGAATGGTCGAATGTTCTCTTTTACGACGAGTCCAGGTTCTGTCTAGAATCAAATGATAAACGCATGCCTGTATACAGACGACCTGGGAAACGGTAACAGCAATGCAATATTCGGCAAACCGAAAACTTCGGAGGGGCTCAGTTATGATGTGGGATAGCATTTTTTCCATGGTCGAACTGAGTTAGTCCTAGTGAATAATGGAAGAATTACAGCAGCCAGATACATCGCAGATATCCTTGAACCCCATGTTGTACCCTTTGGCCCATTGATTGGCGAAAACTTCATTTATATGCATGATAATGTCGGCCTCATGCAGCTAGAGTAGTTACAGAATTTCAGCAAAATGCTGAAATTGTCCCGACTTGAATCCCATAGAACATGTTTGGGACAACATGGGGTGGCAAATGCAGCAATGTAGGATGCCTTGCAGAACACTCCAACAACTAGAAAATATGCTTCCTGAAATTTGGAACTCAGTGACTCAAGACTACATCCAAAATTTGTTTGAGGGGCTTTCGAGACGTATACTGGCAGGAAGTAGGGCCCGGGGAGGAAACACTCGATTTTGAAAATGATTAGTAACCATTCGATGCTAGTTGATTGGTCTCTTCGCGAATGTTTGAAGATGGTAGAATTTTTTAATTTTGCATTAACTCATCTCTTTTGAATGATATCTTCTAATTTATACTATACCAAGCGACTCTTGAATGACCAACCTAAAAGTTTATAGTATTGTCGTAAAAGTAGGGTGATGCGACAATTTTTGTGGGGAGTCTATTAAGTCGAAACAAATTGATTTTTTCATTTATACACGGGAGAATTTTTCCCACCAATTTTTTCTTTATTTTATTCTCAACTCTTGTAGGAGAAGGAGATGCCCAAGGTGATTCAATGTGTGTGTTGAAATTGTTAGTTATTGGAAAGATGTTCAATGGAAGCGAATTTCACAGCACACTAGCCCTTACATAAAAGAATTTTTATAGAGGGAGGTACATGCCTGAACCAGTTGAACCGTCCGCTGATGAGTTTTCCGCAAGCCTACTTTTTCTCTGGAACTAGAATCTTTCCGGGGCCAAGTCCGTTCTTCGTTGCAATTCAAATAAAACAAAAGAATCTCTTTAAGATTATTGTATTTTGTAAAAAAAGGGCTTTCAAAACACAATACAACAATACCTAATTTCCATATTGTCGGAATCTTGAAGCTGAGTAATTTACTGTTTAATGAACGCAAACGCCAACTACCTTTCCAAGGTTTTTCTTCAGACCAAAATTGATGTTTTTCTTTTTTACAATAATCTTGAAAATAATAGAAATATTCAAGGTGGCTCGTTCGAGATCAAAAATTATTTTTTGCAAAAAGATTCGTCAAGATTACTTTTCTCATACGCCTAAGACGTTTCAAATGAAGTATCGGTCAAACCCTTTGTGTTATTCAATTTTGAGAGGTTGAAGCGCCCCCTCTCATGCGGTTTTTCGTTAGAACCTCATATATACGCAAAAAGATAGCCCTCAAACAAAATTATTCCACTCGTTTCGACAAATTTTTTCAATCATCACGAATTAGAAATATACAGGATGGCACGTTTAAGATGGAACACCCTGTATGTGGGCATACTACCTACAAACATCCATTTATACTTTACTTTCTCTTTAACTCTTGCTGCACGCATTGGATTTCATTGACGATTTTTGCTACTTCAGCTTATGGACAATGGCAGATTATAATTTTTCCGTTTTTTTCGCTTCATTGCTTAAAAAAATAATTCGACCGGGCTCAAGAATGTCAAACTTGCGTTTTTTGCTAGTTCAGTGACTCACATTCTTATGTCACGTTTCAATCGTCGAAGTAATAAATTCAACACTTTTCAACATCTAGTAAACTAATCTTCATCTTTCACGCTGGAGTATCTCGGACCATCACTTTTTCATTTTTCCGATCGGCTGCCCTAGACGATGGGCCCTATTTGAATATGGTGAAGATACTCAACAGAATGAGGTATTCACCCTTATGTTGAACCGCTATCAGTTATTATCGAAAGTACATACGAAAAATATTATTTTGGCAGATTGTCCTTTTTCGACTTTCTTTTGCAATATATCGCACTCTTATTCTCTTAAAAACGTTTCCACAACCATAGTTTGTAGTACAAAGAATGAATAAAACATTTCTATCTATGGAATTATGAGTTATGGCCTCGAGTACATACTGTATTCCCATTTTTTTGGAATTTGATAATTTGCCGGTCAACTTTAGTAATTACCAAACGACGAAATGTAGATCCTAACCGGTCCATCATATAAAGCATATAAATCGAATAAAGAGTGATAGTGAAAACAGAAATTGTTTCATTACCTGATCATTATGATCAACTATTACGGCTTCGTCAATCAATTATTCAAAATTAGAATCTTAAATTACAATTCAAATGCAAACAATTGATAAATTGTTGCTATAAAATATGAATCCCTAGGTTAGTATCAATAAAGTATTATTCGCTAACCTAAATTACTAGTTTCTGGACAGTGAGTTTACAATAAAATAAAATTTACGACATCCATGATCTAAATACTTGTTGAAAACTGGACGAATTCAACATATAGAGATTTAAGCTAATTATTGAGAAAGAAAACCAACACGGAAAATTTGAATTTATACCAGAACGGATATTATGACGATGGAACATAAGTGTCACATTTCCCAGAACTGTGAGCTGTTTATTATCTTATATGTTGTCCAAAAAATGATAAGAAATTATAATCAAAACATTTGAATTAGATTAATTAATCATAATTAAATTCAAAATGATTGAGATGATCAATCATAATCATTCAATTAACTATTAACTACCTATTTATTTCAAATAGTTAATCGATTCAGCGTAACTACGTGATAGTTAATCATGATGATAATAGAAAATCAAGCTTTATATTGTATTATCACAAGAGAAGACATCCTTGTGATAATATAATACATAGTTTAATTTCTTATTATCATCACTCATTCATTTATTCAAATTATTGGAAAGTAACACGAACGGATTATGCAATATCTGAACATGCTGCTTCAAAAGCAGTAATGAATAAATGAAAATTTCTTATAATAAAACAAATAGTTCAAAATGTGAAAATTCTTTATTCCAATTACGTGAACTATATTTTTAGAATCCTCGTCGATAATTTCCGATGATGCGGGCTACGGCTGATGTGAGCTTGCTCTGCCGAGGTGTAAGTTGCAGCAGTGGATAAAGAGCCAGGTACCTTGGGCCTTGATCAGAGAGTACGCAGTGAGGTCGGACTCTTCACCGCCCCGAGTGAGTCCAATCCGTCCGTGTATTCCGGGACTGGCCTCAGAAAACTGGGGTAGAACGACTATCTTAGAGAGTACACCCGTTCCTAGTTAAGACAACCCGCTTCTCTTCGTACGATGTACTGGTGAAACAAAAGCATGGAGAAAGTTAAGCAAATAACGAAGAAAATTGATGAGCCTCATGCCCAATAAGCAGCAATTACAGCAAGCGCTGAAATGAAGGAGAAGGAAGCGTTGGAACGCCTTGAAAAACTGACCACCGAGTTGAAGGAGTTTGTCCAATCGAAGGCCAACATTCACAAGAAGATGAAGACTATAACAACCAGTGTCGTTAACGCCATCGAAGGTTCAGAGTACTGGATGTCATCACGACGACTCTCCCCGCGTGTCACACTGACAGAGAGAAGCAATCAAGCTGCTGTTGACAACAAAGATGAGGTGGACACTGGAGTGGCAATAGTGATCTATCGTTGGAGACGAAAGTGAAAGGGTCACCAAGTCCAATAAGAGGAAAGACCGAACCTCTCCAGATCCAACAGATGGCCGAGAAAACAAGTAGAAATACTTGAAACAAAGTCCTCCTAAGAACGTAACGAAGGAAAATGCCGGAAAAAACAGGTGGCAGCGTGGCAAACAGTCACATCAAAGAAGGAAAAGAGGAAGCAAGCCAAAGAGCAGCTCCCAACGCGGCGTTGGGGGCTGCTCTTTGGCTGCCATCGAAGGAGCCCAGTCTGGAGCATAAGCGCAAAAAAACCCGAAAATGTATCATACCCAACGCGATTTCCTGGCTGGGAAAACAAAGTAAACCGTTATTCTGCGTCGTATAAAGCAGGACGTTCCTGATGAACAAGTTCACACGACGATGGATAAGATCAACAAGACCAAGAGTGGGGACTTCTTAATAACGATTTCGCGAAGAAAGGCCAAGCCCTTCAAAAGACTATCGCAACCATCCTCAAGCACGAGGCCAAAGTGATCTGAGCTACTGGAGACCGTCGAGATCCGAGACCTCGATGACGACACTACGAAGAAGGACATTCAGGATGCTCTTAAAAGGGAAGCTGAAGAAATTTGTGAAGTACCACTAGAGCCATTCATGATCCGTAAGGCCTTTAGAGGTACGCAGACGGCCACAGTGTCACTACCAGCAGCTGCAGCACAAAAGCTTAGTAGCTTTTGACCTTCCAGTTAGGGAAATGGCGAAATAAGGATTGGCTGTGTCAACTGATGAATAAGAGCAATAAAGAGACCCATACAATGTTTCAAATACTGGCACCTTGGGTACTTCAGATCCCAGTGCGAAGTCGACCGATGTAAGCACTACATAAGGTGCGGAAAAGTAGGACACAAGATTGCTTATTGTAAAAGTTCAGCGAAATTTGTTTCATGCGCACAAGACGTTGGGAACTCCACTCGAGAAGTTGATAAATAAACGAGCATGAAAATATTGCAGCTCAACCTCAATCATTGTTAGGCTTCGCATGATTTGCTCGTACAAACCGTACGCGAACTAGAGTAGACTTAGTACTTATAGCAAAGCCATACCCAACCCTTGGAATCAGACGCTACCATCAAAGATGTCGTCTGGCCTTGTGGCTAATCTCCTTTCCAGAACGTAGTCAATAATAGAGAAGCTGGATTTATAGCAGCATAGGCAGACGCTATCCGTTTCTACAGTTACTATGCACTACCTGGTCTCTCTACTGAATAATTCTCAGATTTTCTCGATCATCTAACTGAAGATGCAAGGCATCACTATCCCGTAGCAGTAGTAGGTGACTTCAATTCCTGGGCAGTAGGCTAAGCCAGCAAGTTCACCAAAGCAAGAGGAAAGGCACTACTCAAAGCAATAGAGACTCTAGATGTTGTCCTCCTTAATACTGGTGAGACACCAAGAAATTCAAAACGAGAGGCAAGCACTGTAGTGGATCTCACATTCGCCAGCAGCAGTTCCACAAGAGGAAGCTATTCTTGGGCAGTTTTGAACACCTACACTGCCAGAGACCATGACGCAAGCCTTTGGGAAGTATCGACTGGTCTGAACCCTCGAAGGACAACCAGAAAATCTAATGCAGTTAGATGGGAAGTGAAAGCTTTAGACCCAGCTACTTTGGTAGTAGCTTTAGATGGGTGCACTGGTGGAATGATAATATTAGCACTCTTCGTACAGAGTCTCTTAGGAGAAGAATAATATCTCAGCGTGTCTTCCGTCACCTAACTCTGCAGAGCTGGTGGTAGAATACAAAAAGGCCTGAGGAAACTGAATAAGGCCACAGCTTTTACAGAAGATTGTCTCCACGCTGTTTCCTCGACAAAGTGAAATCACCTATTGAGCAGAGCGACTTGATTCAGAAGATATTCCAACTGTTACACATGATGAACTGATAGAGACATGTAACAGTGAAGGGAATAACAGAGCGCCGGGATTGGATGGAATCCCTAATATTGCTCTTAAAACATCTATTAAAGCAGCGCTAGCGTTATTCTTAGAGCCTACTATTCTTGTCTCAAAGGAGGGATCTTTCCAAAAAGGTGAAAGCAGCAAAGACTATTACTACTTCCGGAAGGTGAAAAGTCACCGGAGGAGCCATCATCTTACCGCCCACTCCGTATGTTAGGCACGGCGGATAAGATACTCGAGCGGATAATTCATCAGAGATTAGAAACAGTAATCGATCTACTCCTGTCAGACAATCAATATAGATTTCGGGAATGAAGATCAACACTAGATGCAATCAACTTGGTTGTTAGTACGGCTAAGGATGCAATTGCAGGAACTAGATGGAAAGGTGGCAAGAAGAAATATTGGTTAGTGGCTACCTTGGGAATTAAGAACTCTTTCAATTCCACCAATTATCACTGCCTCATGCGAGCCCTTGAAGAAATGAACGTACCAGAATACCTCCGTAAAATGGTAGCAACCTAATCTACAGATAGGGTCCTGGAAAAGTACCTCAAGGTTCAATCCTAGGATCGTAACTTAGTAAATTATTTTGTTTACTCAATTTAATGCCGTGGATGACCCGCTCTTCATCACAATAATGGAGGATTTAAATGTGAAAAATAGTGAAATCGGGAAACTCTGGTGAAGTTCTCCACAGAAAAAATTGCTGAACAACCGTTCAGATTTGCGAAAAAAACCTATAAGAAGTTTTTTAGGTGTTACAGTACACTGGATTGGTAATGAGAAGCGTACCGCAGCTTCAACTTGTCGCTGGTTTAAAGATGGACATACCTTTGACCGCATAAAATTTTTACTTCTAAGAATATATTCAGATTTTGTTATTAATCCCACTAAAAGAGTATGCTCTGTTATTGAAAATGGCTCAAATTGTGTGGAAGCATTATTCTGAGTTAATACGATATCTGTAATTCAATATGATGACGTTATTGAAGCTTCAAGTCCAATTAGCAACGAGAACGAGACAAGTGAAGAAGAACTTCAAGTGACCGAAGAATAGTTCGGCACAAGACAGAAACATGAACATGATGATCTTTCGCTGAAAGAAAATATAGTATACGACAATTCACAAGATAATTTATCATTTCGCTTCAGGTGTAATGCGCATGCTTTAAATCTGCTTGCTTGTAAGGACGTACAAGCCTTTTTGACTGATGAATCGACATGTCTTGCAAAAATGTAACCATTTATGGAGTGCTGCTGATCGCCCAAAACCAGCTGAGGTGATACTTAACATCGAAAGATGTATTAAACATGCACCTATTGCAGCTGTGTTACCCAAGATTTGAAAAGAAGTGGCGAATATGTTCAACAATATACACATATTTAATCGTAAAGAAAGAAACATCAGAAATCCCACAGTTTTAAACAATCATCAATGCAATTCATAACACACGCCACCAAGAAGACGAGTTTTTTATTTTAATTCCGACTTTTGCAGTGAAGCGGATTCAGTTGATGCTAAAAAGAGCGGAAATGGTAATTTTAAATATTTTTGTAGATGGATACAATAACAATAACGAGATCTTCTAAAATGTTATTCCGTAATAGGTAAAATGTTTATCAAGTAAAATAAACCAATGCCATCCTCTGACTCTTGGTCACACAAATTATTTGACGACTTATTTGAAATAAGAGTAGTTATAAAATAGAACTTGAACATAAAGAAATCAGAAATGTGAAGATCGGAGATTAGATTATAATAAGTTTAGAATTCAATCTATTTCAACGTTAGGTGGGATTTTATATTTTATTTTTTTTTGGTATGTTTGGAAATATTTCAAGATTTTTTGATTTTAGATTTTATTTTAATCATTTTATGATTAGTGAATAATAAATATATATATAAATATATATATATATATATATATATATATATATATATTTAGGTTAGGTTAGGTTGGGTTAGATTTCATGGAACTTGGTGCTTTTCTTGAAACCTATTCAATAATATATAAACCTGAATATTTTTATATATATATATATATATATATATATATATATATATATATATATATATATATATATATATATATATATATATAACCTAAAAATTTCATAACTTGGTGCTTTATATATATATATATATATATATATATATATATATATATATATATATATATATATATATATATATATATATATATATAGATATATAACCCAGAAAAATATTCAGGTATATATACAAATTTTTTCGATGAATTTCAACACCCTGTAGCTCCGTAACGAAGCTATTGCGGACCTATGTTAATATAAACATTTTTTCTTAAAATTGCACGTAGATTAACCCCCTCTAGTTGTGACATATTTGACATCACCGATCAGCGTACTATCAATTTTCGTCATCTTCGTTCAATTCAGAAACTTTTTTGACACTTGTAATTTTTTCGTATCTCCAACCGTTCTTGAATAAAAAATTATTAAACGATTGTATGCATTCGCTGAAATAAAAGCACTTCTAATCAAAAATATGACTAGTAGGCTCTGATTTTTTTTCATTTATTTATTTATTTTGACAGTCGCACCAGTGTCAGCTCGAATTGTTTATTAAATTAACGATTAGTTTTATGACTTTTGAAGTTATTTCTGTAAGAAAAATTGGCTAATTTTACTAACGCCGAATTTGCTGATATCCATTACATGTACGGTCTGGCTGACGGAAACACAACAGAAGCTAAGCGATTGTATCAGGTGCGCTTTCCAAATCGGGTAGCACCAGACAGGGAACATTTTCAAATATCCACAGAAGGTTGAGGGAAACTGGTACTTCGCTGCAAAGAATTATTTAAAAGGTGCAACTCAAACTCTGAGAACTCCAGATATTGAGGAAGCAGTTTTGAATTGTTGTTGAATATTTCACATGTTCTAGTTCGGAGGATTCTCCACGGCTTTCCATTGTACCCGTTTCATATGCAACGCGTCCAACTCTACTTCCTCAAAATTATGCTTCAAGACTGCATTTTTGCCGATGGTTCTTAGATGAAATTAGAGAAAATGCTCATTTTGATAGTAAAATAATGTTCACAGATGAAGCTTACTTTTCGAGAACTACTATCACAAATTTTCACAATAATCATTATTGTGCTAAGGAAAACACCCATTTGATTGAAGAATATCATCATTGAAAACACTTCTCACTAAATGTCTGGGTCGGAATAATTGAAAATTATTTGATGGAGCCATTTTTTCTGCCTAACAGACTAGATAGTCCCGCTTATCGGCAATTTCTTGAGGAGGAGTTACCTTTATTGTTCGAGGATGTGTCATGTTGAGTGAGAAACATAATGTGGTTCATGCATGATGGGGCACCACCACATTTCAGTGGAGAAGCTAGAGAATTCTTGAATAATACATTCAACAACCGATGGATAGGTCTGAGTGGGCCAGAACCATAGCCTCCTAGGTCCCCAGACTTAAATAGTTTAGACTTTTCCTTATGGGGATATCTCAAAAGTTTAGTTTATACCACTCCAGTGATCACTGTAGAAGAATTGAGAAATCGAAGAGAAACCTCTTGTGACACGATAAGAAATACACCAGGAATATTTCAAAAAGAACTTGATAATATGCGAAGAAGTACAGAGGCCTGCATTCTTGCAGGTGGAGGCCACTACCAGCAATTTATTTAGTTTTTGATTGTTCTTTTTTTTTAGTTTGATATTGAATAAGTATTAGTTGAGTCTCAGAAGACGAGCTATCAAAATAAAAGCAAATTTAATAATCTAACCTATCGAGTCTTTCTATATTTTTTTTCTAGCGAATAACATACAATTCAGATAATTCAAATTCAATAATTTTTCGCTCGAAAACAGTTGGAGATACGAAAAAATAGCAAGTGTCGATAAATTTTCTAAATTGAAGGAAGATGAAAATTGATTGTATGCTAATCATTGGCGTACTGCAAAAAGTTTGAAAAGGCAAAAGGAGACATGGCCTCGTAGAAGAAAACACTTTGTGATTTCAGTTAAAATCTAGGACGTGTAATGATGGAGGCTGTAAAAAATAGCTTGAATTCCAAATTTGGGCTGAATATCTCAAAAACTGCAGGAGTTTTCAAGAAAGAAACAATTTTTTCCGGAAATTTCAACACTCTGTAGCTCCGTAACGAAGCTTTTGCGGACCTATGGCCATATAACCTTTGTTTTGTAGATTTACCCCCTCAAGTTGTGACATACTATTATGTAACACTCTGTATTTCCAGCAAGCTGAAAATTTGCATGAACGTTAGGAACACCCTTGCATTGAAAATGTGATTGATCTCATGAGTGGAAGTTCATCAAGGCCAATCGTGTGCAAAAGTTGAATCTCCAACGAAACTTCCACGCTGAAAAATGCACTTAGTTTACTACATCGTGGGAACGTGTGCATATTGTGTGGAATAAAACTGAAGTAAATTTTAGAATCGCTTTTTCTAAGTTATTGTTTACTTAGAGTTATTGAGGAATTTTATTCAAGGGACAATATTCAACCTTCCGTGGAAAGAGATGGTTTTTTAATTCACAAGGGAGCGCGTTGGAAGGCGCAATAATATTTATATCTCACCTCAATCTGTTGGAGCGCAACAACAGATTGAACTGAGTAGAGGCAGTCTGGCCTAATGTTGTGAGTGGGAATGCAATACTGAGGAGATCAAATGAGACCCAAACTGTAGTCTATTGCTCCTATTCATAATATCCGACCGAGCTGTACCACTGCTGTGTGGTCCTGTTTGATGATTATGAAGGATGGATCAGAAAACCAGCTCTTTCAGGGAAGGAAATTTAACTTTCCACGGAAGGTTCTTCTTCTTCCTGTTCCGTTGTTTCGTCAATTCCTAGACAAACCACGGCACTGTGTGCTTTCCGATAGTTTCATGACGTGTAGATGTTTGTTGAGTTGGTGTCCCGTCAATAGGCCCACTACCATCCCAACAGCCTTTTTTTCGAGGGACAGTAGATCATGTACCCTCTTCTTTGACTGCGGCTCCTTTGTGAGCCTTTTTGACTGTCTCAGTCCCGAGATGCCTGCCCAATAGTTTTGGGACCCGGTGGTGTTCAAGTTTTGAAAGAAAGAGAGCACATGGGATGGTCAGAATTGGGTCTGGTCCCATCAACCTGACAGCTGTTGCCTTTTTAGCGAGGCTGTCTGCTATCTCGTTTCCTTCGATGCCCTGATGGGCTGGGCACCAAATCTAACTCTGTTTGTAGCACTGAGTTGTAGTAGTGATGTTCTGCATTCGTCAACCAGTTTGGATGTAATGTTCGTATCTTTCAGATATCCAAGGGCATATGTAGATGTATGCGTCTTTATAGTTCCTGAGTAGGTTTTTCTCTCCCAGAGCAATCATAATGTTTGCCCTAGGGCTGTGAACGCCGATGCCTGTACCCATCCCGTTTTGGACCCGTCCGTTAACCAGGTGCGGCCCTGTGGGGTGAGTAAGGCGTTCCATGGAAGGTTGAATATGGTATTGTTCCTTGAATAAAATTCATCAATATGTCTACACATATTTACGTTATGAAAAAAAGTATAGAAACAATTGTTGTAGATAATTGCATGATCTATAATTTTTGTGTGTGATAGTTCTATCAAGAACTAACCGTTTCGATGAAAAATCCCAAACCCCCATTTTTGAATTCGGATAAAATTTTTTGCGCCCATGCGATCCGTGAGGACATTTCACAATTTCATTCGTGTTTCTAACGTTCATGCCAATTTTTGGCTCATTGGGAATTTAAGCAAGGGTGAATGCATAAATTGTCATAAAATGTCAAATTATAGTAAGAGATCATGTGGATGGCGGTTTGTACGATTATTACATTAGACATTTGAAACATACGAGACATTTGAAAATCAGGTATGTTTATTTTACAAAATTTGTCAATTGAAGCAGAAATTAAGTTTACTACCATCGATAGAGGACGCAACTGATGGTCTCACAGCTTGCGTACTTTCCATCAGCCTTGTGGAAGTGTTAAACGAGCATACTCTCTGAAATATATTCAAAGCCATACCAAAAATGGTGTGATGCTTAAAAGAACAGAACAACCTCCTGAAGAACTCTCAAAATTATTCTATTGGCATGTTAATGCAAAGCTGCAGCTTGTCTCCCAGACAAAGAAACTGCTTTCCGGATTTCATATAATTTAATTAAAATTGATCCAATAATGACTGAGAACTCACATTACGAGCGTAAAAATATCTTAAAGGTTTATAAGGCCTATGCGATATGTAACTGAGATAATTTTTTAACAGGAGGATTCAATCTGAAAATGGTAATATCGAGCACCGTAAGCCGAAAAAGGTAACACCTTGAATGAATATCGCCTTCTCTCGAATAATTTAACGTATAAAATGAGTTTTAATATCAAATACAAATAATAAACAAAGACAGAATTGTTATAATAAGAGAACCTTGAAAATAACAATGCCTTCCTGTGGAATCATCAAGTATTTCCCTTCAAATAAAATTTCCCTGAATGTAAAACTAAATTGTCAATTATTCTTTGAAGTTAAAAGGATTTTTTCAATACTCGCGTGAACCGTTATAACATCCTGCACATGAGTATAATGTCCTATTAGTATCGCGCAAACGCTGAAAATGAGAAATGATGTTAACTTGTGTTACATCATGTGAAAATGCATAATTCCACCTATTTTTCCACAACTTCCTTTCTTCAAGACTGTTATATCTGTTTGAATAATTCAATTCAATACAAAATTTCAGACAAAATCTGGAGAGCTATATGTAGACAGTTCGAGCTATTCACAGACAAAATTTTGTCGAATCGATTTGAATTTCCCGTTTATCCAGAAAAATCGCATATATTTAGCAATGTAAGGCAGTTCTCTTCAGACTAGCAATAAAGTGATCCATTTTTGGCCAAATGCGACCACTTTCGACTCTATGAAAAAGATAAAACTACCCCGTCAGATGGCAAAAAACTTTATTTTTCTTGATTTGCGCGTCGCACTCTTTTGAGGGTGAAAAACGAGTGACTCGTTCTTGAGACCATTAAGAACAAATTTTCATATGTTCATTAGTCATAATCTAACCTAAGTGTTTTTGACGCAAATCCATTATTGCCCTAACACAAAGCTAATCAAAACCTATGCTCTGAGGCCACAATGCCCGCGAACGAATTTTTTATTGGCTCGCGCGAGCAAGTCAGAAATTTCCCCATATTGTACCGATGTTCCTACACGAGTAAAAACGTTGTTTGTAGAGTTTTATTTGAAGAAAAAAATCGAGAATGTGGAAAATTACAACTGTACTGCGCTGTGCGATTGTTTTCGAGGAATCACATGTTAAAACATCTCCCAACTTGAGTGAGCAGGAGTTTTAGGAAGAGAAATGGGGGTTTCCTTTGGATACTGATATACTGAATAATACCTCTTGGTTGAGCGATCTTGCATTTCTTGTTGACCTACGAATTATATCAATAATGAATAATGAAATAAAACAAGTTACTATGTTTTAACTAACAATAATTTATTGATGTAAAGAATAAAAAATTACATTGGTTGGACCGGTTCCGGACATACGTTCATTATCAACAACAAGCTAATGAAAACTGAGTACTCATGTACAATACAGGAACTAACATCAAGATAATGATAGTGGGGGTCACAGCAACTTGAATAATGGTGATTGGTAGGTGATTTAGTCTACCTGGTCGTTAAGGAGCTTATCTCTTTCAACCCTAGATGCTTGGAGAATTTCCAAAAAATAAAAAAGGAAATTAAGTTTAGTAGATTCTTCACAAGAATGAAAAATTTTAACTGTTGAAGTTCTGGTGACATTCATTCAGACAATGTGCAGCTAAAACTGAATCATATTTCTGATGTAGGAATGACCGGAAATGTTCTTTGTATCCAGCCTTGAAAGGGATGCTGTTTGTCCTATATAAAAGGAATTGCTCTCAGAACATGTTAATTGGTATACTCCAGACTTTTCAAATTTATCGGTTTTATCTTTTGTGTTGAAAAGAAGGCCTGACTATTTGCTAACTGGTTTGAATGCAATATAAACTTTTATACTATCAGACAAAACTCTAGCAATCTCTCCTGAAGTCTCTTCCGAAAATATGTTAGAGACATAAATTTTTCAGGTTTTTCTCTCTTGTATTGGGGATATATCATGTTAAATGTGTTGTGGCGTATTTTTCGATTAATTAAACTCTCTATTGCTTTTATATCGGAGCCGTTGTTCTTTGATAATGACATAATGGTGTTAAATTTTGATTTTCAGTCCATGTCCGATAAAGGCAAAGAAATCGCTCTGTGAATCATGGATTTGAAGGCTGCTATTTTTTAGAGTACGGGTGGAATGAATCTATGGGTATGACATTATCCGTTACTATGGTTTTCTGAATTAATCAAAAAATGCGCAACAACACATTTAACATAATATATCCTCAATACAAGAGATAAAAACCCGAAAAATTTATGACTCTACCATTTTTTGAGAAGGCGTCAAAACAGATTGCTAGAGTTCATATTGCATTCAAACCAATTAGCAAATTGTCAGGACTTCTTTTCAACACAAAAGATAAAACCGATGAATTTGAAAAGTCTGGAGTATACCAATTAACATGTTCTGAGTGCAATTCCTTTTGTATAGGTCAAACAGGACGCTCTTTAGGTGCACATTGTCTAAATATATGTCATCCTTTTCCATAACTTCAACAGTTAAAAATTCTTCATTCTTGTGATTATCATTTAACTCAACTTTTTTATTTGTTTTGGCTTCATGATTTCGATGAAAAATATATTTTTTAATATATGTTTCTACATTGCACCATTCAATAAAGCTTCGTTTCCCAACCATTTTTGTAGAGATCCACGAGAAAGCCAAAAAGTTAAGTGAAAAGTCTTGCGATCCCGTTACTATAAAATTAGGATAATATTTCAATTGATAGTTTATTTATAAGTTAAATATCTAATTTTTATTATTTTATTTTACTAAGTCTCAATATTGTATCCTTTAAAAGGTGTTTAGTAGTCATCTTTCAGGTTCTTCCGGATTCACTATAATATTGACAATTATTATCAATTAAAATATAAATATAAATTTTGAATAAGTAATTTGATAGATAGTAAAATATTTAAATGTATTAAAAATTTTGGGGCGTGTAAATCGCGCCCGCTTATTTGAGAGTCTATAAACTTACGACTGTCCTGGGCAAGGTTTTACCCTGCGTTGTACTTGCACGAACGTGTCAAATATGTCGCTCACGCATCCCGTGGCACATACAATAAATCAGATTCGTACATGTTGATTGACTTTGCTTCATTGTTATTCAAATTTTTGAGGAAGTGACATAAGGAACCAATTACATACAACAACTATCTTTATTGCATAAACAGTATAAACAGTGAACAGTCGATTGAAAAGTTGAATTAAAAAAGACAAATTTGTGACAAAACGAAACCTTGCTTCTGTGTCTTGTGGAACGGTGAAGAAAACGACCACATTATCCAGCCACGCATGTTTGAAATGTGGGTTTATTACTTACTAGAATGACGACAAGCCACAATGTGTTGTTTATTTTCAAGTCGAAGCTGTAGAAAATATGAAGCTACTCCAGCATCGTCTTTACAAGACAAACCTTAAGAATGATTCGAGCGTAAGTCACTTGTTTGGAGAAATCAACAAACTGCTATAAAAAAATCCAGCCATAATCAGAATGCTTTGTTCCTCTTTCTATCCATTTGGTTTCCTCTCTCCTTTGGTCTTTCTTAAATTGAAAGACTTTCCAAAAGTCCTCAAGATTCAGACTTTTCTACGAATCTTTCGTAAACTGCAATTCTTAATGGAAATATCTCCTCTCTATGCAATAATTTGGACAAACGTTACAACCGTTTCAAAAATTCAACGAAATTTTCGGAATTCAAATTAGCCACCAAAGGAAATGAATATTTTAAAAAAATTCATAAACCTATATGCAGACAGTTTGAGCTATCCTATAATAATAGGAATGATTAAGACAAACATTACAACCGTTTGACAAATTCAACGACATTTTCTAAATTTGAATTAGCAGTTAAAAGAAATGAATATGCTAGCTGTCCTCGATAAAATTCATCAGAATCGTTCGGGAATCTCCCCAAGTATGCCGAATATTTTCGTTTTGCATCCAGGAAGAGAGAGTTGGGTTCTTTAACAAAAGTGGTTGGTCGAAGTTCCTTGAGCCTTGAAAATGAATAGATTCAATTTTTGGCCCATTGCGACCACTTTAATGTGTCAAAAACTAATTACCTCAAATTACCACGATAGGCGGACGTAAAACTATTTTTTCGCATATTTGGGAAGTTGCGCCTTTTTTCAGGAGAAGAAATCTCAAGAATGCACTCACGAGATTAATCAGCAAAAAGATAATCCCCAGATACATTATAATTGTTCATAGTACGGTTAACTTGGATAAAATGATAAGAAACCGAAAGTTAAAGAAACGAACAAAATATTATTGTGTTTCTCATAACAACTTCATTTACTTAGGTAGGTAGCACTTTCAACAGAAATTTCTTAGAGCACACGCCGTTTTCACAAACAGAGAAATTCCCAGTAATGCCTATTTTTTATTAGGCGAAATCTATAGTTAAATGGCAATGTTATTTCAAATAATGAAAAGAACTTCTGGAATGTATAAAAATTAACCAACGTAAAAATTCAAGATGTTTACTGAACAATCAGTTGAAAATAAATTAATCTCTTGCGGTTAATCTATTCAATTCTTAGAATTACTGAATAACTGTGGTACGCGGATGGATTTTCCGACCTAGTCTCATTGTACCCGTCAAAGGAATTCTTTTGATGTACGAACACATTTTACGCTTCAAACTTATTATTGTATTATTGTTTCTGACGAAAATAAATTATCGCGATACGAACTATACTGCCAGTGGTCCAATCGATAGATGTGAGAGGCAGAGGCGGATGCAGGTGTCTTGTTGAGGGATACGATCAAGGTTCAAACTCTGAACTAGAGTCCGCGAGCTCTAAAATGAGCCATGTCAATCATCCTTAAGGTTCAATATCGATTATCAGTATTCAACCACTTGAAATGTAGAAAACAAAATGCCAAGATTACTTTTCAGCAATCCCCGAATTTCGGGCGAATTATCTTTTGTAAGCGAAACGAAACATTTCAATAATAAAAAAGATTTAAAAACTGAACTGATCTATTGTATTCCAAACTGCCAGGTAGAAAGGGAGATACTATAGACGGCGGTATTATTATTATATCATTTACATCCAAATAATTTAACAATACCTAATTCAAATTCCCAAAACTATTTATCATTAACGAAAGGAAAGTTTATATATTTTAAGTTCTGATTACTTGCATGGAAATAATTATTAAATCATTAAGATGAATAACTTCCTCGAAATAATAAAAACAGGTGATTTATTTAATTATGAAACTAAACATATAACAATGAAATATATTTGTCAATTTTGGTGATTGAAAATAAATCAAAATATTTAATAATAAAAACAAGTACTGTGTTTTAAGAATTTTACTTAATAATTGCGATTCGTAACGCGTTTCACTACACCGTAGCTTCTTCAGACGAATGATTATGCAGAAAAATGTAAATGAGAATATAACTATAAATGTTCTTGAGTAATTAAAAGCTTATTGGTCGCCTCCTCCTAAGTGGTTATTTATGACAGGTATATCAATAAAATTAAGGAATAGATTGCTCCCGAAAAGATTCAATAGAGGTGAAGGGCTTAAATCGACTTGTTCATTGATGAGTCTACCTGAGTGTTTGTATTTATTTATTTCTAAAGTTTCCCAAAGATCTACCTTCAATATTTATTATCTGTATGCAAAATTTCAAACTGTGGGTCGAAAGAATGATTATTTTCTAAGAGATGATTCGCGTAATTTGAATCTGATTTTTATTTGAAAAACTGCGTTTATGTTCCGATATTCTAATATTAAAATTTCTATGTGTTCTACCAATGTAGAAATTATCACAGTCATTACAATTCAATCTATAAACACCTGATTTATTGTTTTTACCTGGTTTGGTTTTATTATTTTTTATATATTTGCCTAAATTATTATTAGTTTGGAAAGCTATGTTGAAATTATTGCTACTTAAGAATGATTTTAGTTTCTCACTTGTAATGCCAACGTAGGTTAAGGTGTTGAATTTTTGTTTCAATTTATCGACAGGGCAAACTTCATTCAATGCGATTCTACTTTGTTTTTTATTTAAAATATTATTTATTAGTTTGGGATTGTAACTAAATAACTAAACTAATAAATAAAATTTAAATAAAAAAATAAACAAACATGAAAAATTAACTAATAAAACTTTGATAATGGAATTTTACCAAGTAAAAGCCTCCCAAATTCAAATGCAAAATATTTAAGGTTCCTTATATATTATAAGTGATTAATTTTCAAAAAAGTTAATAACCTCCGTCATCGGTATCTTCATCATCACTGTGTTCATAACAGCTTTCTTCGCCTAATGAAAAATTATAGGATCCACATTATCATCATCCGCAATATGTTCTTTTTATGAATTTAGTTCTTCAATTTCTTCAACTTCTTCATATATTGACTTGGCAACAGTTGCACATTGCAGATAAGCAAATTTTTGAATTTCTAGATTCTTAACATCTTCTAACTTGAAAGTGACATTTTTTCAAAGCCACGGAAACGAATATTAACATGGAACGCCCTCCTGAGCCGAATTAGCAGAACGAATATATGTATTTAGCAAGATCAGAACTCAACAGAGCAATAACTGAATTCAGTGGTAGTAACCCAACTAAAAGACCTAAACTGCCCAAACTCGAGACGAACAAGAACACCAATATCATCCTAGCGAGCGTAAACTCAGTGTTTGAAGAATATACCGACCAGAACACCTTGGAGCAGATTCACACTTTGATTTACTGTGGAGCAGTAGCGGTTCTTCGACTTCACAAACAACAAATCCCCACAACTCTGATTCAAGCTGAGCCTAAAAGCGTCAGAAAACCACCATGGCAAAAACGACTGGAGAAGGATATTGATAATATTAGAGTAGAAATCGGTCGCCTCGCAGAATTCCTGAGAAGAAGAAAACCCTCAAGGCGCTTGAAGTCACATATACGCAAATTGGTACGAACTCCAAACACCCTGATCACAAACAACACATCGACATGTATATGGACACTTTGAAACAGAAACTCCAAGCAAAAGCAAAGAGGCTTTCAAGATACGTCAAATGTACTGAAAGGAAACACCAGAACCAAAGGTTCCTCCAACACGCGGCCAATTTTCATAAGGGAAATAACAAAACTGCGACCAACAATAACAGAGAAGTACCTGACGCACAGTGCTTAACCGATTATTGGTCATCAATATGGTCGAACCCCAAAGAACACAATAGAAATGCGGAATGGATCACGAATGAAAAAGAACGCCTTGATATCAAACATATGGACTTCGTAGGAATAACGGAGGAAGAAATCACAACAGTAGTTAGAGCGACCAACAATTGGAAGCCACAGGTATAGATAATATCCACAACTACTGGTACAAGAAGTTTGATAAGCTCCATGGAGCCCTAGCGAAACAGCTCACGTATGTTCTTCAACATCCCAAGAAAACACCCACTTTCCTAACGCAAGGCTTAACATTTATGCTACCTAAGAGCGATAGAACACAGGATCCGTCTCAGAATAGGCCAATCACTTGCCTGCCAACACTCTACAAAATACTCACCTCATGCATATCCAATCGAATATACCAACACCTTGACGACAACAATATATTAGCAGAGGAGCAGAAAGGATGCAGAAAGAAACACCACGGGTGCAAGGAACAACTCATCATCGATTCTGTGATAATGAAACAGGCACACGTAGGGCATCGGAATGTTCATTCAGCTTTTCTCGATTATCTGAAGGCATTCGATAGTAACTGCCCATTCTTGGCTTGTCGAAGTATTGCAGATATACAAAATTCACCCAGCCCTGGTAGAATTCTTGAAGACAACAATGACACAGACACACTGGCGCACGTCTCTGCAGGTCAACATGAAAAATAAATCAATTAAAACCGACGAGATACCCATACGTCGTGGAATTTTTCAAGGAGACTCTTTGAGTCCACTATGGTTCTGTTTAGCTATGAACCCATTGTCCTCAATGCTCAATAGAACAGGATACGGATTTAGGATAAAAACAGATAGGAATTATCATGCAGTCTCCCACCTGCTGTATATGGATGACATAAAATTATACGCTTCGAACAAGAAGCAATTGGATGATTTGCTGAAAACTGTCAGTGAGTTCTCGGCAGATGTTCATATGAAATTCGGGATTGAAAAATGTAAGACCCTGAACATTCAAAAAGGGAAAGTCATAGATGCTGAAACACAACTTCCAAACGGTGATATTATACAGTGCATGAGGGATGGCGAAACATACAAATATCTGTGATACCAACAAGCCAGATTGCTAGACCAAAAACAATCAAAGGAGAAGATTCGTTCAGAATACAGTCAGCGTCTGAAGACTGTGCTAAAATCAATGTTGAACTCGAGGAATCTAGTCAAGGCAATTAACACCTACGCCATTCCAGTGTTGCTTTACTCATTTGGAATAATCAGATGGACTAAGACAGAACTGGATGATATTCAAAGGCAGACCCGAACGATACTGACAAAGTACAACAATCATCATCCAAAATCGTCTGTGATACGAACAACTTTAAAGCGGAAAGGAGGACGCGGATTAATAGATGTTGTCAATTTACACACCGAACAGATAAAAAATCTCAGAGAATTCTTCTCTGCAAAATCTCTCACTTCTGACCTCCATAGAGTGGCTGATAGGGGATATACACCTCTGAATCTTGCTACCAGAGAAGACCTGCTGAATCTACTGTTCCTATCAGATACTGAAAAACAAAAGCAATAGCCAAGAAAAGAATTGCATGGACGACATCACCATGAGATTATTCTACCACACATCGACAAAGAAGCCTCCAACAAATGGTTGATGAAAGGAGAATTATTCGCGGAAACAGAGGGATTCCTTATGGCCATCCAAGACCAAGTGATCGCTACAAACAACTACAAAAAATTTATAATGAAGGACGGAACATTACAAACAGATAAGTGCAGAAAATGCCATATAAGATCGGAGACTATACAGCATATTACGTCCGGATGCGAACAACTGGCCAATACGAATTACCTTCACAGACATAATCAAGCGTGCAACATTATCCATCAGAAACTTGCACACAAGTACGGACTTCTGAATACCTTCTAGCCATATTACAAGTATCAACCGGCGCCCGTATTGGAAAATGACTATCAGATTATACTACGATGGGCCTGTTATCACTGACAGAATGATGACGAATAATAGGCCGGACATAGTGGTGTATGATAAGAGAGCCAGAACAGCGATGCTGGTGGATGTCGCCATACCGAATAATAACAACGTGCTGAATAAGTTCCAGGAGAAAAAGTCCAAAAACACAGACCTTGCTATTGAGATCAAGCAGATGTGGCACCTCGAGAAAATAGATATTGTTCCTGTCATCGTATCCTCGAATGGGTTAATACCCAAAACTTTGCATGATAGCCTTAAGAAATTAGAATTGCATAAGAATACCTATATAGAAATGCAAAAAGCTGTAATTCTTAATACATGTAGGATTGTTAGGAAATTTATGTCAAGTATATTGTAATCGAGCCTATTCCCTTTGATTGCTGAATCTGGGAAAGGTAAATTATATCCAGCTAACAGCTGAGATAGTGCATAAGTCCACGCTAATAAATAATAATAATTAATTAATACCTGCTGTATATGGATGACATCAAATTATATGCTTCGAACAAGAAGCAATTGGATGATTTGTTGGAAACTGTCAGTATGTTCTCGGCAGATGTTCATATGAAATTCGGGATGGAAAATGTAAGACACTGAACATTCAAAGAGGGAAAGTCATAGATGGTGAAAAACAACTTCCAAACGGTGATATTATACAGTGCATGAGGGATGGCGAAATATACAAATATATAGGATACCAACAAGCCAGATTGCTAGACCAAAAACAATCAAAGGAGAAGATTCGTTCAGTATACAGTCAGCGTCTGAAGACTGTGCTGAAATCAATGTTGAACTCGAGGAATCAAGTCAAGGCAATTAACACCTACGCCATTCCAGAGTTGCTCTACTCATTTGGAATAATTAGATGGACTAAGACAGAGCTGGATGATATTCAAAGGCAAACCCGAACGATGCTAACAAAGTACAACAACCATCATCCAAAATCGTCTGTGATACGAACAACTTTGAAGCGGAAAGAAGCAGGACGCGGATTAATAGATGTTGTCAATTTACCATCAGATACTGAAAAACAAGAGCAATGGTGAAGAAAGGAATTGCATGGACGACATCACCATGAGATTATTCTACCACACATCGACGAAGAAGCCTCCAACAAAAGGTTGATGAAAGGAGAATTATTCGCGGAAACAGAAGGATTCCTTATGGCCATTCAAGACGAACTAATCGCTACAAACAACTACAAAAAATGTATTTTTAAGGACGGAACAATAAAAACAGATAAGTACAGAAAATGCCATATAAGATCGGAGACTATAAAGTATATTACGTCCGGCTGCAAACAACTGGCCAATACGGACCATCTTCACAGGCATAATAAAGTATGCAACATTATCCATCAGAAACTTGCACACAAGTACGGACTTCTGAATACCTTTCAGCCATATTACAAGTATCAACCGGCGCCCGTAATGGAAAATGACTCTATCAGATTATACTACGATATGCCTTTTATCACTGAGAGAATGGTGACGAATAATAGGCCAGACATAGTGGTGTATGATAAGAGAGCCAGAACAGCGATGCTGGTGGATGTCGCCATACCGAATAATAACAACGTGCTGAACAAGTTCCAGAAAGAAAAGTCCAAATACACAGACCTTGCTGTTGAGATCAAGCAGATGTGGCACCTCGATAAAATAGATATCGTTCCTGCCATCATTTCTTCGACTGGGTTAATAGCCAAAAGTTTGCATGATAGCCTTAGGAAATTAGAATTGCATAAGAATATTTATATGGAAATGCAAAAAGCTGTAATTCTCAATACGTGCAGGATAGTAAGAAAATCATGTCAAATATATTGTAATCGAGCCTATTCTCTTTGATTGCTGAATCTGGGAAAGATAAATTATATCCAGCTAAAGGCTGAGATAGTGCACAAATCCACGATAATAAATGATAAGTTTATTTTTTGATAGATCCCATAATGAGAACAAATAAAAAAATATAAATTTCATACAAATAAACTTGATGGAGCAGAGACTTCTACGTTTAAATGTCTCGCCTCTATGCCCATAAAAATTTAAATAAAATAAAAATAACTTCGAAGCAAACATAAGTTATTTAGGTATCTAATGTCTCTCTCTTATCTCACATTTAGGATATTCTGTCACTGGTTCGGTAGATTTATTCGTCATATTTGGGTAGTTCGTCATAATCTGGTGATGTGTCACAATAGGGGAATCTGTCACAGTCAGGTATTTTTTTACGGTCAGTATTTTTCTTCAACTCAACATCTCCTTCATCGTTAGTGTTGCTGTCTGCCAAATTCGCGTTCATTGTTGTTTCAACAACTATTGATGAAATCATGTACATTTTCTCACCATAATTTAAAATCCGTTTCCATCCTTTTTCTAAAGAGTTTCTTGTTTTTTAAATTTTTGCTTGGCACTATTGAATATATTCTAGGGGCAATATATGATGTTGGCCTCTGCCCAATTGTTTTGTTTGCCCTCGGTGTTACATATGCAATTTGTCTGGATCTCGTGTAATGGCTATGGTCGAGGAGATTAATGCTTATTTTATTCCTGAAAACATTTGAAATGATCCTGGACAGAAAAAGCTGTCTCTAAAAAAAAATCTAAAACCTGAGACACTCTGAATATTTCTTCACTGGCATATCTGAGAGGTTCACCATAAATAACTTTCAGTATCCATTTTTGTAGAACATTGAGACTTTCTAGATGGCAATCATAGGCTCCACCCCATCCCAAAATACCGTAACTAAGATGTGACTGCATCAAATCAAAATACAAAAGTCGTAAGTGTTCTACGTTCATCTGCTTTTTCAAGAATTTAAATCGATATAGGAGTGCTCTAAGTTCTTTCGCTATGTAAGCAGAATGATTCCATCGTAACTACTTGTCCAGCACCACCCCTAAATACATCTCACACCCCTCATCTGGTTCCCTAATGACAATATCCCCTATCCAAAGAGGACCCAACTTTGGAAGACCGGAATTAATACATCAAGTCTTTTTCTTCTTTTTACCGTACTTGCAGATATATTCACAACTTTACACACACGATTAATAACTTGGTTCAATGGAAAGCTGAAATCATTACATGCTTCGTTTTCCATAAATGTTATTAAATCAAATGGCTTTTTGCATTTACTGTCAAACACCATTTTCACAATAGATCTTTAACAACTCAATAATTGGACGAATTCTAGGTTCACAATGAGAATGTGACGTTACGCTACTGATAACTTTTAGCTGGCAGTAAGCACCGCCTTATGGGCTGTTCCGCATTTCGAATTTGCACCTCGGTTGACCTTGAGGGCTCTTTTTAGAGCACGCGGACTTTACCATAAACGTCAGTGAATGAATTATTTCGTTTCCTCTTTGAAACATCCTATTTCTTCAGAAGGGGGCGAGCAAAATACTGTGCATTTCAATGAACACGCTGCACCCTGAATAACTCGGCTGGTTTAATTTTTCTGCGAATTTCCTGAAACAAGTCGATATTTGATTGGAGAGTGACAATTTTTGTTACATGTATTCTTCTCTCCTCATCAACTGCCTATCCCTGGCATCTTCTACTTTCTAAATAAGAGAAAGGTGTCGTGTGATACAATTTTGAGAAGTTAATTTCATTCTCTATACGACCAAGTGATTATTTAATTTCTAAAATAACATGTGACGAACTGAAATCGAGAAATATTTGGAAGAATCCCAGTTGTTCATGAATTCGTTCGTCTTCGGTTTGAGGAAAAAATTCGATCAAAACCGGTTCTGTTGTTTTTTGAAAAATTTTTGTCCCATATTTAAACGTTTAAGGTTCCACCCCAACACCTATCAACAATCACCTCGAAACTGCTGGTACATTCCTTTTGCAAATGTTCGAAACGGCCCTCATTTTCTTCCAGGCATTGGTACTATTCAGATTCATATGATCGCCTAACATTCTGCAAAATCTGTGGTGTTATCTGCTCACATGCGTTAACAAAACTTTTGCCGAGGTCTTCCAAAGTTTCGGGTGACGTAACGTAGACTTCACATTTGAGATAGCCGCACAAGAAGAATCCAAGAACCGCTAGATGGAGCGATCTATTTGGCCATTCTATAGCGCCTCTCTCACCTATCCAACTACTCGGAAATCTATTATCCAGATAGCCCCACACAGCGGCAGCATAATGGGACGCTGCTCTATCGTGTTGATAAATATCGTTATGTTCAGATAAATTTGGATTTCCTTCGATGATAACTGTTATGAGAGGATCGATCGAATTCTCAAGCTTGTTTGAATAGATTTCGCCGTCCAAGTGATCCTGTATAAATAAGGGTCCTACAATTTGGCTTCTCGAAATACCGGCCGAAACATTAAATTCTTGTGGGCTTTAATTTTTATGCTCCCTCTTTAAATAGGGATTAGTGCCACTCCAGATTCTAGAGTTATGGCGATACACCACACCATTCAAAAAATACTTGATTCGTCAGAAAAACAAACATGGATGGAATTTGTACTTTGAAAAATCCTGAAAGTATTTGTCCGACATACTACAGATACCTGTAATAATTTCCTCACATACTGTATATCCTCCATCATGGCAACATTATCAAAACGGCCACATTAATTCCTTCTTCATTCAGAACTTGGATTGTATTTTTTATTAATAACGCATGCAGTTCCACGAATGTGCTCGTTAATTCAAGAACGTATTTGTGTTCCAAATTTCTTCCGGGGTTATTTTCGTTCAGATTGCGGGCAGTTGCTCTAGCATTGTTATTATTTTAGAAAAATTCACTCACAATGTTAATATGTTCCTACAGTCTTCATTTGAATAAGCGTTATTTCAGGTTATCACAACAATGGAAAATACTACCAACGCTTGATAACTAACCGACACATGCCATGGAAATGAAACATCTTTTTTATTTATTGATTCAAACGGAAGAAATCTAGCTTTTTCTTAAGAGAATGATATCTCAAGCTAGCTGTTTCCCATTCCCGATCCGTGGAATCATTAACTCTCCCTAACAAAATTGACTTGATAGATCTTAACATAAAATATGAAAGGCTGTACGATAATCGATGAATCTGAAAAAAGCAGTAATCTTCTGAATCTACAGAATCGATTTTGATCAAGCGTTTTCGAACGGATTGATAATTTTCAATTCGTCACATATTATTTTAGAAAGTAAATAAAAGATGGCCATATAGAGAATGGTATCACGTTTTCAGAAAGGTATCACACAACACCCTTCCCCTATTCAAAAATTTGGGGTGGAAGCTGCCAGGGGTTGGTGGTCGATAGTGGAAGAACGAAACATGTAGAACAAAATGTTTCCCTCCAATCAAAAATCGACCTGTTTCAGGAAATTCAGCGTAACATCATACCAAACGAGTTATTCAAATTTATATGGAATCACCCGATATTTTCAATATTACTTCAGGGATTTTAGGAATTTCGAAGGATAGTTAGAATTGATCCTTTTTGAGATATTTCAATTGAATAAAGAAATAAATTAAGGTTAATTTCAAGAAATAAACAAATGAAAAAAATAAGAGACTCTTTCCGCGTGTAGTAAAAAAAATTGAAACTTGTTTTCTCACGTAGTAGGTGTTTTTTTCTCGACCTCAGTAGCTTGTATTACCTCCTCTTGCCCTGATACAACCTGAATTCGTCTAGGTATGCTTTGGATTAGGTTTTTAACCTCCTCTGGGGTGATATTCGGCCACTCTTCTGTGGCGGCTTGAATAAGCTATTGTGGGGTTTTTGGATTATCCTAGCGCGATGTAATTTCCTTTTGAGATTATGCCATAAATGTTCAATATGATTTAGGTCTGGAGAGCTAGCTGGCTAGTCAAAAATAGCGATTTCCTCTGATTCAAGATAATGTCGCGTGAGGTTGCTGGTACGCGGAGGAGCATTATCTTGCATAAAAGTGAAATTCTCACCGTGATTACCTCGCCAGAGTCTCACTATAGGCTCCAGCCAAGGAATTTCTAGCCGTTACACTCACAGGAAAGGAAATCAAATCTGCTTTGCCTCCCGGCATAATGCCACCCCAAAACATCACACTGCCCCCTTGGTATTTCGGAATTTGTCTTGCTGCTCCGAGTCTAGCTTGTCTTCCACGACCCCTTGAAACCCAAATCCGGCGGTCATCTGATCGAACACAAATTCTGGTCTCATCCGAAATAGAACATTTCGCCAATTCTCAATATTTCAAATTACACTGATGCCTGTTCTTTCCAGAAATTGCCTTTGGAGTATGGTGTGCGACGACTAGGTCCTCTTCTTGCAATTTGGCACAAAAAGCGGTCTTGTTCTTCAGAGGTGATGTTCCTACGACTTCTTCTAGGCCTATTTTTCAGAGATTGTAGTTCTACGTATCGGGCGTAGGTTTTTGAAATCACCCCCTGTGATACCCCCATTGTGGCCGCTATATCCCTCTGTGTCACCCCTTCTTCAACGAGAGCAATTATTCATTCTGCACAAGTAGTCAGAAATCCATGGTTAAAAACAATCAATAATGTGAAATACCTAGTGATTCCATAAAGTTTGGTTATGTATTGTAATATGTTAAATCAATGCGTTGAAAATCCTGCAAACCCACTTTCTGGCGTTATAGTTTTAGAGAAAATATCATTCAATGATTTACTCATTTGTATTTTTAGAGAAATCAATAAAAATTTGCATGTTCTTATTTGATTTGTTCATCATAAGAAAACTTCGGGAAAAAAATCGTTTTCAAATTAAAAACAATATATCAACTGTTCTTACGAACGGTTTATTTGAAAGACATTTTATTTTGAATATTCGCAGACTACTTTCTTCTATTACCTGATGTTGATTTCGACAAATATTAAAGTAACTTACGAACGACAGAAGATACTGCATTTGTGATAATTCTGGTCTTTCACAGTGGTTTTCAGACGTCCCAACAATGTATCCGGAAATAAAAACATTATTACATCTCACCCATTGAAATGTAACCTACCTAATTACGAAAGATAGACGGTGTGAAGTTCTGTTGTGGAATAGTATTAACCAGTTTTTCTTGGAACTTCATCCTTCGGGAAATAGAATGTTGTTTGGAGTACCTCTTTCTTAAGAATTGAATTATAATTGGATTTACATCCGTGTACTAAACGATGACAAGGCATTTTGAAAAAACCGAAACTCATCTGCCTCCTTAACAGAACACGTTGCATTAAAATAGATTTGATAATTTGAAATAAAAACGTTTTACTGATGTTCCACATTTTTGCGCCACAGTAAATAGAACATTTTTGTCATTACCAGATTGTACAGACATTCACGATAAACGAACTATAGACTGTTTTTTCACTACAATGGGTGATTCACCAGTGGCGCGGTGTTCTGTAGCTCATACACTCTTGAAGATTTCATTTTTGTTCGAACGGTATTGTATTTAGAAAGTAAAATTCTACTTCAGAAATTTATTTTTAAGCAAACAGGTGTCCCAATTTTTTATAAAAAAAATCTTGGGAGGTTTTTTTCATATTGGAAGACCACTTTTTTGTTGAAGATTCAAGAGCGTTCTAAACTCTGCTCTAATGTCTTTAAGTAATAAGTTCTTTTGGTGAGTTGTTTCGTCACAATATTTTTTTTTCCGTAAAAATTCATGAAAATAGGCTCTCACATCATCACATGCTCCTTCGGCCAGAGGGGATGAATACTTTTTTCCTTTCGTTTTCTTATAGCCCAAGCATAGCTTTATTGATGAATTGAAGTTGATTATCCTCATTTTATACAGAAGTGACTCAAAAAAATTATTGAATATTGTAATTTTAAAAATATCATATCTTGATTTTTTCATATGGAACACCCGGTATTTCATTATTCATGTCAATGCATAAAATATTGTGCTATATTTTTGCAGAAGTAACCCTATCTTTATCTTCGACCATTTTTGAAATAAAAAAAATAAACTAAAATAATAAAATCAGAGGTTGCGAAAGAAGAGTTTACTAGTACGATGCTGGTGATCTATTTGTCTCATGAGGTGTGGATTTTCCGTGGCGTAATAATGAGAGTTGTGCCTGTTAACGAGCCCATTCTTGTGGAAAGTTGCCTCGTCCGAGAAAAGAACTCGGCTAAACATATTTGGATTTTCCGCTACTTTGTCACTTGACCAATTGCAAAAATTGATTCGATTTTCATAGTCTTGATTGTGCAGCTGAACATGATATGTATGAAATTTATTGACTTTCAAGATTCTCTGGACGGAACAATTTTTAATAACGAAACACTGATAAGTTCACCATGTAAAATGCAAAATATGATATGTCCGGAGACCTGACAGAAGACACAAATAAACAAAAATGTCAACACATACCTCAATTTACGTCTTAATCATCTTGATTTTATCATTCGTTAAAAGAATTATCTTGTTTAGGTTTCATTTTGTACTACCTGAATCATTACAGAAGAAAAATCTTCTGTGCGAATAATGATGCATGTTGATGAGTTTGATACGGTTTGTAGAATTTTCATCAAAAATTTTTACAAATAATCGAATATTTCGAAAATGATCGAAGATAAATAAGGTTACTTCTGCAAAAATATAGCACAATATTTTATGCTTTGAAATGAATAATAAAATACAGGGTGTTCAATTTGAAAAATCGAAATATGATATTTTTACAATTACAATATTCAATAATTTTTTGAGTCACTCTTGTATAAAATGGGGATAATCTATTTCAATTCATCAATAAAGCTATCCTCTGGCCGAAGAAGCATGCGATGATGTGAGAGCCTATATTCATGAATTTTTAAGGAGAAAAATATTGGAACGAAACTACCCACCAAAAAAACTTAAAAAAGTGAATCTGAATCTGAAAAACCAACCAAGATTTTTTTATAGAAAATTGGGACACCCTGTTAACTGCAAAATAAATTGCTGAAGTAGATTCTTACTTTCTAAATACAATACCGTTCGAACAAAAATTAAATCTTCAAGAGTGTACGAGCTACAGAGAACCGCGCCACTGGTGAATCACCCAGTATAATTAAATAAAGAAAACATGAAATTTCAACATAAACCCCTTCAAAGGAGGAAGTATTCCTTTCACGCATTATTAATTTAGGTACTTAACAACAAAAAGCTACTCATTACTTTACAGTATGGCTAGTTGTAGAGATAGTTGTCACCTAAAATTACCGAAAATCCTAATATAATCGATTTCAGGGAGTTGAATTTTTTTCTGCCAACGTAGGCGTAATACTTTAACACTTATTGATATGCCATGGAAACCGTTATTCATTTTTTCCATACCTTCCATTAAAGATCGTTACGTGGTATTAAAGTGTCTTTGGAGGAAAATGCGTGCTTGGCAACTTTCTCTGGGAATTTATTTATTACGCTACATCTCAAATAATCAGCTAGATATCCAATATCGAATTGCTGCATTCTCTCATGGTGTTTTGAATGTTGTTGTCACTGGATTAATCACTGCTGTTCAACAACAAAGGAAAAAGTCATCATTTCGGTTACTACTAGTTTGAACAGTAACCAACAAAAAACTCCCCGATCATTAATCTACAACATGTACAAAGACAGCGGTATCCTAAAATAAGAAGAGATTAATTTCATAATATTTCTATCACCTCAAAAACCGGACTGGCCCATTGTGAGCCTCCCTGTTCAGATGATATTGTGTTATTGACTTTGATCAATGCAGATATTTCAGAGGACAAAAGTGGTTATGTACAAAAATTTGCAAGAACCCATGGAAACTTATGAGAGAATATTATGAATGAAACATACCAGGTGGGCTGAAAAGTTCATAGGCTAACATAGTGAAACACATTTTTTTGATAAAATTCAATTTTTTTATTTAATATAGTCACCTTCGAGGGAGATCGTAGCTATCAATAATTTTTTCGATGTCATTTTCATGACAAGATTTCCCTTTAACTCCAAAATAGGCTTCTCTTTCGGCGATTAGCTGTTCTTTAATCCAGATTTTTTTCCAGCGAGCATTTTTTTCAACTCTGAAAACAGAAAAAGAGTCGCTTGAGGCAAGATCAGGGAATAAAGTGGGTGCGAAAGTAATTCGAAGCCTAATTCGTACAATTTTGTCATTATTTTGATCAATTTGTGATAAGGTGTATTGTCTCGATGAAACAGCACTTTCTTTTTTTCGAATGGGGTCATTTCTTCGTGATTTGGTTCTCCAATTGATCCAATAATTCAATATAGTAGTCGCTGTTTATCGTTTGGCCCTTTTCAAAGTCATCGATGATTATAATACCCTACGCATCTCAGATTTGATTCTAGTTATGCCATCTGTATATCAGTCTACGAACTTTTCAGTCCCCTTAGTAAGTATCTCATAATTTTATACCTTTCGAAAAAGAGATTACTTACTGAGATTCTATTTTCATTACTCTCTACGAAGCAGCCAAATTGTAATATTTTTTTCCTGTTTTACGAAATTATCCTTAGCGGCCATATCTTCAATTGACAAAACAATGAATTTATTTAAGTACTACAAATTTAATGAATGATTGAGTCCAAGGCAATTAATTATAAGATGTTAATGATTTATTATATAGACTGCGTTCTAATGATTTTTATTGGAGGGGGACACCATTTATTGAATGTTTCGTTCTCCGCCTACCAACCCTCGATCCCTAGCAGCTTCCACCCCGAATTTTTTGAAAAGGTGATTTAATTCTCTATGTGGCAATCATTGTCTTTCTAATATAACATGTAACAAATTGAAATCTAAAATATTCACACACATTCAAAATCGATTCCGTTTGTTCTGAGAATTTTTCTCTCTAATTTGAACGTCTGCGAGGTACTGAATTATGTTGAGAATTCTAACCTAACCTAGAATATGCGCGTCTGCGCAGTATCCCTTTACCTTGTGTCAACTACTACCCCGAAAATGTCAGTATGAAAAAAGCGTTATGTGATACCTCTTTGAAAGGTTAGGTTAGGTTAGAATTTGCTGATTTCTTAGCAAATGGATTCATGAAAATCTGGAATTTATCTGAACAATTCTCGTTTTAAATTCGTCACATGTTGTTTTAGAAGTAGATAATAACATTGTCGTATGCAGAATGGAAATAGCTTTTCAAAAAGATATCACTCGATACCTTTGCCCTATTCAAAAATTTGGTGTGGAAGCTACCAGAGATAGGGGTTGGCAAATAGAAAACGAAACGGAAAATGTCTCTCTCTAATCAAAAATCGACCTGTTTCAGGAGATTCACAGAAAGATCAAACTTAAGTGTGGTTCGTTTTAATTGGATCGCACTGTACATTATCAATATAATGTATCATATATATATATGGATATACGTTAGTAGAGTTAGGACCAGCTAATATTTTCATTAGCTTTAGAAAATTTCATTATTTTATCTATATATCTCATGGCCATCGTGAAAAATATCCTATTTTTATCGACAAAATATATATAATATAAGAATATCCTATCTATTAACAACAATTGTGCACGCGACTGGATTCTAAACAAAATTGCTACCAGATGAAGTTTTCACGTTTGCACTACATCAATCTAGACACGAGAGATACTTGAAAAATGAAAATTCTGAAAATATCCTGTATCTGGAAACGAAGGCAGGTAAGGGTTTATTCAAGTCTTATTTTGTTTTTCCGAAAAGCAAAACTTCACGTAAATCACGGATATATTTCTGGCCAGATAAACTTTCTCTGAACTGATACTCGCACTATTTAGTACTAATGGAATTTTTGTTTGTCTACGAGTTCCAAATCAAAAACTTGAAACACTTTTGCTCAAGTGAAGCCAATGACTGATTAATTTCACATTCCATGGGGTCAAGTTCAAAAGTGTAAACTAGATACGATACCATTGATTCGAAAATCATTATGATATGATGAACATCCTCTTCTCTGAAATACATTACAATTGAAGGAATTTTTTGAAGAAATTTCAAATGTGTATAATACAAATCTTAAATTTATTCTTTAATAAAATTTTCATCTCAGATCATATGGAGTCTATTTCTAACGACATCATATATCTACTTCACAACTTTTAATATTAATGAAAGTTAATGCATAAGTGAAATAGTTTACTTTAAATCGGATACCGAAGAGGAAAAATCGTCAGTACGTCAATATTTTCAAATATCTAGAACAAAGGCAGTTTTCTCTGAATGTATATCAGCAGTAATCGGCAAACCTATTTTTAACCCAAGACCTTGGTTTTCATAATTTGATATGCAGCGGTAGTAAAATCAATATTTTAATTAGTACACTCATTTAACCAAAAATGGAATATTTTTCTTGAATCTTTGCAGTTAGATGGTTCAAATGATAGTGAACGATCATTACCAAGCATCTTCCAAAATATTTTCAAGATTTACTTGGAAAATGTATTTCTATGATTAATTTAATTTTCGATTATTATTTTACGTAGGTTGCCAGATTATTAGAGATAGTTTCCAGATTTCTGCTTTTCGAAGAATAACTGGATTTCTCAAACAAATGATAGGTTGTTGATCTTCTACGTCTTTTTATTTGTATCTGCATTATATTGGGATCATAAAAAAGCAAACTTAGATGTTAAACCATATATTATTTTGTATAAAAGTATTTCAACAAAATTCTAAAAACATCTTTGAGCAGAGCCTACAGGTGAAGGTAGGTTTCTCTTTTCAATCTGGAGAATCAGCTTAGCAAAACCATATAGGCTTTTGTGAATTATTTAACTCTTGTAGTCTAGAAAAGATGAAAATAAACGTATTTTATAATGATATTCCTAAGGATCATATTAAATCCGCATAGGTGTATCTTGGTTATTACCGGTAATACAGCTACTTGATGAATAACAATAAGAACAACAAGACGCATATAACCCATTCGTTGTGCATGGAGGGCCTAAAATTGTACGCAGGTAGCTGAAACGGCAATTCAGTTCAGTTAGGCAAGACGTATGGAATTGGGGACCGAAAAATGTTCAACTTCGTATATAAAAAGGGAACGAATTGAGGAAGGAAGCAGAGGCCATATCGTACTCAATCAGATTCTAGATATCGAAATGAGTGATACATGTGAACTCTTCAAAAAAAGCTATACAGTAGAGTACCGTTTATTCTGAAGAGCGAGTTTAACTCAAGAGCGAATTCACGGCCTTGAACATTACGCACAATGTTCACAATATACGGAAAATACCACCCTCACGCCACCGTAAACCGTTTCTACCTTCCGAGACAGAAAATCGAAAAGTATCAGAGTCTGGTTTTCGAAATGAAACAAACTTACGGCTACAAAAGTGTATTACTCATACCACTAATTATATCTGTCAATGACTTGGTTGAAAAGCACGACAACGCCGATATGATGAAGCTGAACATCACTCGGTATTGATTGCAACTTGGATTGTCAGAAGATTCCTTAACCAGGATATCTAAGCATCTTGGGGAGAAATCCTCCGGTCTGATGTATTACCTAAATCTCCCGAAAACGATGAAAAAAAGTGAAGAAAACTCGAAATGCCTCAGAAAGTCCACCCTGATATCTCACTAAATCTTTCTGAAAAAAATGTTTATATTTAGTGATGCCATATTCCATCGACGCATGCTTTCCATACAAGTCTTTGCATTTTCATGGCAGTTGAAGTTGTGATGATATTCCTTGATGAGAGTTTAAATCAACTGGTGCTCGGTAATGATCACTTTGCTTGCAATTGACCGTTTAGAGAGCTCCACATATTTTCTATGGGTTCATGTTTGATGAATTCTCTAGTCAGGGGCAAACACTAGCTGTTTTGTCAGTAAGAAATACAGTAAAACTGGCTTTGTGGCACGATGCCGAATCATGCATGGAAATGTAATCCTCTTCATCAGGAAACCATTCATTGAGTTGCGGTAGCAGCCAGGTCGCTTGTACTCACTTGAACTGTTGTTTCTGTTTCATTATCCCTTCTACGGTGTAGAATCTCCTCATTCCTTTGGCTACAATAAGAAATCTTACCCTAAGACTTACCAGGTGTCTAACTCTCTCCATAAAGCAATCTGTACTTAATTTTATCTAAATATATATCTATATTATTTAAATACACCAGTTAAATAGAAATTAATAGAAGAAAATCGATAGTAATTCATCACACTATTCGGAAAAATTAAAGGTACATGAATCCACTCTGCCCCAGTCATTTTCTGGTGTTTGTTTGTCCTATTTCAGCCGCCTTTTATCCATACCTTCGTTGATGCCTACGTTTTTTGAAAGGCCGAAGACCTCTCAGAGGTTTGCCAAGCGCCTTCGAACTCTTCTATCCAAAACATCTCTATCCCCGTCGTGTAGCATTATACGCAGATGTGCAACATTCTTTTCGCGATACAAGTTCCCGCTTTTCGGAACCTGAAGAGTGGTGATTTTTTTCCTGCCACTGTTTCCCACATCTGGTACCAAAGATATTTTCTTATCCATTTTAATTTTAATACGATTGGCAACTGATGGTGAAACGCTTGCAATAATTGTTATAGGTCTTTAGCGATAAGTGGAGCGTCAAAACAATGTTTGGATTTCCTTACATTTTCTTGGGTAACTGTTGAAGCTTTGCCCATACTGAAAAGAAGCAACTTTGAGGTTATCACGTCGAACTGTTAATGAAATTCTCTTCCGTCATTGAATAAGGTTATAAGGAGTATTTCTTAACTTTTGATCATTTCAACAATGAAAACTATCGAAAAATAAAGAGTAAGTTTTCAATAAATGACAATGCAAAAAAAACGTTTTTTTTTCGATGACAGGTAACCGAATGAGATGAAATGCCAGTAGCTATATCAAACGAGACAACACTTTCTTTACTTAAATAATGGTTTTAAACAGAAAATCGCACTAATAATTTGGTCACCTACCGTAAATTAATGCTTTTTTCCCCAATAAGTTTTATTTCATATTCATACATAGTGTCACTCGATGAATTGTTTCAAACAGGTTGTTGGATGATGCAACCTACAAATCTGGAACGATCTCTGCTAGCTTCACTTTCATTTGAACTATACCATCGGATACATTTGTTAGCGCTAGGATCTAAATATCATGCTAATTTCGTGGGATTTCCTTCTTATTTGCTTGTTCAGTATGCATCCATAATAAATAATCTCTCTAGATGTTTCCATGATTGTTGAATAACAAGCCCATCTAAGGTTTCGATTTGATAAACAAATTGTTGTTCATTCAGTAAATTATCTGCACATAGATCCTCATATAAATTTTCATTTTCAGTTGAAAAATGGCGCTGGTAATGTTGCCTTGTGACTTGCCATGGTGGGAGAACGTCAAGCAACATCTCCACCGTATCAGCAAAATAAAGGACATTGGCCCCCTTATAGATGAAATGGAGAAAATTTACGAATTATGCAAGTAATAGCAATGGAACTTTTGTAATATCTTGGTAGTAATGCTCTGAACATCTTTTCATTAATTAGAAATCTTATTAGTTGAAGATACTACATACTATATTTTCATTGAATATTTACTTATTTGGTTCTGCCTTGCCCTTAATTCTTTCAGTATTCTTCCTAACAGTAGCTACAGTCAATATGTAACCAACAAAGAACACATTAACAATACTTGGATAACCTGAAAATATACTCACTTGCCACTAATTCTGAGGACACCTCGAGACAGTCTTATTTAGTGAGAATTTTTATATGCGAGTGAAAAATACGCTGGCGTGAATATCTACAGATGAAAACTCGACTCGGAAGAGACGCAGACAAAATCTAACCTAACCTAATAAGCAACGTCGTCACCTGCCTACTCGGGAGGAAGAAAGAGGACTCACTAGTACTGAATGCAGTCACGACAAGAGGATTTAGAAGTTGCAAAAATATTTCAAGAACTTGATCACCATAACCGCCATATTTGATTCGAAATGGGCAACGAATGGAAGGTAAAGGCGCTAATACCACAAGTACGCAAATCATCTGACAGGCGCTTCTGTGCACAAACGATTCTCGGTATGATACTTGAGGTCAGACCACCAGTTCTCGCCGACTGAGGGCAGGTTGGCTGCTATTCAGGATTCGATTATCCCGAGGAGAACATATCTGAACACAAGTGCAATGTCCTGTCGATGCAGCAAATTCGGAATCTAACAGTCCATCACGTTACTACAGCATGTAGAGAGTCGGCATGAAAAGAATACCTCGCCAGATATGATTGTCTGAATAAAAGCGATAGAACAAAAATTTGGGCTTCTTCAAAAAACTGATAGGAATTCCAATATACCCCAGCACGTCCTAGAGAACAGGAAGTACCGATTACAATGAAACATCACAATGGTGACAGAAAAAAAATTCTGTGCAATAGGCCAGATGCCATGATATCTGAAGAACTCGATGGCATTATTGAAAATGCAGTTTCTGTGGACGAAAATTTACGAATGATACACATGGAGAAGATTTAATGATATTTGAGCTTGACGATATCTATGAGCTTAGGTTGGTTGGGTCCTTGCCGCAATTGATATCGGTAACCGATAGCGTTGAAGCCAAGTTACCGGAGAATATAGAAAGATTGGGATATTAACTGCTAACTTTATAAATGAAACACAAACCGGGATTGTATTAGGAACCTCAAGAATAGTCCAAAAATTTCTATTATGCTCATAGTTGTACTTTAATCAATTGAGATTCGGTGCCTATATGGTGATGGAAAAACATTCAGTTTGGCTGTAACCACTGTTTTTCATTATACAAGCAAATGCAACTAATACCACAAAAATATATTGGAATTCACGCTCACGAGAACGTTCATTCATTATCTACGCCTCAATTAAGCAGACTTGCTCTCTTAGTGTTAACTATCCTAGTACTGTTTAGTTCTATTAAGACAAAACTTCATTATGGCCTAAATATTCGAAGCTGATTTTGTTGCCACTTTATTTTTGACATTAACATTTGTTGAGTAAACAACAATTCGTTTTGAGAGTTCATTAGAAGACTAAGATGAGTATATCATTATCATCTTCTGCGTTAACAATATATAATATATATCCAACGAAAACTTAGCACCTCGATTTTCCGGTTTTGAAATGAAAATATGGAGAATCGCTCGAGCCCGTCGATTTCTGATTCGAGAGGAACCAACTTTTCCGATTTTTTCATCCCTGTAACTTCAATCAATGGGATGACCACAACCCCCTGATTTTGAATAAGGATGAGGAGTGTTGAGATTTCTCGTTTCGAAGATCCTATCGAGTACTATCTGACCTAAATTTTCGCTTCAAAATTTTCATCATTAACAAAATGGCAGCTAAAAAAGTGGAAGACTACTTACCTTTGTGATTAGTTTATTAAGTGCTGAAAATGGGCACCATTCACTTCCATGCAGTAAAATAAGTTTTGCTCGAATCGTTCACGTACATTACTCGACATTTCTGGTTCAATTTGACGGCGTTCATTAATGATTCGAATTTGCAAATCATCCAGTGACTCAAGTCGGGTAGCGTAAATCTAAGATTCCAGGTGATCCCATAGAAAAAAGTCCAGTGGCGCCAGATCAGGTGATCTGGGTGGCCACTCAATATGTCCCCTTCTTCCAATCCAGGCCTGAGGAAAGTTTTCATCTAAGAACTGACGCACAGGTTGAACGAAATGAGGTGGTGCGCCATCTTGTAGAAAAATGATCGTTTCATGGTCTTCTTCATTCTCCAATACTTGCACGAAGGCTGGATAAATAGAGTTCTGTAAAAGTTCTAAATAAATTTCATCTTGATAGGATGAAACTCATGTTTTCTTAAAATTTTCATGATTGTTGTGCGTGAAACACCAGACACACTGGACAATTTTCTAGTACTAAGGGTCGGATCTATCGCTACGTGACCTAAGATAGCCACTTCCCTCGCTTCGTCTCCTTCATACACTTTTTGTTGCCAACTGAACCAGTAGCGTCAAATTTAGCAACCAGTTGCAAACGTGAGCAGCGGATACGTTTTTTTCAGGATGTCGTTCGTTGAATAAAGCCGCTGTTAATCGTGCAGAGTCGTTATTTCTAAAAAATAATTTCATCATATCCACCCATTCTTCTACAGAATACACCATTTTAATCCTACTACAAATTTACAATCGCTTTGGCGCAGTTTCAACGTTCCTGAAAATTCACGATAGACTAATGAGGAGGCTAAGGTAAATCGCATGGTCTGCTACTTTTTCGAACAAAAAATTAACAAATAAATAAAAACATTGCATAGCTCGAAGTAAGTTCAACATAAACTATACACCAGCGTTATTTACTGCATGGAAGTGAATGGTGCCCAGTTTCAGCAGTGAATAAAGTAATCACAAAAGTAAGTAGTCTTCCACTTTTTTAGCTGCCAATTTTCTAACAATGAAAATTTTGAAGCAAAAGTTTAGGGTCTGATAGTACTCGATAAGATCTTCAAAATGAGGTATATATGCATATATATATATATATATATATATATATATATATATATATATATATATATATATATATATATATATATATATATATATATAAAAAAAAAACGCATGAAATGGACGTATGAAATGAATAAATTCATTATGTTTTGTTATTACAAAATAACAAATAATGGAACAAATAAAAAGGATATATGTCTAAACTATATAATATGTTCAAAGAAAAATTCCCAATTGCTGTATTTCAGAACAAAGCATTGCCAATCAAAGACGGTATATTGAAAATAGAAACTTTATATCTGAATCAGAATTAAAATCAATTAAAAACAACGTTCAACAAGAAGAACATTTAAATTTTGTAGTTTCAGATGAAAACCTAGTCCCATTCATGAAAAGCATCGAAAATAAATCAGAAAATTCATCTAAAAATAATGATAACAAAGATATAGAAAATTTATTTCTCAATCAAATGAATTTATTTGAAAATATTGACCCAACTTTAAGACCTAAACTTCCTAAAATTCATTATTCAAAGAAAATTTTCGATTGTATAAACGTGCTTAATGAGAATATTCTTCCAAAGCAACTTGTTAAAGTAATGAATATCTATACACTTCATCTGATTATATATTGTGCCGCTATTACAGTAGTTAAACATTCTGGATACAAATTAGAAAATTTTGGATCTAATTATAATATCAAGAAAAAACCTTCATGGCAAAAAAGGTTAGAAGGTAAAATTTCTTCTATCAGATGTGATTTAGGAAGATTGACTCAATATTCCAGAGGTAATCGATCAAAAAACTTATGGCACATATTGGAAAAATATTCCTCAAAAATAAAACCCATAAAAATAATGAGATAAGTAATGGACAATTGATAGAATACATCGATACTTTAAAACAAAAACTTTCAGTATACTCTATTAGACTACGTGAATATAAAATAAATTCAGATAGAAAATTCCAAAACAAACTATTCAAAAATAATGAAAAACATTTTTACAAATTTATTTCAGGTTCAAATGAAAATATTTCTGGAAATGGAGTTCCTAAAATTGATATTTTAACTGATTATTGGTCTTCAATTTGGGCAGTGCCAAGGCAACATAATTCGAATGCAAGTTGGATTTTAAATGAAAGGTCTCGATTTTCTAAAATAGAATACATGCAATTTGAAAAATTTTCAAACGAAGATATAACATCAGTTATTAAACACACAAAAAATTGGAAATCTCCAGGTGTTGATGGTATTCATAACTTTTGGTTCAAGAAATTCTCTTGCGTTCATGAAAAATTGGCTGAATATTTTTCATTTATAATAAAGAACCCCTCAGCTACTCCTTTATTTTTCACACAAGGAATTACTTATTTAAAACCGAAAAGTGATAATACTATTGATCCGTCTCAATATAGACCAATTACTTGCCTTCCAACAATATATAAAATTCTAACTGCATGTATTACCCAAAAAATTTATGCACATTTGGAGAATTATAATATTCTTTCCGAACATCAAAAAGGATGTAGAAAAAAACACCTTGGTACTAAAGAGCAACTTGTAATTGATTCTGTTGCTTTGAATCAAGCTCAAACTAAGAAGAGAAATATTCATACAGCCTTCATTGATTACCAAAAGGCTTTTGACAGTTCTCCCCATTCATGGCTTCAAGAAATTTTGGAAATTTATAAAATTGATAAGACACTTCGTCATTTTCTTGAATTCGTGATGAAAAATTGGAGAACCAATCTTCATTTAAATATTTCAAAACAATCGTTAAAATCCGAAGTAATTCCAATCAAAAGAGGCATTTTCAAGGTGATTCTTTAAGTGCTCTTTGGTTTTGTCTTTGCCTCAATCCATTATCTCATGAATTAAATGCTACTAGTTTCGGCTTCAAAATAAAGAGTTTATTAACTGAATTCAAATTAAGTCACTTAATTTATTTAGATGATATTAAATTATATGCCGGAACCAGATCTCATTTAAAAGTCTACTTGAGATTACTTTCAACTATTCCAATGATATTCATATGAAATTTGGGCTTCCAAAATGTAAAAATCTTTCTATTGAAAAAGGAAAGATCACCTCTAATTATATGAAGATTTCCAATATCGAAATCGAGCCAATGCAACAAGGAGATACATATAAATATCTTGGATTTTGTCAAGAGAAGACAATTAACCATAGCAGCACTAAAGAAATTATTAGAAGTTCATATTACAAAAGACTAAGAATTATCATCAAGAGTTATTTAACTAGTAAAAACCTTTTCAGAGCTATCAACTCCTATGCTGTTCCTATTCTCACATCTTCTTTTGGAATTATTAAATGGTCTAAAACTGATCTAAATGAATTACAATGTCAAACGAGGAAAATGCTCTGTAAATATCATAAGCACCACCCAAAGTCAGCTGTTCAGAGAGTTACACTACCTAGACATCTTGGAGGTCGTGGATTAATTGATTTGAATAATCTTCATAGTAAACAGATTTTTCATCTACGTTCCCATTTTCATGATAAACAGAGAACGTCTAAATTACATGATATTGTTGTTGCTTCAGATTATAATCTTACACCTCTGAACTTGACAATGCAAAAGGTAGATTTTGATATATTTGATGATAATTCTAAAAGAGAAAGTTGGATGCAGAAGGAATTACACGGAAAGCACCCTAAAGAATTGAAAAATGATTATATTGATGAAATTGCATCGAATAAATGGTTAGTATCTGGAGAATTGTTTGCTGAAACAGAAGGCTTGGCAATTGCGATCCAGGACCAGGTTGTTTTACAAGGAATTATAGAAAACATATCATCAAACAAAATATAGATGATTCTTGCCGTAGATGTTTCTGTTCTTCAGAAACAGTTTTCATATATTATCATCTTGCTCAGTCCTTGCTTCAACAGATTATTTAGAAAGACATAATGCCGTCGCTAATATTATTCACTTCAATCTAGGAATTAAACATGACCTAATTCCCAAAAGAAAAAATTTCAAAAATATGAACCTGAGATTATTTGTGAAAATGACAAATATAAACTTTATTTTGATAAAACAATTCTGTGCAACAGAGCTGTAAAACACAATAGACCAGATATCGTTCTTAATGATAAACAGAATCAAATAACATATATAATTGATATTGCTATACCCGACACACATAATATACAAAATAAATACAATGAAAAAATTTCTAAATATATGATGCTTGGCGACGAGATTAAAAAATGTGGAAAATGAAGAAAATATTTATTCTACCGATTATTATTTCTACAACAGGCGTTATTCCTAGAAATCTTCACAAAAGTATTGAGATTTTGGGTCTGAAGAAAAATTTGTTTGAACAGTTACAAAAGATAACAGTCATCAAATCTTGTAATATTCTTCGTAGATTTCTTTCCGAAAATAATAATGAGGTAGAGTCATAGGTTTTCTCTTTAGTTTATACTGCTCAGAATCTCATTTCATATTTTATTTATTTATTTATATAAATGTAATATAATTAACTGACAATTAGGTCATATTTATATTCAGAGCAGTATTCTATTCGATCGTTCACCACTTCACACAAAGGAAACTATTAATGAGTAACATTCAGTGTTACTTGACTAAGGTCCGTACACTGGATTTTTCCGGGGAGAAAGCCTCTGACACTACTCGTTGGTACATTGATATCATTGTCTGATGATGCTATAGTATGTATATATTCTGGTAGATTGATATATTCTCATAACATTTAACGTTATCCTAATATATAATTACTCCAGGATATGTTTTAATTATAATCATTGCCTGGCAATGGTATTAATTACCGGGTGGTGGATTTATATTTTTTCATGAAATCAGTTTGATTGCATGAACAGATATATGGGCAACTCGTCGGGGTAAAACCCCCTATATATATATATATATATTAAATTTGTTTTTTATTTTTAGCATAAGTTTGGATCCTGATGACGAAACTCCAGAACCAGATTTATTTTTAGGATTTCAAAAATTCTTAGAGAATGAGCTTAATAAGGAAGAAAGAAATATTTTTTTCAATAGAACTCTTCCGAATATGGTTACTAGGGCTCTTAAATTAAAGGAACTCAAACCTAAAGGGGGCCTTCATTTCAGTTTGCAGCAACAGCGTGAGTATAATAAAAAAAACAGCCAGAAATTTTTCTTTCTTATGCAATAGAAAATCTTTCACAAAATTTCCAGAGTTTATCAAATTCAATATCTTCAATTTTGAATTCCTTCTCTCATTTGTGCTAAATTGAGATATTTCTCATATTTAAACTTAACTTTACGAAGGAACATACTTCTCCCATTAATTTATATATGCCATACTGACTGTTCGTACTATCTGCATATAATTCCATACAGAAAACCCTAATCCATACTAATAACAAAAACTTTTTATGTATCAGTATGCTCTTGGACCCAGACGTATGCAGTAGTTACCGAAAAATAAGTGACAAATACTTTCTAAGTAAATTTCGTTATTATAAACAATGAATGAAGGGCATCAAAAAAACATAAGAATAGATTGCACATGCTCCTTCATACTATTGTTTTACTACAGGGAGCCTCGATATAAATGAAATAATATTATCACAATGACACAAATGTTTCTGAGTTGAAGTCGTTTGCACAAATCAAAATATAACTGAATCATCTAAAAATATGCTTTTGGCAATCTACTTCAAACTGAGAATTCATATTCTATCTTTGACTGAAAAAATTGATTTAAGTAATATTCCTGAAAAATTTGAATTAATATTCATTCCATTAATATTTTACATTGAAATGATATTCAACTCTTTACTTCATTTTATTAATATGAATATAACTACATTTTGAGGATTTCGAATTATAACAGTAGAGCGGATTTGAGGATTGGTTGAGTAATTTTTAAAGCTACATAGTGATCTATAAGAAATTATTCACAACGATCTCGAAGAAAGAAAAAAAGTTGAATGATCAAAATTAAAAAAAGAAGAAATGCAGGAAGCTGAAACAGTTGCAAGAGCGTCACGACTCCTTCAATCTTCACAAGAAAATACGCGAAATCTTAGAAAAAGACGAGGGCGAGAAATACAAACGCTTCAAGACAATGATGGTAATCCTGCAGCTGATATACAGGACAAGAAGAGATTCTGTTAGGAATATGTCCAGCAGTTGTATAGGGATGTGAGAGATGAAGACCATGGATTAGAGGAAGCAAACACGGGCCCCGATATAATTGAAGATGAGGTGAACTACACAATCAGAAAACTCAACAATGGGAAGGCTGCAGGCGCAAATGACATTCATGGAGAGGTTCTAAAGCCTTTGGACGACAATGCGATCACATACCTTACGAGGCTGTTTAATAAAACTTACAAGGAGGGCAAGCTGCCAGAAGATTGGCTTAGGTCGCATTTCATCACCCTACCAAAGAGGCCAAATGCAAAGAAGTGCGAAGATCACCGCACTAAAAGTCTCATGAGCCACGTTCCTAAAGTACATCTGCAAGTGATACTGAGGAGAATTTATCGTCAATGTGATGAACATGTGTCAAACGAGCAATTTGGATACCGTAATGGGTTCGGTACAACGGATGCACTCTTCAGTCTGTAGGTATTACTTCAAAGAAGCATGGACATGAATGTAGACAAGTTTACCTGCTTCATAGAATTTGGGGCGGCATTTGATAAGGTGAGACATGTCCCACTCATCGAAATCCAAAAAAATGTCGGGATAGATGATCGAAATATGAATACAATTGCCAGTGTGTACCGGAATCCAGTTGCTTCAGTGCTGATTGAGCATGGGGAAACGAAGAACATTTGAAATAAGCACGAGGTGAGGCAGGGGTCTGTCCTCTCACCGACGCTCTTTAATCTGTATTCAGACAGAATAATGTCTGATACGCAGACGACACGGTGCTTATAACAACAACAGCTGAGAGACTGCAATTACTGCTAGACCGAGTAAACGCGGCCAGCGAAAAGTATGGCATTAAAATGAATATTAAGAAGACCAAAATCATGGTAATCGGCAAAAATGAAGACATTCCTGCTGATCTACAACTGAGAGGTCACCAAATCGAACGCTGCACGCAATTTGAATACCTCGGCTGCCTAGTCAACAACAAATGGAAAATGAGACCTGAGATACAGAGTAGAATTGAACAGGTTCAAGCAGTTTTCATTAAGATGCAACAGATGCTAATTAGTAAAAACCTGAGTTTGGATCTAAGGTTGCGTATGGTCCGTTGATATGTTTTCTCAGTAGTGGTGTATGGTATAGAAGGCTGGACGCTGACCCAGTGCCTAGAGAAGAAAATTGAAGCATTTAGAATGCTTAGAATCTCTTGGAGGGACCCCGTATCTAACGTAGAAGTTCTTCGCAAGATCGGACGTAGTGTTCAGCTACTCACTGAAATCAAAAATCGGAAACTCCAGTACTTTGATCATGTTATGCGAAACGCAAAGTACAAGCTCCTACAACTAATCATCCAAGGCAAACTCCAAGGGAGGCGTGCACCTGGAGGGAGAAGGGCGTCCTGGCTGAAAAAACTTCGACAGTGGTTCGGCAAGAGAACGCGGTACCTGTTCAAAGCGGCAATCTCCAAGGTTCAAATTGCTATGATGATCGCCAATCTAACCTAACCTAACCTCTACATATTCAGTATCACGGTCATGGAAATTATATAAATTTGCAAGATAGTCATCCATTTGATCTGATCCTTCTTGGAATAAAGCAATATCTGCATTCTGCAAGCAGTTTGTTTGCCTAAACAACATAAAATAAAACATTTGCACTCACCTTGTATTCACATGCTAACATTTTTGCAAGTACCACAATGCTGATAGAAATTATGCAAGCTAAGATATTCGGTTGCGTCTTCTGTTAGTAGAAGTAAACAAATTTTTCGAAATCAATTGCAAAAAGTTTCCACACATTGATGACTTATTCGCGAAACAATATTTAACCTTCCGTCGAATGTTGAATATCCTTTCGTGAATTAGCTGAGCCACCCTTCATAATCATCGTCAACCAGGGCCACACAGTAGTAGAACAGTCCGGTCGGATGTCATGAAAAGGAGCAATATACTGCAGAATGTTTTTTGAGGAATTGTACTGAATAATTGAGATTCGTAGCGCGTTTCACTACACCGTAGCTTCTTCAGACGAATGTACAGAAATTATGACAACTATATATAGATACAATTAAGAATATAAATACAAATGCTCTTAAGTAATTAAAGCTTATGGAATTACTTCTTCTTAAGTGGTTATTGATGACAGGCATATCCAATAAAATTAAGGAATAGATTGCTCCCTGAAGAGATTCAATAGAGGTGAAGGGCTTAAATCGACTTGTTCATTAATGAATCTACCTGAGTGTTTGTGTTTGTTGATTTCTAAAGTTTCCCAAAGATCTACTATCCAATACTTATTATCTGTATGCAAAATTTCAAACTGTGGGTCGAAAGAGAGGGAGATTATTTTCTAGGAGATGATTCGCGTAATTTGAATTTGATTTTTTATTTAAAAACTGCATTTATGTTCCGATATTCTAATATTGAAATTTCTATGTGTTCTACCAATGTAGAAATCATTAGTCATTGCAATTCAATCTATAAACACCTGATTCAATATTTTTATCTGATTTGGTTTTATTGTTTTTATATATTTGCCTGAGCTATTATCATGTTGGAAAGCTATGTTGATGTTCTACTCAAGAATGATTTCAGTTTTTCACTTGTAATACCAACGTGGGTTAAGGTGTTGAATTTTTGTTTCAATTGATCGACAGGGTAAACTTCATTCAATGCGATTCTACTTTGATCTTTTATTCGAAATATTATTTATTATTTTGGGATTATAACCATTATTTTTAGCTTTTTGTTTAATCAAATTTAATTCTTCATTGAAATTTTCTGGTGATAACGGAATGTTAATCAACCTATGAATAAAATTGTTGAAAGCTGACATTTTCTGTTGATACGGATGACACGATGAGTTATGTATTATAATATCTGTATGTGACGGCTTATGGTAGATTGCGAATTCAATTTTTGGATGTAATGAATTAATATAATTTTCGAAAATTTTCTGTCTATCTGTTCCTGTGAAGCAAATAATGATAAATCGATAAATTGAAACAAAAATTCAACACCTTAACCTACGTTGGCATAACAAGTGGAAAACTGAAATCATTCTTGAGTAGAAATAATTTCAACATAGCTTTCCAAACTAATAATAGCTTAGGCAAATATATAAAGAACAATAAAACCAAATCATATAAAAATAATAAATCAGGTGTTTATAGATAGAATTTCAATGACTGTAATAATTTCTACATTGGTAGAACACAGAAATTTCAATATTAGAATATCGGAACATAAACGCAGTTTTTCAAATAAAAATTAGATTCAAATTACGCGATTCATCTCCTAGAAAATAATCACTCTTTCGATCCACAGTTTGAAATTTTGCATAGAGATAATAAATATTGGAAAGTAGATCTTTGGAAAGTTTTAGAAATCAACAAACACAAATACCCAGGTAGACTCATTAATGAACAAGTTGATTTAAGCTCTTCACCTCTATTAAATCTCTTCAGGGAGCAATCTATTCCTTAATTTTATTGGATATGCCTGTCAACAATAACCACTTAAGAAGAAACAACTCAATAAGCTTTTAATTACTCAAGAACATTTGTATTTATATTCTCATTTTATCTATATATAGTTGTCACAATTTCTGTACATTCATCGTCTGAAGAAGCTACAGTGAAGTAAAACTCGTTACGAATCACAATTATTCAGTGAAATTTCTCAAAAACATTACTTGTTTTATTATTGTTAAGATATAATTTACAGATGTAATTTGTAGTACCTGGATTGTCGAAATTTTTATGATACCCTGTACAACTTTTGATTTTTCAGTGAACTTTTTTTTCTGATATCCAATTGTATTAGAAAAATTCGACGAAATTTCCCGAATTCAACTAGATTAAGAAGTAACAGATTTAACTCTGATATTGTCCAATTTTCTCACAATATTTGATTAAAATAAGTTTCAGTTTCAGCTTATGAAGTAAACTTATATTTCAGAAAATCTGTCCGTTCCTCAACAATAAGTTCCTTACACACAATAATTTATAACCCTAAGATGAATTATATACAAACTCACCACCTCTCTCATTCATTGTGAATGAGAGCCTCATTCACAATAAAATTTCATTTTCAGCTGACTTCACGGAATTGGATTATGAATTTGTTTCTGCGCTGATAGCCAACGCATTTTTTTCAACCTTTCCTAAAAGAACTGAAAAGAGTCATCCGACCTTGAGAAATTTTAATTTCTCCAATTTTTTCAAGAGTTTAAGCTCACCATGTCAAAAGTCCAAACTGAGAAGTGTTCTACACTATTTTGATTGGTTAGAAATGAAAGGAAATTGTATCGGCAGAATGAGAATCATGAGGCAGGTAAGGAATAAAATAATAAAACTTAAAAATTCATTATGATTGAAGTTTATTGTTTTGTGAAATTTCTGCCATGTGTCTATGGCAGAATAGAATGAGTCTCAGCAAACACATCTAATTGATGTAGAATTCTCATTTCAGATGTCAATAATAACTAGTGACTGTTAGTAAATATTTTTTATTTGGAAATAAAGTAATTCAATAGAGCGTATATGTATGTATGTAATATGACATACAAATGTCCGTATATCGCTGATCTTTCACCCAGAAAAGTGGAGGGACAAGTTGATGCTATTTTGTGCTAGAAGAGAGGAAGAGAAAGACTCTTAAATGAGAAGGTGTGATAACCTCAAGTAAATAGCAAGTCTTAGCTGATACGAGGTAGCTCAAAAAAAAAGAGGTTCTCATTTATTGAAATCAGGATAGGTCTGGAGAATCATGAAACATCTACATAAAATTGTCAAAACAGTCGCTAGAACCTATCAATACATTTTCTCGTTTCATAAGATCATCTCTGGCTTTAAGTCTTTTTTGTCTTATTAGATTCTGATTGTCCATACTTTTTAAAGTAACTGATGTAAAAATTTACATAGAACGCAAGTTATTTTCCCCATAAACCCTCTTGAGTTCCTTCTTTCATCAATAGTATTACCGTTAAAACAATTTTAAAATTTCAAGAACTTCTTTAAATAAGTCTTACATGTGTTAATGTTAAATTTTCATTTCTGCAACTTTCTTAAACTTTAAAAAAAATACTTGTTATGCCTAAATTCCTTCAATGCGTCTTTCGTGAACTCATCCTCCCAGTCTCCCCCATTAATATTCATTAACAAAAAAATGTCAACCTACAATATAAAAATATAAGTGTTGGTTGGTTACGAATCTATCAACATATGTGGCTTTGAACGCAATAACATGAAAGCTTTTGAAACAGAGGTCTAAGTGGCATGAAAACATGAAAATTTGTATTCGTTATTTATGAAAGGCGGAAAAATTAATTTGAATAAAGAAGTGTAGAGAATATCCAACCAAGCAAATCGAATTGTCTGTGAATAGTATCTTCTTCTTCTTTTTCTTCAGGTGCGGTGTTTGACAATCATTGCTATGTGTATTTTCAATGTATACGCAACAAAATCATCCCCTAAAGCTATGGGTCTAAGAGATCGCCGTAGTTCAATATTTGTGATTTACAAAATTTCCCTCCTATAATCAGCTACAATTCATTATTATCATCGAGTAATAAGGTACTTTGTTCTGCTTATAGACTAAGGACGGGAGCACACTAGTGGTCGCTACGAGATATATCATGTTATACATACAGGAGTGGTAGGAAAAAAAGTATTCCATGCCAGGTGAAGGTGACATCTGGTGTACGGATGGCTCTAAGATCAGAGAGGAATCAGGTAGCGGAGTTTACTGCCGGAGAAATGGGATAGGTTACTACCTCCCATTAGATACAGATACATCTTTGCAGACGGAGATCAAGGTTGTGCTCAGAAGCTGGCACAATTGGGTACACTAATGAGTGAATCACCATCTTTTCAACAGTCTGGCTGCTCTGGGAGCCCTGTTTGAACACTGGAATACTTCTAAGGTGGTCCGTTCTGGCACTGGAACGGCTGGCGGTAAACAACCGGGTCACACCGGGATCAGAGTAAATGAGCTTGCGGATAGATTGGCCTGTCTAGCAGCTAGAAATGCTCTAATAGATTCAGGGCCCGCGGTAGGGATCTCAGCCTGTGTTGTTATTGCAAGGCTGGAGGACTGGCTAGCGAAACAAAATAAAGACACTTGGTTAAATGCTCACCAGTCAAAGTCATAGCAGGGTACATTACCTAGTAAAAGGTTGGCACTTGAAGATAGTCCTACCTGGCACAGGTAGTGGCGGAGCTTGGCTATTTCGGATATCAGCTGTGCAAGATGTGACTGAAGAATAATCCTAAATGCGAGTGGTGTAAAATTGGGGTCAAAATACCAATTCATTTGATCGCTATACTCCCTGCTAATATCCGCCTTAGGCGTAACGGACTAGGGTGCAGAAATACTGAAAGTGAGTGATCTGCCGAAGATAATCCGTCCTCTATTCTATTAGGGACTTTTTTGTAAGGATTCAGTAGGTGATTTAGTTTTAATTTTGACGAGGACCAGAATATCTTTCCTTCCGCCTCTTCGTCTTTCTTTCTACTGTATTCTTTTTATCGTCACATTTTAAGAAGTTTTACTCTTACCTACTTATGGTATTGTGTCACCAGCCTCTCTTTGAGGTTTGGGATCGAGTGAAGATTACTCTGTTATCCTCCTTCTCTTGTTCTGTTTTTCTTCCTTCTCGTGTTCCCTTTTCCACTAAAGCAGGGAAATGTGTTTGTCTGTTTTTCTTGTCTTTCTTTGTGTTATCTTTTTTTAGTTACGAGGAAAGAGGACACAAGGACACAAAAATCCATATGTCAAGATGTCGATATTCTCGGCCGACCCCTTGAGATAATCCCTACGTTAAGCTAACTATTTGGTTTTTGTAGAAATAAATTCCAATGATTATTATTTCATTATCAACTACAACAGTTGATATTTTTGCCCTGCCACCATGTGGTCCATTCGATTTTCGCATTTTTGCACTTCCTTGTTTGTCATCCTATCTAACCAGTATATTCTGAGCATCCCTCTACTAATCCACATCTCAAATATTCTCGTCCGTTAAAGTTCTTCTCGTTTAGTGATCATGTTTCCATTTCGTTGAGCAAAACTGAAGAAACATGCCATCTATCTACTTTTGATTTTCTGATATTATCATTAACATCGTTTTCTTTAAATTAAGTGTCAATCCCTTCTCTCCGTTGCCTGCTATCATATTGTTGTTAATATTGAGCAGATCTGCCAGGGTTTCCGCCATAAGGATGGTATTATCGATGCCCTAATATTTTGGAGTGGCTTTCCTTTGTATTTCATTCTAATTAGCGTATCTGCTGGGTTTTCTCACAAAAAATGTTGCATAAACAAATTTTATGTTGATGCAATACCGATTGTCTGATTACAAGCGTTTTATATGAATTGAACTTCGCTCTTTCAATTGTTGAAGTCTGAAAAATTCTGTTTTTAATATTTCGCGCAATGATCCTGGTGATATGTGAATTGGAAACACTTTTTAAAAGCGATAGAAAAATGAGCCCCGCGCGATGTGTTGTTCCTCAAAGGCATCTAACCTAACACACAATAAGTTGACTGCAGTCATAGTCCTCCCAGCATTGTGTGCAAGAGAAAGAAATATCATTTTCTCTCCTAAGAAATTCACGCTCGAACGCTAACGGCGCTTTGTTCGGTGCGCGTCACATGTATATGAGACATACATATGAGGATAACGAAATGAAACGAAGCAAAGGAACAGTAAACCAAACGCGAAGGAAGTGAAATAATATGAATATCTATGTTATACAACATGGGAAGAGATGAAGAAGATATAAAGAAACTAATAGGATAAGGAAAAATCACGAGAGTACTCCATCCATTCAAGTGAAACAAAAATTCGATAACGAAGAGAAAACTATAACTATGTTATTCTTGCTTCAGGTTTGGCCTCCATGAACCAACCTTCCTTTCCTATTACCCGAGTCATTCCGAACACAAATTATCATCTTAATTCTTTTATTAAAGGTAATGAGTGGAAAAGAATGGTTGACAATTGAAGACTGGTTAGAATGTAGTTTGCCCTTATGTTCTGTACAAATAAAGCACGAAGGAAAATTGGAAAGAGCAGAAGCCAATTCATTAAAAATATGTTTTTCAAGCTCAAAAATAGGGGAAGGTGTTCTAAACGAAGGATCATCGCAGGTAAGCTACTTTTTTTATGAATTTCTGCCTTACATAAAATCATTAATTGAAAATGTAAATTTTCATGACCGTTAATTGAGGGATGAATAGTCTAATTCATAAGTTCAGATCAGCGTTTTGTTATTATTTTATATTTTTCCTGAAAAGCTGTAGAAGAATGTATTGAATTTTTTTCTTTCTTTCTTGTTTATTTCCTTTAATCTCATGGGGGACGTAGGGCCTCAGCAAAAACTTTCCATCGATCTATGTTCTTTGCTAAAAATTTAATCTCTGACCATGATTTTCCTTCTCTCTCTCTCTCTCTCTCTCTCTCTCTCTCTCTCTCTCTCTCTCTCTCTCTCTCTCTCTCTCTCTCTCTCTCTCTCTCTCTCTCTCTCTCTCTCTCTCTCTCTCTCTCTCTCTCTCTCTCTCTCTCTCTCTCTCTCTCTTTCTCTCTCTCTCTATTTCTTTAAGTACTCTTCTATTCCATGAGTTTCTTGGTCTTGATTGTTTTCTTTCACCATGCGCATAACATTCAAAATCTTCTTCGGGAATACTGTCAATTCTTCGCTATGGGCGTTCTAGCCTGCTATAATTTAGTTGTTTCATTGTCTTATTTACGGGCTCTTGTTTACAAATCTTCTAAAGTTTTTCTTTAGAGATTTTATTAAGTCGATATACATTCAAGCATAAGAATGTGTTCAAAAATTTTGGTGCTTTTTTGTGTCGGCTGCATTGACTTTCCACGTCTAGCATCAACGAAGGAGAAGAGATTTAAGATTAGTTTCGAATATCCTAAGTTTAGTTTCCCTCCTCAACAGTTTCTGTTTCTTACTTTGTGTTAATTGGGCGAACGCCCATTTCAGATCCACCATCCTCAATGACTATGCAATTTTTCATTGTTGTTGTTTATTGTTATTTCTTTCGTTTTACTCTCATTCATTTTAATTCCTACTTTATTTTCTCTTTTTGAGGTCTTATCTTTCATGCCTGCGAAATTGTGAGCAAGGAGACAAATCACCTGCGAAGACGATATCTTTATCTAGGATATTTAAAAACAGTATTAGAGAAAGTAAACATCCGATTTTTGACCTTGCGCTGATGTATAACCTGACAATTTCAAGTAGCATAACCGATTTTAATGATGTTTATGAGCTTCTTGGGAGCTCCATATTCCTAAAGGGTCGACCACACGTATTTTCTATCAATTGAAACCTCAAAGTCTATTAATGTAATATACAAGACTGTTTAGAATTCGGTACTTTCTTCCAAATTAAATCTGAAATTTTTATAAAATCTATGCACGAGTGGTCTTTCCGGAATCCAGCATGTTTCTTCATCTTTATCTACTGTTTCTCTTATTCGGATGAAGACTATTTTTGTCAATATTTTACTTGCCACCGATAGAAGTGTGACTCCTGGCCAGTTCTTACAATCCGACTAGGGTGTTTTGGCCATGGTGGATTTATTGCATTTGAAAATTGAATTTCTGCTAGTAGATTATCTACACTTGTCGAGTTATCATTTTCAAGTTCTTTAAAGGCTTCAGCGATTTCCAACCTATTGGGAGCATTTGTGACATTTGTATCATCAGCTGAACTTATGTTTTGTGTGTTGGTTGTTTCTATCTCATCTTCTTCTTCTTCCAGTGTGATTGGCTTGTTTGAGATTTCTTCAAAATATTCTTTCCAGTTTTTCATTTGGTCTTGTTCATTAAAATTTTCCACCAGCGAATGAAAAACTGCAAATCTTTCTATTAGAATCAGAAACTTTCTGAATAAGATCTAGAATGAAGAACTTTTGAACTGAAAACAACAGCTTCATTTTGCTCGCTTTTTCAAAGGATTAACATATCAAAAAAGGTGCGCAAAAAATCAATTGACCAAATCAGTTTTCAAGGATTCAATCTTAAAATGGGCGAACCCTGATTTTCGAATGATTGGTAAAAGTTCTGGAAGAGTGTTATCCAACCCTATTCAAAGTTGCCTGGGTAAGGATATGTGGAGTTGAGCTAATGGTGCAACTTGTAGTTTTCAATTGGGAACCAACTCTACTCACATGAGCAGTAATTAATAAGACAGAATAATATTATTCGTCTGTAGAGAAAACCAGAGCAAGATCAGCAGTTTGTAAAAAGAATATCGTCATCCCAAGTGGACCCAGCTAATAGTTGCAAAATGTTGTTCCTTGTTTTTAACGTCTGACGGAAATTATCGATGTATGTGTTTTGAAAGTCAACGATCGTGTCAACGAGATATTTGGGATTGGCATTATGATTTAATAGAAAATCATCTAACCTAATCTAACCGTTTGATGTTTATTCAGATGAAAAAATACCTCAGCTTTGGAAGAATTAGGATGTTCTTGAAGAATTTGTCCAGAATATCCAGACCAGTGGTAAGAGCTTGTTCAATGGTTGCGAAGTTATCATGACGAAGAAGTAGATCAATGTCGTCGGCATTAATGAACGGATTAGACGAAGATGTAGGAATATCACTTACATATAAACTGAATAAGATTGGTGCAATAACAGATCCCTGTGGAAAACCATTATTGAGAGTGCGAAAACGACTACTCTTCTCTAGAAAGAGAACATGACGCCTTCTGTCACACAATCAAAAACTGTCAGCCTTAGTTAAATTTAAGTTTGAGAGTAAAAGAATGATTTACATGAGGCACGCGTTTTTTAAGAGAACTGAAGTAACGGCGATACAAACGAGATATTGCAGCAGTCCTCATAATTTTCACAAGAACTAGGAAGATAACCTTTAGAAGTAGTTTTTCGTTTTTACGAAACCGGACGATTTTGACCAGCTAAGGAAAATTCTGGATCTGGACCAGATCGGTTTGTCAGTACACCCATAAATGATCTAAGCATGAACACTCGAAGACTATCTCTACAGCTTGGCGTATCAAATTCGACTGTTTGAGAGTTTTGTTTGAGAAAGCCCAGTATACTCGCCCTAGTCATATTCAATTTCTTATAACACACGCGTTAAGATACCCGAGTGTTTGAATTTCCACTAAATAAAATGAACACTCTATATATTCAAACTCAAACTAAGGTTTAAAATAATTCAAATGGCCATTTTCTAAGTTTTTTTGGAAAATTATGAAAACAGATTCGCTCCTAAATTCGCCAAAAAAAAATTTGAATTGGAAGATCTCTTCAATAAATACACACCACATAAATTGTCGCATCACCTGGTATTCTGAATTCCAAGATCGATTAAGCAGCTCGATCGCAGTTTCTTTGTCAACATACGAGGGGAAAAAAATCTTATCTATGTAGTAACATTTGTTTCCATATGATCTCAAACACGTCTGAAACAAGAATGAGTTTATTTGTCTATCAGTATTCATTCAATTTCTCTTCAGTTTTCACGCTAAATTAATGCAATTTTTTTGTGTTTCTTGTTGATTTTCGAATCTTTGAATTTATAGTAATGGTTGCTGAACGTCCTGAACGCTATTTGAGTGATCATGAAGTGCTAAGAATTGTAACACTTCTAGAGGAGGGGCGAAGCCAACGTTACGTGGCTAACTTGTTAAATATTAACTGAAGCACTATTTCAAGAGCAATTAATTGGTACCACGAAACAGGAGAATATGGAAGAAGGACCGGACTGGGAAGAAATCGGATAACAACACCAGTTGATGGTGGTTGGCTTCGTTTAACTACACTTAGAGTTCGGCACTGTACAGCTAGAATACTACAAAATGAACTTGCACTTTCCAGAAATGTATACAGACGACCTGGTGAACGGTATCAGCAATGCAATATCCGGCAAACCGAAAACTTCGGAGAGGGGTCAGTAATAGTGTGGGGAGGCATTTCTTTCCAACTCGAACTGAGTTAGTCCTAGTGAATAATGGAAGAATGACAGCGGCTAGATACATCGCAGATATCCCTGAACCCCATGCCAAAAATTGATATTTTAAGATGGCCAGCCAGAAGTACCGACTTGAATCCCATAGAACATGTTTGGGACAACATGGGGTGGCAAATCCAGCAACTTAGGATGCCTTGTAGAACACTCCAACAACTAGAAAATATGCTTCCTGAAACTTGGAACTCAGTGACTCAAGAGTACATCCAAAATTTGTTTGAGGGGCTTCCGAGACGTATACTGGCAGTAATTAGGGCCCGGGGAGGAAACACTCGATTTTGAAAATGATTAGTAACTATTCGATCCTAGTTGATTGGTCTCTTCGCGATTGTTTGAAGATGGTACAATTTTTTAATTTTTCATTAACTCGAAAATTGTTGGTATTTCCCATCATAAACTCATCTCTTTTGAATGATCTTTTTATTTCACACTTCTGAAAGTTACCAAGCGACTCTTGATTGACCAACCTAAAAGTTCATATAGTATTGTCGTAAAAGTAGGGTGATGCGACAATTTTTACGGGGAGTGTATTTTTCAAAGACCAGTAGTAGGTATATTTTCGCTAATATTGGACTCATTTAATGAATTGATGAGTAGAAAAACTTCTAATTGGAACTAAATCCCTTGAAAACCACAAGAGTTACCAACAGAAACGTTAAAAGAAATCTGAACTTCGACACCCTGTATCTCGAGAACAGAGGACTTATGGACGCAAGTTCATGGGAATTTTTTCATGTTTTTTTATGATAAATCTGCTGTAGGAATTTATGACTCCATACCTGAAGCTTCTTTTATGTCTTAAACGTTCCTTTGATATCTTTAAAGTCTCGCCTAACTCAATCAACTTCATGGTAATTCATGACATCATTTTCAACGCTCATTTCGCTTCGTCTGGACTTACCAAGCCACTCCTCAACGGTTGATTTTCCTGGTGCAGAGTCCGAATAATGTTTAGCAAGCCAACCCTTGGTTTCAACAGTATTTTGAATGAAAACCTTTTTTATCCATCTTTATGATATATCCCACGAACCAACTATTCTTTAGCTGAGAAATGTGTCTTTTAAAGGTTGGTGCTAATAAAAGATCATGTGGGTTTAATTCTGGTAATGCCATCTATATGTTAGCCTTCGGACTTTTCAGCCCAGCTGTTACGACTTATGAATCATTAATCGAATCACTCAGATCAATTTTTTATTTGATTTGAATTGGTTCCAATAAATGATACTGATACTAATTGTCATTAAAGTAAAATGTTCGATTCATTACTACCTTTTCTCTCTTTTCTTCATCTAATGTTATCAAATATTCTACAATAATTCCTACTTGGATTAATTCATATTGAAATTAAAATAATCTTTTCAGGAGTGCATAAACTTGATTACTTTTCCTGAGCTATTAGCTACTCTCTTGAATGTGGAAGCTCTAGAGGATAATGAAGTTTTAACAATAGAAAATGTTAGGCATATAACTAGGATAAATGATCCAAAACATCGAGCAAATTTAGAAAAGTTGGAGTATCCCTATGTGGTAAGAATTTGAATAAAAATATGTTGAGAGTAAAACACCCTAAGTGAATATATTTCTAGACGTCAGTTTGCTGCATGGATGCCGACAACTATACAAAACTGCCCATTGGTCAATACGAAGAAGACAATATTTTGAGGGAATTGAACAAATGCCTTCTAGGTTTTCAACAACAACAAACGAACACCAATAATAACTCACAAAATATAGTTCAAACACCAAATCCGCACAGACATCGAAGACTTTCTCCTATTGGAGAATCCGCAAGACACGAATATAAGGATAACATACCCTTAATAACCCAGCAGTCATGCAGTACCACTAAAAGCGATTCCTTTTCAGTGATTGACAATAATAATGTTAATAAATTACAAGTGCTCAATAATGTAGATAAAAATATTTCTAGAAGAGTTGGAATAAATTCGGAACTAGTACATAACAGAAGAGGGAGATTTATAGTTTTAGGTAGTTCTGGAGAATGCTTACCTGTGACCAGAAGGCCCCTGCAAACAATGAATACTATATATTCAAGTTGTAATTCAAGCGATGAGGAATTCCATAGTGCAAAAACGAGTTTGGAAGGTAAATAAATGTAAGATAAGTCAGATATATCAGAAATATATAAACCCGTTCTTTCAACAGATTAATTATTATTAGAAAATTCAGATTGATATTTGCATACAGTAAACGTTATTTTGATAAAAACATTACTGATTACTCGAATTACTCATTAAGAGAAAACTATGTATTTAAAGACGATTTCAATATTTCCATAGATAGAAGGAAAGTTATGAATAGAGTTTAGCAAAGGAAACCAATATATGTCCAACAACGTTCAGTTACTCGGCAGTTTATATTCTATTTTTCATTCAGCGTAAACTCGTCAAAATTTTCAACATTGCTCCACGTTGCTTAGGATAAATACAGCTCTACCTTGTTCTCAGGTTTCCGTATAATTTACGAAAAACTTAATTTTTTTTTTCATATCAATTACTTCTTGCAGTATTTATGAGCTGCTTGAACATTTTGATGCATTTTTTTATACGTCGTACCAAATCCAATGCGCAATCGCTCATATTATTAGGATCTTTGTCAATAATAAAATGCCATATACCGTGCGAGTGTAAAGTAACGCATAAAATTTATAATTCCTTTTGTTTTGAGTTTAGTGAAAGATGCTCGATCAGTTTTTATATTTATCTCGAAATTTTTGGGTAAAGAGACATTTTTTTCTTGCTTTTTGGGCAAGATACGACGTCGTTAACCTTTTTCTTCAAATTACAACCCCATTTTTTTTTCATGTTGAAGTGTTCAATTTCCTGTGTGGTTTAATATCCTATAGAGGAGTAGGATAAATTGATTCGATAAACAGAATGTTTCAATCGATATAAATAGGAATGAATAGTTCTCGGAATGAATTCACCTATTCGGTACCATTGGACAGATATAATTTTGTTTCGGAAATGATAATTTATGATATCAATTCTAAACATATAAAATCTACCCTAGCCTTCTGCCTCCACCACAAATAGAGAATCTGCAAAAGGAATGAGTTTTGTGTCATATCTATATATATAAAAGAAAGTCGTGTTAGTTACGCTATTTATTACTCAAGAACGGCTGTACAGATATGGCTGAAAATTGGTGGTTAGGTAGCTTAGAGCCAGGAGACGGACATAGGATACTGTTTATCCCGTTTGACAGCGTTCCCGTGTGACTTGGACGTATGAATGACAATTTGATTTTTGTGAGAAGTCAATATTAAAAAAGTGAAGTGAAAAAAAAAGGAAAAAAGGAAGTTTATGATACTTTAATGAAGGCAATCGATGATGAAAATGGTGGTTTATATTTCCTAGGTGCCTCTGGTGGAACTGGTAAGACATATTAGGGATATTATGGCATATAGCATTTCAAGGTACTCGATCATTTTAATTTATATCACAAAGAAGTGAGTCACAGACTCATCACCAGTTAGACTACAGGAAATTTCCGAGGCAGGGGTTTTTCTAACTAAACCTTCATAATAAGTACTATTGTTCTCTCCTTCTATAATTCAAATTTTCAAGAATCTAACCTAACCTAACCTAACTTAACCTGGAATCTGTACAATAGGATGATTTTAGATTTTTCCTAAGTACCTAGTATCTTTGCGATACCTCGATGGGTTTATATAGGTTTAACAACATAACAAAGGAAACGGAAATTTATAGAGGTGGAATCGTATTGCGCTATCGTGAGGTTAGGTTAGGCTAGTATCTTTGTGATACCTCGATGAGTTTATATAGGATTAACAACATAACAAAGAAAACGAAAATTTTAAGAGGTACAATCGTATTGCCCTATCGTGAGGACGAATGATTCGGATTACTTGGTTTTCAGTTTAATAATACAAATTCATTAAACATGGTAAAAACTATATTTATCTAAATAATTTTTGCAAACAATTCCAATATGAGACACAAAATGAGATGAATAACGAAAAATTAAAAACTGTCCATGTTCTTCATCAGAACTAGAAGACTGCTGCTGTCATTATCTTCTGCTTGCAAAGTAATTATGAAATTGTCGATAACGTCATCCAGCATAAGTTTTTGCTCCGTAAAATATTGTTCAATTTTCTGCGTATTGTTGCATAATGATTCCCACTAATCTGTACAAAACGAAGAGATTAACTCAGCACACAGTTTTTCCACATTTTTCATAGGGAAATCAACATTCCTGTTAGCTACATAAACTTTCTTGGGTGCCCAAAATTTTTCAATCGGGTTTAAGTCAGGATGATATGGGGGAAGAAGTCTAAGTACATTGTGGTCCTGTTCATTCAGGAGTTTGTCAATAGCGTACGTTTTATATCTGGGTTTGTGCAATTTAATTAGATTATAAAGTTCTGCTTTGAGCATCGCAGTTCTTCTTTTCGGGAAGCCATGTTCTGGTGTTTTTCATTTTGTACATTGTGATATGGGGCGTTATCGATCGCTAACACACATTTTGGTGGTAAATTTGGAATGAGTTTTTCTCTCGACCATTTTTCGTAGTATGCGAAATTCATATCATCGGGATAATCACCGGATTTATAATTGGACTTAGAGGTCAGATATGCATTTCGTACAAATCCACATTCACTACCGGCGTTCAAAATTATCAGTCTTGATCCTTTTGAAACAGGCTGACGTAGGCCCTCTTTTTTCTCATATCTCTCCAAGTCTTCTTGTGTGTATGGGAGGAAAGAATGTATGTTTCGTCCATGTAAATTATTGGTCTCTTTTATTGACGGTATCGTTTGATGCTTCTTGAATAATTCAAACGTAGTTGCTGTATTTCAGGTTTTTCCATAAGTAGCTTTCTATTCGTTTCCGTCTTAATCCAACGGAACCTTATTCCTTCATATCCTGCATATTCATTCTCATCGACGAACTTTTGATGGATTCTCTTCAATGTGGTCACGATTTTATCGACGACGTAAGAATTGTCGACGTACTTACGAAGCAGAGTTCTATCCAAGTCATCGAGATCTGTTTTCTTCGCTGATTTTCTTCTCTTTTTATCGGGAGTTGAAAAACTGTTATTTTCGCCATCTCAATCTTCATTTCGCTCGAAATTTTTTGCACAGTTCGCAAACCTACTCCTGTTGCGACAGCTTTACGTTCTTGAACCTTTTTCGGAGAAATTACAGGTTCGTTCTGCATGCCTTCTCGTTTCATGAAATGAATGACATTCGCAATTATTTCCCTGGATTCCCTACATAATTTTTTCCCTTTCAAATTGGAAATGAACTCCATCCTCACCAAAACTTAGATATATTGAAATAAAATTTGCAAGATTCGGTCCTGTTCGCTTGGCCCTTCTTTAAGCTTCAAAGGTTCATTGAGAACTGAGCTCTAGGCCACGTGAGCGGCAACTTTAATGTTCTTGTCGACCTGTACACTGCAACATCTGAGGAAAGGCAGTTCTTCTTTTTAGTCCCTCAGCACGTTCCTTCGAAGGTCTAAGTCTCGTATAGGGTCATTAAGCTCATTCTGCGAAGAGGGCTTAGGATTTGATATTTTTTCGCAGTATTCAAATTCATCATCTACTTGAGAAGGAAAAGGTACCTTGATCCTCCTGAGATTGCTGCACTACCTGGAGAGAAGCTGGTATTGTAACATTTTCTGATTAGGAAATTCGTCTTTGTGCCGAAAAAATATTAGGATATTTCCATTTATGACGATTGTTTTTGTTGGTGCCCACTATATATTAGTCATTCAAAAGTAACAATCATCATAATGATTTTTTTGTTCTCGCCATATCATAGGCAATTCAAACTTCAGAGACTTATGTGACCCTTTCTCTCATTGTCGCAAATGTTTAATGCATAGTTTACGTAAACTATAAAGCATCCACAGTTTATCTTAATGTCCAATTTCATAACTGAAGTAAGCAAAATACAAACAACTCACAGTGTTTTCGTTTTACGATGATCTTTCAATAAGCATTCACCACACACATATACGAATTATATCGAGATCCTTAACACAACATCTTGGCGTACTAGCCATGATGAAATAGTAACATAAACTTGATCGATGATATTGTAATAATAGTTATTTACGTATGAGACCGGCAAAAATTTCAAATGAGGATAGTAGGTAAACTAGAGCTGATGAGTTAAAATGAAATATAACAATATACTGTACATTACCTACTTTATCGTTAAATTCAATTATTGAACTTTTGTTTTGTTGTTGCTGTTTAGGAATTAATCTTATTGAATAGGCAGAGACCCATTAAATTGTGTTCCTTTTCCAGAAAGCGAGGAAGAAAATTATCAACAAAAATATAGTACAGATCTAGATACGTCAGAACGAAGGCATCACTTTGCCATGAAGTTGAAAGATGCTCTAAAAAAGGAAACATACCCCGATACTAGTTCGTCATCCACGGATTCCAACTCGTATGCAGTAGGCATTTCTGTAGTGGGTTCTGAAGTCCAAGATAAAAATATAAAGTATACTTAATTGAAGAGAGTTCAAATAGGTTGAATAATTCCAAAACATTTCAGAGTTCGAAGGGAGGGCTCTATCGGTTTCGCTCTTCGTGAAGAATCTTTGGATGAGAATTTCTTGAAAGACTCTCTTCAGCAAGAGAAAAAATGGATAGACAAATTCAAGAGCAAACATTCTCCGACCAATAAAAAAGAATCGAATAGGTCTTCTGAATATAGTTTCAGTACGGAATACAGGTAAGTACTTCAGAGTAGGTACCTTTGTACATTCAATAAAAAACGAGTCTATAGTACATGCATTCTGTAGAAAAATTACCAGGAATTGGTCAATAAAACACAAAATATTCATTTTTCATCCAAATTTATTGTGACGCCTTCAACGTAGGCCCCTTCCGAAATAATGCATTTACGAAAAAGAATAATACAATAATTAAAATAATTTTCAAACGCTCTTCCGGAATAGACTCCAGTTCTCGCCGCGAATTATCTTTTATGTCTTCTATCGATTCGAGAAACGGGTACCTCGAAGTAGTAATTTGAGTTTTGGAAATAGAAAAAAGTCGGCTGGAGCCATATCAGGTGAATACGGTGGTCTTTTGATGGTATTTGTTGAATTTTTGATCAGAAATTCATTTACTGTGATGGCCTTGTGAGATGGTGCATTTTTCTTTCCACAAATCTGTCCTTTTTCGACCAATTCGCTCTCTCAAACGCGGCATATGTGACCCCAGGATTCAACGGATTTTACTCCCGTATCTTCAATAGTCTTTAAACCATCAGTAAACATAAACACACTCAAATTAGTCTCCAAGAGGGTACCAGCTCGCTGGTGTTGTTAGATTTAGATACTTGGAAGTGTCGATCTCAGCCCGTTAATTCGAACATAATGACTGAGGAAATAGCCAAGAAACTGTATAACAGTATCAGTCAGCACTCCTGAACTCTTTATCTCTATAGACTTTTACAAGTTTATTACCGATTAATGTGGTCTGTATGACGTCTATTCCACCTCGCTGTCCAATAATAGATAGGGAAGATCAATACTACCATGGACTACCATGGCTATATATATGTACAACCAGTGCATCTTCTTTAGGTTGACTTGCTCTATGTGAGCGTTTCAACTAAGGCTCGTATCCATGTTACCGAAAAATATTTAGCTTCCTTCATGAACTAGATTTCAATCCGTCTAATTTCCTGTCCCTGGTGAAGAGTATCATAATCACTTTTTGAAAGCCTCGAGGCATATTTTTCTTAATACACCAAATTGATATAATCATCAATAGCTTTTTCTAGAAATTAAATCAACCTTTGACATGAATGACTAGGGGAATCCTTCAGTTCTTTCCGCCTTCGAATGTAATTATCTTCATCTTTGTCCAACTTATTCAGGATAGTTTCCAGTCCCTAACTTTGGGTCGATTCAAGCAAGTCGGAAATATTAAAGTCGTTTTTCCATCCAGGCGCTACCTGGAAATTGTTTTTTGCACGAAGCTTTAGTGTTTCTCTCTTGGCACTCATGAAGCCGCCGTCTGGTCTCACCGATCCAATACTCCTCTCTGGTTCCCTTGAAATAATTATGTGAACTCTAGCAGCTCTAGAAGTGTCGGCTATGTCCTCTGAGAATTTCCACCTTCTTCGCATTTTTGTTATATTGGGTTACAGCTCTCTGGTAGTTTTTCCATTTGCAAAACTTCTTGGCACGATTGAATGATTCACGAACCTCTCTCTTTATTAAGCTCATTTTTTCACCGGGATGCATTTCGGTTATCCAGCTAACATTTAAATTGGCAGTTATTATGGTACTATAAGATTACAACAATTATATACTTCACCAGAATCTCTATCTGATTATATATTTCACTAACACTAGCGACGAGACTTGACCAAAGGGTTTAAATACGAAGAATCCAATTTGTTTACTTTGTACTCTAAGGATCTGGGAACTGTTTTTATTGTGGAAACTATATGATTATTGTCTAAACATTATGTTTCAGAAGACACTGTCCAATCATGAATCTTATTATCAAAGAAGTACTTATAGTCAAGTCAAGAACCTCTTCTCTCTAGAGAGTGGCAAATGGTTAACTAATTGCCTAAGTTATTTGACGTCAAGTCATTTTGCATTACATAGTGAAGAAGATACTCACCTCTATGATAGATATCCTAACTACCGTATTTAGAATGATGAGCAATGTCACCTCGCGTAATTATAAACTGTGTGTTGATTGCATACAACGGCGGGTTTATTGCCGCACACCTTGAGGAAGGTTCCTCAGCTTCCCCATTCCCAAAAGATACGATGAAATGCATCACATTTTCCCCCGCCTGATAACGGATTGCTGCAAATTCACCAAATATTAGCAGTGCTGCTAATATTTTGACTGAGCAATATGCAGGCTCTTGGTTTTTCAGCCGAGGCCACAGACATTCAGGAAGTTTGCCTTGGCCACTCACCTTAGCAGCATATTAAATATAGGGTTCTTAGGTGAGTGCTATTCGCTTCTCTATGAATCTCTTACCGAGGATAAATGAGGCTACCTTGGGGTGTTGGAGATTGTTCTACATAAAGTTGAAGGCTATTTTCTTGAGGAAGACCCAGGTTAATCCTTTAAATCGCGTTTTATCCATCCTCGGTTTCTGACAATCTTCTTTAGGAAGGTTCAACCAGGAAGATTTTACCCTTACCATAGATTGTATTGTACCTCTTCTAATTTCTGAATTGATTTTTGGAGAAGGGTTTTCCTTCCTCTTTGGTTGATCTTCAACCGGATTATAGAGTTAACGTGAGTCAACACCTAAATGAAATATTTTCACTGAGATATTTAAAATTTATTGTGTACAAGACATAATCTTAATTCATAGATGTTAGATGGTCGTGCGAAAAATTTCACAGTATAAAATTCAAAGCTGATTACAGATCTTCTTTGATCGTTTTGGATTTTGCCAGGTCCTAATTTGAACATTTAATATAAACACTTACCATTTCTATACTACATTTTGAGCGATAAAACTTTAATTTCCGTTAAGAAATTGTTTTCATTATTTTATTTCATTCAATATTGTAACAATCTGGAATCATACCATTACCAAACCTCATATCAGTGTAATTATTAATATTATATATTTTAAAAATATAAAAGATGATCCACTTCAAAAATCTACGGGCGACGTTATATCACAAAACATGCGATATATGTCGGAAATCAACAAATACCTGAGACTAGATTAAAAAATTATAGAAACTTTTACTACTTTCAAGTTTTTTTCAATAGAACTAGTACATTAACTAGAATAGAAGTGATTAACGATATTGTTGATGGATTTATTATATGAACATTCATTTCAATATAAATAAAATAAAACACTTGTCTGATTTCCACAATGTTTATTTTTGAAACAAAACCGGCTTCGACAGTTATGTCATTTTCAAGGGTCTGGAGCTGTCAGTTATGAGCAAGAATGTGCAAACTATACATATTGCAAATGTTGAGTAGTGGGGAGTGATTTAATTCTAGTTCGCTATTGGGAGTGTTGAATTTTGGGGTTTTACATTGTCATCCCTTATTGTATTTGTGGAAAATTTTAAAATTATCTAATTGAATTATGTGATTTGTAGATTTAATATGTTCGAAAACTGAGGATTTGCTATATGAGGGGATATGTTCTTTGAATCGAGATTCAAAATTTTGACCTATTTGTCCTATGTAAGCTTTTGGACTTTCATTGCATTCAATTTTGTATATTCCACAGTATTTGAATTCATTAGTTTTTGGTCGAAATTGAATCCTAATTTGCTTATGTTGAGACGACTCGAAAAGGAATTTGTTGATTTAAATTTGAAAAGATATTTGCTGATGTTGTGGGCCAATGTAAGGTCGACATGCTAATTTATTTTTTGGTTTTTCCATAATGGAATATAGTAATTGAGAAATATGTTTCTGTTCTCCGCGTTTAATAATACTGTTTACGTGGGATACTGAAATATTATCACTTGATGCAATTTTCCTAATGATATTGATTTCGGTATTAAAGTCTGTAATAGAAAGGGGAATGGAAAATGCTATATGAATCATTGAATTACAAGCCGCTAATTTATTTGTAATGTGGTTAATTTGAATCGAGATTCAAAGAACATCTCTCCTTATATAACAAATCTACCTACAGTTTTTGAACATATCAAATCTGCAAATCACATAATTAGATGGTTTGAAAATTCTCCATAAATGCAATAAAGAATGACAATGAATCTGTTGGAAAGTTTGGAAATTTGTAAAAGTTCGAATTTCACCACTATCAATAGCCAAGTAGAATTTAATCACTCCCTACTACTCAATATTTAAAATAGGTATAGTTAGCACATTCTTCCTCATAACTGTTAGCTCTAGACACTTGAAAATGACATAACTGTCGAAGCTGGTCTTGTGTTTTGAAAATAAACATTGTGGAAATCAGACGAACCTGTTTCATTTCATTTATATAAGAATTGAAGTGCTCCAACACATTTGCCAAACTCTGTTCTTATATCACAAATTATTATAAATGATAATTGTGATTTCAGTTCTGAATTGGAAGAACTCTATGAACAATTCTCAAAGTGGTTAGAAGATCCTGTATTAGAGACTGAAAAAGGAACGAAGAAAGAATTAGATAGCAGGGAATTAGCAGTAGTGAAGTTTGCTGGCTCCCTGTTGAAACGTACACTAAGCGAATCGTTTGCTGGAGTACCTGTACCTCTAACAGAGGAAATCGGATCAACCTCAAATCCCAAAGATTCAAAAAATACCAACCGAAATAAATTAGTTCTAAATGCCAAGTCATTGAGTTTAGAATTAGCTAGACACAAGCACAGATTAGCTGCGCAATTGGTGAGTATTTTTACAATGCCTTTGATTCAATTCAAGACAATCCTATCTATCTTCTAAAAATATTCATATGTACATGTTTTAGTATGGCAGCTATGTGAAATACTGCGAATTACCGCCCCCTCTTCGTCCTCAATTTACGAGGAATATCTATCTACTTTTGTTTTAGAGTTATTTTGGATTTCTCAATTTTTCGGGATATAAGAATATGCCAATATCTCAGTTGCTATCAAAGTTAGCTGTAAATTATTTTGACATTCTAAAGATACTTTTTTGGGTAGAATGCAGGGACATTTGGAAAAAAAAGTTGTTCATTGAGTGGAAGGGTTTTTTTTCTCTTTCCAAATATATACAACATGCCTAGCAGTTAAATAGATAAAGCAGATAAAAATTCCACATTCTGTAGTTTCCTCTAGTATGCTGCTTTTTTGAGTATGATGCAGGAACATATTCAAATTTTTCTATTGAATAATTTTTGAATTATAATATAAACTCATATTCTTTTAAATATAAACAATAGATGAATTTGAATAAAATAGGAAGAGTATTTTCTCTTTCCAAATATGCCTGAGAATTTTTCTCAAAAATATGAATTTTTCCAGAGATAAAACTTCTATGAATATACTGTGGTATGCTCTAGTATGCTGGTGCGAATTCAGATAAAAATCCCTAATGTTTTCAAGTCTCTACTCACAACAATAATAGTCAAAATTAATCCATAATTAAATACACATTCTTCATTCACAAATACTAAGCTGAAAAAAGTTTCAACCTCATAAGAAATTCCAGTTTTTACAGCCAGGGGATTATTAAGCAGCGAATACATTTTTTTCGGGATGTCGTTCCTTAAATAAAGCCGCTGTTGATCGCGCAGAGTTGTTAATTCTAAAAAATAATTTTTTCATTTCCACGCTTTCTTCTACGAAATGCATCATTCTAATCCTACTACAAATATACAATCGCTTTGGCACAGTTTCAACGTTCCTGAAAATTCGCGATAGACTAAGGTAAATCAAACACATGGTCTGTCTACTTTTTCGCATAAAAATTAACAAATAAATAGAAACATTGCATACCCCGAGGTAAATTCAACATAAGCTAGCCATACACCAGCGTTCTTTACTGCATAGAAGTGAATGGTGCCCATTTTCAGCACTTACTAAACTAATCACAAAAGTAAGTAGTGTTCCACTTTTTTAGCTGCCATTTCGTTAACGATGAAATTTTTGAAGCGAAAATTTCGGTTCAGATAGTACTCTTCAAAATGAACCCTCATTCCTATTCAAAATCAGGTGGTTGTACTCACCCCCGTTAAGGAATTGAAGTTACGGGGAAGAAAACATCGAAAAATCTGAGCGATTCTCCATATTTTATTTTAAAACTGGACAATCGAGGTGTTAATTTTTCGTTGGATCACCCTATATATATATATATATATATATATATATATATATATATATATATATATATATATATATATATATATATATATATATATATATATAAAATTTGTTTCTCATATTCCATTATAACGAGTTACCTTCCTAGCGAATATTGCAAGTAAAACCGTTAGTGATTTATCTTACACTGTTTCATGAGATGATACCCCATGTATACCTTTTTAGTCGATTTGAAAAACGTATAATAAATTTGGCAGAAATCAGGAGATGTTTCAAAATATATAAAAAGGACGTATAATGGGGTGAGCCCATGCCATGAGCAATATGCCCAAAACAATTCACATTTAGGGTATAAAAGTACTTGTTCATTCGAAATATGCTATGGTATCACCGGAGTTTCTTATGCCTCCAAAATATTTAAATTTTATCATTTTATAGCCAAGTCTCGCATGCAGGCGGAGGAATCCACCACACATTTTTTATGCAAAAATTGACTTCTATCATCTCTATACAGGGGCGGATTGCCGTATTCGTGTTTACGTGTTAATTTCTGAAGTGCTCCAGCGTCCAAAATGTCGAGCATGCTTTGGATTAGATTTTCGACCTCCTCTGGGGTGATGAGCTTGGATGAGCTGTTGTGGGGTTCTTGGATTATCCTGGCGCGGTCTAATCTTCCTTTTGAGATAATCCCATAAATGTTCAATAGGATTTAGGTCTGGAGATCAAGCTGGCCAGTCCAAAATAGCGATCCCCTCTGTTTCAAGATAATGTCGCGCTAGGTTGCTGTTATGCGGAGCAGCATTATTTTGCATGAAAGTGAAATTCTCACCGTGGTCACCTCGCCAGAGTCTCACTATGGGCTCCAGCACTAGGTCCACGTAATTTCTAGCCGTTACACTCGCAGGAAACAAAATCAAGTCTGTTTTGCCTCTCAGCATAATGAAACCCCAAAATATCAGACTGCCCCCTTGGTATTTCGGAATTTGTCTTGCTGCTCGGAATCTAGCTTGCCTTCCATGACCCCTTAAAACCCGAATCCGGCAGTCATCTGATCGAACATCAATTCTGGTCTCATCCAAAAAAAGAACATTTCGCCAATTCTCAATATTCCAATCTTGATGCTCGATACACCAATTAAGTCTGTTAATTTTTTGTTGTCTGGTTAGCTCTGAAACACTTAATGGCCTTTGCTGTATAAACCCCTTGAACGAAGTCTTTGACGTATCGTTTCTACTGATACACTGATGCCTATTGCTTCCAGAAATTGCCTTTGGAGTATGGGGTGCGACGCACTAGGGTATTTTCTTGCAGTTCGCCACAAAAAGCGGTCTTGTTCATCAGAAGTGATCTTCCTACTACTTATTCTAGACCTATTCTGCAAAGATTGTAGCTCCACGTATCGGACTTAGGTTTTTGAAATCACCCCCTGTGATACCCCCATTGTGACCGCTATACTTTGTGTCACCCCTTCTTCAACGAGAGCAATTATTCGACCCTTCTGCACATCGGACAATCCAACATAAGGCATTTTCAATTATGATTATAGCCTTTTTAAATTTTGAAATTCATCCATGGTTAAAACAATCAGTAATGTAAAATACCGAGTAATTCCATATAAATTTGGTATATATATATATATATATATATATATATATATATATATATATATATATATATATATATATATATATATATATATGTATAATATACATAAACCAAACACTAAAGTTCTTCAAAAAAACCTCTACCAAAAATTGTAAAACAACTGCATTTGACTACTGATTAGTATGTCTTGTATTTCGAATATATTGTATTCTCCGATAATAACCCTTATTAATTGATGCGGCTAATTTTAAATGAAAAAAATCTCAAATTTCTTCCAGGATTTTTAGTTGAAAATGCGCACAGTTGCTCTAGCATAAGTATTATGTTTGAAAAATATACTCACAATTTTAATGCCTTCCTGCAGTATGTACACCATCTTCAACTAAATCATCATTATTTCAGATTATCAAAACTATGCTAAATACTACCAACGCAAGTCGTCTGTGTTTCAACGAATAACCAAAACTAACTGAATCTAGCAAATCTGAAAAATCTTCAAACATTGAAAGATTGATAAAAAGCCGACACATGTCATTAAAATGAAACATTGTTTCAAATTATTGATTGAAACGGAAGAAATCTAGCTTCTTAAGAGAATCATATCGCACTCTCCCGTTTTCCCGTTTCAGATCAGCAGAGTTATTAATTAAGCAGCTTTTGTCTCTATAGATACCCTCTCGGAGTTCATGCTCAACACAATTGGTAACAAAACTGTAACCTGTCTCAGCCCTTTTTGGAATCTTTCAACTGTTTTGCCGTATTATCCAGGTTTCATAAAAACAATATTCCACATTCGTTTCTATTCTCCACTAGAATAGTCAAACAGTTGCATGAGCATAAGAACACTTAAATGAAATCTGACAGGACAACGTACCGTAACTATTTTTTTTCTTTAGAATATGCATTTATTCTACTATAATTTTCTAAGCAGTTTTAGAAGTCCGAAAAATATAATTTCAAACAATATCATATTTAGATTTTAAATAGTTATAACATTGATCACCTTATTACAATATTATTCCTATAGATATTTTGTTCCTTCTACACATTACTTTTAAAATCAGTATTTACAAATTTGTTTGTAATAACTTGTGATAAATGTTATTGTTTTTACATCAAGAACATATATTTCCATATTCTCTGGGAATCTCCTTCTAATTATTGACAATGATCAAAATCTATGGATGATTCATTTCTCTTCAGTGTTTTACCAAGTTTACAAATCTTACATTGTTTGCGTAATTCCATACGTGAGCATAAAGGTCGCGCGTCACTGGAAATTATCTTATCATCTTTTTAGTTCCTGGATTAAGTATTAATCATCAATGCGATATATGTAATTTGCCAAAAGACTCAGCAAACATTGCGTTTAATATCTTCTGAAAAGCAAAATGGTTATTAAATTGAATAATATACTTTTTCGAAATTTGCAACCTTAAAAATGAATTGAACCTACCAACGTTTTGGTGTAGTGGCTTATATTCAACTGAAGTTATGCATCGAATCAATACTCTGGTCAACTATGATAACCCTCAAAGTTATCATTTAACTATATAGCAAAGAGTTTAATTTTTAATGGTTCCTTAATGGAAGATAATTGAATTAGAAATAAAATTTTTCCAAAATAATAAATACTACATTGAGTTATCTCTAAAGTAACACTATAATCTCTTATATTATAAGAACCTTTTACTATATTTTTACTATACCAAGACATTTTTGGGTTTTTTAACAGATTGATGTAAAATTTCCACCTACAAAGGAAGATCCGATTTCGAAAAATGAAGTAGACCGCTCAAGTGTACTAACAAATATAAACGAAAAACGTAAAGTTTGGTTTATATCTTACGATACAGAACCAACGGTTCAAACCTTAAAAGATGTCACTGTTAGAGTTTCACTACCAATATCACCAAGCATGAATAAGGTAAACTGAAAATTATGCCTCAATATATCACTAACTTCGAAAATTGGTGCAATAAACTTTTACTTAAATAAATTACCAACGTCCTAATGCATGCGATAAGGCTCATAAATCGATAATAAAAAACAGGTACTGTGTTTTAAGGAATTTTACGTAATAATTGCGATTCGTAACGCGTTTCACTACACCGTAGCTTCTTCAGACGAATGAAGAAGCTACGCTGTAGTGAAACGCGTTACGAATCGCAATTATTAAGTAAAATTCTTAAAACACAGTACTTGTTTTTATTATTGATAATAGAATTTTACCAAGTAAAAGCCTACCAAATTCAAATCATAAATCGATATTTTCTGCAATTGTTCATCTGTGAACTAACCTTCATGTAATAGTTTCCTGTTATTATGCACTAGGCACTATATTCTGAAGTTTCCTTTGATGAAATAATTGGTATATATGTTAAAATAAACTTAATCCTCCATCATATATATGAGACACATAAAAATTGAATTTTATATTATTGCTAACACTGAAATAAAGGTTTAAACATTGTAAATAAGAAAAAATTTGTTCGGTCCTTAGCCACCGCTAAAAATAATTTCTTTTTATAAAAAATTCCGTTACTCTGGTTTGTTCTTCCTCCTTCATAATGTATTCAATAATATTGCCAATCTGCACAATAAATTTTTAGTGTTACCGTGGGTGGACTCAACTGTCAACATGTTTCAAATATTGTGACATCAATATATATATATATATATATATATATATATATATATATATATATATATATATATATATATATATATATATATATATATATATAATTCCTTATTATTAATTATTTTAATTGTGAAGTATAAGTACTATACTTTAGTTTTTATTGAATATAATCAAGCAAAATTTATTTCATTTTCTTTCTACTTCATTTATTTTCGGATATCTGTGCCAAAGTTTGATAAGTTAACTTGAACTGAAAATATACGCTGACGAATATGTTGTTTGTGCGCATGAACATTCGATATTTGATTAAAGATTCAGGAGACACATTAAACCTTTTGTCCTTTTGCATCTATAAAAATTTGATTGGATTCTCTGGTTGATCTCAATATAGTGAAAGAATAACATATAAAAGTATGTACGCAAATGATCATAAACAATTTGTTTTTTAGATTTCCCAAATAGCTCAAAAATCAAGTGGAGGTCTACGTCCAATAGCTACAGGAAATTGGGGCTGCGGTTCTTCACGAAAAGGAGATGTTCAAATAAAAGTAATAATTCAATGGCTTGCTGCAAGTGTAGCTGGAGTACCATCAGTAATATACTACACTTGCGGACATCAGCAAATGTCCAAATTGGACACGGTATGCAGAATACTTGTGGATAGAAAATGGTGTGTTAAGGATCTTGCCCAGGCCATTTTAAGATATTCCAATCAAGTTCTCCACGGAAGAGAAATTAGTGGAAATTTGTTTCAAGAATTGATTGGTCATGATCGGACCACTTGACTATCCAACCTTCCTTTTTCCAGTTTTTTATGAATGCTTCAAATAATTCCTCATAATTCTTCATGTTTTGTGTTTGAGGAATACCCATCCAATATCAGTTTTTGCTCGAAAATTCAATAATTCCAGTTTTGAAACATCGATAGTAATATTTGTATCAATTATACCATTTTACAAAAGAAAAGGAAGATATTCTGTAAGGTACAACCTATATATAAAGTTGAAATATAAAATAATAATCCAATAGATTACTGAATTAGAACTGATTAACGTAAAAATATAACACAGATGTTATAATTCCAACTATCACTTAATCTAAATTTTGTAAACTAGCCTTGTTGCAGTTTTTGAATGAAGATAGCTTCTCAATTCTCATGTTTTTGTTCCATCAGATCAATTATAAACTGTTGAAATTTCTAGCACAAAATCGAAACGAATAAATCGAATGTTTATTTCAATTTTTCTTCTTTTCAAATTCTTTCCTGAGACAAGAGTTTGTCCAAAGACATATTCACACCACCTCTTTCTTGTAGTTGGTTTTATATACAGAAAGAATTTTAGGAAAACAGTAATAATCTGAATATTCTGTTAGTATCCTTCGAGTGATTCAGTTACGATTTATGATCCATTATTCCATATTAATAAAGCCACAATGTAAAACTAACTATCTAAAATCTAAATTCTTTCCCTTTGTTAAATGTTTTGGAAGGAATGCTTCTACTCAGAAGATAAGCTTAGAACAATATTAAAAATTCACATTCTTTTGTATACTTACTTATCCTATGTATGGCAATACAAGTCAATTTTCAATCCTTTTGATATTGAAAGTAGCAATGGAATAAATCAACAATTAATCAAAGTGAAATCTATGATCATCAAGAATTCTTCAGAAATTAAGCGACAGATTTCTCAGTGAGACTTTTGTTGTTATAACGATCATAGCAAATGAGAATAGCAAGTCACTGTTGCGTTGTTGTTATTAAAGATCAAGAGTCAAAAAAACATTTTACCGTTGTAATCTAAACTGCTCAAATCGTAGAAATGTTTACTATGAATCAAAATATATCTCTGTAATATGTGTAATGAATGCTTTATCCTATTTGACTAGTATTGATTGTTTTATTGATATTTCCATAAATTTTCTATTAGTGTTAACATAGAATGTAATTTTCCATATTGTATAAACCTTTAGAAAAAGTTCATATCATTCAAACACTAGAGTCAATATTTTTCTTATAATACACATTAGCTTTCCTGTTATTAAGGAGTGACAGTTGACAACTGTATGTAAGTGCAATCTCTCCACATTTCATACTTTCTGAAGGTAAATCAGACCGTTTAAAAACAGACAAACCAAATCACTCGCTCCACCTTATTGAAAACCGTTTGAATAGCGAATCAACTTACCTGCTCTCCAAAAAAATCTTCCTTGTGTTACGTATCAAGATTTTAACGATCTACTAATTCTGAATTGTTCGCCATCGCAAACAATCTAATGAGAATGCAATTGCAGATAACGGCCCAATGTATAATTCCAAAACAGAAAACACAAAATATGACAGTATAAAAGAAAAAATTCCAAGATAGCGCCTTTCAGTGGTTATCTTATGTCCTTCATAACCTCGGTGCATTAATTGTCGAAATATACGGCAAATACCGTCAAATATAGACTTATTTCGTTTTCACTGTGTTTCTTGCGAATTAACATTTTGTACTTTGCTACTTGCTGTAGCCAGGGCAAACCAAAAATAAACGTATTTTTGAAATAAAAAAGAGAACTGAAAATTTTTATATTAATTTGTAGATAATATATTTTTGAAAAACAACTGGCACTTTCCAACAGGAAGTTCTCGAGAAAAAAAAATGTACTCGTTTTTCTCTTGAAGAATTGTAAGATGAAGATTGAAAGAATTGTCACAGTTTCATGAAATTCAGGTGTCAAGTTTTCCATGAATATTTCTTACATTTTCCTTTTTGGATTATGGCTGTATGGGAACTCAATTGGTGGCATTTTCACACGAATTCAAAGAGAATATTCCTTTTTTTGACTCCAAACGGTAGTGTAGAAATATTTCTATTTTAAATTCGTGTGAAGAATGCCAGCAATCGATTTTGATAAAATCCATTATCGAGAAAGGAAAACTGAACAAAATATTCAAGACAAATTTGTTTATTTCAATGTCATTTTTGGAGTAGAACTCGTGCACCGAGGGTTCCGTATAAGTTTGAAGGTATATTAATATGTGCGCAAGCATATTGGAACTGCTAAGTCGAGGCTCCTGGTTCGAATCCGGGGTCAGGTTATGGATGTTGTCCTTGAACAAAAAGTGCTGAATTTGAAAGAGTCGCCTAAAGAGGGCATAAACTTCCGACGACCAGATAACTTGTAATCCTTGTGGTGGCAGTTATCATTGCACGGTCTAGGAGAGTGGTTCGGAATCCACTATAAACTGTAGGTCCAGCTGTGTAAATGGGCTAAGTTCCCGAGCACATTGTTAAAAGATGCAAGCAAGCAAGTATATTAATATTTACATATATACTTAAGAAATTAATAAATATTAATGGTGTGCATTCCTCCGATGAAATTCTCAAATGATATGTATCCGATAAAATACCTCAAAGATTTCTGATGAACTGCCAATCAAAAAACACATGTCATCAAATATCAGCTGACACATTCGTAGAAGCCGTGTTTGTTTAATTGTTTAAACTCGTATATATCACATGACTTTCGATTATTAAACTTACAATTTTTTACCACAATATGCTTTAAAACATTTCTTCTTACATAATTTCATGTTCTTAAAACAACAGGGATTATTAATTAATTTCAATTTTATACACCTACACGATCCTGAGAATACGTGAATAAGTTTATTATTGCATTTTTTTGTATTGTATTTATTCGATTACGTTTACTTAGAAGTTCGATTTTTTTGACATTTGCAAGGCATTTCTGACCAGGGTATTCACTATCAATTTCTCTATAGCTACACGTGTTCCTGAGAAAGGAGTCTTGACAAAAAGACAGACTTCTTGAGATTGAAGTGATCATATAAGGGTTCCTTTTCTCCTTTTAGAGTATGCAACCCTAAAAATTAGTCCAAAGTTGTTTCTCCAGAACTATCTGCGTAGATAATATAGGTGAAAATATATTTTTTTCGAAAAATTAATATATCCCGAAAAATTTTTCGAAATGTTTTAATTTCATAAGAGTGTAATTTGTTGGTTTGCACAAGGCTACATTTATATCACGTAGTAAATAACAAAACCTTCATTTACAAGAGATACAATGAAAATAAAAAATTCTGTTTTTCCGTTTTTAACATCTACAACCTTATGTAAATCTAACAACCTTATGATTCAACATGTTTTTCTTACAAGCTTCAGTGTGCGACAACCCGATGAATGGCATTAAAAACCCAATGGAAAATGGCTTTTTTATATGAATCTTTTCAATAATTTCAATTTTTTTCTCGATTGTGTAATCACGATGAAATATATTATTTTTATCTCAAGAAAAGTTTCACCACACTGTGGCTTCATCAGATAGATATCTATCTGATGAAGCCACAGTGTGGTGAAAACGTTTATAGTTTTGTTAATATAGTGAAAATCTAAATACTTTAGTTTTATTTCATTGAAAGAAAAAAAAAAAAAAATGTTTTAAAGGTATGTTACACAACATAAAATAAGGTGTTCTATAATATACATTAAATAGTTTTATATATTTATAAAACGAGTTATCAAAAATATTCATGAAATTTCAAAATAAACCACTCAATCAAGCATGTGTAATAAAAACTTAACCTTCACAACTTCATCTCTGACTTTTTTTTTTCTCTGTAAGCTCTGATGAACACATCTAAATTTTAATCTGATCTTTAGTTTCTAGACCATTGTCAGGTAAGTTCATAACTGAAAGCTCAACTTTTCAGAAGCATTGCTCAGCCTGACTCGGCTTATTTAACGTTCCTATCAGTTGAAAATTGTATTTTAATAATAATAGTATAAGATTTCTGAGTATACGAGTCACCTTGATCTTGGTTCGGAAATATTCCAGAATGAATGAAGAACAGAATAATATACCCATGTCATATTGCATTGAACTATTGTTATAATAGTGACAAGATATAGAAATATAATGAGGCCCAAAGATTTCACTTTTCAAAAATTCGGTAAGGTAGTCATTCTCATTTATGTAATATGATAATATATCATATAAAAATAATTCATATTGTTAGTACCTGTAAGTGGAAGGGTTTTTGCTAGAAAGATATTTCATGAAGCCAATTCACATAAAAGCGACCAATAGTATTACAAGATACAAAAGTAAGAACACAGGCATACACATCTGGCTCACAAATCATCAAATTGTTTTGGAACAGCCTGAACATCTTGTTCTACTTGATACCCCAAACGTTATACCTGAATATTACATACATGATGATTCCAAATATTTCTTCATGAAAATTAAGACAAAAATACCAGAATGAGAACAAATATGGATTCAAATGGAACTGCCGTTGTAAGCTATTGATTTTTATTAGAAATTTTTGATAAAAAGCAAAAAAAGGGTTATGAAATGTTTACAATAGCTGAATGATTAATTAAAACACTTGGCAAAGGTTTCACAGAAATATATTAAAGAATTCGAGGTTTCCAGTTATGAGCCCATTATCGAGAGTAGTACAATACTGAAAGATAAAATGAGAGGTTTTACTTAAGCATAACACCATTTACAGCAGGCCGTTGTATTTGGGTAAAATCATTCATTTTATCTTTAAATATTATATTACTCTTGATAATGGGCTGATAACCCGAAACGTATGACAAGTATCTTAATATATTTTTATGAAACCTTTCTTTATGTTTCACCAAGTGTTAAACGAAAATTTCATATATGAACAATACAAATTATTAATAATCCCACAAAGAAATAGTAAGATGCACAAATAACTATGTTAACGTCTTAGAAAATATTAACATGAAGTCAGTTCAGCCTCTACACTACAAATCAAGTGTAACTCTAGCAATATAATAGATCATTGAACAATCATAATAAAATATTTTGTTCCAAGTTTTTGTTGTAGAACATGTTTCTAATTTTATGCCTTTATTTAAATTGTTCTATTCATCAATTATATGAAGTTCTGAAAAATTTGTCAATAATAAGGTTAGATTTCACTCACAAGATTACTGTATCAATTTATCTGATAAAAACGCTACAATGAACCTATGTACACTGAAAACGAATATGTATCATACTAAAAAAATTTTAGTAAGAGATCTTATATAGAAACTGCTTCTGTAGAAGCACAAAATAAATGCAGCCTCAAGTTCAGAGTACTACAAAATGTCTTCCTAAATACTGTAATTATCTGAACCATACATTTTATAAATATTTTGTACTTGCTGTTATACACTGATTACAATAAAAAGCATCTTACTGTAATTAATGGATTGTTTATTACAAAATTCAATAAATATTATGTTGATTCATCTTAAAAAAATATACCTCTCATTCTCCTACCAAGACCTTGCCTATCATACAATATGTTGAATTTATTCACGAATTGGTTCAAATCGTTGCAACCCTTAGTTAGAGTTCCAAGGTATGTCATCAAACCTACATCATTGCATTGCTGCAAAAAAATTATTGAAGTTATCAAATTTGTTCCATTAAATAATTTCAGTTTGCATTCAAAACTAATTTACCTATATGTATTCCAGATTCATTCACTGCCCAATATTTCAGAAAAAATTACTTGTGGGGTTGAAATCAAAATTTAAAATGTATTTTAATGCAGAGCTCACACTCAACAAATTGTATCACATCAAAATATATTAATCTGAATATCATCATTAAACTGTATATATAGAAAGCAACAATGATTCCTATCATTTTTTCTTACCAACATTCAAAATTTTCTAAAAATTCAAATACTTGCATATTATTAAAGGGATTTTATATATATATATATATATATATATATATATATATATATATATATATATATATATATATATATATATATATATATATATATATATATATATATATATATATATATAATAATTGCTTAACAGTTCTGCCACTGGGACCCAGTGGTCTATTGTGGCACACTCTGTTCTAAATTTCACATACAAGTTCCATCGTTCAGACACAGAAGAATAATGGGATATGGAGGAGAGTTCCTTCACCTCATTTCAATGGGAACCTAACCTAACCATATTAAAACATTCAAAATCAACCATATGCTCACATATTTGTGGGATTAATACATGATGTCCGTCAAATAGACCTCAACTTTTTTTTTTTATTTCATTTCATGGTCCATTATATATGTATTTGAATTGAATTCACCTATACCGAATTACTTAGATTGGAAAACTGATTTTTTCTACCTTCAAAAATATTTCTTTTGTGTTGAAAGATGATTTAATTTGATTTAGAATAAGTGATTTTTCATTTTAGCCTCTGCATAATAAAATAATACCAAAAATTTATTATGAAAACTTTGTTTCTAATAGCAGTGCCTAACTTCAATGACTTTGATTCTCTATTATTTAATATAATTAAAATATACCAGCATCCACAACACACTACAGCCCATTGATGATAACCTAATTACATACTGAGGTCTAATTCTTTGAAATAATAAGAAAATAGACTAAACAGGCTCAGATATAAACAGCTTAAGTTAATCATCTATTGGCTCCTTTATCTTTAGTTCTTTTGAACGATTGTATAGCAAATTGGATGGGAGTATCCTTTTTCAAATATAACATAACTCACATTGTAAAAATCTTGTCTGAATCTAGAACTCTGCATAACTGGAAGCCTATGGCACAAAGAATATGCTTCTCTCAGTATTTCATGATTTCTGGGAAGTTGTCCATTTTCTACTGCTTTCATATACTCAAGAACTAATTTGACTCGTGAATATAACATTTTGATAGCGCTATGTTGGGCCAATAAGTGTTCAGCAACTAGAGAACTTTCCCCAGCTTCAGAAGCTGACATTCGGGCTACATGATCTACCCCTATTCTTTCAGCCTCTTCAGTAGCTAAGGTATATGTCAATGGTACAAACAGCATAGTTGCTTCACCGCTAACAAGATCTATAACTGATTCATATATGTTCACAGGAAGATGCTGAAAATGTTAAGAATGTTTGTATATTTGATCACTTATTCAAATGTATAAATCATCTGTAATCCTGTCTTGTACGATGACTAGTTCTGTGCACCCAAAATGACTCGATCAGCTGTTTGCCAAATGCATTTGAATTTTATACAGTGTTGTCAGATTTGTAACATATTCTTCTAAGATTGGAATTATTCTTGTGTTGTCATTGGAATCATGAGCGTCATTTCGTTATCTCATTTTCTAACAAATTATAATTGAGGAATAGAGCATGATAATCCATTTCAATATGTATACGACAACAATTTGATAGAATTAGAAATTTTCATTTTAATTTATAATAGCTGTGCATACTCTCCCAAAAATGTTCTACATTGAATATTTGGTCAATTAACATTTTCACCAGATATTTAAAAAAAAAATAGAGAGCACTGAAGCTGGTCTTACCATATAGCGTAATAATTTGACAGTGTAACATATTCAGAATTTAATGCAAAAATCATTACTGAAAAACACAAAACAAAACGAATCAGCGAATGGCAAAGTAGCAAATCATCTAGTATACCTACAACCTAGAATACTTTACTGTCTTCTGGGTTGCCAGTGTTTATGTTCTGAATAATCTGAAAACGCTAATGAAAATCACCAATTTTGAGAAAAAAACTCCATTCCCCATATTCATTTAAAAAAATTGAAAAAGTTGATTTTGTATGTCCCACATTAAATTTTAATATATTCGATAAACTTTTAATGAAGAACATAAGAGAAGTAGTTTGTTATTTATCAACTAGAAACTAGAAAAGAAAAAAGGTCTAATAGAGACAAGAGCATTCAATTATTGTGTTTGCATACTGACAAAGCAGTGTGCCAAATATTATTTTCTTCATAACCTGACAACTCTGTATAAAATAAAAATGCATTCGGCAAACAGTCGATCGACACCTTTTGGGTGTTCCGAATTCGTCATCATACAAGACAGGATTACCCAAATCATCAAACTTACATCAATATTCTTATCATAGGGATTTAATTTCAACATAATAGGGGATTCATTTATTTCGCATATCTGCTTATGTACTTTGATATCTGTCATTGAAGGAGCTTCCCCTGTAGTATACCAGCCAATGAAATCCATATCACTGAATACTTGTTTAACTAGAATAAATGTAACTTGTAAAATAAAAATATATAAGAAATTAAAAGAAAATTACATTGTTCTTCTTTCATATTATAGTAATCTTTATCAATAACTACATCTTCCCCAATTACCGTAAATACTAGTTCAAAAGAATTCATCACTTCAATGTTTCGTCCTTTCTGCTTACCAATCAGTGCTCCTATCACTGAAATGAAAAATGTTAAGATTTGACAATACCAGTTACTATAGATTTTTACCTTGTTGAACGGAGCCTTCTTGTGCCCTCTCACGGGTCCAGTGTTCTGATACATTCATAATAACTAGTGGATGAAGAGAACATGTAACAGAACTAACTGATCCTGGAGCCATTACATTTTTTTCCTCACTTGAATATGATGTATCCATTTGATGACTTTTTGAGGATTCTCCTGCTACTTCAACTTCCATTTCCATGGTTTCCTTACCGTCAGTCATTTTTAGGAAGAAATGATTAAATTTTAGCAAAAATTCTAAAATGTTGCTGAGTGTTTAGATACTTAAATAAACGAATAAATTTTATTTTAATGGCTCAATTTCACAGAATATGTTTTCTTTTTCTTCTTTACTTCGGTTACTAAGTGCTAGTGTGTTATACAGCATTGGTTATCTACACAAGCAAGAACAATTTCTATCCTCTCTGAACTTACTAGTATACCAGTAAGTATATAAGTATACTAGTGATCATTCACCTACTAATCTAATTTCATATGTGTTATAATTATAGTACCATATTCAACTTTTTCATGCCACTACCATGAAAATTACTGATATACCTATACCTATACATTGCGGAAAGTGAAAAATATCATGGAATTTTAAAAATTAATTTATACTTAACAAAATATTGTTACTAGTAATGCCCTTGCAACTTATCTATTCAAAACAAATTAAAAAAAATTTCAAATATATTAAAGAAAAAGTATAAAGAAGATATTATAAGCTGAAATTCTAATACAGTGATGAACTTGTTTAAATATGAACGTTTGCGAAAACTCTGAACATTAGTAAATTGCAAATTCCCTTTTTTTATGCGCTTCCCAGGAGTAGACGAACCTATCACACACCACATGAGTGGGCGCCTGGGAAGAATTAAGGTGTCTGCTTCTCGCTTCTTGAAGAGGGCCAAATTGTAGCTCATCGGCCCTGTAAACAAAGGAATTCTTATAGAGAGAGGTTCGAGGGGTCACTAAATGTACCGCCATTTGATGAGAATTCCTTGCCAGCCTAGTGTTGCGGCAAAACATTTTTCTCGGAACAAGGTCCTTCAGCTCCTTGGAGCATCTTCCGTTGAAATATCTGTAAAACAGAGAAAGATCAGCAACTTGTTACAACCTGTTTACAAACTATCATAGTACAGTACGAGAAGCAGCGAACATAAATGAACGGAAGCACAATGGGAATCCAATTCACGGTTTCACATTCCCCGTTCTACATTTCACACTCACACTCACAGTTTCACAATCTCTGCTTCACATTTCATAGGTTAAATTCACTTCGAATCACAGATCATGACTGTGATTTTCATTTCACGGCGAATAATTCACAAATAATGATATTATGCTCATCTCTAATTCCAACCAATATATACATTGCTTGCTTGCATCTTTTAACAATGTGCTCGGGAACTTAGCCCATTTACACAGCTGGACCTACAGTTTATAGTGGATTCGAACCACTCTCCTAGACCGTGCAATGATAACTGCCACCACAAGGATTACAAGTTATCTGGTCGTCGGAAGTTTATGCCCTCTTCAGGCGACTCTTTCAAATTCAGCACTTTTTGTTCAAGGACAACATCCATAACCTGACCCCGGATTCGAACCAGGAGCCTCGACTTAGAATATATACATTTGAGCATTCAAAGATAGCCCTACCGTGTAATTGAACTAATTGGGATTGAATATTTCAAAAATCGAAACCGAATAAACAAAATATTTAGAAGCAAAAGTCTAAACTTTACTAATCAATCTCGAAGATGATTTTTCATATAAAACTTTGGTTCTCAATAATTCTGTTTAAGAAACCTTTAAATTAATCGGCCACAATTCACAACCGTCGAACCGTTACATATCTAGGAAAGAAATCAGATAAATGGATTTTCCAAAAATCAAAGTAGAACCCCCAGAAGAACATGTAGATGAAAGTAAAACTTTACAGAGTTTGTTAGTATGGAAGAAAAATTTGGAATCAAGAGAGTATTCAACAGCTCACTTACCAAACTCGCCCTCCCTAAGAACTCTTCACTAATCGACGTTTCCAACAGAAAATCTTTGGTGGAAAAACCACCTCAAAGACAAAGCAGCTATATAAGCGTCCTGAAAAAAAGAAAAACTCCTCCCCAAGAACAGGAAGGATATGACAGAAGAGCCCACAACAGTCAGCTCGTTCCTAGCTCTTCTAAAGCATTCAAACCGTCTGATCGCCTTCTAAACCTCAGAAAGGAACTCGGAGAGGACATAGTACCATTGGAAAGGGAAATCTCCAACGATCAACTGATCCAATGTTTATCTGCTAAAAGTTTTACGAAAAACGAATTCGAGTTTGTCAAGAGCCTGATGAATATACTTAATGAAAAGTTAAGTCAATTTGCGGACAGGAGTGAGGGACAGAAGATGGAAACATCTTCGGGCCAATCCATCGAATAAGTATGATAAGAATCCTACAATGGAATATTAGATCCATTAATTCTAACCTTGATAACCTGGAAATTATTGATTAGAGACTATAGCCCTGGCATAATATTACTGACTGACACTTGGTTAAAAAATACTTGAAGTTAAATATCCAAAACTTCATAGCTATTAGAAGACAGAGACAGGGATGGTGGAGGCGTAGCGATACTCGTGAATAGTAAACTGAAGTTTGACATCATAAACTCTCCCATTCTTTAATGCTCCAGATAGAGTTCAAATACAGACGATCAAAGTTGGTTCCTATCAATATTAAACTTCTACTGTCCACCTGATATTACAATAGAAGACGACTTTCTGAATGAATTAAGTATCCACCTAACTCCTCCTTTTCTTCTATGTGGCGACTTTAACGCTCAGAACCCTACCCAGGGCTCAGGTGCAGGGAACACAAAATGGGAAAAAGAATTGAAGATTTCTTGTTAATGAATGACAATGAATATGTGCTATTGAATGAAGGATCTCCGACACGCATAACCCCCCACATCATCAAACAAAAGCGCTCCAGACTTTCAAAGATAGCCCTACCGTGTAATTGAACTAATTGGGATTGAATATTTCAAAAATCGAAACCGAATAAACAAAATATTTAGAAGCAAAAGTCTAAACTTTACTAATCAATCTCGAAGATGATTTTTTCATATAAAACTTTGGTTCTCAATAATTCTGTTTAAGAAACCTTTAAATTAATCGGCCACAATTCACAACCGTCGAACCGTTACATATCTAGGAAAGAAATCAGATAAATGGATTTTCCAAAAATCAAAGTAGAACCCCCAGAAGAACATGTAGATGAAAGTAAAAACTTTACAGAGTTTGTTAGTATGGAAGAAAAAATTTGGAATCAAGAGAGTATTGCGATGTGAGAAATTCATTATTGTATAAATCCATTCAATCAAAACAAATGATTTCAGCTATGAGACTTATCAAAGTCTTCAAAATGACCATCATGAAAATATGGACATTTGTGTGAAAAAGGAACCTGAATTACTTGAAGAAGAGAATAAAATAACTGTTAAAAAACTCATAGATGCTAAGGGAAAGATTTGGTATAAAGATGCAAGGTAAACTTGTTTGAGGTATTTATTTCTTAAAGGAAAGGGATTTTTCTGTGTATAATATACACATTAATGAATTTCTATTTTAAATCATAGAAATTTAAATAGTTTAATTGTTTGCAGCTCTCAAAATTCTATAAAGGAAGAAAAAGTTGAGGAAAATGTTTCTATAGAAATACTTGAAGATTATTTGAATAGTGAATCAAACTTGCAAAGAAAATATCACAAATGTAGTCATTGTGGTTATCAAACAAATCAAAAGAGTATTCTAAAACAACATATAAATGCTGTGCATCTTGGTATAAAAACCACAAATGTGATCAGTGTGAATATAGAACATTTCGACAAAGTAGTCTTGAATTACATATAATGAGAAAACATCTCAATTTAAAAATTATGAATGTAGCCAATGTGATTTTCGAACAAATGCAAAGTATAATCTAAAACAACATATAAATAATGTGCATCTTAATAGGAATAACCCGAAATGCACTCATTGTGATTATCAAACGTCTCGGAAAAGTAATCTCAAACTCCATATTAATAGTGTACATCTTGGTATAAAAAATCACAAGTGTACTTACTGTCATTATCAAACAATTGGGACAAGTAATCTCAAAAGTCATGTAAATAGTGTACATCTTGGCATAAAACAGCACAAATGTGATCAATGTGATTATCAAGCAACTGAGAAAAGGGCTCTTAAACGACATGTAAATAGCGTTCATCTCCAAATAAAAGATCACAAATGTGGCCACTGTGATTATCAGACAACTACAAAGAGCCATCTTAAACAGCACATAAATAGTGTACATCTTAACATAAAAAGTCATGAATGCAGTCAATGTGATTTTCAAACATCTCGAAAGGGAAATCTAAAATTACATATCAAAAGTGTCCATCTCGGCATCAAAAATCATAAATGTAGCTACTGTGATTATCGAACAAGTGGACCAGGTCATCTAAAGCAGCATATAAATAGTATACATCTTAACATAAAGAACTTCAGTTGTGATCATTGTGATTACAAAACAACTCAGAATAGTAGTCTTAAGAAACATAAAAGAAATGTTCATTCAACTGTAGAAAATTCTAAGAAATAGTGTGTTTACGGATTGTTTTAACATTTAAATTGTACAATTGTGGTAGGCAATTCAGAAAGCTGAATATGGGGAATTACAGTACGCTATTGCAGCTACATATCTGTCCATCTACATTGAAAATTTAATTACACCACCTTATAGCTAAAAAATGGAAGAATTTGTTACACTGAAATTTTTAGAGCGTTTTGCTGTGTTACATCGTTTCTGTTCAGTATAAATTTAGACTGAAGTAAGCTACAACGTTCATTCGAGTCTCAATCACATCTCACGTCCGCTATATAAAATATTTGTGTGAAATAGTAATTGTGAATATATTTGATGTTGAAGTAAAAAATTAAAATATAGTCAACATAATCAGTCAAAAACCCGAATCAAAATATCATTATTATTATTACTTCATTAAAACTCTTAATCAGCTAACACTGGTATGGGAGTTGGTGAATAAAATACACTAAATACAAAAACAAGAAACAAAATCATTGCTAGCCAATGAGTGCAAAAGGTGAAAGAAAAAACAGGGTTCAGGTCTAGTTACAGTCTTAGTTTCAATAGTTCTTTCACTTCCGACACAGTCTTCCGTAATTCCTTATATTCAAAATCTCCATTGGGATACTGTTGTAAGCCACAATAGCACTATTTATTGTAGACTTGCAGCCTTTATTTGTTCTTCTTATATAGTGCTCAATCAATCCATATATTTGTTCCATATAAACATAAATTGTTGTAGAACATGTCATCATAAACATAAAATACATAGAAACAAACAGTGTAAACAAAATAAAGACCTAACAATAGAGGAGAAATCAGCCGAGACAAATATTGTCCTCAAAATACTCCTGGAGAGTGTAGTATGGTGTCCTCCTAAGGTAAATATTTAATCTTCTTCTCAATTTATTTTGTGGCCACCCTCGTGCCTCCTGTAGAATGTAATTATAAATTTTCACCAAAGCATAAACAGAGTTGTTTTGAACGTAAGTATGCTTAAATCTGTGTAGCCTCATATCATTCTTAGCTCTCGTGTTATACTCATGTTCATGCTTAGTCTTCACAAACAGGTCTCTATTATTAACTATGAACATAATTGCTTCATAAACATATAGACTCACAACAGTTAGCACTGATTTTTCCACAAAGTGGGCCCTGCATGATTGTGTTTTCCTCAGCTTAAGAATCCCACGAATACATCTTTTCTGCAACAAAAGGAGCCTCAAGATATCCGATAAATTCCCCCATATAACTATCCCGTATTTCAGCCTAATATCAATATATGCATTGTATGCGGTTAATGCTGTGGAGACATTCACAAGTTCGGACAGTATTCTTAGTGCATACACATATCTGGCCCTATCATTTGCAAGTTTGTCTACATGATCACCCCAATCTAGTCGATAGTCAACCGAAACGCCCAAGAATTTAAGGCTATTAGATGAAACCATGGCAGTCTTATATCCATGAGATATGGGTATGTTTTCTTTTCCACATGCAAACCTGACAAGTTTGGTCTTTTGACTGTCATTTTCAACTCATTTCGAGAAAACCTGACATCAATATCGACAAACACATCGTCCACTACCGAATCCAGAGAAACCGGATCGGCGAGCACCAGAGAAGTGTCGTCTGCAAATTGGACCATGAATTCAGTTGTAAAACCAGGTAAGTCATTGGTATAAATCAGGTAAAGGAGGGGGGCCAAAACCGACCCCTGCGGCACCCCCTATGAATAGCCAACATCGTTGACTGCAGTGTCTTCCCAGTTGTAGGCTCTTTTTCAGCAACATATTGAAATCTTCCTGATAAATAAGACCGAAGCAGATCCAAAGGCCTGCCTCTAATTCCAACCGCATACATCTTCTCAACCAACTTGTCATGGTTGACGGAGTCAAAGACTTTTCTGAGATCGATACACATCAGTGCTGTTATTTTACCACTGTTTAAGTAGGAGAGAATCTTTGTTATAGCCTGATATATAGCTCTTGTCGTAGTCCTACCCTTTCTAAAGCCATTTTGGTATTCTGAGAGTACCCTGTAAGTCTCAAAAAAATCGACAATTCTGTTGTAAATAGCTCTTTCAAATATCTTGCCAATGTTACTGAGTAAAGATATAGGTCTGTAATTCCCCATAAGCTGTTTGCTCCCCTTCTTGTACACTGCTCTCACCTTGGCCATCTTAAGTTTATCAGGATATACACCACTGTCAAAAGTGAGACTTATCTGATATGCCAGAACAGGCGAGATCTTATCTGCAACCATCTTTATAAGTTTGACAGGAATTCCATCCAGTCCCACAGATTTTGTGTTATTCAAAGAGCTGATTAGATTGATAACCTCTCCAGAATCCGTCGACAAGAGCACAAGGCTGCTACACGGGTAAGAACCAGTTTGTCCCAGACCAGAGCCTTGCTCCCTCAAATCACCAATATTGCTGGACAACTCGGAGCATCATTCACAAAAAATGTATCAATATCATTCAATACTTCCTGATATCCCTGCTCTCCTCCACTTAGTTCCTCCAAAATAGAGACCTCCCTTCCGACCCCATAAAAGGTCAAGGAACATATTCTTCTTATCTGAATTTCTGTCAAAATGAATGTTGAAGTCACCGCACAAGACAATTCTGAAGTTAAAAAAGGAAGAGGTTCTCTTAAGTGCATCATCAATAGCATCAAGACACACAGAACTGTCCCCTTGCGGAGGGCGATAGACTGAAACAACAATAAGCCGAACCCGCCTGCTGATGCCTGCCGCAATCTCAATATAATTCTGTTCACTAAATTTCCCAATTTCAGGATCATCTTCCATCATCATATCCGCAGATGCAAACACACACGATCCACCATAGGGAGACACGCGTGAGAAATAAGAAACCAGTTCATACACAGGAACGTGTACACCCTGTATATCGCTGCCTGCTAACCAATGCTCAGTGATACAAACTACCCCACGAGAAAACTCCATGGTACCCGGGAAAAGATCTAAGTCCAATACTTTATTTTTCAGTGATTGTATGTTCTGATGTAATACAAATTAGAATTTTTTATTTCTTCACATTTTTCCTTTCTCAATATTTCATTAGATATATCACCACCATTTAAAAAATTTTTATTCCTAGGTATAAGAGGTACCATAATATTTATTGAGGGTTGATGCGATCCTTTCACCGAATTCGCCAATGGCAGTCTGATCCCGCCATGAGACCCTGCCCTAAAAAAGAAAGCGAACTACTATCAGATTTTGAAAATCCAGGTGTCGTTCCCCAGCTATCGCTTGAGATACACGTTTTCATCAGAGCCTCCATGGGGATAGCTGCACCATCTGAGATTCGATCCTTCGACTAATTGTCTCCATGTGTGCAATCAGTCCACAAACAAAAGTTGCCCAATTAGTTTCACAGTACGTGAAGCTACCGGTTTTATCCTCCAGGCAGAAACATTTCAATTGATTATTAAAAAAGTATATGCACTCATTCATGGAATATTTACTTTTTCGTATGGTACCGAGCATAGAATCACATTTGGCCCCCTTACATTTTCTTAACCTATGCTTCATTACAATGCTATTTGGCAGATTGAATTTTCACCCCAGTTATTTGAGCCTGCAACCACAATGACCCAGTAATTCGAACTCAGTTCGTCAGTAAAACTATCTATTTCCTCGACTATTTCAAGAAAATCAGCTCCGGGTTTGATCTTTGATGTTATTTTACATATTGTTGTATCTTGAAAGCATCTACTAAGTAATTTATTAATACCTTTTGCAGTATCTGGGTGATGATACTGCAAAAGGTATTAATAAATTACTTAGTAGATGCTTTCAAGATACACCACACTTTTAAAAGATCCTTTATTTCCTGCCTGGTTTAATGTTGGATTTAGTTGAGAGTCTGTATGTGTTTGAGTCTCCTTGGTATTTCGTTTTCTTGCTTTAACTTGGGTTACTCTATTCATCATCACCCTAACGTTTTCAACAAAGTGCTGAGAGCCCATTGACTGCAGATACTGTTCTTCACTCTGCTTAGTACGTATGTTGTGATGTTCCGAAATTTCTTTAATGTTTTTTTACATTCAGCTTTCGTTAATCCTTGTATTAAAGAATGGATGAGTTTCACCTGTTCCATGGTTTTCAGTTTTTCAATGTTGAGGACTCTGGTATGCTTGTATACATCAATAGTTGGTGTGTAGTAGCTAAGTGAAAATATGGACTTCACAGCTTTGTTTTGAATCCTTTGAATTTTTTCTGTTAGGTATTCAATCGTGTTTCCCCAGCATGGAATGAGGTACCGAAGATGAGATTGAATGAAGCTCTCATACAGCAATGTCCGAGCAGAATCATTCAGCATGTAGGAACATCTTATGGCTTCTACCATCGGAACTACATTCTTAGATAAGGTTTGCACATGTCCATCCCAAGCCAATATGTTGTTTATGCTCAGCCCTAGATACCTGTAGTCAGTCATCTCCTTCAGAGCAAATTCATTTATTTCAAGTCTAATGCCATAGTCGCTCATCTTATTTTTTGAATTCATTAGCATATAAATAGTTTTTTCTAGATTTATACTGAGTTTGTTTTGATACAGCCAATCAAAGTAAGTATTTAGATCTTCATTTATGTCCTTTTCCATCTTACGCAGATCAGTTCCCAACAAAACAAGCACTGTATCATCGGCATAAATAAGATACCTAGCCCTGAGATTTGCACCCCGGCACCCCGCCTGTCATCTCTAGGATCGCTTTTTTTTGTTATTCACCACAGTAAATTGTGTTCTCGATTTTACCTACGACTCTAATAATTCGTAACACACGCTCCTAAAGCCTATCCTGTGAAGTTTATTCAACAGTATATCGAAAATCACAGTATCAAAAGCTTTTTTGAGGTCTATGAATACAACAATCACAAATTTGCTATTGTCTATTTCATTATTTATATGCTCAAGGAAGTCAACGGCTGCCCCAAGTGTACTACTGCCTTGCTGAAAACCATATTGATGCTTGTCAAACTGAAATTTCGCATTGATAAATTTAACCATTCGTTTTTTTATTATTTTTTCTAATATTTTTGAGAATATTGTGAGAATCTTATGAACTGGGATGATCTTGGCAATTTTTAATTCTGCTGGAAATCGGCCAGTCTCTAGTACCTCATTGATAAGGGAAACCAACTTTTCTCCGATAATCTCCATTGTCGTAACCACGTTCTGCTTTGTAACGTTATCCACTCCTGGGCTGCTGTTGTTTAGTTCCTTCACAATGGCTTGTATCTCTTTAATATCAGTAGGTTCTAGATGTAGTTGATGTTTTATCTGCTAATTATTAGCTATTATTTTATGGTCTGTGATTTTCTCTTTATGTTTAGTAATTTGTGTTATTTCACTTCGCTTCTTTGTCGATCCACATAGTTCGTTCAGGACTTTCCATGTCTTCTTCGTATTCCCCCTAGCTTGTTTAAGTTTGTCTTCTGCGTAGTGTTTTCTTAGTTTTTTTCTCAGATCATTCAGTGAATTTTTTTCTTTTATGAATTCCTTTCTTGATTGTTCATTAGGGTTTCTTTTCCATGCACGGTATTTCTTATCTCTATATTCAAGGTGCTTAATGTAATCAGCTGTCATCCACTCATTATCTGAATTGATTCTGAGTACGTATTCCCGGGTGCTTTGTTTTTTTGATTCTCGGAGTGGGTTTATCAGATCATCAAAATTGGAGACTTCAGTCCTAATAAATTTCTCCTGAACTCTATGTACGTATGCATTCTTGTCAAGTTTCGCTTTTCCAATCTTGAATTTTTCAGATATATTTACGTTTCTGTCTAGCTCAACGAACAGTAGTCTATGATCAGAGATACAATGATCCTTCAAATATAGAATCATATAAGGTAGGAAGATGTTTCTCAATAGAAACCAATGATACCCATCAAACACCATATGACAGTGATGCGTCCGAGCGTATCAATTACGGCTCCTAGATTTACTTGTTCATTTTCGTAAACCTCACGAAAGAAAAATGTTACATGGAAATTTGAAAACCTTATAATTGTTCAAGAATTATCGATAGCCATATAATATGATTGAAGAAAATATCAATTACACATCTATTTAGACAGACTTATCCACAAAACAAGTCTACCCGATTGTTTTCTTAAGAATCTAGCAGCATAGAAAGATGTGGATATATGTTGATAAATAGTTACTAAACAAATCACGATCTAAATTCGGAAAACACTCAGGATGCGTTAACGGGTTAGAAAATTTTCTTTTCAAAAAGCTGCAAAATGTCGGATTAATTATAATTTCATTCTTCAAATTTGATTTCAATCATATACATTGCTAGTGCCCATAATTTGTATCAGACCATAAATGAGGCACCAAACAACAGTTTTTATCTCTGTCATAAAACTGGAATCGTGCTTTGTGCTCAAATCGTGGATAAATTATTAGCAGGTGACTCTTAAAATCTAGATGTATGAAAACATCATTAAGTGGTTCGTAGCTCAGTGGCTGAAAAGATCCACATATAAACAGACGTTAGCTCCAACTGACACATACTATTTATCAAATATAAACATCTCTTTTAATTAATAATAATTATGAATAATTTATAACTGCATCAATAAAAAAGATCAGCACATAGAATTTATTCTGGAACAAGAAATATTGTTAAATGTATATTGTAAATGTTGATAATCGTTTTTATTATTGATAATGGAATTTTACCAAGTAAAAGCCTCCCAAATTCAAATGTTATAAGAAATAATAATTCATTATTATATATCTGCACATGACATGAAAGAGCATTTTACTACTGTAATAACTGAGTGTATATAAACATGTATTTTGAAAATCAAAACTAAATCAATTCTAAATAGTATCTTAATATAGCAATAAAAATATACCAACAAAATATATATATTTATTTATTGTTCAGAATTATATACATCAAAAGATAGTTTTTGTGATTGAGCCGCTCATCATATCATTCGTTATGGAGTTGCAGGGTGTTGAAATTTCCGAAAAAAATGGATTTTTCTTCAAAACACCTGGGATTTTTGAGATATTCAGCCAAAATTTGGAATGCAAGCTATTTTTTAAGGCTTCCATCATTACACGTCCTAAATTTCAACTAGAATCTACAAAGTGTTTTCTTTTCCGGAGCCATGTTTTCTTTTGTCCTTTCAAACTTTTTTGACACTTATTGAATTTGAATTGCATGTTATTCGCTTAATAAAAACACATAATATAAATACTCGATAGGTATGTCTAAAATTTGCTTTTATTTCGATAGCTCGTCTTCTGAGAATCAACTTATACTCATTCAATATCAACAAAAAAAACAATTAAAAACTAAATAAATTGCTGGAAGTGTCTTCCACCTGCAAGGAAACAGGCCCTGTCCTTCTTCGCATATTATCATGCACAAAAGAATAATATATATATATATATATATATATATATATATATATATATATATATATATATATATATATATATATATATGAATATGCACTCTTTGAAATATTCCTTGGTTATTTCTCATCGTGTCCTGGGGTATATCTTATCGTGTCACAAGATGTTATTATTCGATTTCTTAATTCTTCTACAGTGTTCACTGTAGTGGTATAAACTAAACTTCTGAGATATCCCCATAATAAAAAGTCTACACTATTTAAGTCTGGGGACCTAGGAGGCCATGGTTCTGGCCCACCCCGACATAGCCATCGGTTGTTGAATGTATTATTCGATAATTCCCTAGCTTCTCCACTAAAATGTGCTGGTGCCCCGTCATGCATGAACCACATTATGTTTATCACCAAAAGTGGCACATCCTCGAGCAATAAAAGTAACTCCTCCTCAAGAAATTGCCGATAAGCGGAACCGTTTAGTCTGTTAGGCAAAAAAAATGGCCCAATCAAATAATTTCCAATTATTCCGACCCAGACATTTAGTGAGAATTGTTCTTGATGATGGGATTCTTCAATCAAATGGGATTTTTCCTCAGCCCAATGATGATCATTGTGAAAATTTGTGATAGCAGTTCTCGAAAAGTTAGCTTCGTCTGTGAATATTATTTCACTATGAAAATGAGCATTTTTCTCTAATTTTATCTAATCATCGGCAGAAATTCAGTCTTGAAGGAAAATATCGAGGAAGTAGAGTTTGGACGCGTTGAATATGAAACGGGTACAATAAAAAGTCGATGAGAATCCTCCAAACTAGAACATGTGAAATATTCAACTGATTCCATTTTTTCTTGTACTCACATGAGGATTTGAATCATTAAAATTCGAAACTGCTTCCTCAATATCTGGAGTTCTCATAGTTTGAATTGCACCTTTTAAATAATTATTTGCAGTAAAAGTACCAGTTTCCCTCAACCTTCTGTGGATATACGAAAATGTTCGCCTGTTTGGTGTTACTCGATTTGAAAAGCGCACCTGATATAATCGCTTCTGTTTTGTTTCCGTCAGCCAGACCGTATATGTAATGGATTTCAGCCAATTCGGCGTTAGTAAAATTAGCCATTTTTTCTTACATAACTTCAAAAGTCTCAAAACTAATCGTTAATTCAATAAACAATTCGAGCAAACGCTGGTTCAACTTTAGCAATTGTCAAAATAAATAAATAAATAAAATATATTGAGTGGCCACCCAGATCACCTGATGTTGCGCCACTGAACTTTTATGACGTCAAATTGAACCAGAAATGTTGAGTAATATACGTGAACGATTTTAGCAAAACTTATTTTACTGCATGAAAGTGAATGGTGCCCATTTTCAGCACTTAATAAACTAATCACAAAAGTAAGATAGTACTCGATAAAATCTTCAAAATGTCGCAACACCCCTCATCCCTATTCAAAATCAGGGGGTTGTGCTCACCCCCGGTAGGGGATTGAAGTTACGGGGATGAAAAACGCAAAAATTTTTCCCCCTCGAATCAGAAATCGATGGGTCCGAGTGATTCTCCATATTTTTATTTTGAACCCGGAAAATCGAGGTGTTAAGTTTTTGTTAGACCATCCTATATATATATTTATAATAAAATAAAGTACTAAGTCGACATAAAATTATAATTATGTTGTCCGTACGAAAGGGAACAAGAAAACGGTGTTGTTATGGAGTGTGTAAAAGTGATACACGGTACAAATCATTCAAAACCAATACATACTATCTTATAAATTTACTTAAAGCGTTGCCTGGAATAACGGAGAAAAAAATCAAATCACATGAAATTGCCAAATGTTTGGATAACTTATTTTTTGATTCAATACATTTGAACTTTGGTTGGGTATGTTTAAGATATTCAGCCATTCCTCTTTGTCAACAGGTACATTATTCCTAATTGCATTTTCGACACTGTAAATATCATAAATTTTTTATATATTGTCTCATTTTAAACATTTAATTTATGATAAAAACTATTAAACATATTCTATTTAGTATTTAAGTTTGTCTAATTATTAATGTCATATATAGCCTTAAAACAAATTACTTTTTTTATTCAAATTAGTAAAAAATTCTGACAAACAGGTTTCTGTATAGTGTGTGGTGAATTCTTAGTTTGGATAAAGATTTCTTTTATTACAGGCGGAAATTCATATGTCCGAATGTTGGTAATAATTTTTTACATCAAAAGAGACAAAATTTAAATTGTTAAGTGTCGAAAGTTTATCTATCAGGTCTTCAGAATTTAAAATTGTGTATTGCGGATGAAAGTTAGTGAGTTCCATAAATTTATGATATAAGAAGAAACGTGCATGTGTTTTTGTGTATGATACAACTGGACTGGTAGGGCTTTTCTCTTTGCCTAGTTTGGTTGAACTTATATTTGTGGAGCTTGAGGGTTCATTCTTCAATTAAAGAACTCAAACAAGAATTATAACAATCGAATTATCTAGCACCACTTAATGGGTTAAAAAGAAACTTATTCTAATGAACCTTCAAGCTCCAAAAATATACGATTTGATCAAACTACACAAAGAGGAAAACCCCGCCAGACCACTCATATCATATATAAATTTTAATTTTGAATTTGTCCCTTTTTTTACAAAAAATATGTACCCAAAGATTGAATGTCTTCTAATAAAAAAAGTTTTTAACCAAAATAACACTTCATCACACATTATAGATGAATTTTTTGATCTTTTAGAGACCTTTTTGTCACAGAATTATTTCCAACTTGAATCAAAAATTTTCAAAATAGTTTCAGGACTCCCCATGGAATCCCCTCACAGCCCTTATTAGTCGATATTTTTATGAACAGTCTTGAGAAATCTATAATGAATAAGTTAACACAAAAACATATCACTTTTTGGTACATATATTTTGATGATATTCTTGTACAATTTGAAGGCTCAAACAGACAAATAGACCACTTTTTACATTTTCTAAATAAAATAATCTTCACTACAAAAATTGAACGCAAGGATTCCTAGACATAACCATCACTCAACTCAATACCTACAACATATGCAGAAAAGATTCTGTTAACCACATCTAAAATAAATTAGCCGCTTTTAATTCAATGTTTCATAGAGCCTTTTCCATTCCGCTATCCATAACAAACTTTAATACGGAAATCAATATCATTAGTAAAATTGCGTCAAATAATATTCCAGTCTACCATATAACCACTATTATTGAACGCATAGAACAAAACAATTTCCTCAATTATTATATTACAAAAAAAAAATACGCATGTCTAACATACATTGGCCCTCTCTAATAACATCAGCAATTATGTTTCCCAATTTATTAATTTAACAACCTCCAGCAGTGATCCCAACATAAACAAATTACTATTCAATGCAAAAGAACTAATATATTCAAACAGGAATATACAGAATTTAATGTAATGAATGCCCAACAGCTTACGTAGAACAAACAGGTCGAAATTTTGAATCTAGATGCAAAGAACATCTCTCCTCCGATAACAGATCTGCAGTTTTTGTACAAATTAAATCTACAAATTACTTAATTACATTAGATAATTTAAAAACTCTCCAAAAATGCAATAAAGGGGTAACAATGAATCACTTGGAATGTTTGAAAATTAACACACTTTGGAAACACCCAAAATTCAGCACTCTCAATAATCAACTAGAATTGAGTCACTCCCCACTACTTAACATTCAAAATAGATATAGTTAGCACACATACTTTCATCTTTCATTCTCATATTTCTCATAATAATTGTTAGCTGTAGACACTTGGAAATGATGTAACCTTCGAAACGGGTCGTGTGACGTGTGTATTAAAAATAAACATTGTGGAAATCAGACAAAAGAGTTTCATTTTATTTGTATTGTTCAATTTATGCAATTTATAGGCGTGATCTATGAATTCAGATACACTGAACAAAAATGAATTCCAAGTTCTACAAATATTGCGCAGTGCCCTTCTGCCACAATACAACAATCAAAACACCTCAAAAACTATTTGTGTACGTACCAAGACAAAAAGAAATACGAAAAGAGTGGTTTCGGCTTGCTGGAAGAGAAGATTATAAAATATTAATATCGAAAAATATATATTTTTGTGAAGATCATTTTGATGTAAGTATTATTTTGATTATGATATGTTTTTAATCAAAATACAAAGATATAGGGTTTTCAACTAATAAATGCATATATTTATAGGTTATGTTCATGTTCTACAACCTACTTTGTTATTTCAGATGCCAAATGACATGGAAAACTTTATGGAATATCACATAATGGGTGCAGTGTCTCAAATACGAATGAAATCAGGTAGCTTACCCACAAAATTCCATTGTCAACCCAATAGAAAAGTTACATCTTGCATAAGTAAATTCGAGGCTGTTAAAACGCAAAAGACTTTTTTTGAAGAATGTATAAGAGATGATGACAAAAATGAAGAGTTAGTACTTCAAAGATGTGATGAAAGTAATGAAGTGCTTAGTACAAGTTCAGGTACTAAAACTACATAATTTTTGTTTTCCCCTTTTGTTTAGATTTTTCAAATTAATAGTTGTAATCAATTGCATGACTTACCTCTCGACGATAAAGTATTAACCTACCCGTGTGGCTCTCTAGACAGACCCAGATGAGTTATTTTAAAAGGACCTTGCCTACCCGAACATGAAAATGTCATTATATCATAACAGTTGTAGTTCAAAATATTTCTAATATAATTCATATAGGTACAAAATATTGTCTCTCAACTAAGTAAAACTGGGGACTTCAACAAATAATACAACAGTTGTTTCTACTGAAATGAGCTGAAACTTGAAATTCCTGTTTCAGTGCATGCAAAGAGGGTAATGATATCAGTTCATATTTCAATTCATTGAAAGAATACGAGATAATTGATTTCATACATCTCAAATAATCTTTCAATCAATATCAGACAGTTTTCTTATAACATGCATTACGTCATACATATTGTTTGTAATAACTTACTATGGTTTAATAGATGAAAGATTTGTACCCAAGCTAACATAACTTCAGATTATAATTCTTTAAGCAATACTCTTCTGAGACTTCACTTATGATAATCACTTTTCGGATAAAATAAAACCAATCACACAAAGTTACATATACTTGAAATCGAACTACTTTGGCTGAAACAAGAGATCCAAAAGTGTTGTAAGGTATGTGTAAATATGAAACTTTATATCATCAGCATAAGATGTATTGATCTATATTCAACACATTATTGAATTTGATTGCCTTGGGTGAAAATCCAAATCCAAATAAGTAGAATGTCAAGGAAAAAAAATTAATATTTATTTCAAAACTCAATACTAGAAAGCAAAAACAAGAAAACCAAGAAACTATAAGTATCAAACTACCTAGTAGTCTCTGAAAAATTCGAATTTTTTTTCACTTGAAATAATAATAATAATAATAATATAGTTTATTCATTGAAAATACAAAAAATCAGTTTGAATAAATGCAGCAATCTATCACATTATCATTTAATAGAGATCTTACTGACTTATGGACCCTAGTAATAACAAAATCGAAGAAAACACAGGATTAAATGAGCTAATCATTTGGACACAGAAGGGCGTTTTTGAGTCTTTCACAAACTCAAACTAACAAGAAGAAATCTCAGATAAAGCCCAAAAATAAAATAGGATTAAAACAATTAGGTGAACTTCAATGGAAACCCAGGAAGAGTGGCAAAAAACCAATCTCTAAAAATATATGGATTTATACAACAACGCAAAGAAGAAAGATATGCTAGAACAATAGTTTACAACATACAGGTACTTTAGAAGAATTTTTCACCATTAACTCATGGAATTCAACAAAATTTCACTCACAACATACTTTTCTTATCCACTCGCTCATAAGCAAATATTTTTCAAAATTCAAGATAACCACCTAATTATTGAAGGGTTCCAACCTTGTCAAATTATTATTCCAAGCAAATAAAAATCGGAAAATTCAAACAATTAGGAATATATAAAATTGAATGTTATTAGTGACCAATAGCGTATGTCAGAAGAACAGGTGAAAGTTTTAAATGAACACTTAAAGAACATATTTCCTATGATAATAAGCTCCCAATCCTTGAATAGATAGATAGATAGATATACCTTTATTGGATCAAAGTGTACCCATTAGGTGTTGATCGTGTCATATATCAAATCAGCAAACCATACAATAACATTTGGAAATTTTAAAATTGTTCAGAAATACAACAAAGAAAGGAAAATTAATCTTTTCGAAAGTTCAGAAATTATTAGCTCTGTAAAGAGAAATCACATTATACCACTCCCAGTACATAGAAATCTATTTTGTACTCATCCATCACTATAATTATATCAGATATTCACTTGAAAATGAGCTAAGGGTCAAAACCAAAACCTTATAATAAATAAACCATAGAAATCTGTTGATATTCAAAATATTTAATATAAATTCAAATTGACGCAGGTTAAATTTTGGACGTGTTTGATTTGATTTAATGAATGTTTATATTTGAAAACAATTGTTGAAAACATGTATGACAAAAACTGCACTAGAATATGAAGCCGACAATTACTAGCAAAAGAGCTACCATATATATATATATATATATATATATATATATATATATATATATATATATATATATATATATATATATATATATATATATATATATATATATATATATATATATATATATATATATATATATATTCCTTACATTGCATATCTTTGGTTTTCAGAGAAGTCAAATCCATGCAAAAGGCACTCTTTGGAAATAAAGATCGAAAATCGTTACCAATTTATAGAAGTTGATGATATATGTTTAATGAACCAATTTATCGATGCAGAAGGAAATATCTGGGATCGAAAGTCATTTATAAAGTAAGTGGTAAGCGTTTCATTGAAATCTTTTATTTCAAAGTTGTTTTTTAACAGAAAAGTTACTGCTATTGTTGAAGAACTTAACACATCAAAACCGATAACATTTTTAGGAGCCATGACGAAAACCTTTCTGAGCATGTAATTGATGAATGTGAAACGAACTCTCCAAATATAAAAGCGGAAAACCCTGAAGAATGGATACAAGAAGAAAGTAAAACATTCATGAATATGCTTGTTGATGAGAAAGGAAGGATTTCGCACAAGTGAGTTTTATGGAATAATATATTCATTATAGACTTATCAGTCAGTATGATGCTAAAAAGATGATTTCAGAAAAGAAAATAGTGAAGAACTGAAAATTTACATTAACGACAATAGAACAGTTATTCCCAAAACTGAAGCTGAAAAAGAGAGTCAAAGAATTGGATATGAATTAATTGATGCTGATGAAAATGCCTATCATGAAGGGAAGAGGTGAGTAACATTTGTGAGTAGAATATATATTCAGGGTGTTCTGGATTGTGTGCATTTTGAAAATGGGAACAGTTTTTGTAAAAATATGAATAATCGATGGATATACTTATATCCAGAGATGCTTCGTTTATTTTGAAGAGTATGACTTGACAAGGATGACGGTGGTCTTGATAAAATTGTACTGTATCTATGCTATTGGCAATATAGTTTCCCATGCCACCATTCAGCTAGACTGGAGCTCTCCTATACCCCATTAGTTCAAAACTGGATGGATTGTGCGCAAATTAAAATTGGCGTTCCAACAAACATTCGAATTGACTACAAACTGGTGAACACAATGTTCCACCATTCCTAGAACTATTTTAGAATTGATTGACTTGACGAAATCAATTCTCGGTTCTTGGGAGGCATTAAAAATGAATTACCGCGAGTATGCGCACTGCAAATATTATTTACTTATTCAGTTGTCAACTTGTCTATTAAGTGTTCTAACGCAGTTGAATCGTTGATAATGAACCAGTTATACCTTGCACTTGCGCGTATACTTAATTCGCAATCAGTTCTGAACTGTCATAGAACTGCTTGTTGGAACGAATCTAAAGTCTTTATCAAAGTTTTTGATTTTCTAGCTCTATAACTAAGTCGGTAGGTAATACACTAGTCACACAGATGTGTCTCATTTCTGTGTGCACAATTTGTACATTGATGCGAAAAATAATGCTAGAGAATTATATTTTACTCGAAAACTACAGGTTTCATCAAAATTTTGTAGGAAACAAAAAAGTTTCTTGAAAACATATAATTACGAATATGTTTAGTAGAACAAGTATTCAGTCCATTATAATGAGTCGGTGGCGTGTTGCCAAAAAGTTCTGGGAACAAGGGGGCCTGACAACGAAAAAATATCACCCTGTACATAAACAGTAAATTCAGAATGTTTAATCGTAAACTATAGAAGTACTTGAAAGTTATTGATGATCACCCTATATTTGGGAAACAAAGCATCTTCAGTATGATAATATCTGACCTTCATATTTTCGCAAAAACTATTTCCAGTTCCAATTAATCATGAAAACCCTGTATAACACCTACTCAATTCAATGGTATATAAATTTCGTTTTAAAGTTTAAATGTAGAATGTATTTGTTGTCATGATAATACTTATAGAACAAATCTTCAGGTTAGTTTTGCTCAATATAAAGTTAATTGTGGAATTAAACCCTTTTCATTCTCAATATTTGGCTATTTATGATAGAGACATCTGAAGATAAAGAAATACTTCCATACATTTCACGATAGCATTTTTATTGTTTTCCAGTTTTGAAGAGTCTGTTAAGAGAGAGAAAGTCGAGGAAGAAGTTTCTGCAAGTCCAGGGGAAATGGTTGAACATGATTCAAAAAGTTTTCATGGGGAACCACAAGTGCACAAATGTAATCTCTGCGATTTTTCTACTCTCCAAAATCATGGGCTCATAAATCATTTAAAAAATGTACATCTGTTGGAAACAAAAAATCATAAATGCATTCACTGTGATTATCAAACAAATCAAAAGGGTCATCTTAAACATCACACAGATAGTGTTCATCTTGGCATAAAAAATCACAAATGTAGTCATTGTAATTATCGATCAACAGATAAAAGTACACTCAAGAGGCATACAAATATTGTTCATCTAGGCATAAAAAATCACAAATGTACTCTATGTTATTACAGATCAACGCATATAGATCACCTTGAACGGCATGTAAATAGGGTACATCTTGGTATAAAAAGTTACAAATGCAGTGAATGTGATCATCAAACAAATGACAAAAGTGACCTTCAATTACATATGGAAAGTGTACACCTTGATATGACAAATTATAAATGCAATCAGTGTGATTATCAAGCAACACAAAAGGGTCATCTCAAAGTGCATATAAAAAATGTCCATCTTGGCATAAAAAATTTCAAATGTAGTCAATGTGATTATCGAGCAAATCAAAGTAGTCATTTGAAACAGCATATAAAAAGTGTACATCTAGGAATTAAAGAGTACAAATGTAGTGAATGCAGCTATCGAGCCGCTCAAAGTAGTAATCTTAAACAGCATGTGGTTAATGTTCATCTTGGAATAAAAAGTCACCAATGTAGTCACTGTGATTACGAAACAAGTCGAAAGAATTATCTAAATAGGCATATGAATAGTGTACATTTTGTTACGAAATGTGGTCAGTGTGATTATCAAGCCAGTGAAAAAGGAGAGCTCAAACGGCATTTAAAAAGTGTACATTATTTATAGTAAAAATTACAATACATAACCAACTATTAAATGAGTCCCAAGGACAGTATGAAAATGCGAATAAATCGGGCATATTAATTGAAAACTTTATTCAATATTTAACATGGTATTATACATATCAACAATAAAACATTATAAACCATTCAAGAGAAAGAATTGGAGTTTTTTAGGAACCCATTGTATTGATCTTCCAGCGTGATATTTTTTGGTTGAAAACTTTCATATATTATAAAGCCCTATAAAACTCATGTTTGATAAACTGCAGTTTATACTCTTGGGTACTGTAGTAATTAAATCTAACCTCATATAGCAAATTTGATTTCTTTATGTTTTGAATTTAAAATTATTCGAAAAATTAAAACAATCGTAAATTGAAGATTGATTGAACAGATATTAAATCTAATGAAACTTCATTTACTCATTACATTTATTTCTCAATAATAATAATTAAAAAATCTCAGAGAATTGTTCTCTGCAAAAGCTCTCACTTATGACCTCCATAGAGTGGTATCGTTGGCTGATAAGGGATTAACACCTCTGAATCTTGCTACTAGAGATGACCTGCTGAATCTACCGTTCATAGCAGATAATGGAAAACAAAAGCAATGGTCGAGAAAGGAATTGCATGGACGACATCACCATGAGATTAATCAACCACATGATGAAAGGAGAATTATTCGCGGAAACAGAAGGATTCCTTATGGCCATTCAAGACCAAGTGTTAGCTACAAACAACTACAAAAAATTTATTATTAAGGACAAAACATTACAAAGAGATAAGTGGAGAAAATGCCGGAGATCGAAGACTATACAGCAGCATATTACATCCAGCTGCGAACAACTGGGCAATACGGACTATCTTCACAGGCATAATCAAGTGTGCAACATTATCCATCAGAAACTTGCACACAAACACGGACTTCTGAATACCTTCCAGCCATATTACAAGTATCAACCAGTGCCCGTATTGGAAAATGACTCTATCAGATTATATATATATATATGCCAATATGGCGGAAAGTGTAAATGACGCGTTAGATCAGTGCTCTCAAGAGGATACCGATTCTGAGGTGAAAAATTCTCAAAAAAAACAAAAATATTACAAATGTTGTGCTAAAAAGGCGTATACGTCGTTTATCTGCAAAAATTGCGGAGCTCCGTTCCACGATTCTTGTGCAAGAAGATTAATAGAAAAAAAAGGCCTATCATTCATGGATGAAGTCTATGTTAAGTGCTGTGAAAAACCAGCAAGTGAAATGGATAATGAATTAAGTCAAAATATAAATATACAACTGAAGGAGGAAAATATAAAAATGAGGTATGAAAATCTATTACTGCAGAAGGAAATTGAGCATTTAAAATATGTTCTAGTGGAATCCCAAAAAAATAAAGAACTTCTTTTCAATGAAATGAGTGATAAAAACATTATTCTGAGGGAAAATAACAAACTTTTGGCTGAAAGAATTACGCAGTTACAAAATAGACCTATAGAAAAAATCGTGGAAACAAAACCAGAAAAAAGCAATCAAAACAAAGTTGACATTCCACTGTGAGAGTGCGAGGTTAGCCGTCGTTGAGTAAACATCGCCATTTTGATACGAAATTTAAATATCTAAATTTATAAATTAAACGCAATTTTCCTATCCTTACAATAATACACTAACTCCTTTTTCTTTTTAACAGTGAAGTGAGTGTCTAGGGGTGAGTCAATTTATGTAAAAGTGGTTACTCATTTTGCACTTTTTCTTTTGTTTTTTTTTTCACAATTGTTTGTTTTCATTTTTTTTTCTATATATATACCATTGCAATACAATAATTTATTGAAAAGGTCTAATAATGGAGGAAGATTCGGGGACCCCAAAGTCCCCCCTGATTTTGCATTTATCTCCCAGATCAACTAATACATATAATATTTTAACGAATGATTCTGAAAACTTATATTTTTCGCCAGATGACATAAATTTGCTTAAGAAAGAAATTGAGATGATAAAAAAACAATATTCTACAGATGTAGTTTTATACAATGCAGCTCTTAACTGCTCCCGGTCTATTGAAAGTAGGGAAAAAAAAGGTATGGAATATAAAAACAATACCGTTGTTGACAAATTAGTAATAAAAACGCCTAAAATTGATCACCGATATCCTCTTCAGTCATATGGCCCGTTCTTAGTTCTTATTGAATCAATAATTGAAAATAATAATTTGGGTAATTTGCATCCAATGAATTTAGGAAAAAATTAGCATCAGAGGGTATAAAAGGATAAAAATATCTCTAAAAAGGTAAAAAAGAATAGGAATTGAATTTAATACAGCGCTAGAAGCTAATTCCTTTCTGGAAAATAAAAATTTTGTGAAAAGGAAAAATTAGAAAAATATATTCCTACAAGAATGGTGTCCTCCAGGGGAATAATCAAGGATATAGGTCAGGACATTACGGATGAGGACATAATAAAATGTGATTCCAAAGTAAAAATTTTAGCGGCTAAGCCTATGAAAAAAAGAACGGTATTAGATAATAACACAGTAGAATATGTAAATTCAACAACATGGCTAATTACGTTTGAAGGCAAAAACCTTCCCGAATACGTAGGAATCTGGGGATGTATTAGGAGAGTGAATCTATATATAGGTCCGGTCATACAATGTTATAATTGTTTACGTTATGGCCATCTCTCTAAGAATTGTAATAGTACTAAAAGGTGTAGAAATTGTGGGGAACAACATAAGGATGAAAATGGGAAGAAAAAGATTGCCCTTCGGCAATGAGACCTTCCTGCGTACACTGCTCAAACAAACATGCTTCCACGGATCGTACGTGTCCTGAATACGCCAGACAAAAAAGATCAACGAAATTATAGCTCTAGAAAATATATCATATTTTGAAGCTAACAAATTATTCCCAAAACAATCGGGAAACCCCATTGATAACCCTCAATCCTTTCCTCGTATTTCTCCCCAAGTATCTTCCTCCTAATCCTAATAATGCCCAGATAATCAAAACTCATAACAGGAGAACCCTTTTCAACCAACCCTCTACCAGTCTCAACTTTTCTAGCGTAGTTAAAAAACGGAAAGCATCACTGGATATCCAGTCATCGTACGACAAAGTAGCTCATGAGAGATTATTAATCGAACAATCTTCTTCAGGCTTCAGGCCTTCTGAGATAATATATAATAATACAAAGAGGGACAGGCCATCTGAGACATATAAGCCTCAATCGGTAGAAGAAATAGTAACATTCATTAAAGAGAAAATAAGAGGAGATGAAAATAATAAATTAGCCAAGAGTCTTTTGGAAATATTGTTAAATAAAAATCAAATTATATTGAAACTGAGGAATAGACGAGGAGGATGGTATCAACTTATCATCCCCAGAATCAATATAGTAATGGATCCCTTAAATTTAGAAATTATGCAATGGAATATACGATCTGTATTTTCTAACTTAAATAATTTAAAACTTTCAATAATGGAAAACAAATTTCATGTAATTATGTTGTCTGAAACTTGGTTAGATTTTGACAAAAAGTTCATTTCAATAATTATCAAATCATAAGAAAAGATAGATATAATAGAGGAGGGATTAGCGGCCTTAATTCACAAAGATGTTAATTTCTCGGTAACTAATTTTCCCTACATTAATATTCCGGATAGAATTGAAATAATTGCGATAAATATCAAAAATGTCACTATTGTAAACCTTTATTGTCCTCCTGATATTTCTTTGACAGAAGATATTTTACTTGAGATCAATTCTCACTTAATTCCTCCCTTTATTGTGTGTGGTGATTTCAATGCCCAGAACCCCCTGTGGGGATCTAGTATTTCGAACTCTAGTGGAGAGGCCCTAGCTGACTTCCTTATGTACAATGATTGGGTCGTTGTTAATAATGGTTCCCCGACAAGAATAACTCCTCCTGGGTCAAATAAAAGTGCTCCAGACCTCACTATAAGTTCATCGGATTTATCATTAGACATAGAATGGTCAGTTATGGAAGATCCTGGTAATAGTGATCACTTCCTGTAAAGATTCAAGTTAACTCTATACATATGATGGTAGATAGAGTATCTCCTTTTCTACTAAAAATTTAAAATTAATTTGGCCAACTGGGCAACGTACCAAAATGAAATATCAAATAACATAGACAATCAGGAAATATCGGATTTAGAATCATTTCAAAAATACATTCAATTGGCAGCCAATGAATCTATTCCCCTCAAATCATCCAATAAATTTACCAAATATAAAGTTCACTGGTGGAATCCATTACTAACCGAACTAGTGAAAAATAGAGGGTTATCAGTTAAAAGGTATCTGAATAATCCTACAATTAATAATTTCATGGAATATAAAAAGACCAGACAATTGCTAAACGTGAGATAAAAAAGCTAAACAATCTTCATTTTCAGAGTTTTGTTCCAATCTTTTAAACAAATCTCCAAAAGATATGTGGTCGGATATAAAGAGATTTAAGACGGGAATTAATCCAAGTTCTATTCCTAGGCCTTCAGTATCTTGTGGAATCCAGATTTTACAGAACCTATGTCCTCCTTTTATTCCTCCATTCATTCCTCTTGATCAAACCTCTCAAACAGATAATTCTCTAATCCCTTTCACTCCTATATCCTTTTATGAATTATCACACATGATTAACAAAAAATAAAAGATTCTACTCCGGGCAGAGACGGTATTACGTACTCAATGATAAAAATCTCCCTTTGCTGCTAAAAATAAATTACTACAGTTATATAATCTAACAATTTCTACTGGCAACATACCCCAATCACTAAAGGAAACAATTATAATCCCCATCCTCAAACCTTCAAAACCCCCTGATGACCCTCGCAGCTATAGACCCATTGCCCTCTCCTCGTGTCTCATCAAGATCTTGGAAGCAATAATAGCACACAGACTAGAGATTGTATATGAGGAAAATATTACAGATAAACATCTGCAATTTGGATTTCGTAAAGGAGATCTGTTTATGATTCCTTATCATATTTATTTTCTTCCATATATATTTCTATGGCTAGAAATGAAGTCATTCTCATTGTTTTCCTTGATATCCTTTCAGCATATGATAATGTGAAAATTCATGTTTTAGAACAGGACCTTCTTAAAGAAAACATTCCTAGTGAAACAATAAACTTCATTAAAAATTTATTAACACTGAGAGATCTGTTTGTAGTGGATCCATACAGTCGTCAGCTGGTGGGCCCTCTTCAAACAAATAATGGACTAGCACAAGGTTCTCCTACCAGTCCGATATTATTTAACTTTTACATTAAGGATTTATCGAATGTTACCAAGCAGAGAGGGTTCAAATATTGAATTACGCTGATGATACAACTATTATTGTTTCGGTGATTCATTTCAGACAGCTTCTGCAAAAATGTCAAACACTCTTGACCTTCTTGAAACTTGGGCAACTGAAAAAGGATTTTCCATATCCCCATCAAAAACTAAAGCTCTTTATATTCAAAAATCGAAGAAACTCGTAGATCCCCCTATATTAAAAATGTTTGATTCTCCCATCCCTTGGGTGGATCATGTTAATTATCTAGGAATGGCTGTTCATAATAAAATGAATTGGAATATTCAAGTTAACAATATGTGTCAGAAAGCCCAAAAAGGCATTAATGTTATGAAAGCACTTTGCAAAACTTGGTGGGGCGCTCATCCCAATACTCTTCTCAAGATCTATAAATCACTAGTGCGTCCTCATCTAGACTATGGTAGTATTTTCATAGGAAAATGTTCTAAGGGTATATTAAATAAGTTGGATAGAGTTCAATTCGCGGCAATTCGTATAGCACTAGGGTGTATGAGATCGACCCCAACTAACATACTTCTTTCCGAGAGTGGTGAATACTCTCTAGAATTGAGAAGATCCTGGTTAGCTTATAAATTCATTACGAAACGTCTCCGCATATCTGATAACATCATTATTAAAAAACTCATTTCACTCAAATTTTGGCGGATCTCATTGGGAAACAATATCCCACCAATATTGAAATCGTTTCAACACATCATAAATAATAATATTGATAATACTATTGCACAAGATATTTCCCTAATCTGTTTCAAACCACCGTTACATGCTCACTTTGAACCCATAAGAATTCGTAATCTTAACTTAAAAAAATGATACTAACACCCCAGCCCTTTTCAAGAAAAAATTACCTCACTATATCCCACTTATACCAGAATATTCACCGACGCCTCAAAAATTACAACACGGTTGGAATAGGTATTTTAGTCCTAATTTAATTTCAAACTCTTCATCTCTACCAAGTTATTTCAGCATTTGTACTGCGGAACTGTTAGCCATAAACAAGGCAGTATTATATATCAGAGATCTAAATTTGAGGAAATCCCTGATATTATCAGATTCTAAAAGTGCTCTTCAAAAATATCGAATTGGACTATTCAATCCAGTAATGATTATATTTCTTTCAATATTAGAAAAGAACTGCTTAAATTAAAGAATTTGGGATTTCACGTGGTATTGATTTGGATTCCGGGCCATTCGGAGATTACAGGAAATGAAGAAGCAGATAAATTAGCCAAACAAGGGAATGGATTACCTGTGGAGAATTCCCTAAGACGGATCCGTCTGAGCACTGGCCGATTTTAAGAAAAAATTTCAAATGATTGGGCTATACAGATGGAGGAAATGGCGTCGAGAAAAGGTAAAATATATACGAGTATGATGAACGGGAAATTCTCATCTCAACCTTGGTTTGTTGGATGTGATCTTCCAAGAAAATATATTACTACGATTTGTAGATTGAGATCATCTCATTGCTGCTCCCCGTCCCATCTATTTAGAATACATGTTAAAAATACAGATCAGTGCGAATGTGGGGAAAGAGGATCTATACCTCATATATTTTATCTTGTCCCAATAATTTTCAGAATTGTTCATTATTATATTCTAATTTAGAGACACTCTTAAAAGGTAAAATTCAGTTTCCTTTAAATTTCAATGAAATTATATTCAATACAAATACTTCTATTATCAAAGTACTTATAAATTTTCTATCTAGTTCAAACATCAAACTTTAAATTTATTAATGACACTGATGATGTCGTTGGTAAAACCTTAAATGAGTTTCCACATCTAGTATGGGAGCTAGCAACGTTTAGAAAACAAGAATTTTAGGTCAGTTGATTTTTTGATATGCCGTCCTTCTTGCTCTTTCGGTTAGAGTCCAGGCTATCTGGCTGGCGGTAGCGGTTGTGTTTATTACTGCGCATCTTACCTGTACAGGTAATAATTCTGAATTTTAAAAACATTTTTTTAAGCTAAATTTTGGATTGTTTATCTTTAGATAAGTCTACCAGACGTACATTTTTATTGCCAGACATTTTCATTGTTGTTAATTATCTGACAAACGCGTATTTTTTAATTTTTAAATAAAAATTCAAAATATTTTGAATGTCTGTAATTTTTATATTGTGTTGTCTGAAGAAAAATAAATCTAAAATTAATTTGCCAAACGTTAATTCGGTTGTTAAATCTTGAATAAATATTACAAAGTTATGTAGAGTATTGTAGTATGATGCTAGTAGTTAGAGAGAGACAGTTGCTGAATATTTTCAAGAATCAGACATAAAATAATTGTAAATGTACATTACTTACATTCATCCTAGTAAGTACAAGTTAAAATGAAAAACTTTAACATGAAAATGAAAATAAAATTAATTAGAAAGAAGGATTTAAAAATACATCATGAGAGTTTCAAAATACATTATTTATTTAAAATGCTTTGATTATGATAAATATTCATTATTAATTTTTTAATAAATCTTTTCACTCTATAATAGTGTCACAAAAAAGAGGCATCTTCATAATCATCATCATCGTCGCTCTCACTGTTAGAAGTATTCATGTCGTCATCTTGTGAATTGTCGTTCTCTTCTAATAATGTATCATCTGTAACAGAACAAAAATTAACATCAGTATAATTCGCCTTGTCCGCTATTAAATATTTCAGGTTTATTGATAAATTTCATATTCCATACTCACTTCGAATAATTATATCTGCAACTGAAGAAGGTAATTGATCTCCGACAAACCAGACAAAATCATATTTGTCATCATTGATGGTCCACCCGGAAGCAACTGGAGATAAAGATGTTGGATGTTTTAAGTGGGCATTTCTCCATAGCTTAGTCACGTAACGAACCCTCAAAAATGCTGGAGCAATTCTGCTTTGCAGGGTGGCAAGCTCGATGAATCGAAATTACGAAATTTTTTTTCAAAGTTCTCGTCAGATATTTTCGATTGAAAATTACTTGAGAACAGATGAAAACGGACATCATTAACATTCGATGAATTTTGAACTCCATACATTTGACAAATAAATTTTTCAAGGATTACAAATGTTGTTTCAAGGATTTTGTCGTCATCCGTTATTATATTTTCAAATGCTAACTGGTATTCGTTAGATTTTTCTAACATTTTAAAAGGCCTAACTTTACCTTTTCTAAAAAATGCTGGCGTGTAATCACACCCGGTAATTGCGTGGAAGCATGGTAGAGCTTTTGATGAAGAAACACCAAGAATTCGATAAAGTTCATTAACGTTTATGTATCGCTGATGATTTCCCACGCCCATATTTATCCAAATCTTTAAAGATGAATTCAGATGGTCCATATTTCCCAAAAGTATGATTAAAATATCAGAGTCAGAACATCGTATAACAATTTCTGCGTCGAAGTCAATTTGACAAACATGGAAAATAATTCTCGTATCAGCTTCTTCGTGTTCTTCACATGATAATGATTCTTCAATAGTCTTAATTACTTTATTATTTAAAACTTTGTACGAATAACATTTATTGAAACTCACGTAAATATTTTTATTACCAATGAAAGGTAACATATCTTCACTATCCCAGTGATCAATAAAAAAGTTGACGAGAGCTTCTTTAAATTGTATATTTTTTAGTTCTGCTCCAAAATTATGTGGCCGAACTTGATTGGGACCAATTGATACTGGAGTGGTTAATTCTTCTCGACGTAAACGTTCACAATCTTTGATGGAAGGAGAAAAATATTGATCAAAAATAATATCAATCCGAATGGATTTCTTTTCCATTCAAGGTGTCAACATATCTATCAAAATTGTCAAAAGCTACGCCAGTACATAACGAGGGATTTAAAATAATGTCTGGAGGACAAACTTGAGATCGATGTACTGATGAGATGGTTGCTTCTGTTTCCAATTCTTCTAGAGTAGTATAGTTACAGCAATGTCCAAATCGATTTAAAATGTTTATTATTTTTTACTGCTTGTTAGACTTTTTATAGTCATACCGAGAGTAATATGCTTAGATGGTTTGACAGTACCATTACTTACGCAAAAAATTGCATCAGCAGCCATTGAGGAACTCAATCTATTACAATTCAGACTGTCTCTGCGTCTAATATCTTTACCACCAATAAATACTTTGAAGAACCTATCTAATTTGTCAGGAATCGCGCATTCTCCAGCAATTAAGTCGTTAGTTTTAATTTTTGACGGTAATTTAGTTTTTCCATTTTAAAATCGTATTTCTCAAAATTAATGCAACTTTATCAATAAGGTCGGTTTCTTCAAGTTGAGTTAAATCATTTTCTAATAGACTGCAATCTTTATGCATAATAATTTTTTCTTTTGCCTGGATATGATTTTGATAGTTTTTAAAATGTTTTTGTATTTTCTCTTCGAGATAATGAGGAGTTATTAAGCTAATATCTGTATGAGGCTGAAGCTTCTGTTCATACTCCAACTCATTATTGTATGTATCACAAAGAGATGGCAACGATACACAATTTCTTTTTTTATAACTTCCTCCTCTATTATTGATACGACATGATTAAAAATTCTCTGTAAATACTACGATTTTATGCCAAGAAGTACATGGAATGTCTGTAACTATTTTATTATACTCATTTAAATAATTTAATTCACACAAGTGATGATAAAAATTGTTCTATTTGAGGATTTCAAACGATTAATTTTCTGTAACAACTCTACATTATTAAGTTTCTCCATCCATTCAATAATTTTTGATAAAGTTTTGTATCGTTTGACGAATGAAGATTTTGTTGTTTACCTTTATTTTGCTTACGATCCTTATCACAATAAAACAAACATTTTTCAATTGTCGACCTGTTTCAATACCATCAGTGTTTGTGTCAGGAATATCATCGCAAATGTTGGTTTCGTTGATACTTAAATCACAAGTTGAGCTAGAATCAACATCTCCTAACGTTGTTTGATAATCTAAACTTGAAGTAGCACCTTCTGAAAGTACCTCACTGTTAAAACTTGGATTAGAATGGCCTGACATGCACTGAGTATTAGAATTTGGAGCAATATTTTTTGGTAATATTTCACTATTTAAACTCAGTTCAAAATCTCTTGATGTTGTTTCACGAATTAAACTTGAAGAAGCAACTTCACTGTTAGAACTCTTACTTAAGTTTTTCACAGTACTTTCACTATTGTCTACTAAAGTACTTGATGATAAACTGTATGGAGTGGAATCACTGGTGTAATCTATTTCTAATGATGAATTACGATATTTTGCCATCAAAGCTGTAAAACTACTGTAACATTGTCTATGATATCCATCTGTATCATTTTGTTCTGTAGGCAACTGGATGTTATTGTACTTTAATTTATATTTCACACGTATGCTCAAAACTTCCTGGCATTTTTTTAGTTTATCTTCGACGAAAAGTATTATTTTATCTTTATGTCCTTTACAAAAAACACATTTCATTTTATCACTGGCCATTGTAACATAATTAATAAATAAACATTTAAAATAACACAAATACAAACATGTGGCTTTAGACTGACGCCATGTTGTTTACTTGCCGAAGCGCCACCGTCACTGTCTATCTCTCTTGCACTTTGAACTGTCTTTCTCTAACTACCAGCTGTCTATCTCTCTTGCACTTTGAACTGTCTTTCTCTAACTACCAGCATCATATTGCAATACTTTTTATTACTTTGTAATATTTATTCAAGATTTAACAACCGAATTAACGTTTGGCAAATTAATTTTAGATTTATTTATCTTCAGACAACACAATATAAAAATTACAGACATTCGAAAATATTTCGAATTTTTTATTTAAAAAATTAAAAAATACGCGTTTGTCAGATAATTAACAACAATGAAAATGTCTGGCAATAAAAAATGTACGTCTGGTAGACTTATCTAAAGATAAACAATCCAAAATTTAGCTTAAAAAAATGTTTTTAAAATTCAGAATTATTACCTGTACAGATAAGATGCGCAGTAATAAACACAACCGCTACCGCCAGCCAGATAGCCTGGACTCTAACCGAAAGAGCAAGAAGGACGGCATATCAAAAAATCAGCTGACCTGAAATTCTATCTCAAAAACGTTGCTAGCTCCTATACTAATCTATGTTAACAAAAATTCCAAATCCCATTGTATACTAAAAAAAAAAAAAAAAAAAATAATTATACCTATTTGACACCCTATTTCAGATTCCAGATGTGTTATCATACTATATGTTTTCCATTTCCTATTTAAAATTTAAAATAATAAAAAACATAAACAAATCCTAATAACTGAAGAATATAGCTGGGTCGACTTTGAATAATTCTCAAGTCCAACATCCAGCCGAAAGGAGTCTACAACATGCCTAAATGGTCATAGATACCAAGGGCAAAGAAAAGAAAGAAGAAGAAGAAGACATTCCACTGTCTCTGCCATCAACTTTGAAACCTGCTTACAGTTCTATGGTCAAAAATGTTACAGAAAGTGGACCATCGAGCAGAAATACACAAACAACAATAAATAATAAACAAAACCCCAAAATTGAATTACAATCAAACCAAAAATTGACGCCCACTAAAACAATAACAAACCAAGAAGTGAAGAAAATACAAGGTAACCAACAACACAATCAAACCACGAGTAAACAAAAAAGGGGAAACAACACTGCTTTACATTGAAGATGAAATAAGTGAATCCAAAGAGGAACAACAGTCACCTAAAGTGAAGATTCAACAGGAACGAGAAAACTGGAGAGAAGTTGTCAAGAAACGAAATCCTAAACAAACAAGGCCAGTCCCAATTAAAGGAGCAATGGATAAATTCAGTCTAACAATAGCTGAGCAACAATCTTGCCTATTTTTATCAGGTCTAGATCCAGATATCGAGCCTGAAGAAGTTAAGGAATATATAGACACAACATTTAAAATAAGCAGCAAATGTGAGAAAATGAAAACTAAGAAAGACAGATTCAAAAGCTCCTTCAAGGTATATGTACCGACTGATTCAAACAACAAGTTCTGAATGAAAATATGTGGGGAAGGGATAGTAATCAACCATTTTCTACACATCAGACGAAACTTCAACAGAGAAGTGAATCCGGTAACTGCTTGAATATCTTACATCAGAATATTCAATGTATCAAAACAAACTTCCGAAATCGAACTCTTCATCAACTCACTCACAAAGATCCCAGATGTAATTTGTTTCAGTGAACACTGGATGAATGAAGATGAAATTCCATTTTGAAGATTCCCAACTACAGGTTAATATCAAGTTACGCAAGAGAGAAATTTATACATGGAGGAACAGCTATTTTAATCCGTGATAATATTACCTACTTTGAGAACGTCCAATGGATCACTAACCTGAGTGTGGATAAGGAAATAGAGGTATCATGTGCAATCAGTAATACCAGAAAAATGATAATTTTGACAGTCTACAGGACCTGTTTGGGCGATGCACAGGTATTTCTTCATAAAATTGATCAAATACTCTATGAAATAAGTATGAAATTTAATAAATATGATGTGATACTCTGTGGAGATTTCAACATCAACTTATTGGAAGATAGCCACGTTAAAAATAATTTTGTAGATATACTTTGCACATATGATCTACAGCAAACAATAAACGAACCAACAAGAATTACACAAACAACAAAAACATTAATTGATAATATCTTTACCAACACTCCAACATATAGAAATAACTATAATATAAACTCACTTTTGTCGGATCATATGGCTCAATTCATAACAATGGAGTGTAATAATGTTGCCAATGGAAGAAAATGGATTAGAAAAAGATTTTCACTGATTCTAAAATGCAGCAGTTTTTCAGCAGTCTGGAGGATGTATCTTGGCAGGGTGTATTGGGGCGATCGGATCCAGACGAAGCATACAACTGTTTCTCAGAGATAATGCAAATGTATATGAATCTGATATTTCCAGAGAAGAAGTGCTCAATGACTAGAACAATACATACATGGATAACAACAGGGATAAAAATTTCAAGTAACGAAAAAGATCAATGTGGGAAGAAGTACAAGAAGGAATAATATCACAGGACTATTACAAAAGATATTGCAGTATACTGAAGCAGGTTGTGAAACAGGCAAAATGATAAGTCATAGGAACTATATAACACAGTCTGAAAACAAAACAAAAGCCACATGGAAGTTAGTCAACACTATCACAAACAAAAAGAATAATAATAATGACATAATTTTCAATTCATTTCCCCACCAAAATGAAGAAACTGTACTCAACCAATTCAATTCCCATTTTATCAGTTCAAATACAAGCAATAGTGGTATTGATGCGGACAACAATAACATCAAATCCTGCAACAATAGCATATTTTTAAGTCCACTTATAGAGCAAGAAACGTACCAATATATTTTACAATTAAGAAATAAAAGTTCAGTTGGAAGTGATAACATACCAGTAAAAGTGCTCAAGAATTGTGCATCAATTATAAAAACTCCACTTACTCACATTATAAACCAGATTCTACAAACAGGAAAGTATCCACAAAGATTAAAAGAAGCAATGGTGAAACCCATCTATAAAAAAGGTAGCAAAGAAAATATTGATAATTATAGGCCAATATCATTGCTTTCCAATGTGAATAAAATATTTGAGCGTATAATTTTGACAAATTAATGCAGTTTTTGAAGCAAACAACATACTTGTGAAACAACAGTTTGGATTTAGACAGGAAGGTCAACATTGAATGCAATATATCAAGCACTTACTTCTATCATCAGGTCACTAAATCAAAATAATACTACAGCGGCCCTCTGTCTGGACCTGTCAAAAGCTTTTGACAGAGTCAACCATGAGAAGTTACTGAATAAGCTGGAGAAATATGGTATAAGAGGGTAGCATTACAGCTCATTGGATCATATCTATCCAAAAGAACCCAAAAGACAATAAGTAGAGGAAAAACGGAAATATAATACGATCTGATTCCAAACAAGTATTAAACGGTGTACCGCAGGGTTCTATATTGGGACCTTTGCTCTACATAATATATACAAATGATCTAGTTCAGACTACCAACAACGATGTCATAATGTTTGCACATGATGCATCAGTAATATGTAAAGCTGAAAATCAAAATGAATGTATGAAAAGTCTTGAGACTGACATGAAAAATATGAATGAATGGTTCCTTAATAACAACTTGATGCTAAATCTGGAAAAAACAAAACTTTTGTTATTCAGGAAAAGAAAGAACAACTTAATTTAAGATTCCAAGACTGTGAAGTTGAGTCAGTTGAAGACCTGTCTTTTCTAGGAGTGAATATTGATCGTAATCTCAACTGGTGTAGTCACGTTGAGAAGATTTCACCAATGATAGCACGCTATGGCTATGCATTGCGGACTATACGGATGATAGGGCTGGATGCTGCTCTGACTGCCTATCACGCCTACGTTCATTCTAGGATAAGATATGGAATCATCTTCTGGGAAGATCTACAGAAGCGGAGCGAATTTTTCTTTACAAAAAGATGCCTAAGAATCATCTTTGGCATGAATCAATATGAAACGTGCAGGAACATATTCAAGAATTTCAACATCTTAACACTGTATGGTCTATATATCTATGAATCAGTATTGTTCATTTTAAATAACTATAACGATTTCAAAGATCTTCAACTCCAACATTCCTATAATACAAGAGGAAAAATATTCTTCAAGAGGATAAGCCCAACTATTCATATTTACAAAAAATGTAACTTATAGTTTACTGTCAGTGTGGAATAAGTTTCCAGAAAAATTTAAGTCATTATCAATTAAAGTGCAAAAACAAAAACTCAAATATTTTCTTATTGATAAAAGTTACTATAATATAGGAGAGTTCCTACAAGAAAATGATTTCAAGAAATTATTGTGATCTGAATTTTGTGTATTTTCTACATGTTTATTTGTATTTTTGACTGAATCTACACCTGTATGGTTTTTGATTTATTAAAGTATTATTATACTACGATAGGCCTGTTATCCCTGACAGAATGGTGACGAATAATAGGCCGGACATAGTGGTGTATGATAAGAGAGCCAGAACAGCAATGTAGGTGGATGTCGCCATACCGAATAATAACAACGTGCTGAATAAGTTCCAGGAGAAAATGTCCAAATACACAGACCTTGCTATTGAGATCAAGCAGATGTGGCACCTGGATATATAAAATAGATATAGTTCCTGTCATCGTATCCTCGACTGGGTTAAATCCCAGAACTTTGCATGATAGCCTTACAAAATTAGAATTGCATAAGAATACCTATATAGAAATGCAAAAAGCTGTAATTCTTAATACATGTAGGATAGCTAGGAAATTTATATCAAGTATATTGTAATCGAGCCTATTCCCTTTGATTGCTAAATCTGGGAAAGGTAAATTATATCCAGCTAAAAGTGCATAAGTCCACGATAATAAATAATAATAACGAACAACAAAAACATACTATGAATGAAAACAGACGAGATATCGTTTATGCACAGAAGGGGTCCGAGATGGGAACCCTGCGGAACACCAGAACTGACTGGCACAAAGTATGACGTGAAACCACGATAATTTACTGCGATTCCTCAAATAACTGCCCAGCCATTTATGCAAGACACCCCTAATGCCAATCCTGCTCAGCTTGTCCAACAGCAATGTGTGATTCACTCTATCGAACGCTTTGAAAAAGTCTGTATAGACCGAATCTATCTGCACCCTTCTGCCCATGATAAACGTTATATCAGTCATATATATTAGCAAGTTAGTGACTGTTGATCTGCCTCTTAAAAATCCATGCTGCTCACCAATAACCGCAGACATACACTTCCAAGTGATAAAGTTGCTGACTAAACCATCCAACAACTTAGGGAAGCGGATTGTATACAGATACCCCTGTAATTAGTTACATCAAATTTGTCGCCTGATTTCAGAATAGAGACTATATAACTATTTTTCCAATATGAAGGAAAGTTGGCAGACCCAAGAGAGGAGTTAAAGATATCCGTTAACGGTGCAGTGAGAGTATAAATACATTTCTTAAGCAAAACTGAAGGTATTCCATCAGGCCCTACGCAAAATTTCCCTTTTATGTTCTGAATCCTCTCAAACACCAAGGGTAAGCCGATCAACATCCACCCTCTCAGGAATAGAAAAATCAGGTGGTACAATTTGTTCATCAACATATGTCTGCGAAAAAAAAATCGGCGAACATATTAACTAACTATATATATATAATAATATATATAGGGTTGGTCTTTAAGCTTCTATCAACTTCTCTCAGATAATTAGAGTACAATTCCGAATTGAGCCTACAACACTCCCTCCGTACATCACTGAACGCATTGAAATCCAGCACATTTCTTGTTATTTTATATCTTTTGTGAAATTTTTTCTTTTTATGAATTAGCGCAATCAGATTCTTATTAAACCACGCCGGATACTTGAAGGTTTTTTTAGTTTTCATTGGTACAAACATTTCCATCCCTGTATATAAGACATCATAACATTTAGCCACAGATAGATCAATATCAGCTGAATCCTCAATCCACAGACCCCAGATACTCATTCAACCCCACATAATTAGCTTTCTTAAAATCATAATGCATTTCCTCGAAATTAAGGACAGGAATATCATCAGATGAATTGAAAATTTCAAACTCTAAAGCCGTATGATGAACTGAAATCTCATAAATTGGGCAATCTGCCGCACTAACAACTACACTCTCAAGACTTACATAAATAAGGTCCAAAAAAACATTGTTGCTATTGGGAATTTTGTTCACCTGAGTCATGTTCACAAACGAGTAAGTATCAGTGATGTAGTGTCTATCATCCAGTGGCGGGCAAAGTGTGAATCTGTCGTCCAACCATCTCGCACATGGCACGTTAAAATCACCACATATAACAAAATTAGCTAACGAATACTGTAGCTGCAATTCCTCAAGAGCTTCGCAGTGTCTCTGATAGATCCTCCTAGAACTTCTAGGAGGAATGTATACTCCACCAAAAATTGTTTTCTTAGCATTTCTGCCAACAGATACAAATAATTGTTCCACATCATCTACCGTGTGCTGAACAGGGGAACCCTTAAGAATTTTTTCAACCAATATGAATACACCACCCCCACGCTGCTAATCGCTAGTATTAACATTGCGGTCAAGACGAAATAAATTGCGGTCAAGAACAAGCATTTCCCAATCCAAAATCTGATCATTAAGCCAGGTCTCCACAAAGATCAAAACATCATAATTGCTTTGGCTACAAATCTTTTTCAGTTCACTTAAACGTGTTCGAATGCCTCAGACATTCTGATAGTAAATGTGTAGGTTACCTTGTAAATGGGTCGAATTCAGTTTTTTCTGCTAACGATTCTAGGTTGACCATTCACATGCCTTATAACAACCCCCTCACCCTGCTCCGTTCTACCAGCCAGTTCCTGTTTCAACCTCGCCATGTATTATCTTTGCAAGTTTGTGCGATCACTGTATAAACGGTAGTTCGTATTTTCCGGTTTCCCGCACTCCCTCAATACATCGGCAACAACTTCTGGGCTGGATGTTATTATTTTCATTGGCCGAGGCTTGTTGCCAACAAGACCCAAACGTAAAACCTTGAGTACACTATCGAATTTATTCATCATACCCAGGCTGAAAAGATCTTTTTCTTACACTATTTTGTGAGATCCTGTATCTATATTTATTAAACTCTGACATTGGTTTTGTTTAAAATGAGTTTCATTTCATTTATTCAAAATGTTTATTTTTACCTCTATCGTTATATCAGTGTATGTTTTTCATATCTTATGAATGTTTATGCCAAAAAAGAAATTTCCATTTCATTTGGCTTGTCATCATATTTCAATACGTTATATATGTTGAATTTCGTGGTTAAGCCTATTACAGAATAACAAGTAAAAAACTGCATGGGACAGAGGAAAACTTAGATTTTGTTTTCCACTTTGGGGAATCAACTTGGTAAAACTATAAAGACTTTTGTAAATTATGTAACTTTTGTGGTCCAAAGGAGAAAGGAAACCTTGCAAACAAAGGTCTTTTACAATAATATTCCTAAGGATAATATGAAATCGGCTTATGTGTATCTTGGTTATTACTGGAGATATGGCGATTTGAAAATTTTCATCCCCTCTGTCCCAATTCGTAAGTTAATGGTTGTGTCCAAACATTTTTCAAACAGAAGTTTTTGATAATAGATGATAACCTGCAAAGGAAAAAAAAACTGATTGTTTTATCCTGGTCATAACTGGAGATATGGTGGTTTGAAAATTTCAATCTACTTCGTTTCTGAGTTAAGGGTTGAATCAAAAAACTTTGATAACAATATGCCTAAGGATATGAAAACTGCTGATTTGAAAATTTTCCACCCCCTCTTACCCGATTCTGAAGGTAAGGGTCATATAAAAAAATGTTTCAACTAAAATTGTTTGATAATAACATGCCTAAGAATTATATGAAAACTGTATAGGGCAATCTTGGTTATTACCGGAGATATGTCAATTTGAAAATTTTCTACCCCTCGAGCTGATGTGACCAGTTGCTCTACCGCAGATTACAGTATGTTGGTTTAAACAAGGGTAAAAGAAGCACTGCTGAAACATTGCAATAGAGCAACTGGTGTTTCTGAGCCAGACACAAAGATGTTGGTCTGAGAACCTGTAAGGTGTGCAATTGAATACTTCTAATGTTGATGAGTAAAACGAAAGTTAAAGAATAAATATAGTAATAATGAACATTATTTATTGGTCATATGTTAGTTACATTCATCTTCATGTTCAGAATATGAAAGATCTTCTTCGCTTAAATCGAAATCAAAATCATCATCTTCGTCTTTATCTTCAACTTTTAGTGCTTCCAATTTATTAAGTAAATCTTCTTTCAGTTCATCGTTGGTCAGTTCATCCTTTTCCTTCTTTTCCATATATCTCTTGAATGTTCTTCTCCTTCTTTCTGGTAATGCTTTTAACTTGAAACGCATTTCTCTATCAAGCCTGAAAGGTATTTTATTTACAGTAACTGATACAACCTCTTTTTCTTGGCAACATTTAGTGCATTTTCCAAGCTTTATACCACAACCTATACACATTACATGGTAAGCTTGTTTAATATTTCTCTGTTCACAGGATACACATTTTTTTTGCTGTGTTAGTGGTTTGTATTTCTTATATTTAATTTTCCATTCAATTATTTCTTTGCAACGACTGCATACATCAGCGACCTCCAAATTATTTATTATTTTTGTACGGTTACTAGTATCATGCAAAGTATTTTTGAATGCAGTTTGGTTTTTATGTTTTTGGGGCCTCGTTCTACTGGAATTCCCTTTTTGAGTGCTCATTCTGATATATCTACAATAAAAAATGTATATTTTAAAAATTGAATATTTTAAAGCTTGCATAGAAATTAGATTTTCTAATAATCAACTCGAGTATTCAAGATCAAATTTCGATTAGCACTGTTTAACTCTGTTTCACATTTTCTGTTCTCATCCAACTGCTGCTGAAGAATTATCTCCAAATTCTTGTATTTTTCGCTAATCAAATTAACATTTTGGATTGAACCTTCTTTTACTGAAGTTATCAAGTGCTGATACGTCATTTCTCCAACAGTTTTGAGAAGAACTACATAATTATTCAATTCATGGTTTAAATCCGTAGCCAAAGACCTATACTCTGGTAATTCATCTAAGCCGTCAGAAAAAATGCCATTCGTTGAAGATCTTTCTATGATTTCTATTTGTTTTTTCAAACATGTTCTATATTGGGCGCATGATTCTACAATGCAATCCCTCAAAACATCCATAAGTTCGAGTAATTCAGGTTCAGTGCTACTGAAAGCTTTTTTCAATACATCATCTTCCAAATCACGGCTACTCTTCATGAAATTATAATCGTTATTGTTATAGTTTATTCCACTAGTATTAACAAATGTTACACCAAATATAAATGGGAACGATACATTTTAATTTGCTCATGTTTGATAGAATTAAATGATTTGTGAAATGTATGAACTTTCATAGCATATTTCAGAACATTCCATCCAGATCTTATATTTGTACCGAATCTCGACAGCATATTTATTGTAAGTAGTCAAAATGAATCATTTGAACGTAGACCTGTAGAATGATACAACGAATTTAAAATTTAAGTATGAAGGTATGATAAAATGTCAAATTTTTAATGAAGAATTGTGACAATTGATATGATTATTTTAATTGAAGCAAGAATGGTGCAATAAATTATTACAAAGGCAAAATTATCTGTTTGACTTAAACAAGAAAATCATCCTGAGTATTAAAACTGATTCATGAGAAGACGAACACGAAAATCGAATTGGATTGGCTCATATATAACTGATTGTGTTCAAGCAGCAGTAACAATGTTTCTTGGAGATATCATTATACAAATTTTTCTTGAGAAAGTACCATTTAAAGATGTGAACTGGAGAAGAAGTTTACAGAGTACAGGAGTTGGATTGGCTATTGGTGTAAGAAAAGTTATCAGTTAATGAAGCAATTTTACAAAAACGGTTTTAGGGGTTGGTGGCACAAATTACAAACAGCATATTATGTTCCTCTATGGGTGCCCGATCTGCAACATGCAGGAAACAACAAAAGACTACATACTACAGATGAAAACAAAATAAAATGATGAATTTGTATATAAAATGAAAAATTGGATTTTCTTCCCGCTAGTCACATTTTTTAAGTGAATGAAATCTTCTACTAATAAAGAAAATTAATGCATTAATATATTCTATGGTGTAAATTGTTTCTCACCATAAGAAATATGAGGTTATGTAAAATATTAATGGTTATCATTCAGCTGTAAACTTACACAAAATGGATAAATCAATAAGGACTTATAAAAAATTGTTACAAACCTATCCATTATTAGTTCAATCAGTGCAAACAGGAGTCTTAATGGGTACAGGGGATATGATAGCACAAGGGTTTATAGAAGGTAGATCTTTAAAAAATCTTGATACAAAAAGAACAATAACGTTTTGTGGATTAGGTACTTGTTTAGTGGTGAGTTGAAGTAAAGTACTCACCTCAATCAGCTAACTTATCACACTTTTTGTAGGGGCCTACCTTGGTTACTTGGTACAAAACATTGAGCATTATCGTTAAAGGCAGCAGCAAAGCAGTGGTTCTCAAAAAGGTGGCACTTGATCAGCTGTGCTTCTCTCCCACTTTCATTGGTTGTTTTCTGTGCACTTTGGGATTTGTACAAGGATATGACTTTCAGCAGATCAAACAAAATGTTTCCAAAAATTATAAAGATATTCTCTTGACTAATTACCAAATTTGGCCTCTGGTGCAACTAGGAAATTTTTATTTGACGCCTCTACATTATCAGACTTTGGTTGTGCAGGGTGTTGCCATATGCTGGAATACCTATATTTCATGGAAAACTCAATCCTGAGAAAATAATGTTGAAGTACAGATGTTTTACTCAAAGATATATTTTATACAGAATATTTTGTTAAATAATAGAATAAAGTATACAAATGTCTAATTATCCATTATTTCACAATCAACTCATTCCTGTAAAGAACACAAACTTAAATTTGAAAAATTCTATTAGCTTGAATAGAATATTTTTCGCTTAGTTGGAGTTTTAATTTTTTCATTGATTTCATATCTTTAATTTTTAACATTTCTTTAATACTTTATGCGTTTATTTCTTGCTGTCGATGGAATGTCTCCCGAGTGGTTGATTAAGCATCGTATATTGCGTATTAAAGACTATAGTAAATGTCATTTATATTTTATACTAGGTTACTATCAGCTGCTTTGAATTTTAATTGAGTGCTATAATTACTGATTTTCAAATTTGTGCAGTGAAAGCAATATTAAAATGATACTAAAAGTTTTCAATCTATATAATAGATTTCTTCAAAAATTTCCAATGTGTATGCAGTGTTTACAAACAGGTATTTTAGTAGGAACTGGCGATGCCTTATGTCAGTCTATTATTGAAGATACTTCAATTCTGGATTTCAACCTAAGAAGAGCTTCGGAATTTTTCAGTATAGGAACATTCGTTATTGTGAGTAGAGTGTACAAAATTATAATAGATGGAGTTATAACCTTCGAGTTTTATTCATTCCAGGGACCACCAAAAGTTTTATGGCTAAGGAGTCTGGCTACGTACATTAAAGGGCAAAACGGAATATCAGTTGTGATAAAGAAAGTTATATTAGACCAATTAATTTTTGCTCCCTTTGGATTAATTCTCTTTTTAGTATCGTTAGGCATAGTTCAAGGAAAACATCCAACTGAAATAAAACAAGTTCTGCGTGATGATTACGCTGAAATATTAATAGCCAATTATAAAGTATGGCCGGCTATACAGCTAGTTAATTTTTACCTTATACCACTTCAACATCAAGTATTATTCATTCAAACCATAGCAATAATTTGGAATACTTACTTGTCTTGGAAAACGCATTCAGAAAAACGAAGTGTACGATAATACACATTCAATATAAATTATAATATAATAATGAATATTAAATATTGAAAATAATTTAGAAAGGGTTCAGATATTGGATATGTACGATGAACTGAATTCTCTTTATATATAGAATTAGCTGTAGACTTATGCATCTAATTAAGATTAATGAATAATTTTATTTAGTTTCATTAATGTTCATTTTCCTAGCAATTCGTTCGTCATATTTGTTCACAAGATTAGGTCAATCAAATAATAGTACTGGTTCTTTTAGGTATGGTGTAAAATCTTTTAAAAATAATGGAAATTGCCTAAAACACATTTTATAAATAACAGTAACATGCAAAACAAAAAGATTAATTTGCGTATTAATGGTATAAACAGAATGTTTCTTAATTGACTAGATTTTAGGAGCGACTTTTCAGGTAAAAAGCATGAACATGATCCGCAGACTCTTCTTTTTTGAGATATATGAGACTGAAAATTCGAAAATAATTTAATCTTCGTTAATATCACTATTAGTTTTCGGGATACATTTTTGACATAGAAGAATCATTTATTGCTTTTGCATTAGTGTATGACTGAAATTCCTATTTAAATTTGACAAATTGACACTAAAAACTTCACTTTTCAGTAGAATCGAATCTGATGTGACTCAATCTTCTTCCAATAATTAAATGAAACTCGCACTGCTAATTTTTCTAGGTCGTTGTGACCAATAATCCTAATTTAACTTTTTCTAAAAATTGGTTGCCTGTACGGAAAAATTGCAGGACAAAAAAGTTTCCTAGTAGAACAAACAACCAAATTATTTCAATTTGGTCATTATAGCATGGCAAAAATGTTTGGTGATAAAATGGAGGTATGACTCCAGAAAAACAATTTTTCAAACGTCCAAATTACAAATTCTGAAAAATGGCAAAAATAAACTACGTTCTGTTTCGTCAATGTGCATTTACACAGATGGGCCTACAGTTTATAGTGGATTCCGAACCACTTTTCTAGACCGTGCAATAATAACTGCCACCACAAGGATTACAAGTTATCTGGTCTTCGGAAATTTATGCCCTCTTCAGGCGATTCTTTCCAATTTCACATTTTTGTTCAAGGGCAACATCCATAAGTTGAACCCGAATTCGTGCCAGGCACCTGGGCTCAACCTACGTTTCAATTTTACTCAGTTATTTGAAATGTCAACATGTTTCTCTGAAATTAAGCGTCTATAAATCCATATTCATAGGAGAGAATTTTTTCCTACAATTACCTGAAGAACTGATCTCTTGAAATATTTAAAGTCAATTAAAACATATATAACATCCTGTAGGTATATAAAGAGGTTACATCCCGATGAGTTGCTCATATATCTGATAATCAGAACTATTCCATGAAGAAATATAAAACCACCACCAAGTTATTAAGACCACTGCCAGGCTATGATTATAGCCACAACATATTCTGAATTTATCATATATTAGGATAATTTTTATATGAATATACCGTTTATCACAATATACACGAACTACAATACTATCAACGAATAACAACTCAATTTTAACCTACAACCTCGATTCGTCTCGTTTTCTTGATCAGCAACCTCGTCTCATTCGAGATAGAATTTTGAAACTACCTTGCCTCGTTTTTTCGTTCATCATGATGATATTTATTCATATGATTATGAAAAAAGATTATTACAAAGAGAAAGAGAGTTCCTGTAAACATGAGTAAATTTTGTGAAGACAGGCATCCTTCTTTACCCTCAAACTTTTTTAGACTACGCCACTGACCATCAGAATTGATGCAATTTGATTGTGTTTCATCTGACAACTTTTTTGTATTATTTCATTTTTTCGTAATGGCAACTTTTTTACCATAATTGTTCAGAATAAGCAAGATAGTAATCTGCATTGTTCATTTCAGTAAGTAAAATATTGTTCCACGCTCATTACGAACAATAATGGATTTCAATCGTTTTATTCAAAACATTTACTAGTATAAAAAAATTGTAAGGGATAGTAAAGGTTTTATTTGGAATAAGGAATAAAATTATATACCTTCTAAGGTCAGTGGCGTGCTGCGTACTGTAAAGAACGAGGGGCTTCGTCTCGTTCGGCAAGGATTTAGGGCTTGAACCTTACCTCGCCTCGTTTTTAACGAGAAATGAAATTACACTCAACGCGTCGGACCTTGCATACGAGTTCTGAGCCGCGGCGAGGTTACCTCTTCGCCTCAGTGGAATACTACGCCGGTTGTTTAGGTACCCAATTACTTCACTGTTACTTCTTATTCTATAAAGTATTTCTCCTTTTCCGAGACCTTCCCATCGATTAATGCTCTTAAATATTTAACTTATTCAACTCTTCAGTCGTTCAAAATTGACATCGATATTCAGAATCAAACATCCGGTATGACCAAATAATTAGTAGATCTTAATTATACCTTAGATACCGTTATTATCTGGTTTAGGGTTCAGTGTATAATGCTTTCATATAGGTGACAAAAAGGGTTCCGAAAGGTTAATGAAGTATTTTGGAGTGGTTGTGAAATAATGTCTTATGGTGATTCATTAGAATAGTATCGGATACTAACATGATCATTCAATTCTGATTTCTATCCCTAAAAATAATGGACTATTTCTTTGTCCTCTGATGCAAGATAAAATGGAATTATTTTGTATGAGATTTAATGGAAACAATATTATCTATTTCATGATTTATTTCTTCGTAAAGTCAGTGAAACTAAAACCGCAAAAAAAATATTTCTCTATTGAATTCTATGGAAGGAACTGTATGAAAGAAATCATGTCAATTTATTTTTAAAGTGACAAATATTGTGTCTTCGCACAATACAGAAATTGATCGAGAGATGCATATTTTATAAAATTCAAATATATATATAATTGAATTGAGAATCGGTTGAGATGATAAAAGAAATTGAAATTAATGTCGAATGGTAGAATGGCAGGAATTCTTCGAGCTTACCAGAATGTCTTGCGAAAACACCCAATTATAGTGCAATCGATCCAGGTTGGAGCACTGATGGGTCTTGGTGACGCAATTGCGCAAACCTTTGTGGAGCGGAAGGGAAAAGAATCAAAGCCTTTTAATTTCATTAGAAATAGAAATTTTATTCTACTTGGAACTTTTGTCGTCGTGAGTATAGAATCGTGTCTAAGTCATTTTATTGAAGTCTATATTTAATACTGACTTTCATAAGTTTATGTATTGTTAATTGACATTTTTTAAGATTTATCCTCATCGCAAAACAGGAATTATTAATGAAAACTGTTGACAGTTATTCTTAATTTTAATGTACTATAACATTACACTCCACCATTACTTTTTTAACTGACACAGTCGCCTTGGATTCTGACCTGAGTTCTTGGCAACTTGAGGAGCGCAGAATCAACAAAATATCTGAACACATCTAATGGTAGACATCTCACAGAGTGAAAGAAAGGGAGGCAAAGTTAAAACTGAGGTATTAAGAATGGAAACGGAGATTTTTAAGGAGACATTCTAAGTCCTTTATGGTGTTACTCAGCTCCACGCTTCTTGGGTATAGTTGAATAATTATACCCACTTAATAGAACATTATCGTCAAACAGATAAATTCGATAAATAGGCACTCTAATAGGCCACGCTGCTAATGTCGGACAGAGATGAAGGCAACTACAGATCGTAACTGACTAATGGAAAATAGTTTGAAGACATGTGTGAATATACATGTAGAAAATATGTAAATAGTAAATGACAGCACCAGTCTCTTGAACAACTTACAGATACCCATATTGAAGCAGAAGGAATCGTACAAATATTTGAAAATGAGCAAAGTATTGTTTATAAAGATCACTGAAAAAGTTAAAAGCTTACACCAATAAGTTATTTCATTGGTTGAGAAGGGGTTATGCCGAGTTCGAATTAAGTCCATGTAATATTTCATTTAAAGTGTGGGTATAGCATCAAGTCAACATTTGGAAGGAGTACCTCTGATTTGCGGGCTCTGGACAGTGAAGTAAATACTCTACTCATTAGATGTGCTGCACCCTTCTGTAGTATTCCTGGACGTGCAGGAGGTAGAGGTTTGAGGAACCTTGAAATAGTGTGTTTAAAATAATGGTTGAACTATAAAAAAGGCTCACTGACGCAATATCAAACTCTAATTATTAAAGTTGATATATATTTTCTAGGAATGCATTAGTGTATTTCAAATTTGCTAGGAATAAATATAATAATTCTTAATTTTCAGGGACCAGCTCAGAGTCAATGGTTCAAAATTTTAGATCGTTATATAAAAGGAAAACGAGCAGAAGTCGTCTTGAAAAAAATGGTTTGCGATCAATTGATTTTTGCGCCATTTTTTCTAGCTGTGTTTTTGATATTATTAGAAACGCTAGAAAAGAGATCCCTGAGCAAAGCACAGAAATCTATGAGACTTTATTATTTCGATATTCTCAAAGCTAATTATACTGTTTGGCCTTTGGTACAACTCTGTAACTTCTATTTGGTTCCAGTAAATTATCAGACTCTTTTAGTTCAAGTTGTTGCCATTGCGTGGAATACATTCATCTCATATAGGACTCATGTTTGAAAATAAATTGGATTTATTTAAAAAAAAATTTTATGTGTATTTTGTATTGGATCAATAGATTTCATTAAATAAATGTAAATCTGGATTAGTCTGAGAAAGTTTCAGAAGATTTTGATTCCGTGTATTCCAATCAGGAAAAATTTTGCAATTCAACAACTTGGGATTACCGAAAAGTATGCAAGAATTGGTTCATGCTGTTACATGCATACAAGATGGAAATCAGGAAAACTATGCCAAAGTAGCACAGAGTTTGGGGTTACTTTAGCAACTCGTCCAAATAAAAATGATTTTCTATCTCTCATACAGCACCTAAGAGTTTCTTTAAATTTGTGATGTGTTTTCGACTGAATAAAAAAAATGTTCTTGCCGGAATAATCATGGGAAACAACCAAGAATCATTCTGAAGATCAATTTTCTCACCAAAATTTGAAAAATTAAATTTTTGAAAAGAAATTTAAGTCTCCAAAAATATATTCGAAATCGGATCTATTTATGATTTTGGAATATTATATATTAATTTTTCAGAATCGGAAGGTAAAATGAGTTGGGTTTCTCATATAGTTTGCATCATTTCAAATGGCTACTCATCGCCAACTTGATCAATTTTTTTTGCAATAATTCAGTCGGACGTATGTCCTACATCTACATGATTTCGTAGAAGGAAGATTATTTGTCATACACTTCTGTGGGGCTGCTGGCTATTATATTATAACCTCAAAAATTTATATCCACTTCCTTGAAGAATACGTAGATTTCCAATGATTTCAGTGTGGAAAATAACGATAAAAGATAAAATAACTTACTACCAAATACAACCAGGCATAAAATAGGAAATTGTACAATTCCTCATTCGAAACCTCAATTCTCAGCGCAAGAGCACAATGGATGCAGTTTCTATGCTCACAGAGTTGTATGAGCCGAGTTTCGACGTGCCGTTTGACGTCAAATATTTCCTTTCATTTTATTTGGTAAGAGAGTGAAATGTACTGAGTGGCCATTTGAAATGAAGCAAAGTATACCTCTGAATTTTTTTCGGAAATTAAAAGAAGGAATTCCTCGAAATCTGTATATATAAGGAAAATGTCCAGTAAAACATGTGATTCAAGCTTTGATTCGCATCATTAGACATAATAGAATGTGATCATCTATTTTGAGGTCAAAAATTTGAGAAAAAGATAATTACGAAAAAGTTTTGTTTGGAGTGGAACTTTTGCCAAAGTTACTACTCATGCCATATCATATACTTTGTATCATTTCAAATGGCCACTCAGTACATCTCATTCTCTCCTACCAAATAAAATGAAAGGAAATATTTGACGCCACACGGCACGTCGAAACTGGGCTCACACAACTCCGTGAGCATAGAAACTGCATTCGTTGTGCTCTTGCGCTGGAATCGGCGCTCGAAAGCAATTTATTACGATCGTAATTGATTGATATTCGTTCAAATTTGAGTTTGCGATTATTAAAAATAGGTGTTTCACCTCGCCAATTTATTAACTTGTTTCACTTACCTAAATACTTGAGTTTCGAAATAACATAATTCTGTAATTTCTTATTCGCTCTTACGAACCAAGAATTAAGGGATCGAATAAGGAACTGAACAATTTCTTATTTTATGTCTGGTTGTGTTTGTAGTAAGTTATTTTATCTTTTATCGTTATTTTCAACACTGAAATCATTGGAATCTACGTTTTCTTCAACGAAGTGGATATAAATTTTTGAAGTTATAGTATAATAGCCAGCAGCACCACAGACGTGTATGACAAATAATCTTCTTCATTCTACGAAACCATGTAGTATGTAGGACATACGTCCGACTGAATTATTGCGAAAAAAAATGATCAAGTTGGCGAAGAGTGGCCATTTGAAATGATACAAACTATAGTGCTATTTTTATGAATGACACTGGCCACATCACAAAGGCCACTGTTGGGAAATTTTTACCGTATCATTTCCATATATAAAAACTTTTCTTGAATGCGTAGTAGTAGTAATCTCTAAGTTACGTGAAGAAAACACATTTTCATTTCCAGCAACATTCATTCCGAACGAAAACCATGAAAAAAAAAACGAATTTTAATAGAACCATGAAGAATTCCTGAAGAGTTTTGTAATGTGGTATCATGAGTATGGGGTGGGTTAAGAAGTGGCTATTCCTAATAAATTCCATTATAATCAATCGTTCGTTTCTTACTCAGAGAGATACACATTATTGGTAAACACTATGCTAACTAATATAAGCTGTGTAAATATAACGATTCTACATACATTCACGTGGCAGAAATATATCCAGATGAAAAACTCTAAAATGTTTTTCAGAAAACTTGGGTTAATTGAAATATTTTCCGTTGGATTTCATTTCGTAGAACTGAGAGGTGAAAATTAAGAATAAATTCATTCAATGAACAATTTTCTAAATTGAAAATAGAGTTAGAAAATCAATTAGGTTCATTCTTTTTCTTGTTCATTGCGTACCTCTAAATTCGAAACTAAGTATATAAAGTGCTTATTCATCGAAAATTAAATCAATATCTCGGGTTCTACAATTTGTCCTTTGTCCTTGGCTTTCGTATTATGGACTGACCGTTTAACTCAGATCAGTCACGACGAAGTGAGAAAAAGTTAATTGTAGGCGAAGCAGTATTGCTGGCCACTAGGGGGTATAGATTGCATACAGACAAAATAAATTTTTTATGATACAAAAACCATGTTACAAACAGTTGAAGAGCAGAGTCTCTTGTATGGGCATTTATGAGTTGGGTTTTGAGAGTCCGTTATGTCTATGATACGTAGACTGCTCATCGGAAAAATCAGTTGTTATTCGAGAGGAATTCTTAGAATTTATCTACGTTGAAGATGTGCCAGCTCCAGTGTTAGCAACGATTATAATAACGCATCTTTTATTCTATGAGTTGGATATGGATAAGTTTATTGGGCAAGGCTTCGATGCCGCTGCAGTGATGAGTGGCCAGTTACGCGGCGTGAGAAGAATAATCGCAGAGCAATACCCGAGAGCGCAATTCGTGCAATGAGTAGCTCACGTTCTAAACTTAGTTCTTGCACATTTAAGTGATACGAAATTGTAGCGGAACCATAAAAATTATCCTGAATTTCCTTCGACAATTCAACTTCGAGACGGTGTTTTGGAAAAAATTGCGGATCAAATGAAGTCATCTCATTCCACGCTTATCTCTCTTTGTGAGACGCGATGGACTGAAAACACGTGGCAGTTGAAAGATTTGCAGAAATGCTCCCCGTAGTACGCGCAACGCTTGGGGCACTTCAAGATTCTGCTAATAGAGATATCGCCACTCAAGCTTATCAACTGAAGACAGCCATGGAAAATAGCCAGTTTATCATGTCGTTAGTTATATTGAGAAAAGTATTTTCATATGCAGCAAACCTAAACAAAGCAATGCAGAAGATCAACATCGATTTGACCAATATTTGCAATTATGTAAAAACAATAAAAATGACTTCACAAAATATTCGGAATGAAAATGAGTTCGCGATTCTTTTCGAGCAAGCAAAGCACATGAGTTCATCAGGTGATATAATTATTCCAAAAACTACTGGAAGGCAAACCCATCGCAGCAATGTTCCAAGAGAAACTGCTGAAATATATCACTGTAGAAATATATTTTACCCTTTCATTGACCATGTGATTACAGAACTTTATACTTTGAACCACATGAAGAAACAATCAAAAGGATTCAAATCCTTTTATTGTTTCTTCATGTATATCAAAGAGTATATATATATATATATATATATATATATATATAATATATATATATATATATATATATATCTATATATATATTTCAGCATATATCTATAACATTGTATGCGATGGGTTTATATTCCAGTAGTTTTTGAATATATATATATATATATATATATATATATATATATATATATATATATATATATATATATATATATATATATATATATATATATATCAATATATATATCACCTACTTCTGGACAATAGATATAATATCAGTTTTAAGCCCAAGGCGTTCGCTATTTTGAGGGAGATGTGATTCCACCACTCCGTTATATAAACACCTCAAAAAAGTCTAGGGAACACTTCTGAATATCGATATATCGTATCCAGAACGATCAATTTGGATGATTATTTTTAAGAAATGAACACCTGCATCTGCTAAAAGATTCAAGTTTTGTGATTCGACCATGGAAATACGACATTTGACTAGAGAAGAGATGTTACGAGCCGTTGGCATGCTCCAAGCTAGGAGCTCACAACGGAAAGTATCCAGGGTTCTGGGAAATAGCCCAAGTGTCATAAACCGTTGATGGTCGCGTTTCAATGAAACAGGTAGCGTAGAAGAACGGCATTCAGGTCGTTTCAGGATTACTACAGTCGCCCAAGACCGATTTTTGGTTTTACAATACAGAAGAGATCGTACTATCACAGCATCTCAATTAGCTCAAGAGCTATCACGAGTTCATAATGTATAAATTTCCGACCAAACTGTGAGAAATCGACTGCACGAAGGTCAACTCCACTCCAGACGTCCTTTAAGAGTTCCACAACTGACCCATGGAAATCGCGCTGCTCGTTTAGCTTGGTGCCAAGAACACGTAAACTGGGATCAAGAGAGGTTGGCCACAGTTCTCTTCAGTGACGAATCTAGATTTAGTTATTATCCCGATTCGGGAAGAATTCGAATATGGAGGGAACCTGGAAAGCAAAACCGTCTTCAGCATGCTCGAGAATTTGTTAGACAGGGAGGCGGATCAGTGATGTTTTGGGGAGTTACACGCCTTGGTGGAAGAACTGATCTCGTTTTCATACAGAACAACTTCACGGGAAATTCTTACGCAAATGAGATAGTTTTACTTGTAGTAGTACCGTATCTCCAATCAATGGGTCAAAATCCACTCTTCCAACAAGATAATGCCCCTCCTCATCGTGCAAGAGTTGTCTTGAACGTTCTTGAAGAGAATGATATCGATCTTCTACCGTGGCCATCCTGTATCTGAATCCCATCGAGCATGTGTGGGACACCCTAAAAAGAAATATCCTTCGTAAAAACGTCTTCCATCATGAACAGGAGCTTCGATTAGCAGTTCAGGGGGCTTGAAATGACCAAGGCCAAAATGTAATAGACGATTTAATATTGAGCATGCCGCGACGACGCCAAAGTGTCATTAATAACAGAGGTGGACCTTCTGGGCACTGAAAAATATAAGTGCTTCCATATCGTTTCGAAAATATTAGTTCAGGATTTTTTTTTGTGTTTTACCGAATTTTGTCATTTCCAAATTCCAAATTTTTCTTTATAATAGGTACTTTGGAGAAGTCAAATATTATTTTGTTTTCTTGAGAATACATTATATACAATACATCCTAACAAAAACCGAAAGATTTCTATACATTCGAATCATCAAATTCATATTTTAATTTAAAGATATTGGTAAGTGTTCCTAGACTTTTTGAGGTGTTTATATATATATATATATATATATATATATATATATATATATATATATATATATATATATATATATATATATATATATATATATATATATATAGATAAATATATGCGGTTATAGACTGGTTCTCTGGCTGGAAGTAACTCTCAGTCCCTAAACTATGAAGATTATGTTTAAGAATGTTCTGTGCTCTGCGTGCTGTAGGTGATCTGTGACATTGAGTAAGTATTTAAAATATCTTTCTTGAATTAGTTAAGTACGTCAAAGGGAACAATCATCCTTAATTCCTCCAACCTTTATAAAAAAGTACAAGAGTACAAGTACAAAAGTACAAAGTAAAAAGAAAAATAACCCTCTGAAACTAACTGGACCAATCACCAAAAATTAATAAGTGGAATAAAAAGTTACTAATGGGTTAGATATTGGAAATGCCCAAGATTCGTCACTAACGAGCCCAACCATCCCTAACAAGAAGCTTGTGCAGATGGGCATAATTTCCAAACACATTGTAAAATGAAATAAGAAGAAGAACAAAAAATATCTTCGTCTGTGACAATCAGTAATCGCTATAACCAGTAAAACTTGTAAATGAAAACAAAAACTCTTTTGAAATGTGTAATAATTTCATGAATAGTTCTTATTGCTCAAAGTAAAAACAATATATACTAGTTTGTCTTTTTCTGATTCCATGCTTGGTTCAGAGTTATATTCTTTTAAATATGGAAGACAGTTACTTGTTGGATGAAGAGAATTGGAAACTAGAGGCTGAAAATGTTATTGGGGATATAAAAACCATGTTAAAAGAGTCTCAATATCAGTAAAACTCCAGAACACGAATAAATATATATTCCTGAATTTAGAAACTCTTGAAAATAAGATATTTTGTATAGAGCTCTCAGGTCAAGGATTTAGAATTATTGGAAGTGCATTTGACGAGATGGATATTATGGCTTCGGAGTATTATGAAACGCCTTACAGTTTACTCAATTATATAAGTCCTATGTTTAGTATATCATTTGGAAATGAATTGATGAGAAAGCTTCAGAGTTCAGAATAAGTTATTTCTGTTATGCAAATCTCTTTTATTTATTAAGATGTATTAACAGTCTATGTTGAATAGTACAAAAAGGCTTTAACTGGATCAGTTCAGATAGAGTGTATTAAAGCTTTTGTGATGGATAAGCTTAATAGTTGTACTAGATTAATTTGGTGATTATTTTAGGATTATAAATTTCACAATGATTTTAATGTATGGTTTTCTATAGTATATGGATAAAAGTAATAATGGAAATTTAAAAGATATTGCCATAAATTATTTTTAAGTAGTGAGACAAATTAAGTATATATAGATTCCAAATAAACATATAGAAATCGAAATTATTTGTATAATGAGCCAAATTGATTACATGGTCTTGTAGTCATTAGCCTACAAAATGTCACTCTCATCAAATTACTTCTTTTCCTGTTTTAATCTCACGTATGGTTACCATCTACAAATTCTTGAGCCTAGCATAATGAAGCAAAACTCCTGGTTATTATTTTCCGAAATCTGAATAATCGAACGCTTAATGAATGAAATGTATTCAAGAATTAAGATAAACAAAAAAGCAAAACCTTTATCAACATTTGTAAGCATAGTAAGTTTGTGAACACTTCTGAAACAACATTTAAATGCTAATATTTTTAAGAAATGAAAGTTGATGAAATTTCCTTTATGCACTCATAAGTTCATAGCGATTGTTTTTTTGAACTTTACATTAGGTTAAAATGAAATTTTGAAATTCTGGAAAACAGATTTCTTGGTCAACTTAATTGAAATTAGAGTAACATGTGTATTAACAAAATGTTCTCATGTCAAGTTTTTCGGAAATTGGGAGTTACCTGAATAACCAAACAAAGATTGCCTATTTCATCTTTTAACAATGTACTAGGGAACTTAGCCCATTTACACAGTGTACCTACAGCTTATAGTGGATTCCGAACCACTGTCCTAGACTGTGCAATGAAACTGCCACCACAAGGATTACAAGTTATCTGGTCTTCGGAAAAGTATGCCTCCTTTAGGCGACTCTTTTTAAGTATCACTTTTTTGTTCAAGGACAACATCCATAACTTGAACCCGGATTCGAACCAGGCACCTCGGCTAAACATATTCCTACAAACTTGCTCACTAACCGTGCAGCTACCGAGGCGGTTCACACAAAGAATAATCTTGAAACATTTAAATTAACTATTGTTGAAAAGTGAATGATGAATCAAACGATTCTTGGTCAGTTCAAATTATTTTGTAAAAAGTTACAGATAATAAACGACCAGTATGATATATGTGAATCCCAAATTTTTTATGAAATTTGGTTGTTGCAAATTACCTTTTATAGATACGACGGCACTCTATTCTTAGTTTAATACTGCCCAATGATGAACGATTGTTCGAAACCGCGGTAATACTGATCTATTAATTTGTTTTTTGATAGTAAAATATAGTAAACATTCAGTTTGTTTTAATCATGTTTAAGTACCAAATACTAAAGGCCAAACCCATACTGTGTCTTCTCTAAATCGCTCAAAATAGCTTATACATCTAGTCGCCCAGAATTTTAGAATTATATAGTTATATGTATATTACATACTTGAGTATATACTAGAGACTGTTGAAAATTGCAAAGCAGCCAGAACATTTAAATATGAAGTAGAAAGAAGAAGAATGAACTGTCAATAGAGCTGTTAGATGACTAAACAGTAAATTGTTGGATATAACTTACATATTTATTTACACCAAGTTTATAAAAAGCATTTTATAATACAAAAATGACTTCCAAACAAAATTTTCCTTTGCTACAAAACGACCGAATTCTCAAGGTAATTAAGGGTGAGAAACCTGATAAACTTCCGGTGTGGATTATGAGACAAGCAGGACGGCATTTGCCAGAGTTTGTTGAATTTAGAAAAAAACATGATTTTTTTGAAATATGCCAAACTCCTAAATTGGCATGTGAAGTTACTCTAATGCCAATAAGAAGGTACGATTTGGATGCAGCAATAATATTTAGTGACATATTGGTAATTCCTCAAGCATTAGGACTTAAAGTAGAAATGAAACCAGGACTGGGTCCCGTAATTCCTACTCCCTTAACTGTAGATACTATTGAAAATCTTCATTCAGATGGAGCTGCTGATCGCTTAAGATATGTGGGAGAAGCTATCACATTAACAAGGCATGAATTAGGTGGAAAAGTTCCATTAATTGGTTTTTCTGGTGCACCTTGGACACTTTTTGGGTATATGATCGAAGGTGGAGGTTCAAAAACGATGTCAAAAGCCAAGAAATGGTTATATGAATATCCAGAAGAATCAAGCAAGGTTTTAGATATACTTACCAATGTTATTATTGATTATTTAGTTATACAGGCTGAATATGGAGCCCAAGTGTTACAGGTTTTCGAAAGTAGTGCTGAATATTTAAACAGACACTTATTTACAAAATTTGCTTTACCATATCTTAAAAAAATCAATATTGAGGTTAAAAGGAAGATCAAAGAAAAAAAAATAGAATATATTCCAATCATACTTTTTGCCAAAGGTGGTCACTTCTCACTTGAAGATCAAACTGAATTGGGTTATGATGTTTTAGGAGTAGACTGGACTGTTGAACCCCAAATTGCTCGTTTCTTAACCAAAAATTCCATTCTTCAGGGTAATTTAGATCCTTGTGCCTTATATGCTCCAAAAGAGGAAATAGTGAAATTGGTAGAAAATATGGTTGCGGGATTCGGTACTTCAAAGTATATTGTTAATTTAGGACACGGTATTTATCCAGATGCAGATATTGAAAAGGTGAAAACTTTTATTGATGCAGTTCACAATGTAACATTGTGAGAGTTACATTCAAGGACTGATATTTATGAGTTGTTAATTTTATATATTTTTATTGAATAAAATTTCGAATATTCACGAACTAGGTTGAACAAAACTCACAGAAGTTATTTTTAACCCCCATATATTTGTAATTGTTTTGGAGATTTTAGTTTTTATTCTATGGCATTCAAATCGATGACTTCAAAGGCATAGTTAACATTGGATGTTTGCTGTTTGATGTTTATGCATCTGTTCATATTTGTGTTTTTTGGGCATTGGGATTTGTCTATATTTGGATATTTTGAATCATTTCTACAATGGCAAAAGTGGAATACTATTGAAACAAACATCTTAAAACAAGTTATATTCAATAAGATTGAACTGAACCAATACCACACCAAACAAATTTGGACAAGTGAATAGCGCATGTGGTAACTCGTTTACTCCAGTTCTATTTCATTTTCAAACATATGATAACATTTAAGAGTGAGTAAGCAATATTTTTCACCACAAGAAATCTTTCAAGACTTAGAAACTCAGACACGTTGGGTAGCGATATAGGGCTGTTTCATCGTAACTGACAGAAATGAAATTCTAGATGTGAAGGTATATTTTAATTAACTTTACCAAGAAATGTGTTATCAAATTGAAAAATTGGAACTTTGAATAGAATTAAAACTGAAAACAATTTCATAATAGGTTTCAAGTTTCAATTTAATAACACATTTTTGTGTGAAAATAATAAAATTACTTTCAACTGTAAAATTTTATTCTATAGAATAATGTCTAAAAATCATTTAGAGTTATAATTCTATTTCAAGTTTCAATTCAATAACTCATTTTTGGACGAAAGTAATTAAAAAATACTTCTAAAACTCTATTTTTCTCGGTAACGATAAAATGACGATAATGGCTCGATATGTGTTCGAATCAGAAACTACCAAGTTTTGCAGAAAGGTGAATTAATATAAATAGAATAAGCAGAGCAAAGCTTAACACCCACTCTGGTGCTTATATAATACTTGAATGACACCTTTATAGTACTGTCATTTTCATCATGATGTTGAGATAATAATGACCTTATAGACCCCATCTTACATGGGGTAAATTACCGACAATAAATTACGTTTTTATTACTTGAGCATGTTAACGAAAAATTTTTTTCAGACATGTTTGGACTTGCAAGAAATTTACTATTAGAAAACATTTCATATGATGTATTAGCTGCGAGAAATGAGGAATACCTTACTTATCCGAATGGTATCCAAATTTCACTCATTAAAGAACTGGGAATTGACAAGAAAAACATTAGAGGAAAAAATTGCCCACAAAGATGCCGAATTATATTAGAGAATTATGGAAAATTGTATGAACGTTCAAAGTGAAACACTTAACAACCACAGCCACTAAAATATGAGAAAATAAAATCTATATGATTAGCAACAGACTCAAGAACTAGATCAAACTAAATAATTGTATTACCTACGTTATTCTACCAATGTGATTTGAAATAACATCTGTATTTTTTATATTTTCTCTATGCATTAAGTGTAATGTATAAAATTAAATTAAGGAATTTCATTTAATATTTTAGGAGAAATATTCATTTATTAAAAATAAGATATAAAATATTTGTCCTATCAATATTATAAATGTGAAAGTTTGGTTGTTTGTTGCTCAATTACACAAAAGTGGCTGAACAGAAATGGAAGAAATTGGGCACACTGATAGTTTATTACTTCGAATAATAAATAGGACACTTTTTATTCCGGAAAATGTTTAGGTTCTGTGTTATATTCAAAAAATTATTACGGGTCGTACATCCACTTGATATTTATTATAGATAAATGGTTTTTCATGAGATTTGTTGTAGAGCTACCCTGAATGGAGGGATGGACGTACACTTTTTCCTTTGAAATTCTACCTGTGAGGGTGCGAGATCGGGTTTAAAAGTTTTTAAGGAATTTTTTTGGATTGTAAGGTTAGAGAGATGACAATTTGTGTTTATTATACTTATACTTAAGAAATAGAATATAACCATTTTTGAAAACCATACGTAAAGGGGTAAATAGATGATGAAGGGTTTAGATGGAAGTAACCTTAGTTTTAAACTTTGAGATGAAGATTGTGTTTAATATCTTGATTGAGAGGGTTAAAAAGAGTGTTTCAGAATTTGGAGAAACCTAAAAGATGCTAATTCCCAGGAGTTCTAATCAATAATTACATAAATGCTCAAGTCCAACAGATAAACCCATTTTTTTCAAGGGGGACATCTTTTGGGGTACAAAACTTGCCTGAAATATCAACCCCCTAAGCGGGGGTTGCAATCCTTGAACATTTTGAATTGAGAAGATGGGTCGAGTGATGACTCAAAAGAAAGGTGGTATCTTTTTCTACATTGCCTTGAATGAATTTCCATTCTTAATTGGAAACTGTAAGATACAGGGTGAGCAACTGAAAGATAGGGAAGACTATTCCCCTGAGATTATTCAAGTTTCAATGAAGTAAAATGGAACAGATCCATGCTGATCAATGGCAGTCATCATTAGGTACCATCCTCATCTCGAATTTCAACCCCTAGAGCAGGGGTGACCACCCTTGAAATTTTGGAAGAGGGTAGATGGGTCGAGTGATACCTCGAAAGAAAGGTATTATCTTTGTCTGCATCCCCGAAAACGAATTTTCATTTTTGATTGAAAATTATAGAAGATACAGAGAGAGCTACTGAAAAATAGAGGAGACTATATATCGCCCTAGTATTCAAGTATTAGTGCTAAAAAATGGAACAGTTGAAATTTGAGATGGTAATGGTGTTTCGGAATATGACAGCCTTTGATCTGGAATGAATATGTTCCATTTTTTTGCACTAATACTTGAATAGCTCAGGGCGATAGATAGTCTCCTCTATTTTTTAGTAGTTCACTCTGTATCTTCTACAGTTTTCAATAAAAAATGAAAATTCGTTTTCGGGGATGCAGACAAAGATAATACCTTTCTTTCGAGGTATCACTCGACCCATCTACCCTCTTCCAAAATTTCAAGGAAAACCTGATCTAAATACGAAATTTATATACATACGAGGTGTGATCTAGAATATACGGTGAATGGTTTTTCAGAGAGGAAGCTATTTACGCTTCATCTATTTCGACTACAATGAGGTCGTGTTTTCCGATTCTGTAACATGGATCTAGAACAACAAAAAGTGACATTGAAGCTGATGAAATGTTAACATGAGCATATGGTGATAATGTGGTAACTTTGAAGAAGACTATTTACAACAAGTAAAAGCAATTTAAAAGTGTTGGTTAAGGACGAGGAAATGTTGTGATGTCCTTTGACTTCAAAGCCAGATGAATATATGCCACATTTGGCCCATCAAATAGGTGAATGACTATTTGATAGCTTACTGAAGAACTTAGCATCTCATACGGGAAGGAAGAGAGCTGTAAAAGGAGAAACAGCTTTCTTCCTTATCAAGATAATGCGCAGTTTCACAAGTAGCATTTGATTCAAGAATTTTTGGCCGATAGGCGTTTTCTTATCCAATTTATGAACCTTTAAGTTCTTTCCAAAAATAAAAAATGTGTTAAAAATGAAACGCTTCGATACCATTTTAACCATTTAGATTACCTCGATATAGCCGATATAGCAGCAAAGGGGAGTAGGTACCTAAGTTAATTTTTATATAATAATTTTTCGTTGTAATGTAATAATTTACCGTATTGCTTTCACACCTTATATATACAAGAATTGATCATTTAAATAAACAAGATTCCAACCATATTTGCGACCTATGTCTATATCGATGCATGAGAAAAACAATTTTCGAAAGGCAAAAATAATAAAGCCCATCAATCCAGTTTATCTTTTCACAAGAGCAGTGTTTTCTAACCTTTACGTACATGTTGATCACATTTAGATCAAACTCTTTAGTATATTTCGAGATTATGAATCTCGAAATATGCAGCAGAATGCGACATGAGAAGACGGCTCAATTTCACAAGTTTGTTTCTTTCACAGATCCTATCAATTGTAGACCTGAGCATCTGGTATCAATCTCAACTCGATAACTTTCCTCAGGAAAGGCATATAAGTTCATTATAGCAAAAATTTTTTCATAATGTAATTACAAATTCACAGATTTGTATTTTTCCTGTATCAGTGCTGAAAGACATTGCTTCTAGCTAAATTTAATGTCAGGTCGACTGGTAGAACCCCAGAGGTACCGTGTCTCTTACGAGTGTCAAAATAAGCAATACAATGCGATATAAATGGCAAACTAAGCAATAATGTGGATCCTCTTCATCCTGAGCGTTAATAATACGGTTGTGTTTGAAAAAGAAGTATTTTCTATGCATATGATTAATTTGAAATCTTTTGAGTTGTTAGTCATTTGTAAATTTGTGTGTTTTGCTATGTATATGGAAACACAATCTTTTTTTTCACCTGGAAGAGCTCCGTAGATTACAGGTTGGGAATCACTGCGTTAGTGCAATTTTGAATGTTTTCACAGCGCATTATATATATATATATATATATATATATATATATATATATATATATATATATATATATATATATATATATATATATATATATATATATATATATATATATATATATATATATATAAGCTCAAAGTTTGTTCGAAGCCCTTGCTGTGTGAGTTCAGTCAGATGCTCATTTTGCATTAAATATGGCTGAAGGGGTTACACTACACTGTCACCCGAAAAATAGGCGAAAAATGAAATTTTTTTTGACTCGGATATTAAAATGGTGAGATATTCTTCATTTTACGTTTACACGCGAGGGTTAATTTACAACTCAGATAAAAGAATAAGAACTCACTTTTCCCCATAGGGTGCCATATATGTCCTTTTAGTCCATACTTTCGTTTAGGCGATGTAGGAGAATTTTGATGTCTTCTGTACAGTAGTCTTTCCTAAGGTTCTCGAATTAAGTCTTTGTTTTCGATATGATTTCCGAATCTGTTGACATTCTCCGTCCTCGGGACCGTATGATAATGTTTGGAAACATATGAAATCACTGGAAGCCTGGTCAGGAGAATATGATGGATGAGAAGGCAACTCATATCGTAACTCCACTAGCTTGGCTGTTGTAATGGCGGAAGAATGGGTGGGGGTATTGTCATTGTGAAATAGGATTTTGTTCTTGGCAAGCTTTGTCTTGATTTCCTTGACCAATTGGTTTAACAGTGATACGTAGTACTGTCCATTTTTGTTCTTTTTGAAAATATCAATGAAGATGATGCCCTGTGCATTCCAGAAATCGGTGACCATCACCTTGCTGACTTGGAACCACCTTGGGTTTTTGGATGCAATGTCGCTGGTCTCCACCCAATGTCCGGATTGCTGCTTCTTCTCAGGCGTATAGGAATGAATTCATGATTGATGTACCGTAATGAAACGATAAGCAGATTAGATAGCAAAGATAGCTTTGGCATGTGCAAATAGTCATATAAGACGTTGAAAACTCGTTCGTACACTATTGTAATCTAAGGTATCAAAAATTTGAAAACTATAGATTAGATATTAAAATAATGGACTACATGTTTATGATACTCATCATTACCGTCAGAAAAGTTCAGGAGGTCATACGTCTAACTATAATAGTTAAACCACAAAAAAACGTATTTTGTTCAAATATGTTGACCAATTTGAACAGATAACGACAAATAAACACCTTGAACCTCTCCAGCACAAAGCGAAATGTGCATCATCGGGGTTCAGGATGGGAGTCCAGGGCTGTGAATTCTTTCCCATGCAAAGGTCAGGTGGATTAGCTTACGTTGCGCTGCCGCGTGTTTTAGGTAGTCTTTTAAATGATTCAAAAAACAGGGAGAATCTTTGCCTTCCTCATTGCTGACACATCAGTAATACCTAGTCAGTGAGCGCTGTGAAAAAAAAACGGGAGTTAGAATGATTGAAATCTTTTGCCATTGTGATTGTGGGAAGAATATCTTTTTGAAAATCTAGTACTATATAAGATGAACCGGTAACATCATACGTTAAAACCTGTAGTAAATGTTTGAAACGAAGTGAACTATAAAAAGTACTACAACAACTATTGTACTTTAACCAAAATTAAGGTGTTGTAACAGATTTGTCCAACTTTATATTGTGGGAGTGTGAAGTAATGCATTTATTTTATTTCGCGTTTTTGCGAGATATTACGCCATGGGCCTTTTTTTTCAAATTACAATACCTATTTTTTTATGGTGACGTGCTTCTTTTTTTCTGTGCGTTTTGATACTCAATAGTAGGGGTCTGAGATGAGTAGATATACAGGCTATTTGAATCGATATAAGTAGGCACGGATAATTATCGGAATAAATTCACTTATTCAAAACTTCCTAACAGACATACTCATTATTTCGGATATCCATTTCCAACATCTGAAATCAATTCCCAATCCTTTACCCGCACCCCCATGTAAGAATAGGAATAGGGAGTTTCGGTCAAGAAGTGTGTTATTCTAAACACAAAAATAGTTCTTTTTTTATTCGTTATGCAGAATGTTCGAAAAAAATACAAGTGGTATCCTAAAGTTATTGAGGATAAATTCCGTCTCAACAAAAGTAGATACTTCTGACTCTAGCTCACAACGGATTCCTGATATGAATTTCGGATTCGGAATTCAGATTCGGAAACTTGAATAGGTACATACTTGCAATAAAGCCCGAAGGAGAAAAAAGTAAGTCTGTACTGGCTTCATGGAATTCTGAATCTGAATTTTGATCAGGTTGCCTTATGTGTGCGCCCAGAATTTAATTCTGCTGAAATTTAGTAACTTCTAGAACCGTTTTTTGTTCTGTATCTGCTGGGTATGAAGTTTTTATGTTTGTTCATCTTTGCCTATCTTATGGTTACCTAAGATTAGTTGATCATTTTCCATTGTATGTGTATAATCTGTGATACTTAAATATTCCTCGTTCAAGTGAGAAAGAACGAATTGTAAATGTGATATATGATATCGTTTTATCTCACAAGATCAGGTCGTCCAAAAGTTTCCGATGATACTAGACTGGACGTTCCTACCAGTCTACAAGAAAATCCACATCTAGCACCCAGGCAACTAGCATCGAACCACGAGATCAGTCAGATGTCGATGATGAAGTATCTAATATTGGAAAATTGGCATCCCTATAAAATGGTCCCGTACACGGACTTAATGAAGATGATCCAGATTGGGGAGTGGAAGCTTTTTGCGATACAATGATGGGTTTGTGTAACGCCTTCAAAATTGTATCTTCTTATGAAGCATAGTTCATTCTGAAGGAGACGTCAATCGTTAAAATTTGAGATAATGGGCTGAAGAAAATCTATATAGGATCACACTCAGCATTCACAAAAACTTATGTTTTTCCTACATAGTAGGAAGTAGGGCATTAGGACCTCATTTTTTTCGATGGCAATTTAACGGGATAGTATATGGAGATTTTGGAGGAACTGCTTTCGCGCAGCGAAAGCAGAGTCAATATTAATGACTCTGTCATGCCCGATGAGTCGATATGGTTTCAACAAGATGAAGCTGCACAAATTTTTGAATGAGGTCTTTGAAATTGTTGGATTGGTTGGAGAAGACCTGTGGAATGGTCCGCTCGTTCTCTCGATTTGAATCATTGGGTACGTTCTATGGGGATACCTAAAAAGTGAAGTTTATAAAATGGAAGGTGATAATCTAAATGATATGACAACGAGAATTCGGCACGAATTCTGCTGTTAAGGAACTCTCAAAACCGAATAAATAGGACTTTATAAATTGGGTAAGCATTTCACTAGGAAGTTTTATACTAAGTCTACTCTATTGGCCTCCCTCTACTCTATACGACAAATTGATTAAATGCATGTCATATCTTATAAATTAATACCCCAACAATCATATTATACTAGGTGGTTTCAATGTAAACATCTTAGCAAACACTCCTGAAGTCAATGATTATAAAATTTTCTTAAATCTCAATAATTTTTACATTTGTAATAATATAGGTATAAAATATGCAACAAGGGTAACAAACAAATCAAATTCGCTAATTGATCATGTAATAACTGATCAAACCTTATTTGATCCATGTACAAGGATTATCCTTTTCTGATTCACAGTTCATTAGTTGCGGACAATTCTATTAGTTATATTTAATAATTATTTCTTAATATATTAATGTTCTTACCTAATTTAATTCGTGATAGCACTTATACTATGAGATAAGAATTCTCTAATAGTAAGAAAATTTCAGTTTGCAAATGGAAATGAAATAGTTATTATTATAATTATATTTATTATCGTGGACTTATGCACTATCTCAGCTGTTAGCTGGATATAATTTACCTTTCCCAGATTCAGCAATCAAAGGAATAGGTTCGATTACAATATACTTGACATAAATTTCCTAACTATTCTACATGTATTAAGAATAACAGCTTTTGCATTTCTACATAGGTATTCTTATGCAATTCTAATTTCTTAAGGCTATCATGCAAAGTTTTGGGTATTAACCCAGTGGAGGATACGATGACAGGAACAATATCTATTTTCTCGAGGTGCCACATCTGCTTGATCTCAATAGCAAGGTCTGTGTATTTGGACTTTTTCTCCTGGAACTTATTCAGCACGTTGTTATTATTCGGTATGGCGACATCCACCAGCATTGCTGTTTTGGCTCTCTTATCATACACCACTATGTCCGGCCTATTATTCGTCACCATTCTGTCAGTGATAATAGGCCTATCGTAGTATAATCTGATAGAGTCATTTTCCAATACGGGCACCGGTTGATACTTGTAATATGGCTGGAATGTATTCAGAAGTCCGTACTTGTGTGCAAGTTTTTGATGGATAATATTGCACACTTGATTATGCCTGTGAAGATAGTCTGTATTGGCCAGTTGTTCACATCCGGACGTAATATGCTGTATAGTCTCCGATCTTATATGGCATTTTCTGCACCTATCTGTTTGTAATGTTCCGTCCTTCATAATAAATTTTTTGTAGTTGTTTGTAGCGATCACTTGGTCTTGGATGGCCATAAGGAATCCCTCTGTTTCCGCGAATAATTCTCCTTTCATCAACCATTTGTTGGAGGCTTCTTTGTCGATGTGTGGTTGATTAATCTCATGGCGATGTCGTCCATGCAATTCCTTTCTTGACCATTGCTCTTGTTTTTCAGTATCTGATAGGAATGGTAGATTCAGCAGGTCATTTCTGGTAGCAAGATTTAGAGGTGTATATCCCCTATCAGCCAACGATATCACTCTATGTAGGTCAGAAGTGAGAGCTTCTTCTGAGAAGAATTCTCTGAGATTTTTTATCTGTTCGGTGTGTAAATTGACTACATCTATCAATCCGCGTCCTCCTTCTTTCCGCTTCAAAGTTGTTCGTATCACAGACGATTTTGGATGATGGTTGTTGTACTTTGTTAGCATCGTTCGGGTCTGCCTTTGAATCTCATCCAGTTCTGTCTTAGTCCATCTGATTATTCCAAATGAGTAAAGTAACACTGAAATGGCGTAGGTGTTAATTGCCTTGACTAAATTCCCCGAGTTCAACATCGATTTCAGCACAGACTTCAAACGCTGACTGTATTCTGAACGAATCTTCTCCTTTGATTGTTTTTGGTCTAGCAATCTGGCTTGTTGGTATCCTAGATATTTGTATGTTTCGCCATCTCTCATGCACTGTATAATATCACCGTTTGGAAGTTGTGTTTCACCATCTATGACTTTCCCTCTTTGAATGTTCAGGGTCTTACATTTTTCAATCCCGAATTTCATATGAACATCTGCCGAGAACTCACTGACAGTTTTCAGCAAATCATCCAATTGCTTTTTGTTCGAAGCATATAATTTGATGTCATCCATATACAGCAGCTGGGAGATTGTATGATAATTCCTTTCTGCTTTTATCCTAAATCCGTATCCTGTTCTATTGAGCATTGAGGACAATGGGTTCATTGCCAAACAGAACCATAGTGGACTCAAAGAGTCTCCTTGAAAAATTCCACGACGTATGGGTATCTCGTCGGTTTTAATTGATTTATTGTTCATGTTGACCTGCAGAGACGTGCGCCAGTGTGTCATTGTTGTCTTCAAGAACTCTACCAGGGATGGGTGAATTTTGTATATCTGCAATACTTCAACAAGCCAAGAATGGGCGGTACTATCGAATGCCTTCAGATAATCGAGAAAAGCTGAATGAACATTGCGATGCCCTACGTGTGCCTGTTTCATTATCACAGAATCGATGATGAGTTGTTCCTTGCACCCGTGGTGTTTCTTTCTGCATCCTTTCTGCTCCTCTGCTAATATATTGTTGTCGTCAAGGTGTTGGTATATTCGATTGGATATGCATGAGGTGAGTATTTTGTAGAGTGTTGGCAGGCACGTGATTGGCCTATATTGAGACGGATCCTGTGTTCTATCGCTCTTAGGTAGCATATATGTTAAGCCTTGCGTTAGGAAAGTGGGTGTTTTCTTGGGATGTTGAAGAACATATGTGAGCTGTTTCGCTAGGGCTCCATGGAGCTTATCAAACTTCTTGTACCAGTAGTTGTGGATATTATCTATACCTGTGGCCTTCCAATTGTTGGTCGCTCGAACTACTGTTGTGATTTCTTCCTCCGTTATTCCATCGAAGTCCATATGTCTGATATCGAGGCGTTCTTTTTCATTCGTGATCCATTCCGCATCTCTATTGTATTCTTTGGGGTTCGACCATAGTGATGACCAATAGTCGGTCAAGCACTGTGCGTCAGGTACTTCTCTGTTATTGTTGGTCGCAGTTTTGTTATTTCCCTTATGAAAATTGGCTGCGTTTTGGAGGAACCTTTGGTTTTGGTGTTTCCTTTCAGTACACTTGACGTATCTTGAAAGCCTCTCTGCTTTTGCTTGGAGTTTCTGTTTCAAAGTGTCCATATACACGTCGATGTGTTGTTTGTGATCAGGGTGTTTTGTGTTCGTACCAATTTTCCTATAAATTTTGCGTATATGTGATTTCAAGCGCCTTGAGGGTTTTCTGTTTCTCAGGAATTCTGTGAGGCGACCGATTTCTGCTCTAATATTATCAATATCCCTCTCCAGTCGTTTTTGCCATGGTGGTTTTCGGACACTTTTTGGCTCAGCTTGAATCAGAGTAGTGTACTGCTCCACAGTAAATCAAAGTGTGAATCTTCTCCAAGGTGTTCTGGTCGGTATATTCTTCAAACACTGAATTCACGCTTGCTAGGATAATATTGGTGTTCTTGTTCGTCTTGAGTTTGGGCAGTTTAGGTCTTTTAGTTGGGTTACTACTACTGAATTCAGTTATTGCTCTGTTGAGTTCCGATCTTGCTAAATACATATATTCGTCCTGCTGATTCTGCTCAGGAGGGCGTTCCATGTTAATATTCGTTTCCTTGGCTTCGATGTTATCTGTAACACTTTCATTGACTCCAGCAGGTATACCGTTATGAGTATCATTTTCGCTTCTAAGTTCCATTATGACCTCTTCTCGTATGCTTTGCAGCGTTTCTGAAGAAAGTAGCCTGTTTTTAACGATTGTTTTTCTTTGATCCGAAATTCTCTGCTCGGATATGTGCTGTAATTCAGGATAATTTTCTACGAACGCAAGATGTAACGCGTATCTGTATGCTGTCATTTCCGATTCCAAGTTTGTAATCTTGTAATAGGAACGCATAATGAAGGAATTCATCTCTGGGGTCCACTTCATGCGTTTCCTAGGGAGTCTGGCTCTCGTGGTCGTAGGCATAATGGCTTGTGCTACCGTTGAAACATCAAGAGTCGGTTGGGAGGTATTGATGTTATTTCCCACTTGGTTTTGTGTTGCAGTATCCCTACTCGATATCACGCTGCTTCCGTCGCTAACCGAGGGAGACTGTGACTCACTTTCCGAACAAGACCCTCTTCCTAAATCTTGAACGCGACAAGAGGTTATGGTGGTACAATGTCGATTCACCCGTTTATTCCTTAGATTGTACATCATTGGATAAGTTGCATTTTATACCTACTGCCAGGTTCAGCTTGGGTACCTCGGGTTCGCTAAGCCCGTACTCAGAAACAATGTTCCTGAGCCCCTGAGGCTAATTATATTATTATTAATATCGTGGACTTATGCACTTGCACTATCTCAGTTGTTAGCTGGATATAATTTACCTTTCCCAGATTCAGCAATCAGAGGAGATAGGCTCGATTACAATATACTTGACATAAATTTCCTAACTATCCTACATGTATTAAGAATTACAGCTTTTTGCATTTCTATATAGGTATTCTTATGCAATTCTAATTTCTCAAGGCTATTATGCAAAGTTTTGGGTATTAACCCAGTGGAGGATACGATGACAGGAACAATATCTATTTTCTCGAGGTGCCACATCTGCTTGATCTCAATAGCAAGGTCTGTGTATTTGGACTTTTTCTCCTGGAACTTATTCAGCACGTTGTTATTATTCGGTATGGCGACATCCACCAGCATTGCTGTTTTGGCTCTCTTATCATACACCACTATGTCCGGCCTATTATTCGTCACCATTCTATCAGTGATAACAGGCCTATCGTAGTATAATTTGATAGAGTCATTTTCCAATACGGGCACCGGTTGATACTTGTAATATGGCTGGAAGGTATTCAGAAGTCCGTACTTGTGTGCAAGTTTCTGATGGATCATGTTGCACACTTGATTATGCCTGTGATATGATAGAAGTGGCCAGTTGTTCACCTCCGGACGTAATATGCTGTATAGTCTTCGATCTTATATGGCATTTTCTGCACCTATCTGTTTGTAATGTTCCGTCCTTCATAAGAAATTTTTTGTAGTTGTTTGTAGCGATCACTTGGTCTTGGATTGCCATATGGAAACCCTCTGTTTCCGCGAATAATTCTCCCTTCATCAACCATTGATGTGATGTCGTCCATGCAATTCCTTTCTTGACCATTGCTCTTGCTTTTCAGTATCTGATAGGAACGGTAGATTCAGCAGGTCATCTCTGGTAGCAAGATTCAGAGGTGTATATCCCTTATCAGCCAACGATACCACTCTATGGAGGTCAGAAGTGAGAGCTTTTGCTGAGAAGAATTCTCTGAGATGTTTTATCTGTTCGGTGTGTAAATTGACAATATCTATTAATCCTCGTCCTCCTTCTTTCCGCTTCAAAGTTGTTCGTATCACAGAACAGATTCATTCCTGATCAAAGGCTGTCATCTTTGATCTAAATGATCTCTCATTTTCAGTGCCTCACTCTGTATCTTCTACAGTTTTCAATAAAAAATGAGAATTCTTTCACCGGAATGCAGACAAAGATAATACCTTTCTTTCGAGTTATCACTCGACCCATCTACCCCCTTCCAAAATATCAAGGGTTGTCACCCCTGCACCAGGGATTGAAATTCGAGATGAGGATGGTACTTGATGATGACTGCCATTGATTAGCATGGATCTGTTCCGTTTTACCTCACTGAAACTTGAATAGTCTCAGGGAAATAGTCTTCCCTATCTTTCAGTTGCTCACCCTGTATCTTTAACAGTTTTCAATTAAAAATGGAAATTCGTTCAAGGCAATGTAGACAAAGATACCACCTTCCTTTTGAGTCATCACTCGACCCATCTTCCCTATTCAAAATGTTCAAGGATTCCAACCCCCGCTTAGGGGGTTGATATTTCAGGCAAGTTTTGTATCCTAAAAGATGTCCCCCTTGAAACAAAAATTGACCTGTTTTTGCGTTTTGATCAGAGCCTCTGTTTAGTTTTCGTTGAAGCACCGTGTATGTATAATATTGCTAACAAAAAACAAAAATCAAACCTGGAAATCTTATATACGACACAAGTTCACAATCACTTTGCAATGAATCGAACTAATATATTCACAATCCCATGGAACAGGCGTTAAAAGCATTTAATATTCCAACGGAAATAAAATCTATGAAACCTTTCCGAAATTTGAAAGGTTGCTAAATGAATGTTTGTCAAGACTACAATGCTCAATTTGGTTTATATAGATTATTGGTAGCTAAGGTTTAAATTGTCAGATTATGTGAAAAATAATTTTCACCACTGAAAAATATTTGATTTTGATGTTTTGTTTTGAAGAAATTAAAATTTTATTTTGTATTATTGTTAATAAATGGAAACATTTTTGGTATAGAGAATGTTATCATTTTTTAATGGAAAACTTTCTGAATTTTTATTTTAATTTATTGTTCAACATTATAATGAATTTCTGGTTATGTGAAATATATTTCAAATGTAATTTGGGATTTTTACAGTTAAAATAAGTTTTCTGTACATATATAAGTGATGATGTTATCACCTCGAATTTCCTGTAAATTCCTTGTTGCCACTAACTATCACTGGTTAGAGAATTTTGATATGTATTGTAATATAGTGAGAGGATTAAAAAAATCAAAGTATACCATCAAATTCGTTCGAATATCATAGAACATACAAAATTTTCAAATCTACGAGAGCAGAACAGAATAGTTAGTTCTTGCAAAATTTCAAGACAGTTATACTTAACATTTATTTGCTTTCTATTCATCTCTTTTGATGCGATTTTAAGGAAAATCAGAATGAATTTCACAGTTAATATGCGAATATGATTTGTATATGATATATACATATTTATAAGTATGTATAGCTTAGCATCTTCGGATGCTGTATAAGTTAAGAGATTGTACATGAAACGGTTCCATCTTGCTTAATAATAATGCAAAATTCACGAATGGCGTCATACATTTCCATAATTTGTAAGCATCTACTCGAACGAAATTCAAATTAAATTTTGATTTGTAAAATAATCAAGTTTACTATATTGTTCAGCACAATCACCTGATTTAAATCCAATAAATTTTATTCTTTTTATCATACAATACACAATGTGGAAAGAATTATGGATGTGTTATCGCCATTTTTAATTATTTTTATTTTTAATGGCTGGGTATGGTATGTAGTACATCAATGGATAGCTCTTCTTTTTCTCTGTATGTTCATAGTTGTTCTACTCAGTCATGCCGTTTCGAAATTACGACCGTTCAATTGTAAAACTTCCCCTACATGTAATCGTGGAAAAGGAATTACTCTTTCTTATTCTCTCAGAAAAGAAATCATGAGTATGGTTTTATTATCAGGAAATGAATCGAAACAAAAACGACAATGGAATTAGAACGATATAATAGCGAAAAATCAATAGTAAATTGAAATCTAGGATCAAATTTGACGAGCAGTGAAGTTCGAAATTTGTGAAATTTCATCTGAAAAATCCTCAAATATTGGTTAGATGAAGAGACCAAAGTGAAATTTTGATGATTACGGTCATGGAGATCATCGGGTATCTACTTACGATTTTAAATTGGCCAAGAAATTGCACAGCTGCTGTTGCTGCTAATAGTGAACATACTACTCGTTAGGGTCATAAAAAGAATGTGAAATATTTATTTTTTGATTGTGAAGCTATTAAATGTAATTGCATGTTTTTCAATTTTTATTTTTACAATAACTTTTGAATACAAACTACAGTTTTGAGTTGAATCAATATTTCTACTCGTTTACAATAATGTCAAGCTCATCTGCTATATCAACAGCTTTCTTGGAACAGTTAATTAACGTGCGTCCCGTAAGTGAGGGAAAACTGTGAAACGTCATGAACATGTTGTGAACTTTTCCCTTACTGCTTTGTTGGAATAGATCAAAAGAGAGAAAAATTAAAATTTGAAGAGGGTAAATTACTTCGTCGAGTCAGCATATGAGCAGTTATAGTCTAAGATCCGAACCTAAATCAACCTTCACCGAGCTGATTATGGAATGAAACATATTTAAAAAAAATGTACTTTATTAAAAAAATGGGTTAACTTAAAAATATTGTTCTCTTCTTTGTCAAGAATTTTTGTTCGGCAGGCTCGGTGGCGTATGGGATATGATGCTCGTCTCCTACGCAGAGTTACCTGGGTTTAATCCCCACAAAGTCGGTGCGATTTTTCGGATTCTGGGAATCGCTTGAGTGTCCATCTTTCGGAGGAGATGTAAAGCTGTCGGTCCTGTGTTGGAAATTGAAGATCCCTTCCCTCGACACGTGAAGGGTTCGGCAAAATTCCCGGGTTAGTGAGGTGACAGAATTGCCCGGCGTGTCATTAGCCGAAAGGCAGGAATAGAGCACGTTAAAGGAAAAACAAACAAACAATTTTTGTTTGGTCATAGTCAAATTCGTGTTTATCCTGTTTTTTGTGTTTGTTTAGTGCAGTGGTGTCATTTTCATTGGTGGGGTCTGAGTCGTTCTTTCATGTGTTGCTCTGTTTGTCCAATGTAAGTTTTTCTGCAGTCCTTGCAAGGTATGGCGTATATTATGTTAATCTTTTTCATGTGTGGTAATTTGCATTTTAGTTTAGTATGTACCTGTCTTATTTGATTTATGGCTGAGTAGGCTATCTTGAAGTTATAAGGTTTGAGGACATTCTCGATGGCTTCTGTTAGTTGGGGTATGTATGAAATAGTTATGTATCGCGTGGTGTCAGTAATGTCGTATTTCTTCTTCCATTCTGTGTAATTTGTGTTCGTTCCTTGATGATTTTGTTTCTTACGTTTTCTGGGTAGTCGTTCATTGTTAGTAGGACTTTTGTGTCTTGTAGCACGTCTTTTCTTAACTGTGGTGACGTGAGTTTCAGTGTTCTGTCAATATATCCCTTAATAATGCACTTTTTCGATAGATGGGTGGTGGTTTGAATTGTAGTTCAAGATGTTATTTTCGTTTATTTCTTTCTGGTACCATCTTGTTAGTAATTTATTATTTTCTCGTGTTATTGTTATGTCAAGGTGGTTCATGCTGTTATTCTTTTCGTTTTCTAAAGTAAACTGTAATTTTCTGTGGAATTCATTGAAGATTTCAAGAATTGGTCAACTTCATTTTCACTCATTATTAGTAGACAGTCGCCTACATATTTTGTGAATGAGGTGATGTCTAAATGTGTATTGTTTAAAATTGATTCTTACAAATGTTCCATGACCATTTCGGCCATTTGGCTATTTCACTAGATATGGGAGTTCCCATTGCAATTCCAACCATTTGTTGAAAGAAAAGGTTATCGAATTAAAAATAATTTGTACCCAATATATGTTGTAATACTTCAATTGATACTTCTTTTAGCGATGGAGGTATGTGTTTCGATTTCAGTCCATTTTATGTTGATTATTGTTGATATTATTGTTACTGGCATGTTAGTGTATAGTGAAATAGCATCTAGAAAGTAAATTTTGTGATCGGATGGAACATCTATGGTGTCGAGGTGTTGTTTCAGATCTGTAGAGTCTTTTGTGTAGCATTTATTTTTGTTTGTGCAGTTCTTCAGTATATTTGAATGATTGTACAAAGGGGACTGTCTATGTATATTAACATGAGAAAATGGTAAGTTTTCATTATGAGTTTTTTGCAGACCATATATTCTGGGAGGGCGACTATTATGTGTTGTCGATTGATTGGCGAGATCCTCATAAAAACATGGAAAGAAAAACAATATAATTTGGAGGATCTTGCCAAACAATTGACATCTCACAATAGTCTCCCGCCCAGAATATCTTGCCTACCAAAAACTCATAAGGAAAACTTATCATTACGTCTCATTGTATCATACATACAGTTACGCTTCTACAATCTATCAAAATATATGTCAGAAACACTGAAGAACTGCATAAACAAATATAAATACTACACAAAGACTTTACAGATCTGAAACAACACCTCGACTCCATAGATGCACCATCCGACCTCAAAACGTACTCTCTAAATGCTATTTCACTACACTAACATGCCAATAACAATAATATCAACAATAATTAACATAAAATGGACTGAAATCGAAACACATACCTCCATCCCTAAAAGAAGAATTAACTGAAGTATTACAATATATATATTGGGTACAAATTATTTTCAATTCTATAACCTTTTCTTTCAACAAATGGTTGGGATTGCAATATCTATCTAGTGTAATAGCCCAAATGGTCATGGAACATTTGGAAGAATCAATTTTAAACAATACACATTTAAAAATCACCTTATTCAAAAGATATGTAGACGACTACTAAAAATGAGGTAGACCAAATTCTTAAAACCTTCAATGAACACAAAGAGTTCCAATTTACTTCAGAAATGGAAAAGAATAACAACATGAAATTCCTTGTCATAATAACGCGAGAAAACAATAAGTTACTAACAAAATGGTACCTGAAAGAAATAAACGAAAATAACATCTCAAAGTACGATTCAAACCACCACCCATCCCCAATAAAAGTGCATGTTTTCGATGCAATATAATATAATAAGTCATTAGCTATTTCAAAATATTGATTATAAGAGCAGGGGTGCTCAAACGGTCGATCGCGAGTGCTTTTTGAGTAGATCTCGAGGAGAAAAAAGTTTTTAATGAGTAAGTAACTAAACTACAAAAATTCATTACACTCTGCTAGCGGCAAAAGGCGGCTTTATCAAAGGAACGCGCGGTACTTGTCAAAGAAAAGCCACGTTTTTTATTCTTGCCGCTTTTCCAGAAATTTCGGGCAGCGCGTTTGACGGGAATATTCGAGACTTTCGTTCAAGCCGATATAAATGTTGCGCCTGCAGGAATTGGAGTCATTCTGAATTGCAACTTGAAGGCAATACTACGTCGATACAAAGTTTATTATTGAATAGTACGAAATGAGTGCAGTGAAGAAATCTAAAACGTATTGGGAGGAAGAATTTTTCTTTTGTTTGGTGAAGGATGAGTGCATTTGTCTTATTTGTCGTGAGTCAGTTGCAATACCTAAGCGCGGTAACTTAGAGAGGCATCATAAAACAGTTCATAAAAATTATGAAAAGGATTTTCCGCCACAGAGTGAATTAAGGAAACGAAAAGTACGTGATTTGATATCTTGTTTGAAAAAAGAACAAACCACTCAAACTAACAAACCATCTTATCGCACACATGTTAAAGCATTAGTCTGTCGATAAGAAATCAGATAAACATTAACAATCAGACGCGAGGCGAAGGACTGTGGATTTTAAATTTTGGGTGTTTTTGTTTATACCAGTTTGTGTACAAACATGGCGAAGCCAAAACAATGCAAGTTTTGTATGAAAAATGTGACTAAAAGTGGTTTTAAGCTTTACTGTGGTTCTTGTAAGGGATATTCTCACCTTGAATGCGGTGAAATGTCTGAATTTGCTCGGCTGCTGGAAAAAACGAAAAAATCCTGGATATGTCAGGAGTGTAAAGTTGCATCCTCTCCTGTTTCAAGAGTCTCAAATATCTTTGATCGAGGTGATGATACGTTTGAAAAAATGGAAGAGCGTCTTTGTCGTCAAGAGAACGCAGGAATACGAATTTACCAATCCCTGTTCCTGGTGATGGCCAGGGTTCTGATCAACTTATGAAAATGGTGTCTGATCTAACAAATGAGATAAAGGAACTTAGAAAAGATACTGCCAGTATGAAAGTATCTATGGAATTCATTAATCAACAGTTCGAAGAAGAAAGGAATAAGTCTAAAGTACTATCTGAGATGGTTACTGACCTAAATAGGAAAATGGCAAGATGAGGATCGAATTAGATGATATTAAGAAGTTTGTGAGTAGATTTGAATACGAAAAATTCAGAATAATGTGGTTATTTCTGGATTATTGAATAGAAAAGGAGAGTCTGACCATGTAGAAGTCGCAGAAAATACTGATGGGATGGTTCTTGATTTGTTTAAGAAGATGGATCATTCTGTTAGTAAAGATGATTTCGAATTGGTTAGAACTATAAATGATAATTCCATGCCAATGATTGTTGTTAAGGTGAAGAACTTAGATATTAAAAAGAAGATTTTCGATGGCAAGCGGCGTTTTGAAGGACAGTTGACTGTTTCGAACTGTGGTCTGGGCGAGGCAAATAGAATTATTTATATCAGAGAGGATCTAACTAAGTGGCAGCAGAGTCTCTTCAAGTCGGCTAGACGTTTGAAAGATGTGGGATATAAGTACGTTTGGCATTCAAACGGCGAAATTCTGGCAAGAAAGTCTGATGGGAGCAAGATCACAAAGATCACTTCGGAGGATGTAATAACGGGTCTGATGGGATAGTATTCTACTATTCAATTGTAAGGTATAGTGTGTTTGTTATTGTCGTTTTTCTGTTCTGTGATGGCTCTACGGGATATACAAGATGACTTAGAGAATTTAGAATACAAAACTGTTACATATGATTCTCCTTCAGAATGTTCTTCAGCAATGTCTTTGAGGGCGCCTGGTTTGAGGATTATTCACTGCAACATTAGAAGTATAGGAAAAATTTTCAATTATTGGAATTTTTCTGGACTCCTTTTCAGTCGACTTTGATATTATTGTTCTCTCGGAATGTTTTAGTGTTAGTAGTGTAGACCTTTTCAGAATACCTAATTTTAAGATATACTACAACGTTTGTCATTTTAATAAAAATGATGGTGTGATCTGTTAAGTAAGGGTGGGTTTATTCGAAAATGTTGATATTGTTGATGTAGGTGTCACAAAAATAATTAAAATTGGTTTCAAGATAGATAATATTAGTTATTTGATCAGTTGTTGCTATAAACTTCCCCTATTGAGGTAGACGAATTTATTGGAGATCTAGGCTCATATTTCAACTCAAAATTGAATGAAAAGAATGATGTTGAGATTTTTGTTGGAGATATCAATATAGATATTCTGGATTCCGCGGTGGGTGGTAATATTCGTGATGAGTATTTAAATCTTTTATACTCTTTTGGGTTCAAGTCATATGTAAATGATATTACACGAAGGTGTGATTCGGGTGGCACCTGCCTTGATCATTTTTTTGTTTCAAATTTGAAAAAAAATATAGTTGTTGAAGCGGGGATTATTGACTATAATATAACCGATCACTTTCCTATAGTGCTGAAAATACGACAAGTTGAAAATACTCCAGATGCGAGTAGTAATAATGATCATCAAGGAAAAAGATTGATTTTGTTTTGCTTGAAGAGCTTCTGATGGGCTTAAATTGGGACAATGTGTATTCAGTGGGTGATATAAATTCAAAGATGAGCTTGTTTTTGGATATGGTGACGAAGTCGATTGAAAGCTCAACTAGTTTTTTCAGTATAAAAAAGCGTAAGATAAGAAAGCCATGGATAACAGCCGCGCTATCGGTGTCCATTTGGAACAAAAACAGTCTCTACAAAAAAACTTTGGCCCGCCCAAATGACGAGAATCTTTTAAGGGAGTATAAAAGTTATAGAAATAAACTAAATGAAATTGTGTCGTCTAGTAAGCTTGTTTATTATAGAAACAAAATAAAAGATGCAGGTAATGATTCTAGGAAGATGTGGAATTTATTGAGTGAGGTTTCAAATTTGAGGGATCCTAGTGCATATAGTAATATTATCGAAAAAATTAGAGTGGACAATGTCGAATCTACTAATAAACAGTATATTGCTCAAAAATTCAATGATTTTTTCGCAGGAATAGGTTCTAGGTTGTCTGAAAACATTTGTCCGTATAGATCTTTCAATTCCAACCCGCATACTCTAACTCAGGATAACTCAATTTTTTTGGAGCCTACTAACTTTAATGAAGTGAAGGGAATGATAAAGGATCTTAAAATTAGTCGTTCTGCTGGCGGGGTGATGGTATTAGTAATGAAATACTTAAGAAATTTGTTGATATTATTGGAGGACCGTTTGTTCACATCTGTAATCGTATTCTTGGCGAAGGTGTCTTCCCGGATAGTTTGAAGATGGCAACAATAATTCCTTTACTTAAATCGGGCGATAGAGCAGATATGAATAATTACAGACCTATATCCCTTACATCGTGTATAGCCAAACTAATTGAGAAGGTCATCAAAAGAGGCTTATAAATTTTTTGATAAATATGAGGTCATTAATAGTAATCAATTTGGATTTCTAAATGGTAGATCCACCAATGACGCGATTAGGAGGGTTGTGGGCCGCGTCTACGAGCTTCTGGACCAGGGACTGTTTCCGATGGCTGTTTTTCTCGATATTACCAAGGCTTTCGATCTTGTACCTCATAAACAACTACTGTGTAAGCTTGATAGAATGGGGGTGAGAGGTGTTCCTCTGCGTCTCTTGGCGTCGTATCTTTCAGATAGATGTCAGTGCGTCCGTATAGGTCAATCTGTAAGTGATAGTCAAAATGTGAAAATGGGTGTACCACGAGGTACTGTGTTGGGTCCTTTATTGTTTCTATGTTATATAAACGACTTTCTTAGTTTGAGTGGTGTAGGTGAGATAACATCCTATGCGGACGACACGGTGCTATTGTTTAGTGGGAAAAGTTGGAACGCTACAAGGATTTAGTCCGTAAAGGGCTGATTTTGGCAGGAAATTGGATGAACAGCAATGGTTCAATACTAAATCAGAAAAAACTACTATTCTCCTTTTGCTAGAAGTACAGTTGGATTGCCGCATTTTAATAGTATAAGCTTTTGCATGGAATGCCAAAATCGGAAAATTGTGAAAATTGTGGATGTGGAACTCAGGTTCTCTTTCTGCAATACACTACGAAGTATTTGGGTGTATACATTGACTCTACTCTCAGATGGGTGGATCAAATAAATAACATGTGCAAAAATTGCGTCCATTCATTTATGTTTTTCGTATTCTGAGTAAAGTGGCTGATACAAAAACTTTATTATCCGCCTATCACGGCTTAGTGAGTCCTATTTTGCAGTACGGTTGCATAGGTTGGGGAGGAGTATATGAGAGACATCTTGATGGTTTGAGTGTAGTTCAGAAAAAATTATTAAAACAATCTACAGAAAACCATATGATTTTTCTACTGAACTTATTTTTCAAATGAGTGGCCTGCTAAATATTAGACAACTTTATGTAAGAGCTCTGTTGATTGATTGGTATTATGGTAAAATCAGTGTTAATCTATTATCACATAATTACGATACCAGAGGGTAGCACGCCACCTGAATTACGCCCACAAAGCATGTTTTAGAATAACACAGAGGTTTTTCACATACTATCTGAATAGAGTGTATAGTTTTCTCGACAGTCAGTTAAGAAATTCGTCTGTTTCAATACAAGTTTTTAAGAAGAGGGTTTTCAGATGGGTCCAAAGAGAAAGGTCTTTTATCAATATTATGTTCATTTGATATTCTGTTTGACTGGGGGAGCCTGTGGGGAATTTATATTCATATTTTTATTTATATGTATGTATATTTTTATTTTTTTATGCATTATCTTTGTAATTTTTCATTTAAATGAAGCCTTTTAGGACAGCTATTCTTGGCTCGGGAAAAATTGTTATTTATAAATTTTGTTTTGTGTCTGGGATTTAGTTTAATAAGTATATTTAGCTGAGTGTTTTACTCTGATTTTTGTTTTCACATGTGTGTTGCTAACAAGGTTTTCCTTCTGCAACACTTCTACTCTGGGTATATGTATGTCAGAAAATGGGGATGCTATTGAATGTAAAGCATTTTTCCATTACATTTTTTAAATCATTAAATCATTAAATTAAATCAATGTTTCCAAGACCAGCTAATCAATCAAAAGCTGCTACGATCGCATCATTTAAAATATCTCATATATTGGCGGAACACAAGAAACCACAGCACAAGATTTTAAAAATAAAACAGAAATCATGTCTATTAGAGAACAATTATCTCGTCCGACTGTCAATAGGCGTATTGAAATCATGAGTCAGGACATGGCAGATAAACTGAAAATGATCATGAAATGTGCATACTTTTCTTTACAGTTCGACGGATCCAACGATATGTCAGACACTGCCCAGCTGTGTATTTTTATTCTGATGGTATTCAATCACATGTTAGCTAAGGAAGAATTTTTGACAATCTTTCCTCTGAAGGGGAAGACCCGTGGCGAAGATATAGATGACGTTTTCTCCAATTTTGTAAGAAACTACCAGCTACCAATATATAAATTAGTGTGCATCACAACCGATGGAGCACCAGCAGTGGCTGGAAATAAAAACGGTTTTGTGGCCTTGTGTCAAGCTATTGAAGATTTCCCTTCATTTTTTTTTCATTCCAATGCATTATACATCAACAAGTTCTGTGTTCAAAAGTTTTAAACACTGAGGAAATTATGGGCATCGCAACAAAAATTGTGAATTTCATCCGTGCACGTAGCTTGCAACGGCGACTCTTTAAGTTGAAGTTGGAAGATAGGTAGTCAGCTGAACACACTGATTTAGTTCTTCACATGGACGTCTGGTGGTTGAGTCGCGGATATTTCCTAGAAAGGTTTCAAGAATTATTGCCCGAAATAACAGCTTTTCTAGACGAAAGAGGTGATGACACTCAGATGTTGAAAAACGAAAAATGACTGACTGATTTGGCATTTTTGACTGACATCACAATGCACTTAAACACCATTAACTTGGAGCTTCAAGGTAGAGGAAAAACTATTATTGAGATGATTAGCGCAGTAAACTGCAACTTATTATAGATCAACTGAAAAGAAAGGAGCTGAAACATTTTCCGTCTTTGAAAGGATGCATTAGCAAATATTTTGGGACAATTCGAAATGCCTTTTTATGATTGCAGTAAATTGGCAAATATATCATCATTTACGAGTTATCCTTTTTCATGTAAAAACATTGTGGAATTAGCTACTGAAATAGCAAGTCAGTTTACTATGAACTCATGTTCTGTTGGAAATGAGTTGGTGCAGATTATATCAGATATACATCTTAAAGCTACAGCATCTGATACAAATTTCTGGTGTTTTATATCTGAAGATAAATATACGAATCTAAGTGAAATCGCCCTTCAACTGATGACAATGTTTGTGTCAACTTAATTGTGCGAGTCTTCATTTTCTGAAATGAAGATAATTAAGTCAAAATATCATATGTCATCATGCTTGCGATTAGCACTCAGGGGTTACGTACCATCTTATGAAAAGTATGCTTAGGACATGCAGTGCTACGCTTCAACATCCAAAGTCACTCCTTAGTTAAGTTTAACACCATATGTAACTCTTTTCTTTTGTAACAACCAATAAACTCGCAATTATGAACAACTATGAGTTTTTTCATTAATATTATAGAGAAGAACATAACTAAACCTAACCTAAACCTTGACTGAAATAATATATATTGTGCGAAAAACTAATATCTATATATGCTACGGACACCCTACCTAGGTAGGTAGATAGGGTGTATCGTGTATGTACGACAACCCTGCATCACACATACTTGCAGCATCTCAGAGTCGATCGTAAGTAGTCCAAAAATATTGAGGCAGATCGCCAGCAGTCAAGTTTGAGCACCCCTGTACTAGAGTATCGCTGTCATTTTCTGTTGTACATTATTATACGGCATACTTAGTTCGCATCTCTCTGCCACACAATTTCACTCGCGTTAAAATTTGAATCTCCAAAATTCGCAAACCCTTACTAGGACCAAATTTTTTGCAGACAACCCTGTATCAACGTGTTTGCAATAAGAGAGCGCTTATGTTGATATAAAATTTCTTCTAACCAATCAAGTGAAAGTAACTGGCATTGACATACCTGTTTATACCTGCAACCCAGTAGTTTTTCCAGGTGAATAACAGGCAACGGCTGCACATTCTATACGTTTTATAGTTCAAGGATAAAATTTTCTTATTATCTTGAAGTTCCCAACATTTAATTGAAAATCATTTCTTAAAAAATAATTAAGGATAGTCTGTTCAGGGTTTTTTGAGTCGCCCCTTTTTCAAAAATTTTCTGCATATACTGGTTTATTATAAAATATGTTTTATTCTATTATCAGCTCGGTGAAGGTCCATTTAGGTTCCAACCTTACTATTAGCTAACGTAATAATTAAACATTTTGACGAATTTGGATTAGATTTCCTAGATGTTTGAGGATCGACAACATTGTCGAAACAAAGTTAGGTTAAAAGGTATACCTTATTCAGTTTTAAGTTCTTCTTGAAGTAGGGGTTCGGATTAACAAAGTTTTCACTGATGAAAAAGTTTAGGTAAAGTTAAAATCACATTATGGGGGACTATATGTAGTAAAGGATGATATTTGTCCACGATTCTAACCTAATCCTATTCGGATATTAGTTGAAGTTCAAATCATTTGAAACTAGTATCGATGTGGATGGGTGGTTATATTTTGAAATTAATATCACTGAACGCTTTGTTTCAGATTGAGTAGGACAGAGGTTTTTCCATATAGATGTGCAAGATATTAGGTATTAGGTATTAGGTTATCTAGTTTTGAAGCCATTCGGTGCATCTGCGACTCTTGATCACTTGCCTAAGCATGATTGGTGAAATAAACATGATGATAAGAACTGAATTGACGTTTACTCTTCAATGCGTACTGAGATTGAGGCTTTATGATTCTTCAGTAAAATCATTGTGATCTTACATGTGAAGGTAGAGGTATTAGTTAAAATAAATCAGAAATGATAACGTTTGTTAGTTAATTTTTTTCTACCTCAGTTTTATTCAGCCCTGGTACTAATCCACTCCCTCTAACATTTCCCCCCAAAACTGTTCTATGTCTTCATTTCTTAGAAATGGCAGTCTTACGTTGGAACTGTTTACTTAACGTAAATATCGATTGAAATGAAAAAGAGAATACAATCTCTTCCCAGAAAATGCAATAGTCATTTTAATTGGTTTAATTTGGAAGCACCGGCCACTGACAATAGCATAATCATAGGTAGCGTAGGGGATATATTCACATTATTATGCTGCCTACGTCCCTATACAATCAAGCTGAGTGTGAACCTAAACTATCCCATTCACATTAATCTATAACAAATTTTCAGAATCTGAACATTACTAAGACGATTCAAGCGTTTGTTCAGTTTAAACTGCGACATGATCAATTGTATGAAGAACAACATAGCAACAAAAAAAATTTATATATGACACTCCACTCGAACAATATATACATTATACGAGACTAGGAATAAGAAACTTCAACACTATAATATTGAAAAGTGGCTTACAGATGTTGTTTGAATAAGATGTGTGTAGGATAGAAAGACGTCAGAGGTGCATAATATGTGATTCATAGCTCGGGTCTAGACGCCCGAGAGTTCAGAGGTGTGAGGTTTGACACAAAACATGCGTCTTATTATAGAAGAAGAATTTCCATTTTAAGTAAACTTTCCAGTTGGGTTCCTCAGAAAAAAAAGGTCAAGGGTGTATTTTATACTTTCGATGGAACTTGAGGTCGACTAATGTAAATACGGGGATAGTCTGAAAAGTATCCGACCTCTACGTGAAGATGGTGAGAAAAGCTAGCGAATTTTTATTGTTCTGTTGATAGTAATTCACCACAGTTTCAGCCGTTTTGGACTCGCAGTTATTATGGAACAGTCGTTTCGGTGAGTTGATGTGAGTGTTTTTGTGAAAATAGACAAAATTTAGTATCGAGCTGTCTATTAAATAGTAGTTCTTGAAAGGTAATACGCCTATGCAAATTGAAGATGAGTTGGATTCTGTGTATTGAAACTCTACACTATCATTTACCACAGTGAAATTTTGGGCAGCTGAATTTAAACATGGCTGTAGGAACTTGGGAGAAGATGAATGTTTAGGATATCCAAAAGCTGCAATTACCGACGATAATATCACCGAATTGAAGTTAGAGAGATAGCAGAGGTTATGAACATGTCAAAAGAACGCGTTTGCCATATATTAAATCAACATTTACGCATAAGAAAGCTGTCCGCTCGTTGGGTGCCGCGTTCGCTCACGTGAGATCAAAAACGTGTTCGAATGAACAATTTCAACGCTGTGTTGACGCAGTTTGGTCACACTAAACCCCAGTTTTGACACCGATTAATTAATGTAAATGAAACTTAAATACACCATTATAAGCCAGAAATTAAAGTACAGTCAAAACAGTTCACTGCAAAGGGCAACCGGTTTCAAAGAAAGCAAAAACTTTTTTTTTTTGCTTGGAATTTGATGGCGACTGTTTTTTGGGAAAGTCATGGAGTTCTTTCAATCGATTATTTTCAAGAAGGAAAAACCATCACAGGAGCATAATATGCATCTTTACTTCACAAGCTAAAAGCAGAACTTGAGGAAAAACGGCCACATATACTGAAAAAAATCCTGTTTCACCAAGACAATGCACCGTCCCCCACCTCATCGGTTGTTATGGCGAAAATCTACGAATTGCGGATTGGTGTATATATGGTATGTTCGACCATCCGCACTTCTCACCAGATCTGGACCCAAGCGATTTTTTTTTGTTTCCTCATTTAAAAATTGCTCTCGGAAAAATTATTTTCGTCAAATAAAGAGACAATCACCTTCGTGAACCGCTATTTGGCAGAGGAAAACACCGAGTAATATGTGGACGGGTCACAGAAATGGAAAATCGCTGAGAAAACTGTTAAGAGTTACAAGAAGACAAGGAGACTATATTGAAAAATAAAAAAAAATATTCAGAAAAATTGTCTTGTATTTTTATTAGGTCTCAAACTTTTCAGACCACCCTCGTATGAGAATATCAGTGCAGTACGGAACTTTGAAGGAAACACACTTCTACTTCACCCATCTACTCTAAATGAAGTTCATTTTGAATTTGATAGTGTCAATCTACTTGACTCCAAAAGAGTCAATTCGCGCAATACTTTGCTGTAATCTAACAGATGTAATTAATTTATTGTTTATGACAAATTGGAAGACTACATTGTTTACATAATGTCAAATTTGGATGTGAGTTTTGAAACAATCGGGTGAAAGCATGTATGTAGAATGGATGCACATTCCGCGCTCACCTCTTGAGTGTGAGGTCAGGAAGATGAGAAGAAACAAAAGAACCATGAGTAATCTCTCATATAAATCAAGAGAACAGGAAGTAAAAATGTGAGGAAAAATCCTGTTTTACCCGTCAATACTACATCAGTAACTGCTAGTCTGAATTGTGTAGTAACAAAATGTAAAATCAGAATTATTCTGTTCACGTCTCATTTTAACCAGATTTTTGATTGGTAGTGTGATGGCATTAATATGAGAATTAAAAGAGAGAAATAGCAGGAGGCATGTAAGTAATACTAAATGGGTTTTGATGTCTCAATGCTAACAAGAAAGGAATTTGATACTATATCATGTTGGAACCATATCAAGAAATAGGACTGTCCAAGCCAAAGAGACATACAGCTTCCTCCTCCTCCCACACTTGCAGTTTGGAATCTGCGGAATCTCATCTACTCATGCTACAGCCATGACCTGTTCTGAAATGGTTCAACAACAAATCTTGCTACTGGGATTACACACAGAAACCTTCAGAGTTGGAGGAACTTACTGAAAACGCAAACATAAAATATTTGGAAAATTATGGCAGATACACCGCTCAGAATATGTTCTCGTTCCAAAACTGAATGTAATGAGAAAAGAGAGGGATCTATGAAGATAATCAAATAATACCGTCAAACATATTTGAAGTTTCCCCTTTCCTCAGATAGACTTTTTAAGAGGTTGCGTAGTGGAGAGAGCCTTGCAATGACTAGTTAGGCAACAATTATTTGGTATCACAACTGCTCTGAAATTCCCTATCTCAATTCGTGCCCATCGTTATCCGTTCAAATTTATATCTGAAAATCTCAATGTGGATTGTACTTTGCCGATCTTCGGGCCATGTGTCCTTTCTATTTCCCTTACTCCGAATACTTTCTTGGTTTGTATTTGGTCATACTCCCAATATTCGGGACAATTTTTCCTACGTTTGTGGGACTGTATCTTGCGATATTCCCTGTTTCATGGGGTTGATCTTCGGTAGCGGTATGGGATTTTTATTCAATTATTATAACTCCATGCGTTCTTGTTGATTTGGAAATAAAATCACTTTAGTTCTTCAAAATACTTTCAATGATCAAACTCAATATACATAATATTCTTCTCCCTCATATCAGGCGGGTTCTAAGGACCAGAATCAGTATTCATAAATGATGCTTCGTATATTTAACTAAAGAAATGGAAACATTAAAGGCCCCAAAAGAAGTATAGTCATTTGTCATATTTAGTTAACAAATGTCAGCTAATTTTCAAAGGTTGGATCAACAAAAATTGTAGCGGAAGATGAGAATTCATCAGTCCTTCGAAAGATGAAGATAGAAAACATATACCTTTAAAGATGTCTTTATTATTGATATTTTATGTCAATAAATTATGATTTTGAAAATCTACTGCCTTTTTCGTTTGTTTATTTGTCACATTGATTGAAAAGAATCAAAGAATAGTATGAAAAAATTATTTCTGAAAGTAAGTTAAAAATACTTCTGAAAATAATCGTCAGATTTTGAGCTAACACGACTAGGACATCAAGTATTTCAAAAAGGTGATTTTTTTTCGGAGTTTATTAGATTGGTTTTCTGAATGGGAAAATTTTTAGGGTTCATCTAATAGGTCCTTTGAATATCTGACTCGCCCACATAAATTTTAATTTCAACCATTTGCTCCCCTTCCGTATGACTACTCCAACCTATAAACTTTTGAACAAACGGCGTCTTCGCGGAGATTTAATCCTGACATATCGGATGGTCAAGCACAGCTATGCCAACCTCAGGACACTTTTTGTAATGAATGAGGATTTCCTACATTGGAGTCATACTAGGTAATTGAAGAGGGAAAAATTCTTCACCCGCCAGAGAGAGAATTTTTTGGTTAATCGAGTGTTTGGTGCGTGGAATGGACTTCCTGGTGAGGGCGTGAATTGTGACTGAGTTAACAGCTTCAAAAATAAAATTGGCAGCATACTCTTCTGATGTTTTCTCTTGTAATGGTTCATTTTCTTCCTATTCATTGGCTGCATTATTGTTTATCTGAAATTTGTTTATATTAGGCTTATATAGGACTTTTGTCCTCTGCCTTGAATGATTATGTAATAATTATAATAATAATAATCATAGGGCTCCTCGAGTAAAAGGTAGGTTAGGAGAAAATCAGAAGATTTGAGAAGAATATTAAATATCCTACGAGGAAAAGATATAGTGAAGTTTATCAAACCACAAACGCTCGGATGGTACGGGCACGTCTAGCGAATAGAAGAATCAAGAACGCCTATGACCCCTAACATACATGCAACCCTAAGAAACGGAAGACCTAGTCTCAGATGACTGGAACAAGTTCACGGTGATCTGAAGTTGATGAATGTCAACTTCCTTCAAGGTTCGTTGCATATATTCCTATTGTTTCCCGACTTGCTCCTAAAAACTTTTCTGAAGCCTCATCAAACAAAGGGAGCATTTCTATCGTTTGAACCAGGATTTATATTTGAGTTCATACTATGATACTTATTCACTTTTTCTAGACTTGTAATGTTCCGGTCAGCTTTTACTACAATATTTCTTTCTTCAAAAACCTAACTCGGATCTTCGAGAACAGTTCCTACATCCGTTCTCGAGTCATGTTCTTACCTACGAACAGCGTTTCATTTCGATTTGTTTGACAAACCCTTTTATTAAATGATTTAGATTTGCTTTCTTCTTAAGTTCTTGGTTATTGTACATTTCTTTGAAAGGATTCGTTACTAAGACATTTTTAAAGTACTTTTATTTGTACATTGCTGAAAACATATTCATTACATTTTACTGTCTGATACAATAAAACCATCACATTTTTTTTATTGATATTTTCTATATCTAATCTACAACACTACGAGATGAATAACTTAAATTTTAATATTATCCTACATTCAATAAATATATCTATATTATATTTTATGCAACAATATGTCGTTGTACTTAATTGTTCGAACTGAAAGCTAAATTATAGTTTTTCTTCATGAAATTTTTGAAATCCTGTAAATGTTAGTTTATTCGACCATTCGGGAACTTTTATTATTTGAAGTATTTCTTGATCATCTTACTTATATTGTTTAACTATTAATCAGTATTCTATAGAAATACAGAATTAAGTAAAAATGTTACTTTTCAATTGAAGTGAACTTTTGAAACTCGAAATATTATTTTCTTTTTGTTGAATGAAACTTCGCAAATAATCATCAATTTTATAATTTAGATTCGAAGCGTTATTTCGAATATCTCGCTCGCTTACAATGTGAGAGCTGTTATCTGAAGCATAAAGGAAAATTTGAATATTTCTAGTTTCATTAGTTTAAGAAAATCAAGAAAGTATAGAATAAAATTACAAGTAAAAATGATTGTTACATTCGAAAAGATATAACTTTTACAATAACTTTGAATATCATAATTTGGAATTAATTTATTGATGCTTTTTAAATTAAGAAACCCACGATAATCATCTTTTAATCGCGATAAACCATTATTTTATCTTTCATCTTCAATTCGTGTTCTGAAGAAATGTTATCAGCTAAGAGATATTTATTCAATTAGACCTTTAGTGAATTAATTATAAAATGAATGAAATGAAATTAAATCTTTCTAAAATATTTTTACCATTCATATATCAAAACTAAAATTTTAATATTCAATATTGTAAGCTATCGGTATAATAAATATAACGAAATAGCGATAAACTGGAAAATACATATCACTCTTATTCAAGGACTTTGTGCAATCACGTTACCAGATGAATAGTCCAGTTCACAATTTCAAATCGGCGTGAATTCTCAATAACTATGAGCAGTAGCTCATTGGTTTAAGAAAGATGTCCAGAAAAAGTATTTAAAAGTCTTTTCGAACAAAGCTATCTAGTTTTACGTAAAAATTCAGAAATTGTGAATAAATTATAAATTATCAGAAAAGATTTTGAAGCACGACCAAGTTTCGGATAAAAAAAGTTCCAACTAGCGAAACCCTATATCTTTTGATTGTGACCTTAGTTTAACATTGAATATAGAGCTCCATGCGACCTTCATGATAAGAGCGCATAGTCTCCTGAGTGAATACTGATCTAAAACAATTCTTTTTAAAGCATTAAGTATCAATTGAAACATTTCAGAAAATGTAGTGCCATTTGAACTTTTGAATGGAAATGTTGTCAAAAACAAATTTGTAGTTAGGCTATTGTTGAATAAAGAAAAGTTGAGGTTCATTGAACTCCGCATAAAAATGTGTGAATAATTAGTCTAAAATTTTCCAATTTCTGTAGGTTTTCTGGAGTAGTTGAATTTTTATGAATGTATAATATTATAAATAAATCTGAAAAACCATCATTCTTAGTTAATTTCAAAATTTACATTTGTCAAGATAAAGAACAGATTATTCTTATGACGTAATCTAACTAAGAAAAAATTCGCAGATCACTTATTGAATTTTTTTGTGATGTTCAATTAAGACGGAAGTCAGATAACATTTCGTTAGTTGACAATTGCATAATATTTTGAAAAGTTGATTAAGAAAGAATTTTTCTGCCTGCAAGACTTCAATTTTCAAGTGATCAACTAAAAGAACATTTTTTCTGAATTTTCGAATTGATATTTAATGTTTTGATTGAATTTTTGTAGGAAGTGTGGTCCCTGTGGAAACCATAAGCTCGAAAATGAAACCTATTATTGAACGTTGAATTAAGATTACACATAAAAGAGTTAGGAATTTTCGCCTTCTCTGAGAATCTTTTTCGATAATTTCTAAATCAAGAGCAAATTCTAAATTATTCGAATACATTTTCTAGACTGCATTAAGAATCGAATGAGTTATCGCTCATATTTTAAGGATTTAATAGGAATACTTTCTGAATTTAGAAGATAAGTATATTAACACACATACACGAAAGATTGAAGTTTTTCTGAATTTGAAATCAGGTCGTATACGATTCAAGGTAATTAAATAGATAATAGTATATTGATCCATATACTAGTACAATATTTTTGGAATTTGTCATACAAATTCTCCTTCAAAACTGTCACTTAATATACTTTACATAACTTATACGATTTACATTCGGCCCAACGAAATATTTGAGCTTAGATGAAAAGAAACTTCAATGAAAAAATCGCTGGCTCTTCATATTGAAATAATGATTTTCCTATCTCATGCAAAACAATTATATAAAGAAAAAAGTAAACCAGCGCTAAGAATTGAAATTTATATTTAAACTCTAACTATAAGCTCAACTACTGACTTCTATAAATGTGGGTTACATATTCATTTTTCAATATAAGCGAAGTTATGGAATAATTCTTCTCTCTGTCGTATATTGCATCAAACCATGCAATTTGGTCTTCGAATATTTTATAGAATAAGCGATCAAAATTTAGTATAATTTTTTTATTTATTATTCATAAACTTTTGATTCGTGTGCAGATATTTTCAAATGACACGCGCAATCTAGTAAAAAATAGAACTTTGTTATAATGTTTTGGCCTGGTATAAGCAGAAGTTTAAAAGATAAGAATGCATCATCATATTGAGCTGTGAATTATCTACCAGAAAAAGGCAGAAGAAAAAGTTGTATACTTTCTGCCATATTTAGGGCAAAACTAATTTTATTGATAGTCGCTGATTATCCTACTTTGCTAATTCGAAAGCTGAACTGAATATATGAAACTTATTTATTGTGGAAAATCTCGTAAGCATTATGTGGACAATTTTAGTGGCTTTAGAAATATACTCTACATAATTCTGATACCGATACCGACAAATATGTTGATTTCATAACATTCTGTTTCAATTTATTCACTAATTTTTTCGATACTATGAACTCCACACTCATGCAAATTGAAATGTAGATAATAGGGTAGTTATGAATAATTTATATGAATTTTTCAAATTTAGAACAGAAATTCGAAAACGAGTCCAAACAGTATGTAACGGCATTATGTATAATTTCTTAAAATTATCGATAGAGAAAAAAATGTAGTCGTCTACAGGGAAAGATCCTAAGAAAGATAGTGTTTTTTAATATTGTAGAAAAATTCGATCGGAGTATTTCCGAGGTACACCGGAAAAATTGTCGAAAATCATTTGTTTTCACCATATATTTTGCAAATTATCGCAAATGTACGTTATTCTGAAATTAAAATAATTAAGACTTTTGCGATATGACAATTTTTCGAAAATAAGCTGTTACATTTCGTCAGAATTGGGACTTTTTAATGAATTGTACTATTACTTTAGAATAGAATTGTAAAATTTCATTCATTTCATATTCAGAAATGTCCCTGAAATACTCAAATTTTATCGGTCATGATTTTTATTGAATATTTCTTTCAATGTTTCTCTCTCTATTACGGCTGTTACAAAAATGGATTTCTGTGGAATTTTCAACCAAATTTCAAACAACAATTTCTCTCTAGTATCATTTGAAGCCGAAGAAAGATACATTGTCTTTAAATTCGTATAAAATGCCAGCCAGTGATTTCCGTAACAGCCATTGTAGGAAAATCGGAAGAAATATTAAAGGAAAACGCGACCGAAGAAATATTTGATTACTTGAATGATATTCTAGGACACTTAAATTTGATAGAATTGTCAAAATGTTATCTCATAGTGATAGTATTATCATTAAGAAAAAAATGAGTACATTGATCACATTGAGTGATTTTTAAAAATTGACATACCTTAAAAATATTTCGAATTTCATGAAATTACAAAGAAGGTACTTTCCTGGTTGACCTTGGACTACCTTTAGAGCAAGTGATGATACTATATTTTGCGAAAAATACGGAAATAAAAAAAATTGAATTTGGACGGGTTTTCCGATATGTTTAGAAAAGTAATACACCGATTAATAAGAATTTTGTCGAGCTCTTATACCTATGGATTGCTGTCCAGCTTGAGCTGGACAGCAATTATAGTCCATCTTGGTAGAGAGGCAAGTATTAAATTCTAATTCGACGCGTTTAAATATTATAATGAACGCATAAAAATGTTTGAACGTGAAATCGAAATTTTAGGACCTGTAGTGCAACCTCCAAGTTTTAATAGGCAAAACGATTTAAAATTTTACAGGACAATGGCTGCTTGGGACTTATCCGGTGGTGCTTCATTGACCGAATCTGAACCCAGTGGACTTGTTTTGGAGGTGCTTGCAAAATAAAATCATCGAAAGCCCATAAAGAACCAAGATCATTGATCATTGATCATTTTTTCTCAAAATGTCACTTATGATTATTGAAAGACGACCGTCCAATTCGAGCATGTTTCATTGATGAAATGAGATCTCAAATGATGTTGTTTCCAGCCAAATACACTATTTCAAGTTTCCAAATAGTGTTAATAAATTAACTGTTTTCTGAATATAACTAAAAGATGATAATGATAATGATAATTTATCAACCTCCATATGAAAAAACCAATATCATATCCAGGAAATCCAACATAATGGTACTACAATGGTTTTACCAGTTTCAATACTTCAACTCACTAAAATCATCCACAATTTATTTCAAGTGAAAAATTAGTATGTCATACCATTTTGGAATAAACATAAATGAGGGAATTTTTGAAATGATTGTACACTGAAATAAAGATTCTAGGGTGATAGTATTAACAAAGGTTTTCTATTTCTGGTAAATCTTGATTTTTTTATGAAAAGCGCAACACCTCAGATCGAATCTATTGAGGCATTATCAAGAATAAATAAAATGGAACTGAAGTACAACATTCCAAAATGAAAATGTTTTGTTTCTTACTTTTTTTGGTCTAAAAAAGGTAATATTCAACATTTTTTTAGCAAGGCGGTGATTATCTCGAAAACCAAAAATTTTTTTCAAGGTAAGTAAAACGTTTGTGTGTGGCTTTAGGGATACTCTGTATTATTCTTAAAGCTACAGCTAGTTAAAATATTGATTCACGAATTTATTTTTATACTGGATTGAAATTTATTCTCCTGAAGTTGTACTATTTACATTGCAGTATCATTCATTTTAGAGCAAAGAATGAAGAAAAATTTTTTAACAGAGTTATAACAGCATAAAATCTAGTAATCTATCTTCTTGAATTGCTGTTTAGATTACTTTTCCAATGACATATTCACGTAATAATACACAAATTTATCATAAGCCAATTTAACTTGATTTTGTTAATAGAATTATAGGTCATTCAAAATAGTATTGCGGCAGAGAGTGAATTAACCGGATAACGTCAATGTTTTGTTCATTTTTACAATGTAAACTTGATCACATGCCTAAAAACTATAATTTCTGCATTTACATGTTATTGAACCTCTCGCCCATACTCCTATGAGACGTGAATGATCTTTTCCCAAAGGACTGTAGAAACTGACGGTTCCGTTCTGCGTTCTGTTGGGTTTTCTTTCTTGCAATCTCCATCACGAGCTTATTCCTTAGGGCATCCAGAGAATTTACGATGGACAAAGAACCTCTTGGCCGCATGAATTCCGCCCTTTTGATTCTAGTTTCCGGCGATATGTTATTCTGAAAACAGGGAGACAAAGTTCAGAGAGACTTTCACTTAGGCAAATCAAACTACGAACGAATTCTTTCAGGTTTTTCACTTTGGGACTTGATCCATGATACAGAAAGAATTATACATGGAAGGATTATTTCAAAGAAGTAAACTGCTCTTCTTGAAGGTTTTCATTATTCTCTAGTATTTATACGGATTGAGTGCTAATTGACTCTGATTTTTGAAATACAGACAAGGATTTTTCCACAAATAATTTTTTCGAATGTTTGTAAAATACAGAATATTATCAAATGAAAATTTTGTGTCATATAATAGCAGAATGTTTTCCACTCATGTCTTAAAAATGATATCGTCTAAACTACCAGCTTTTGGTGATTCACATATGACTAGTTTATCATTAAAATTTACGATGATATGTGCACATAATAATGGTGTAGACGAATTTATGGAAGTAGGTTCATTTCAGAGCTTAAATTTATTATGTCTAAAATGAATACTGAGAAGAATTCGGAAGTATCTCGAAATAAAATATTATTTGATGAACTTTTTGAATTTACTTGCCTAAATGTTAAGATTTGTAAAGGTGTTGCTATGAAGTCATGACGAAATAAAAAAAACATTAATAGATAGATAGATATTATATGATTGAGGGCTACCTAGTAGCCCGGCCACTGCGACCCAGTGGTCTATTGTGGCACACTCTGTCTTAAATTTCATCTACGAGCTCCATCCTTCTTGTAAAGAATACGAGTTTCGTGTGTGAGAGCTTAATGAGCTCGGTCAGCTTCAGTTTGCAAAATCCAAGTTCTTCCATCCTGACTCTGTCCCCAGCTGGGCACTTGCATATAAAATGTTCTATTGATTCTTTGATATCTTCTTCACATAGTCTACATGAAGGATCCTCAATCAATCCTAACTTATTTAGGTGTTTCCTAAAGTGACAGTACCCCGTTAGTATGTCTGTTAAAACTCTCAGTTCCCACCTAGAGAGTTTAAGCTAGGCCTTGGCTTTCGCAGTGGAAGGTCCACTGATGGCACGTCGAGAGTGTCTGAGACCTGAGAGACTCATCCAGTGCTCACGTACCTTCAGGTCCAGCCATCGGCTGCTTTCCATCCTTGCAGGGCCCAGGGGAATTCCGAGCTTATGTTTCGGTCCTATAAACTCCACGCAAGTTCCTCGAGCAGCCAATGAGTCTGCCTTCTCATTTCCCTCAATGCCCGAGTAACCAGGAAATCATATTATTCGAAGCCTGTTCCGCTTTCCTAGTTTGGAAAGGGTGGTGCGACACTTCTGAACCATAAGTGACGTACAGGTATCAGATGCCAATGCCTTCAGTGCAGCTTGGCTATTAGTGATGATTTTAATTGACCTACTTGTTAATCCCCCCGCAAGCAAGAGGTTAGCACAGTGATAAGTGGCGAATATTTCTGCTTGAAAGACAGTCGCATGCCCACCAAGACAGATCGACTGTTTCTTGGCAGCACCTTGACGGTAGACACCATCTCCAACACCTTTTTCAATTTTTGAGCCATCCGTGTACCAACAGGGACCCTCAAGTAGACGGTCCTTGGAGCTGGTCCATTCCTGTCTATCGGGAATGATGATCTGAAATGGCCTCTCCATGTTGATTTAATGTGTTGGTATGTCAGATCTCATACTCGGCAATTCATTGTCCTCGATTTCAGATTGTAAGGCGCCGGGCACAAAGCCGAACTTACCCGCTTCATTTCAGGAAATATGCAATCTGTGGAGAGCCATTCTAGCCACTCCTCGTATCACCAGATGAAGGAGGGCAAGGCCCAATATCAATTCCATGGCCGCAGTGGGTGTAGAGCGAAAGGCTCCAGTAATCATCATGCAGAACGTTCTCTACAATTTGGAGAGCTTGAGTTGGGATTGCTTCTTAATACTTCACCAAACAATCCAGCCGTACGTAATACGTGGTCTAACCACCATCGCATATAGCAACTGAAGTTGCTTTGGTGCAAGACCCCACTTTTTTCCACAGGTCTTTTGACATGCCGTTAGGGAATGTCTAGCCTTGTGTATTGTTTTCTAGGTGCGAATTTCACGTGAATTTACTATCCAGGATAATCCCCAGATATTTTGCTTCCTTCACAACCAGAATAAACACCCCGCCCACAGTCGGGAGGTAAACAAATATCCTCCTTTTCCTTGTAAATGGTACCATAAGGGTTTTGTAGGACTGCACTTCTACCAAGCAATGCAGCCGGATGTGATACGTGCTCCCACCACCATCACATCGCCATTAAAGTTGCTTTTGGGCCAGACGACATTTCTTTCCACAGGTCATTTAAATTGCCCATGAGGATTGTCTTGCCTTATGTATTCTGTTTTCCAGGTGCGTATTTCACGTTAGCTTACTATCCAAAGTAACCCCCAGATATTTTGCTTCCTCCGCAACTGGAATAAACACTCCACAAAGGTTCGGGGAAGGAATAAATATCCTACTTTCCTATTGAATGTTACCATGAGGGTTTTGTGGAGGTTTATGCTAAGTTTCTCACTCTCACACCACCCTTGAAAAGCTGGCATAGCCTCCTAAAGTCTATAACATCCAGTACGCCAATTATTGCCAGAAGGTCATCAACTAGCAGGGACCACAACAGAGGGGATGGTACTCCTCCCAGAGGGCAACCCCTGTCAGCCTCAAAAGTGCCTACTTCCCCTTTCAGGCTAGTGTTGATCACTCTGGCATTTAGCATGTTACTAATCCATTCCGCAATAATATTTGGTACTTCTCTGGCTCTCGCAGCCCCACACAGCGAGCTCGTGGGGGCCGCATTGAACACACCTTTAATGTTCATGAAGGCTGCAGCTGCAGTCTCCCTGCGGTCCAGAGACTGTGTGATCCTCCCGACTAAGTTGTTGAGTGCCAGATCGGTTGATTTACCTCTTTGAAAGGCGTATTGATGTTCACTCAGAGGCCTCAGCGATAATACCTCGGTTCTGATGTATCCATCTAACACCTTCTCCAGGGTTTTCAAAACAAAAGATGTAAGATTAATCGGTCAAAACGACTTAGGTTGTGAGTTCGATTTTTCCACCTTAGGGATGTAAACAACCCTAATTCTTCGTCTGCTTGCCGGGACAACATTCCAGGCAAGACTCGACCGGAAGAGCCTAATGAGGTATGGGAAGAGGAAATCCACCTCATGTTGTAACAATCGTCCTTCTTTGGCCTATCTACAAGGCCCTTCAGGGTGACGGTGTCACTGCTGTCTTCTTAGTCTAATACACTATAAATTGAACAAACATGGATTTCAAGTTTTACAAGTATTGTTGAGTCCTTGTGTGAAAATCGATGGCAATAACAACAGAACGCCTGAAAATTTGACAAATATAAAAGTTCGAAAACTATTATATTTCTTAATGGATTTTGGGAGTTATGTTTAGATCACCTCTTTTGATTTTAGAACATCCAAAGAAAATTCGAGAATAATGCGAAAAATCCATTTCGAGGGTTGAACGAAAAATTGTTTTTTTTGTCGTCAATTCGCAACACCCTGTGGAGTTTTCGAGGGCACCACAAGCCCACTGTTTTATTGACCGGCCATGTCACATGCTTCTGGAATAGAGTTATTCTTGTTTTATGCTTTTATCTTCATGCCAACAAATATACACACGTTCCAATGAAAATTCAGCTATTTTTCATTCTTGCATTGCTGCGAAACTATTGCGGTCAAAATCAAACGAAAACCAAGAGTACCAAACGAGAATAAACGAAGAACATAATTAATCAACTCAATAGCGTATCTTTTTTTCTGGAGCTCGTATCATAGCCTGCTTTCTCCTAGACATGCTTTCGAATACGTGCATCAAATTTTCTTGAGGTAAAGCTGTATAGCTTTGTGCAATTTCTTGGGGAATTCTCAGATTTGGGACTTCGTATTTCTTTTCCAACCATATCCCAGACATATTCACTTGGATTCAATCCGGAAGGCGGGGTGGCCATTCCAGCTGAGTTATATGGGAATTATCCAGAAATTTCCTCACTACTATAGCAGTATGAGGTTTTCCGTTATCGTGAACCATTATGACAATTTCCCCCATCAACTGTGGAACAACGAACTCAAATAGGACCTTGCGAACTAAACCCAAGTGAATTTGTTGGAAAAGAAATTCGAAGTCCCGAATCTGAGAACTCTCGAATAACTTCGAATTGCACAAAGCAAACAATGGGCACCTATTCCCGCTCAGTTAAAAGAGCGGGCTGCAATATGACCTCGCGGAGGATCACACGCTTTTAATTCGATCAATTATGTTTATCGTTTATTCTCGTTTGTTATTCTTGGGTTTCGTTTATTTTTGACCTAAATAGTTTGGTAGCAATATATAAATAAAAATATTGCTGATTTTTCTTTCGAAAGTGTGTATATGTTGTCAACATGAATAAAAGAGCTTTTAACAAAAAGACTTTGTTTCAGAAGTATGTGACATGACGGGCAATAATATAGTAGGTTTGTGGTTGCCCTAAATAATTCTTCAGGGTTGATGAAAATAACACCTTTCATTGTAACCTCGTAGTTAAAAAATTTTTCAGAGAATTTTTTAATATTCTTCGGATGTTTCAAACGTAGAAGAGCTGATCTTAAACATAACAGTGGAATCGCCCAAATTGGTTGAGAAATACAAGAATTTTTGGTTGGTCAAATTTTTGGGCATTCCGTTTTAATTGCCTGTGAGTGTATTCACACAGGATATTACACAATTATTGTACAACTCAGAATTCATTTTTGTTCAATTCATATCATATTACGCTAAAAATATCTGATAGCTTTTACACGAATACGTTAATATTTTTAGTTGGTCATGACGTAACAACGCCACAACTAAACTTGACATTTTAGGAAGTAATTTCGAAACGAAGTAATACAATAAATCTGGAGCCGATTAACTATAAAAAAGTATTCACGAACGAGTAACCACTTATTTTCTATATTACTATCTAAATAATAACAGCGGAGCGTCCATGCAAATCTTTTTGTTCACATCATATATTAGAATATTTAGTAGATTGTTACGTTACACGGTGTAATTATTGATTTCCCTCATTTGATAATCAGGAACAAATAGTTGTATTTTATTATTTTATTTTTATTATTATTAATGATAGAAAATCTATGAATATAAAAAGTAAAGTTGAATTTTTGTAGTATGCTATACTATCGAAAGAAACATATTGTGTATTTATTTGTTAGTAGGTTGTTTTTGTGAATTTCATCTTTCAAATACAGCCACAAATAAAAGTCTAAAAGTATTAAATCACCTAGACTTGGTGGCCCATTCACAATGGAAGTAAGTCGTTGCAACATCTTGTCGGAACAAATTATCGTGTGAGTCCATATCTTGAAATTCTTCAAAAAATTTGTAATTTACGAAAAACATTTCTAGTTGAGTTATTTATAATGAACTTCAGCAAATTGTATTAATTGCTTAACATTATACGAAGGACTTTTAGGAAAATGGAAAAATGATGTCGATATGACTGGAAAATAAAATCAAAAACTCTTTAATAGAAGATCTTCAAATTGAAATAAATGAGCGAAAGATTTATATAAATCTTATTAATTTGATAACATTAAGATAAGCTTACAAAGTGACCCACATTCGTCAACTTTCAGAGATAAATTTGTCTCTATTATTTCAACCATAAATCATAGTTGACTGTAAATTCAGAATATTACCAATAAAATGGGACGCCCAAAAATATATAACTCAAAATATTTGTGATATTGTAAGTGTCAAAATCCTCATAAACTAACTGAAGGCGTTTGTTATCGGCGGAACTCTTGGCTTGTAAATGGCGTGCGATTGTTTATGTTGACTACTTTGCGTTCGTAGTAGTTTCTTTTCTTGAAGAATGGTGGGACTTATTTGTGGGAAATTTTGCTTTACATTCGAAAAGACTCTTGCTGAAAATAACGAGATAATGAAGGGTCTATTTGTGCACGATTGTATGGGCAAATTACAGATAAAAGAGTGAAATAAAAGTCCGAAGGAGGTCGCACATCTATTGATAGCCACCCATGCTCTATGCGGCTCTCGAAGGCAAAAGAAACGATAACATCGAACGTGTTCAATTTTGAATAAATGAAGATCACTGCTTAACTGTGCGAGAACTGGAATGTGATCGTGGATCTTGGTTGATCAAATAAATTTTGGAGGACAATAAATGAAAATTTTCAGATGGTGAAGAAAAACTTGCATTGAAATCTGTCAAGACAATTTGAAAATATGGTCAATAATAATGAAAATCTACTTAAAAAGGTTGTAACCCGAAAACAAGCAAAACCTGTTTGCTGGAAAGTAATGGCGAATGTTTTTTTGGGATGGTCATGGGGTTATTTCAATCGATTATCTGCAAAAAGGAAAAACCATCACAGTACCATACTACGCATCATTACTTGACAAGCTGAAACCAACCAAAATTGCCACATTTAAAGAAACAGAAAATCCTGTTTCACCAAAACCATGCACTGTCTCACACCTCAGCGGTTGCCATGGCAAAAACCACGAATTACGGTATGAACTGCTTGACCCTTCCGCCTTAATTGCGCTCGGAGGACAGGAATTTTCGACACATGATGAGAAAATAACTTTCGTGAACTACAATTATGCAGAGAAAGCGCCGAATACTATTTGGAAGGGTTACAGAGATGGGAACATTGCTGAGAAGAGTGGATATAGTTACAAGGAGACTATGATGAAAATTAAAAAAAAATATTCAGAAAAAATGCCTTATATCTTTACTAGGACAACAAGTTTTCAGACTACCCTCAGAATTATGCTATTTGATATAAGATTCAAAAAAAAACTATCTTCTCAAAATCTGGGATAGCTCAAAAGTCGGATGGCGGCAGTTAAATCGTTTGGGGACGCAAGTTTACTTGCCCAGAAAATAGACATATTTATTTTATTTCAAGGTAAAATGAATTGACAGGTATGCGTTTTAACGCTATTGGGTTACCCCAATTTGTTGTATATTTTCTGTTACCTCATACCTGTTAATATCCTGTCTATGTATCATACTATCGTATGATGAGATTTTTGCTCGAAAGTTTGACTGGAAATATCTCTAAAGGATGGTATGTTGGTATGTGCAAATTGAAATTCTATTTAGGAGCTATTGAATACAAATTATCTTATTCAAACATGAACTATATCCTTGGATGCTATGCTCGTATTTATGAAAAACTGATTCTAGTTCAATATAATTATTGAAAATCAAACGTTGATATGAGTATTATTTTTATAATTATTTCGTTTAATTGAAATATCATATCATATCATCATATATTGACCAATTCTATTCAGTATTTGATATAGAAGCATAAATTTGAATATGTTTCAAATAACACCTGTTTGCGAAATTGTGATGAATGCACAACTCATTTGATACACAATATATATTTTTAATTGGTTTGAGCAAATTTTGATTCTTTTGAGAAAAAATACGTAACTATTCATTCAATATTTTCTAATAAAAGATCACAGATATTTCAAAGTTCGAATTTTCAATTGATATTCTTATAACGTTCTAGTCTTCTGCCATAAATTGTTTTATATTTCACGTAAGATACGCTTTCGCTTCTCTTCGGATCATACTTGTATTTATGTAACACGTATACATAAGCCGTTTTTTCCAATTTGTTTCTATCTACCTATAGTACCTTTAACAAAGCAGTTATTATTTTGTATGTTTACGCATAAGTATGTGCAACAGTTATAACTGAGTGTAATGTATCTGTATTCTGTTATACACCATCTTACATGTTTTAAATTCTACGTTACGCCTATAGTAATTAGAATATTTTGATGGTTATTTCTTAAAATAAGGGAAACATTAAATCCAGAACTCTCAAAAACTAGAGAATTCTTTAGAATTCTCGTCAACTCAACCATGAATTATGTGGCGCTTGTTGACCCCACACTTTGCGAGAACCATATGTATCAAAAGATACTTTGTCCAGGTCAATTCAGTTAGTGGCATATATAGACCAGAGTTACATCGATTCGAAAGACTCGTCCAGACTTACTCATTAAGTTCTCATTCTTCCAACATTCATTTTACCGTCAAGTTCAGTTCAAGTTCAGGGTAGTTGTTATAATCACAACCTACAAATATACATATTCTCCTGTGACCAAAGGTAGTGTAGTGTGAAAATTAATATAAGTGTTTACATGTATTAAACTTTTGTATTCAACAAAAAGAATTTAACTGATTGAAACCCGACCCATTATAGAGTGAATGATATGTAGATCAATTTTCAGATAACGAGGCACTTTGTATAATTGGCTATTTTTCATAAGTGGTTACATATGCCTACGATGAATTTGTCCAATAAAGCAGAATTTGTTGGTTTGCAGGACTAAACAAGATTTTTTTTTAATATTGGAGTACATAAGAATAGCGATAGATGAAAAATAGAGATCGGTTCAAAAAATGTTAGTTTCTATTTATTCTGAAGATGTGATTGGCCAACTTTGCAAGAGGAAATATTGATCACTGAACAACAATGTATGAGTTTGACGCCTATTATTGGAGAATGCAGAACATGGTTATGAAATGCAGAAATGCATGGTTACAATATCTACTTTTGACAAGTTATTTAGATTTAGTGTAAAATCTCAGGTATTATCTAAGAACGACATTAATGCCAACGATTATCTTAATTTGGAAATGGTTTATAACTTTTTGATGTTATACAGGGTGTCCGAGCTAAAGGGTTCATTAGATGTATCTGGAGAAAAGGATTTATCAATCAATTTCAAACTTCAGCATTGAAGTAAATAGATACTGATCTACAATTTGTAAGTCTTTCCAGAGCGGTACCCCTTCCTGTTATATTAGACATCGACCACATTAGAATTAGAATTTTTTTTTTTTAAGATTATTTATTTATTCATGCTTATACCAAGGTATTTTGCATTCGTCAAACAAATTATAATGACAAAGAGAATCAAGCGCCATGAATCAAGAGTACACAGTACTCCCAAAAAATATATGAATATAAAACAAACAATTTGACAGATATCACAAACTAACATTAGTAGATAAAAAATCACTTATAGAGTAGAAGGATTTCTCCACCAGAAACTTAAATACCTGTGTTTTGAAAGATTTGTTTTAAAGCACGACAATCTAGAGGTAGTTGATTAAAAAATTGAAATGCCATATTGAAAGGACTATTGAGGGTCTTCGATAATCTACAAAAGTCAGGACGGATGTCTTTTCTACACCTTGTATTATACATGTGAAAATCCTCGCTTGGAGGACAGTAATGTTGTTCTTTGTGTGTATATAAGAAACATTCAAAGATATAGGCACTTGGAAAAGTAAGAATGTTGAGTAAGACTGTTGAGTTCTCAGAACAATTCTCTACAATCTGCTCTATATGATGAAACAGTGATAAATATCCCTTCAGATTCGCGTACCGCACTGTTACCCCACAAAATAATACCATATTTAAGGTGACTGTGAAAAAGAGCATGATAAACAGAGATCAACACTCTAGAAGAGAGGTTATTTAAAAGGCATCGTGATAAAAACACGTTCCTGCTCAATTTTTGTGCCAGCTGGTGCACATGAACGCCCCATCGAAGCTTGGGATCCAGATAGAGACCCAAGAACTTGACAGATTCGGCGAAGCCCATTCCACCGTCTCCCTTTAGGGAGAAGAGCACTGATTGAATATTTTCATCATTCATGCATAATCTATTCAAGGAGAACCACCGCATTGCAGACAATCGCGCCGAATCGCCCAACGCAACCAGACCAGCCAGTTCAGCACCCACGACAGTAACAGTGCTATCATCAGCAAATAGAATCGATTTCGCGGAATCCAAGAAACTAGGGCAATCATTTATAAATATCAGAAATAGAACCGGCCCCAAAATAGACCCTTGAGGTACTCCACATTTGATTAAACTCTTTTGGGAAACCTTTCCTTCAAAAAAGATCATCTGATAACGATTTAACAAGTATGATTTGATGAGTTTTGCACTGTCACTATCGAAATGGTACCCTCCGAGCTTCTCCAGCAGCAACAAATATATATTTATATATATTCAAATAGCATGGTGTACTTTTGGCTTTATTCTATTAAATGGCATCCTTTTCAAGCAGCTTTTGTTAAGATCTGCCTTATCTAAAATTAATCACCATTGGGCTATGATATTTTTATTAAAACTCTCGGAATAATAGTGTCATCTTCTTTGCCCAAAAAAATTGATTTAGATTTGAGTAAGATTATAACTCGTGTTGAGTTTAACGATAAAAGTGTTATTTTTTTGGGTAACGTATTTTCCGATGCTATTTTATATAGGGATATCCACCGGGACCGTCCGTTAAAAACTTTACAAAGTTCCAGTTACAATATCAAGCTAAAATTTTATACGCGGCCATAACTAGCGATTTCCAATTGGAGTGAAATATTTTCGAAGTGATACCATTTCCGGTTAAACCAGAAATGGGTCATCAATTTGTTATTTCAAATGGCAATCTACCTTTTTTATTATACATCTAGAACCGATATTTGAGCAAGGCATAAAATACCCAAGTTGTTGGCACTTATCTGTCAAAACTTTTGACAGATTCAATTATTTTTGCTATAAACTCGATTTTTGAGGAACATTTAGAAAAACTGTAGCTCGTAGATCTTTTGCACCTCAGACACAATTTTTGCTTGGGTGGATAGAAGAAGGATCAAGAAATTTTTCAAGCAGTCAACACATGTAAAATGATTATTGCGTTGTTTTGTATGATTTTTTCGATTTGGCCTTTTTCAAACAGCAATAACTCAATTTTTTCAAATTGCACGTGCCAATTTTTAAATCGGCATCAGATGAAGCGTCAAATTTCAGATGGAACTGTATCAGCATGTACTATACCCATCTCTTATAGTTCCGAAATAATTTGGGAATATATTGAATTTTGACGATTTTGCTAGAACTAACAGAGAATGCTTTGAAATATTTGAATCAAGTAGCTGAACTTGCTACGCTCACCTGACAGGTGCCTAAAATTAATGTACTTGTCACTTCGTTCATTCGAATTTGATATTTCGACAAGAATTGTCGTTATTTCAGATTGAAAATATCCAAAAAATACAACACGTTTGGAATAAAACCACTGGTTATTCAAACGAAAATATATTTAATCTTTTTTTAATTCATTTTAGAATGTCAAAAAGTAGTGGGTAGAGATTGCAGGCAGTTCAATAACCAATTTCCAAATTTACCGTCTATGAGTAAAATAAAATTTCGAAGCATTAGAAGCAATTTTCTACAATTCGGATGAATAAAAATTGTAGGAACTAAGCGGAAAACAATCATCGAAGATAATCACATCAATACGAATAAATGATAGCAAACATCTAGGAGAAAACTAATTTACCATCTGAATAAATGTTCAATATGGGTCCCATTTTGCTCGATACACTTGACAGCTCGTATACGAACATGATGAATTGCCCTCCTAGTTTCCTCAGGATCAATATTACAAAAAGCATTATGAATGCGCTCTAGTAACTCTTTTTTACTTCACACAGGAATAAGATACACTTCACGCTTGATTTTGCCCCATAAATAAAAACCAAGGGGCGTCAGGTCCGGAGAACGCAGAGGCCATAAATTTGGTCCTTGATTACCCCACCATCTATCCTCGAACATTTCTGTGAGCTGCCGATCTACAGCTCGTGTTTTATGTGCTGGTGCACCATCCATTTGGTAATAGCAATCCCTCAGAATGTTAAGGGGTAATCCATCTAAAAAATTTGCTAATCTTCCTCTCAAAATTTCCAGGTATCTTTTTCCATTAAGACTTTCCTCATAAATGTGATAAGCCAACAAATAATTTATTAAAATTGCAAAAACGTTCACGCTGAATTTATTTTGGAAATCAATAACCTCAATGAAATGTGGATTTTCTGTGGCCCAAAATTGTCGATTTCTCCTGTTGGTTATTCCACTTTCATTGAACTTGGCTTCATCAGACCATATAATTTTTTGCAATTTTCACAGAAATTTAGCCGCTTGGGAAGGTCAGTTGGTTTCAATTTTTGTAGTCTGATAAAAGAATACGGGTGCATGTTATGTTTCTTAAGGATCCTCTGAATGGAAGTATAACTCAATTCAATATCCATTGATGCTGACTTTATGGACGCATGTGGATTGGCACGAAAATACGCTAGCGTATTAATTTGATTGTCGTCGTCCTCGAGAATTGGTTTTCTTCTAGTTTCTATGTATTTTGTTTCATTCGAAATTTTGTTTTACTCATAGGCGCCAAATTTGGAAATTGGTTATTGAATTGCCTAAAAGTTCTATCCACCATTTTTTGACATTCGCCATGAATTAAAAAGAGATTAAACATATCCTCGTTTGAATAATCAGCCATTTCATTATCAATCTGGGGTTTTCAAAGATTTTCACTTCAAATTACCAACAATTCTTATTGAAATATCAAATTCGAATGAACGAAGTGCATTAATTTTAGGCACCTGTCAGGTGAGCGTAGCCAGTTCAGCTACTTGATTCAAATATTTCAAAGCATTCTCTGTTAATTCTTGCAAAATCATCAAAATTCAATATATTCCCGAATTATTTCGAAACTATAAGAGATGGGTATAGTACATGCTGATACAATTCCATCTGAAATTTGACGCTTCATCTGATGGCGATATAAAAATTGGCACGTGCCATTTGAAAAAATTGAGTTATTGCTTTCTGAAAAAGGCCAAATTGAAAAATCAAACATAACAACGTAATAAAAATTTGACATGTGTAGACTGCTTGAGAAATTCCTTGATCTTTCTTCTATCCACCCAAGCAAAAATTGTCTCTGTAGTGCAAACGATCTACGAGCTACAATTTATTTAAATAATCTTCAAAAATCGAGTTTATAACAAAAATAATCAAACCTGTCGAAAGTTTTGACAGATAAGTGCCAACAACTTGGGTATTTTATGCCTTTTTTCTAATAAGAGTACCTATATTTTCACTTTATTAGAACCGTATTTTAAATTATTATTTATTTTTGCTCGTTTCCCAGGAACATGCGAACCTGTTACACCCTATGAGTGGGCGCCTAGGAAGCATTGAGGTGTCTGTTTACTCGCTTCTTAAAGTGGGGCCAAATTGTAGGATGTTGGGAAGATGTTGGACGGAAGCGAGTTCCACAGCTCACCGACCCTGTAAACGCTTTATTAGATGTCCCCAAACCTAAAATAGCTCGTTTCAATTTCATTCGCTATTTCATCAAAAACCTGCAGTTCCTTTGGAAAATAAAATGATTAGGCCGTGGGACGTAGAAACCCCTGTTCCACAGTGTTGTATGTAAAGTTCTATGAATCTCGGCCTCAATTTGACGTTTGAAAATTATTTATTTATTGTTTGTTTGTTTTTCCTTTAACGTGCTCTATTTCTGCCTTTCGGCTAATGACACGCCGGGGAATTTTGTTACCTCACTAACCCGGGAATTTTGCCTAACCCCTCTCGTGTCGAGGGAAAGGATCTTTAATGTCCAACACATCTCTGTTAGACAGGACCGACAGCTTTACACCCCCTCCGAAAGATGGACACTCAAGCGATTCCCAGAATTCAAAAAATCGCACCGACTTTGGGGGATTCAACCCAGGTAACTCTGCGTAGGAGACGAGCATCATATCCCATACGCCACCGAGCCGGCTCATTTATTTATTCATGCTTATACACAATGACACTTAATTTGTTTGTGTATACTTTCTGTGTTGGATAAAATGACAAATGAATAGTCAAACGAGGATATTATGACTGTATTCATCATTCATCGTTAATAAATAAGTCAAGCTTGCAGAATATCTAACCCGAATTTACGATCAATTTGCAGAAAACAATTTGGAAAATTACAATTTAATTTTGTCGTTTATAGAAAACAGCGAAACGGGGTAGAGTTTGTTTTATTACCAACGATGAAGTCATTGCAGTTGCCGTTGTGGGTTAGTTTTTTGTCAATCCGTATGCGTCAGTACGTTGTGTTTCTCATTACTATCATCGATGAATCCAGGAGACGCGGCGGTTAGGTTCAATTTCTGCCAAATGTTGATAGTTCACATTCAAGAAATCCCAGACTTCTTACAAAACATTATATGGACCAGTGCGACCGAATTTTCGAGAGAAGGTATTTTCTATCGGCATAGTTTTCATATCTGGCCCGTTGAAAAACCACACCAAACAAGGGATCGAAATTTTCTACTTTGTTCCAGCTTTAATGTATTCTGTTTTGTACAAATGTACCAATGTCAGTTTTTAATTTATGAAGAAAATTTTAATGGTGTGAAAGACTAAGATATTTTAACATCTTTATTTGTCATTTTTTGACAAATAAAAATACTCACAAACAAAATTAGTGTTATAACTTTCAATAAATAATTTCCAAATGTCAAACCGATGTCGAAATTTTTTCACCTTGTATAGTACATTGTGGAACATAGAAACTGGTATCGGAATCAAATCACTCAGTCTATTTTTATGTTTCACAACCTAATGATTCAATTTTTCGAAGGAACTACAGATTTTTGATAAAATCTTTTCTTCGACTATTGCGTCGGCAAGTGGTTTTTGAGCTCCCTGTATATAAAATAGTAACGAAAAGGACGTTACCCTGAAAATTAACACTTTTCTCGTTGAACTGAAGAAATAGTTATAATCTTATTCCAATTTGAGTCAATATTTTTGACAAAGAAGATGATACTGTAAATCCGAAAATATTGATGAAAAAAATGCATAGCTCAATGTTGGTTGGTCTAAATAGGATTGATGTTAACAAAAGATGCTTGAAAAAGCATGCACTTCAAGCAAAAAATACACCATGCAATTTGAAGTAGCGAACTTGTAGTGACTGTGCGGTATAACCGGAAGTGCAACCGCTTTGAAAACAATTGCAGATTGTAGATGAGTATCCATTTTTTCTAATCCCAAAATTTGAAATTGATCGATAAACCCGTTTCATTCGAGACTTCTTATGGGCCCTTTAGCGTGGAAACCTAATAAATAAGAAATTATTTTTCATTTGTCCATATGTAAAAGAAATCAGGGTTACAATTAACTGAGGTAAGAATTAACAAAAGAGTTTGTCTCAAACCATTCATATACAGGGTGCCCGTGAGTTGCGTGTACAACGTTATACCACAGATGGTGGCTGCTAGAGGTCGCCAAATCCAAAGATTTTTTTTTATTTTTCAAATAATTCGAGAACGACTCGATCGAAAGAAACCATATTTTGTATGCGTAATCGGGTGCGTTATTCACAGTTTTTAGTGATCCACTCAATGACCTTTGACGTTTTACAAGTGTCCCTAAGAACTCGAACCAAAATTTTTCAACAGTCTGCGTTGGAGCAAAACTGTTTCAGACATTAAGTAGCTGAACTAATTATCAAACTTTTTCGTCTCTTGAGAAATTTCGATATGATGAGTAGTTCAATCACAAAAAACAGTTTTTCAATTTCATGATTTAATTTCTTCAAAATATTACATATTGACCATGTTGGCTTTGGATTTGTTTCTGTGGTCTGGCAGATTGTCATTTTATTATGCTTGACAACCTCTTGTTGACAAAATGATGTTTTCTAGGTTGCTAAATCAGATCAAGCAGATAGGAAATTCAATGTTCAGTAGTACAAAAATCTAAAAATTCGAAGAAAAAATTCAATGAGTTTTTCACAATGACTATTTGAAAATATGAAAACAGGTTGGCCCGTTGGAAACTAAATAAGAAAAAACAAATCACTTCAGAATAACGATTAATTAGTTCACGCCCAAAATTTCATTCAACTATAGTAAATGTTCAGAATTCTTCCATTTTGTGGAATACAGGAGTTACTCCTCTTTAAGAAATTAAATTGTACCCTTGGCATTATTATAGGTTCATTTTTGAAGGAGTTGGCCGCTTTTAAAATTCCCATATGTAACTCTTCTCGGATGTCAATTGGAGAAGTGCAAACTCTAGATTTTAAAACACCCCAAAAAAAGAATTCGCACAGTGTCAAGTCGGGAGATCGTGCTGGCCAACTTGCAGGAGCAAGTTCCACTTCCGATCCAAGGATTCGTGCTTACTGTGCATGTAAGAACTCGCGAACCGCTAAAGTGAAGTGAGAGGGTGCACTGTCGTGCATAAAGCACATTTCTGTAAGTAGTAATACTGGAATATCGTCCAACAAATCCGGCAAAGTTCCTTGCAAAAAATTCGGACCAATGATGAAATTGTCAATTACTGAAATCCATACGTTAATTTTGAATTGATTCTGATGATGTGTACTTGTAAAAGCATTAATACCAGAATCCTCATCGGTTCACACAGTCATACACACACTCAGAAATTGAATGGTAGGGCTGGAATTTATGGACCATATTCTAGGACCTTTCTTCATCGAAAGTATTCTCAATGGAGACACTCATTTGCACACCTTTCTTCATCGAAAGTATTCTCAATGGAGACACTCATTTGCAGTTGTTGGAAGCATTAATAGATCATATGCTTACAGAAATTTTGGATAACGATGAAACTCTTTCAAAGAATGAGATATGTTTCCAGCAAGATGGTGCCCCTGCACATTTCGATGTTCTTGTGGGACAATATTTAGATGCAAATTTCCTAGGTTGATAAATTGGCAGTAGAGGTAAATTAAGTAGCCAGCCCGGTCACCTGTTTTGAGTCCTTTAGATTTTTTTCTTATGTCTAGACATAGAGTGGGTGACAAATTTTCATTGGAATGAAAACTTTCGTTGTTTGAACCTTCTGCTTGACATTAAATAATCATCAAATTTTTGAATAGAAAATTAAGACCTTCTCAGAGACATGTCACACAATCCACTTTCCTTTTAATGAATATTTACATAGGAGCAGCAGATAGACGCCGTAGAAAATTTTCGTTGGAACGTAAAATCCCATTCGCACGAATCGGATGGAACGCAGCGAACAAATCCGTTCTGGGTACTACGTTCACTGTATCGGTAGTAATCGAAATGCCGTTAGAACTGATGAGTTGCTCATCGCCTCGCATCGGTAAAGTATCGTCTATATCTTCTAGCCGATTTGTTCGAACCATACGATGGTGATGAGGGGATACATTTACATTAATTTCTACAGGGAGCATGTAAAAATCCGAGTCCGATGCGTTCGATGTAAATCTATAGACGTTTACCTTAATGGAGCACTTCTCACGTAAAGCCATTTAAAAGAACGTTCTTTGAAGAAATATACAGTTGTTTATTAATTTTTATAAATGATTCACTTGTTTTTCAAGAATGAACTTTGACGAAACTAAAGCTTTTTTGCTGTAACAGGTTCTTGAAGTATCACACCCGATGAATATTCTAAATGTTAGGAAAGGGTTATAAATTGGATTTGACAAAGAAGAGATTTCGATTGCTGTTTTATTGTAGTCTCTATTGGTTTCACATAAATAAATAAATAAATTATAAATATAATATTAATAATTCAATTCAATAACATTTAGCTTATGATTTGTATGAGAGAGAAATAGGTATATCAATATGAAGAAATGTTTACTTTATACGGAATAGTTGATCTTCAATACTGTTTGAATTTTAGAATACTTATATAATGACTAGTCTTTGTTCATTTGTTAGTTTGTTACATCTTTATTATTGATCTTGTTTAGTTTCCTAGTCTCAAACAACCAAAATGAGGACAAATGATATGGTACAATACTTGTCTATACCTAGAATCAGGTTCAAGTACTCAAAAAATGATTGGCAAGTAAATATCTCGTTGAACACAAATTCTCTTCATTGCGAGAATATACAATTTTTTTTAGCATCGTCCGGATATTATGGTAGACCCGCTACTCTTATATTCCCTGCTGATGCTAAATTTGTTATCAAAACAATAATTGAGATGGAAGCAAACATTTCTTCGGGACGACAATGGTTCTGAAAAATGAAAACTTCGTGCTACTTCGTACATATCAATTCAGATAAAATAACTGTTATACATATACATTCAAAATTTATGATTATGTTTAATTTTTCACTAGTATATTTTTTGATTACAAGAATTGTTTAAACAAAAACAAAATCTTTGAACGATATCGAAAAACATAATTTACCATTTCAAACTTAAAAGGTTTAAATGTTTTTAAGTTACATCCATAAACCGTATTACCATAGACATATATAGAATAGTTGAAGTCTAAAGTATAGGCCTAATAGTCGAGCATAATTTTGTTAGTCCATATAGTGTTATGAGATCATAAAATAAAACAGGGAGTTAAGGTAGAAATAAGTTACAAAGAATTGAGGAAATTTCTATTCCTCTCTACCATTCTTTGCAAGTTTCTTTGATACATTGTTTTTCTTAGTACATCGATTGGCGCTTTGATGGAAAGAGATGGCTGCATATTTCTGTCTTCTACGATTGATTCATACTCCCTCTTTCTCAAGCTTCGTCTGAAGGGATCCTGAAAAAATAAATAAATTTTATCGTTTAAAAAAAATATATGCCTGTTTATAAATTATGAATAATCATTTTCAATCTAAATTATTCTTGGGGAATCGCTGAAAGACTACCAAATTGACATAGAAAGAATACCTTATTGAACCATTTGAGTAATTGAGCTCCTGATTTCCTGTAGTCATTAATAGATAATCAATTTTACACTCAGAAGTGAACAATGTGATAAGATTAATCAATATAGTTCCAATGTATATCTTCCTGAAAATTAGCATTTATTCCAATGGATCTAGAATGTCCTGAATTAGCAAAAATTCGAAACAGATGGAACTTCGCAAATCAAAAAAAAACTGAAGCTTGTAGACTGAAATATTTAGATACGAAGTTGTAGGTATTGAATCAATAATTAATTATTGAATAGTTATCCTTTTATCACACCTGAAAAACCATAGAAAATGGTATATTTCTGTTTAACAGTATATTTGCACATCTTTGTTTTATAATCTACTACTTTATATACATGTAGCCAAGGAAGATCAGAAAATTTTTGAGATATCAAATTCTTGAAAGAGAAAAGACGTTCTCTAAAATCAGGTGAGTTGTACCTACTATTTCGGTTAGAAAGAATGAAAGATTTTTTACTTTAAGTGTCCGAAAAGGACTTTGAAATGAAAATTTTTTTCGAATATCTATTTCTTGGCAATTTCCTTCAATTTTCATTTTTCGATAATTGATGTTAAGGAAATCGATTCACTTCTTTAAGAATAAAAAATAAAAAGTATTATTTTTAGTCTTAACAATAAGTCGAAGAACTCCCCAAAATTTTCAACAGAAATCAAAATAAATAGTCGTATAGGAGAAACACTTTCAGAAGAACTATTTTCGGATACTTAAAGTTAATTAAATACTTTCGTTCTGATTTTACTATGATGGTATGAGAAGTAAGAGTCCACATTTGTTTTTCCAGAATATCGTTTCTTCGAAAAAGATAGTTCTAAAGAAAATAACGTATATTTCTGGTTTGTTCTGGGCTATATTCATAGCAAGTAGCAAATTATGTTATTTCCAATTCCCCGAGTTTTATAATTCATAAAGAAAATTGAAGAATCTCTAGAAAAACTTTATTATTCTTAGAATTTTTTTTGATGCAACCATATTTTTTGTTTTCGTTAAAAATTTTGGGAAATTAAAGATTGGCCTGTTACCTATAGTTTGAACTCTTTCTGCAGTCTTTTGGTGTCGAGATAATATCTTTTATGAAATTTCAGAGAACGCTATTACACACAACAGCGTTCATTTTAACTGACGTCAGAATTGAACCGGCATATATCATTTTCGAGTAAAGCGTGCGATCGCGGCGTTAGCGGGCGACAGTGGTGGTAGCTTCACGTAAACAAGATTTGCACGTTCAAAAGCAATTGCGCTTATGAAATCTTCAATATTTAGACTTTTTGAACGAAGTATGAATGAGTCATTTGAAATCAAAAACTATATCTTTGCATAAACCGAAAGGCTCTACGCACATTTGAAACACGAAGTTATCCGCTCCTATTACTAATATCAAACTTTACCGCTTTAATGCACATAGTTTTGGTCTGATTTTGAACTTACAGTTTTTGAAACATAAAATTATCATCTCGACTTGTCTAAAATGAGGACAAATGAAATTTCAACATTCTGGAGTTATTTGTGTTCGATACCGAAAGTTCGTCTCTTTATTTTAATATCTGATTCATAATGGCTGATACTAATCGGGAAGTTTTTGATGTAGAAGTTATACAGTTCTAAATTTAATAATCTGATCAGACAAGTATGTATTTTAGAATAATGAAGATGAAGATAAGAAATTCTGGAACGCAAACATGCAGATAGACGAAGAAGGAAAAGGAGAAGCTAATATACCAGAAGACAGAAACGAAGAAAATAAGTGTGAAAAATGAATCCCCTAAGCCAATGAAATTTAAAACTTATTGGATCCAGTATATATTTTAGTGTAATATATACCGGGTGTAACTGGAACTAGGGCCACCCCTGTAACTTTTTTTCTATTTGGAATATTGTGATGATATTTGGGAATCGGATAGGAGACAACATTTTGAATTTGATTAACATTTATGTGTTCGACATTTATTTTCTTTCATGTCGGAAACGATATCAACTTTCAATTATCGAATGGGATACCCTGTAGGGGAGACAGGTACACAGTGGGACGAAGTACACAGTGCGATATTATTTATATTTCGCGCTATTTTATAGCTAGCTTAATCACCTGGTACACCAACAATGCTTTTCAGTGTGGATATGAACTCTACTAAAGGCAGAGGCAGTTGAGTGAGAAGAACGCACGCTGTGCAAAGGTATGTACTTTAGTCTTGTCAAAGTTTTTTCTTAGAAATTTTAAAAGTATTTGTGGACAAGGGTATTGTTTTGATTTTTTGACATATCTTTTTGGAATATTAGGCAGTCCTTAATTTACAAAATTAAATGTGGTTGTAGGCGTTTGGATGAATGGTGCAATTAGTTTAAATGCACAAATTTCAAGATGTCAGGTGGTACACAGTGGGACATCTGTTAGTAGTATATAGTGGGACGTCACAATTAATTTCCCCAAGAAAGGAAATAAACAGTTCATATTTCCTTCTGTTAAAGATGAGGGAACTATTGATCTGTGTCAAGTCAGGAAAGTGCTTCCAGATCCAGCTGTCCGCAGAGGACATTACAACTTTAATTGTTTGTTTCCGCAAAACTTAAGTTATGTTTAGATCTTAAAACTACAAATACATTGTATAATTCAGCACTCACTATTTGTTTCACTTATTCAATTAATAAAATAAACAAAAAAGTACTGCTTGTATACGTTTATCTGTGCCCGGACCCTAAGTCCCAATTTGTACACCCCTGACACACAGTGGGACATGATTAAAAAAAATTAATAGCATACAAATGTATTTGAATAAAGCAAAGTTGTATGTTTCAGGTAGTAACCAGATAAGCTATCGTAAGTGCAAAATAAAAAATGAAAACTTATAATTAAAATTCTTGAACTACCATTGAAATACAAAAAACTAGTTCCACTGTGTACCTGTCTCCCTATGCTTATTTTAATTGTTATCTCATCCTACGACCTTTTGACATATTTTTTAAAGAAAAATAAAACACCATCTTTTTTCTGCAATTTTCATCTTTCGTTCTAGAAGGCCGAATTGACAATGAGTGACAATTGGCTTAGCTCAACATCTCCTATCACGATAATACAAGATTGTATCTAAAAATTTAATTGCTCATTTTTTACCGGCTGTCAAAGTTTTAAATTTCAGTTTTTCCTCAAAAAGTAGGTATCGAGCCACCCGGTATTACAGAAGCAGTATATTTTCATTTTTTTTATATCACTCGCGCCACTCTATTCTTAACGGTTCTGGAGTTCAAGTGAAAAATACCTAGGCAATTTTTGCAGAGTTCCCCCATCAACCAATTACAATAACTACGTTGGCGTTCCAAAGTTTTTGTTCATACTTATAATATTCTGTGATCATAAAAATATCAGTGTGACATCTCAAAATTCCAATGTTGTTAATTATCGACATTGCGAATTAGTGAATTCAGTTTTGAGTATGGATCAATACACCCAAAGTGGAAAAGTCGATATGCTCCTTATTTATGGACAGTGCAGGCAAAATAGCGTTCAAGCTGAACAATTATGCAGAGAGTCCGGAAATACTTCATCCGAATCGAACCTATTTCTCTAAAGTTGAACCAAAATTTCGTGAGGTGCTACCTGCTGAAGAGGAGGATTTCGTTATCGACGAATAGGCCGAAATAGACGTATTGACATTTATTGATATTAATCCAACCGAGGAGCGTGAAATTAGTCAACAAAGCGTATGGAGAATTTTGAAAAAAATGAGTAACGCTCATTTCAATATCAACTACGCCAACACATGTATGTTAAAGATAGTGTTAGGCGACTCCAGTACTTCGAAGAGTACCTTAAGAAAATGGAGGGTATTCCACAATATACCACAATTTTATTCAGTGACGAATCACGTTTTACGAACAATGGGATTTTCAATAGGCAAAATACCAGGTACTGGTCGCAACAAAATGAGCACAGATATCAAGATGGAAACTTCCAAGAACGTTTTGGGTTCAATGTCAGGATGGAAATGATAAGAAGATATTTAATACAGCCTTTAATTTTTTAAGGTTCATTGACAGGGGGAGATATATTTGGAAGTTTTGAGGACTGAAATACAAGGTGAATTGGACGAGATGCCATTAGCTGTTGTGATGAAATATATTTTCAACCAGATGGTGCACCTCTCACAACACAAGGGAGGTCTCGCGGTACAAATAGTCAGATAAGATGGTCAGCTAGATCGCCAGATTCGAGTCCACTAGATTTCTTCTTGAGGAGCCATTTGAAGAATGATGTTTACCAAACACCTGTTAGAACCCAACAAGAATTGTAGAACCGTTTGAGACAGGCTATTGCAGGCATTCCAGCTCAACAGTTAAATAATGTTGTGAGGGGAACCATCAATCGTGTGCGATGTTGTGTTCGTGGGAATGGTGGTTAGACATTTATTATAATTATTTCGTTTTCGCTGTTCGCTCTTCTGTTATCCACTTTCACACCCCATAAAAAATACTGCTTCTGTAATACCGGGTAGTCCGATATGGTTGTCTCAGACGAAAGCCTACTTTTTGAGGAAAAACTGAAATTTGAAACTTTGACACCCCGCGAAGAATAAGCAATTAAAGTTTTAGATACAATCTTGTATTTTCGTGATAGGAGATGTTGAGCTTAGCCAATTGTCACTGTTCATGGCGTTCTAGAACGATGCAAATTGCATAAAAACAGATTGTGGTTTGTTCTTCTTTCAAAAATATGGCATAACAGGAAACGAAATGTCAAACATATTAGTGTTATTAAATTCAAAATGTTGTCTTCTATCCGATTCCCAAATTTCATCAAAATATTCCAAATAAAAAAAAGTTACAGGGGTGGCCTTAGTTTCAGTTACACCCGGTATGTCCAAAGACTGTAACCGATTTTGTTATTAGACAATGACGAATTCAGTATTATTGAATTCTAATTGTTTTATATAAACAGTGGTTGAAATATAGACGAATGATATTTACTTTAGAAAGAAATATGAGTCTGTTTTACCTAATCATGGAAGTAGTATTAGTAGTTATTATAGTTTGCTTAACTCGTGTTATCTTAAATTAAGCAGGAAAGGATTTTGGTGCCTATGTGACCTAGAAGTCGAGATATTCGGAAGTTTTATGAATGTGCATGCTTATAATAACCCAAATTTTGTTTACAGGTGGAGTGTGCGAGACTATCCTCACTCTGTAGCTCATCCGCGCTACATCTGCATACTTCTCTCAGATATTTCATTGCTTATGGTGAAGCTCGATGAGTTTAATTGATAACCCTTTCTATTGAAAATTTGACTATTTAGCCTTTATCTCCGTAAAAACAAAAATCAGCGTATTTTATGCCTTCTGAAATGTTTTGATAAAAATATTCGAATGAGAATTCTTGTAATAATATTAGCAATCGATTTCAATAACAGTTATCAGGGACAAATGAAAATTGGAAAAACATAGGAATCATTTAATTACTCCTAAGATTTAGTTCTATGTTTCCTTGAGTCAATTGTCGAATGTTATTGCTGATTTTTGAAAACGCCTTTCATCGAAAAGGAAAATATGTCTCAAAAGAACCTGCTTTTTTTGTTGGGTTTCAGATGAAGTTACAAAAAAATTTGGTAAAAATATGAAAAAGAAATTTCGATTTTCGATGGTTCAACCTGAGAAGTTTGCCTCGTCGTGAAACAGCAGTAGTAAATCCAGTGGCAACAATGTTCAAGACACCTGAAAAAAAGCTACTAAGTGCTTTCTGTTTGCGCGAGACAATAAATTCCTAAAAGAAGGTACTATGTACAGCAACATTATTTATAAGTAAAAAATTCATTTCAATAAAGAAAAATTCGAAATGAAACTTCCTACTAACCGAGATCGGGAGGAAAATGAAAAAAGTTGTTTCTTGAATGAGTTGGTTGCCTAGTTCAGGAATTAAAAACCACATTTTATTACTCTGATTTCTCGAATAGAAAAGGCATTAAGAAAAATAGTTATTCGACAAATTTTCCCCGTTTTAGCTGAAGAGTCACTCCTTGAAGTAGGTTTGCGTATTTGTGAAACACCCTGTATATATATTAGAGGAGACAGGGGCATGTTGTACACGGAGTAAATTTCAACACCCTCAATTTGCAACAAACCAGTAGTGCTTCCTAAACAACCATAGACTCTTCGTGGAGACAGTGCATCCTACAGTTTTAGAGCTGTTAGTGTTTCTTTAGAAGCTTAAGTAAATTTGAAGCTACTTGTGTTATTTTCTATTCATTCAAATATTTTTGATGATGAAATATTCACTCAACTTTCATATTGCTGCTATCGACAATTGGAATTTAGATGTATCGACCGTCCAGAAAATCGGTAAAAAGTGTATAAAGGGACGAAGTTGTATGGATGTATCACTCCTAGTGAAATAGGTGTCATCGTTTTATTATTAGAATTTAGATGTATCAACCCTCCAGAAGATCGGTAAAAAGTGTATAAAGGGACGAAGTAGTATAGGTGTCCTCGTTTTATTATGTGTTGCTGTCAATGCTTTTGGAAATTATATTCCTCCACAATTCACATTTCCAAGAAGAGAACATAAACTTTGATATGTCCTCCACAATTCACATTTCCAAGAAGAGAATACCAGGTGTATTTTGTAAAAGATGGCCCGCCAGAGAGCATTGGTGCTGGGAATGGTTCTGGGTGGATGACGGCTGATGAATTCTATATTTTAAGCTACATTTTCTGTTTTCTGAAGCCATCTTCAAAAAAATCTGTACTCCCACTCCCCTACAATTACCAGTATCACTTAGCTATGAAAACAATGAATTTCGCGAAGAAGAACGGTGTGGTCATGCTATCATTTCAACCGCATCGCCTTCAGTCGCTAGACAGGAGTATTTATAGGCCTCTTGAAAAATATATATCCAATTTTCAAGGTGCATGGATGAGAGATAATGGCGGCAAATCTATGACAATTTATAACATTCCTCTCTTTTGAGAGATACTCTGCCCTTAGCGTTGGTGCCTATCAATATAATGACAGGTTACAAAGTTTCCGGATTCAAACATTTCAATAGAAATATATTTAGAGACAACGATTTTTTCCCTGTTTTGGTCAAAGATCGTCAATTCTGAGCGTCCACTTCTAAAATTGTAGTACAGTCAATTGTAACTTGAAATTCAACACCTCTGAATAACGAAACAATTTCCCAGCCAGGTGCATCATAGTCCATTAGCCATGACGAAGCAATTTCCCAGCCAGGGACATCACAGACTGGTAGTCAATTAGTGAACTTAATTACTAGGCCAAAGGTCGAGAACAATTTTCACCTGATAATATTAGCCCACTTCTAAAGGCTGAGCTGGTCCAGGACATTAAGAGATAGAAAATAATAAAGGAAATCCACTAAAACAGATGCTCCTAAAAGCTATGCATCAGAAGCAGAGAAAAATAATACAAAATCGAAGGAAATGAAAAAAGTGGAACAGGAACAAAAAAAGATGGTGAATGGAAAAGTTTTGAAAGAAGTGAGTATGATGATGAAGATGAATACTTCAATCATATTTTTACTGCAGCTTACATGACCTGTAGAGTCATGGATATTGTGCACAAGATGCGAGCTCTGTTGATACCAAGCCTGCACTGACGGTAGTGTCATAATTTTGATTCAGATTCCCACTAATGTTTTTCTTTCAATATTAAGTTTTTTCTTCTACTTTCTATTTTTTTTCGAGTTTTCTCACTTGACATTGATGAAAATCTGTTTATGTGTTTCAATCGGAATATAAGTTTATTTTGATAGTCAACCAGTGTGTTACTACTTACTCCAAGTTTTGTTACAACATGCTCCAGATGCGGGACAGATTGTAACAAAGGTGTTTTTAGTTGAGAAGAGGCTATTACGTCTTGGAAGTTTTTTTGAATCTCATACCATGTTATGGTCGGTGAAAAATGAATATAGGATATAAATAATATTTTGCAAAATTATATTCGATAATTCAAGAATTCTGGAAATCTAACCTTATAATTGTTACGTCTCGCTCCAGTCTTCCCTTTTGTAAAGCTATCACATAATGCGAAAAGCGTGGTGAGGTCCGTGAGAGAAGACTAGGATTGATCCGTCGAACAAAACGAGCTGAAGTACCTTTCCTTGAATAAGATGAATTTCGAAAGCTGGACTCAAGGAACCCAGGTATCATCGTGAGCCATAAGAGTGTGAAGGACGCGATTAATAGACGGTAGTCGTACTCTCACTATCAAAACAACAAAGATGAAATAAATCTTTCTAAGAATTCTATACTATCATATTTTCTGATTTCTGTTGTTTCGGGAAGCTCTTATGCATATTGTTTCAGAATTTTTGCTCGAAAGCTTTTTGGTTTCTCGAAAAACTCTACAGAAAATATCCACACCAGATCTTGATTTTCTATAGTTTCATAAAATCATTTTCATTGCTAAACCTTTGAATAATCATCTCATTTTCGACTTATATTTAATCCATTCAATGCCACGAACAAAATAACAATTGAAACGCACCTATTCTAACAAAAAATGCATAGTAAATAAGGATATTAGAAGCTAAACAGATGTGCAAAAGTATTAGTATACTGTGTATATTCAATGAAAATTCAAATTGTCATGCTTAAACATGCCAAAACAAACTACAATAACGACTAGTTTCGACAGTTTCGAAAACATTTTTCGAAGAAAAAATATCATTTGGAAACATTAAGAATATAAAAAGTTAACAAATGTATAACTAACAAGTTGAAAATGCCAGAAAAATACCTACCATCGTTTTTGTATTCACTTCCAAATCTACTCCCACAATAAATTTCATTAAATACAGGTGGCGCACAGGAGCAAGTGATTTTGTAATTATGCTTTTGGTGCAGCATTCCTTGGTTCATACCAATTTTCAGATAGTTAATAATGTAGCATTGTGGAAGATTGAACAATTTCTGCGTATGACAGTTTTGTTCATAATAAAGAGTCGCTCGCTGCTGTGTGGAATTTCTGAATTGGTGGCTCAATCATGAAAAAGCAACCACTAGGCCTCAATATACCGCCTCACTCGACGGATACTGAAAAGCTTTTCTCAGAAGCCAAGGACGTTCGGTTCGAAGGGATCGAAGAAATCAGGGTTAAGAAGAATTTTGCGAGCTGAAAATCTCAAACCGTCAAGGTATTGCACCACTCTAAAGAACACTAAACAGTGCATTAACGAAAATGGATTCGTTTGAGGGATATTATTTTTTATTCTGTCTATTTCGCAAATGCTATAACCTTCCGAAATTTATTTTGAGTTTGAGTTTTCGCATTTGAATTAAGATTTTTGTGCTTTTTTCTGAAACTATCGTTTCCTGTGTGCCACTCTGTGATTTTAATGAATAATCATTGCTATTTTGGGTAAACCGTACAAATATGTGTACAATTCTAACAGTTATGTAGTTTAAACATTAGGTATATACTTACTATACAATTTTATTGTATTTTATCGTAGTAACAGTGAAATCACTTAGACACAGTAAACTAATACAAAGAACGCGAAAGAAACAAGTAAAATAAAATTCGAAGCGATATCGCAGAAAAAAAAGCATTTTTTTTAAGGAAGGACAGACGCAGGTAATTTCAACCACGTCATTCTTTCCTTGGACTTACAGGCCTGGACTATGCATCTTTAGACCTTAATCCAACATGTAATCATTATCAGTATTAACCACCGAATTTCGAAGGACTATTACAATCTTTCATAATCTCTTGGATTCGAACATTTTTCTATATCTTAGCCCTACTATTATTCTACTGCGCTGTAGATAGTAGTCATCGAGCAAACCGTCTTTAAGTTAGCTGGTGAAAGATAGCAGGAACAATGATGGAAACGTAAAAATGGATCACTCATTGGCGTGCAGTCGTACTGAATTGAAATAGTTGCGAGGTATCATATTATGGATTATTTTATACACATTATTTCACGTACTAGATAGTATGAGAGTCATATAGTACTGGAGGTAATTTTTTCCATATGAGCTTAAAGGCCATTCAAGTATTACGTATCAATTTTTAAATTGATATTGTTGGTATTGTTTTCTCTTTGTTCTCAAAGTATTCTTTACTGAATTAGACTTTAGTTAGAAAGAATTGAGAGAACCGCCGCGTGCCTTATCCACTTGTCGCAATTTTTCCGGTCTCACATTGATTCTGTTCCCTATCATTTGATTTGGTTGTGCTAAAAATCTCTATTTATCATTGATTAATTGATCCACACTCGCCTCAGTTGAGATAGTTCAATGTGTTCTCTTGTATGGGTAGATCTGAATGCCAAAAGGGTACAAGAATGACACACCATGGAGTAGCAAACATCCAATATCCTTGAAAACATATGGCGCCCTCCAAAGAATGGACTCGGAGGTTTGACCACCTGAGTAGCGCCACGGTTAGTATGCAAGTATGTTGGATTTTGCTAAGCCTAGGTGCTTGGTTTGAATTCCAGTTTGAGTCATGAGTATTGTCCCTGAACCAAAAAGTGAAAATTCACACAGATACTGGATACCTAACCAAAAGGTTGAATCCATAACCACTGAAGACCAGATAGCTTGTAATCCTGAGAGGTGGCAGTTATCATTGCACGGTCTAGGTGAGTGTTTCGGAGTCCATTATAAACTCCATAGAACAACAACAATGAAAAAATGACTCAGAGGTTATCAGTAGCTGCACGGTTAGTGCTCAAGCATATTGGAACTGCTAAGCCTAGGTGCCTGGTTCGAATCCGGATTCACGTTATGGATGTTGTCCTTGAACAAAAAAGTGAATTTGACAAAGATATACATTAACTTTGGGTACATGGCCTAACAGCTAAGCCCATAACAACAGAAGGCCAAATAGCTTGTAGTCCAGAGTGGTGGCAGTTCTCATTGCACGATCTAGGTGAGTGGTTCGGAGTCTACTATAAACTGTAGGTCCTTAGAACAAAACGAACAAACAGACTCCGAGGCGACTACCAGCGCCACCAGAAAAAAATGAAAACGAACTGTAGATCAAAGATAAAACTTCAAAAAGGTATTCTAGTTCGACTATCTACCCCAACTCTACACATTGTGTCTGCAAGATGCGATCTGTCGCAGTCTTATCTGTCTGTTAGTAAAGTGTACATCAATCTCAATAACGATAACATGTGAAATTTATCGCTAGTTTAAACACATTGAAGATGTTTACTCACGAAAGAATATTCAATCTTCCTTTCCTGAAGAGCTGGCTTTTCGACCCACTCATAACAATCGTCAACAGTGGTCCAGTGGCCAGTTGAATATTGTTCCATGAATAAAAGTCTTCAATGTGTTTACGCATATAACGATAAATTTCGCATGTTATCATTATCAAGATATGAATTGATATCGTTTGTATGTTACGAATATGTTAGTATGACTGTCAACCTCCTTTGAAGTAGAAATACTATGATTAAATCAGACTAGATATTCTTCAGCTGGTATACAGTTGTATCCAAACTTCCAAAGCCATCTTTTATCTTACGTTCGACTCTTACAATATTTTTTGTGAATTTGTGCTTTCAAGAAAATGTATGAAGAAAACTCAAAGGTGCACAGATTTATATACTAACAGACTGTCAGGCAAAGGCTCTAAACTTTCATTATACTGAGAGCGTGTCCACCCGGGAATGCTGCCAGTCCTTAGAGCGACTTACTGAGGATAATGAAGTTTTATTCTGGTGTCTGTATACAAAGGTATAGAGAGTAATGAAATTGCAGATGGACTTGCTAGATCGGCTGCGGAATCACCCTAATATGATCGTTCTGATGTTTGAACAAAACTCTTAGACGGCAGGAATTGAAACGATGGGGAGAACTTAGCAAACCTCAATACAGTTACAAAATCCAGGTCCACAGAAAGCGAAGAGGTTGATCGACTATTTATCAGGGAAGACTATACAACTTTCTTACCGAGGAACGAATTGAAGATCATTCATCATCCTCCTATCAGAGTACTGCTCTCTGAGAGAACATCCAAGCGAATTTAACAAGTGGGAAACGAGAACATGAAGAATGTGTTGTGGCGGCGACAAAACTGCCTATCACATTTCCTGTAGTGGCATGGCAATTTATTATAAGAGGCATACACACTAGAGCAGCGAAACAATAGAGCCGAACGAAGTGAAAATGAAAACTCCCAGAGAGGTTCCTCTCTTTGTAAAAGAACTGGTGATGATGATATGATCTATAAATTCCATATTTCAAGACTTGAACTTTTGCTCATAGCAAGAAAAAAGCTGAACAAATTAAAAAAATTAATACTAATGATTAGAAAGTATGAGAGGATAAGAGCTTTGCTCACTCTTTAAACAAAGGGGAAGAAATGTTGAAGATAACTGAAATTCTGCTTTCGTCATACTTGAATGGTATGTTAGACATAAAACATTTAACCTTTCGAAATTTCAAAGCCCTAATTTTTTGATGCAGTGTCATATTCAGTTATTCATATTTAGTTTACTACGTGATATTATTAATATGTCTTTAGTATCAAGTAGAGTGCACATCTTTTAATATTAGTAGTCATTTCATGAAAGTTGAAACTTTTTTGGCTCTTTGTAGTTAGGTGGCTCAAATAGGAAAATAAATGAAAGAACTTGTTGTGTTGGGAGTATAATCATATATTTACTTCCAGAAAGGAGCATAACTATTCAACGAAAAATCCTATAAGATAGCGTTATTTTATATTCACTGCTTTTCCATTTGCTTTCACTTGGCTATCTAAAGCTGAAAACGTCGCCAATTATTAATGAAAGCTTGATTAGAGCATGATTGTTGAGACCAACTGATCATAAACCCGGAATTCAATCACGAATCATAAGTCGAAATCGATAATGATTTATCTTCTTTATTATGCATTTTTATGAAACATCAACGTGTTGTTGAACGGAAAAACTTCGACAGGATAAGTGTGTGGAAAAGTTTCTAGGAAAGTTTGAATGTAACATATCCCCATTTTTTGTATGAATGTACGAAAAAAGTCACAAAGTGACAATCAATTAAAAAAAGCTTGTTATAGTTATATATAGTTAATCTACAACTTTTAACTGTCGTTCCAACTTATCTTAACTTTTCTTTGCAGAAATAGAGTTACTGATAAAACTTAATCCATCATAAAACGTATTTTCTGATATATTTTTCATTGCATATCTTCTTAATAAATTTCGCATCTGCAGAGTAATTGTAGCGATACTGAATTTTGGGATAAGAAGAATACTCCCCAATATAAGATTTTCCGCTCAACGATATGCCTCTTGATATTTTTCAAGAAAATGAATGATTCTTGGGATATTTACGTGTATATGAGAAAACCTTGGATGTTCTCAAGCAGTTTTTCATACAAAGTGCTTATTATTGCGCATCGTTTGATCCATGTATCTCAGAAGATTCAAAAATATTTTTTGACTACGATTAAATGAATATACTTTACAGGGTAACTTTTGAAAACTATCCACCTTAGAAGTTTCAAAAAAACTATTGCAGTGCCAAAAAATTGCAAAAGAACGTATTTTCAGGGGGGGGCACTTTTTGACTCGAAAATGAATGCGTTCCAGCTCTTATCTCTCCGCACCACAAGTTGAAAATTTTAATGGAAATACCCCTCTCAGATGGACCAATATCTTCCTGAATATTTTTGTGTATTACATGTCAATTTTTTTGTTGAATTCACTGCTTAAATCTGTTAAGTCTTAGCAAAATTATAAATCACAGTTTATATTTCTTTCTATTTATTCTTACCGAAACAAATATTCGAAATGTTCACCGTTCAACTCCCAACAATACAACGAACGAGCTCCTGTAGCCGCTGAGTGGTTTCTTGTTCACATTCATGAGCTATTCGTTGTCACAAATCATTAATATTTACAGGTTGTATTTCAGTACTGCACGCCAGCACAACTGATGAGCGCAGGTGCGATCTGGTCTGTAATACTGTTTCCATGTATGGGGCTCCGCGCCCAAACATTCATTACATTTATTGGATAGAGTTTAGATGAGACCAGCACGCCTCTTAACCACCCGGAGATCGCACGTGATCTCTCGCTCAAAGGCGTGGGGTAGCTGATCATTATATTTTTTATAGATATTTCCTTGGTAAATACTATGAAAAACTGAGAGGCTTGGATCCGGAAAGACTCCAGTTACCAAGAGAAACCAGGTTTGCGGAAAACTCCCATTTGCCGATTGTCTAACTGGCAACGCCACGTACTTCAAGAAGCGACTGAACCCACACATTGAATCACACAGCTGTGGCATAACAGACATCGCTTACTGCCACAGTTGAGAATAAAAAAAACAGCCAAGCATATATTTCTTATAAGATTCGAATTCAAATCAATCAAATTGTCATTTGCTCACAAAACTCAATTCTTCGATCGAAATCATGATTGTTCAAATCGTTTTAATGATAGATTTATAGGGAAGGAACTTGTAAAGCTTAGTCACTTTGCGAGCATAAGAATAAGGTAGACCAACTACTTTATAAATATGTTGGAATAAATGGCGGAATTCACGGCAGGATGACCTAACACTTGAAGTTGTGACATTTCATGAACGTCCCCATTGCCTCAAAGTTTCTTATTCTGTACTGGCATCGAATTTCTGCATAATTTATGTGATGTACACGTAGCTCATATTTTTGTCTGAAAGTCTTCAATTGGAAAGTCAGGTTGTAGCATGTTCACATCTACCTTTACGTATGTAAAAAAATTAATTAATTTTTTTTGCTAATTGAATGAGAAACTGTTTGCAAATTAAACTAAAACGATTCAACTGTCAACTGTAAATAGCAAAACCAAACACAAAGGAACATTCTTCTCAATTAAATGAAATATTTTCATTATATTCATCACTTGTTTTAACTAACTGTGGCTCCATCAGATAAATAGTACAACTAGAAGGAAGATGTGCCTTATATGTTACATTGATAAATGGAGGTACTTGCTTCTTTTAAGTACTGAAAAGATTTAGTAATGGTGACGAATTTAGTCTCATTGACTGTTAAGTAAATCTATGAAATTTTATGTTTATTGATCTCCATTGTTTCCCATTGGTTCAGTTTTAATCTATTATTCTCATTATGTTAAATGTCAAAATGATCAGTTAAAGTATGATTTTCGTTTAGAAAATGAATTGCATAGTGATAATTTGTTTTTCATCCCATACAGATATTAGCATTCATAGTTCTTCCGCACATCCATATCAACATAACATAGCTGTTTATAACAGTAATCATATCGGTATCGTGCTGACTTTAGGTATCAACCTAGACTCAGCACAATACCAATATCAGAATATAATTTTGGAAAGAGCTTAACATTATAAAACAAATATCGGTCGATGATGTTTATAATTCTAATATGATTGACAGTATTCTTGAAAACAATTTCAATATATGATCAAAGTTTTTCAAAGTTTTAAAGAGACTAACCAAAAATATATATATATTAACTTATATTGGTAAACCCAGTCTGAATTTGCAGTCTACCTATGTAGGTATATTTAACACTGTGAATTCAATACTCATAAAGAAAGAAATCAGGTTCTTATTAACTCTCTTGTGGAAGTTGTAATGAAATTTATTTCGGTAGAACTTCTGGAAATTTCTATATTAGGTTGCCAGACAACAAACGCAGTTCTGACAAACCAAAATCAGCCTCACACTGAATCTAATCATTTACTGGAAGAAAAACATACTTTAAATGATCATGTTGATATTTTACATAAGAAAATAGTATATTTGAACTAAATCTATGGAAAACATTAAAAATCAATAAAAAAAAAGTCGGAAATTATTCAATAATCAATTAGACCTGGATTCGTTACCATTACTGAATTTTTTCACAGCAACTCTAGTTAGATTTTCCTTCTAATGAGCAAAGTTAGCTTGGATAATTGTATCCATCTTCTTTTTAAATGTATTACCTATCTGGTGAAGTCAGTGTTGAAACGCGTTATAAATGTGTGATATTGTATTATTTAATTAAAAAATGTATATCAATTTTCATCGCATAACGACCTCCTCAATCAAATTAACAGTTTTTTGTGGTTTCGTTTGCTTCTCCCGACCATTTGACATTGATAGGTTAGGTTCGGAAATGCAATGCAAGTTGTTCAATTTTTTGAATTCCATTTACTCAAATCAAAGTAAAACTTTTCTAATACATACAGCAGATTTAAACGGTGAATTTAATAAAAAACACATTGCGAAATTCGGCAAGTAAGCCACAACTGTACTGAAGAAACTATGTGTTATCCAGTGATGTGTCAGAAGAGGGATGTTTCAATTTAATTTGTTAAGTTGGGGTGCGGGGTGGAGGGAGTGAGTTGGATCACATCCATTTTCGAGCCATAAAATGGTTCCCGGAAAACTAAAGTTCACGCGTTCTCACAATGTTTCAGCACTGTAATAGTTTTGGAGATATATTGAGTTTCCAAAAAATCACCCTGTATATCATATTTGAACGTAAAGTGATAAGCTTAACTATGAAAACTAAAGGAAAATGGATAGTACATTCAATAGTAAATGAATTCATCATTAGACTCTGGAGTAAATTTCTGGTCTGAAACTTTTCTTATTATCCAAATAAAATAAAGCTTTGAATGGGTTTTCTTTTGAGCATAAATATACTCGGGGATCTTGCTGACTTAGTAGGGAAAAGTGAGAGGAAACTAGAAAGAAATATGTTTTGAATAATGGCTCTTAAAATGTAAATCCAAGCATATAATTGACTTGACCTTATTCAATCAGGTTCATAGCTCAGTAATACACCAATCTGTATAAGTATGATGTGAATAGATTGGAAAATGGAGGTCTGACAGAGGTGCTGAATCAGTTAAAACAGTCGAGAATTAACAGGATGACCACTAAAAAGAAAGCAAGTCCGCAGAACTGCTGCTCCGAATGAGGACTAATGAAGTGAACGGATGCTTTATAGAGAAATGAAGGAATTGCGCATGAATTTCATTTCATAGTTTGAATTCTTCTCGTTTTGTTAGTCTTAATTGTCTTCTAAATTCTCACATAGAAAGTTTTAAGTCAAGATAATTTTATGATTAATACATAACTTGATTCCGAGAAATTAGAATTGTAACTGATTTGGATAATTTGTTCATGAAATATATATCAAATATTTCAACTTACCAATCTGTCTGAGTCATTATTCATATCATCTGTGACTAGGTAGAATCCCTGATCGACAGGTCGGATCCATTCTGGTTTATATTTTGCTGGTACCTTGGGCAGCAGGTAGTTATTCAAGGACTCTCGTTCAGGAGCTACATTCATAGGCTCTAAGTAAGAGCCGTAATAATCACGTGGGTTATCATCAGCTTCGATTGCAAGAATCAACGCAGCACATATTAGGTATATGGGCAAACGCATGTTAGGAACCTGAAATTCGAAGGGAAAGTATAAATTTCACGTTGACAATTTACTTGTTATTTGGATTTTTGAAATTCCAAGGGCATATGAAAAAATTCCTTCAGTATAATAAGTTTGTGAGAATATTCATCATTTACTTTTGAATAGCTTATTTTGGTAGTCTAATTTGCTATTCAGGTAGTCGAAGGCGTTGTTTCAACAAGTCAATTTAATTTTATTACTTCTTTATTATTTCTCTCATTAAAATTATATTTTTTTGACAAATGTTTTTTAATATGTATTGAAAGTTATCCTGATCGATTATATAAGATTGTGTTAATCTTCTTGAATCACAATCGATACAAGATTTTTTTTAATTCAATATTTGTTGCCATATAGGTGTTCTTTCAGTATTGTTTTTTGTATGCTTTGATCAGTGAGTGATACAGGACTTTCAGCGAGTTTCGGTGAATTATTGTGGCTTACAATGATACCTGGGTAAATCCATCCTTGTTCTAGAAAATCTTTGAACCTGGTTTTTTCACAATGAAGTATATGGGTCTCACTCGATTCCAGGCAGAGTTTCCATCAGTCAGGTTGATTCCGTGCATGTTTTCCGCATGTAAAGAGCCCTAAGGATACCGACAAAAATTTTCAGTATTGTTTATTCCAATCTTAGTGAAAGGATGGCATTATATAAGCCTTTGATGAATGTGTTCGAATATTCAAAGCCTTGATGATCCATCTGGAGTGAGCTGTGTTCAATATCAATTTTGTAGGTTATTTGCTATTGTCCGTTTGGTGGATTAAAATGGGATACCTCAACAAGGTTCTGGACACACTAGAGGAAGCTAGACATAATCGTTACCTCAGTATCCCAAATGACTTTATATTCAGCCAAGGGGGGAACCTGTTGGTCACTCAAAGTCTGTCCAGAGTAATTCAGTAGTTCCATACCGTTTTCCAAGTACAGCAATTGGAATCAAGAGCTCTCATTGGTGTTTGACTACTAGTAAATATCTTAATGTTGTCGTGGCGAACCCGTTGTTCTCCAGCAGATGCGCCGCATATAGTCCTAGGTTCAGTGATTGATACCATAAATTATTGTTTGCATGATTTCAGAAGTCTCACACCTATCGTTAACTATGCTCAAAAGAGCCTCCAAGAGAACAACAGCTTGCTAGGTCAAATTCTGTTTTCTAGAGATGGATACCTTGTAAGTGCCGGTCTCGTTAATTAATGCATCATATTTAAACTTATAGCTACGATATTTTGTAGTAGTATATTAGCCAGCAGTTCCTCATCACGTCGACAAGTTTATTGCCATGTGTTGTAATCTATATGTAGTCCATTTATCTTGCTCCAAGTATTAGATGGTGGGGGTGGGAGGAAGATCGAAAGGGCTTTCATAGTTGGCGTAGTACGGAATGTTTCGTTATAGGCGGGTAAGCTTGTCTCTGCAAGCAAGGGAATTTCTGTTGGCCTAATGCCTGGTAGCTGTTTCTCCACCCCACTGATCTGTCGTCTGATGATAATATTTTATAGCCATTGGGTTGACGTTTTATGATTTGTGCTGATGCGTTCACAGGTTCAGCAAGAATTATATGGCTCTGTAAAAAACTTCTTCTTGAATATATATATTCATGCATCACTCATCAGTGGTGTTCAGTATCTCTTGGATTATACGTCATATAGTTGCTTCCGAGTTTTCTTCTTCAGTTATAAATCCACAGTGAGATGATGGCCAACAGGTAATCAACGAGTAGGGAAAGAATATTTCTCTGTGGGCATCTTCCTACTGTGACGAATTGGGAATCTCCTCCTGGTTCGAGGTCGTTATAATTCTATTCCTCAGTGTTGTTTGAATTCACTTGCAAACCATTGTTTTCATTCCTCTTGCGAAGAAACCTCCATGTAGTGAATCTGGAAGCACGTGGAAGGCTTCTTCAATAAGAAAAAAAACTGTCAGCGCTATCTCTTGAATGCCATGAGATTGATTTATATTGCTAAGTATTTAATGCAAAGCGAAATCAGCCGACCAGTTTACCTGATGGATGTACTGAAGTGGGCTAAGGGAGTTACTGGCAGTGCATCCTCTCTCATATAATTATCAATGACAATTCAGAGGCTCTTCAGTAGGAATGATGTCTGGTTGACGAGCATGAATCAAAAGGAGGCGGTTCGGTTTTTCGGTGTTGATTTTGAATGTAAATTACTTTGATATTTGTTCGGGTAGTGCGATTTAGTCATTTATATCCACATTACTCAGCTATTGTATTGGCTGCATAGTATATAATCAGATAAACTGATCCAATGCCTATTTTTATTGATTTATCGAAGCAGTTCTAATAATTTATACATTCCAGAATATTTTTAAAGAAAAACATAGGAAATTTAGGAATTATAGTCAATATTTTCAATAATGAGATATAAGTTCAAAAATACATTTTCAATTTTGTTATGAATAATTCGAGTTGAACTTTCAGAATGTTTTTTCTTAATGAAAATCGAATTGGATTTTTTGTTAGAATGTCAGTATTGTCAGCTCTTGAATGTCGGTTTTTGATGGATTTCATTCAGTTTCTGATGAGAAATTCGATTTGAACACTTTATTTCGAAACATATAAATTGGGGTTTCTTTTTTGAACATATTATATAACTTTAAAATGTAGTACAATGATATTTTGAAGAATTCTATGAGTTCCCAAGAATTATGAAGAAAACCTGAAAAATTCGATCGGTTTTTGATCGGAGGGGCTTTTTTTGTTATATATTTCGTGCACCCCTTATTAACCAATGCCTGGCAGCTTCTATCCCAAACTTTCAAATAGGCAAAAGTAGTAGTGTGATAATTTTTTGCAACGATGATTCCATTTTCTTCACGACCACATAATTACTTATTTTCTAAAAATATCACGTGACGAATTAGAATCAACTATTGATCAGAAAAATACTACTTTTCATCAATTTTTTCCATCTCCGTTCGATCAAAATCGATTTATCATTATTAGAAAATAATATAAGGCTGAGGACAGAAGTCGTGTGATAGCCTAATCAAATTAAAGTCAAACAACATAATGCAGCTAAATTTCCACAGAACATTCCAAGAGTATATCATAGCTAGTATCAGATGAAGATGAAAATAATGCAGTTAACAGCGTGAATATTAACATGGTATCAGGCAAACAGAAGAGGGTCAATTTTGTTTTCGAAACTGTTTACAGAGTTGCAATTAACAAAGTCACTGGGAAGCTTATTCCACGTACTAAAAATTCTGTTGGTTCACAAAAATTTTTCTCTTTCATTTGCACATTTGCGCATCATCCATACTATCACTCCGAAAATGTCCATATGAGAAAAGTGTTGTGTGGTACTCCGTTAAAAGGTTAGATTAATTCAATTTGCTGCATTTTGTTTTTAATTTATCGACGATCAAGCAATCCTTTTCATTTCATATTAAGATCTATCAAGCCAATTTTGTTTCGAAGGGTAAATAATTCTGCTGATCCGGAATGGGAAAGAGGGAGCATGAGATAATATTCTTTTAGGAAACAGCTAGATTTCTTTCGTTTGAATCAATAAATGAAAACGATGATTCATTTTAATGGCATGTGTCGGTTTGTTATCATGTCAGAAAATGTTTTCCAGATCTTCTAGATTCAGTTGCTTTTGGTTATTTGTTAAAACACAGGTGACTTGAGTTGGTAGCATTTTCTATAGTTTGGAAACCTGAAATAATGGTGATTAAGTTGAAGATGGTGTACAAACTACAATAACACACTTAAATTGTAAATTTATTCTTCGACAATAATAACTGTGCTAGAGCAACTGCTCGCATTTTCAACGAAAATAAACCTGGAAGAAATTCATCGAAACTTAATGCGTTATTAATAAAAAAACGATTTCTCCAAAGTTGCGAATGACCGTTTTGGGTAAAGTTGATGGAGAATACACGATCTGTGAAGAGATTGTCACAAATATCTGGAATATGCCGAACAAATAATTTCAGGATTCGTCATAAATACAAACTCCATCCACATAAGATTAGACTTGTACACGAGCCAAATGAAGATGACTTTGATCGTTGTTTAGAGTTCTGTTTTTCTGGCCAATCGAGTTTCGCTATAACTGTACAGTCTGGAGTAACATTCTATTTAAAGAGAGAGAGAATCATACTCAAAGACCTCACAAATTTCATTTTTTATTTATGTTTAGGCCGGAGACCATATTGTGGGACCCTTATTTATTCAGGAGAAACTTGGAGGGCGAAACCTATATGAACATGATTGAGGATTTGATTGATCCTCTCATACTCATACTTTTGGAGTTGGTGCGGAGCATGTGAAATCAACCCCCTACCCTCAGCAGCACTTAAATCAAAATTATCAAAAAAAAATCATTATAGGAAAAGTGGGTAAAGTGGCATATCTTTGGAAAGGTGAAAAATAGTATTCTTAGGAACATTTAATATCACATAGAATGTTTAAACACAACGAAAGTTTGTATTCCAACGAAAATTTGCATCCCCTCTATGTCAAGAAAGACTGATTGTAGCGGAAAATGCTGAGATACACCAATTTCTGAGTTAGTTAGGAGCATGTGGAATGTGAAATTCAGACATTGTATCTCTATCAACGTTTAATATTATACAAACAGTCAAAATATAACAAAAGTTTATCTTCCAACAAAAATTCGACAATGCTTAAAATCTAATTGAGTTCTCAAAATGACTTCATCTGCTTTGTAGGGAATGCTCAATTGTTTTAATCACAACCATCTGGTAATGATAAATCCCTTTCACATTGGTCTTTCATTTTCACAATACACCTACTCACACTTGCCGTTCGTTAGACAGACGTTGAAAATGGCTTACTCACTTGATGAGCGGGTCTAAATTGTTTCAATTCATTATAGAAATAATAGTTGTGTCAGAGAAACAGCAAGGATTTTCGATGTGAACCTTTCAGAAAAACAGGTAGGACACTAGTATGTTTTATATTTGATGAATAAATTTTCAACTACGGGTTTGGTGCCCGAACATGAAGTTCAACATCGGCATATTCGGAACGGAACAACTGAAGTGGCAGTTTTGGGTCACCTAAGAATAGAAAACCATAAGAAAATTATCACTTGTGTCTGGTGTATCAGCTTCAATAGTCAAAAGGATAGTGAAACATCACCAGTTTCACCTTTAGAAAGCTAAACTAGTTCATGAAATTAATGGAGATGAGCCTGGTCGCCGCTTGAAATTTTGTGAAATTTTAAATGAAAATATTGACAGTAATCCACATTTTATGTATAATACCTGTTTTTCTGACCAGAGTACCTTAACTATCAATGGTGAAATGGATAGGCATAATTGTGGATATCTGGATTCTCAGAATCCTCATTGGTTTGCACAAGAATATAGACCAACGACTCAGAAATTTAATGTTTGTGATGGAATTTATGGAAAATATGTTTCTTTATCGAAGGTAATCTCAATGGGAACACTTATTTAAGGTTGATGGAAGAATTGATAAATACCAGGCTCACAAAAATTTTCAGAGAATGCATATTTCGATGTACGTGCGCGACAATAAGAGGATATAAATTTTCCAGGTCGGTGGATTGGCAGAAGAGGAACCGTTGAGAGGCCAGCCGGGTCAGTTGATCTGAGTCCTTTAGATTTCTTCTTATGGGGTCATCTTGAATCGAGAGTTTATGCTACACAACCTGAAACCTTGAGAGAGCTACGGAGAAGAATCCTCACCAAATGCATACTCTTGACACCAGAAGTTCTTCAAATATTGGAAGAGAAGTAGAGAATCGTTTGTATCATTGTATGGATTCATTTTGATTATTTAACTTTTGCAATAATCAATCTTGACTCAGGTGCTGCTGAGGTAGGGGGTTAAATTTACAGCTTTTTCCGCCTAAATCAGTCCATCTTGAAATTAAGGGGGTTGCAAATTTGCGTTGGAACACTGTATATAATATAAATTTCCGGGTCGTTGGATAGGTAGGGATGACCTATCGCCTATCGATTTCTGCTTGTGGAGCTATATCAAGTCTGAAGTCTTTGTTACTCCTCTGGAATCGTTGAGAGAACTACGAGGAAAGATTGTTTATTCATGACAGTAGTTAACACTACAAATATTGCAAAATGTTAGGCAATCATTCGAATCTCGATTTTACCAATACATGGAATTTTCATCTATCATAGATATCTAAACAACGTTACATTTTAATTGATGGATTTTCAAAAGGCAGACTGATATTGAGGATTAGATAACTTGACTAATTAGGTATCACACAACCCCCTTTCTCATTATAAAAATTCTCAGGATGGTAGATGATAGGGTTAGGGGTTGAATACGCAAACGTTCAAATAAGTAACAAAAATTCTTCCGATTTGACAAAATTGCTTTAGATCGAATGTTTTCAAACAAAGATCGATCGGATTCATGAAAACCTGGGATTCTCGATTTCAGTTCGTCGCATGTTATTTCAGAAAGCAAATAATTAAGAGGTCGTATACAGAATGGAATCACCTCAAAAGGCATCACACCACCCCTTTACTCCATTAAAAAAATTTGGAGAAGAAGCTGGCAGCGGTAGAGGAAAACAAAACATGTAACAAGAAAATATTATTCCCTCTAGTCAAAAATCGACACGTTTTTGAAAATTCACAAAAAAACTAAACCATATAAGTAATTCAGTGTTTTTTGTTTTCATTTAACCGCTTTGTATAATTACACTTTGTTCATAAGGTTTAGGGGAATTTCTTACGAAAAAATTCTGGACAATTACGAAAGAAACACTGAAAATACGAATTAATTGCAGATATCACTATTTTCGTATACTCTATCGGTAATTACTAACGATTTTTTATTTTCTTCATCACGCCATTGAAAAAATATTCAGGAATGAATAATCTGGGACAATTATGAAGAAAACCGAATATCCCGACTTTCTTTATAACGATTCCCAAATTTTTGTTTCTGAAAACTTTCCCGAGATCATAACAAATGAAAGGAAAACAGAATCGTATAAAAAACCAAACGGAAAAGCCGACCCAATTCTATCACCAGTGTGATTTTTGAGTTTATTCGAATAGGTTGGTTTTTATTTGCAATTGCATCCTTTTTTTAAATTATTTTAGGACCGTAACTAACGAAACAAAAATAAATCAACAAAATATATCATTCCTATCAAATTATATTCATCATTGGCCCGAACGGCATTTCCTTTTCGTTTGTATATATATAGATGAAGAAAAAGTGATGCATTTTGATTTTTTATATTTTTTCAATATTACTCATTTCATCTTTGATGATTCCATAAGGTACTATTACCGTCTAGCATTTTAAAAAATCATTATTTTACATATTTAGATTCTTTATACCTTCATTAATAACTTCCTCAAATATTAAATCAAAATTCGTAGCCAATGCCGAGATATAACGACGCAATCGAAGCGCGCTCTCAACACGTCGCTGGTGTCCACGCAGCTGTCGCTCACACGACTTATATTAATTTCCCCGTCTACATGATACTGGCTATACTTTTACTTCCAATGTTGTTTGTTTTTTGATATATGCTCAGTTCTATTTTTGTCATTATAGAAGTGTTTTGGTGAACAAAATGCCTTCCAAAGTAGTGTATATGAGAAAAGGGGAAAAATGAAAAACCGAGAAAAAAAGGTGTACGAGACGTTCTCGTGATTTTCAGGGTAATCAATACACTGCTGAGTAAAGTACTTCTTTTACTAGTAAATCTGCTGATAAATTATTTACGAGTACCGACTTCGATGTAAAAATTGATAAGAGTTTTGATTTCAGCATTTTGTCGTTTCAACTCGTGTTTTCAGCATTAGCTAGTATGCTAAAGTGTAAAACTTGCGATAGAAGTGTGAAATTTACAAAAACTGCTGTGCGTGGCCTTAGATTAAAACTCAATATTGAATGTGAGTGAGATGACCGAACAATAAATTCTTGTAATTTTATAGACAAAGGATACGGAATCAATCGAAGAGTTGTTTTTGTTATGAGATTGCTTGGCGTAGGAATACATTGCTTGGATCTGTTTTGTTCATTGATTGATATGTCATCAAATTTTAGTGTTACAACATACTATAGACTTTTAGAAATTTTTAAAATTGCATCAAAAACTGTTTCAGATATTGTTGATTGGTGTTTGTACTGTAATCGGTAAATATTCAGGCAAAATTTTAGATTATTTTGTTTCATCTAAAACCTGCAGAAGATATGAAATCATGAAAAAAAATGAATAGCGTCATTTAAAAAAAATGGCATGACAGGGAGCATCACGAAGAATGCAGCGCGAATTATGAGGGCAGCTCCGGTGGCATGGAAGTGCAAGGTATAATAGAAATTTTTGAAAAATCAGAGAAGCTTTACAATGCCAAGTATGCTTATTACATCAGCGACGGTGATTCAAAAACATTTGTAAACGTTAAACATTCTAAACCGCATGGTGATTTTGCGATTCAAAAGCTTGAGTGTGTTTTACAAGTAGGAAAACGTATGCTCTGATATCTCAGAGATATCAAAGAAACAATTACTGAAGCACGTAAAATTAAAAAGGCCGAAGAAAAGAAGCATGAACAGGAGAAACACACGATGAGAATATGCCGAAAGATAGACAGCCGTGTAAAAAAGTAACAAGTGTGCTTCCTCCACCGCCAAAACGACTGTAAAAAAGTAACAAGTGTGCTTCCTCCACCGCCAAAGACGACTGACTTGGCAGGAAAAGTTATAAAAAAACGTCAAACAATTATTCATTAGCTATATATCGTAATCCAGGGTCTATAGAAGGGAAGGCAGAAAATACTGCATTCGTACATAAGCCAGCTGTAAGAGAAAAAGTACGGTATTATATCAAGCCAGTATTTGAAAAACTAACCAACGACGAGCTTCTTACACATTGTTTAGGAAGAAACACTCAAAATAACAACGAGTGTTACAGTAAAACTCTATGGGCAGTCGTCCCGAAGCAGGAAAAGAAGTAATTGAGTTAGCCGTTCAAATAACGCTTTCAATTTTTAATGAAGGACGAATGACTCTCATTAAAATTTTAGAAATCATGGGCTGCACAATAGGAAATTTTTCTTACGAATACGCGATCAGAAAAGATATCGAGTGAGTTTCCTTAGCAGAAAAAGCCACCAACGCGGCAACGAAAAGCGGTCGCTTGGAGAAGAAGCCAGACCTACTGGAGCAACATCCGACACTTGAGGACGAAGGTCTACTTCTGTACATTCCAGGCATTGCCGATTAATTGATTGTCATAAGTCATAAAAATCAATTTTAAAAATAATATTTACAAAAAAAATGTGAAAAAACTTTAAACGCGTTTGTCTCGAATTTCGTTTTTTTTAACTGGCGGACAGTTAGTCTCCGGATCTACTGGGCCTATTTTAATGAACTCTGAAGCATTTTGTTTTTTCTATATCCTGTATGATAGTTTACCACAATTAGACCACAAGAAAATATATAAAACTTTTGAGTCTCAAAAAAGGTCGAAAAAAAAATTTAAACTTGTCGCAATTGAGAGCTAATACATGTAATTATATCCTGACATATTAGTTTTTCGTATACTTTCCATGACTTTTTCTCAAAGCAATTTTTTACTCGGAGGTTCGACTGATGCAACAGTGGCCACTGTTCACTATAGGAACAGAGTACCTTCATAATTATTCTGCTTAAGGTTCCATCTTTTTTAAATTTCAGAGATGCCATGCCCCGCCGCCAAAAAACAGACAGAGTAATAGAGAAAACCTCTTCTGAAACCATGTGTGATGCACTTCGTGACGTAGAAAATTGTGTAATGTCAGTTTAAGCCGCTGTCATCCAATACGACATTCCCCGAACAACTTTGAGGCGTTACGTCATGAAAGGATAAAAGAGACGAAATTGATTGGAACTCACATATTTTAGAAGGAGCTCCAAGATTACAAGCAAATTATTCCGTTAACAAGATATTTTCTTCAGATGAGGAAGACGTCTTGAGCAGTTTCATCTTTCAAACCATGGCAAACCTTCACCATTTTTTGAATCCCAAATGTGCAAGAGAGTTGGGTAGAAACTGAAACTGCCGGTAGATTGTGGTATAACGCTTTCCTCAAGCGAAGACAGGAACTCTCCTTGAGATCGGCAGAAGCACCGTCATTAAGTCGAGCTATGGGCTTCCACAAGCCGGTTGTAGCACGGTTCTTCAATAACATTCACGAAATATATAAGAAGTATAAACTGGGACTCCATCAAGTGTACAACGTAGACGAAACCGGGCTTACAACAGTCCAAGAAGCAGAGAAAGTTATTGCCAAAAAAGGTCAGAAACAAGTAGGCCAAATAACATCAAGCAAACGAGGAACTTTGGTAACAATGGTGCGATGTATCAACGCGATTGGAAATAATATCCCTCCGCTTCTGATATTTCCTTGCAAAAACTTCAAGGATTATATGATTAAAAATGAGCCTCCCGGAATTGTCAGAGATGCATCAACCACAGGTTGGATAACGTCAGAACTTTTTGTTCAATGGTTTCAACATTTTCGGATTCCAAACCCACAGCTGAAGCACCTGTGTTACTTATCATGGATAACCATGAAGCGCATATTTCGTTGAAAATTATCAAGTTGGCAAAGGACAACAATGTAATATTATTGACTATATCTCCGCATACTAGCCACAGATTACAACCTCTAGACAAGAGTGTTTTTTATGCTTTAAAAAAATTTTACAATCAGCATTGCCAGTCATGGCTTCTGATCAATCCAGGAAAACGTATCACTATTTATGATATTGCTGAAATTTTGGGTGAGGCATATCTATTGGCATTCACTGCTCGAAACGGTATTTCAGGATTCCGATGTACGGGAATTTTTCCGTTCAATGCGAATATATTCAACGTCGATGACTTTATCGCTTCAACGGTAACAAACAAAACGAAAAAATCAGAGATTCTGACAAACACTCCAGTTTTAGAAAATCTTAAAGAAGAGGAAAAATTGAAAGAAGCAAGAAAATCCAGTCTGAATAGAAGTTCAAGTGTTAAATGGCAACTAGACGATACCTTGAAACCTTGCAAGATTCAAAAGAAGAAGAAGAAGCTTTCTAAAAGCAGTTCTTCGGCTGATGGCAATATCGAGCAGTTGACAGATTCGGATGACATAAATATCTTTCCTGAGTCGGAAGATGAAAATGATTTTCTGATGAATGATTTGTCAACGAGAACTACAGACTCGTTTGTATTTGTCAAGTTTCAGACCAAAAAACAATTAAATACTATATTGGTCGCATAATACATAAGATAAGCAGTGAGGAGTTCAATATAACGTTTTTGAGGCGTCAAGGAAGCAATTTCGTATTCCCAGATGTTCCAGACATATCAGCAGTTCCAGCTCATGATATTATCCTTCATTTGATGCAACCAGAAAAAAATGGAGGTACATCTAGAACAGCTAATCTTTTTTCTATTCCCGTAGATTTGTCCCTGTATAATGTGAACTGAACTTGTAACATACTTTCTTTAAATAAATGTCATTTTTTCTTATCTTTTTCTTATTGGTTTGAGAAGTGGCCAGTGTTCCAATCAGATATGGCCACTGTACCATAGGTACAAGTGTACAGTGGCCATCTTGAGACCTTTTTTGAAACTTCCATAATGCCTATTTATAGCTTTACATCCTCAGAAAATTTGATACTTTGGATGCTTCATCCATTCTTCTAAAGATCTCTTTAAGATATGTTTTATATTAAAAAAACAAATTTGATTAACCATATATAGTAAAGAAAGTGGAAAAAAAGTTGAATATATGCCATTTTTTAGCATTCTAGACGGTAATAGTGCCTTAAGAAACGAGTCTTTTGACTATCCCATATGTTTAGAAAACCCCAGAAAAGCAATGAAATTAATTATTTTTGTCTTCTCGTCCCGCTTTTAACCTTTTGACTTCAAACAATAACTTGTTTACCGCCACTCATTGGGTTATAACTGCTTCATTTGCACGGCTGCCTTCGTGGTAAAACTGGAATATTTTATTTACGAACGCGTCTCTCAAATCAAACAATTTTATTGCAAGAAATGGTTTTCTCGATATTGCTTCGTGATAAATTCACCAGAGAGCTGCAAAGCCGTTTATTGAATTCCTATTACAGGGTTCTTCGAAATTTCCTCACGTAAAATATGTTTTTATTATCATTTACAATTTATATACATTCTGGGCTCGATGCGAATTACTTCGCTTCAACAAATAAATACTATCAATATTTGAAATTTCATTGCAGATAATCAATACGTGACGGGATGGTCAATTTTCTCAGATTCTAGGAGAAATGTGAGATGCGTATTGAATTGAAATTTTTCTTGGAGCAATATGAATACCGTGTATAGCACCGTCAGCAAATCATTCATCATACTTCGATTGTCAAATAAATATTATGAACATATTTGATTTCTCACAAATACTTTCAACGTTGAACCAAATCTTATAATAAAAGGTAAATATCACTCGAGATAAACATATTCATTTCGTGTGCATTTTTGAAATGTTTTAGATTAACTTTTTCAGTGCGTGGAGATGTTTCGACTGTTTTCTTTCGATAGAGACTATTCAACAAAAACAGTCCTTTCAATTCAATTATGAGAAGAATAGCTATTTCAAAAGTGATTTATTCACAAAAATCTCTAAATTGAACATAATCAATGAAGAATATTGTTATGAACGAATAAATTATGATGCGCATTTTCATGCGAACCGACTAACTAAGAATAGTTGTTGAAGTAATGGTTTTAAAAAAGATGATAGGTCAATATTTGGCAAAAACTTCTGAACATGATTGAATATATAGGGTGTCCCCCAAACTCTATGACAAACTTTGAGAGGTGATTCCTGAAGCAATTCTAAGATCAATTAGTGAGAACAGCATGATCCTGATCTTTTTAAATTCGGAGATAAGAAAATTTATAAGCGGAAACCCATCAATAGAGATCTACGAGCTAGCTTGTATGTTTACCTTACTTCGTCTGTAATATAATGATATGTTTATAAGAAACGGACCACCAGAAAGTATAAGCGTTGGCAACAAGTCAGGATTGATGAATGTAAAATGGATCAATCATTTTATTCATCACGTGAAGGCCTCCAAAGAGGATCCGGTTTTACTCATATTAGATAACCATACCTTGCATGTTAATGTAGAAGTGGTAAACAAGACAAGTTTTGTCAATTTCACTGGATTGTTAGCATCACTTACAGCCCCTTGATGTTGGGGTTTATGGGCGACTCAAAAATTATATCAATAGAGTACAAACTTCCGACATTGGCAGTATGAATATTACCAACGATTCTAAAAAGTCTGGCATCTGGCCGGAAGAAGATATTTTTAAAGAATCTGACTTTGCTCCTTCTTTTGTTACGGACCGCCCAGACCGCAGAGATCGAAACCAATCACTAGTCTTTAAACCGTCTATTGATTATGATGTTAATATTGATGATCTCTCCTTAAATTTGGAAAACCCTGAAGTTTCAGATGATGCGTCTGATTCAGATATAAACGTGACTTAGTGATATCGCTAATGACTAATGAATCATTAGCTGGACCGTCAGGCATGCAGAAATGTGCTAGTGATTTTGCAGTTGAAATCATAAGACCTCGGCAAAAAGCTTCTCCACGAGTTTCATCAAATCGAAAACGCGCTAAGAATACTATTTTTGTATCATTCGCGGTGCATCCTATAATGAGGATACATCAGGTGGTGAATGGATCCAATATATCTCCTGCAAAGACTGGGCCCGAGCAGGATCTGCCACATCATTTTGCTGTTTAATTGTTATTCAGATGATGAATACGAACAGATAAGCTTTTAGTTCGTAGATATGTGAAATGATTCCTAATTCTCGATATTTTTGTTGATTTTGTATTTAACTATATTATATACATGTTGTTTAAGTCTAAAGATGGTAACGAAGTTCAATGTTTATTAATGATCTATTACCTAACCTTTAAGATAAAATATGTGCCATTTTCAACCTCATCGTATGATGTGTAAGTGATGTGTCTAGTTCAGTTTCCATTCAAAATTTTGATCGGTTTAGAACTGACTAATGGTGATTTAGATATAATTTACTCTGAAATGTTGAAGTATTCCAACTTATTTTGAGTGTTCTTTAATGTTAAGATATTCTGTTATTTTATTATTCCCATTTATAAGAAAACGTGTTTCATGCAAGGCTGTATTAATTTCACTTTTATAAATATGTCGCATATATATTTATTTTTTATATGACATTTGTCTTATTTTTAAAAGGACTGTCAAAATGTTTTCGCAAATTGTTCTTTAAATCGAAAAAGAACCACAAAGAAATAACATATGGGAGATGTCAACCCAACTTATTGGGTTCATAATGATTCTAGAACATCTCTAGATCATAATCGGCATCACTTAGAAGACCGAACCATCGGGGCTCTCTCGGTCAAACAGAGAGGGAATTGTTTTGTTGAGTTTGAATATTGAAGGGATTTTGCGATTATACTTCAAAATTGGCAAGCAAGAAAAAGGAAGTGATTATTGTTCAGGAGACTCACACTGCGACGGAAGAACATCTCCGCGAAAGAGGAAATATCGCAGGTTATATACTTTATGATTATCTCCTTAGTCCTTTTTATGGCCTTGCTTGCTATGTAAAATCTTGTCTTAAGTTCAAGTGTGTTTAGACATATAAGAGTCAGGTATGATTGATGAAATATTTTTCTGCTGGTTTTCTTTTTCCATTGTTACAGATTCCTGTCGCAAACCCCCTTCCTTTCACCCTTGTCTTCGACTGGAAATCATGGAGTGCAAGATGAGTACTGAAGCTGCTAAGCAGAAAAATTTTTGGTACTCTTTATGTGCACACGACACTAACACAACATAAACAGACAAGGTATTGCAAGTACAATAGCGACAGGGAGATGAGTTTTTTTCAATGAAAGAAAACTAAAGTATTTAGATTTTCACTATATTAACAAAACTGAAACCGGTATTACCACACTGTGGCTTCATCAGATAGATCATCTGACGGAATACATTAACAAACTTCAAGAACAAATTGAAAGGAAATAAAAACTCAAAGAGAAATAAATATGTGCATGCGTTTAAGAGGACGAGAGAATTTATCAAGCAGAATCCTGATATATAAATACTGAATGCTGACAAAACAAATATAAGGAATGGGAGAGACTATGAATATTAAATGAATGACCTACTGAAGGATACATCTACATATAAAGAAGAGAAAATGGATCTTGCGAACAAAATACAACTAGAAATGGATAAAATGATTAACAATTGGTTGAATAAAAAATATATCAACAAAGAAACCAAAAATAAACTGATATGTCACAATGGAAGATCCTCACTTATATATGGTCTACCCAAATTACACAAGAGAGGAGTTCCACTGAGACCTATTGTGAACAACATCCATGCACCGACCTATATCTTGGCAAAATATCTATCCAACACTTCAAATAATATCCTAGGTAAAACCGATTACCATATCAAGGACTCTTGGAATTTTCACTCCTTCATAAGTCAACAAAGTGTTTCAAGACAATTTATTTTGATGTCTTCAGATGTTATTTCTCTATTTACAAATATTCCATCTGATCATGCTTTAAGGATTGTATATAAAAGATGGGAAGAAATATCTTAATTCACCGAATTACCAAAAACTCAATTCATTCAAGCCACGAAGTTCTGCATGCAGTCGACTTATTTTATATTCAAGAAACAAGTATTTCCCCGAATTTATGGAACACCAATGGGATCACCAATATCAGCAGCTATAGCAAATTTGGTTCGCGAGGACCTAGAAAGCGAGATATTATCAAAAATTAAATTCAATGTAACTTTTTTCAAACGTTTCATGGATGATTGCATCACATGCATCCCAAATAATAGAATTGACGAAATGAACGAAATTGAAAAAGACAGAACAAGAAACTTTTTGGATATGCAAATGGAACATGAGCAGAATGGATACATTCTCACAAATTGGTACCAAAAACCAACGTCCACAGGACGATATTCGAATTATAAATCTTCCGTACGAAACAGATATATAAAAAGAGCATGCTAAGTGGTCTAGTTGACAGAGCAATAAAACTTTCTCATCCAAAATATAGAGAAAAAATTTGAAGTATATTGAGAACATATAAGGTAAAAATGCATAACCTGCAACGTATTATAAACCACTTATCAAGAAGAGAATACACCAAATATACAACTTTGGGGAAAAAGAAAGAACAAAGGCGAATTTAAATACATCGGACTTGACTACAACTCCCAATTGTCTCAACAAATAGATAGACGCTTAGAGAGGAGTACAGCATAAGAGTAGATCACAAGCCATTCAATTATACAAAAAGTTTTTTCACTAATTTGAAACCACAGGTTGAAACTAAGGATAAGACGCACTGTATATATAGAATCAACTGCCAAAAATGTGACTCCACATAATTGGAAATACCAAACAGTACTTGCATAGAAGTGTTCACGAGCATGAATATTCAATACGATCGAATAAAAACCAAACAGCTTTAGCCTAACATAGTATAGAAAATCTTCACAATTTTGACTTTAACAAAACGGAGGTTCTTACTATTGATATATATATATATATATATATATATATATATATATATATATATATATATATATATATATATATATATATATATATATATATAGCAATTTGATAAAATGATAAAATCAAATATTTAGAGCATCCATAATATTTTAATGTGTATTTGTGTTAACATAATATGTTGATATCGATAAATTCAGGTGATCAGTAAGTTGAAATGATTGCATAGAAAGAGAGGTTAGTTTGTTTATAATTGTTTAATTGTTTGAACGACCCGTTGAAGGTGAATTCTTTGTCTTGTATGTCTATATATTTAATAATAATTTATTGTATTCTATATCGTTTAGATGATAATCTTGTGGAGATATATTTTGAAAATGATTAACGCGGAAACGCGTAAATGTAAAGTGCAAATTATGAAATAAATATTCAACTGCACTTCCTCTTAACCCTATTTCAACCCTATTACCCAGTAGGAACAAATTTATATATATATATATATATATATATATATATATATATATATATATATATATATATATATATATATATATATATATATATATATATATATATATATATATATATAAGAAAAATACTCTTTCTATTTTATCCAAATTCACCTATGGTTTGTGTTCAAAAGAGTTTATTATAATATATAATTATAATATTATAATTCGAAAACTATTCAACGAAAAATGTTTTCAATACATCTCTCTATTCGATTCAAAAAAGCACCCGTAGAATTTCAAAATCGTTTTCACCCTAAGTTTGATAACAATCGATATACCTATTGGCAAATGTCGAAATACCGAAAAATCGAGAAATGGGACAACCTGTACTTACTATCATACTGCCCCTTAGATAGTAAGATATAATACACTAAGGTGAATTGCACAGGAACGAATAGACAATTAAACCTTTCAGAAAAATTACTGAATTTATTACACCTAAACATCAACTTCACTATTGAAATAGAAAACAATAGTTGAATTAAGTTTTCAGATTGAATAATTTCAAAAAATAAATAGCAAATGTGCGTTCTAGATTTTCCATAAGCCGTCACATTAAATATATCAATATATAACTTGTCACTTCATTCCAATAAGCATTTAATAGCTCTATTCAAAGATTAGCGAATAGACCTCTATATGGAAAAATAAAATAAGAAATTTAATAAAAATAAACCAATAGCTTCCAATAATTGTTTCAACTCTGCCAAAATAAATAGTATTTTGAAGAAAAATTTCAATATAACTTTCCGAACCAACAATAATTTGCGCCGGCTCGGTGGCATAGGGGATATGAGGCTCGTCCCCTGCGCAGAGTTAACTGGATTCAATCCCTATAAAGTCGGTGCGATTTTTCGGATTCTGGGAATCGCTTGAGTGTCCATCTTTTGGAGGAGATGTAAAGCTGTTGGTCCTGTCTAACAGAGATGTGTTGGACTTCAAACATCCCCTCACTCGACACGAGAGGGGTTCGGCAAAATTCCTGGGTTAGTGAGGTGATAGAATTCCCTGGCGTGTCATTAGCCGAAAAGGCAGAAAAAGAGCACGTTAAAGGAAAAACAAACAAACAATAATAATTTGAGCAGATACATCAAAAAACTGAAACTAAACCCGATATCAATCATAAGTCAGGTGTTCACAATTGCAGCGACTGTAATAAATTTTACGTTGGAGAGATATGAATCATAGGAATATCAATATCAGAATAACAGAACTGCAACGAAGTTTTTGAAATCAGACATCGAATTATCCGAATAGTTTCTTGGAAATATTCTTTCAGTTAAAAATTCTAAATTTCACTTAAATTTCCGTAGAAAATATCGGAAAATAGATCGCTGGGAAATCTGAGAAATTAATAAATACAAGCCATCAGGTAATATCCTCAACGAACAAATGGATTTAAAAGCTATTCAACTTATTCAGGGAACAATCTTTACGATAACTATGTTAGGTTTTAGTTCATTTGGAAATTACCATTATTGTTGCACACTCAAACGGCTGAAGAAGTTACTCTGCAGTGAAACGCATTACGATTTTTTGTCAAAATCCCTAAATATCTATATTTTTCGATATTGGTTTGCCCTAAGTTCAGAAATATTACCAATGATTTTGATTTTATAGATATATTTCATTTAATCTAACCATATGATAACGCTGAACCATTCAATCATTTGTATAAATAATTTTTTTCAACTTCGTTTCCTGAAAATAGCTTCATGCAAAATCAACATGTTTAATATTTCATTTTAAATCAAATTTATGTAACAATTTCAATTCAAGTGTAAAGTTTCTATGGAATCTTACTTTGCGCTCTTTATAAACGTGAATATACCTATCACGTCACTCCCATCAATCTGTCGGCGTCGAACAGTTTCTAAATTATGCTTCCAACGTGTCATGATGAACCATTAATATATCGTATTGGAAAGGGTCCGTTTATTGTTTTCGCTTTACCAGTCGTCGTCACTAAGTTTTATTGTTTCGCCATGATTATAGATAAATGTTAGGGCCAAACTTTGAAGTTTAGATGTAAGTTTGATATAACTTTGCTACGTGTCCATGAAACAATATTCGAAAATCTCATCGAATTCTTCTTTCAAGTTCGATCATAGATTACTTTGAAATCTCCGCCAGACTTTTGACATATTGTTTATAATTTTTGTTTTAGCACATACATACACTATTGAATATACAGGTGTTACATAATAGTATATCACAATTTGAGGGGGTAAATCTACGTGCAATTTCAAGAAAAAAGTTCATATAAACATAAGTCCGCAAAAGCTTCGTTAGGGAGCTACAGGGTGTTGAAATTTCCGGAAAATTTTTTTTCTTCAAAACTCCTGCAGTTTTTAAGACATTCAGCCCAAATTTGGAATGCAAACTATTTTTACAGCCTCCGTCATTACCAAATTTGACAATTTTCGTCATCTTCGTTCAATTCAGAAACTTTTTTGACACTTCTCTAAACGTTCTCGAGCAAAAAATTATTAAACGGTTGTATGCATTCGCTGAATTGAAAGCACTTCCATTCAAAAAATGAGTAGTAGGCTTTGATACTTTTCATTTATTCATTTATTTTGACAGTTGCTAAAGTTGAACCAATGCCTGCTTGAACTGTTTATTAAATTAACGATCAGTTTTAAGACTTTTGAAGTTATTGCTGTGAGAAAAAACGGCTAATTTTACTAACGCCGAATTGGCTGATATCCATTACATGAACGGTCTGGCTGACGGAAACACAACAGAAGCTAGGCAATTATATCAGGTGCGGTTTCGAAATCGAGTAACACCAGACAGGCGAACATTTTCAAATATCCACAGAAGGTTGAGGGAAACTGATAGTTTTACTGCAAATAATCATTTGAAAGGTGCAACTCAAACTATGAGAACTCCAGATATTGAGGAAGCAGTTTTGAATTGTATTGATTTGAATCCTCATGTGAGTATAGGAAAAATTGGATATCAGTTGAATATTTCACGTGTTCTAGTTTGAAGGATTCCTTACTCTACTTACTCGAGATTTTCCTTCACTTTCGGCCGATGGTTCTTAGATAAAATAAGAGAAAGTGCTCATTTTGATAGTGAAATAATGTTCACAGACGAAACTAACTTTTCGAGAACTGCTATCACAAATTTTCACAATAATCATTTTTGGGCTGAGGAAATCCCCCATTTTATTGAAGAATCTCATCATCAAGAACAATTCTCACTAAATGTCTGAGTCGGAATAATTGGAAATTATTTGATTGGGCTATTTTTTCTGCCTAACAGACTAAACGGTCTCGCTTATCGACAATTTCTTGAGGAGGAGTTACCTTTATTGCTCGAGGATGTGCCACTTTTGGTGAGAAACATAATGTGGTTCATGCATGACGGGGCACCAGCACATTTTAGTGGAGAATATAGGGAATTCTTGAATAAAACATTCAACAACCGATAGATAGGTCGGGGTGGGCCAGAATCATGGCCTCCTAGGTCACCAGACCTAAATTATTTAGACTTTTTCTTCTGGGGATATCTCAGAAGTTTAGTTTATACCACCCCAGTGAACAGTGTAGAGGAATTGAGAAATCGAATAATAACCTCTTGTGACACGATAAGAAATACCTCAGGAATATTTCAAATAGTGCGTGATAATATGCGAAGAAGGACAGAGACCTGTATTCTTTCAGGTGGAGGACACTTCCCGCAATTTATTCAGTTTTTAGTTGTTCTTTTTTTTGATATTGAATAAGTATAAGTTGAGTCTCAGAAGACGAGCCACAAAATAAAAGCAAATTTTGGGCATACCTATCGATTATTTCTATAATTTTTTTTCATTTAGCGAATAACATACAATTCACAGTTCAAATTGAATAATTTTTCACTCGACAACAGTTGGAGATACGAAAAAATTACAGGCGTCGAAAGAGTTTTTAAATTGAACGAAGATGACGAAAATTGATTGTACGCTGATCAGTTGTGTACTGCAAAAAAGTTTGAAAGGGCAAAAGGACACATGGCCCCTGAAGCGAAAACACCTTGTGAAAATCTAGGACATTTGAATTTGGGAGGCTTTTACTTGGTAAAATTCCATTATCAATAATAAAAAACAAGTACTGCGTTTTAAGGAATTTTACTTAATAATTGCGATTCGTAACGCGTTTCACTACACCGTAGCTTCTTCAGACGAATGATTATTATTATTAAGTAAAATTCCTTAAAACACAGTACTTGTTTTTTATTATTGAAAATCTAGGACGTGTAATGATGAAGGCTGTGAAAAATAAATTGCATTCCAAATTTGAGCTGAATATCTCAAAAACTGCAGGAGTTTCGAGGAAAAAAACATTTTTTTTCGGAAATTACAACACCTTGTAACTCCGAAACGAAGCTTTTGCGGACCTATGTTTATAAAACCTTTTTTTCTTAAAATTGCACGTAGATTTACCCTCTCAAGTTGTGACATACTTTTATGTGACACCCTGTATGTATAGTGCCCAACATACAGGGGTGTATTTATAACATCTGAGGCCCGTGGAGAAATTATCTGGATGGGGCGATGCAATGTAATTGTTATAAGCCACTTGAGTAGTTGACCAACACTATTGATATCGTTTTGCGTATTTAAGTTACATTTCTAATAAATTTTATGTTCGAAAGCTCAGGTTTACATATTTACAATGAAATAACAATTTTATCTTGGTAAGATGTTTAAAAAAATTCTTTTTTCCGAACTTTCTGTTCCGCAGAAGAATCTATCTATACAACCAACAAGTTTAAAGATTGGGCCACAGAAATTCAATAGACAGAATATTTAAGTAACGTAGCCTGTCTTGTCCCATAGAACTTTTTGAATGAGTTTTTATCGTTTAGTTTCAAGAATGATTTTCCAGCACTCCCTGTAGCCGAGGGAATTGTAACAAATAAAATTTACGCAGTACATGATTTAGGAAAGCTGCACAACGCGAAGTGATTATTTATTATAAATCACTTAGTTCTCTAATACAAATTTTCCATTATGTCTCTGATAGTGGACGAAAAACTGAGAATTACCAAGGTCAGGTTTGTCTTTTTTATAAATCGGGTGTACCTCGAAAAATGCTCCAAGCTATAGCAATTGTTGATCGATTGCAATGAAACAGAAACCGAATAGCTTCTTGAATGATATTCTAACAGCCAGAAACATCTTCATTGGTCTATTACTTCCAGAATTACCGGAAGTTAACTCGAATTTTTCAAATGGTAACCCCATATTTAATTTTTTTCCATTACTCATTCAATTTTGAGTAATTTCGATAAGTATCACTTAAAACACTGTTTTTTTCGAGGAAAAAATTAGAAACAATTCATTTCAACGCTTTGGCATTGTAATGGAAAATCAATAGCACAACAAAATTGTTGTTTCTGATGTTTTTCTGGAGTGAAATGGTTTTGTTCTCTTATATTTATTAATGCCATCGTTTCTCAATTTCACTGTTCTGAGAGGAGCATGCCTGTAGAATAGAATCAAAATAATGCTATTCAATAATTGAATTTTACTGTTGACATCATTTATATAGAATATATCAGCCAAAGGAGCCTCATGAAGAGATAAGTCTCTATATGTAATTATGCGTATTTGAACAGAGGGACACGCGTAATTTGCACCAACTGGTGATCAGAGCTAGCACTATTCAGGACACTAGGAATCCACAACATGATCAACAAGGTTAGTGAAAATCAAATCTATGATAGACTCGCTCGTCTCAGTGAATGAATTCAATATCAAGGTCCTATAAGTATTAAACTCTTACAATACTATGGTGACAATTTAGTCAGAAAGTTTGGATCCCTTAGAAGGCAGTTCTCAAATTATTTATAGTGATATTTCCAATTTATTTTAGGATTACATCATTCGAAAATAAGTTTGCAATTCATCTTAATTTAGAGTAATTGCTTGACCTTTCACACTTTCAGATGTCAGACATTATCCAGAAGTGATTTTCCATTTCAGCAATCTCGATTTGGAACTGCTAATTCCAGTCGCCTTGATAACGGTATGTCGTCGTTCGATAATCAAAATAAAAACAAAAAATCTGAGGCGTTCATTGAATACAGGATCGGCTAGACAAAACATAGAGTTCATTTAATTTTCTGGTGGCTATTTTTGTATATATAAATAGAAATAGCGAGGTTAGATTTTTGTTGTTCTTCAAAAACAACTTTAGGATGAACTATTTTGGGATACTATAATGTTTTGAGCAATTGATGTTAACAGAAAAGCTGAAAATTTGCGAAAAAATAATGTAAGGATTTAGCTTGAAATAACTAGTTCAACGACAGTGATCATCATAGATTTCATTTCCGTTCAAAAGTAATTTAACAGAACACAAAGTCTATGATGTTGCAAATCTATTTTGATGTAAGACAAGGAGTGCGAACGGGGAGATTTCTCTAGTTATTCTACGATGAAAAGTTCCTATGTGCATATGTGTCAGCTTCGTCACCAATCTACGTGTTAAAATTTTTCGAGTTTTCTGATATTTTTCTTTCTGGTCCAACTTTATTAGACTACTGGTTAGAAGAATGCATAGGGCGATATTTTTTCTTGGTTACGAGTTTTTTCTGCCTTTCAAATCATTTTTGACATTCAAACTTTCATCAATTTGAAACTTATTAATATGAAGGGTACGGTGAAAACATATTAGTTTTGTTCCAACTATGTATCTTAGAACACTTTCGGATCGGTTCTGAAATAGTTAGAACTAGTTCAATGCGCGAGAGCGAATTTTGTACCATTCCAGAACGATACCGAAATTTTTTTGAGTTGGCATGGAATGGTTTCAGAATTAATTGACTGCTTTCTGCGATTACAAAGTCTTCACGTTTCATTTTAGACGATTGTCAACTTTATACTTCTGTATTGGTTTTTGATTCACTTAATTTTCGCTTTTGGTTCGTAACTATTTGATTATAGTTTTACTTTTAATCATTTAATAATATTTGGTTTACTCAGAGACATAGTGCATTGAAAGGAAACAAACGGCTCTATCAATTTTGTTACATTAAAATAAAATAACTAAATAGAAAAATACTATTGAACTTAAGAATAATAGCAAATAAATAAATCATATTTTTGGTTCATATGCAAAAAATAACACAGAGATGGCCAATTGATTCCTCACCATACAGTGAATGTATATATATATATATATATATATATATATATATATATATATATATATATATATATATATATATATATATATATATATATATGGTGGTGGTGCAATAATAGAGTTGACATTTCTTTTAATGAGTACAGTGGAGAGTCCGAAAAATCTTCAGACTTACTATTTTTCATGGAACGAATGGCATCTCGTACTTCGATGCAACCAACTTCTTTGAATGAAAACAGTATATCACTAGGGATTACCTTCAGAAATAATTCATAAGTTTCAGTTCCTTTATCTGGAATAGATCTAGCAATTTCATGGGGATTGTTCGAAAAGTAATTATTGAAATCATCAGATGACAACTTAGAATTAGTTTTCTCTTTGACAGGTTTCTTTTAGAATTAATAATGCCCCACATAGTACTCTGCCAATTAGTAGATTTACTTATAACTTCATCATTAGCTCTGATTTTGGCCAAGTTAATTTCCTTCCTATAACTAGTTTTGAGTCTATCTCGAACACTAGCAAGTGATGCGCAAAACGCTTGCGCGTGAAATGAATTGCAATATGTATGCTAATACTATATACTATTAATCATTATTCTTAGAAACCGAGTGAAGATGTTTACTATTTTAATTGTTGTCGAAGTCAGTCCAGTACTTTCTTGAGTATATTCTCTATGTGGGTACCTACCTTTTGCATTAATATACTCAGAAGTGAGGTTAAATGATATTGGAAATTTCTTCGAAAGTAGTTCGACTTTGTTCAATTGATTTAGAGTTTCTGATTAACAGTATTTAGAATTATATCCACGTTTGAGAATGAAAGTTGTGCTGGAGTTTGGAATTTCACTTCCAATTCGTTAAAAACATCTGCTATAGTTCAACAAAAAAACACTCTATTGTGAAATATTTACTTTACAGTGCTAAATCATCAAATGTCATCCAAGGGTTCTCGAAATACGTCTCAGAATTTTTCATTCCATACGAATATATTTTTTTTGATATCATTCATTCGAGCGTTACTTATTGATTGGATTAACATCCCAACAAACCGTTATCCCGAACTTATGTCCTCGAATTGGTGGTGAAGTTTCGTAAAAGAGGATCAGTGTTAAGCAAGAAGAGAAACGTTGTAGGAAATGCAGCTGTAGGCGTTGTGGTTTTCCGACTAATTGCAATCGATTTCACAATGAACATGAGGAAAATGTCCAAAAATCAGGAGCTTCACGTAGAATCAAACATATAGCGAATTTGGAAAAAGTATATGTTCTATCCGAAGGAGATAAAACTGGACCATGAACTCGATGAAGATTAATACTATCGCCGAGCATTTGTTTCATAGGTGAATGCTTTTTTTTCTTTATGGTATGGTTGATCAGTACAGAGTATTTATAGAGTGTATACATAGCATCCCGAAAAAAATAATAAATGTTTGCGCTGGAAGTTTTGGGACTCTTTATTGGACCATATTCTCTAACGAGAAATGTCACAAGGGAAATGTTGCTGAAAAACGATTTTCACTGCTTTAATCACTGTGAAAGGAGTAAATGAACGTTGTTGGGTGCGAGATGAAGAAGCCCAGTACTATAGATGGATTGAAACACGAAGTCATAATGAATTGAACAAATGATATTCTGAGTTGTCTGAGATGGATTTTTTTGCTTATGGGGTATTGAAAATTGAAAATTGATGCAACAAACCCAAGCATTCGAAACGGATTCATTCATCCGTTATCTCTGAATAAAATCAAAGTTCTACCTACTTTAACTTCAAATGAATTCTGTTCCTCTTTTGGACAAATAACAACGAACTAACGAGGACCCAGGTTACTTTAAATACAATAATTTGATTTGGAGTATAATCTAAGATATATACTTTTACTTTGAACAATGAATTCAACTTGTTATAGATACTTTTACCTTGAACAAAGAATTCAACTTGTCATAGAAATAGAAGAATGAATTGCAGCTTAATTATCAGATAAATTTTCTATTATCCGCATGTCCATATTGTATACCATGTTTTCTATAAAAATTTGACTCTTACCTCTTCATTCTGGAAAAAGGGATTCTGGTGAAGAACGTTGAGGTAGGTTAATTCTTTATTCGCGAGTAACCGTTGTTAAGTATGATATGGAGCATGTAAAATCCTACTGCCACTCTTCTTATGCCCCAACTTAAAATGTATAATAAGAAAACCGGTAGGGTTGGCATTTCTTTGAAAAATTTGTTAGATTTTCTATTCAAATAGCTTATTCCCAAACGTTCGACGATTTTTCGGAAAGTAGCTTGTTTCTGTTCAGAGACAAAACGTTACCCTCTCATTTTTCTTCCATCGTACCACCAGAATACATACCTCAAATGTATTTGAGTCGAGAATCGTGCTGGTGGACTAATTTTCCCTATAATGAATTTTGAGTTGCCTGATGCAAAGGTATGCTAAGTTGATTTCATCTTTCGCTAGAATCACTCTTTCCAAATTCAGATGGGGTTCAAATTCTTTTTTCTCGCGCTAAGTTCGTTTGACCGATTACCGAACTTGACATTTGTCAGTTTTCTCCATAGAGAAGTTTTTGGAAGTTCCAACCTATTTAGCTAAATACCATGAATATCACTGCTCATTTGCTATAACTTGCTTTTGAATATCTACGAGATATTTTGATTCCAGTTGAAATAATATGTATGAACATCACAGAATCGAAGTTTGACCTAAACTACGAGTTGCCAATGTGATGAAACGAACCCATAAAAACCTTATTGCTTTATAATGTATATAGTTGTAACATATTGAACAATTATTGTATATTATAATAATATAGAATGTCTCAAAATATATCAATCAATCAGAATTTACGCAAACTATATTATCGACAAAGGATATTGATACATCAAAGTAGAGATCTTCTCCTGAAGGAAATATCTAATAAAATAATGCCACAAATACAGTCGACCATATTTTCAGCAAGTTTCATCATTGAATTATATTATAGAAGTATTATGACATAGGTTTGTAAGCAATATTTAATATGGAGAAACCTGATGACTCTTCCAATAGGGTGGGTGGACCATGGATGGCCATTGTAACGAATAATTTTTTATTTACTAGATAATCGAGAGAAACTAACTAATAATTAAAACTTTGTTTCATTGTGTAACATATGAAATACTTTTTTCATTCTAAATGTAATCACTATTTATTGAACTAAACTTTTATTACGATCTTAAGATCTTAAGACTTACAAGTTACAGGGCTTCATATAAAGCTAACATTACAAATCATTTGTTCAACTTGAAACTAGAGCTGGAATAATAAAATATCTGCTTTCACTAAAACTACACAAAGACTCTTTGATTTGAATGAAACATTGAATGCTTAACATATTAAAATCTTCTTTCAAAAACTCAACAAACATTCATTACACTCCATCATTTGATTAAGAATATATTAATGGAAATTATTTAAAAATTATAGTAATGATAACAAATAAGTTTGCCAGTGCGTTTTAAAATGAAATAAAAAAAATCCTATAATGGCTTTCTTAAGGGTCCGTTCTTTGTTCAAATGTTCCTAAAAGAGCCAAACTAATAATTATCTATCTTCATCCCATGTACAACCTCTTTTAAGTTTTTAATCCTCACATTCTTGAAATCTGAAATCATGCGTATAAAATTTCAATCAGTTGTTCAATTTCTTTAGCACCATAACAAATTTGTATATAGCAATTCACAGTAAAAAAAAGATAATAGATTATTTACATGAACTTACCTTTTGTTGTGATTGCGAATTATAATTTTAAGGTTGACGACCGAAGTCTACGAAGCGAGGGACCCCACTAACGAAATAGCGAAACGAGACTCGTCGCCGCGTCTGCAACCTTAAGGAAATTTGTCATCACATGACAATAACTATAACTTTTTTATAGTTGGCCTTTGAAGGCCAACTATAAAAAGCATAGCCTTCCATGGTCCACACATCTTAATTGTTTTTAAAGTATAGTACAAAATTTCAGTCATCGAATTCTCATTATGTAAATGTTCATATAACTTTTTCTTACAACTTAATGCTTCAATATTTTTGAGGTTTTGTAGAGATAATACTGGTGTGAATAATAATCGAAACATAAATAAATATTTCATTTTTACAATTTACCCTTCGGCTGTTTTCATTCCAATAACATAATAAATCAATTGAAATAATCTTTGTATGAAGAAATTAATATTTTCCGCTTATTTGTTTACAATATGCAAACGGGAGCGCTTGATTGTTTCTTGACGTTACGCTATCATGGTTATTAATATTGGATTAAATAGTTTCTTCATGATCTTAAAGGAACGCTCGTATGTCGATGCTGAATAACCTTATCGATAGGTTCCATTTTATGGAGAATTCAAGAAAAATAAATGAAATATTCCTAAAACCAAAACAATATCATCTAGTATGACATGTGATATTTACATAAAATTAGGTATTTTTCTAAACTTTCAAACAGGGCATACCATATTATGCTCTGAGTTGATTTGAAATTCAATTAAGAATGATCGAATAAAATACAGGAATACATTCGAAATAAGTAAGTTGATACCTTTTTCAGCCACCTATCGATTTAGGTTAGATTGTTTTCTATTTATAGATTTTATATAAATCGATGTAGTTCCTGTAAATATGCAATGTTGAACAACATCTCAGAAAACTTTTCATAAAATAATATACTTATTCCGTCTCTGTAACTGAATTTGTGTTGATTTTGCTAAACGTCATATAAATAGAATTCAGAAGAAATTTATCAGTACAAAAATAATTTTTGCAATAAATGGAAGAATTTCTGTTGTTAAATGATAGTGGTTTTATTAATAGAGTAATAAAATGGACAGAGTAATGTTATGAAATATAAATAAAGAAACATTCAATCGGTGAATGTTTAAGATAAAGTTAATGTTTAATCTCGTTCATGAACCAGACTAAATGGGGAATCTACACCAATTAAATTACTTTCATGTGAAATAAATTTGGTTTAGGCCCTAAGTCTTTTATGATACGTTGGCTTGACTTTGAAACCTAGAATACAAAGATAATGTTATAATTGAAAAAATTCAATTTCGATACTTTCGCCTGAAAAAAGTCAGACATGAGCTTTGCTTTCTTCAAAATTATATTATATATATATATATATATATATATATATATATATATATATATATATATATATATATATATATATATATATATATATATATATATATTTCTTTTTCCTGTTCTCCTGACTTATGCAAAAGATTACATATGGTTAATCCGTTCCTTATGATTAGGGATACACATGGGAGGCTTGAAAGAAATATATATATATATATATATATATATATATATATATATATATATATATATATATATATATATATATATATATATATATATATATATATATATATATATATATATATATATATATATATATATATATATATATATATATATATATATATATATGACAAACTTCATGAGGAGTCTACATATGTAAACTTGAGACAAAAGAATATTTCAAAAATTCGTAGATCAATAAATAATCCTTCCTGACAAGAGCTAGTTCCCAAATCTGCCAGCCCTGCAAGCAGCCCCCAAGAGCCACAATAGTGCAACTAAGCAGGATGCCGAGAAACGAAGCGGCCGACTGCAGTTTCGCTCTTATTCCAGAAAGAACGTTACGAATTCTTGGAGACATCTTTCGCCGGTCCGTGAATCACATCAACGGTACAAAACGAGCGAAATAATGCCGTTGAAATGGTGCTATATATATATAGAAATATAGGGTGATCCAACGAAAACTTAACACCTCGATTTTCCGGTTTTAAAATTAAATTATGGAGAATCGTTCGGACCCGTTGATTTCTGATTCGAGAGGGAACAATTTTTCCGATTTTTTCATCCCCGTAACTTCAATTCCCTACTGGCAACTAGCATGTTGTTTATGTACACTAGTTTATATTTAAATTCTATATTTTCTATGAGGAAAGATTATAATGAAAATTCTATAATTTGATTCTGTTTTATAATAGAAACTATTTTTGTTCAACTTTTCGATATTTTTATAATAAACCCGGCTTTCACAGATTTTGGGTTGTTTCTATTTTGAAAATAAAACAAATTCAAGTCACTCGGGCATTTCGATAGTCCGGGCATGCACCGGAACGATATCTGCCCAGACTAGTGAAGTTATACTGTATATTATATTCACTCGGTATAAATACACTATCCATCAGTTGAGGAACTTCTTGAGGGCTACTTGCTAATATCAGAATGTCGCTAGCATATCGAATATTATTTATTAATTTACCGTTCACCTTGATTGTTGGAAAATTTAAAAATTCACAACTTTTGAAAATATTGAAAACTCACCACTCTCAATACACCCATTACTTATCATCTAAAATAGATATAGATAACACATATTTCTCACTGTCAGCTCTAGACACTTGAAAATGACAAAACTGTCGAAACTGGTACGTATTGAAAATGAACATTGTGGAAATCAGACAGGTGCTTCATTTCATTTATATTTAAATGAATTTCCATGAAATGAGTTCATCAACATTTTTTTTAAAACGGCAACAGTGCACATGAGCACATCGTTGTCCTTTGCTGATGAGCAAGGACATTGAGATTGTTGGCTTTGTTTTTATCAGAGCAGTTTGGAGCCAGTAAAATTCAGTGATGACGCGAAGAAGTCGTGTGCCCACTATCGTGGGTCTCAGAGTTTCTAACATATTCAGATGCTTGATCTGATTAAACCCCTATACAATTTCAGAAAGCACGCATATACATCTACATTCATGACCCTACATCTCTTAATGAAAATATTATTGGAAAAGAGTGCTTCATGGGTTTCAACCCCGTTTCGAAACCCAAATTGAGTAACGTCTAGGAGCTCCTCGTATTTCCTATATATCCAGGTGTGCATGATTCTGAGAATCTTGAGAATGTGAGACATGAGAGATATCTTGCGGTAGTTTTTGCTTATCCGTTACTTTCCATCAAGATTCTTTAATCAGACGATCGGATGATCTATCACTTGCGAGAAGAAATGATTGGAAATAATCATTTCATTTTGAATTCCATTATAACTGAATTGTGACTACTGTTGATATCTGCTCCAGGATATGTTCTAACAGATATTCGTTTTTCTCGAACAATGAAAGTCGATGTGATTCCTTACAATCTTTTCTTCACTACGCTGGAGAATTGAATGCATATAGTTTCTTGGATGCCATTTAAAAAATGTGTTGGCGAAGCACCAAATATTTTTAGAGCAGAATTGAGCAAGTCTGTGTTCACTAGTATTCCTCTTCACAAGTCCGTAGGCTCCAATGGAGTTTCCCTAAGCTCATTCACCTATTTGGGCGTTAAAATGTCAGTTTCACTGCTTCATTTAGTTTGACATAAAATCCTTCAATTACGACTATTTCCTTTTCACTTGAAGAAGCGTAAATCTGTATAACATTCATTAAGCAGTGGGATATCTGCAGCTTAATTAGCATAATTCGGTCACTTGAGGAACATGATCTGTGACGGACTTTAAATTAAACATTCATAATTATTATATATATATATATATATATATATATATATATATATATATATATATATATATATATATAATTTTGATGTTTTTGAACGCGATTTGAATCAAACAATCGCAATTTTGCCCAAAAATTTATTGTAAAATCGAGCATATTTCGGGGGAAAACCTTATATAATTCATGAAAAAATGAAAAATAAATTATCTTCTAGATGGTAATCTAGGTAGAATTTTTCAGTTCGTGAATTTTCAATGGAAATTTTTTGATATTTTCGAGTTCTTCATTGAAACACACTTTATCAATCAAAAACACGAGCGCACAAAAAATGGTATTTTCGGGCTCTAAGCAGATATAAAAGAACGTACCATTTGTTGTTTCCTTCTGAAATTGTTATTGAATTAATAGCTTCTTGAATTCTTATATTGATTTTATGGAAAAGGAGCCTCATTAAGTTGTATATAAACAAATGATAAATGTGACTAACTTGGCATTTATTCATTCTTGGATTCGATAAAATATTAATCACCTAGTTCAGTTATCGAATTGCCTCGATTACTCCCTCGCAACTACAGACATGAATCCCCCTCAGCATGCAACTCTCTTTACATGCATTAATTGTGGCTCTCTCTCTCTCTCTTTCTTTCGTGCAAAATCTCTAGAGATATTTGTTTTGAGCGTATCAAATATTTGTCTTTGCACAAACTAATTAATATATACAGAACACATGATAATAGGTTACCAGATGAAGAATCTATAGTTTCATATCTAGTGTGGAACGTTGCATCATCTTGGTTTGGTTGATCAAAGTTCGTTCAGTCCTGAACGAACTATCACAACCATAAAAAACAGTAAGCGTGCTGTCAAATCTTATAGGTTTATTAACATCAACATTATGTGATATGGAAGTGGAATATTTCCAAGAGAAGATTTCGAAATAAAATTCGATATTATTTCTTGACATATTTCGAAGTTTCAATGTTCTCTTCGATAATCGTAGCTTTATATGTCGCTTCTTTTTCTAGAATTAGAAACGAAATGTAAGGAAAGATTACATGATTTGGATTTTAGTAAAAGTATTTTAAATTTTGTTGGTAAAATGCCGAAAGCATTCGTCTCCTACGATTGTAGATAGATTGCTCACTAATCAATGGACCTTTGGCTGCCTGCTAAGTATTTCTTACTTGGAAATAGGTGGGAGGGGATTTTGCAAGAGTTGGGTTAATTTAACGTCCATTTTAAGCCGTAATACAATGTAGACGTCCCATACCAGATAGGGATTCTAATTTTTAAGTTCTGTTCAACAGTTTCAACATCCACCAGCCGTTTTACCACCTTGCAACATTGCAATTGCCCGATTTGCACTTGCTCATGGTGATATACATCTTCGTTCTTCTGGCTGAATTGAATTTGTTGTGATATCGTATCTTTTATGTAACAAAGGAACAACTAATCGTTAAATCAGTGAAAATACTTGACTTGATATAAATTTTAAATTTAAAATCATTTTGTGAAACCTGAAAAATTATGTTTTTTTTGCTGAAATAATGATAAAAGTCGCAAAAAACGATCAGTAATAGAACCACACTATTGTGATATCCAAATAATTTGTAACATCGAGAACTTTTTTCACAGTGCAGTATAAAGCAAAGTCTCTGTTTTCTTTCTTCCTTCTTCGCAAACTTCTTTTAAAATACTCGCGGAAATGTAATACGATTTTACTATATATTCGGAGAATTTCTTCCTACAGATAAATATACGTATATCTCCAAGTATAACACATTGCGGTCGTTTTTATCCTTTAAATATTACTAAATCATAATGTTTTATTCATGAAGCTATTTTGACAAAAATAATAATAACTCTTTCTAATTGAATACATAAGATATGTTGTGCATTCAATGTTAATCGAAATTGTGAATCATTAAAATGCATATCTTAAACAGTATCAGAGATATAAAATTATAATTACACCCCACTAAATCACCCGCATTGAAACGATCGTTGTCGTTCGAAAGCCCGTGGTAAAAAATTTCAAATTTAATGTGTAGGTATTTCCAAACTATTCGTCATGTAACAATTCTTAGTTTTTATATAAATGAAATTGAACTCTTTCGTCTGATTTCCACAATGTTTATTTTCGAGACGACCGGACAGTTACGTCATAAATTTCCCAATTATTATATTCTATCATTGAAAAACAAGAAAACAATAACGCATGTCTTTCAAATATAATTCAACATCTTCAGGGGTCCCCAAAAGAAAATAATTATTGAATGCCAAATGAAAAACTCATATATTCAATCAGACCGGAATATATTAAATTGAATGTGTTGAATGTCAAACAGCTACTTACAGCAAGCAGGTCGAAATTTTGAATCAAGATTCGAAGAATATGTCTCCTCAGATAAGAAATCCGCAGTTTTTCAACATATAGAATCTAGAAATCACAAAATACATCAGATAATTCAAAAATTCTCCACAGATGCAATAAAGGGATGACAGTGAATCTGTTTGGAAATCAACAATCACGCTCAGTAGTCAATTGAAATTTAATCACTTTCCGCTACTCAATATTTGAAATAGGTATAGTTAGCGCATTCTTTGTCACAACTGTTAGTTCTAGACACTTGAAAATGTCGTAACTATTGAAACTAGTCGTGTGTATCAAAAACAAATAATGTGGAAATCAGACAAAAGAGTTTTATTTTATTTATATTAAAACAAATTTTCATAAAATAAACCCATGAAAAATATCATGAATTTTTTCATTCATTAGTTTCTTTGTATTTGTTAAAACAATTCGAAAATATCTTAATGTTACAAATTCTATTAGAAACGTTCTTTTACGCAATTGTTACGTTGTCAAAAAATATGCGACAGGAAGAAAACACGTCCTTTTCTAATTTAATATCTCACCAAGCTATTAATATTTCAATTTTGTCAATTTGTCAAATCAACCCTTCACTCTCAGCATTTCCTAACTCAAAATTTATTGTAGGGAAGTAAGGTCAAGTAGAGTCTTCCGATTCTATACTCGAATAAATTATTTCAAATCAATCAGTTCAATTGATTCGAGACAACTTGTCGCTAGTTAGTCTGGTGATAGGGAGGAAAAAGAGAAAGGGATAATGTCTCCTTTATTCATCATTCATATCATATCAATAGAATATAAAGGGATATCCACCGGGTCCGTCCGTTAAAAACTTTTTAAGTTCCAATTACAATATCAAGCTGAAGTTTTATACGCGGCCAGAACTAGCGATTTCCAATTGGAGTGAAATATTTTCGAAGTGATACCATTTTCGGTGGTACCGGAAGTGTATACATCTAGAACCGACATTTGAGCAAGGCATAAAATATCCAAGTTGTTGGCACTTATCTGTCAAAACTTCTGACAGATTTAATTATTTTTGTTATAAACTCGATTTTTGAGGAACATTTAAAAAAATTGTAGCTCGTAGATCTTTTGCACTACAGACACAATTTTTGCTTGGGTGGATAAAAGAAAGATCAAGGAATTTTTTAAGCAGTCTACACATCTCAAATGTTTATTGCGTTGTTTTGTATGATTTTTTCAATTTGGCCTTTTTCAAACAGCAATAACTCAATTTTTTTAAATGGCACGTGCCACTTTTTATATCGCCATCAGATGAAGCGTCAAATTTCAGATGGAATTGTATAAGCATGTACTATACCCATCTCTTATAGTTCTGAAATAATTTGGGAATATATTGAAATTTGATGATTTTGCAAGAACTAACAGAGAATGCTTTGAAATATTTCAATCTGAACTGGCTACTAACAGGTGCCTAAAATTAATGTATTTGAATTGATCATTGATCACACGATCTGTTGATTCAAATTTCAGCTCAGTAAGAAGGAATATCGCAAGTTATGTATAATTCGATTATCTTCTCAGTTCTGTTTATGATCTTCGTCATTAGGATATTTTAACAATTCTGTTTTCAATTGAATTCGGTTGGTATGAAAGGATATCTTGGAAGCTAAAAGTCATTATGTCTTGATTATTTTGGTATCCAGATGTTTTCCAACATATACTTCTAGGTCCAAAGAGTAAGATGATTTTTCTTCCAAATTAATTTCATCGCCTTCAAAGTAATCCCCTCCAGATGCAATGCACTTCTGCCAACGGAAATCTTCGAAACAGTTGTTAAAGTCGAATTACGGGATGGCATTCACTCTCTCTTCGATGTGGCCTGTATCTCTCTTATTGACTCAAAACGGTGTTGCGGAGTGGTCCCTTAAGTTTGATCAATAACCAGAAGTCACAAGGTGCCAAATCAGGCGAATACGGTTGCGGAATAATATGAGTCGACTTTTTGGCTAAATGGTCACGAAGAATCAATGTAGTGTGAGATAGTGCATTATCATTATATCGTATATATCATATTATTAGGCGAATAGCGTCACGCAAACGACGCATGACGCTCAAATAATATTCTTCGTTGACGATTTGAACCGGCCGAAGGAACTCAAAAACCAACACCTCGATAATCGAAGGAAGCAGTCAACAAGACCTTGGTTTTTAAGCGACTTGGCGTCGTATTTTTGGTCCTGCCTCACCTTTAGATCGATATTCACTTCATTGATAAGTCGTTTCTGAGTCGTAAGCATAAATCCACGTCTCACCTCATGTAATAATGCTTTTCATTTGGTCCTGATACTAAGAAAGCGTTGTTTACACACTTCAACGAGATGATGTTTTTCCAGAAAATTGAGATTTGACGCGTCTGGGACCCATAACATTCTTTAATATGGTAATAAATGATCCTTTAGAAACATGATCAACAAGATCTATAATTGTTAATTGACGATTTGCAAGTACCAAATCCTTGATATTTTGGACGTGAGCTTCCACGGTAGAGGTTGATGGTCCAATGAAGAGGCTCGTCTTCTATACGTTACCGACCTTTTTGAAATTCTTTATACCACTTGTAAACTTTTTTTTTCGACATAGCCTCATAAACAAAGGCTTTTTTCAATATCCTCAATAGATCAGCAGCAGAAAACTCATTGCACAAATAAAATTTAATGCAAAGGAGCTCAGAAAACAAAGTGTATCTTAAACACTAATGAATATTTCGATGTTAACCTTGACACAGATATCAAGGACAATCTTATCAACCTAAAAATAAGAGCATTGCCCCAAATCTATTTGCGCGCGCTCTTTAAACTCGAATATCACCTTACTTTTTGGACACAAAAGTATACAAGATACAGATTCCTTTCTTGTTTTGGTTGAAACTTCAAAAAACAATATTACTGGTACTGATATATCAGTGGTAGGCGAGTTCAGTTTTTTACCTATTCTCTTGACCTATGTAGAAGATTACATATGGTTCACATCTTCCTTATGATTCTCCTCTCTCTCTTTTTTACTCTCTGAATGTTGAGAGGCTTGGCTAATTTTTGAATATTCATCCATTCTAAAGATTATGCTTTCTGCCGAGTGTATGTTGACTCAGATCAAAATTTGACATTTTGACATAATCAATGAAGACTTACATCAATTTGTGACAGTTCCTTTCCTTTGTATAAATAAATAAATTTTATATTGTTTTTGAAAAGAACTTTCGTCTATGGTTTTTTAGTGAATGAGTTTTTGTCGTTCCAAGTGCGACACCCTGAAAATACAGCAAAATGAAGTGTCTGGAATATTTCCCAACTCCTCTTTTCAGAAGTTCAACTAGTTTCTTAGCTTATTTATGACAATCTCCCTAGGAAAACTAAGTACGAAGTACAACTTTTCGAAATAAAAAGAAGTCGATAATTTCTCGAGTTATATCAATAATTTGAAGATCAGCTGTAATATTTAATCTGATGCTGAGAAAAATTTAGAATATTATTTTTAAAAGAATTGTATTATCACAGAGTCACAATTTATGTCCGAAATCAAATAATCGAATTTTTTCGGTCTAGTTTTCAATGAATATTTCTTCCAATTTCTTTTTGCGATGATGGATGTCATGAAGCTCGATTGAGGGCATTGTTACACTTATTCCTTTACCACTCTTTGTAATAGAAATATATATATATATATATATATATATATATATATATATATATATATATATATATATATATATATATATATAATCTTAAAATTCATGAGGAAATTTCAGCAGTTGAGATGCGCATCTAGAAACGAAAAATGCAGCAAATATTCATGGAAAGCAGAAGGAAGAAGAAATATTGATCAATTCAGAGTCGAATCCAAACAAATTATTAAAATAGTCACAATTTTTTACTGTGATACTATTCTAAATTCGTTCCTCGAGGATTATCTCTCAAGATGTGTTTTGTTTTTTACTGTGATACTATTCTAAATTCGTTCCTCGAGGATTATCTCTCAAGATGTGTTTTGATAATAATAATAATGATAATGATAATAATGATCTTTATTTGTGAGCAATTCATCATGCTAACAGAATAACACTTAAGGAGAAGTCTAGCAGAGCTATTCCTACTCAACCTTAATATTTAACATAATTGTCGGTAAATGAGATAAAAAACACAAGGTTTAACTTTAATCTACACTTTATTTGAAAAAATTCGACGACGTTCCGCTGACACAGCAGCTTTATCAAGAATGACAAACAGAATGAAGAGTATGGTATTATAAACACATCGTAGAACAAGTTGGATGAATAACAGGAAAATCTACACCGAGCCATTGTACAGTTAGTATGAAAGGTAATAAAAACTAATTGAACCAGTTAAGTAGGGGTGAATAATTCACATCTACCTGCTCATTCAAAAGCTTGTCCGAATGTTTGTATCTATTTATTTCTAATGCTTCTAGGAGATCTAATTTTAAACTTTTGATTTTATATGTGATATGTCAAAGTTTTCATTGAATGAATGGTTTTCTTTTATTAACATTATAAAAATGAATCATTAGCTGACTTCAAACCGAGTAAAGAACAAAATATTTTAAAGGCCATCAAACAAAAATCTCAACTAAATGAAGTTATTTTTACAAAAGCAGATAAGGGTAATCCTGTTATTGCGTTAAATAAAATGACTACCTATTTAAAACTCTTAATTTCATTTCATCCGGAAACTATACAATTTTAAACAAAGATCCAACTATTACATTCCAGAAAAATATTAAAATTGCAATAAATGACGCAAAATCTTTAATTAAAGCAATAGATAAATACAAATTAATTTTACCAAACCCTCAACCCCTCAACTGTATTCACTCATTAAATTGCATAAAGTAAATAACCCTGTTAGACCAGTCGTAACTTACGTTACAGCCCCAGCCGTGAAATTGTCGCACTACCTTATAGATATCATTAAAATTATTGTTCATTCAAATCAAAATTTTCTATAAAAAATTCTTTCGAATTGATAAATAACATAAAAACGTTAACCTACCACCTAACGCAAAACTTATTTCGTTTGATGTTGAGAATTTATACCCAAGTGTTCCTCCAGGTGATGTCAAAATATTAATCGAAAACATGTTGAATTCGAATCATGTTAACCACATAATTAAATCAGAAATATTGAATCTGTTGGACGTTCGCATTGAACAAAATTATTTTTCTTTCAACAACATCTATTACAGTAGTGAAAATGGTTTGATCATGGAAAATCCTTTGAGTCCACTTTTAGCAGAGATTTTATGAATAATATTGAACAGAAAATTCATACACATCCACTCATTTCCAAATTTCTTTATTGGTATAGATATGTTGACGACATCTTAGTATGTTTCATTGGAACTACTCATCAATTAGACTTATTTCTCAATTTCATTAATTCCATCCATTTGAACATTAAATTCACGATAGAAATTGAACAGAACGATTCCATTAATTTTTGGACTTAAAAATCACTGAACAAAATAATAATCATGTTTTTTCGGTCTTTCGTAAACCAACACATACTGATACAATTATACATAACTACTCATTACATCCAATACCAAACAGCATGGTACATCGGTTACTCAATTTACCTTTATCAGTAGAAGATTATAATAAAGAGTTAAACATCATCAAACAGATAGCCATTAATAATTCATATAATCCGGATATGATAGATCTAATCATTCGTAAAAACTGTATCAGAAAGCAATAAATGAAGTATATCCTATTCATAAAGACTATAAAATATTCAACAGTTTAACATTCTGCGGTTCTGCAAGTACAAATATTAAATCCTTTCTCGTCAAACAAAATCTTAATATAACTTTCAAAACTTCTAATAACTTAGGTAAACATATTAAAAATAATAAATCTCATGTTGAAAAATCAAGTAAATCAGGAATCTATAAACTCAATTGCGGTTTTTGTGATAAAATTTATATCGGTAGGACCTATAGAAGTTTTGGCATAAGAACATCTGAATATAAACGTAGCTTCGATAAAAATAAATCTGATTCAAATTATTCAAACCACTTAATAAAAGAAAACCATTCATTCAATAAAAACTTTGACATATTACATATAAAATCAAAAGTTTAAAATTAGATCTCCTAGAAGCATTAGAAATAAATAGATACATACATTCGGACAAGCTTTTGAATGAGCAGGTAGATGTGAATTATTCATCCCTACTTAACTTGTTTAATTAGTTTTTATTACCTTTCATACTAACTGTACAATGGCTCGGTGTGGATTTTTCTGTTATTCATCCAACTTGTTCTACGATGTGTTTATAGTACCATACTCTTCATTCTGTTTGTCATTCTTGATAAAGCTGCTGTGTCAGCGAAACGTCGTCGAATATTTTCGAATAAAGTGTAGATTAAAGTTAAACCTTGTGTTTTTTATCTCATTTATATTATGGATCTACATCAAGAAACGGCCTCTACAATTCAAATAATTGTCGGTTGTCATCAAAACAAAAAGAATACGAAGGTTTTCAAGAAAATGCAATAGTTATTATCATGGAAAAAAGGAAGGAAAAAGACAAAAACGAACACAAAAACGATCTCAGGGTAACAATGAATGAAAATGAATAAAATGATATGTGAAGAGGAAGGAAAAATACCAAATTGATTAAGCCCAAACTACTGCAAGGTGATGTTGCAGGTGAGTACGTACTGAGGTTGCTAAAAGGTTTTGCCCTATGATTTGAAACGTGATTATGAATATTCACAGAGTTTTCTTTTAATTCTTTAACGTGCTCTATTTCTGCCTTTCGGATAATGACACACCGGGGAATTGTGTCACCTCACTAACCCGGGAATTTTTACAGACCCCTTTCGTGACGAGGGAAGGGATCTTCAATGTCATACACATCTCTGTTAGACAGGACCGACTGCTTTACATCTCGTCCGAAAGATGGATACTCAAGCGATTCGCAGAATACAAAAAAACGCACCAACTTTGTGGTGATTGAACCTAGACAACTCTGCGCAGGGGACGAGCACCATATCCTCTACGCCACCGAGCCGGCATTTACAAAGTTGAAAAAGCCGTATGGAGTCTAGGCTAAGAAACTTTAAAAACATTTCGCAGACTAGTATTGGATATGTCACTCCAAAATATCAATTTGTTTCCAAGGTACGATGTGGCAAGGTGAAATTAATTAGCATGATTACATTTTCGCAAATGGCAGACGGATCGACATTCAACATTCTGAATACGCTGCAGTTTACTGTACGTTAGTTTTCCGAACAATTGAATGCGACAACCAAAGCATGAATCAGAATAGGTAGATCTAATGTAACAATTAGTTTTTTCGAATTTGAAGTTATGCATTTTAGCGATCATATACAAGGCCTTATTGGATCATCAGGAAAATATAAGACTGAAACAGAAGCGTCAGTCAAAAATAACACGGAGATTTTCAACAGAGTTCGTTCTTGACAGCTTTTGATTCGATATCTCAACAACAAAGCCAGATTCAATAAGTTTTTTACTGAATTGCGTACCAAACAGAATGAGATAACATTGACTAGTTTTTAATTTGAGACATGTGCTTCGCAGTTCTCAAAAATTTTGAACAAATCTGAATTCATGATATCCGCAACAGCTGCGGTCTGTACAGCATCAAAACTGAAGAAACGCTGAGTGTTGTCTGCCAAAGAGCGAGTCTTATACGAAACAATGTCCTGGAAAATAGCTGCAGTGTAAAGAAGAAAAGGAACGGGAGTCACAGATATTGTGCTGGTGATCAACTCTATTGAAAAAGAAATTTAAGAGAAGAACTAGTGGAATCAAATCACTCAACAATATCATCCAAAAGTATATCTGCGGTATAATTTTATTTTGTAACAAACAATCATTTATTTGGACCACAATGAATTTCTCCAGAGTTTTGGACATTGATGGAAAAATACTGATGGGATGAAGATCACAGTAATTTGTTGGATCCTTCACCTTCACCAAACGAAAACGGAATTCAGAATGAGGATTGTACTAATGTAATCTGTTAAATTCCGATGTAGTTTCACAAGCAATAGTCTTCCCAAACACGGATGAGAACTAGAAACAACTACACAACAATTCTTGAAAGAGTCAAGAATCTCTTAGGTCTCATGATTATTTTTGACGCAAAAATTTGTAACCGCCTTTCGTAGGAGCTCGCTACTTTACTCCCTCACTGAATGTTTCGAATACCTTCTCAGCGCGTACAGCATAAGTTAGCAAATTTCTCAGCCTCCTGTAATTTGTCAATTGGGTCCTTTGTTTGCTTATGTTATATAAAAATATAAGGAGCATACCTCTAAATAACTTTCACCTTACTCAGAGGAGCATGCCTGATATCACTTCTGATGAATGTATTTGGATACTGTTGGCTGATCAAGGAGACAATATTCTCAAATATTTCGGGAAAATAGACGACAGGAGGTATGTCCATAAATAACACCAACAAGAATCACATTTCTACCCAGCTGACTTGATCCACAGATGTTCTACAGAAGTTATACTTTCGAAAACATCTTGATTTCAAATAATATAGATGAATCAAGAAATTTTCGAATTCTTTTTGTTTCAAAATAACTATTTTTTTGGTTTGTTGTGGCCTACATTTACGAAAGTTGTAAATAACGAAACGTTACTTTGCAAGGAATACGAGAAGACAAAAAAAAATCAATTTTCTCCTGTTTTTCCGATATATCTTGGAAAGTAATTCACTGATCGATATGAAATAAAATAGAAATGATAGATCTAAAACCTACAACTATTGATTCAACCTTTTCTCTACGATTCTTAGATTTATTCTTATTTGTGAAAAAACGATTTTCCAGTTTTATGAGCTTTTTAAGTTATGAAGATATTAGAGATTCATCGAGAAAAGTCGTACCCTTCATTGAATTGCTTATATGTTGAGACCATAAGTTTCGTTTTCTTTTATGAAATTTGGGGAGTTTTCATGCCTATTGATTGCACGTTATGTTAAGATATAATGCTAAAGGGTAAAGACAAAGTGAGCTCACACTAAGCAACGTAAGCAATGACATCTGAAACATACATATTAAAACAAACTAATTAGAAATATATTAGTCTCACAGAGTTTCAAGAAATTGTTAAATGAAAACAATTTTCTGATTTTTCGCTCTATATAAAGAAGAAATTGCTTTTTTATATTCTCACTTACATTATTGATTTCATCAGGAAAACGTGAAGGAGAATTCTCATATATGAAGCTTGTAGAGGACAGAAGAATTTCTTTGTTGTTTTCAAGGAGACTAGAGTTGTGTTTCGTTTTATTTCGGAATCAATATTGAGGTAGAAAATTTAATTTAGAAAATCCTACTTTAAAAGAGCTGAGAAATATTCAAATATGGCCAGATCATCGAAAATATTACTTTGAAAGTTTTAAAGATATTTTGGTTTGAATAAATATATGACTCTTAATTGAATAAAAGTAGGTAAACATCTAAGTTTATTCACACAGAAATCGATCGAAATGAGTGAGAACATTCAATGAAATAAGTTATAGGTATACATCTGCTTAGTTGGCAAACAAAACAGAGCTTTAAGAAACACGGCGATGGTTGAATACATGTTCTTATTGTTGTTTCATTTAACACAATCCGATGAAGTATGCATAAGGTAACCATAAGCTTCGTTTTGAAAGGGACACTCTCTTTTCTCGGTCACCTGTTCCAGTGTTTCAATGTCGAACATTTTCAATAATTTAAATGCACCAACTTTGAAGGATTTGGATATTGCTGCTGTAGGTTTATCACACTTTACGAAAACACAGTTTTCCCTCCAATGATTATGCGTCGGAATTGACCCAATCATGTTTTGATCAGACATTCAAATGCGCGTGCAAAAAAAAAACGATTTTAGTAAATGTTTTTGCGCGTACAGCGATCGACAATTTAAAAGATGATCTCAATAAGTCTAATTGTATTACACCCTCCATTCTGAAAGTAACCGAACTTGTTGAAAATAGAAACAACTAGTATTAATTTTGATACAAATCTTTATTAATCAATGTATTCGCTTTCTGCATTGATACACAAATTTGCACGTGCCAACAGGTTGTCTAACTACTTCTCTTTCTACTTTTTTGAAATGGTCTTTAGCGCGTCGGTCAGCGCAAATTCAATGGCCTGAATAGATTTGTGCTGCTTTCCTTTCATCGTCAAATGCAGCTTAGGAAACAGATAGTAGTCGCACGGAGCCAGATCAGGTGAATAGGGTGAATGTTGCAAGGCAATAACGATTTTTGATCAAAATTCAGTTACAACGATGTGATGGGGTATTATCGTGCAAACTGCCGTTTTTTCGAAATTCTGGCCGAATACGATGAATTCCTGCCAGAAGCACGAAGCAATCGCTTCGTGAAGCCCGAATAAAAGTCTCCTGTGACTGTCTGGCCTAGTGGAACAAATTCTTAGTGGATAAATTCTTTACAATCGTAAAAACGAATCAGCTTAACCTTCACTTTTGTCTTTTACATGCGACTTTTTCTGGGTTTTCCTTCATCCAACGCTCTCCATTTAGCACTATGCGACCTTGTTTTGGACTTATAATGAAAACACCACGTCTCATCACCAGTCAATTGTTTTCAAGAAGTTTAGGTCCTTCCGAGCACTTTTAATGGTCTTTTCTATACAGTTGTTTGAAGAATGCCTAATTTAATTTCAGTAAATTTTACCTATGATTTTCTATTATTTTCGATTAATTCACGCACTTTTTCGATGTTTTCTTTCGATAATCCAGTTTTGGGACAGCCTGATCTTTCGTTATCACTAATGGTCTTTCTACCCGATCTGAATCGCTTAAATCACTAGTACACTTGCGTACGCGATAAACAATTATTACTTTATGGAGTTTGTACCATTTGGTGCGTTTCAGTAAAAGATACACCACGTTTTACACAGCACTCAATTGCAGCTCTTTGTTTGAAACTCATTTTCTGTCCGATGTAATGAACGCACTAACAATCTATAACTCAAGTTATTTACATAAAAATGTCATGAAAGTTTAACAGCCGTCAATGAAGTACCAAGTTTCGACGGGTACAATATTACAACAGATGGCACCAGCAGTACTGTTTTTTTAAACAGTTCGGTTACTTTTGGAATGGAGGGTGTACAACTTCAAACGATGCTTCAAATAACGGTTACATGAGAATATATTCCTTTGAAGCACGCTTTTTTCATAATTAAGGTGGGCAAATTACAAATTTTAACACAAATGTATTCAGAGAAAAGTCAGAGAAGCTAAGCATAAACATCAAGAAGAGGAAAAATGTCGAGAATTAGAACAGCTGCAAGAACGACATGATGCGTTTAATCTCCACAAGATGATTCGTGAGTGGCTAAGGAAAAGACGGGGAAGTGAAATGAGTGTTCTTCAAGATCAACTTGGCAACACTGCCAACGAGATCGAGGACAAAAAGCGAATATGGGAGGAATACGTTCAGCAGCTTTTCCATGATGTGAGAGAAGAATCACACGGCTTGCAAGAAGCGAGTACGGGACCAAACATCCTGGAAGATGAAGTTCGATATGCAAATAAACAACTCAACAATGGAAAGGCCACTGGCCCAGACGACGCACGTGGAGAGGTCCTGAAGCTGCTTGATGATGGAGCAGTTTAATATCTCATAAGACTGTTCATCATTCTGTCGAAAAAACCCAATGTCAGGAAATGTGAAGACCACTGCACTGTTAGTCTCATGAGCCACGTCCTTAAAGTATATCTCAAGATCATACTTGAGAGAATATACAGACACAGTGATGAACACATCTCCAGCGAACAATTTGGCTTTAGGAAAGGATTTGGGACAAGAGATTCGCTGGCTTGCAGGTGCTCGTGCAGAGAATCCTTGATATGAACATTGACGTATTTGCTTGTTTTGTTGACTACAAAAAAGCCTTTGACAAGGTCAGACACACTCTACTCATCGGGATACTGAAGGATGTTGGTGTGGACGACAGAAATGTTCATACTATTGCAAGTTTGTATTGGAATCAAGTGGCGTCAGTTCTCGTGGACTCTGATAAGATAAGACACATCCCAATCGAAGAGGAATGAGTCAGGGATGCGTGCTTTCGTCTACATTTTCAACCTCTATTCGGAAAGAATGATGGCTGAAGCTATAAAGAGTGCGACTGAAGGAATTTCAGTGAATGAAATACTTGTCAACAACATCAGGTACGTAGATGACACAGTTCTCATTAGCTCGTCGACAGAAGGCCTACAACAGCTACTAGACCGAGTACATGTTGCCAGCAGAAAGTATGATATTCAAATAATATCAAAAAGACGAAGTTTATGGTTATTAATAAGAGAGATGATGTACTGGCTACGCTACAGCTGGATGGGAAACAAATTGAGCGGTGCATGCAATTTAAATATCTTGGCTGCCTAGTAACCAGCAAATGGGAGATGAAACCCGAAATATTAAGCAAAATCGAACAGGCAAAAGCAGTCTTTGTGAAGATGAAGAGGCTGCTCACGAACATAGATCTCAGTCTCGACTTGCGTCAGTGGGTTCACTGTTACTTCTTTCCCATTGTGCTGTATGGAGTAGAAGGCTGGACTATAACTCAATGTCTTGAGAATAAAATAGCATTTCAGATGTGGGTGTACCGGCATCTCATGGCGGGACCACGTGACCAACGCCGAAGTTCACCGAAGAGTAAACAGCGACGCTCAACTACTCACTACTGTGAAGACAAGGAAACTCCAATATTTCGGCCACATTATGAGAAATGAAAAATACAAACTGCTTCATCTCATCATTTAATGGTAGATCCAAGGAAGACGAGCGCCTGGCAGAAGAAGAACATCTTGGCTCATGAACCTACGACAGTGGTTCAACAAGAGAACGAAGTCCCTGTTCAGAGCTGCGACCTCCAAAGGGAAGATTGCCCTGATGATTGCTTATCTTCGTAAGAAGAGGCACCTTAAGAAAAAGAAGAAGAAATGAAAATTTTAGACCTCCAATATGAACCGGGTGAAACTTTTGATATCATTGTCGATTATTTGCATCAAGTATTAACAGATAATCATTTGACGAAAAAGTTATGACATTTTGTGGCGATAATGCTAGTGTCAATTTTGGGTGTGTAGCTGGGCGAGGAACTAATAACGAATTGGCAAAATTAAAATAATCTCTGAAAAAATCGTTGATAGGTATTGGATGTGAGGCCCATATAATTCACAATGAAAAAAATCTGCTACAGACGGTCCTTTTTTTAGATTACGAAAGCATTATTGGGAAAATATATTCTTTTTTTATATTAACACGGTTCGAGTTGATGTTCTAAAAGAGAATTTTGCTGAAGCGCCAAACATCACCGAATGCTCGGCTACAATAAGACCAGATGGCATGCGCTTATGCGCATACTGCCTAATTTTTTTTATTCAGTCAGAAAAATTTCACCTAGCTGAATTCCATTTTTTGAGTAGAGTAAAATGTCCCAATTTGATTAAAAAAATCCCACGTCATAATTATGGCTAAATTTTTTACACTCTGTCAGCAAGTTTTTTATCATGCTGTGTTTAAGGTTGAAGGTCAAACTGCGTAGGTAATTGAGGCTGCAAAAGAAATCAAACATGTCAAAGACAATTTGGCCCAGATACAGATCAACCAGTTTCTTGCATTTACTTTCAGTAGTTAAGTTGTGAAAATAAAATATAATGGTACTATTATTGCTGAAGAGTTTGTAAGAAATACGACTACAGAATTTCATGAAACATGCCGTGAATTTCTGGAACAGTAGTCTCGTTTTCTTTATAAATAAATGATAAAGATATTTTTTTGGGTAGATTCACGAAAAGTACCTGCATAGTAAGATATTCCAGAATCACTGGATGTATTGATTAAAAAGAGATATATTCAGTGTAATAATGATACAGAAGTATTTGACCATTTTACATCAGTTTCAAGCTACGTCGATTGGGTCAAGTACCCATAGAAACTAGTTGGGTAGAAGTATTCAAACAGTTTCGTACAAAAAAACCTTCAACATGAAAATTTCTGTATTTTAAATGTATATAGTTTAGGTCTACCTTGTAAAATGCTCCTGTAGAAAGAGTCTTTTCTCTTATGAATAAATTGTGAGCGACTGAAAAAAAATCACTTACAGGTTCTAGTTCAGAAAACAATGTTAATAACTAATGTCACAAAAAACCTGTTGAGAATTTTATTCTCATTTGAAATCATGAAAGCAAATTTGTTCTCCTCACGAATATAAATACTATTTACCAAATAAATGTTTCACATGTTATTTAATAATTATTGTCATAGGAACTTTGGTTTAATAAAGCTGGTGATTGATTTCTTCACAACTTGTTATATTAAAATGAATGTAATTAATATGAATATAATAATAATGAATACTATAAGTCACACTTTTTCTGAATGAAGAAAATTGAACAGTTGAGTTTATTTTCATTGTTAACCTGCTAACTGCGGTATGAAAACTTATGTCCTGTTTTGAGTTATATTAATTTAATACTCAATGGTCACACAAGTATGTACTATGTAGAAATTTTTCATGCCATTGATTCTATTCAAACTGGGCAACTAGTTACATTTGCAAAGCAGAAACTACACATTCTCAATCAATCTACCATTATTTACTATATTTTGAATTATTTAATGAGCTGGATGAAAATGAATAAACAAATAAATGAGAAAGTATAAATATACACAGCCAATATTGTGAAATTTCGGTTGATTTCGTCAATGTATCGAATTAAATGTAATATATAACGCAACTTCTGCTAATATAAGGCTAAGGGTATCACTAAGGAAGTTTTAAAATAACATTGAGAAATTTTGAATTTGATAAAATAACTGATTTTGTAGCTGTTGTTGATTATTTTATGATATATCAAGTCATAATATGTAAAAATGATTAAGGTGCCATATGCCATATTCATCACCAATATGTAGCACCAAAACCGTTATTCTGGTTGCTAGATTTTCTCGAAAATTATAATGGTTATTCATTTAAATATTTTTCTTAGCATGAAGCTTTTACAATCCTTATGTGGTGACTATATTTCTTCTATTTAATTAAGAAGTCGACTACCATTTGTGGCTCCCTGGGAAAAATATCTCTGTGAAACATTTTGTTGTCGTATATGTAAATGTCCTGAATGAGTTTCAGTGGTTTCATTCAAAAGTTTCAAATGTTGGATGTATGTGTTATGATGAGCAAGGTCCAAAGATAGGCTTGGGCCATATAGCCCGCGTTTCTTATCTTCTTAATCATAGAGCTTTAAAAAACCAGCCCTAAACGATGAATCATTCGTTAAGAAGCACGCAAGACCAATGATTTTTTTTTCGATTCATGTCGGATTGCAGACCAAATTCCAACAACAATAATATTGTTGCTTTCTTCAAAATAAGGGTAATTTGTATTTTTTCCCAAGAACACGAATTTATTTTTGTTCTAATCTAAAAATAAATGATTAAAGGTACCATTTTTCATCTGCTAGTACTGTTACTTCTTGGTTTATCAATCCCAAGTATGGACATTTGTAATACCGCGGTTTGTTTATAGAAATGATTGTTGTGAAATAACTACCAACACCGATTTAATAGAGTAAGTGTTGAAGAATAAATTTATGTACAATTAGTGAGTGGTAACTTAACTAAAAGTTCTCAGGACATGTTCGATTATCCTAGAATTGTTACAGTTCTTTTTTTCTTTTATGTCTTATTATCAGAAAATTTTTCGAAATGAAATGAAAATTTTTCGGCGGCTATGACTACCCATTGAGGTAATTAGAAAAATTTCTATGTTTTATTTCCTTCATAAATTACTTACTAAAACTTATTGTTGAAATAACTTTCAATGAGATGGCAGGTCTCTTAATTATAAGGCCTTGGTTCATTTCACGATCTCATTAGAGTCTTTTATATTTTCGTTCTAGTAGAAATCGGTATACACTGAGTATACTGAGAATAATTAAAGAGCAATCCACTGAGTTCAACATAGCACTCTATCTCATTTTCATAGAGTTTTTGCTGGTATTTGACAGAGTCTTCCGGAGGTGTGTCTGAGAAGATAAGGGTCATGCCACAGAAAATCATTAACATTGTAAAACCTCTTTATGAAGATGCATTATGTTAAGTCGTTCCTAGTGGTCATGTGAGGAATGAGAAAATGCGTCAAAAGCTCTCAAAGATGAAACTGAGCGTTGTGGCACCTATATGATTGTTAAATAAAATTCTTGCGTATCAGTAAACTGAACATCACATTTTTAAATGGAAAGCAAGTGGAAGAGGTTTCGGAATTCACATATTCAGGTGCGTGATCGCGACGAATGACGGTGCTTATATCAAGAACAAACTGTGCAACGCTCAGCAGGTATTTGATCAACGTGGACCCATTTGGAGAGCAGGACATATTTCGGATCAGATAAAGCTAAAAAAGTATATCTTTAGTGCAAAATAGGTATTGATCTATTGATGTGGAATTGGAAAGATCAATAAGAGCCTGATAGATGCCATAAAGGTATATGTAAATAAGGGTTTGAGGCGAATTTTCGGAATATAATTGCAGGAAACATTCAAGAACGAAGACTTTCCATACCTGACGCAACAACTCAGGAAGAGATCTGAAGGCTCAAATGGATAGGTTAGGTTAGATTTTAGACATAACCAGATAAGACACTGAAGAGCAGAGCTCTTGAATTGATCCTTTAAAAGAAAAAAGCGTACAGAGTGAAAGAATTGAATTAAAATGGAAAGAATTGGCTCGACGCGGAAATTACTCTCAGAAATAGTGCATTATAGAAGCTTTTTTAGAGGCCCTTAAGTTATCCTAGGAGTAGAAAATATCTGGACTACTCAAAGAACATGATTTCGCATTAACACTTTTCATTTAAACGTGGTGGTTATAAATCGACGAATAACGAATACAATTGAGTCAATCTTTTCTTTACAGAGAAATAAGTGTCATTGTTTCTCAGTGAAAGTACGTGGTAACAATGTTACGAATTTCGTAGGAAAATGAATAAAATCAACATGTGGTGTAAAATATGGTGTGAAATAAAATACTTGTGTATACTTCGTGAAAAATGGACATGAAGAAATTTAAATATGGGCAATGATGAACTGACAGTAGAGTCAATAGCGGGTTTTTTAATAAGGCGTGTAGATGTAAAGATGAAATAACACACGTGTGTGCGTGTGGTATTAACGATATTTCATTTTATTTGAAAAGACCTGGTAACGAATATGACATCGTTCAATGTTAGCCGCAGTTTATCACTGTGGTACGGATCAGAAGACAAAATTTCAAAGACTCTGTTGCATAGATCTGCCTGAATTCAAGCATTCATATTGGCGTTGGGGCAGCGATTCCTTGTCATATTCTTGTGACTTAGAAAACTTCACATAAAAAAGTCTAGCGGAGTCAAATTGGAAGATCTTGAAGGTCAATATACGCATCTAGATGAAAAATAATCGTAACTTCATAATCATTCATACAGAATATTCAGGAAGGCTTTCGTTTTGTGTTACGTACTGACGCGACATCGTATTGGTATAACATATTGAATGCGTTCTTATTATTTAATTCAGGCTAAAAGAAATTTCGTTGTTTTCCGAACAGGTTGGATCAATAAAACCACTCAATTAAAATCCGCAGAAAAGTAATTTTTTGTGAATGTTTTGTCACCTGCGGAATCTGATGTGGCTTGGTGGGTGAAAAATTCCGAGACGAAACAATAAAAATACAATTTTTTCTCGAAACTCGAATTTATTCATTTAAATACTCTCCTTCTACAATGATACAATCATTCCATCGTTTCTATAACATTTTTATGACATTCCTAGCGAGTATCGTTGGTTTTTGCCATGCTTGTTACCGACTTGAGGATTCATGTATGTCTTGATGAAACAATGCAATGTCAAAACTGTTGACAGATTTAATTATTTTTGTTATAAACTCGATTTTGGAGGAACATTTAAAAAAATTGTAGCTCGTAGATCTTTTGCACTACAGACACAATTTTTGCTTGGATGGATAGAGGAAGGATCAAGGAATTTTTTAAGCAATCTACACATGTCAAATGTTTATTGCGTTGTTTTGTATGATTTTTTCAATTTGGCCTTTTCAAACAGCAATAACTGAATTTTTTCAAACTACACGTGCCATATTTTATATCGCCATCAGATGAAGCGTCAAATTTCAGATGGAATTGTATAAGCATGTACTATATCCATATCTTATAGTTCCGAAATAATTTGGGAATATATTGAATTTTGATGATTTTTCGAGAACTAACAGAGAATGCTTTGAAATATTTGAATCAAGTAGCTGAACTGGCTACGCTCACCTGACAGGTGCCTTAAATTAATGTACTTGTCACTTCGTTCATTTGAATTTGATATTTCAAAAAGAATTGTCGTTATTTCAGATTGAAAATATCCAAAAAACACAACACATTTCGAATAAAACCACTGGTTATTCAAACGAAAATATATTTAATCTTTTTTTAATTCATTTTAGAATGTCAAAAAGTAGTGGGTAGAAATTACAGGCATTTCAATAACCAATTTCCAAATTTACCGTTTATGAGTAAAATAAAATTTCGAAGCATTAGAAGCAATTTTCTACAATTCGGACGAATAAAAATTGTAGGAACTAAGAGAAATCCAATCATCGAAGATAATTACAATAATACGCATAGGAGAAAAGAATAAATGTTCAATATGAGCCTCATTTTGCTCGATACACTTGACAGCTCGTATACGAAAATGATGAGTTGCCCTCCTAGTTTCCTCAGGATCAATATTACGAAAAGCATTATGAATGCGCTCTAGTAACTCTTCTTTACTTCTTACAGGAATAAGATACACTTCACTCTCGTATTTTCTCCATAAATAAAAATCAAGGGGCGTCAGGTCCGGAGAACGCGGAGGCCATAAATTTGGTCCTTGATTACCCCACCATCTATCCTCGAACATTTCTGTTAGCTATCGATCTACAGCTTGTGTTTTATTTGCTGGTGCATCATCCATTTGGTAATAGCAATCCCTCAGAATGTTGAGGGGCAATCCATCTAAAAAATTTGCTAATGTTCCTCTTAAAATTTCCAGGTATCTTTGTCCATTAAGATTTTTCTCATAGATGTGATAAGCCAAGAAATCATTCATTAAAATTGCAAAAACGTTCACGCTGAATTTATTTTGGAAATCAATAAACTCAATGAAATGTGGATATTCTGTGGCCCCAAAAATATCGATTTCTCCTGTTGGTTATTCTATTTTCATTGAACTTGGCTTCATCAGACCATAAAATATTTTGCAGAATTGTCTCATCTTCTTGAAGCCGAATTAATAAATTTCCACAGAAATTTAGCCGCTTGGGAAGGTCAGTTGGTTTCAATTTTTGTAGTCTGATAAAAAAATACGGGTGCGTGTTATGTTTCTTAAGGATCCTTTGAATGGAAGTATAACTCAATCCAATATCCATTGATGCTGACTTAATGGACGCATGTGGATTGGCACGAAAATACGCTAGCGTATTAATTTGATTGTTGTCGTCCTCGAGAATCGGTTTTCTTCTAGTTTCTATGTATTTGTTCCTTCAAATTGCAGAAAATTGAATCTAATCATTCGAAATTTTGTTTTACTCATAGGCGCCAAATTTGGAAATTGTTTATTGAATTGCCTGCAAGTTCTATCCACCACTTTTCGACATTCGCCATGAATTAAAACGAGATTAAACATATCCTCGTTTGAATAATCAATCTGGTGTTTTTCAAAAATTTTCTGTTTAAATTACCAACAATTCTTGTTGAAATATCAAATTCCAATGAACAAAGTGACAAGTACATTAATTTTAGGCACCTGTCAGGTGATCGTAGCCAGTTCAGCTACTTGATTCAAATATTTCAAAGCATTCTCTGTTAGTTCTTGCAAAATCATCAAAATTCAATATATTCCCAAATTATTTCGGAACTATAAGAAATAGGTAGAGTGCATGCCAATACAATTCCATCTGACATTTGACGTTTCATCTGATGGCGATATAAAAATTGGCACGTGCCATTTGAAAAAGTGGAGTTATTGCTATTTGAAAAAGGCCAAATTGAAAAATTCATACAAAACAACACAATAAACATTTGACATATGTAGACTGCCTAAAAGTTCCTTGATCCTTCTTCTATCCACCCAAGAAAAAATTGTGTATGTAGTGCAAAAGATCTACGAGCTACAAGTTTTTTAAATGTTCCTAAAAAATCGAATTTATAACAAAAATAATTGAATCTGTCAAAAGTTATGACAGATAAGTGCCAACAACTTGGGTATTTTATGCCTTGCTCAAATCTCGGTTCTAGATGTATAATAAAAAAGGTAGATTGCCATTTGAAATAACAAAGTGACGACCCACTTCCGGTATAACCGGAAACGGTATCACTTCGAAAATATTTCACTTCAATTGGAAATCGCTAGTTATGGCCGCGTATAAATTCTCAGCTTGATATTGTAATTGGAACACAAAAAGTTTTTAACGGATGGTCCTGGTGGATATTTCTGTATATTCCTATATATATATATATATATATATATATATATATATATATATATATATATATATATATATATATATATATATATATATATATATATCACAAAATCATCATCAATGTAATTCTGGTCAGAATGACCATGAAGTCTCCAGATATTTTAAGTTTTTTCTTATGATAAATACAGTTTTTCAGATACTCAGTTCAAATTCAGCACATTTTAAAAAAAAATCTACATTATCAGATTACAGAAACCTTCATGAAGATCTACAGGGTGCAACTTCAGAGGTCAAGTGTCAATTCTACCTCTACAACTTTTTTCAGTACTCCCTGGTTAATTGAATTTTTTTATAAACTTCCAACTAAAGTTTAACCTTTCTTATATCTCGCTTTTATTCCGTATCTGCCACAATTTTGGTGTAAAAAATTGATCAATTTAATGTGTACGGTGGAAAAATAGTATCAAAATCGTTCGGTGATTTATTCCACTTTTGAATTTGGGAGTGTCATCTGTATCAACATAAAATGTCAGCATTCAATAGTTTTATTCATAGATTGATTAACATCCCGTTATCACCAGAAAATTTCAACAAAGAATTGAATTTGATTAAACAAATAGCCAAAAATAATGGTTTCAATCCCAAACTAATAAATAATATTTTAAATAAAAACAAAGTAGAGTCGCAATGAATGAAGTTTACCCTGTCGATAAATTGAAACAAAAATTCAACACCTTAACCTACGTTGGCATTACAAGGAGAAACTGAAATCATTCTTGAGTAGCAATAATTTCATCATAGCTTTCCAAACTAATAATAATTTAGGCAACTATATGAAATTAATAAAACCAAATCAGGTAAAATCAATAAATCAGGTGTTTATAGATTGAATTGCAATGACTGTGATAATTTATACATTGGTAGAACACATAGAAATTTTAATATTAAAATATCGGAACATAAACGCAGTTTTTCAAATAAAAATCAAATTCAAATTACGCGAATCATCTTTTAGAAAATAATAACTCTTTTTACTCACAGTTTGAAATTCTGCATACAGATAATAAATATTGGAAGGTAGATTTTGGGAAACTTTAGAAATCAATAAATACAAACACTCAGGTAGACTCATCAATGAACAAGTCGATTTAAGCTCTTCACCTCTATAGAATATCTTCGGGGAGCAATCTATTCCTTAATTTCATTGGATATACCTGTCATAAGTAACCACTTAAGAAGAAGCAACCCAATAAGCTTTTAACTACTCAAGAACATTTATAGTTATATTCTCATTTATATTTTCTGTATATTCATTCGTCTGAAGAAGCTACGGTATAGTGAAACGCGTTACGAATCGCAATTATTAAGTAAAATTCCTTAAAATACAGTACTTGTTTTTGATTATTTATTCCACTAGTAGACGGCTGTCATGTTGATTTCTTTCATTCATAAATCTAAATTAATTGTTATTAATTCACTTTCGTGGATATTTCGCTGATAGACAGTGATAGTTGCAGTGACTCTTTTGAATTTCCATTAGGATGAAGGTTTATTGAAAAGCAGAACTGGACGACATACATTTCGTCTACGGCCTCTGTAACGGTAATTCCTTAGAAGAGACCAGAAGATATGCTGAAATGTACGCTGAACGTATCGTTCCCCATCATACTTTATTTGGACGGCTTCATCAACGAAGTCGAAAAACAGGTTGCTTCAAAGCTAGAAAACATGATTGTGGTCGCCACCAAGATATTAAAAGAAGCTGTACTTAATTTGATAGACGAGCAACCCGATACCAGCAATAGGAAAATTGCTTTACAGCTATATGTTAATCATATGACGGAATTTGCCATCTTAAAAAAACAGCTCTTATATCCATATCATGTACAACGAGTCAAGGCACTGTTACCTTGTGATTTCTCTAACCATCTTACATTTTCGTTTTGGATGATAAATATTCTTAGACAACAACCTGAATTTCTGGATAATATTTTAATCACGGACGAAACAAGTTTTTCGAGAGATGCCATTTTTAATAACCACAGCAACCACATATGCGCGGAAGAAAATCCCCATGCTTTCGTTGAAGCTCATCTCCAGGAACAATTTTCTCTGAACGTGTGGATTGAAATGATTGGAAATCACCTGATTGGTTCACATTGCCTTCTACCCAACACTCAGTTTCTTACCGAATAGTAGCCAGATCTACTTGATCCAACTCCTTTATGTGACAGAGCGGGAATGTGGTACATGCACGATGACGTTCCTGCTCAATTAAGTATAAGAACACGTCAACATTTGAACGAAACATATCCAGATCGCTGGATAGGCCGAGGTGGATCCCTATTTTGGCTAGCTCGTTCACTTGATCAGCATCCAATAGACATTTCTACTTGGGGACATTCGAAAACGTTGCTTTACAGGACTCCTCTACAAGACGAAGAAGACTTAAGAAACCGCACTACCATCTCTTGTTAGATCATATAAGATATTCCTGGGATCTTCAATAGGATACGAATATCTATTTGAGGCCATTTTCAGCACTATGATCGCTTCTTATACGTTATGTTTTCATCAAACAGATACAATTGATGAATTTTTTATATAAGAGCCGAGGCATATACGGAAAAATGCAGGATACAAAAAAATTAATTAAAAGTTGATGAAAACATTTTCCAAATTGCCTAGGGCACACTGAAAAAAGTTCTAGGTGTAGATAGGACACGTGACCTGTGAAATAGTACCTCACTGTTAATGTGTGTTAAATATTTCTATAATTTGATTATGTAGATGTCAGAAAGAAATTTGAATTGAGTATCTGAAAAACTGTAGAAATCATAAGAAAAAATTGAAAAAAATCTGAAGGTTTCAATACCCTGTGATTCGGTAACGAAGCGTTAGCGGACAAATGATCAATGATGATCAATGAGGTTTTCCGTCATAAAATGGCTTGTGAAAACACCTCGCGAAATCTTTCGTACTTATTCTTTTACAACCTGTATATATATATTCATATATATATATATATATATATATATATATATATATATATATATATATATATATATATATATATATATATATATATATATATATATATATATATATATATATATATATATATATATATATATATATATATATATATATATATATATATATATATATATATATATATATTAGGTGGAGCGAAAATATATGAAATTTTAAAAATATTTTTTCTTCAACGGCATAGCGATGAAAAGTTGCCTTGTTATATACAAAACAAACATAGAAAATATCACACAATTATCTTAACGTTCTGAGGTGCCCCAGTAAGGATGAAAAACAAACTAAAAACTTTTTTTATGTTTTAATTATTCATTACAAGGAATATCCAGAAACATAAAAATACACTTTAAATATTAAATTGATTCGTTGTGTTGAAACTAAGCATACGTTGACGATATAGTAATCTTGCTCTAATAAAACCATCTCGTTTGTTTTCCCCACAAACTGCACGCGATGCTTCTGTCACCAACTCAATGCAGCGCTCCACGGCTTGGGTGTGGCATGGAATACCTTTAATATTCTGACATGTGCCGAGTCCATTTTTACAATTTCCTTCAAGGTTTCATCAGACAAATTTGAAGTTAGAGGTGACTCAGCTATGTCACAGTCACGCCACAAAATTATGTCAGTATAGTCTTTAGCATCAAAATTGAACACCGGCTCGTTGAATTTTCGAAGTCCTCGAGTATTCTGTGATTTTGCTCTTATATTCTTCGATATGCCAGATCTCGTAAAACCTCTCTGTCATCGCAAAGCATGGCAATGATGATATTTTCTGGATGACCGAAATATTCATTTAGTTGGATTACTTTGTCAATGATAGCCTTCATATCGGAGCTCAAATGGCGACTAAGATTAATAGTTTGCTAAAGGTGCTTAGCCCCGTCGATGCACGAGGAATTGCATTTTAGTGTAAGCCACATCGGTCCATAAACTATCATTGCGTACGTGGCTTATACCACTAATTTTCTTCAGGGTCAGTTTTTGTGGCATACAACCTTAGAATTCGATTAGTTGTTCTTAGCCATCTAGAATTGTTAAGGAGTCCAGGTTCTATATTAGCTAAATCAGAAGTAAATATACCAGTACTGATAGCGGTCATAATATCATATAGATACTTTTGGTCGATACTCAGATCTTTCCTAGTAATTTCAAGTAATATTGTGGGTATAACGGAGAATGCGACTATCGGCATTGTTTGACAATTTTGTAATTGAGATCCAATGGCACCTGAAAAGCATTTCGGGCCTGTAGTTTTTCCATCTAACTGTAATGACAAATGTCGCATTCATTAGAATGCAACTGGCAGATAAACCACTGTAATGGTCTGTTTAGCTCTTCTTCCATCAGACGAATAACGCTACCTTTAAAACCTGTATTGACTACTGTTCCATTGCAGCCAATAACAGCTATTTCACTCAGCTTTACTGACTTAGATTTTAAGTGAGATATTAAAGTGTCTTTAATACCTTTAGCAGTCCCCGACTCACAAGTGACATGCCCAAAATGATGCTTCCTGGTTCTGATAAAATGACATAATGATCGTCTTTCTGTCGTTTTCTGTGAAATTTCCTTTCTTTCTCAATACGAACCAAAGTCTTATTCTTCCTGCCATCAAAATATAAACCGAGAAGCATTTCATTGTATTCCGTTTCTTGTAAAGTTAATCTGACCTTAGTTCTTTCACGGCGCAACTTTGGACGATCAATGACACGACTTGGATCGTTTGGAGAAATAATGCCAACATCTTTTAAGACGGAAGAAGCTATAATAGTAGCGGCTCTATCGGATATTCCAGTACGATCACAGGCAAGGGCTAATAATGGTAAGTTTAACCTCTTTTTTTCTGAGGTGGTGAACCTTTTAGTTTTCATGGTGAGGACTAGAAGATAATACGGGTGAGCTCGCGCATGAACTGCTGCTTTCGATTGAAGAATCATCGGTCAAAGAAAGGGAACAACAAGGTTTGTCAAAATAGTTCACCTCTCTGTTCCGCGATAAACTTTTTTCTTTTCTTTCTTGTTTCTTCTTGTTTCTTACAGTTGCAATCACATCGATACCGCCTATCATCCTTTTTCTGTCTGTTCTTTGGTCAATTAAGAAACTTGCTTCCTCCTTGGGAACACGACTACCTTTTATACAGTTACAATCACATATAACTTTGCAACTGCTAATATCAAACAGTGTATGGGACTCTGATATAAATGTATTAATCTTTTCTTGGTATTTAACATTAGTTTGACGGCCAAGATATGGTTTCATTAAGCTTCTATATTTGCCGTGGTGGACACGAATCAGTTGTAAAACTCTTTTTACACTCACAGCAGGCAGCGACGATTTTTGCCATATTTTTATAACTTCGTGAGCCAATATTTCAGATATTTCATGAACTGTTGGCTCTTTTGATGTTTTATCAGGCTTCAACTCATGTTTTATGAACAGATAATTCTTCATAACCTCGTTATAAGTTGGTAAATGCGATGCTGGTAACTTTTGCGGCAAACCAAAGACAGGACAGCTCGTTGTTTTTCGTGTTTTAACTTGAGACATATTTCTGCAGACAATATAAATAATAAATACTCTAATATTACAGTCAGGAATTAAACTACAAGCATAAAATATGAAAATCACTACTTACAATATACGTCACAATCCCATTTAAAGGTAAACTAATACAATTTGATGCCTCAAATAAATGAACGGCAAACAGATGAACTGCTGTTAGCGCGCGAAATTACTAAATGTCACTCCATCGGTGTTTGGGTATGAAGGGGAAGGGGTATTTCGCAGAAATACCCTTCCCCCGCGTCCCGCTACCACAGAGTCTCAACACGCATGTTTCTACCGGTAATAATAATGTTGCTCAGGAGTTTTATAAAATGTTTGCGATGTTTTGAAAAATTTTGGCAATACCCATAATTTGCCTAAATATTTCAGAACTTTATGACGATGAGGGCACCTTGAAACATAGCATAAGCCAAGTGATTAATGTTGACCTAAAATACCATTTTTTTACAGGTATACCGAAGCGATAAAATATAAAAATGAAATCGCCCCACCCTAATATATATATATATATATATATATATATATATATATATATATATATATATATATATATATATATATTCCTAGTTTTCTATAAATATTTCGGCGGTTCCAAATTGCACATCAAATAATAATATAATAAATAACCAGTCCGTCGTCATAAAATTGTCATTAATTTTTATCAATATAACGCAACTGAAAAATATTTAAGTTTTCGAGAATAACTCCACTGGAATACAATTTCCTGCGACCTACATGTCCTAAAAAATCAACTTTTAGTCTCCAGAGTACACTTATAATCACCTAAAGTTTGACGTATCAGCTAACTAAGAACGAATTTACTCTATTACAACGACCAAGAGAAACAATGATTATTAGGCAACTTTTTCAATGATGTTAATGGTTTTTGTCTTGTAATATTTTCTCCATCATTTTAAATCGAGAAAATATGAACGTTATATGCCAATAGCAAAAATCATCAATAAACTAAAAGTTTTCCTTCAATGATGCATAATTTTTATGTATCATGTATGAAAAAGAATATTCAAGAGCAATGTTAACGTCATAACTAGTAATTACTACAACCTTATTAAAATGTTAATGAAAGATGAATGTTCAGGTTCTAATGTAACTAAAATCCAAATCAAAATGTATACAAGGTTGCTCACAACAAATATAAAAGTTGGAAATCTGAGGAAAAGATGCATTTAAATAAAATTATTCTTTTTCGTAGACTCATATTCTTCATATATTCATATATTTCGTGCCTTTGTCAACTGGGACTATTCAAGGAGCTTTTATTCATCCTCTTTTCAAATCGTATAAAAATTCTACCCTCCTCCAAGGCATGAGAATGAGCGCAATTCAAAGAAGGAAGATTGAAAATAAACAAAACTGTATAAATTATTCTCAATTCTGACTTGCAATGCGTTCAATTGTGTTTGTTCGGAAATCCGAGATCAATCTAACGTCAACAATACCTTTATTGAAGCCCATGGATTTTAATGTTTCGTTTTCTCTTTCAATTGATTACTGAGTAAACTGTAGCAATTTTAGCTTCGACGGATGCAAAATATTATCTACTTCGTACAAGAATGTCAAATGAGATCTCTTTTTCTGAGCACTTTAATTAGGTTTCCATAATTCTGTTGTACAAATTGCGTTCTAAAGTGAATAGGATTTTTTTCCAGAGTTCATGTGTAGTGTACAGTTTAAAAATGGCCGTAAGGACATCAATGATAACTAACATGCTGGACAACTTACAGCCAGTGCTCATTGACGGTTCCATCGAAAATATTCGCTGTTATGTCAATTTTTAGTTAAAATCTTCATCGAAAATAATTAAAATGGAAATGAAAATATATAAAACAGAAGACAAAGTATTGCTCATAATGATTCGTGAAACATCATCAAGGAGGTCAAGAAGGGCAAAAATTAGTGATGAAAAAAGTCGTTTCATCAATATGGTCGGAAATTAAGGGCCAGAGTGTCGAGTGGAGGGCACACGTTGAAGAAAATCGTTCGGAAAAGTAAAAACAGTAGTAATTTGTTTTTCTGATGATTCCAACGTTATTTATTGCTCACAAAGAACTCATTCTATCAGATTTATCTGCCAATTCAGTAGGTATACTATATTGACGTTTTGAAGGGCTTGGTATATCGCATTCATCCAGAATATCCTGAAGAAGGGTCGCTATCGACAGATGTGAAGCCATCTGTTTGAACCATTTTTTTATTTGTGTTGTACCCATACTTACGCTTGTTCCCAAATGCTGTATCGATCATATCATAGTTTTCGCACAAATATTTTCGAGTTTAAGGTAAAATTCAGCACAAATTTTTTGTTGATTTTTCCGTCTTCTTCTCTGAAAGAAACTACTGCGAAGTTTAAATAATTGCACACCGTTCACAGAAAATGCTTTAAGAATGTTTCCAAAATCATACTGGTTATGCTCAATCGTTTTCTATTGTTTTGATTTCTCTTTATTTTGGAATGCATGCATTAATATATGTACTCATATTAGTTATTGTGCTGAAAAGATTATTTCATTTCTACTTCTCAACAGATTATTGTGCCTCCCTGCTGTGGGTTATTCCTTCATTAATGTTTTCATTACTTTTATTTTATTTTTTTATTTATTATTTTTATATGCCTAGACTATCAACGGTTTATGCTCTAAATAGCCTAAGTAGTCAGGGAGCCAACAACAGATTTTTGCGATTAATTTCCTCCGAAGCGATTCGAGGAATGCAGTTGTCATGAAGCTTTGTGCTGCGACATCTTGGGCGGTTTTGACAACAGCAGTCCCAAAAGCACGTAACAAATGAGTCCTGGTAATTTTTTCCCTGATGAAGGATTGTTTGTTAATAGATAACTGATATTGAAACGCAAAGCAAAATTTGTCATTTTTCATTGGTTGAAAATTTCTGAAATGATGGTTTGCATGATAAATTATAGAAGGAAATGTTAGTAATGTGTATGTCGGAACAAAATCTGTCATCTGCCGCAGTGAAATGTATGAAATACGCTTGCTGACGGGTTTTTTTTCTGGCTCAAGTCATCTGATATTTTATACAAAGCATCATGTAAGATAACATTTGACGAAATGAAAATGAAAATTTTCAGTTTGCAGAAGATCTTTTTTTGTGTTGATTTAATGATATTTCAAAAAAAATACACACACCACAAAAATTGTCGCATCACCTGGTATTTTGAATTCCACAATCGATTAAGCAGCTCGATCGCAGTTTATTTGTCAACATATGTTTTTGGACATATGGGGGGAAAAATTTTTATCTAACTAGTAACATTTGTTTCCATATGATCTCAAACACGTCTGAAACAAGAATGAGTTTATTTGACTGTCAGTATTTATTCAATTTCTCTTCTGTTTCACGCTAAATTAATGCAAGTTTTCTGCGTTTCTTGTTGATTTTAGAATCTTTGAATTTATAGTAATGGCTGCTGCACGTCCTGGACGCTATTTGAGTGATCATGAAGTGGTTACGTGGCTAACTTGTTGAATGTTAACCAAAGCACTATTTCAAGAGCAATTAATCCGTACCACGAAACAGGGGAATATGGAAGAAGGGCCGGACAGGGAAGAAATCAGATAACAACACCAGTTGATGCTCGTTGGCTTCGTTTAACTGCACTAAGAGTTCGGCACTGTACGGCTAGAATGCTACAAAACGAACTTGCACTTTCCAGAAATGTGCATATTTAGTTGCAAATTGTTAGGAACAGGCTCAGAGAAGACGATATCAGACCAAGGGTGGCTTCTATCGGCATGCGTCTCACCAGAGAGTATCGAGTTGCAAGACTTCAGTTTGCGAGGGAACAAGCAAATTAAGGTATTCCAGAATGGTCGAAGGTTCTCTTTTCCGACCAGTCCAGGTTCTGTCTAGTAACAAATGATAGACGCATGCTTGTATACAGACGACCTGGTGAACGGTATCAGCAATGAAATATCCGGCAACCGAACCGAAAACTTCGGAGGGGGCTCAGTAATGGTATGGGGAGGCATTTCTTTCCATGGTTGAACTAAGTTAGTCCTAGTGAATAATGGCAGAATGAGAGCGGCCAGATACATCGCAGATATCCTTGAACCCCATGTTGTACCCTTTGGACCAACTTCATTTATATGCATGATAATGCTCGGCCTCATGCAGCTAGAATAGTTACAGAATTTCTGCAAAATGCCGAAATTGATATTTTAAGATGGCCAGCCAGAAGTCCCGACTTGAATCCCATAGAACATGTTTGGGACAACAAAGGGTGGCAAATCCAGCAACTTAGGATGCCTTGTAGAACACTCCAACAACTAGAAAATATGCTTCCTGAAATTTGGAACTCAGTGACTCAAGAGTACATCCAAAATTTGTTTGAGGGGCTTCCGAGACGTATACTGGCAGTAATTAGGGCCCGGGGAGGAAACACTCGATTTTGAAAATGATTAGTAACCATTCGATGCTAGTTGATTGGTCTCTTCGCGAATGTTTGAAGATGGTAGAATTTTTTAATTTTTGATTAACTCGAAAATTGTCGATATTTTCCATCATAAACTCATCTGTTTTGAATGATTTCTTCTTATTTTACACTTCTAAAAGTTACCAAGCGACTCTTGAAAGACCAACCTAAAAGTTTATACAGTATTGTCGTAAAAGTAGGGTGATGCGACAATTTTTGTGGGGAGTGTATAAACAACTTCATACCGTGGGAAATATTTATTTTACTTTTGAACGTGATATCAATAGTTACCGAGATATTGATGAAAAACTAAAAAAGTATTGCTTCGAAAAAAATATACAACAACTTTGCAATTATCTGATTTTGCTTATTTAATGATATTGAACACGTTTATTTCTTATCTGAAATTAACCTAACCATCGAGCTATGATTTTTGTATTGAAATTTCCGTAATAAAAGTGTCATCTTCTTCGCCCAAAAACAATTACTCAGATTAGGGAAGATTTTTCTAGTTTAACGAGAAAGGTACTTACCGATGCCATATATATATATATATATATATATATATATATATATATATATATATATATATATATATATATATATATATATATACAACTCAATAAAACTATGTTGTCATTTTTCCAAATACGAGTACCTATTTTTTTTACTTTATTAGAACCGTATTCTTAATCAGTATTGAGTAGTATTGGGTTTTCCCATACCTAAAATGAGTTGTTTTTATTCTATTCGCGATTGATCTAAAATCTGAAGTTTCTTTGGAAAAGTAAATCATTAAGCCGCAAAACATAGGAACAGGCATTATGTTCTTTGTGAGGTTCTATGTATTTCGGCCTCAGTTTGATGTTAGGAAATTACAAGTTATTTCGAATTGGTGGAATTCAGCCAGTTTTTTCCAAAGACCTTTATTTATACATTCAGTCGACGTTTCGGCACAATATATTTTTTTTATTTCTAAAAGAAAATTTTATCCTATTTATTTATTCATTGTATTTTATGGCAGTTTTCATATATATATTTCATAGTGTTTTCAATTTTTTCGAGCTTGTGAGTGTTTCGTGTAATGTCTAACAATTCGGTTTTCGATAGAAGAGAGTCTGTTTAATTTATACACATGAATGTTCTATTGCTTCACTTTTCTAATAGTTAAATTCATTTTAGAGTCCTGAAGAAGGCAAAATATTTTGCCGAAACGTCGACTGAATGTATAACTGAAGATCTTTGGAAAAAAACTGGCTGAGTTCCACCAATTCGAAATAACTTATAAGAAAAATAGCCAACTAATCATTACTTAGGAAATGACTTTAAAATATCAATAACACTAATATAAATAGTCAAACGAACATATCACGACTTTATTCATCATTCATCATTCATCACATATTTGAATTTACGACCACGGTTCCACGACATCCACAATATAATACCTTTACAATACTCTGCAGAGAAGCTTTAAAGAATATTTGGTATTAGTATCATTCTATTTCGGATTTTTCCCCAATGATTCACGAACTTGGGAGCCCCCTCTTTTATGATTGAAAAATCCAAAAATCAATTTGATTTAGTTTATTCAGTCTTATGATGGAACATAATTTCGATGTGATAGTATGCTGTTCAAATGAAATTCTAAAGAGAGCCCAAATTGCTAGAGTACGGACGATCACTAGGTTCGGACTGTCTTATACCCCGATAAATGGAAGGTTTTTAGTATATGCAGATAATATCAGATCATTTTCCTGTTTGTTTAGAAACTTTAAAGCCAATTTAGTGTTACTTATACTATGTTTTTCTGATCTTTTGTTTTTTATTTTTCATATTACTACCGCCCCACTACCACTAGAAGGTCTGGTTAGAATAAAAAATGATACATCAACGCAGAACATTTTGATCACAACTCACTCAGCGATTCTCTGTTACTTATGTGTTACTGGATGGAAGGGATAGACTTTTCCTCAAATTAGGTTAGATTTCACTCTCCACCCTACACTAGTATATATATTTCTATGATACGAGTACCGAATGAAGGTTCTTTAGAGTGTTGGTATTTATATTTTAACTATATAAAAGATAATGTACAGTTTAACCGTTTCTTACGAATCTCCTCAGTTCGCATTTAGAGAATATCTTTCCGAAAAGAATATTGTACAAATGTATGTCATGATCAAGACGTAATGTTTTTTCTCAGGGTAATTTACTCACATCTGATGATCTGATGATCTTGATAATCTGGCAGACATTGAATTCTTAGAGAATTCTCACTATTTCACATATTCCAATATAAACACTCCCACTTTGACCTAGCGATAAGTAGCGTAAGTTTTTATGTACATTCACAGACTTAGACAACGTTACTATATCAAGAGCACTGTGAAATACCTAACTTGTTACTATATATATATAAACTCAGAATTGTTGATACTTGAATGATAATGATGCAAGGATTTAAAATCAATCGGGAAGTGCTCATTTTCCCAAAGTTCATAGTGTCTTCGCCCTGAAGGTATTAATGAATTAAGGAGTAGGGTTTGTATATTTGCAGTATTGGTTAGGAATAAAAGGTATATTTAAAGTAAAATTTTTCAAAAATCTGGAATCTAGATTTTCGTGGAGCGAACTAAATGAAGCCCTATGGATAGTAGGTATACGAGGGAACTGTAAAATGTTTTGGAACATCAAAACTAATACAATGTGAAACAAATTTTCGTACACATAATATTTCCTGCAATTTTTTTCTTTTATTATGATCATTGAAGTCCGCAATAATGTGATTATCTCTCGACATATCGCAAGTCAATCTTGATGAATAATGTTGCGCAACGCTCCAACAGGTTCCTGAGTCATTGCCTTTTTTGCTGCGTCTGCGCTTAGATCATAACCAAGACCAATATACCCATGAAAAACTGAAGGTAGTAAAGAAAAATTTCGACTTATGAGGTTAGAGGTGACAAAAGGATCTTGTTTTTGAGTATTCATTTACTGTTTTTCTATTGGTTTCGGTACATGAATGATATCATTGTATAATTTACTGGTACTGAACTTCAGCAGAATATTTTTGAGAAGTTATAAAATCAATTCATCAAAAAAAAAACCACTTTGGAACTTGAACAAGACGATTAAATCGACCTTTTAGATTTAACTATTACTAAATTAAATAATAGAGATGACATTTGAATTGTGGAGGCCGTTACTTGATGTAGATCCATGATATAAATGAGATAAAAACACAAGGTTTAACTTTGATCTACACTTTATTTGAAAAACTTCGACGACGTTTCGCTGACACAGCAGCTTTATCAAGAATGAAAAAAAGAATGAAGAGTATGGTATTATAAACAAATCGTAGAACAAGTTGATGAATAACAGGAAAATCCACACCGAGCCATTGTACAGTTAGTATGAAAGGTAATAAAACTAATTGAACAAGTTAAGTAGGGGTGAGTAATTCAAATCTACCTGTTCATTCAAAAGCTTGTCCGAATGTTTGTATCTATTTATTTCTAATGCTTCTAGGAGATCTAATTTTGAACTTTTGATTTTATATGTAATATGTCAAAGTTTTATTGAATGAATGGTTTTCTTTTATTAGGTGGTTTGAATAATTTGAATCAGATTTATTTTTGTCAAAGCTACGTTTATGTTCAGATGTTCTTATGCAAAACTCCTATAGGTCCTACCGATATAAATTTTATCACAAGAACCGCAATTGAGTTTATAGATTCCTGATTTACTTGATTTTCAACACGAGATTTATTATTTTAATATACCTAAGTTATTAGAAGTTTTGAAAGCTATATTAAGATTTTGTTTGACGAAATGATTTAATATTTGTACTTGTTTGAATAATTCATTTAAGCTATCTGTTTGATGATGTTTAACTCTTTATTATAATCAATAAAGGTAAATTGAGTAACTGTACATGCTGTTCAAAGCTTTTGTGTTGAATACTGATACAATTACACATAACTACTCATTACATCCCATTCAACACAAAGTTGCAGCTTTGAACAGCATGGTACATCGGTTACTCAATTTACCTTTATCAGTAGAAGATTATAATAAAGAGTTAAACATCATCAAACAGATAGCCATTAATAATTCATATAATCCGGATATGATAGACCTAATCATTCGTAAAAACTCTATCAAAAGCAATAAATGAAGTATATCCTATTCATAAAGACTATAAAATATTCAACAGTTTAACATTCTACGGTTCTGCAAGTACAAATATTAAATCCTTTCTCGTCAAACAAAATCTTAATATAGCTTTCAAAACTTCTAATAACTTAGGTAAACATATTAAAATAATAAATCTCGTGTTGAAAAATCAAGTAAATCAGAATCTATAATTTCAATTGCGGTTCTTGTGATAAAATTTATATCGGTAGGACCTATAGGAGTTTTGGCATAAGAACATCTGAACATAAACGTAGCTTCGACAAAATAAATCTGATTCAAATTATTCAAACCACCTAATAAAAGAAAACCATTCATTCAATAAAAACTTTGACATATTACATATAAAATCAAAAAGTTCAAAATTAGATCTCCTAGAAGCATTAGAAATAAATAGATACAAACATTCGGACAAGCTCTTGAATGAACAGGTAGATTTGAATTACTCACCCCTACTTAACTTGTTCAATTAGTTTTTATTACCTTTCATACTAACTGTACAATGGCTCGGTGTGGATTTTTTCAAATAAAGTGTAGATCAAAGTTAAACCTTGTGTTTTTATCTCATTTAATAGAGATGATTTCTCCACGTTTCATGAACCGTCTTATACGGACTTCGTAATTCACAATATGTCGTTTCATCATGTTCAACATAGAATGGTATCTTTCCACAGCATGATACATAGATTCTTAAATGTTTCTTCATCTTTGGAATTGAATAATTTGTCTTTTTAAACAAATAGCTCTTAATAATTGATACAATATGAATATTCAATATTAAAATAATATATGGAAGATGTCAACCCAAATTATTGGGTTCATAATGATTCTAGAACATCTATAGATCATAATCGGCATCACTTAGAAGACCGTACATCGGGGCTCTCTCGGTCGAACAGAGAGGGGATTTGTTTTGTTGAGTTTCAATATTGAAGGGATTTTGCGATTATACTTCAAAATTGGCAAGCAAGAACAAGGAAGTGATTATGTTTCAGGAGACTCACACTGCGACGGAAGAACATCTCCGCGAAAGAGGCTATATCGCAGGATATGTACTGTTTGATTATCTCCTAGTCCTTTTTATGGTCTTGCTTGCTATGTGAAATCTTTTCTTAAATTCAAGTGTATTCAAACATTTAAGAGTCAGGTATGATTGTTGAAATATTTTTCTGCTGGTTTTTCTTTTCCATTGTTACAGATTCCTGTCCCAACCCCCTTCCTTTCACCCTTGTCTTTGTCTGGGAATCATAGAGTGCAAGATTAGAATTGAAGCTGCTAAGCAGAAACATTTTTGTTACTCTTTATGTACACACGACACTAACACAACATAACAGACAAGCTATTACTAGTGTAACAGCGACAGGGAAACTAGTTTTTTCCTCGCGTTTTTTCACTCGTTTATTCAATCATACGTAAGATAGTATGGTTCCCCTGTTTCATTTTCCTGAGCTCACACTTGTGTTTTTTCTGACACACATCAAAATTATAGATATGAGCATTTATTGTAAATACAATTATTCGAATTTTTGTAAATCCTCTCTTTTCCAAAAGAATATATATATATATATATATATATATATATATATATATATATATATATATATATATATATATATATATATATATATATATATAAACTGGTCCTGAGATCAATATCGATATAGTTGCCTCTTATACATTGGGAAATCAAGCAACAATTTGTAACATTCACTAGAAAATCTGCAATTACACATCGAATTATAATTTCCCGAACACACTCAAAGTAATAAAAGTAAAATAGACAGAGATAAGGAATCTGCTGTATACAAACTTAACTGCGGTGGTTGTAGGAAGATGTGTATAGGTAGAACTTACAGAGATTTCAATATTGATGATCAATGAACATTATCATAGTTTCATCAATAAAAAACTAATACTAATTACGACAACCATTTAATAGAGTGAAATCATGATTTTCACTCCATCTAATAAGAAACTCGATATTAATTTTTGGGAATCCTTGACATCAATAAAGATATAAATTTCATTGAATGAATACGTAGATTTTGATAAGAATTCCTTCATTTAATTTGCTTTCAACTGAGTCATTCAAATGATAGATCTGTGAATTTGACTCACTTTTGAACTAATAGATCACATATAAATTGTTATATCCTAGTTTAATTTTCATTTTGTATTTGTCTGTAGAAGGCGTAGTGACGTCGAAACGCTTTACAAAAATAGTAAATAAGTGTAAATCGAATTTTCTTGTATTTATCATTTGAAATGAATTTACATCGAGTTACGACCATAAGTGTTCAATTTTCAATATTAATGTGATGTCAAATAGTATGACCGATTCTACTTTAATAAGTCATGGTAGAAGCACTCTTGTGGTCGTGTGAGAGATACAATACTTTTCGTTATGAAATAACAATTCAAAATCAGGGAATGATGGATTCCATGAAATGTCCATGTGTCAGTTAAGTTTTGTTAACCGACATGGAATAACAAACAAGAGATTAATAACAACAGAAGGCGCCGTTAGAAGACCAACGAGTTCAGTTGATGATATGAAGAGGTCTATGAATGAATTACAAAAACTAAGGTATTAGTCATATATACGTATGAAATTGTAGCTAGGCATCAAAATCGATCACACAAATTGAGCCACAAGTAGTGCAGCTTGTTGAAGAACATTTGAAAATGTATCCTCCTGAGACCCTAAATAATCGTAAGATGTATTTCATCTTTCGTGAAATATATCCAGAAAATAAATGAACATGAGGGTCTAGGTAAGATTCCTGCTATTATTGTGAAATATTGTCAAAAAGAATGCATTGGAGACTCCACTAAGAAACATAGATGCTGATGAAGATATGGAATATAAAGAAGAACAGCTGAGATTTAATGAAAGTGAGCATACATGAAACAAGCTCAAAGCAGAAACTTTCTACATAATATGACGTATTAGTCAGAAAAATGCACGAAATCAGGTTATCTTTGAAGTCATAACAATGGATTTTTCGGACAACTTACTAACTTCAAACATTACAACTAGCGATGTCTATTACAAAAGGTAATTGCCGTCCGTCAGCTTTTATACTCTTGTCCTATCATCAGCGCCGTTGCAACAAAAAGCCAGATAATGTCGTGTGCTTTTCGAACCATTTTTGCTATAATTATCTGGAAAAAGAAGTACCATACTTAAATATCTTCTGTGATTCCTGCGCTGGCCAAGATTGTATACCCATTAAATATGTTTGCATTTCTATATACACAAAAAAAGAGTCTTGACTGTGTTACCGTCATATTTCTTATGAGAGGTTACTGCTACTTTGAGTTTGATAAAAACTGTGTCCTAATAAACCAGAAAAATGATTCCCACAGCATTTGGTAGAAGTTTTTGGAGATGCTAGATGCAAATCACGATCTTTCGATACTGTAGGGGGAAAGTAAGACCTGTTCTTCGATTGAACAGACTTTTTAGCACCGAACTGCAAGAAGAGATTATTTTCCACCAGATCTCTGAGAGAATTTCGTATTAGCAAAGACAACCCAAGAATAATAGTAACAAGACAAATCTAGGATGGAGCAAACAACGCTCTATTATTGCACAATTTGACTGGAAAGAGATCTCCAAAATTGTTATATAAACAATCTATTCCAATGCCAACGAAAAAGTATTAAAAATTATAGCTAAAAATTATCAAAATTACAACTTGGAGTTGTCAACCCGAGATAACGATATGAGTGATGATGAATTTGATGTCAGTATACTGAGCATCTTTCTGGCTAAAATTCTGGCACGGTTATTTTATTTTACATCAACCCCCTAAGCAGGGGTGCACAAATCCCAATTTTATGAAAAGGGAAGATAGTTTGAGTGATACCTCATCGGAAAGCTCTTTTGATTCTCAACACACATGTGTGATAATTTTTGAGTTTTGATATATTCGGAAGAAGATACAGGCTGGTTCCTCAAAAGACGAGTTATTTTCAGTGATTGCTAAATCTGTCGATTCGAATGAACATTCACCGAAATACTGTTAAATACTGTTGTATTTTGGGGCAAAATATCCTGAACCAGCGGTGCTTCCACTACACCACCTCAGACACTCCTCAGATAGGGTGTCAACCTCTCAAATCTTCGATTTGTCCTTAGTCCTAGTTATAGCTCATTTGATAGATATTTAGAATTATCTGATTACAGTGAACACGTTTTCAAATTCGATTACATTTCAATGAGGATACAGGGTGGATCATGGAGAAATTTATACACAGTATAAGAGCATCTTCACAAAGAAGCGATGATCGCTCCGTGTCATCGGTTGAATCGTAAAAAAATGTTCCCCATCGGTGGACTGATGGAACGCAGACATGTGAAGACAACCACTAGGGCCCGCAAGCCTTATGACCGCATACGCAACCAATCGTCGTGTGCGAAAAGCCTCTAACAGCATGGTACCCTAGGTTGAAATGAAACAAACTCAAGTAAAATTCTCGTTACAGAAAAATATTCATCCGAAATCACACAAGGGTACTGCAGATTTCTCAACTACAAATGCGGCAGTTTTTGTTTTTTCCAGATTGCTTTTATCTGATGAATAAAATTCGAATTAGTTTGTTTGTTTATCTAGCTGCTTTTCACACTCACAGGTTGCATTCATACCAGTATAATGGTTTATTCAATATCTCAAAGAGTAGAAATCATTGAAAGTATGTAAGCAATAATACTTGTGCAAATAGGGCAGCTGCTATATTTATCGAACGCCATGACGACAAACATGTAAGTGCCAAGTACATTTTGGAGTTGGTGGAAAAATTTTGAGAAACTGGCTCTGTTCAGAATAGAAAAAGGGAGCATGTCCAAAGACCCATACGAAATGAGGAAATGGAAACTGCGTTGCTTGGGCAAGTAGTGATTGACCCCACTCTGAGTACAAGAAAATTAGGAAGTGAAATTGGTGTGAGTCGAAGAACTATTGGACGAATACAAATTCTATCCGTATGAAATGAAGATGGTCCAGGAAATGAATGAGGATGGCTTCCACCGCAGTTGCAATTCTGTGAAATAATAAGTGAGCTAATCGCAAACAATCTCCACTTTCTCTGCAATATTTGCTTCTCTGATGAATATAAATCGTCATAACTACCGGTTCTCGTCGGACTCTAATCCCATAACCTTTCTTGGAGTACATACCCAATATCCTGAAAAATTGAATGCTTGAGTTGGCATCTATAGGAATCGTCTGATTGGGCCATTTTTCTTACCAGGAAATCTGACAGGAGACATGTATCTCTAACTAACTGAGGAACTAATCAATCCGGCCATAGCTGAAATTTTGAAAAAAGGTCCTAGCTATTTAGAACAGGATGTTGTGTTTCAGCAGGATGGTGCCCTCTGCATTTTGTACTTCCTGTTCGATAATATCTAGTCGAGAATGTCCTGATCGATGAATCGGAAAAAGAGAACCTACAGAATGGCCTCCAAGTTCTCCTGACTTGTCACCATTGGATTATTTTTCATGGGGCCGTTCAAAGAGTCAAATTCATAAAACTGATCCAGCAGATTTGGTGGATTTACGACAACGGATAGTAGTCGACCCTGAAATGCTACGTAATGTCCGAGAACGTTTCGCGCAATATCTGTATTTGTATTTGGAAGTTGGCGGCGAATACTCTGAACATTTTTTCGATTGATACCGACTTGACCTATAAAATGTATCAGGTATAACAAATTCAATTGTGTTTGCAATTTTTCAATATTCAACTTTTCCCTACTCACCAACATGTAGGTAATTCTATGAATAAGCTCTCTTATTTAAAAACCAAACAAACGCGTTCTGAATATCCATAAAAAATCAGCAGAACTCGGAAACACTGTATCGCTCTCTTTCAATTCACTTTGTATCTCTATCACAATGCAGATGAAGCAAAAATTTTGTCTACAATATTCTAGAAATTATAAAACCTTTCTAATGAGTTATTACTCAAATCAACTGATCAATTCGAAGATTTGAGGGGTTGACACCCTCATTTGGGGGGTGTAGTGGGAGCACCACTGCTTAAAGATATTTTTTTCCCCAAATTCAACAGTATTTCGGTGAATGTTCATTTGAAATCGACAGATTTTGCAATCACTGAAATTAACTCGTCTTTTGACGAACCAGCTTATATCTTCTTCCGAATATGTCAAAACTCAAAAATTATTACACATTTTGGGTTGAGAATCAAAAGAGATTTCCAATGAGGTATCACTCGACCTCTTCAAAACATTGAGTCTTGTGCACCCCTGCTTAGGGGGTTGATGTAAAATAAAATCACCGTGTGTTAAAAAGAAGTCCTCTTCAGACAAAAATTGACCTGTTTCTGCTTTTTGTCCAGAAACAAATAGTTTTTGAGTCTTTTTCGTTCTAGTTGCCCCACCCGGTATGTTATCTAGTTATCTGGTTTTCCTAATAGACAATCTGTCATGAGAATAAATGCAATCAAATAAATCTAAATGAATATTCTATAAAATATTTGGATCTCACGATGTTGTCTTTAGTTCACCTTTCGAAGCAAATATATTTTGATTGAAAGCATATCTTTTCTTATTGAAGGGTGTATGGCTTGTAATAAATTCAAAAGCAACGAATGAATTACTCAAGTAAATATGTGGAAAACCATAAGCATTCTGGTAGCACGTCGTTTTTTTGCAATTAAACACTTTCCACTCCTTTCTAGTCAGCCTTGTTATCTTCGTTAATTATAAAGAGCGAATTCTGTTGAATGAAAATGATAGAGAGAAATTCCTTTTCAACGGACAGTCTATTAATTGCTTTTTTCCACAGTCAAATGAGCAAAATGTTATGCCATGTAGTTGGCTCCCACATCTATTCAGTGAAGCCCAACATATTTACATCGGAAAAATTTGGACGCACGGTGATCGGATATGCGAATACGAATTTGCTAGAATTGAATTCAGTGCCCAAGTAATATCTACGGGTATTTTCGATTTCAATGAGTCCCAATCGCATTGGAAACACGAATACATTTTGTACAATACGGAATGAATTCCCCAAATGATTTTAAATTTTGTTCAGTATGAAATATGGCAAATTTATGATCCGAATCTAGTAGATATACATGATATATTATTTCCTAAACTGAATTTTTGTCGATTTTGCGGTATTCGCATCATTTATTTCTCATAGAATCTTGATAATGTTGAATTGGGAATAATGCAATATATATATAACATATGATATATGTTATAGCTTATATGTGAGAAATTATATTTATGAAATGTGTAATATTTACATAATCAGATTTTATGTAAAGTAATGAAGTTACTGTATTAAATTACACAACACAATTTATTGTTTATTAACAATTTCATTGATTTTTATTCCTTAAATAAAGCTAGCTAAAACAACATTGCTGATTAAGACTATGACCTTGTAAATTCGTACCAAGACTTTCGTGAGACCGAAAAAGATTGGCTCTTTAATCCATCATATACGTTAGAAAATTATCGATCCAGCTAATATGATGAATGAAACAGTTTTATATTTGGATATTCCGCAAACACTCAAACACGATTGAACATATTTCGATAAACTTAGGAACACATATAGTTGATTACCTTTAGTAGTAAAATATCTCAAGTTTGAGAAAAAATGATTTGAAGGTCGTATCCACTTGAAATTTGATCTAATGGAACATTATTATAATACTAGGACTTCACTGTATATTTTGAGATACTACGAAACTAAAGGGGTGAAAACAGACAACATTGCACCAATAAAAAACCCCATCCTCCATTAGTAAAGTTCTGATTTCAATTGAGTCGCTGCTCCCACAGACTGAAGGTGAAAACAACTAATTCTTAGTGAAACATGGAGATTACAAAGTTGGTTCAACTGAAGAATAAAGTCTTAAACGGTTGTAGTACGCATTCGGTAATGAGATTCCATCACGGCCAATTGTGTTTCGGTGGTAGAGTGAATTTAAAAGAGGATGGATATCGCTTGGTGATGAGTCATGTGCTGGTAAGCCTTGTTCGTCAATGGATGGTGTTGGATCCTCAACAGTTAGTTCATTCTACATAAGCATCTCTTTATGAAAGAAAATTGATAGTAGTTGGGTGCCTCATATGCTATACAAGTTTCAAAAAGCAAAACGACTAAGAATTTCGGGAGAAACGTTACTATTTCCCTACCCCTCATGAAAATGACCAAACCCCAACCATTGCGAAAAAACAAAGATCTATCAGAAAAGTTATGCCCGAGTTTTCTGTCAGATTACAGGATTAGTGAAAGCAATTAAGCTTGAGAATCGACGTCAATGATAGTCAAATGATATGCCATAAAACGGTACAGCAAACAGTTGACGTTTTACGTGAACGTAGGGGTGAAAGTCATTCCACATCCGCCCTACTCCTGATTTGGTCATGTATGATTTCTGGTTATTATTTAACATACAAAATCATTTACGTGGTAGATGTTCTCCAATGGATGAGGAGGTCGATGAGAAAATTCATCACTTTTTGAGAGCATTCCCAAAGATGGCTTCAAATCTTCCAATTGTGGAAGCTTGGGTTACAAACGTTCATTGATGTGCTTAGAAAATACATAATCCAATTTTCTTCATGCATCTCTTGTATTTCTTGTATTTCAAAATATGCGGCGTAGACCTCGGACTTTGCTGTTCAAATAAAATTTGGATTCTAGCAGATATGTATGGTATCAAATTTTTTTAATGTTTGGAGTGAAACTTCAAAACCAATTTAGAATCACTTTCACCAAGTTTTTCTGCAGTTTCTTTTTTTCAGTATTGCCATTCCACTACCAGAGTAGATCTGATTAAAATAGAAAAGAAGGAAATATTAATACAAGTATTCTGATTTCACTTTCTTCATAACATACTCATAGACTTGCTGTTACTGATAAGGAAGTGATTAGCGAGATATGGATTTTCCTCCCCTTGTTCTCTTGAATCATATAAAAGACTAGGCTAAGCTCACAGCTTCGATCGTGTAGTTGTAGAGAGTGATGCAACTATATTGCATCGGTATTAAGATGTCTTTAACATATTTTTATGCACACATTTGAAAGTGCGGAAGCTACACAGTTTCAAGTTTTAAAAAAATTACGATAAAAATACGATTACAAATCAACCGTAAAGTGAAATGTCATGCGAATGAGCTTAATGCTCATGACCCTAAATATCTCAAGATCTAGTTTACTTAGCAAACGCGGCAACAGTATGACCGCTGTGGATGACGTGATTGTAATGTCGATACAAATTTCTTTCCCTAGACAGTGTTGATTGGGAATAGAAGGTTGAAAATCAGCAGCGTTATTCATATGACGTTAACTATGTGATGAATTATTCTTGACATTGATATGATATCAGAGTATGTTAGTTGATTGATTTTTGTGCGAATCGCAAGGCACTAGAAATCAAGGAGCATCTATTGTTTATCATCTGAATATATTATTAATATTTTGGTAGATATCCAACAATAACCAAAAAAAAAATTTATTTTCTCTTCTCTTTCGTCCGCCTTTTTTAATCTGGAAAATGCCTTATCCTATAGACCTTAATTAATTCATAGGTGCTTTTTACTTTTTATTTCCAATTACCTGACTCATAAATTCGTCCTCGTATTAGCTAGACGTATAAGGAAATCTGTCCCTTTACCATTTCTTTGGAATGAAGCCGTCTTTATCACAATGTATGTAGACCGTGTTCCTACTACTTGATTCATGGATGGATAATATTTGTTGCCAACAGTTGGATTATTTCACGCGTGGTTACACTGTTGATGTTTTGAAGACATCCTCCATAGTGTAGTTTATTTCAAGGATAATTTCGCGTATGAAACCATTTCTACTGCTACCAAAATCAAAAATACTACTCATTTTTAGGTTCATTCGTGCTGCGGTTCAATGTGATGCTGGAGTATGGTATTGACATTCACTTCTATATATAAACATCACGTATGGTTCTCCCGTTTGTTCTCATTTTTCTGAGCTTACATTATAAGGGAGAAAGTAGAAGGCTATGCAAGTTTAGAATATACATTCACTTCACATACGATGAAGAGTGACTATCACATCAAAAATTGAAATACTGATATAATTAATGAATATATACTTGAAATTTTGTAACTCTTTTCTTCATACGAATAAATAAATTAATGATTTTGGGAAAAATCTTGATACAGGTAATAAACTTTCCTGGCATAAATTTCAACTGAATCTGTTTTTTTTGCGTGATATTCACATTTCTACCGAGCGTTTTAGTTTATTCATACTAATGTTACTAATTCACGACTACACCGCTAAACGGATTCTGATGAAATTTGGTAGATATAGAGATGTTTTTGTCAAGAATCAAAAACTAACTGGGTAAAATAGGGAATAAAAGTATGAAAAAAGATTCTTTGTGTGAAGCTTGAATGATACCTTTATAACCTAAATCTCAAAATCACTGGGGATGCGAGACCAGAGTTGAAAGATTTTATATTTCACTCAGTGTTGATGATTGAGACATTGAAAATAAATTTCTTGTTTATAGAGGGAAAAAAATAGTATTTCATAAATATTGGAAGAACCTCGCCTGTATGTACGACATAGAGCTTGATTTGTTTTATGGAACTTGCTCAGTCTTAAAGATGAATATTTGTCTTCAAGATCTCTTAGTTACAGTCGTTGCGGGATAAGAAGTTAGGGTCGCAGTATTTTTATTGAGACCTACTGCGAAATACAGGGGGAAATATTGTGTTTGGCAGTAACTAATATGATAATCCAAACTCATACTGAAAACGTGAAAGATAAGTTACAAAATGCGTAAATATCAGGTAGGTTAAAGTTGTACGTCGCCACCAGTTGCTCGTCGTCACGAGTGAACGGAGCTGCTGCGTGGCCACCGTTCAGATTATTTAGATTTTTATGAAATGCGATCAAAAACCAGCAATAGTTGTCATCCATCATTTATTATACAGTCAGTCAAGTAAGAGCGTGGTCGACTTTACTGACAGGTAGGAAAGATTTCGCTGTTATTTCTCCGCGAGCTGATAGTGGAAAGCTTTGTCCTTGATGCATCGTCAACAAAGATTCTGTTGTCGTTAATCTTTTGAAAGAAAATCCCGTTAAACGCAATGAGTGCTAAGTACTCGTCGTTCTACGAGGCTGTGTTCATTTGCAACCATCCGAAAGGTCCCAAAATATCGCAATCTGCGGCAGCTAAATATATGAGAAAGTCGAAGGCATTTGAACAGAAATAAGTACAGCGATATGAATTAGCTAAAATGTCGATGATTTACCAGAATGTGGCTCGATAGGAGAAGTGGACAAAAAAGATGAAGAAAGAATAGTGAATCTGATTTCGCGGAATCCTGCTTTAACACTGCGGCAAGGACAAGCAAAATTAAAGGCAAAAGGTTTAGATATATCCTACGAAACTGTCCGAACCCATCTTCGTACTCATGACCTGAAATGGCGCAACATGAAGAAGCCTTTGTTGCCTGAAAAACATGTGACAAAGCGACTCGCTTGGATGCATGAGAATATTGATAGAGATTTTAAAAACCGTAATTTTTACTGATGAATGTTCTATATGGGCACGTTATGTCCCTGTGCGAGCCTAGCCAACTTCCACTTGTTTAGCGGACCATAAAACACGGAATAAAGGTGCATCTTTGGGGCTGCTTCTCAAAGCAGGGATTCGGCACTTTGCACCTCTTTACCCACAACCTAAATACCGAGAAAATAATAAAAATGTACAAAAAGGCTTTACTGCCATCTGCCAAACGATGAGTCATCAAAAAAAAATGAAGATTGGATTCTGAATTCTGAAGGAGGACAACGATCCTAAACACCGCAGCAAGCTCTGTACTGAGTAGAAGACTCAATCTGGCATCATTACATTCTTTGGCCGTTGCAGTCACCCGATGCAAACCCTATTGAAAATGTGTGGGCCTACATTAAAAAGAAGCTTTGTGGAAGACGGACACTCACTTGGAAGCAGTTGTCTTGCAAAATTCGTTGGATCTGGAGATCGTTGCCACTAGAATATGCCGTCAAATTAGTAGAAAGCATGCCTCGGGGATGTCAGGCAATTATCAACGCCGGTGGTGATTGGACACATTATTGACCGAATTGCATCATCGTTTGTATTGTGTACCATGTATATATAAATATGTAGTATCATCAAATAAACTTTTTTATAAATAAACACGAACACGCTCTTACTTGACTGATGTAGTTTTATCTTTCTTGTTACCTTTCTACCATGGACCGTATCTCATATGTAACAATTCTCCCGTTTCATCAAGTTTAGGTAAGATTACGTCGAATAGCTTGAGTGTTTGTGTGAGTGTTTTTTTGCTTAAGCGTCATTAACATCATTTTATTTTGTATGTATAACTTAAAGCTAGTAAACATAACTATCCGTGTTGAGCATTAGTATATTGGAAAATTCTGTTGTTAAATTTATAACGAAATAATTTCCTCAATTCCATTAACATACACTCAATATGTTACTGCTACTTAAATAATTATCCTTCTGTTAATTATTTCAATAATGTAGGTAGGTATCATTTTCGAGGAATCTTCATCTAAAGTTTAACACTATCTGAGTTTATATGGAGCTAAAATTGTCCGGAAACTCGTTTATTTTGTGTTAGATGAAATTGCCAATTTAAATATTCACAATTAATGTGGAACTGTAGAGGTAATGGAGACATTAACGAGCCTAATTTAATATATTGTCGCTTCACGACCGGGCGCAATCACATTAGGAGATTCCTTAATTGATTTTGTTGAAATTAGACGCTTTATGACGTCAGATGAACATTTCGTAGCATGTTTGGCTCAACAAAAAATCGATTTGTTGGTCTGCATTCTATTTCAAAAAGTCAAATCTTTAAGAGATTGGGAGGAGATTTAATCAAATTAACTAAAAAAATACGCGTTGATTGTATAATGAGTGACATAAAAAACATGAACAATCTTATAGAAGAATGGAAACCATAATTTGGTTGACTCGTATTCTAAATTAGAAGTATACAAATCAAAAGAATTCACACTAAATTAGAATTTTCCTGGAAAAAATAGAGCAGCTGGTGTTGTTTAATCAAGAAAAGATCACGGACAACATAGAATGTCTGAAAATTCCATTCGTAATTCACAAAATGATGTTGAAATGAAAATAAAAAATGACTGAAATAAGGAAATAGTTTTATGTCACGGCAATTTGTATTTAAACTTAACATTTTTGTTCTTCTTCAATGTTTTGTATAGGGCGTGACCATAGCGATTAGGGTTCCATCAAGTCAAGCTTGAAAAATCAAAGGCATAACTTAATTGATTTTGATTTGATTTGACATCAAGTTTTTTCAAGCTGCTTGAAAGGTTGATACTTGCAAGAGCATAAAGTTAAGTTTCTTGCTAATCGTGGTGCAATAGAAGTAGGCAGTATCTCTAGTCATGCAAAGTTTTCAAATTGCCTGCTACGCACTGGGATTTTAAAACATAATACGTTCAATCTAGTAAATTTAACAAGTAGGTACAAAGAGCTCTGTCGCAAATCGGTAGGGAAGTTGATGTGTTTCAACTGTTGCTTCAAAAACTATGAAGGATCAACTATCTCATGAAGTGGGAATGTAGTTTCGCTTATTTTTATATTTTATTTTAACCGAAGTTTAATTGAGTTGGTTTTATTTTCACACAAGTTTATTTCAGTTGCTATATAGAAGATTTATTTGTTTGTTGTTTTTGTGATGCTATGGCTGTGTTTTTTTTTGAAAATTTACATTTCACTTTCACTCTTGTTCTTGATATGTATTTGTGTTTCCTTCAACAACTTCATGAATACTTCAAATTCTTACGTTGAATTTCATTCAAATATTTCCCGATCAAATATTCAGTATTATTCAAACCCCAATTCTCATTCTTATTGCACATAAGAGGAAGCTCAATGTTTTATAGCAATTGTGTTCTAATTCAAGCTTTCAAGTTTTGCGATTTAGCTTTTGTGGAAAAAAAGTTTGACTTAACTTGAATTTCGCAGACAGAAGCTTTACTTGAGTATGACATGATTTCAAGTCAAGGAGATTGAGCAGGCCAATGCAAAACAACCAAACAAGATCGGTTCTTCCACAACGCTTTTACTACCATCTTCATATCTTCTTGGTAGTTCTCGACTAATTCTCAATCTCCAAATAATTTAGGCTTTTTCCATGCGTGAATAAGCCTTGTGTGGACGTAAACTGAATCTGGATTCATTGCTAAATATCATAGGTGTCCTTTAATCAGCGGCCCCATTCAATGTGATCTCTAGCAAGAACTAAACTGAATTATATCCATGTGATCTGAAATTGCTGGATTTTGTAGATTTTACCAACTTCTAGAGAAAGTTGAAACCCGTCTTAGTTTTCAAGAAACACGGAATAGTGAAAACATTTTTTCGATATCTTTTACCGTTTCTTTATAGGGAGAAATTTCGAGGAAATGTCGTAAACCTTTTGTTTTTGAATATTTTTCTAAGCGGTAAGAAGTTTATATTGAACTTTTTCAATAAAAAATGAATGCTCTTCATGGAAACGTGAAGTGACTAACTTTATTATTTTGAATGTGAATCTTAGATTAACGCTATACAAACATCTTCCTGATTTTTTTATGTTGGACATATACAAGAGTTCTACATTTCGCACCTCAGAAACATGTTTTCGATATAACGAGAGAATGAGAGGATTGAGCCCTTATTCACTCAGAGATATGGTCGTTGAGTCTGCAATAAAACGAAATTTTTTGTACACCAGTGAATTTTACCTACTCCATCATTAGTATTCATGGTTGTGTTCCAACATGCAATAAATTGAAAAAATTAAAAAATTCAAACTATCTAGGAACCCACCCAATCATATAAGAATTGATAGTGTTGATGATCTATTTATTTTATGGAATTTCATCTTCAAAGTGAAACGAAATAAGACACTTTTGTCACTTTTTCACAATCTATTTAATAATCACGACCTTACGGTCATTTTCAAGTGAATAACAATATAACAGATGAATAGGTGAGTATAAGTATAGAGGGAAAGTTACCCCAGATATTGAGTAGTGGGGATGCATTAAGCTCTAGTTGGCTGTTGAGCGTAGTAAATTGTGGGGTTTTACATAGTTTGTTAATCTCAAAACTTTCCAACAAATTCATCTCTCTCCCCTTGTTACATTTATGAAGGATTTTAAGGTTGTTTAATGATATCGAGTGGGTGGTTAATTTTTTGTATATATGATATAAAATCAATCAACCACTCGATATCATTAAACAACCTTAAAATCCTCCATAAATGTAACAAGGGGAGATAGATGAATTTGTTGGAAAGTTTGGAGATTAACAAACTATGTAAAAACTCATAATTTACTACCCTCAACAACTAGAGCTTAATGCATCCCCACTACTCAATATCTAAGATAAATTTCACTCTGTACTTGTACTTACCTCATCTGTTATATTGTTATTCACTTGATGATGACCGAAAGGACGAAACCGGTCGTGATTATCAAATAAATTGTGGAAAAGTGACAAAAGTGTCTTATTTCGTTTTACTTCTTCATATAAGAATTGTCATAAAATAAAATGATTCGGCATTCAGTTCCACTTTCTGAAACGACACGCGCTCCACTTACAGTAGGATAGATGAAATATGCCCTAAACCTACGAAGGGAATGTTCATGGCGATCGGATGAATGGTATAGTAATGCATAAATTACGAATAGACGTACCAAAGAATAGTAGAGCAATGTATTGAAATCGCTCAACTCTGGTCAGTTCCGTGTTTAGCACGAGGGCACAAGTTAATCTTACTGAGAATTGCCTTCTAAATTTCCATTTAAAATCAGAGCAGGTTTTTTTCAAGTTTATTTGGTACAGCAAACGTAAGAATGTTCTTCTCAGTAAATATTTACAACCAACAGCAATCATTTTTGCAATAGCTGTTGTTTGTTTATTCGTTAGCAGTGTCGTATTTACTAATACAAATTTAATTTCTGAGAACAGTGAACTTCCTATGATTGACTTCTTTTTTTAGTTAACCCATAAAATCATTGATTAACAGTGGGTTTCAACATTCACTTTTTGTGATTTCTAAAGGTGATTCAAATTGTCTACCCGAGGACTCCTGCATCACCTTAAAAAATTTTTGTTTGTATATTTGTTCTAGTCTGTGCTATATTTTGATTCCGAACAATTATCACAGCTCGTGAGATATGACATCATCGCAAGGTTTTGTAAATATACATATTTTCACTTGTTGAAAAAATATTTTTTCAACAAATAAATTATGTAAGATTTGGTATATGTATGACAATCAAATAGTGAAATCTTAACTACAGAAACAGCAAATGTTCACAGTAAATGTTGAAATTGGAGACTTTCGCTAGCACGGCAGGATTCTAATCCATCATTGAAGGCCGTAATGAGATTTGAATGTCATTCTGCAAAAATTTTCGTATAGCAATCCTATTTTAGATTTTCAAATAACCCATGGATCAAGTAGAATTCTTGTGCCCAACGGATTTTCAAGTATTTTCGAGAGAAAAAATCAATAGAAAACAAATCATCAATTTGCTCTCAATGACGAATCCATCACTGTGGAAATTTTTCATTCAGGTATTGGTGCACTTTTATTCCATAATGGAATCCATTTAGATGATACCAAAATCTGAAATTAATGCAGGATTCACCTGGTTCAGAATAAACAAATTACAGGAGGAATAATTTCATTCCATAAAAATTATAAGAAACCATTACCGTTTAAATTTTCTCTGCGGCGATTACAAGTATATTCATTATAAATGAGATAAAAACACAAGGTTTAATTTTAATCTACACTTTATTTGAAAAAATTCGACGACGTTTCGCTGACACAGCAGCTTTATCAAGAATGAAAAATAGAATGAAGAGTATGGTATTATAAACAAATCGTAGAACAAGTTGGATGAATAACAGGAAAATCCACACCGAGCCATTGTACAGTTAGTATGAAAGGTAATAAAAACTAATTAAACAAGTTAAGTAGGGGTGAGTAATTCAAATCTACCTGTTCATTCAAAAGCTTGTCCGAATGTTTGTATCTATTTATTTCTAATGCTTCTAGGAGATCTAATTTTGAACTTTTTGATTTTATATGTAATATGTCAAAGTTTTATTGAATGAATGGTTTTCTTTTATTAGGTGGTTTGAATAATTTGAATCAGATTTATTTTATCGAAGCTACGTTTATGTTCAGATGTTCTTATGCCAAAACTCCTATAGGTCCTACCGATATAAATTTTATCACAAGAACCGCAATTGAGTTTATAGATTCCTGATTTACTTGATTTTTCAACACGAGATTTATTATTTTAATATGTTTACCTAAGTTATTAGAAGTTTTGAAAGCTATATTAAGATTTTGTTTGACGAGAAAGGATTTAATATTTGTACTTGCAGAACCGCAGAATGTTAAACTGTTGAATATTTTATAGTCTTTATGAATAGGATATACTTCATTTATTGCTTTCTGATAGAGTTTTTACGAATGATTAGATCTATCATATCCGGATTATATGAATTATTAATGGCTATCTGTTTGATGATGTTTAACTCTTTATTATAATCTTCTACTGATAAAGGTAAATTGAGTAACCGATGTACCATGCTGTTTAAAGCTGCAACTTTGTGTTGAATTGGATGTAATGAGTAGTTATGTATAATTGTATCAGTATGTGTTGGTTTACGAAAGACCGAAAAAACATGATTATTATTTTGTTTAGTGATTTTTAAGTCCAAAAAATTTATGGAATCGTTCTGTTCAATTTCTATCGTGAATTTAATGTTCAAATGGATGGAATTAATGAAATTAACAAATAAGTCTAATTGACGAGTAGTTCCAATGAAACATACTAAGATGTCGTCAACATATCTATACCAATAAAGAAATTTGGAAATGAGTGGATGTGTATGAATTTTCTGTTCAATATTATTCATAAAAATCTCTGCTAAAAGTGGACTCAAAGGATTTCCCATGATCAAACCATTTTCACTACTGTAATAGATGTTGTTGAAAGAAAAATAATTTTGTTCAATGCAAACGTCCAACAGCTCAATATTTCTGATTTAATTATGTGGTTAACATGATTCGAATTCAACATGTTTTCGATTAATATTTTGACATCACCTGGAGGAACACTTGGGTATAAATTCTCAACATCAAACGAAATAAGTTTTGCGTTAGGTGGTAGGTTAACGTTTTTATGTTATTTATCAATTCGAAAGAATTTTTTATAGGAAATTTTGATTTGAATGAACAATAATTTTTAATGATATCTATAAGGTAATGCGACAATTTCACGGCTGGGGCTGTAACGTAAGATACGACTGGTCTAACGGGGTTATTTACTTTATGCAATTTAATGAGTGAATACAGTTGAGGTGGTTGAGGGTTTGGTAAAATTAATTTGTATTTATCTATTGCTTTAATTGAAGATTTTGCGTCATTTATTGCAATTTTAATATTTTTCTGGAATTTAATAGTTGGATCTTTGTTTAAAATTGTATAGTTTCCGGACGAAATGAAATTTAAAGTTTTAAATAGGTAGTCATTTTTATTTAACGCAATAACAGTATTACCCTTATCTGCTTTTGTAAAAATAACTTCATTTAGTTGAGGTTTTTGTTTGATGGCCTTTCAAATATTTTGTTCTTTACTCGGTTTAAAGTCAGCTAATGATTCATTTTTATAATGTTAGATGCTAAATATTTAAGGTGAGTGTTATTAGGAATATTTTTCAGAGAAATTTCAGTATCTATGCCAAGTTCCTCTAAATCAGATTTTATCTTGTTTGATTTAATATTGTGTTTGAAACCTTTCTCCAAGAGATTTGTTTCATCAGTTGTGAAATTAGTATCAGAAAGGTTAACGAATCTATCAAAAAATTGATGGTCAGAAAATTTAGTTTTACGTGCAGTAGGTTTCGGTTTTCGTGACATGAGAAACTTTAATTTGCTGTATTGGATGGTATATTTATTATGTATTATTGATCTAATTTTGAATCTATTATTGTAATCTAATGAATCGAATTCAAGTGGATGAAGTCTGTACAATAACTCGGTATGAATTACCTTGAGATAAATATTGTAGATGTCTCGCTTGTGGAACAAAATCTTGCATTCTGATTTGATCCATATCTTCTGCCAGAGATAACTGCTCTTCGAGCTGCATAACTGTTGTTGTTGGTCTTGAGTTTGATGTATTTAGGACACACTTCACTCTTCAAACACGTGGTTAAAAACCACAGGTTTTGGGATGTTATAGCATTTTAAGTAACAACTTAAAATACCAAAGGGCCAAAAAGCTTGTATTCGCTTTCTTCAACATTTGAATTGTGGAGGCCGTTACTTGATGTAGATCCATGATATAAATGAGATAAAAACACAAGGTTTAACTTTGATCTACACTTTATTTGAAAAAATTCGACGACGTTTCGCTGACACAGCAGCTATATCAAGAATGAAAAATAGAATGAAGAGTATGGTATTATAAACAAATCGTAGAACAAGTTGGATGAATAACAGGAAAATCCACACCGAGCCATTGTACAGTTAGTATGAAAGGTAATAAAAACTAATTAAACAAGTTAAGTAGGGGTGAGTAATTCAAATCTACCTGTTCATTCAAAAGCTTGTCCGAATGTTTGTATCTATTTATTTCTAATGCTTCTAGGAGATCTAATTTTGAACTTTTTGATTTTATATGTAATATGTCAAAGTTTTTATTGAATGAATGGTTTTCTTTTATTAGGTGGTTTGAATAATTTGAATCAGATTTATTTTTATCGAAGCTACGTTTATGTTCAGATGTTGGCATGAGAACATCGTAAGTAACGGCCTCCACAATTCAAATGTTGAAGAAAGCGAATACAAGCTTTTTGGCCCTTTGGTATTTTAAGTTGTTACTTAAAAATGCTATAACATCCCAAAACCTGTGGTTTTTAACCACGTGTTTGAAGAGTGAAGTGTGTCCTAAATACATCAAACTCAAGACCAACAACAACAGTTATGCAGCTCGAAGAGCAGTTATCTCTGGCAGGAGATATGGATCAAATCAGAATGCAAGATTTTGTTCCACAAGCGAGACATCTACAATATTTATCTCAAGGTAATTCATACCGAGTTATTGTACAGACTTCATCCACTTGAATTCGATTCATTAGATTACAATAATAGATTCAAAATTAGATCAATAATACATAATAAATATACCATCCAATACCGCAAATTAAAGTTTCGTGTCACGAAAACCGAAACCTACTGCACGTAAAACTAAATTTTCTGACCATCAATTTTTTGATAGATTCGTTAACCTTTCTGATACTAATTTCACAACTGATGAAACAAATCTCTTGGAGAAAGGTTTCAAACACAATATTAAATCAAACAAGATAAAGTCTGATTTAGAGGAACTTGGCATAGATACTGAAATTTCTCTGAAAAATATTCCTAATAACACTCACCTTAAATATTTAGCATCTAACATTATAAAAATGAATCATTAGCTGACTTTAAACCGAGTAAAGAACAAAATATTTGAAAGGCCATCAAACAAAAACCTCAACTAAATGAAGTTATTTTTACAAAAGCAGATAAGGGTAATACTGTTATTGCGTTAAATAAAATGACTACCTATTTAAAACTTTAAATTTCATTTCGTCCGAAACTATACAATTTTAAACAAAGATCCAACTATTAAATTCCAGAAAAATATTAAAATTGCAATAAATGACGCAAAATCTTCAATTAAAGCAATAGATAAATACAAATTAATTTTACCAAACCCTCAACCACCTCAACTGTATTCACTCATTAAATTGCATAAAGTAAATAACCCCGTTAGACCAGTCGTATCTTACGTTACAGCCCCAGCCGTGAAATTGTCGCATTACCTTATAGATATCATTAAAAATTATTGTTCATTCAAATCAAAATTTCCTATAAAAAATTCTTTCGAATTGATAAATAACATAAAAAACGTTAACCTACCACCTAACGCAAAACTTATTTCGTTTGATGTTGAGAATTTATACCCAAGTGTTCCTCCAGGTGATGTCAAAATATTAATCGAAAACATGTTGAATTCGAATCATGTTAACCACATAATTAAATCAGAAATATTGAGCTGTTGGACGTTTGCATTGAACAAAATTATTTTTCTTTCAACAACATCTATTACAGTAGTGAAAATGGTTTGATCATGGGAAATCCTTTGAGTCCACTTTTAGCAGAGATTTTATGAATAATATTGAACAGAAAATTCATACACATCCACTCATTTCCAAATTTCTTTATTGGTATAGATATGTTGACGACATCTTAGTATGTTTCATTGAACTACTCGTCAATTAGACTTATTTGTTAATTTCATTAATTCCATCCATTTGAACATTAAATTCACGATAGAAATTGAACAGAACGATTCCATAAATTTTTGGACTTAAAATCACTAAACAAAATAATAATCATGTTTTTTCGGTCTTTCGTAAACCAATACATACTGATACAATTATACATAACTACTCATTGCATCCAATTCAACACAAAGTTGCAGCTTTAAACAGCATGGTACATCGGTTACTCAATTTACCTTTATCAGTAGAAGATTATAATAAAGAGTTAAACATCATCAAACAGATAGCCATTAATAATTCATATAATCCGGATATGATAGATCTAATCATTCGTAAAAACTCTATCAGAAAGCAATAAATGAAGTATATCCTATTCATAAAGACTATAAAATATTCAACAGTTTAACATTCTGCGGTTCTGCAAGTACAAATATTAAATCCTTTTCGTCAAACAAAATCTTAATATAGCTTTCAAAACTTCTAATAACTTAGGTAAACATATTAAAATAATAAATCTCGTGTTGAAAAATCAAGTAAATCAGGAATCTATAAACTCAATTGCGGTTCTTGTGATAAAATTTATATCGGTAGGACCTATAGGAGTTTTGGCATAAGAACATCTGAACATAAACGTAGCTTCGATAAAAATAAATCTGATTCAAATTATTCAAACCACCTAATAAAAGAAAACCATTCATTCAATAAAACTTTGACATATTACATATAAAATCAAAAAGTTCAAAATTAGATCTCCTAGAAGCATTAGAAATAAATAGATACAAACATTCGGACAAGCTTTTGAATGAACAGGTAGATTTGAATTACTCACCCCTACTTAACTTGTTTAATTAGTTTTATTACCTTTCATACTAACTGTACAATGGCTCGGTGTGGATTTTCCTGTTATTCATCCAACTTGTTCTACGATTTGTTTATAATACCATACTCTTCATTCTATTTTTCATTCTTGATAAAGCTGCTGTGTCAGCGAAACGTCGTCGAATTTTTTCAAATAAAGTGTAGATTAAAGTTAAACCTTGTGTTTTTATCTCATTTATATCATGGATCTACATCAAGTAACGGCCTCCACAATTCAAATATATTCATTATACTCGCCTTAATTTTTGATGATATTGAGTGTAATTCTTCTCCATCCACTGAGGGTTTTACTTCAGTTGCGACAGTTAGGCCAATTATCACATGTATTCAGGTAGAATTCGTTTCATCAGAGAACACAATATTATTAGCATTTTCATTACTGTTCACGATTACTGTTACCCATTATTCCTAACGAAACTGTATTCTAAGATCATCCCCGTGTAATTCTTCCTCTAACTACATTATATTGTTGAAACTTATTTCTTCCTTATCGACCATTTGCCACATGATATAAGGCCAGTTTTTGTGCTCATTTTTTTGTTATCCTCCAGATTTATAAGAAAATCCGGAGAATTTTATTCATTAGTAGTTGTTTCAGGTCACTGGAAATAAACTTTTACAAAATTCTTGGTGCTTTTGATTCTGAAATAGTTCTACAGGGATGTTTTATTGAAGATAAAAAACTGTTAGTTCCTCCACAATTGAACATCTAATTGAAATATTCCACAGAGAATCTGTCTATTAATACCATGGCAACTTCAACTAAATGTTTTAATCAAACCACCAAGAAAATTTCAAATACTCTGGCAACAAAAATAATATTTTTGAACGTTTAATTTATTTTTTCACCCAATACTGAAATCATACTTATATCATTGCGTTGGGAGAATATCTTCTTGAAAATGTAAGAATATATAGAGTAATCCATTCAGAAAATCTACCGGTGACGTCACATTGGATATTTTTTCGAAATTAATGTATACCGCAGACTAAAAAATACTACAAATATTTTGTTATGGTCATATTTCAAAATAACTTCTACTTTCATGAGAATTGAAGTGTTCAGACATACTTGAATTGGAAATGGCATTTCACCCAATGCCACATATTTGTTAGGAAAATCTAGTGTTAAATATTTCGTTATGTTGACCATGTTTAAAGAGTCAAATATTTTATGCCAGTACACTAAGTTCTCCAGTGAAACTATGGGGCAAATTTAGTGGTATTTAGGAAGATTTGCAGTAATGTTTGAGCTTTCTCTCTTCTGTCAGCGAAAATGAACAAAGCTCTTACCCTTTCTTATGCGAAACATGATCTTTGTTATATATATTTTAAATCTGATCCGGTTTTTTGTTATTCATAAACAATAGTTTAAATCCAGAAATAAGAAATTTATAAAGTTTAGAGTAATTTAATGTACATTTTATATATCTTCAATGAAATTTTTAACATCATGTTTAAATATTATATTCTTAGCATATATACAATATCAATGTACTTTGTTCTATTAGAAAATTTGGTAAATTCAGATTAACGATACTCAGTCCATGACACTAATTCTGTGATAACATTGGATGTATCTGCTGCATGTCGTATTATTATTATTATTTATCATTAAGTACAAAAGAATCAAGGACATATAATTCTATATAGCTCTGAAAATAAGTAGAAAAAATACACTTTGTAGTCTGACAGACATGACCTGATAAAAGAGATATCAAACTAAAAATTATCACATGGTACAAGCAAAATCGTGTTATCAAATATCAACTCCACCAATAAACCCATCGCATCTGTTCTTGAATGCATTGACCTACTCAGCTCTAACCACTTCCGAGATAGACCGTTCCAAATATTAAATGCATGTATAGTTGAATAATATTGCGTCTGCTCTTTCGGGATTTGGATATATTAGAGGAAGTTTTCAATTTCAACAATGGCAAAAAAAATAATTTTGAGCTTATCAAATCAGAGGTTATTGAAAGGAACCTTCAAGTATGGAAAAATTTAGAGAAGTGAAAGCCAGTAATTATTGTAGGAAGTCCCTAAACATTCCATTTTTCACAAACATAGACAACTAGGCTTGCCATATATGTTTGAATAAGAATCTACTAAATTTCAGTACAGAATCAGAAACAGTAAAGGAATAAATATTGCTACCATGTCATCACAAATAAGCAAAGCAAAGACCCTTGACCTGTCTTAACTGCTTACGTAATATTGAATGGGACTTCTCGTATAATTCAGGATACCTTCAATAAAAATTCTATCAAAATTAGCCTGGTAAAAAGAACACTGCCAAGTTTGAAATGCTGATATGGATCTTTGAAATTATAAACAGCGAAAAAAACAGAAAAGTATTTATCATGTTCAATCAAAAGATTTTAATTAGAAAACAAAAATGAACATCTCTCAACAATTAAAAATTTGACCTAAATTTATAAACAGAGAATACTAACTTAGAACAGTTAGAACTTTTTCTGAAATGTTTACATCGCTTTTACTCCACTGTGAACTTTCACTTTCTTCAACATTATGTCGCGTTCTCAGATGCTTATGTAATCCAGCTTTGAGCGTGAAACGTTCTCCACAGTTTTCACATATATATGGTTTTTCTCCGCTGTGTGTTCTCATGTGAACATGCAAGTGAGTTGATTGGTTGAATTTTTTATTACAGATTTGACATTCATGTGTTTTGACTCCAAAGTGAGTTCGCATGTGTCTGGCAGCTCCATTAGAGAATGGAAAATTTTTTCCACAAATAGTACACAAAAATGGGGTCTTCTTAGTTTTTTGACCCGGTGGAGCATAATGAGTTTTCAAGTGTCTTTTTAGGGAGGAAAGTCTTGGAAATGCTTTTTCACAATGAGTGCAATTATAGTTTTTTTCTCCAGTATGACTTGTTATATGCTCTTTCAAGTGGAATGATGTCTTAAAGGAATTTCCACAAAACACACATATGAAACTACTTTTATTATGAATTTTTATGAAGTGTTGTTGAAGCACATTTCTTCTTTTGAATGTTAAGGAGCACTCTTTGCAACTGAGTTCTTCTTGTTTGATAGCTTCTTCCCTCATTTGTTCAATTATTTCATTGATTTCATCTTTACTCTCGATGTTGTTAGACACTTCATCTTTAACAATAAGTATTCTAGGTTTTATATCTTCCAGCCCAGATTTCACTAAAATTGCAAAGCATTAATTATTATATCTAGTTGTGTTTATAATCTATAGACTTACCAGAGTCTGAATCAAGATACACATTTTCTTCAAAACACTTCAATGTTTGCAAAGATTCTAGAACTAGTTCACGAAACGTATATGATAATTTCAAAGTATCCATACAAGATTGGCACATCTGAATCATATTGTTACTATCTACTTCCTAAAAAGTATGTATTTGAGAGGTTGTTCCAAGTTAAACAAAAGTTCCGTTTACCAATTCTGCAGAAACACAAGCTCTCAATTTATCCAGAAGAGATATTCCATCATAATCCAAATCAGTGACATTAGTTAGCTTGCTGTTATTGCCCTTTAAACATGTAGAACATACGCTCTCTACCACATTCATTTCTTCGTTTATTATAGAAATATATAACAGATTTCCTTTCGTATCTTCTTGAAAAATTTGTTGTCCGACAGCTGATATTTCCATCTAAACAAAACAGTATTTGACATTTGTCTTGTCTAATGAAGTCAATTTTACCACAGTATAAAGATATACGGATTATTGATCGGCGATGCCACGGTATCCTCGGGTTCATGTTGTTTGCACCTAGGCATATCCAAGTTTCATCATATCCCGTCAGAATTAAAAAAGGCTATCTTCACATTGATTTTCATTTTTTTGCCGTTCAGAAGTTCAGGATTCATCTATAAAAATTTATAGATGGATAGATGGATTTAAAAATTTCGAGATTATCTATCTGTTATATTTAATGTACTAAGCAATTTTACTCAATGTATTGTAATGTTCTGGCTGAACACGATATGGACAGTATAATATATTTTATTCAAAAATCACTATTGTTCGGTGGAGTGATAAGGATTTGATCTCATCAATATGACGCAAATTACTGGATGATCTCTCATGAGTAATTCATGGGATCTTGTACATTGATATCTAAAGTCAGTATCTCATAAAATTGTTTGATAATAATTCATGAGTTATTAAATTATCAATCTCATGAACAACGTTGCATTTCGATAAAGAAAAAAGTGTGAGTCTACGTTGAGCACCAAAAGATTTCGTACGAAAAAGAAACATGATAAGTATCTAGTGATTTTTCTCCTTTTCTGAGTGTGAAAGTGATACAAATTCAATCTCCAATTTTTTCGTTCACTTGAGCTCTAGAACAGTGCTTTTTTGCGAATGCCATACAAATGAAACTACTTTTATTATAAATTTTTATGAAGTGTTGTTGAAGCACATTCCTTCTTTTGAATGTTAAGGAACACTCTTTGCAGCTTCTTCTCTCATTTGTTCAATTGTTCCATTGATTTCATCTTCACCCTAGATGTTATTGGACACTTCAACTTTAACAATAAGTATTCTAGGTTTTATATCTTCCAGCTCCGATTTCACCAAAATTATAAAGCATAAATTATATCAAGTTGCGTTTATATTCTATAGACCTACGAGATCCAATTGTGTTATTTAACAGGAAATATTCAGCTGATTCTGATTCATTTGACAATGTTAATAAATAAATAAATAAATTTCAGAGTTTGATTCCTCGATCTATTTCGTGAAGATTTAACATGCTGTATATAAAACATGGTTTCCGATATAAGGGTGTGTAAGCTGAACATTTTTTAAAAGAAAAATCAATAATATCTGAAGCAATAATAAATACTAGTAGTAGAGTTACTTTCGTAGAATGCAACTAGAGGTGTAGAATGGTATTTAAAATTCTCTTCTTCTTCAAAAAAAAAACCCTACGTCATTGTGACTATTTCCTGATGTTGAGATTATTTTCTAATAGCACAAAGCTTTTTCAGGAAAGAACTATCCATGTAACTTTTTTGTATGACGCATAGTTTAAGATATATTCGAAGTCAAAAGAAGCCGATACAGTATTGAGGTCGCCTAAAAATCTCCCGTTTTCGAATAAAATTTCATAACATTTGAATTTGGGAGGCTTTTACTTGGTAAAATTCCATTATCAATAATAAAAAAACAAGTACTGTGTTTTAAGGAATTCATTCGTCTGAAGAAGCTACGGTGTAGTGAAACGCGTTACGAATCGCAATTATTAAGTAAAATTCCTTAAAACACAGTGCTTGTTTTTTTATTATAAATTTCATAACAACTAAACGTGGTTGACCGATGTTCGGCACATATTTAAATCACTGAGAATTTAATTTTCTGGGGAACCGGACAATTTTCAAGCATAGCAGTTTATTCTAAGAGAAGAAAAATACATTCACCACTGAGTTTTGGACCATTTTACCATTCCGCTGTTTAGAAAAATTCTAAAGATAATGAAACTGTCTTCAGATTTTTCTACTAGAACCAAGTGTTGCCGAGTTATTCAATCATTCATGTGTAGACTTTTGGTGCACTCAGTGAAAAATTGCAATAAACCCCACTAGTTTCATGCGCCATGAGGTTGTTACCTTCTTGGATAATTCAATATTTTAAATTCCATTCACAAATTTCCTTACAGCTACATTCATTTTAAAATCTTATTCAGCAATGTTCTGATGGTGTTTGTTACAACTTCATCTTTTGCTGCATTCGCACCTGAGAGTTTCTTAGTCCTATGTGAGACAATTTAGACACCTTTTTACTGTATTTTTAATTTTTCTAGACGAGACATTCATAAAATTGTGCATAAAAAACCTTGTTTTTTCAGAAACAAGTAGACGTTACTTATATCTACATCACCGCTATGGTTGAAATAATCCGGTTCGCCAAAATGGTAGCCTCTGAATTACTCAAATTATATATTTTGAGTAATTCAGAGGCCGAGTATTGGTTGACTAGGTTCAGTTTTTATGAAATTACATTCGAAAATAGAAAATTTTGGTGAGAATTCAATACTCTTTTTCTTTAACTTCAAATAAATTCTAACCAATGAATCATATAGAAACACATGAATATTTGTTTCTAGAGAGCCATGTGCAATTCGAAATTGCTCCGCCACAGGTTGTTTTCTACGAGAGTTGTCTAAAACGAGTTGAATTTGAAACATCTATAATTCAGGGTACTGTTATAAGGAATATTCTTCACAAGAATTTTGAATTGGACAGCCTGTATGCACGGAAACGAAGTCTTTTAGATACATCACTTGATGTTTCGTAAACTCTGTATGTCCGAAAATGACATTCAAATTTGAATATCGCTGTTTGTGATAAAGATACAGATTGGTTTCTGGAAAATGGCCATATCTTTCACAATTCAAATGTTTTCCACTGATTCGATTAATTCGGTATGAATATTCAATTTGCTCCGCTCAGTAGGCAGCTACAAAAAAATAAGTAATTTGAGTCCAGACTCAGGAAATAAGTTTCCTCTTGACGCCCATAAAAACTTTAACCTGCATCCCGAAAGAATATTGGACCTCAGGTTGTCATTTAAAGGAAGATTACTGTCAAATTGAGTAATTCTAATAGTTATTTCAAATTTTTTGCACTAGCTATGATTTTACAAATGGTGGATTGCTTCTGTTTCAATGAAAAAAAATTGAATTATTTTCGTCAGTTCGAAATTTTAAGGCATGAAAGACGACGAGTTTATTTTGTTTTTGATGTTTTACGTGAATGCACGTGTACAATTAAATCATTCAAAGTGGAATAAAAAATGATTAATTTAGTGCAATAGTGCAAACTTCAGTTACGCCACGAATGTTTCGGCTTAAAGTTCAATAATAATTTAAAAGTTTCAAATTGAGCATTTTCCCGTATTCGCCGATCTATAATTAACTTGAAATAATTGTGAAGAATTAAAAATTGTGGTTGAAGTGTAATGTATAACCGCAAAAAGAGAGAGATGTTTGATTAAGGGTCGAGTGTAATTACTTGTTTACTACGTGAAAATAATAAAAACATACTGTCTGTAACTTTTTCAGTAGTAATATCAACCAATTTATTTGCTTGAACATTTTAATTAAAATAAACCTAACTAATATGCATGATGAATAAAACAAATTCAATATTTTCAGGCTAAGTGAAACATTATAAATAAGAGAATGTAAACTTAGTATTCAGAGTAATATTTAATATAAATGAAATGATTATTAATACGAAATGCTCAGTATAATTCAGTTTAATATTCAAAATTGTATGTATAATGTTTTTATAGATCTCAATAGTTTCGATTATATTTTTCTAAACGGAAACAACGAATAAATCAGAGTTTATATTTTGGGACGAACCCTGTACAAAAAGTAAAATACAGGATTAAAAAAAAAGATGAAAAGGTCTGTTGTCAAGGCTAATATGACCTTCTTAGGTATAATTTTCGAGATTATTGGAATTGTAAGAGCCATTGAACATAATTCATTAGGTTTAAGTGAGTACGACAGTGCTATTACTGAAGGAAGAATAGAGCTGGTAATATGCCGCCTATATATACGTATACTCGAGTGTTAAGTAGGTTTTGCTGTCTGCCAGGCTGTTGCCCAAGCAAAAAATCGTCTGCCGCGACAAATAAAGGCATATAATACTTTAATGAATAACATATAAAAATTTCAAATTCGATCAAATACTTTCGAAATTTTAAATTGTCTGGCATTCTTAACTGACTGTTCTGACAGTAGCAGCGCGTAGTTTGTCTGCTATTGTTATTTTCGAATAATTTTAAAAGTATATTTCTAAATTTCTGAATGACAGCTTAGCTAAAAAATAACGAAGTTGTTGAAATTTCCATACCTGTCGCACATAAGTTAGGTTAGGTTAGGTTAGGTTAGGTTAGATTTAGGTTTACCTGTCGCACATAAGTTAGGTTAGGTTAGGTTAGGTTAGGTTAGGTTAGGTTAGATTTAGGTTTACCTGTCGCACATAAGTTAGTTAATATCAAACGAATCCACTTTGTGGATTCGTTTGATATTTTTGAATTAGACATACATTTTCAGTATTGTCACTTCGACATGAGACATTCTCATGGTTACTTGATGCATTTCTCATTTTGAAGAAAACTCAACTGAATAAATTATTCTCGAGTTTAGTCCTATCTCATGTGGCTGTTCAGGTCCTTTATGTGAATTAGCAAAAACAAAAACGAGCTCGGCGTCATTCATATCCTCCATTTGTAGAATCCTGCCTAGCGTAATAAATTTGTGCCATCGATTTGAATCACAACAACTGACAGCAATCTTCTTCTGGATAACGAATCTGACATCAAAGATTTTTGTTTTATTTACTTACAGACTTATGTTGTTGATGAGGCCAAGAGAAAATGTACCTCTGGAGTCTGGACATATGTTGTTCTTTTTCGAATAGTCGAATTGAAAAAGTTCGAAACATATGGCGATTAGAAATGCGATCTTTTTCCAGAAATCACTCTGTATCTTTGTCACAAACTGTGATGGACACATTTGAATATCATTTTCGGACTCAGGAATAGGTCCTCTATATCTTGAAGTGTTTTGTCTGGACTCATTTGTATATATTAACATTCGCAAAAAAAAAAATGTATAGTATTCATATGGCGTGGCAATAATTTTTTAGAAAGTAAGAGGTTTGAAGAAGCAATACATCTGCAACAATGTTACAATTGTAATCTAATAGCCATTCCAACAGATCGCCACCGGTCCTTATCGAGCCCTTGAGAACATCCAATTGAATGTAATTCAATCCAAAGTGTTATTTGAAGTAACGTGGATTCAGATGAAGACGATAATATAAATTCTCAAGTTTATATCACACAACCTTGAATAGACAAGTTCGAAACTTCGCTAGAGGTTAGTTAGCTTATGGGCCTTCAAGACTTTTTAATAATTGTACTCTTAAATTGTGCTACAGTTTTCGCACTGTGAATTTCAACTTTCTGAAAACGAGAATTTGTAGTAGATCAGTTTTTGACAATTCGTTACGTGTACCAATAGGAGTACGACAGTTGATCGCATGGGGACGAAATTACTTGCAGCTGCTTCGCTGATGTCTTGTATATCAATTCGGTTGATTCAGTTTGGAAGGATTATTCCTGCCACCCAATACCAACTTTTGATTTTACAAGTCATGAGAGATTGTACTGCCACACCATACTAAATGATTCAAGAGCTTTAAACTAACCGAATTGACAAAAGTCGTTTACATGAAGATCAACCACACTCCAGACACCCTTTGACAATGAAATCGAGAACTTTTCATACATGAAATTATTCAATCAATAAAAAATCGTTACTTTGCTTAAAAATACCTAACTTAACCTGACGAAGTCTATATACTTACAACAATTTCATATTCGTTATTTTTGATCATGTTGATTTATTAATTTAATATAAATAAATAATTCGTTATATACTCTGATGATAATTTTCATTTCAATTTACAGTTATTACATTAGAGAGACTACTCCAATATGTTCGGTTTTGGATATATATATATATATATATATATATATATATATATATATATATATATATATATATATATATATATATATATATATATATATATATATATATATATATATATATATATATATATATATATATATATATATATATCTATAATTTTTTTGAAAAGAGAGGATTTACAAAAATTTCAATAATTGTATTTACAATAAATGCTTATATCTATAATTTTGGTGTGTGGAAATATAACAGGATAATAAAATAAAACAAAACTGAATACTTTTAACTATCACTAATTACCATCAATTGAATGTAAGTAATTCACAGTAACTTGAATAATTGGGATTGCAAGGTATTAAGTCTACCTTCGTTAAGGAGCTTAACCCTTTCTAGACATCGAAACTCTAGCAACCTATTCTGACGTCTTCCCAAAATATGTTAGAAATTTGTCTGATTGTGAAAAAGTTCATATTGCATTCAAACCAGTTACCAAAATGTCAGGCCTGCTCTTCAACACAAAAGATAAAACCGATAAATTCGAAAAATCAGGAGTATACCCATTAACATGTTCTGAGTGCAATTCCTTTTATATAGGTCAAACAGGACGCTCTTTCAAGGCTAGATACAAAGAACATTTCCGGTCATTCCTACATCAGAAATATGATTCAGCTTTAGCTGCACATTGTCTGAATGAATGTCATCCTTTTCCAGAACTTCAACAGCTAAAAATTCTTCATTCCTGTGATAAATCCTATAAACTCAATTTCTTTGAATCGATGAAAATTTTCAAGGCATCTAGGGTAGAAAGGGTTAAGTTCCTTAACGACCAGGTATACTTAATTACCTACCAATCACTATTATTCAAGTTAGTGTGACCTCTACTAGCATTTTATTGATGGTAATTCCTGTATTGTACATGAGTATTCAGTTATCATTAGCTTGTTGTTGATAATGGACGTATGTCCGAAACCGGTCCAACCAATGTAAAAGTTTGTCATTCTTTACATCAATAAATTAGTGATAGTTAAAACATAGTAACTTGTTTTATTTTATTATTCATTATGAATATCAACTATCACGTAGTTCAGGCTTCATCGATCAATTATTTGAAATATGACAGGGTTTTGGATGAAACTGTGGCATTACTTCGGTTTTAGTTTCGCTGAAAATCAAGTTTTGGTCGGACATTAGTCGTATACAACAATTTCATTTACTTTTACGATCAGTAAGAATAAAAAACGATGATTACGTAGTTCGCCAATATTCTTTAGATAACTAGATATATTATTATTTTGAGGAAAAACCGCGATACTACCGCGGTGAGTTGTTTTCTGCATAAACATAATCTTTAGACAAACACTAGCTCAATCGCGGTGATTAGATGGCTTGTTTAACATGTTGGGGTGGCCTGTTGAGTTGGATTGTTTTATTCCGGGGCAAATTTTACCTGGTCTAAAAAGTGATGAGTTGACGCCCACCCGAATTTATGATGAGGTTCAATCTTTTCAAAGCATTATTGAATGTATAGCGGGTTTTCGACAATCTCTTACTCAATTTGATTTCCACTTAGTGACATATTTATGTTTCTATACATTTACTTAACGTAGTATTCACTTTCTTTTAATATATTGTGTATATTCCATACGAATCAATTCATCTCAGTTTAAGATGTATTTTGCATCTGTCTGACCAAGGCGCAGTGTTTTCCAAACTCGTTACAAATAAAAACACTATATTTCTAGACCGGAGATTTCAATTGAAGCCTTCAAAGACATAAAGAATGTGGTTAACTAGCTGGCTACGAGGGGCTGCAAGAGTCACAGAAGTAATAAATATTATTTAGTGGATCAGATTTGCTTAGTGGCAGGTTGACCAACACATACCTAAAAAGGAAAGTACTCAGCTTTGTGGCTGGTAGAGGCTGACCTAAGAAGGGAGTCTTCTCTTATTTGCTGTGGTCTCTATTAATCAATGACTTACCGGCAATAATTAGCACTGACTGATAACTTACCTCAATAATCAGCACACTGGACGTATATGTCTGAGTGTTAGTTGACCATATAGTTATTATGGCCAGAGGAGATACAGAACACTATGTCAGCTAGTCAAAGATGATCTGAGTGTAGTAAACTTAGTGTTAACCTCATCGAAATCTTTACAGTGCAATTAACTAAGAAGGAGATGATATTTTTCTCTTTTGGGATCCTAAATTAAGTGTTCATTCCAGTTACGGAGGAAAAAAAATATCTAGGGTAACCCTAGATAGTAAACTTACATGGAACTTGCACCTAGGAAACATACTACACAAGACAAAACATTTCCTATGGGCATGTCGAATGACCTGGGGACTGTTTACTTGAGGGTTCTAGTTGGTGTAAGGGCGGCTCGCGAACTGTTCAAATAGTTGGTGCTTGTTAATACTGTCGGGTAGTTTTCAAAGAACAGTCTATTTGTCTTGGCAGGCTTGCGACTATTTTTCGAGTATTAACGTCTGTGCCAACTTTCTGCTTGCAGAGGGATTGACACCAAAGTCAATAAAAATCATTGCGAATATCTAAGCTACACTGAACGCATTGTCACATTTCGGAAAGGTAACAGGTTTCACCTGATTTCGGGTTTCGGGATTTTAGATCATTGTGGCAATGAGAAGATGGTTTCATGAGTAGTTCGAAAGCTCACCATAAAATTCACTGAGTTCTAGCCTGAGCTCACAATCCTGGAGACCGCAAGGATGAAGAATAACCGATGATAAGGGAGCACTGGTTGACTCTCACAAGACTCAGACACTTTCGTTTAGTCATCAATGGAAATTTCCATAAGAAAGTCAAAGCTTGTTTCAAACTTTCCAGACTAGAGTTGAGAATTTTAACCGCCATATCAACAGGGTACTGCCGCCTCAGATAAGTTAGGTTTGATCAAAAGCCCCACACGCAGACTATGCGACAGCTCTTGCTCGTGGAATCATAAGCGTAGCATTAACCCGGCCTAGGGGAAACCAGAGACTCCTTCTCTGAATCCACCTAGGTAATTCACTGCAGGCGCGTCCAAGTCGCGGGGGTGGGCCCGACAAGCGTCGGTGGCTAAGTTCTGCAGTGGACCCAGTGTAGCGGGGTATAACGCTTCACCCGTGCCCAGGGATACGGGCGAAGACCACAACGGCAGGAAAGGCGGAAACAGCAGAAAGTGGATCGGCGGACCTGGCGGAAGTGGCAGCCTAGCTTTATAGGACATAATAATAAAGAAAAAATAGTGATGGGCAGCAGCATTACTATCAGAAGATAGCAGCGGACCTTAAAAAAGGAGTCGGTGATATCATTCATATTCAGAAGCGTAGCTGTATCAGCTGAACACGGTTGTGAAACTGCGCCGCAGAAAGAAGAGGGAGCCTACTGTGTGTATTACATCCCTAGAAAACTTTTCATGGATTCGAGCACAAGGACAGACGTTTTGCCATGCGTTCCGAGAGGCACTCGGCACTCGAGCACCAGGACTACGAGTGTGAAATTGGCTACTGGCTATGGGATAGTAGGTAACTAGGCTTCCCATATAAAATATGCTACTGGAAAAAGACGCAACCAGAAACCGTCAATGCACAAAATCTGCACATGGAACGTTCAGGGTCTTAATAAGCCCGGGAAATCAATGATCGTCGAAAAGGCCGTGGAAAGCTTAGCCATAACCGGAATATCAGAAAGTCACTGGAAAAACAGCGGTCACTACATTTCACAAAACGACAACCTTTTATTATGCTCGGAAAACGGCTCTGAATCCACCAACGGGGTTGCCTTTATAATACATAAACACTTGAAGGACACTGTACTTGGCTATGAAGCAGTCAACGACCGTATCATCAGCGTCAAAATAAAGGCGCAGCCAATAAACCTAAACCTTATCCAGATATATGCCCCCACTTCTACATCATCGCAAGACGACATAGACAACTTCTATAGATCTCTCTCCCAGACGTTATCAAAGATCCCAAGCAGGGAGCTTTTAATTATCTTAGGTGATTTCAATGCCAAAATTGGAGAAACAAAAGCCGATACACACCTAAGATCAGTTGTGGGACAATACGGAATGGGAGTAAGAAATGAGCGCGGAGAGATGCTAATGGAATTTTGTGCAGAGAATCAGCTTTCCATCGCTAACTCCTACTTCCAACACCATATCAGGAGATTGTACACATGTCAATCACCAGATGGACATACACGTAATCAGATTGACTACTTATTAATAAAGAGCAGATGGAAAAGTTCGATCAGAGATATTAAAACCTATCCAGGTATGGACTGTGGCAGTGACCATAACGCCCTTGTTGCAGAACTATGTTTAAAGCTGCATAAAGATCGGAAGCGGCCTCCCAAATCAAACCTTTGCAATATCAGCAACAACCCCTTATTTAAACATAAAATTGAGGAAACCCTGACAAATATTACGCAAGAAAACGCAGAACACATGGACGCTAATGACCTCTGGATGGAGCTGGAACAAGCCTTCGAATGTGCGACAGCCCTAAATAACACAACCACTAACGATCATCCCAAAAAACCTTGGATAACTTCACACACATGGAGTCTCATTGCCGAAAGGAGAGAGCTCAAAGGTAGAGGCATCGCTGATGACAACAATAAACAAAAGTATAGCGACCTTAGCAAAACGATTGACAGATGTATAAACAACGACAGAAACTCATACGTAACGTAAATATGCGAAGAGATCGAAAAGCATGCTAACTCAAATCAGCCTCGAGATCTCTTTAAAAAGGTTAAAACGCTCTCAAAAACATTTCAAGTCCACTACTTTCCAATGAAAGATGCACACGGAGTCAGGTTAACAACCAAACCTGAAATCATAGAACGTTGGCAGCAATACTGTGAGAACCTGATGGCCCCAGAAGAAGAGGATGTGCATAGCCATGTGGACTTAGAAATCATCCAGGAACGCGAACCTCCTATAATCAAATACGAGGTGGAAGCGGCCATACATAAACTTAACAAACATAAATCTCCTGGTTCAGACAACATCGTCGCTGAAATGATTAAGAACAGCAGTAGCAAAGTCACAGATCTACTCCATCTGATCTGTACGAAAGTATGGGATAATGGTAAGTGGCCAGAAAGATGGACCGAATCAATATATATCGCTCTACATAAAAAGGGAGCTAAAGACGAGTGTGGCAATTACAGGACCATCGCACTGATTAGCCATGCTAGTAAAGTTCTTTTACAAATTATACAGGAACGATTAAAGAACTACCTTCTTCCTCAAATCCCCCCAGAACAGGCAGGGTTTGTTCCAGGTCGTGGAACGCGAGACCAACTTATGAACTTACGACAAATAATAGAAAAGGTGTACGAATATAATGTACCAGCTATGTTCTGTTTTCTTGACTACACTAAAGCATTCGACACCGTTCAATGGGGAAAACTATGGAACATCCTGAGTGAAATGGGGGTCCCAAAACATCTTATATACGTCATAAAGGCCCTGTATGACAAGAACAGAGCATACATACAAATAGAAGGGAAACGTTCAACAGGTTTCAGGGTCGGAAAAGGAGTCAGGCAGGGGTGCATTCTCTCCCCAATTCTTTTTAACATATATGGAGAATGGATTATTAGAAAGGCGCTGGAAAACTGGGAAGGCGGAATATCTATTGGTGGAAGAAAAGTGTCAAACTTACGCTATGCAGATGACACGATAATCTTGGCAAAAAACGAACAGGAAATGCTTGAACTTCTACGACGTGTGGAAGCTGTTAGTCTAGAGGCGGGACTACGACTAAATAGGACCAAATGTTGTCTGCTGATTGTGGACAGATCCCAGACAATCCCAGTACCACTTCAGCTCATCCATGATATAGAAGTCAGTGACACTGTTATTTATCTTGGCGCAAAAATAACCAACAAAGGAGGCTCCGAACAGGAAATCAAGAGAAGGATTGGGATGGCAAAGGAAGCTCTGGGCAGACTGAACAAAATATGGAAAGACCACAAAATCCGTTAGATGACCAAAATGAGACTTCTTAAAGCACTGATATTCTCCATCGCAACCTATGGGTCAGAATCCTGGACACTAAATGCAGCATGCCGCAGGAGAGTAGAAGCTTTTGAGATGGTGTGTTATCGCAAGATGCTAAGGATCCCTTGGGAGGCTCATAGAACAAACGTGTCCATACTAAGGGAACTGAAAATTCAGGATCATGAAAGGCTGCTCCCAACAATCCAGAGACACATAATTAAATATTTCGGTCATGTGATACGGAAGGACGGGATGGAGAAGATTGTTGTTCAAGGGAAAGTGGACGGCAAAAGAAAGAGAGGCAGATCTCCTGTTAGATTCTTGGACCAAATCAAGGACCTAACAAATATGTCAGTGGCAGAAGTCATGAGAACCGTGGAGGACAGAGAAGCATGGAGAAGGCTTGTACCATGAATAAGTCACGACGCTCGGAATCGAGCAACGACTAGAGAAAGAGAGAGATTCGTTGGCTTGGGACAGAACTAGGTTTGAGGAACTGGGATGCGACGAACTGAAATTGAAGGAGCTCTCACTTACTAAACTTCTATCCATTATAAGAAGCATGGAGCTAGTGTGTGAAATTTGAGGTAGAGTGAATAATAATATACCACTGGATTGCAGTGGTGGGTCTGTCACTTAGCACACACTCCTGATAATTTTTCTCTTATACAGAGTTAAGACCTTCTTCCAACTTGATCAGGAGTTTCACTTGACGACCAAAGGAATGTCATCGTTAATTTAACTTTGAGTATGCCCAGGTGTTGCCAAAGTTCCAAATTTGTTCACAATTTTTTTTCTCCACAGAATTTCGCCATGAATATTGGTTTTTTATGGGTCTTTGAAAGGTATTAAATAAATTTTGTTTTTTCAAATACATCATTTCAAGAACTTTCTAGTAACAAGCAGAAAAATTGTGTTATCAGAGTTTGTTGTAGGTGTTCCCTGAACTTTTTGAGCAGAGAGAGTTTATGTAATTGAAACCAATTTTCTTTCATATCTAGTTCAAAACTGATTTGCATATATTAAAGGAGGCATGCTTTCTAAAAGCTTACTCAAAATATTAAATAATTTCTTCAGTTCAAAATAAAAGTAAACTGATAAACAAAAAAGATTCATTATAAAATAAAGCGTCGAGGGATGGATATCGATTGTAATGCATATTCCATGAATAGTGTGAAATATTTTTCCTCTTATTGTTAAAAATAAAAAAAGATTTTTTTATTTTCCAAACTATAATATTTTTCTTATTCAGGAACTTACTGTTTGACCGTTGAATATCAAGAAGAGGAGTTTCGTTATGAAGAATCATTTGAAGGAATATTAAGTTCATCTCGAAGAATAAGTATAAGAAATATGAAAATAATATGGAACTTTTCCATAATTGAATTAATTTTTATAACGAAGTTGAAGTTCCCGTAAGCTGTGGCGTTTTAATTACCGTGAAAACAACTGTAGTATTTGTAATCCTCAAACTCAACGAAAGTAGAAACATTTCACTGTCATGGTAACTTTTTCATTTATCTTTAGAGGGTTTTTTCTTACTTTTCAATTCCATTTTCAGAGGAATGTTTCCTGAAAAATTTCTCCGCGGATTTATCTATGAATTGATTCTTTTACATTTATTCTATTTTAATTTTATTAATTGAGAACATTTGCAGATTTCTTTCATGAAGTGCTTTTGTCTCTATTTTGAACTTTTTATTTAATCAACGAACAATATTCCTAATGAGGTACTCAATTTTGTTGAGTTTTTCTTCTCTATAAACTTGTTTATATTCTTTCAGAAATGGAGTGAAATATTTTCCTTGGAGTGATTAAGTGGGACTCGATGATTGGGTAAATCTGTGATGTTCTTTTACTTTCAATCCTCTGTTTCAATATTTATTTAGAGGAAATGGAGTTGCAAGTTGATGATGAAGAGTCTGAAATGTGGGATAAATTGAAAAGACCAGTCAATAGAATCTTTGCTTTCAAAGCAATTGAATGAAATTCTCATACAAAGGTAGATTATTGACAGTCGGTTTTTTCAGCCTTTGGAGTTTTATTTGTGAAAGTACCACTTTCTGAGAGGGATAAATAATGAATTGTTCGTTTTCAAGATGAAATGACCGCTATCGTCGAAAAGTTCGGCATTGAACTTGCTTTCAAAGTTCATTAAACATCGAAGATATTTTGTTTCAACTTGCGGATGAGATGTTTTTCTCTGAACATATTTTTATACAGAATTTCTGCTTTTGAAATTGTAAGAGTAATAGGAATCGAGGAGATCGCTAATCAAATTTTCATTGCAAGCGTTAATGAAATTTATATTTATGCATGCTCCTTCCCAAATTGAAGGTAGCACACTGGAATCAAATATTTGAAATGGCTAATATTGGCGTGATTGAGAAGTAAGGGTTGTGCGACAGGCTAAGTTCGATTGTGTGATTCATGCAATTTTTGTTTCAGTTAGTGATATTTTACTATGGACGCATGAGTATGGAATTTTGGTTATAGTTTTGTAGCCAATAATGAGTATGTCACTGGTGTTCAGCGCTGTCGAATAACTATTGTGATCAATCGGTTCATACTCGTGAAAGAATATTATACGAGGGTGGTCTGAACAGTTTTCGATCTACATCCCTTGTAACTCTACACACTGTTCTCAGCGATGTTTCCATATAGTACTCGGCGTTTTTCTTTGCAAAATAGTGGTTCGCGAAGGTGATTGCCTCTTGGTTTGACGAGAATCTCTGTCCTTATTTTAGATGAGAGTACAAAAAAAGTCGCTTCTGGCTAGATCCGGTGGGTTAAGCGGAAGGTTAAGCACTTCAGACCGCAATTCGTGGATTTTTACCATAGCAACCGCTGAGGTGTGAGACGGTGCGTTGTCTTGTTGAAACTGGATTTTCTTTTTCTGTAAGTGCTGCAATTTCTACGCAAATTATGCTTCTGTCTTGTCAAGTAATTATGCCTAGTTCCTGAGATGTATTTTTCTTTTTGAAGATATTCGATTGAAATAATTCCATGAGTATCTCAAAAAATAGCTATCACGTTTCCAGCCGTAAAAACAGTTTTTGCCTCTTTTTGGAACCAGTTGCCCCTTTGAAGTCCACTATTTGGACTGTGTTTTTATTTCTGGCGTATAATAGTGTATCCAAGTTTCATCCAGAGTGATGAATCGGCGCAAAAAATCGGATTTATTTCGCCTAAACTGGGCCAACAGAGTGTTGGAAATATTCATTCGAACACGTTTTTGGTCTAACGTCAGCAAATGAGGCACCCAACGCGCCAAAATTTTTGTGTAAATCTTGATTTAATATATGACAAACACGTTTATAATATCTGTTATGCCTTCCACTTCGATTCGGCGATTATCTAGCACCATTTGATGAGCTTTGTCGATGTTCTAGTGGGTAGTTCTGGCAGATCATTGGAATAATTTTAAGAAACAAATTATCTGCCCAGAAGCCAGCAACAGATTTGTTGTTATTTTCCATCACCGTTAATTTGAGAAATGCTGCAGACAGTTGTGAAATGAAGTCTCGTGAACCTCAGCACCATGGATTGATTTGGCAATGGTAGTTCCCAGAACATATCATTTCCTCTCGGTTGAAATTTTCTTAGTTGATAGTAATAATACGGCAGGTATCGGGTTATCTCGGGGCGAACCAAAACTAGACTGATGATGGGTGGCAGCAGCATCATCCGAACCACAAAAATCCTCGACTGTTTGATATGGAACACTGAAAGGCATAGCTATAAGAGCGGCTTTTAGCCTTAAGACTTCGGAGTTACCAGGACGCCTGGCCAGCATGATAACTTATTGCCAAACCCCCCATATCCGAAATATAAACATTTCAAAACTAACAAATAATGTACCCCAGTTGGGTAGGAAGTATCATCCACAATCCTACGGGAAATCGGTTTTCTCATGGATTCTGGGTGAGGCAATAGAACATCCTATATGTGCACTACACACACTGACACAAAAAATCTCAACAGAAATGCATTAACATTGGCAACATTTTGTATTAGGTCTATGGCATCTGACGAAAAACTATCTGAACTGGAAGAAGAACTTACGAGGTTAAAACGGGATATACTAGGTCTTACAGAAGTCTAGCGAAGGTGTGAAAAGTGTTCAGATCTGGAATCAGGCAACAGACTGTTTCACCGGGAAGAAGAATATGAAACTTATGGAATCATCGGTTTTCTCATAACAAAAGATATCACGACAAAAGTGCTCATGTTAAGGAGTGTATCGGATAGAGTGAGTTCTATTACACTGAAGTTGAATGAAAAAGAAAAAAATTAAAGTAATTCTGGTATATGCACCCACTAGTTCGTGTGAGGATGAAGAAGTACAATCTTTCTATGATGACCTGACAACAGTGTTGCAACAAATGAGGATAAAACCTACCATAATAATGGGAGATTTCAACGCCAAACTAGGAAAAAAGATAGATGAAACTGAGGACAAGCTGAGTGAATACGGGTTTGGAATGAGGAATGATAGAGGAGAACGGCTCTTACAATACCTAGAGTAACAAAGACTTTACGTAATGAGCACATCTCACAAAAAAGGGAACAACAAGAAATGGACATGAATTTCACCAAACGGGGAAACTAAAAACGAGATAGACTATTTACTCACAGATGATAGGAACATATTTGAGGATGTGTCCGTACTGAACACTTTCTCGAGAGGAAGTGATCATCGAATGGTCAGAGGAAGAATTATAATTAACAGCAAATAAGAAAGACGTTGAAGATGTATGAAACCAGCAGCAATTTAGAGGAACTTTGAAAGAAACAGGACAGACGAAATAGACCACAGTGACACAAGAAATCAATAAAATTAATGAACGTCTGAAGAAGAAACTCATAGAGGCAGGTAAAAAAGTTGGAAGAACAGAGAACATCAACATCAGAACCAAAGCTCTGATGGAACTTGGAAAGAAACTCTTGAGTGAAGGGAAACGTGAAACAAACGAAGATGTGGAACTTAATAAAACAATAATGAAAATGATTAAAGAAGATCTGAGGGAGTAGATAAGATCCTGCAGAGAAATAAAGGACTAATTTGCTTGAGACTGTCACACGGAAAATCGAAAAACTAACCACTTCGTGAAACATACAGGGGGATGAAGAAAAAGACCTCAAAAAGATCACTCAACTCGTAGAAGAATATAATTAAGATCTATACATCTCCGCGATACTATTAGGAAATGACACACAAGAAAGATCAAAAAAGAAAGGTAAACAATGTTAACTCCGAAGAACTGCCTGATATAGAAAATTATGAAGTAGAGACAGATCTCAGAGTCTAAAGCACAACAAAGTACCAGGGCCAAATTGCATAGTAACAGAAATGCTGAAAGAAGGTAGAGAAATCATTCTACCAACTCTCAAAATCCTTTCCAATGAATGGCTGCATTACGGAGACATTCCTGATGAGTGGGAAAAAAGTGCATTACTCCTACCTTTCAAGAAAAGCGAAAAAAGTGACTTTAAGAACTACCGTCCCATATCACCCCAATCCCAGCTATATAAGCTGGGATAAATAATCATAAACAGATTAACAACAAAGATGGATGCCTATCAATCTATTGAATAAGCTGGGTTTCGAAAGGTATATAGTACAGCAAATCATTTACTACCTATGAAGAATTTGATAGAAAGAGTAAATAAATATCATCTCACTCTGTATCTATCGTTTGTTGACTATGCTATGCCCTTCGATATGACAGAGATTTGGGTGCGGACCAAGCTATGAAAACAGTAGAATTCATAAAAGGTATACACAGCTGATTCATAACATCTTTCAAAACTCATCAATGATGATAAAACTGGTATACGAGACGGACTTAATAAAAATCCAAAGAGACGTACGACAGCGGGATGTTTAATCACCGAAGGTGTTCACCCTAGCAATGAAGGACGTTTTCACATATTTGGACTGGAAAGAAAAAGAAATAAACATAAACAGAAGAGCCCTGAACCATCTGAGATATGCAGACGATGTTGTAATAATTTCCACCATTTTTCAAAATTTACAAACTATGACAACACAATTAGCAGATGCATCTGAAAAGATAGGCTTATAAATAAACATGAAAAAGACAAAAACAATGACTTATACAACAGAACATAGAAAACTTACGGTGAATGGACAGACACTCAATAGAGTTGAGACTGCAGAAATAAGTAGGCGAGTTGAATGAGCATGGGCAGGATTGGGTGAACTGAGATGGCTCCTTCAAAATCACCGAATGCTCAATATATCAAAACCAAAGTCTTCGATCTGTGCATTTTGCCTATCATCACTTACGGCTGTCAAACCTGGACACTCGCCAAAGCCATCATGGACAAAATGAGTAAGACGCAGGGAGCCATGAAACGACGAATGCTTGGGTTGAGAGACAGGAAAATCAATATCCGGCTAAGGAAGATCACTAAAGTTCATGATGTTAGAGAGGAAATCGCCAGACTCAAATGGAGCTGTGGCGGACATAATGTGAGACTAAAAGACGGTAGATGGAATGCCACAGTACATGGTTGGGCAAAAGAGCGAGGGAACGACCCCAAATGATAGGGAGACGACCTGAAGAGAATAGGAAGATTAAACTGAATTCAGGTTGCAAAAAATAGAAAGCTATGAAGAGAACTGCCGAGGCCTATATCTAAAGTTGGATGGCAAATGGTTGAAGAGAGAAGAGAATAATTATTAAAAAATGATAGCTAGCTATAACGCGGTGAGTTATATGACAACTGCTCCTACGAACATACAAAATTTCCTCACGGTTGAAAATTTATCTGATGAATTGTTTGGGCCTCCCTTCAGCTCAAGCCTTGAAGAAGTATACTGTTTACCATTTCAATGTATCTAAACTTCTTTTTTTTGTGGTGCCTATCCGTATCGGTATATTCGATCATTCTGGCGATTATAATCTTGTTTGTTACGGAACGGAAAAGTCCTGTTGTTGATACTGAGAACCATGTCCTGAGATTCTTGAACCAGGAGATACTTCGTCTGCCAGGCCCGCGTTTACCTGGGATCTTCCCTTGTAGTATCCTTTGCAGCAGCCCATATCTTCCTTCATTTCTCATTATATGACCCAGATATTCAAGTTTGCGTCATTAAGTACAGTGCCTAGGTATGAGTATTTTGTCACTGACTCGATTTGTTGTTGGTTGAGTATTAGAGAGAATTAAAGAACATCATTCCTCCATCTTTCTTAAACTATCACATGTGGATGTTGTAATTCATAACACGTCGTTTCATCCTATTCAAAATAAAATTGAAGCTTTCTCCAGTATGGTCCACAGCTTATTGAATGTTCCTTTATCTTTAGATAGTTTTGATGAAGAACTTATTATTAAACGGATAGCTCTTAATAATGGTTACAATCCAAATATTTTAACTGAATTATCAAACAAGAAACGAAAACACCAAGCAATGGAATTGGTGTGTCTAAAATCTAAAGACCAACATATATATAGTAGCCTTACATACGTTGGGAAAGTTAGCGATAATTCAAAACATTTACTAGAAGAGTTCTAATTACACATCTCATTCCTAACTTATAATAATCTACCCAAACACATCAAACATAAAAATAGTAAAATAGATGAAAGAAAAGAAATCTGGTAAACACAAACATAGCTGCGATAGTTGTAGTAGAATGTATATTTCTTGAAAATTTCAAGATCAGAGTCAGTGAACATTATCGTAGTTATCAATTAGAAACTAATTTTAATTTCTCGAACCATTCAATTGAAGAAAATCAAAATTTTAACCAAAATTTTGAAATCTTACATTTATCTAATAAAGAACCTGATATAAATTGTTGGGAACTCCTTGAAATCAATAAATATGAGCTTTCCAATTTATTATTGACTGATAAGGAAATTTCAACAATAATTTCACTTTACTTAATCTGTTTTCTGCTAAGTGGTTCAGATAATGGTTTTGGGAATTTGCTTGAGGTAGTTTTGCACACTTTCAATATATTTTGTAGATCATATATAAATTGTCGTACCTTAGTCTAGGTTTCTTTTTGAATTTGTATGATAAAGGCGCTGTGTTGTCGAAACGCGTTGCAAATATAGTAAATAAGTGTAAATCAAATTTTCCTTATTCATCAATTGAAACGAATTTGCAAGTAATGGCTACTAGTGTTGATTTTTTTCTGCATTTGATGAGGGTGAAGCATTTGTTCTCTTACAATTCTATTCGTCATATTTTTACATGAATATTAGCAAAATAAAGGCATCCCTTAATTTTTTCAAACTTTTCTATTATTTTCGGATTCAATAAATCAGTTCACAACTCATTTTTCATGTATCATTTGTGGTATCTTACTTCATTTCCGAAAAACTTTTAATTGCACGTCAAAAAATAGTTGAAAACTTTTTTCACAAAAACATTGGAAGCCTCCAAAAATCATAAGCGAAAAAAAGTTCTGATGTTATTTCCTGAATTCGAAAACAATTGAAATTTCAAAAAATGTCGGGGATGTAGATTTTTCATTAATTTTATTCCTAAGACTGCTTAAGACTCTGGGCTGTACAGGTTAATCTAGTTGGGGCCAATTTCTTCAAATCTTAGTACAACAAACAATATAGTACAAGAAGCATCACTTGAAATTTCAAAAAAATGATGGTGAGAAATGATTTAGAGCAGATCTTAATAAATTACAATGTAAAATAAGAAAAATGCTTTGTAAATATCATAAGCATCAATGAAACTCAGTAAGAAAGAGTTAAACTGCTTAGATATCTTGAAGGTTACGGAATAACTGAATTGAATAATTTTCATTTTAAACAGATTTTTCTTCTATGTTTTCATTTTCATAATAAAAAGAGAACTTCTGAATTGTATGACATTGCTGTTGCTTCAGATTATAATCTTGCACTTCTGAATTTGACAATGCAAAAGGTTGATTTTGATATGTTGGATAATAAAAGTTGGACGCAGGAGGTATTACACGAAAGCACCCTGAAGAATTAAAAAATGGTTATACTGATGAAATCGCTTCCAATAGGTGCTTAGTATGTCGAGAATTGTTCACAAACAGAAGGCTTAGTATTTTCATTCCAAGATCAGGCAGTTTTCTCAAGAAATTATGGAACACATTATCGAGCAAAATATAGCTGATTCTTGCCATAGATGTTTTCTTTCTTAGAAACAGGTTTTTATAACATAAGTATGACCTCATTTCCAAGGAAAAATATTACAAATTCAATACACGTGAACCTGACCTTAATTGTAAAAACGGCAAATATATACTTTGATAAAACACTTCTTTACAACACTACGAAATCAAATCAAATAATATGTTTAATTGATATTGCCATGTCCGATACTCATAATAAACAAAATAAATACAACGAGAAAGTTTCTAAATTCATGATGCTAGCCGACGAGATGAAAAATGTGGAAAATATTTATCTACCCATTAATATTCCTACAACAAGAGTTATTCTTAGAAATCTTCACAAAAATATAAAATATTGAGATTTTAGGTCTGAAGAAAAATTAATTTGAGCAGTTGAAGAAGATAAGTCATTTAAATCTTGTAATACTCTTCGTAGGTTTCTTTCTGAAATAAATAATGAGGAAGAGTCAAAGGTGTTTCTAGTTAATATTGATCAGAATCTTATTTCGTATTTTATTTGTTTTCATATATGAATGTCACATAATTTTCTGACCATTATATCATTATTATTCTAAGCAGTACTTGATTGGAACATTTGTCCCAAGAAAAAATGTAAAAGCATTCAGTGTCACTTGTTTAAGGTCCGCACACTGGATTTTTTCCGGAGAGAAAGCCTCTGACACTACATTGATGACATTGGCTGATAATACTATAGTTTGTGTATATTCTGGTAGATTGGTATATTTTCATGATATTTATATTTATCTTAATATATAATTATTTCAGGAGATATTTAGATTATAATCATGGCCTGGCAGTGGTATTAATTACCAAGAGGTGGATTTATATTTTTCATGGTTCATTGCATAAACAGATATATGGGCTACTCGTTAGAGTTCAACCCAATTTGAATTCAGTTGAGCATATATTGCCCATCATTAAGTAACACCCTGTTAATGGGTTAGAACTTTAGTTAGTGAACTTTGATTTTGATGTACTACAAAGGCAATTTGTTGTGTGCGTCACAATTTATGGCCATTAAAAAAGAGTAACGGTTTTACAGAAAAAATACCGAGGTACCTAATGTATTGAATCATAATGAAATTGAATCATAAAAATATGCACAAAAATATAATAGTCTAATTAATTCTAGTATTTTTGGAAGTAACTGTGAAAATTATTTTTCATCACCTAATGCTAAAGTAAAATTTTCGACAACATCAACGAGATCTTAAAATGTCCATTCAAATGTCAGGAATTATATTCGTTTTGTTTTGTTATTCGGAAAAAATTACCATGTCTTTAAAAGAAAATTATCCAGCTTAATTTAATGTAATTCATTACAAAAAATCCGTTCAGAATGGTAAACAATCTCTTGTTTACCTTCTTAACTTTCGCTGGAATGAAGAAAAGGCCCTACTTCATTGTTTGAAATAATCTCTCTTGAATACCATTCATGAACATGAGAAATAAAAATTTCAAATCGCGTTTGTTACATAATCTTCGTCGGATTATGACAATAATATCTCAAAATTTCCAGAAACACTCTTAGTTTCTCGAAATGGCACCCCCTTCTCGACGTATTATAGGAGTTTTGAACAAAGCAAATACCCATTCTACTGAATGGGATTTCCAACAATGAATAGTCCTTGGTAGCGATAAGAACTCTTCAATGTTAATAGGAATTTAGAGGATTGAATTAATTAACCTCTCTGGACCAATCCCAACAATGCCCCTGTGAATACTAATTTCTAGGTTTATTCAGTGACTTCTTTTAAATAATGCACACGGATATAATACATATTTTAATTTCAACTCCAATGCGATTAGCAAAATACACTGCGCAAAGAATTGATTGCACAATTTCAATATTTCAAAAATTTTTATTTTGGCAGACAACTAATTATTAACAGATTTTTTTCGGGTATGTCCGGACATACGTCAATAAAATTCGATGTTCTTTCCGGGGGCACTTGTTTCCCTCATGAGGAATGAAATGAAAGAAATAAATTGAGATTTGCCAGAAGCCGCCACATATTGATAACAGAATTAGTTGATCAATTTTTGCGGGAACATTTCAGAAATATGCAAGAAATTTGACCCAGGCAGAATTTGCCCAAATATTGGGCTTAGATTACTTAGATTGGACTACACGAATAGGCCAAAGGCTTGGCTCGTCTCATTCAACTATTTCCAAAATGGTACGCAGGTATAGGTAGACTGGTAGTCATGAAAGCAAACCTGGGTAAGGATGACCTCGAGCAACAATGGCGATTCATAACCGTTATTTGAGAATTTCGTTGAGACCGGTTTGCACGTTCAATTGCAGTTTCGATAGAACAGTGGAAAGAAAATAGGCTTTGAAACGATACGACAACGCCTGAGGAAATAAGGTTCAAGACCTCGTATCGCAGCTCGAGGTCCAGTTGTAACCGCAGTACATCCAAGAGCCCAATTTTTGGCCAATTGTTTAAAAGCAGACTAGGAGAGAGTTCTGTTCACAGATGAGTCGTGGTTCTCTCTTTTCTATTGCGTCAAAATGAGAGATTTTCCCAGTGCAACTTTTCATTTCCCTATGGTTTCACAGGAGCTTCAATAAAGTGAGGAGTAATTTTTTTAAACGAACGCACTGATCTGGTCATTGTAAGTAATGGAACCCGCTAACATGGATAAATACTTTTTGTTTATCATATCGTTAGGAACTATCTTCAGAATCATGGAAAGACTTGCATGAATTACAGATCCCAATCCTATCGAACATGCTTGGGACATTCCCAATAAGAGTTTGAGAAGCCAGCAAAACCAGCTAGATGAATGGAGTTCGCAACAGACTGATCGAAATTTGGAACAAAATGGATCGGCATTCTCGTCAGGTGGGAAAATATCCGGTATTAACAAGTCTTTGGAGACTCTGACCTTTTCCGAAAGTTTTACATAGAACCATGGAAATATAATTCTTCAAAATATTGACACTTCGATTTTGTGCGGCGAAGTGTATTTGAATCATCTTTGGATATCATATATATATATATATATATATATATATATATATATATATATATATATATATATATATATATATATATATATATATATATATATATATATATATATATATATATAGGTTTAACCACGACGAGTTGCCCATATATGCAATCAAACTGATTACATGAAAAATATAAATCCACCACCCGGTAATTAATACCATTGCCAGGCAATAATTATAATCGAAACATATCCTGGAATAATTATATATTAGGATAACGTTAAATGTTGTGAGAATATATAAATCTACCAGAATATATACAAACTAAAGCATCATCAGACAATGACATCAATGTACCAACGAGTAGTGTCAGAGGCTTTCTGTCCGGAAAAATCCAGTGTACGGACCTTAGTCGAGTAACACTGAATGTTACTCATAAATAGTTTCCTTTGTGTGAAGTGATGAACGATAGAATAGAATACTGCTCTGAATATAAATATGACAAAATTGTCAGTTAATTATATTACATTTATATATACAAATAAATAAAATATGGAATGTCATTCTGAGCAGTATAAACTAAGGAGAAAACCTATGACTCTACCTCATTATTTTTTCGGAAAGAAACCTACGAAGAATGTTACAAGATTTGATGACTGTTATCTTTTGTAACTGTCCAAACAAATTTTTCTTCAGACCCAAAATCTCAATACTTTTGTGAAGATTCCTAGGAATAATACCTGTTGTGGAAATAATAATCGGTAGAATAAAAATTTCTTTTATTTTCCACATTTTTTAATCTCGTCGCCAAGCATCATATATTTAGAAATTTTTTCATTGTATTTATTTTGTATTTATGTGTGTCGGGTAAAGCAATATCAATTATATATGTTATTCGATTCTGTTTATCAATAAGAATGATATCTGGTCTTATGTGTTTTACAGCTCTATTGCAAAGAATTGTTTGATCAAAATAAAGTTTATATTTGTCATTTTCAGAAATAATCTCAGGTTCATATTTGTGAAATTTTTTTCTTTTGGGAATTAGGTCATGTTTAATTCCTAGTTTAAAATGAATAACATTAGCGCGACATTATGTCTTTCTACTAAATAATCTGTTGAAGCAAGAACTGAGCAAGATGATAATATATGAAAAACTCTTTCTGGAGAACAAAAACATCTACGGCCAGAATCATCTATATTTTGTTTGATGATGTGTTTTCTATAATTCCTCGTGAAAACAACCTGATCCTGGATCGCAATTGCCAAGCCTTCTGTTTCAGCAAACAATTCTCCAGAAACTAACCATTTATTCGATGCGATTTCATCGATATAATCATTTTTCAATTCTTTAGGGTGCTTTCCGTGCAATTCACTCTGCATCTAACTTTCTCTTTTAGAATTATCATCAAATATATCAAAATCTACCTTTTGCATTGTCAAGTTCAGAGTTGTAAGATTACAATCTGAAGCAACAACATCATGTAATTTAGACGTTCTCTGTTTATCATGAAAATGGGAACGTAGATGAAAGATCTGTTTATGAAGATTATTCAAATCAAATAATCCACGACCTCCAAGATGTCTAGGTAGTGTAACTCTCTGAACAGCTGATTTTGGGTGGTGCTTATGATATTTACAAAGCATTTACCTCGTTTGACATTGTAATTCATTTAGATCAGTTTTAGACCTTTTAATTATTCCAAAAGAAGATGTAAGATTAGGAACTGCATAGGAGTTGATAGCTTTGAAAAGGTTTTTACTAGTTAAATGACTCTTGATGATAATTCTAAGTCTTTTGTAATATAAACTTCTAATATTTTCTTTAGTGCTGCTATGGTTAATTGTCTTCTCATAAACAAATCCAAGAGATTGATATGTATCTCCTTGATGCATTGGCTTGATTTCGATATTGGAAATCTTTATATAATCAGAGGTGATCTTTCCCTTTTCAATAGAAAGGTTTTTACATTTTGGAAGCCCAAATTTCATATGGATATCATTGGAATAGTTGAAAGTAATCTCAAGTAGACTTTTCAAATGAGATCTGGTTCCGGCATATAATTTAATATCATCTGAATGAATTAAGTGACTTAATTTGAAATCAGTTGATAGACTCTTTATTTTGAAGCCGAAACTAGTAGCATTTAATTTATGAGATAATCGATTAAGGCAAAGACAAAACCAAAGAGCACTTAAAGAATCACCTTGAATATATATATATATATATATATATATATATATATATATATATATATATATATATATATATATATATATATATATATATATATATATATATATATATATATATATATATATATATATATATATATATATATATATATATATATATATATATATATATATATATATATATATATATATAGGGTGTTACATAATAGTATATCACAACTTGAGGGGTAAATCTACGTGCAATTTTAAGAGAAAAAGTTCATATAAACATAGGTCCGCAAAACCTTCATTACGGAGCTACAGGGTGTTAAAATTTCCGGAAAAAATTGTTTTTTTCTTCAAAACTCCAGCAGTTTTTGAGACATTCAGCCCAAATGTGGAATGCATTTTTTTCACAGCCTCCATCATTACACATCCTAGATTTTAAGTGAAATTCACAAGGTGTTTTCTTTCCCAAGGCCATGTCTTCTTTTGCCCTTTCAAACTTTTTTGCAGAACGCCACTGATCAGCGTACAATCAATTTTGCTCATCTTCGTTCAATTCAGAAACTCTTTTAACACTTCTAATTTTTTCTTATCTCCAAACGAAGCATCTGTTTCAATTTGCTATAAATAGAAAAGGTCGTATCTGATGAGACTATTCACGTGTATAGTCGTATTATGGGGCTCCATACTTCCGAATATAATTTTGATTGTGATAGAAGTATTCTAGAGTTTAATTATTCAAAAGATGAATACTTTATGGCTTTTCTAACAAATTTAATTAAGATATTTTGGAATAAATTTACATAGACTAAATAGTTTTGTCTTCACGTAATTTTCGCATACTATGTAATAACTCATTTTGATTTAAGGTTGTCTTGCATTACGCCATATACGGCGCACGCGCTCTATCTCACAAACAGTTAGTCGTATAAAAAAAGGTCGAAGAAAACGATTCTAAGGAATGTTATGTTGTCTAACTGCTAATACTATTCAATGCAGCAGAGCGACATATTCACAGAAATTTGAACTCAAGAGTCTTAAGATGCGCCTACATGATCATATGCGACATTTGTCACAACAGATATAATGCCAAACCAGACGTTTATACTAGTTTGCAGTTTATTACCCCCCATTTGGAGGCTAAACCTTCATTTGACTCAAAGAATCTATTACTATTCAAGTTCATGTTTTTCCCGTCAGATATTCACAGCCGATAATATGATAAGGGAACAAAGAATAATTCCTTGAATGAACGGTATTTAAAGTCCATTGATCATTTTTTCGCGAGAAGGACAAAGTGAAAGACTGGGGAAGTAGGTTGGAATATTTCTTCTAAAACGCACAGACGTATTTCGAAACGTTTGCGGAGAAAATAGTGATGATATCTTGCAAAATTTATTTCTTTAAAGTAAAACCAACTTTGTTTATAATTAAAGTGAATATTTCTTCTGTTTAATCCTATCTAATCTAACACTTCCATTTATTTCTTTTGTACTTGGATACTGTCGTATGAGTAGTAGTTTTGGTTGGAGGTTTTGCTACTGATAATAGATAGTTTTCTATTGCTTGAATTACAGGCACTTACAGACAAAGAACATCTAGTGTAGATACGTTATTCTGTAGGTTTTGAGTTTTGGAATCAAATTTTGAACTTCACGAATTGGAGAAATTTTGAACATTAGATAGTTGAAAACATCAATTACTTTACCTCATACATTTAATGCGTTTCACATTGTATATTTTCAAAGAAATGTTAGAAGTTGTTTTAATTTTCTCATGAATACTAGTTTTGGCACTCAATTCCTATATAATGTCAACTCTTCAATTTCTCAGAAATGGGGTGAATTATTTACTTTCATGAACAATTCGAACTGTGAAGTATTTTTGGAGGAAATATAAGATATCATGAAGTTAAGTTCTCCTACGAAAGGTTAACAATATTAGTTGTCATCGTATTATATATTTCTCCGAAAATTGGGTAATTGAACATAAAATAATGAGTGGAAAATATGAATGAACGAAATTTGCTATCATTATTTTCAGTAAGTATTAAGTGATGCAATCATTAATCAGTTGATGAATTATTTCCTGAATTATGGATGGGAATGAAATATAAATAATGAATGTTGAATATATTGAATTGAAAATAAAGTGTTATTTTGTGTTTCAGTTTATAAATAATCGGATTCGTACATCGGATTGCGGTGTTATTTCATATTTAGAAATAAATGAGCAAAATCTGATGAATTCTGCGGGCAGATCTCTTTGAATTCAGTAGTGGTGTTTGATAAAAATGAAAATTTCGAAAGTGAAAAAAGGAATGAAGATTTGCTTACATCAAAGTTTTTCATTCATTCGAAATCAATCTCATTTTTCTACTAGCTAACCGGATATTCGTCATAACAAAGTTTCAATAAATTACAAGATATTTTCAGATTTTTCTACAGACTTTCCAGGTGTGTTCTTCAAGTAAGTAACATTCTACAAAGGAAGAGAATAAACCAAATGAAAAAATTATCTATGAAATATATCATATTTGTCGTTAGTAATAATAGAAAATGCATGAATAAATATAATGTTTACGATTTATCGGAATTTTCCGACTTCATTGTTAATTATTCCACTTTTGTTTCACCTAAAATGATTTCATAACTGCACGAACACAACAATAAACAATCAATCAGATATCAAATATTTACATCCCTCCTATCATTAGTTCTGATCGAAGAAGGAAGAAAATTATGACTTCGATAGTTTACTCGAACTTTTAATATTTCCAGGATTGTAATTTGAAAATAGAGACGAATCAATTGAATATACAATCTATATCGATAGTTACAATGGAAACTAGATCAGAAATTTGGGCAGTTCATTCTAGAAAAATTCCTCGAGATATGTCATTCCTATCGTAAGTTTTAGAGAAAATTGTTTGTCTTTTGCCTTTAAATTTTCTCGTACCATAATGAATGAAACATTCAAATTTATCATTTCTTCTATCAGTTACGATCAAAAATACTTATGAAAACTAGTAATTTTGTGAATTTTAGCCAAAACTGAAGTTTTCACATATCGAATTAATCAATTCTCAAATAAAATTCGATAACTCAAGATCTAAGATATTAACTGCTATTTGTTATTTGCACGTCTGTATAAATCATCCTTCTGTGCTAACATCAGCAAAAAACATGCTATGTTTATTTCAATAAGTAATTTGGCTGTCGATTATTATTTTCACAATTTATCATGTAGAAAATTCCCTTTACTGCTACTTAATTTATTGATTTTTTCTGATATGTTCCTAAGAAATTTGTAGGTTTTCACAAATATGTGTTCAAAAGTGCTACGTTCACGAAATGAGGGGTTCTGTAGTTTTGAAATTTCTTCACTTTTTCCTGATTGCTCATTCAGTACGCAAACAATCCTGTTCTCATTTGCAAAATGTGTTTCAGCTGGATCTCTTAATATTAGAATAAAGTGTCAAGAAGAAAACAACATCCTGTTTCTTGTGAACGAAGCATGGAAAATTTTTATGAGAAATTATTTCTATATTTTAGGCAGGGAATCATCTGTAGAAGTTAAAAGCTGTGTACCTGCTATAAAATCTACTGCGTTTTTCGATAAATGACAATTTTTCTCATATGTGACTACTATAGTTGAATTCAGTGAGTTCTGCTAAACAAACTACTATGTTCTGATAGTAGGGTAGATTGGAAAAACTTTTATATAAGCGGTATTTCTGCAAATTGTCACAAAATGACAAATGCGCCAGAACATATTCATAGCAAAATGTAGGGACATTTGGTATGTTATTGTTCGTTGTTTAACTCCTGTTATTGAGTGACCAAAAATAATTCCAACGATCAAAATGTGAATATATGTTTTAATCTCGAATTTAATTCTTCATGAGAAAAATATCCAAATGTCATTAATATAAATCTGAAGTAATCTTGTTCGAGTGCAACCCTACATCAATTTAGACATTACCTTGAATGAGCTTGAATTCTGACGATGGGAAATATTTCAGATAAAGGTTACTTTTTATAGCAAATTAGAGTGAAAGAGCAGAGCACTACGGTTGTTACTTGATTAATTTATTGTAAACTCAAAGGTAAGGTGAAGCAAAGTTTTTCATATAATGGGTCTCATAACAGTCGTCTCAGTGAACCGTGATAGATGATCGGGGCAAACAGAAACACCCATAACGAAATGGAAAACTGGAGAAGAGCAATAATTTTTGAAAAAGAAGTTGCAGGGTACTACCATGAATTTTTTTCAACTTGCCTCTACCCATCAAATTTCGAAAGAAAACGTAACAGATTTGGAAAGGAGGTTGTAGTATCTCTCATGCAATGTACATACCAATTTCGAATAATTCTGGCAACGAAAGAGTGATGAAATCTCGCAAAATTCTTTTTTTCAAAAATAGAACAAATTTTGTTTATAGTAAAAGAAAGTATTTTTTCTAATGAATTCTGCCTACTTTAACAGTTCTACTTTTATCTTTTGTACTTGGATCTCGTAGTATGAGTACTAGTTCTGGTTGGAGGTTTAACTTCTTCTAATCAACAGTTTTTATTGCTTGAATAACATGCACTTATACACCAGAGGAATTCAATGTAGATAACTTTTCTATTTTGTGGTTTCTGTGGCTTCTCATACTGAAGTTCATAAGCTAAGAAAAATTTGAGTATTTGATAAATGAGGAATTTTATATTTTAACTACATATATTTCACGCATTTCACATTGTATATAATAAAAATAAGAGTTTAGTTTTGGTGCACACTGAATTAATATTCTATAATATTTCTTTTGTATTTTCGCATAAATAGCAGTTTTGCACTCAGCCCCTATTGAATTTCAACTCTTTTGTTTTTATTTAAGAACTCAAAACTGGGGTGAATTATCTACTTCAATGAATTTATTGAACTATGAAGTATATTTTAGAAGAAAACTAAGACATATTGAAGTTTCATTTGAAGACTAATGATTTATAATATCAGTTGTCATCGTACAATATATTTTGCCAGAATTTGTACATGAAATACTAAGGGTAATATGAATTAACAAAGTTTGCTATAAGTAAGTATTACGTGATGCAATCATAATTACTTGATGAGTTATTTCTTGAATTATGCAAGAATAGAATAAATCTAAAAGGAATTGTTATTCAGTGTTTCAGTCCATAAACGATCCGATTAAAATATCGGATTTCACGTGTGGTGTTATATCGTACTTCGAAATGAATGTGCAAAATATGATGAATTCTGCGGGCAGTTCTCTCCAAATCTAATAGTGATTTTTAATAAATGAAAATTTTCAGTTAACTTGAACAAAGAAAGGAGGTTTTGCTTATATTCATCAACTAGCTAATCCGAATTTTGTCATAACAAAATTTCAATAAATTCTTAGATATTTTCTGATTTTTCTACAGACTTTTAAGGTGTGTTCTTCAATCAGTTACTTTCAACAAAGAACAAAGAAAAACTGAATAAAGAACAAATGGACATTAATTTTCGTATCTTTTTTCAATCTTGATTGAAAATGCGTAAAAGAATTATGATATTCACAATTTAACCGAATTTTCCGACCTCATTTCTAATTGTCCTAACTTTTCTTCATCTAAGAATGATTCCAAAATTTCAAGAATATAACGATAGAAATTCAATCAAACACCAGTTATGTATATCCCTCATTTCGATAGTTTCAATCAAATGAGGATCAAAATTGTTACTTTAGTAGTTTGTTCGAATTATTTGTATGCTCTAAGATCGTGAAAAACAAAATAAGGACGAATAAATCAAATATACCATTCATATTGGCAGTTATAGTGGAAATTGGATCGAAAAATTATAATTTGGACAGATTTTTCTACTTTGCTCTTTTCATTCATGAAGAAATTTTCGAGATATGCCATACCTATCGTAACAAAATTTCATGAAAAAAGTTGGGTTGAGATTGTTCCGACTTTTGCCTAAAAATTTTCTGATATTGTAGTAAAAAGAACAAACGGAAAATCATTTGAATAAATTTTTCCTACTACCATTTACAATCAAAATCAAAGGTTTCACTACATTCATCTCGCTATACTCAAGTAGGCGTCAAAATATATACCAAAAAAGATTATAAATATTATTGATGTCAGCACTGAAATTATTCAATAAAATCTCATAACTCAAAGATTCAAGATATAAACCGCCATTTGTTATCGCTGAAGTGTCACATGTGTCTAAGTCATATCTATGTGCTAACATCGGCAACAACTTTGCTTGTTTATTTGTTTTAACTAGTAATTCAGCTTTTCATTATTATATTTACAATTTCTTACCTTGGAAATTCTCTTTGTTGCTGCACAATTTACTGATATCCTTCTGTTATGTCCCTAGAAAATATAAATATTTTCTTAAGAATATATCTGAAAGTGCCCAGCTCACGAGATAAAGATGTTGAAGTTTTGATATTTCTTCACTTTTTCCATGATTCAGTACTTAAGCAATTCTGCTCTGATTTGCAAAATATCTTGGAGCTAGCACGAGGTATTAAAAAGAAAGTAAAGAAATTCAACACAATGTATCTTGTGAACGAAGCATAAACATAAATTTATAGGAAATTAGTTTTATAATTTTCGATGAGGAATCATATGCAGAAATTAATAACTATGTACCTTCAACAACCTTTAAAACTAGCAAGAAGAGAAGGAAAGAGGAAACTTGAAATTTCATTCACGTACATCACATTTCCATCAGAATTAGATCTCTTATTCAATTTGTATTTAATTTATAAAACACGAAGACCGCGGCTTTACTCTATCGCAATTCTTCACTTCATAGTTCGGCTTTGCCGGGCAACGTCAGGTTTTCAAAGTTTGGCAAACCTTGTCGCTACCAGCATAGCATCTCACGACGGTCACGTTCGTCTCCCTACTTGCTTACAGTTTGTTAGCTGGGTTGATTGATTCACAGAAGTGCTTCGAAAAAGGTCGTAGAGTAATGTTATAAATACTACAGCACTTCTCGATAATCGACAATTTTTTTCATTTGTGACTGATGATAGTTGAAATTAGTACGTTCTACCAAACGAACCACTCTGTTGTTATATTAGGGTAGATGGGAAAAACTTTTCTATTAGAGGTATTTCTATAAATTGTTACAAAATGGCGAATGCGCCAGACTCACATGGCAAAATGTAGTGACATTGGTACGTCTTTGTTCGTTATTTAACTCATAATATTGAGGGACGAACAAATACTGTTAGTGAAAGTATAAAAGTAAATTCTTCAAAAAAAAAAAATTAAAAATACAGACAGTATTAAATGAATAATAAATAATAAATTCTAAGGTATTTTTTGAGAATATGACCTCTTCGTGATTCAATTACAACCCTTCACCACCTGGAAAATAACAAAGTGTAGAGAAAAGTTCATTCATGAGTGAATGATACTATTAAAAAAGTAAAGAAGTTTTGGCTCAAAAGAAGAAGCAGATTTAAACTTCTTCTGAGAAAACTCCTGACAGATAGAGTCATGTAACTATGAATCCGTGATTGATAGAGAATCAAGTTAGACCTTTCCATCCGTAGATAACCGTTACAGCAGGTAAAGATCTCACCTGAAATGCACAGACTTATTTCAAAATACTCTGCCAAGAAGAGAGCGAGGATTTCTCGAGAAATTTTTCAAAAATAAAACCATTTTTGCTCATACTAAAAGCGAGTATTTTCTCTGATAAACTCTGCCTTCTTTAACAGTTCTGATTCTTACTTTGTACTGTTTGAGCAGTAGTTTTGGCTGGACGTTTTGCTTCTGATAATCAACAATTTTTCATTGCTTGAATAACAGGAATTTTACTACCAAGAGAGATCTTATGTAGATACCTTTTCTGGAAGATTTTGAGCTTAAGCATATTATTTTGTACATCATGATTCGAAAAATTTTGAGATTAGATAAATGAAAAATTTCCATTATTTTACCACATACATTTATTATGCTTCACATTCAGTCAAAAGTATTGCATTTGGTAGACATTGGATATATGTCACAAGTTGTTTTTAATTATCGCAAAATTACCAGTTTTGGCATTCAGCCACAATCGAATTCCGAGTATTAAAATTGCATTCAAGAACTCAGAAAACTTTGGAAGAAGATGAGATAACACGATGCTTAATTCGCAGACTAAAGGTGTCCAATGTAAGTTGTCATCGAACAATGTATATTTAAGAATATTGGATAATTGACATAAAATAATAGGTGAAAAATTTTAATGAACCAAGTTTACTATTATTATTTTAAAAAATATTAATAGATGCAATCATTAATTAGTTGATGAATTATTTCCTGACTTATGTATGCAAATGAAATATATACGATGACTGTTGAATATATCAAATCAAAATGAAAATGTTATTTAGTGTTTCAGTTTATGAATAATCGAATTCAAACATCAGATTTTTCGTGTTTAGAAATTATGAATTCTGCGGGCACATCTCTGACTCTAGTAGTGGTGTTTAATAAAAATAAAAATTTTGAATAAATTTAAACGAAGGAATGAGGTTTTGCTTATACCAACGTTTTTGGTTCATCTGCTATGAATTTCATTCATCTACTAGCTAACCCGACACTCATCATATCAAAATTTCAATGAATTACCAGATATTTTCAGATTTTTTTATAAACCAACATAATATTTCGTATTCATCGTCAGTTATCATAAAAATGGGTAACACAATTATGATTTTTACAATTTATTCGAATTCTCTGAACTCACTGGTAATTGTTCCAATCTTGTTTCAGCAGAAAATAATTTCAGAACCTCAAGAAAATGACAATACAGAATCAATCAATTATATACACCCCTCCTATGGTTAGTTTTGTTCGAAGATGGGTTGGTAGTTTGTTCAAATTTTTTGATTTCTCCAGGACCTTTAAATAGAAATTACGGATGAATCAATCAAATAAACCATTCATATTGGCAGATATAAAAGTAAGTGAATTCAGAAATTATAATTTTGGCAGTTCGTAGGAAATTTCAAATTTCACCTCGAAACTTTTGGGAAATAACTCGAGAAGAGTCAAATATGTTATTTTTATCGTATGTTACAATAGAAATTGCCTTCAAAAGATAAAAATTCGGCAAATTTTTTATGGGAATCGCACCGATTTTCTGCTTTTTGTTTTCTTGTATAGAATAAACAGAAAAGCATTCGATTATATTGTCGCTAACGAAAACTAGATCTTCTGGAATTGTGTGAATTTTCCGATTATCTTTTGTAAACTTTCGAATTTCGTTTTTCCAAAACTTGTTCATATATTTAAAATCTATATTGTTTCTACAGTTTTGAGTTCATACTATATTCCATTTTTTCTAACGCACCATAGAAAAAAAATTTGCTGAAGGCAGATCGTTAGTTCTCGTTTATTCCGATATGTTCTTATTATTTTCCGAGTTTATTTTTCAGTCTTCAAATTTTATATTTGAATTATTTGAGTATTTAGTTGCAGCTTAAACAGAAATTAACGTTTTCATTGCTTTCACATCGAAATAATCGAGTGGGTGTCGAAAAAGATGTTAGGTTTATGAATATTTTTGTTAAACAGTTTATTCTTACAGTAGACTACCATCGTATGCATCAAGTTTTGCCTGCTATGCGAGATCAAGTAATTAATCATGATCTGCTTTCACCAAGTTCTCTGGACCTGAATCCTATTGAACATGCTTGGGATCTTCTGAGATGAGTCACAGTCAGAAAAAGTTGAGCAATAGGCAGAATCAAATTCTGGCTGAAAGCATAGATGACCTTATGCGCAGTATGTCGTGAAAACTTTTATTTCTTTAGGCTGCTTGTATAAGTAAGCAAGTAGATACAGCCGATAAAAATTAATTTTTTACCACTTCAATTTTACTATGAATTAATTTATATGATTCATTTCCATTTAGTTGAATATTATAAATCACTAAATCGTAACCTAATATATCAGAACATTCCTATTTTCTACTCAAAAGAACGAATAAGTAGATACTCTTACTGTTTCTTATAAAATATTTCATTTTCTTATTTTATGCATTATAGCTTTGTTATAAACGATTTCTTTTCGAAAGGATAAAACATGAAACGTAATATTCATTTCTCTGCAGTCATTTTAAAATGTACCAGAGTAGAAAGGTATTAAATTATGTTGAAATTAGTTGAATTTTCCCCTTCATTGCAAGTTCTTTCCAGTGGAAAACCTTTTCGACACTTAGAGCCCAAGCATCAATTTCAGAATCCACCTGCAGAATGTATAGAAACGTACAAACGTACAGAAAGAAACCAGTCTGACTTCAGCCTAGCAGGTTCAATTTCCCATCAATACCGCATTCGGATTGAATGTGCTTTTTTTCACAAAAGCTAGCGCAGTTTTCCATTTGTGTTTGAAACCGTGGGCGATTTAACGCTGAGATAAAAACCTCCTCATCAGGCAGTAATGACAGCCTAAATGGTAATCAATGTTTTATTCGACACGGGAATGTCATGAAAAAACTAGAGAAGCGCATTCAAAGGAATTGTAAAGAGTACTAGTCAGGCATTCTTAGTAGAACGTTATATTCACGGAAAGATTTTGATTTTCTGATCCGATCTGAACAGTTTTGAACCCTTTTCTTTTGAAATACTCGAAGAACATTGGATTATCATCAGATTCTCTAAATTTCACTGAATTTGGTATTGCACTGAAATCTAACATTTTTATTATTGTTGAATTTCAATTGTGCTTTAGTTTTGGGAAAAATCACCTGAACTGAATGTTTTTATGAAATTTCAGGAATGTCAATTGGTTTGGTGAAACAAATCACTGAAAATAGTTATTTCAATTATTTTTTACTGAATGAAAATTTCAAAATCGATTCAAGGGAAAAACTTCATAGGTAATAATCAGAATCGAAATGGGAATCAAACATTTGTTCAGAGTAGGAAAGCAATCTTCCAGAATCAGAAAGAACTAATATAAATAATGAACATCATCTAACATGTTCTGAGATATTCAACCCCAAAGTTGAAACTCAAAATATTTTCGATAAAATCTGTTGAGTTCAGTGGATCTTGATGAAAAGTAGGGAATTAAAAAGAAATTCCACAATACAGCTTCTTTCGTTTTTCAGTTTCGCTTTATACGAGCTAGTTGTAATCTATCCACCACGTTCTTTAATTTTGAAGAGGGTTCAATTGTCCCAAACCTGTTCAAATTTTCAAACTTCTTGAATTTTTTTGCATAGAAATAGTATTCTCAGTCGAAATCGAAAAAATAAATTAGTACTGAGAAAAGCGAACTCAAAATGCATAAGATAATATAAACAGTTGGTATATGTATTTTACATTCTCAGATTTTCCTCTGTTGAAATGACAAAATAATTAAACATTTGAAGAATATGTAGGTATGCAGCGTAATGCTTTTTGAAATAAGACTTTTAAAACAGAATAATCAGCTTACTTAAATAGATGTATATTACCGAGAACAATAATATGATGAGTAATTCATCTGGATATCACCAAATTCAAAAACGTTACATAATGAAAATAACAGATTGAAACTGAAACTATAGAAAGCATCGGAAATCGATGAACAGAGAAAATTATGGAAATTACTTAATAGTCAATTAGACCTTATTTTGTTATCATAACTTCTGAATTCTCAAAAGGAGCAACCCTGTTTAGATTTTCCTCCTATTGAGCTAACTATCTGCTTTCACTGAAGGAATTTATAAGATATATCACCTTATCAAATGTATTACTTATCAGTTGAAGCAACAGTGTGGTGAAAAGCATCATAAGTTTGTCAATATATGGAGAATTTGAACATCGCTATTTCATTTGTTTCAAAATTTGATGTCAACTTTCGTCAAGTAACGACTTCCTCAATCTAATCAAAGAAACAAATACTCCTCCTTTATCAGGTGAAAAAAGTTCCAGCGCTTTCTACAAAGACTGCAAGAGTGCGTTTCTCAATATTATAACAAGTATACCAAGTTTCACGTATGATATTAATAGAATTTTTTTATTAAAATATAAGAACTATGAAATAAAAATACTTTCATCGGTATGAAAACAACTTTTCTTCAATAGTATTAAGTTTTTCCGTAAAACCATTCAACAGAAATATATATATATATATATATATATATATATATATATATATATATATATATATATATATATATATATATATATATTTTTTTATCACTGCAGTTGCAGGTAGGCATTGGATGTTCAACGGGCGATTACTCACCAAGATGAACACCAAATAATTAAATCACCCCATACTGAGGAATCTCCGAACAATATGGGTTGTGCCGAGTATGACGTCCCTCTGAGCTGCGGAAATGATGGAAGTGTCCAACCCCAATTTCTTGGTGTTCTCTGCGAGATGGATTTCGACGAGGCCGCTGACAGATATTATAAGTGGCATAACTATGACAGATTGCAATCCGTATATTTCCTTTATCTCGAAGGCTAAGTCACTGTAGTTTTCGACTTTTTCGGTGTATGCTCTACTAATATTGTCGTCCGCTGGGATTGTCACGTCGAGAAGGATGGCTTTCTTTTCTGTTTTGAAGAAAACAGCAATATCTGGCCTATTATGTGGCACTGGACGGTCAGTGATAATAGGATTGTCCCAGTACAATTTTTAATGTTGATCTTCCATTATCGTTTCCGGCTTGTACAAGTGGTTTTTCATCTTCACCTTTCCGAGTCCGAGGTTCAATGCGATTTGTTGGTGATAGATCTTAGCCATCGCGTTATGTCGGTTGAGATACTCTTTGGGCGCAAGAATCGAGCAAGATGAAGTGACATGCTGTATTGACTCAGGATGACGTGAGCAACGACGACAGAGATCCGAGAGAACAGCAAGGTCCGCAATGTGCTTCTGGTATGATCTGGTTGGCACGACTTGATCTTGAATGGCTAGTAGTCTTCCTTCAGTCTCCGCGTGTAAGTATCCCTCAATCAGGTAAGTTAGTGATTCCTTTTTATTTATATTGTCACTTTTCAGACTTTTCGGATATCCTCCATGGAGTGCCTTCGACATCAATTCCTCTTGTAGTTCACCTGAGGTAAGGCTTGTGAATTTGATTTCTGCCCTAGCTAGTTGGAGTGGAGTCAAATCATCTAGCCGTCGGATGAACCTATAGAAAGGTAAGTTCTTCCCAGCGAAGTATCCCCTCAGGTTCATCAGGTTTCGAGCATGACTATTTTCTATGTTGGTAAGACCTCTACCACCTTCACCCCTTGGTAAATAAAGACGGCTTACTGAGCTATGCGGATGATGCATGCCGTACCTGGTGAGCATGGTTCTAATTTTTTGATCGAGTTTGCGCAATTCGGTCATTGACCAGTCAACCACTCCGAATGAGTAGGTGATGCTAGGGACTGCCCAAGTGTTGAGTGCAGTTACCATAGCTTTTGAGTTCAACCCCGATTGAAGCACGCGCTTGACCCGGGTAAACAGCTTCGCCCCAAAGAACTCCCTAACTTCAACTGTTTTTTGATCCAGAGCATGTTGAACACCTGGATACTTGTAAACCTTTTCTGGTGGTAGTGCAGGAAATACACTCTCATCATACAAGGTTATTCCTGGTGATGCATTGACCACCTTTCACCTTTCCACACTCAGAAAAGCACATTTTTCGAGTTCGAGCTCCATAGGTATCGCCTCACTGAATGTCTTAACCATTTCTATTTGCCTCTTCATCTGGTCTTTCGAGCTTGTGTGAAGTTTAAGGTCGTCTAAGTATAACTGATAAGATATACTGATCTTTCTCTCCCTATCGAACATATAGGAATTGGGACTGTTGTTCAGAAGGCAGCTCAGGGGGTTCAGGGCCATTTGTTCTCGAATCAAATTATTGATTGTCTCAATATTTCCCATCATTTCCTTCGACTGAGTCATTCTTGGGATCTTCGGTCTACTGCTCGGAGTTGCTCCTTTATATTTCAACAGATTACGTGCTAGATGGTCCTTGATGTTATCTACTTCTACATCACCGGAATTCTCAGAACCTTCTTCCTGGGCGACGCCTCTGTTGTGGAGGGGTATCGGTTCGTGGCCAACAACTTTTCCTTATCGCGTCAAGTTCTGCCTTTGAAATCTTTTCGTTGTTCATCATTAAACTCACCCTGTTCGATAGAACTTGTGTGGAAGCTTGTCTTTGCGGATACATATTATTTCACAGCTCAGTTAGCAACTGTCTATACGTCTTATCAGAGTTGTTAACTAAATGTGACGCCGTAAAATGTGCACGCATAAGAATCGCGTTTTTGTCTCAGGTCCAGCGCACTCGCCCATCCTGCCGCGGGGATGTTACTCCCTGAAAACAAACCACAGTAAACCGCAATTTGTCCCTGCGGAGATATATATATATATATATATATATATATATATATATATATATATATATATATATATATATATATATATATTCATACATATTATGTTTTGGAGAAAGTGTTAAAACCCAACTTCTTTTGGTGGAAACCCAATTTTATTCCAGCGCTTTCTACAAAGACTGCAAGAGTGCAGTTCCCAATATTATAACAAGTATTAGCTTGGGTATTTCACAAAGCAACCAAACATACCAAGTTTCACGTATGTATATATTTTTATTAAAATATGCGAACTATGAAATAAAAATACTTTCATCGGTATGAAAACAACTTTTTCTTTAATAGTATTAAGTTTTTCCGTAAAACCATTCAACAGAAATATGTTTTTGCGAAAGTGTTAAAACTCGATTTCTTTTGGTGGAAACCCAATTTTATTCCGATCAATATCTATTTGTTTCGACAATCGTGATTCCAATGCAACTTGTAATGAAGATGATGCTGGATAAGTGAAAAAATAACTCGAAATAGGGTAATGCTGTCGTTAAGACATCTTCACTCCGTGATTAACAATGAGCTGATTAGCTGTGTACTGAATGCATTTGAATTTGATCGCCGACGTATTCTTTTTTTATTGGATTATCTCTATTTTTAACAAATTTTAGGTGAGAAATATGTCATAACGAATATCAATATTTCATAAAAAGTACGTCTTCTCTGGTAATATTTATTCGAAAGCAATTCTTCACTGTTGATCGGAAGAGTTTTTTAAATCTAAATGCATTGATCGATTTTTGTTTATTGCTCCTTTTGATTTTCATATTTTCGTTTTTCTGTTTTTCTGAGAATTATATATATATATATATATATATATATATATATATATATATATATATATATATATATATATATATATATATATATAGGGGTTTCACCCCGACGAGTTGCCCATATATCTGTTCATGCAATCAAACTGATTTCATGAAAAATATAAATCCACCACCCGGTAATTAATACCACTGCCAGGCAATGATTATAATCAAAACATATTCTGGAATAATTATATATTAGGATAACGTTAAATGTTATGAGAATATATCAATCTACCAGAATATATACATACTATAGCATCATCAGACAATGATATCAATTTACCAACGAGTAGTGTCAAAGGCTTTCTCCCAGGAAAAATCCAGTGTACGGACCTTAGTCAAGTAACACTGAATGTTACTCATTAATTGTTTCCTTTGTGTAAAGTGGTGTACGATCGAATAGAATACTGCTCTGAATATAAATATGACAAAATTGTCAGTTAATTATATAACATTTATATAAACAAATAAATAAAATACGAAATGAGATTCTGAGCAGTATAAACTAAAGAGAAAACCTATGACTCTACCTCATTATTTTTCGGAAAGAAACCTACGAAGAATATTACAAGATTTGATGATTGTTATCTTTTGTAACTGTTCAAACAAATTTTCTTCAGACCCAAAATCTAAATACTTTTGTGAAGATTTCTAGGAATAACACCTGTTGTGGAAATGATAATCGGTAGAATAAATATTTTTTCATTTTCCACATTTTTTAATCTCGTCGCCAAGCATCATATATTTAGAAATTTTTTCATTGTATTTATTTTGTATATTATGTGTGTCGGGTATAGCAATATCAATTATATATGTTATTTGATTCTGATCATTAAGAATGATATCTGGTCTATTGTGTTTTACAGCTCTGTTGCAAAGAATTGCTTTATCAAAATAAAGTTTATATTTGTCATTTTCACAAATAATCTCAGGTTCATATTTGTAAAATTTTTTCTTTTGGGAATTAGGTCATGTTTAATTCCTAGATTAAAATGAATAATATTAACGACGGCATTATGTCTTTCTAAATAATCTGTTGAAGCAAGGACTGAGCAAGATGATAATATATGAAAAACTGTTTCTGAAGAACAGAAACATCTACGGCAAGAATCATCTATATTTTGTTTGATGATGTGTTTTCTATAATTCCTCGTGAAAACAACCTGATCCTGGATCGCAATTGCCAAGCCTTCTGTTTCAGCAAACAATTCTCCAGATACTAACCATTTATTAATGTATTGAATTCTACTATGTATTCTACTATATATATATATATATATATATATATATATATATATATATATATATATATATATATATATATATATAGTATTTTAATTATTGGGATAGCAGCAATTAGAAAATGAAAGACTCCTACAAAATATAGCAATTATGATTAAGTTGACATTGAAAAATAGTGAAGTACTCACAGAAATTGAGGAGGTTTGTATTCTTAGGTTATTAACTAGCATTTTTGTGATGAGTATCTACACATTAAATTGCTATCATTTAGCCAAAAATCTCTATTCTGACTATGCACGTGTGGTCGTTTTGACAACCGGAAATTTTTTCTCTGACTAGTGCCATGTCTGTCACTCATGACATCTGTCATAAAAAGTGATGGATTTGTTACGAATGATCTACTGAGTAGTTACCGTGCACAGAACTTTCACAGAGCCACCAACATAAAAAGGTGAGTCATTAATTAATGAACGCTAAGTACTATTCAAGTCAAAATTGAATTCGAAAAGGGACAGAAGGTCCCATTTACGTTAATTCAAGATTACATAAAAAGAAGGAAAAAAAAAATTATATGTCAAAATCACTTAAAAAGTTATGAAACACTAACAAAACCTTACTACTACTAGTTTTTCAGGAAGGGAGCTTTGAATGTAAAAGGAGAAAGAAAGAATTGGGCTTTAGTTCGCCTAGAACAGTTCAATTCTGATAATGAATTATTTTAATAAATTGAAATTTCTGACTACCTGAAGGGTAAGTACCAATCAAGGTAACAATTATCCAGAGAATGGCTAAAATCAAGAAATGACAACAAATAGGTGCTCTTTATATTTAATGTCAATTATTTTACTCTCATTTAGGTAATCTCATATATTGACTGGGGACCGAGATGATAATTGAGTATACTTAAAACTGCGGTATGGAAACAGTGGTGTTATTGTGGTCAGGTGGTCTACCATAGTGATTTCTGGATATTTTGTCAATTTCTACTAAGTATGCGGACACACTGTTTAATCTGTCTAGATCTTTCTTGAAATTCATCGCAGTAGGTTCCTGACAAACTTTCACCATTTCTATCAATCTTCTACTGCATACGTTGCTTTCAGTGTCTAAGATAATAACATTATCATAATTGAGGTGATGACCCAATTCATTTTCGTGAAGTGCTGAAGTTATTACATGGGATTTTATACACGACGTTTGGTCTCTGAAGTAACGTGCACAACTATTATTGGATAATAAATTGGAACATTTTCTACCCGCTCATCAGTTAAGTAAATCATTTCCAACGTCTGTATATCAAACAACTGTGATTAGAAGTATTGCGAAAATGAAAAATCAATGTGAAACAGATTCATCATTACTAGTTGTGATAGAAATAATTGTGCGTACATACAAAACATTAGTGTTTATCAGTATTTGAAATTATCACATTTCCTTGGGAATTAAAAATTTGGAAGTGCTGAGGACAAGAATCGTCGCTCGAATAATAGCAGAGAATTAGAATTGTATCATTGAATGGATGTAGGATGAGGTCGTTTTGAGAACTTAATTTCATTTGAAGCATTGTCAAGTTTTCGTTGTAAACAAAAGTTTTGTTGTGTTTGGACTGTTTGTATGATATTGAAACTTCATAAAAATGAAATCTTTGAGTAGATCATTACAAGATCTTTCTTAAGATATGTCTCGGATCCACTTTTCCAATATCAATTTCAACTTGAGCTGCTGAAGTTAGGGGGCTGATCCTATATGCTTCAGGTCAGACATTGGACTGCCTCCTATAAAAAATTGACGTGACTCAGATTTTTTTGCTACAATCAGTTTTTCTCGAAATATAAGGGGCGGCAAATTCTCGTTGGAAAACAAACTTTCATTGTGTTTGGAATTTATGTGTGATATTAAACGTTCATAAAGATATTATCTTTGAACAGAGAATTATTAGATCTGTTCAAAGATTAGTCTCTTTGTTTATACTGTTGCAAGTTTGTAGTGGAATCAAATGGCGTCAGTTTTCGTGGCCGCTGATGAGACAAGAGACATCCCAATCGTAAGAGGAGTTCGGCAGGGATGCGTACTTTCACCTACCTACACTTTTCAAGATTTATTCGAAAATAATAATGGCTGAAGCTTTGGAGGGTGCGACTGAAGGAATTTCAGTGAACGGAATACTTGTCAACAACATTAGGTTAGGTTAGATGACCCAGTTCTCATTAGCTCGTCGGCAGAAGGCCTACAACAGCTACTAGACCGAGTACATGTTGCCAGCAGAAAGTATAGTATTCAAATAAATGTCAAAAAGACGAAGGTAATTAATAAGAAAGATGATGTACCGGCTACGTTACAGCTGTATGGGCAACAAATAGAGCGGTGCACGCACTTTAAATATCTTGGCTGCCTAGTAATCAGCGAATGGGGGATGAAACCAGAAATACAAAGCAGAAACAGGTAAGAGCTGTCTTCGTGAAGATGAAGAGTCTACTCATGAATAGGGATCTCAGTCTTGACTTGCGTCTGCGGATGGGTCGCTTTTACGTCTTTCCCATTGTGATGTATGCAGTAGAGCCTGGACTATAACTCAATGTCTTGAGAATGAAATAGCTGCATTTGAGAAGTGGATGTACCGGCTAATGCTTCGCATCTCATGGCGAGACCACGTGACCAACGCCGAAGTTCTCCGAAGAGTAAACAGCGACGTTCAACTACTCACCATGGTGTGGTTCAACAAGAGTACGAAGTCCCTGTTCTGAGCTGCGGCCTCGAAAGTGAAAATTGCCCTGATGATCACGTATCTTCGTTAAAAGAGGCACCTTAAGGAGAAGAAGAAAGATATGTCTCTCGACCAACTTACCCTATAATGAATTTCGACTATGGGTAGGGGGTGAATTTTAGATGGTCCGAACCAAAAAAGAGCTTGGTCCTTTCCAATCAAAATTTCACGAGTTTCAGGTTTTTCTTTATATTTCTGGTTATCCTCCAAAAGAATCTATCTTGTCGTAATATTTATAGAATTATTATAACTTGTGTTCGAATAGTTTCATGGAAAAACTACTTAAGAAAAAGTTGTTTCTCAATCCATGGAAGAATTATTATTTTCTGATTTGCAAATGTCATTTTTGATAAAAAAGATTTTTCAGTATTAAACAACTTCAGAACTGGAAGCGATCATAGACTGGTCACGGCCAAGATTCGAGTAAACACCAAAATCGAGAGAACTAAAATGATATTGAAAACAAACCCCACTAAACTCGATCGGGAGCAATTCCAAAAGCTTTATCAAAATGAACTCATGAAAAAATTAGACCCAGCTATGGAACTGAAGGGCTTAGAATTGAATGAAATGAAGGAAAAAATAACAAAGAGCATTGAAATAGCAAACAAAGAAGGTAAGCATGCAAAGGAAATAACAAAGAGACAGTAGAATACGTGAAAAAACCCTTGAATTGATGAATAGAAGAAGACAGATGAACAGAGACCATACATAATATGGTAGCTTAAATAGAGCTCAGAAAAGATCGAAGAATATACTATACAAATTTGATAAATGAAACAATAGAAAGCAATAAAAAATTGAAAATTCCAAGAAGGAAACTTGAAGCTTCAGAAGAAACAAAAATAATTTAACTCGAGAACGTAGATGGAGACATCGTTGCTAATAAAGCTGAAATAATTAGAGTAGTTGAGGGCTTTTACGAAGATATCTATAGGTCAGAACTTCCAATACATCTTGATGTCAAAGAACATAACAGAAATAAAGTAACAAATGTTAACTCTAAAAAGATGCCCGATATCACAGCAGAAGAAATAAGATCTGCACTGATCCAGCTCAAAAATGAGAGATCCCCTGGGGAAGACCGCATTACAAACGAAAAGCTGAAATTTGGAGGTGACGTCTCGATTCAAGCAATGGGGGCGCTTTTCGATCGATGCTTAGAAGAAGGAAAAATCCCAGATAAGTTCTGAGGTGATTTTAATATTAAAAAAAAAAGACAACAAAGACGACATAAGCAATTACCGCCCGATAAGTCTCCTTTCACATCTCTACAAACTGCTAATGAAGATAATAACTATCCGACTCACAAATAAACTCGACTTTAATCAACCTGTCTAACCGACTGGATTCAGGAAAAATTTCAGCACCATCGACCACTTATAATCCATTGGATGATGGAGAAATGTTGCGAATACAATATAAACCTACATCTGGCTTTTGTAGACTCCTAGAAAGCGTTCGATCTTATCGAACATTGGGCAGTAACTAAAGGATTGAATGATACAAGGATAGACTCCAGATACACCACCCTCTGGGGGAATATCTACAAAAGCTCCTCATTGAGAGTGAGGGTCGACAAAGAGACGCAGACGAAAGACATTCCAGTTCAGAGGGGAGTAAGACAAGGGGATACAAATCTCCCAAACTCTTTACTCTTGCTCTAGAAAACATTTTTAAAAAACTCGAATGAACGAAGAAAGTATCAATGTAGATGGAAAACACCTGAATCATCTCCGGTTCGCCGATGAGCTGGTCTTGATCAGTTCAAACGAGGAAGATTTAGGAACTATGTTAACTCAACTGAACGAGGCATCCAAGGAGGTAAGCCTCCATATGAACTTCGGCAGAACAAAATTCTTAAGAAACACCGAAAATTTGGTGAGAATAGATAATCAGCAGATAGAAAAAGTAGTTGAAGATTACATTTGTCTCGGTCATGTTATGAAACTAGGAAAACAAAACCAGGTGGCTGAAGTGAAAAGAAGAACCCGAATTGGATGGACAGCATTTGGAAAATTGAGGAACATTTTGGGAACAGAGATCTTCTCATCTCCTCACGCAGGAAGGTGTTCGACTCCTGCGTTCTTTTCGTCATGACCTATGGCCTAGAGACTGTAACACTAACTGAGAAGAGCGCAGAAATGCTGAGAGTTTCCCAAAGACATAAGGAAAGGAGCATGCTGGGAGTGACTTTGAGAGACAGAATCTAGAACGTAGAAATAAGGAGAAGAACCTGTATTACAGATATAATGGAAATAACTAGTAAATTGAAATGGAGTTAGGTAGGGCACGTAGCCAGGAAAACAGAAGATGAATGGCCAAATAGACTAGTGCACTGGAGACCTCGAACAAGCAAGAAGGGCATTGGAAGACCACAAAAACGATGGATAGATGACCTCAGATAATACGCAGGCTTCAACTGGTATTACCGCGCACAGGACAGGGAATAATGGAAAAGGTTGAGAGAGGCTTATATTCAGCAGTGGATGACTGGGAGCTGATATGGTGATTAATGGTGATCGAATGATAGTTTGAGGATAGTAGTCGCCCCATATATGACAATTTTGCTTGTTGACGTAACCTTTCAACCAGAATTGAGTATCATCAATAAACACACATTCTCGATGAAAACGCTCATCTCGAACTATTTTGAAATGAGCAGCAAAAGTGCAACAACAGTCGTCAGGCTTCAATTCTTGTACGAGCTGTATTTTGTACGCATGCATACAATGATCGTATCGTAAAATTATCTATGTAGTGGAAAAAAAAAGACTCACAAGTTGAGAAAAGCGATGAAATCACATTTCGGTGTCTTATTCAGCACTTTGCGATACAGCAACAATATTCTCTTCGGTGAGCATATTTTTTGTTGATTGTTTCGACTCAACAATAGTAAAATTAGTGCGAAAACTATCAAGCGCCATATGAACTTCGCGAAAAACATCAGTTTTCTAGAATGAAATTCCACAATTTGGAAGCGTTGTTCCTGCGTGGAACGATTCATTTTATTGAACGTCAGACTTTACCGAACAATGAAGTCAGTACAGTTCGATAATTCCCATCTGTTGAACCATGAATATCCCAAGCTGTCATGAGGCAAAAAAGTTCTCAGTGAGACACCCTGTAAATGATATTTCCTTCAGACTCCAACTTTTTTCTACTCATAGAACGATTCCACGTATGATATTTCCCATATTTTGAAAACTGAACGCCCACCTAGAAGGAATGATAAATATCAAATAAAAAATTGAATTAATGTTTAAATCATAGTTGTCGGTTATGGTGTTCTCTATAAAGGAAGCACCACAAAGGGATGGAGGTAATTCTTCTGGTATGATCCACAGGTTTAACTTGACAGAGATATTGTCCTTGTTACTACTCAGCATCGACTAAGTATGTTTTTTCGATCGAAACTGTGATAAGCCAATTCTTGGAATCGTTTGAATGTTTATCCCAACAAAATTAGTTTTTGAAATTCGGGTCGAAGGAAAGGTTGAAATAAGGAAAAATATTCAATTATCTTCAGTCCACAATGTTTGATGCCAACAAGAGCTAAAATTATAGTTCTGCAATTAAGCTGAAATTAAAGGACGAACTGGTTGACTATATTTTTGTTCAGTGTCATTATCAGTACAGGGCCCCTTATAAACAAGAATGATGCCTTAGTGAGGGCCACTCACTCACAAACGAGGTACTTCAATTAAGTTCGCGGAAGTTGGCAATGCTGTGGCGGTTGGTAACTCTACAGCGTTCGTATTAGTTTCATTCGAAACAGAATTCATTTCTGCGTCAGCCTGTGCAAGTTTCGTGTTGATCAGTTGTATACCGAAATGCGGCGAAACTTCTGTGGAAATAGGAAAGAGTTAACCGACGTGTATAACGAAGATTGTCTACGATTTGGCAAACCGGTTCAGAAGCGGCAGAGAGTCAGTGGAGGATGATCCGCGCGAGGGAGCTCCCTCCACTTCTCGAAACTCACAAAAGCTAAGCCTTAAAATGTTGAAAGACGAGTTGGGCATCAACAAGGAGACGATTCGGCAGATGCTGCACGAAGATTTAGGGATGCGTAATCTGTGTGCGAAAATGATTCCCAAAGGGCTTACAGTTGAGCAGAAAGAACTCCGATTGTCCATCTGTCAAGACATGATTTCTTAAATTGACGAATGCTATTACTGGTCACGAGTCGTGGGTGTTCAAATATGACCCTGAGACCAAAAGGCAGCGCATGCAGTGGGTAGAGAAGTGGGGTGAGGGCTTCACGAAAGCCCGAAGGTCAGAATCGAAAGTAAGATCTTTATCTGTCGCATTTTTCGATATCAATGGAGTTGTACACGTTCCAGCAGGTCAGACAGTCAACGCAGTATTTTACATGGAAGTTTTGAAACGTCTAAAGACCCGAATTGGTGTAGTGCGGATGGGTGCTTTATCATGACAATGCTCCGGCTCACTCGTCATTCGCAGTTCGTGATTTTTTAACCAAAAACTACATTCCAACACTTCCACAACCCCCACCCCCCCTTCAGTCCAGATCTGGCCCCCTGTGACTTCCATCTGTTCCCACAGTTGAAGTCGTACCTCATAGAAACAGATATGACGGAGTTTCGGAAGTCCTAAGCATCACGAAGGCGGTTTTGAGAGACCTATCGTTCAGGGTGTGCTTCCAACAGTGGGTTCAAGGGTGGCGCCAGTGCATCGAACTCGAGGGAGAGTATTGCGTAGGGATATAAGGTATTTTCAAATATTTATGCACTTTCCGGACCGTCCGGGTACTCTTCCGCGAACTTAATTGACATACCTCGTACACGATTCAGTATTCAATATTATTATGAAAATATACAGAATGTCATTATTCCTTGTTTCGCATTTCAACACCTTTCCAATTCTCAAATCATGAAAAATTAATTTCAATTTGTTAGAGTTTTACAAATTGAAGTTCTTCGGCGGCGACGCGAGAGTACTGAAGAAGGTTTCCTCTTAGGAACTATCCATATCCAACCGTGTTCAGGAAAGTGCATTCAAATTTGGTATCACACGGACCCTAAGAACATATGCGACATGAAAGGCAATACTGAGTCAATAGAAGGCAAGAAAGAATCAACATTATAATTTACAATCAATTCAACCAAAATCCCAAAACAAGCAGTTGGAGAGAATTGTCAAAAAATTTTTTCCTTAGATGAATTCTTCATTCCATTGAACATATTTTGAATAACATAGTTTAAACTGATGAGTAGTGGTTCACTTTTTGAAGAGTAAGATATTTGCATAACCAGCACGTCCAAGACATTTTAGAATTAATTAAATATGAACAAATGGCTCATAGTTTATAGGGATCATCTTTTCGAACTCTTTTCCACCTCATTGAATGAATGGTGAACTATTTTGAGAATTCATAGTTGAAGAATAATCCCAATTTATTACTCTATTCGTGATAACTCACATGGAGAGGTGAATTTTGGGGGTTTCTCGCCTTGGGGACCGACAATTACAATAAAAAGACGATGAGTTGAATTGATAAATGATAAAATTAAACTTCAAATTATATTATAAAATATCGAAAATGCTGGTCAATCCCCAAAAAAAGAGGTTATATCAGTGAAATTATTGAGAAAAAATGTACTCTAGAAATAAAAATCGAAAAAACAATCGGTTGATAAAATAAAACATTTTATTTGTATACATTTTTGGTAGACCGGAGAATCATTAAATAGCGAAACACAGAGAACATAAAAATTTAATTACTTTCAAATCTGTGAACATTGGCTATTGGTGAATGTAAATCGGGAATCATTCCTGCCTCTCATCAATAGAAGTGTATTAAACGCTGTGATCGAAACGATCTTAAATCAGCTCACAAACGTTCCAATTTTTCCTATAATTATTTTATCTATATTACAGTTTCCGGTGAGGCACCCCGTAGTTCATTTTTTCAAGCTTTAAAATTTTTCTACTTATGGGATGATTGCATGTATGATATTATCTTATATTCCGGAAACTGAGGGCCCATAAATGTTTGGCAATTAGGCACATGTAATACTGAGTGGCGACGCTAGTTCAGATGTAATTATGAAACCCTTCATTTCACAGGAATAGTTTGCTTGAAGTTAGTGCGAAATTGTTGACTCATTTGCATGAATGGATGAGAATTTGATGAACTACTCAACGTAAACTTTGTTGAAATAGTGCCCACTATTAGAAATAAAGTTGGTGAATGAATCTCGTGGTGAGTGTTATCCGTAGTTGGTAATCTCAGAGCTAATAGGAAATTTCAGTTAGGTATAGACGCTTTGTTTTAATCAAGTTAAGCAGAGTATCTCACAGTATAATAAAAATGTGGTAATTCACAGAGTAAAATCAATATGAAAAATATTTTATATTTTCATAAACACCTCGAAAAAGTCTAGGAACACTTACCAATATCTTTAAAATATGAATTTGTTGATTCGAATATATAGAAATCTTTCGGTTTTGTGAGGATGTATTGTAAATAATGTATTCTCAAGAAAACAAAATGATATTTGACTTCTCCAAAGCACCTATTATAAGAAAAAAATTTGAAATTTGAGAAATTTGGTAAAACACAAAAAAAAATCCTGAACTAATATTTTCGAAACGATATGGAAGCAATTATATTTTCCAGTACCCAAAAGGTCCACCTCTGTTATAAATGACACTTTGGCATCGTCGTGGCATGCTCAATATTAAATTGTCTATTACATTTTGGCCTAAGTCATTCCAATCCCCCTGAACTGCTAATCGAAACTCCTGTTCATGATTGAAGACGTTTTGACGTAGGAGTTTTCTTTTTAGGGTGTCCCACACATGCTCGATGGGATTCAGATCTGGGGAGCAGGATGGCCATGGTAGAAGATCGATATCATTCTCTTCAAGAACGTTCAAGACAACTCTTGCACGATGAGGAGGGGCATTATCTTGTTGGAAGGGTGGATTTTGACCCATTTTTTGGAGATGCGGTAACACTACAGGTAAAACTATCTCATTTGCGTAAGAATTTCCTGTGAGGTTGTTGTGAAAACGAGGTCAGTTCTTCCACCAAGGCGTATACCTCCCCAAAAAATCACTGATCCGCCTCCCTGTCTAACAACTTCTCAAGCATGCTGGAGACGGTTTTGCTTTCCAGGTTCTCCCCATATTCGAATTCTTCCCGAATCGGGATAATAACTAAATCTAGATTCATCACTGAAGAGAACTGTGGCCCACTTCTCTTGATCCCAGTTTACGTGTTCTTGGCACCAAGCTAAACGAGCAGTGCGATTTCCATGGGTCAGTTGTGGAACTCTCAAAGGACGTCTGGAGTGGAGTTGACCTTCGTCCAGTCGATTTCTCACAGTTTGGTCGGAAATTTGTACATTATGAACTCGTGATAGCTCTAGAGCTAATTGAGATGCTGTGGTAGTACGATCTCTTCTGGCTTGTAAAACCAAATATCGGTCTTGGGCGACTGTAGTAATCCTGAAACGACCTGTATGGCGTTCTTCTACGCTACCTGTTTCATTGAAACGCGACCATAAACGGTTTATGACACTTGGGCTACTTCCCAGAACCCTGGATACTTCCCGTTGTGAGCTCCCAGCTTGGAGCATGCCAACGGCTCGTAACATCTCTTCTCTAGTCAAATGTCGTCTTTCCATGGTCGAATCACAAAACTTGAATCTTTTATTTGTGCTTACAACATAAACAAAGTGCCAACTAACTGATTTCAAACACTGAATACATAAAATGATTATAAAGCAACGTCGCATCTGCTGCATTTTTAGTTTTTTATAAAAAAAAACTGAAATCTGGTTCGGCACTCTACATAATTCGGTGAGAAATTGATGCAGGTGTTCATTTCTTAAAAAAAATCATCCATATTGATCGTTCTGGATTCTGTTTTCGTTATTTCTCAAATACGAATATAGTTTTGACACATCAGTTTATAACATTCAACTATGGAGAGATATGGGCTTCAACAAAGTATGTAAACCATTCAACTTTTCATCAGGGTTCTCGTTCTATCCCGATCACGTTGCGGGTGCTAATATTTGATTGACGAAATCATCCAACAATACTGATTATTGAAAGTTTTGTGAAAATATTCGGAACAACTTAAATTTTGCATAATGGCCCAGTACCTATGCGGCAAAGTAATGCCAAGCGTGAAGAAAATATCGCGGTCGTTTGAGAGATTGTGCGTGACTAGTCAAGGTTCTCGATCTTACGCCGATCTCAGGCGCTGAACATCAGTATTTTGGTTTTGTGCCAAATTTTGCAAAAAGATTTAGCTCTCCACTCACATTGCGATTGATTCAATCAATCAGGAGACAACCTACCATCATAGGTGTTGAACAATCAGTAATTGGGTCCGAACCAGATGCAAACTGACAACAACTTTTCGGTTGAAATTTACAAATTTATTTTGATATACTAAATGAGTGCAGACATTGCGTCAGACCATAACGTTGTTATTTCTCAATTTCAGATTAAACTAAAAAAGCTGAACAAAGCTCTCCCAAAGAACCGCATTGACATCAGAAGGTTAAGAGATGAAAATATCAGAGAACAAGTCAGGAATACAATTGGCACATGCTTGAGAAAACTAGAGGAAGAACAAGAAACAACTCCAGGAGACAAGTGGGAAAACCTAACCAGAACAATGGATTTAACATGCAAGCAGTACTTACAGAGGGACAAACGACCTGACAGGGAGTGGATGACGGATGAGATTAAGAACATGATGGATAGAAGAAGAACTGTAAAGAATAGAGCCTCACAAGAATATAGAAATATCAACAAAAACACTAAAATCTAAATAGAACAAGCAAAGGAGGAATGGATGAAGCAAAACTGCCAGGAAATAGAAGAACTGGAGCAAAAGTACGACTATGCTGGTGTACAGAAAAAAGTAAAACAGATGGTGGGAAAAAGCAGATATAAGACAGCAACCTTAATGGACAACGACAGCAAGGTTATTATAGACGACGTTGATAAATTAGCAATATGGAAAGACTACATATTAAATATCTTCGGAGACACTCGTTCTGAAATACGTGCATCACAAGCAACCACCGGACCATCAATAACTCGTGATGAAGTACTACATGCTCTGAGGACAATGAAAAGTGGGAAGGTGCCTGGCCCAGATAACATCTATATAGAATTGTTAAAGCTCTTTGATAACAATGACGGACTCCGGGATATTTTGACAGGACTATTTAACGACGTCTATGATACTGGCCAAATTCCCAGAAAATGGCTTATTTCAACTTTCCTGACCATCCCAAAGAAGACGACATTTAGGAAACGTGACGACTACCGACTAATAAGCTTAATGAATCATATAACTAAGCTCTTTCTGAAGGTTATCCACCGATGAATATACAGCAGATGCGAGGAACATATCTCTGAGATGCAGTTCGGCTTTCATGAGGGTCTTGGGACCAGAGAGGCCATATTCTCGTTGCAAGTTCTAATCCAGAGATGCAGAGATATGAGCCAGGATGTGCACATTTGTTTCATTGACTTCTCCAAGGTTTCGATAATGTCAGGCACGACAACTCATCCAGATATTAAAAACATCTAATATCGACGAAAAGGATATAAGAAATATCACCAATCTGTACTGGGAACAGCGTGCGACAGTAAAATTGGATAATGTGACCATCTCGGAGGAAATGGAAATATGTCGTAGAGTACGACAGGGATGTGTTCTCTCTCCAACACTGTTCAACCTGTACTCAGAAGCAATCTTTCGTGAAGCCCTAGAAGGTCAACAAGGTATAAAAGTTAATGGACTACCTATAAACAACATTCGCTACGCAGATGATACTGCTACCATAGCCAGTAGCTTAACAGATCTGCTACAACTAGTAGAAAGGGTTAAAGAACACTCAGAACGATACGGCCTGAATCTAAATATATCAAAAACAAAATATATGTTCGTAACCAAAAGAATAGGCATATAGGGATATCTCGATATATAACGACTGTGTATGATTCGTGGGACTACAAGGGAGAGGTATTGTGCCGAATTGAGAAGGCCAGAGCGACATTTTTAAGAAGGAAAAAGATGTTCATTGTCAGAGACCTAACACTTAATCACAAGATCATAATGCTCAGGTGTTATGTTTTCTCTGTTTTGTTGTATGGAGTAGAGTCGTGGACTGTCAATGAGACAATTATTAATAAACTGAACGCTTTGAAATGTGGTGCTACAGACGTATTCTCAAAGCTTCATGGACGCAGCATGTTACTTACGAGGAGATCATAAATAGAATGGACAAGAAGAGGGAAATTGTTCAAACACTGAAGGAACGGAAGCTTCAATATCTTGGCCACATAATGCGACACGTCAAATATCGACTTCTACAATTAATCCTTCAGGGAAAACTTGCGACGAAAAGAGGCCCTGGAATAAGACGTCGCTCGTGGATGAAGAACTTGCGCGGTTGGTTCGGATTGACAACAACTCAGCTGTTTCGAGCAGCAGTTAACAAAGTGAGAATTGCCATGATGTTAGCCAATGTCCGGAACGGATAAGGCCCCCCTAAGAAGAAGAGTACCAAATGAGAACATATTAGACAATTTTTTGGATGGATAAATATATATATATATATATATATATAAAATTCACGTATATACACTCCTCGCCAAGGATATCGCGGAATATATTTATATATATATATATATATATATATATATATATATATATATATATATATATATATATATATATATATATATATATATATATATATATATATATATATATATATAAATATATAAATATTTTCCGCCATATCCTTGGCGAGGAGTACATACGTGAACTTGAGACTAGAAGAACTATTCAAAAATCCGTAGATAAATGAATAATCCTTCTTGACGAGGGCTAGTTCTCAAATCTGCCTTCTGGTTTGTGGAAGCTGTGTGCATGGAATAATTCTTCTTGTCTCTAGCTTCATATTCTCCTCGCGAAGGATATGACGGAAAATTTTTGTTTTTATTCACCGACAAGAGGTTTTTTTTTCTGCAAACGAGGACTAAAGCACCGAAGCCAGCGGGACTATTTCGCTCAGACCGGAGATAGATGGTCTACAAGTTTTTACGTTTTTCCATCTATTTTTGGGATCCTGATTAACTACAATATTGTGGCTCCTCTTATATATATATATATATATATATATATATATATATATATATATATATATATATATATATATATATATATACTTGTGGGGGTTAATCTACGTGCAATTTTAAGAACAAAAGTTCATATAAATTAAGGTCCGCAAAAGCTTCGTTACTGAGCTACAGGTGGTTGAAATTTCCAAGAAAAAATTGTTTTTTTCTTCAAAACTCCTGCAGTTCTCTAGATATTCAGCCCAAATTTGGAATGCAAACTATTTTTGTCAACTTCCATTATTAAACGTCTTAGATTTTAACGGAATTTACAAGGTGTTTCCTTTTCCGAGGCCATGTCTCCTTTTGCCCTTCAATCTTTTTTGCAGTTCGCCACTGTAAAATAGTTGATGACGCTGGTGAGTATTTGAAGTTTGCGTTGAATGCAAAAATCTTGAACATGCAGTTGTTACGAGAACCACATCAGAGTACCTGCTCGCATCCTTCAAGAGCCTATTCTGGCTTGTGGAGGCTGTGTGCATGGCAGGTAGATTTGAGAACTAGAATAATTCTTCTTGTCTTTAGCTTGATATCCTCCTCGCGAAGGATATGATGGAAAACTTTTGTTTTATCAAATATTCACCGCCAAGAAGTTTTTTTCTACAAACGAGGACTAAAGCACCGAAGCCAGCGGGACTATTTCGCTCAGACCGGAGAAAGATGGTCTACAAGTTTTATCGTTTTTCCATCTATTTTTGGGATCCTGATTGACTGCAATATTGTGGCCCCACTTTTATATATATATATATTTTACTTCGTTAAAATCCGAAGTAATTCCAATCAAAAGAGGCATTTTTCAAGGTGATTCTTTAAGTGCCCTTTGGTTTTGTCTCTGCCTCAATCCATTATCTCATGAATTAAATGCTACTAGTTTCGGCTTCAAAATAAAGAGTTTATTAACTGAATTCAAATTAAGTCACTTAATTTATTTAGATGATATTAAATTATATGCCGGAACCAGATCTCATTTAAAAAGTCTACTTGAGATTACTTTCAGCTATTCCAATGATATTCATATGAAATTTGGGCTTCCAAAATGTAAAAATCTTTCTATTGAAAAGGAAAGATCACCTCTGATTATATAAAGATTTCCAATATCGAAATCGAGCCAAAGCATCAAGGAGATACATATAAATATCTTGGATTTTGTCAAGAGAAGACAATTAACCATAGCAGCACTAAAGAAATTATTAGAAGTTCATATTACAAAAGACTAAGAATTATCATCAAAAGTTATTTAACTAGTAAAAACCTTTTCAGAGCTATCAACTCCTATGCTGTTCCTATTCTTACATCTTCTTTTGGAATTATTAAATGGTCTAAAACTGATCTAAATGAATTACAATGTCAAACGAGGAAAATGCTCTGTAAATATCATAAGCACCACCCAAAGTCAGCTGTTCAGAGAGTTACACTACCTAGACATCTTGGAGGTCGTGGATTAATTGATTTGAATAATCTTCATAGTAAACAGATTTTTCATCTACGTTCCCATTTTCATGATAAACAGAGAACGTCTAAATTACATGATATTGTTGTTGCTTCAGATTATAATCTTACACCTCTGAACTTGACAATGCAAAAGGTAGATTTTGATATATTTGATGATAATTCTAGAAGGAAAGTTGGATGCAGAAGGAATTACACGGAAAGCACCTAAAGAATTGAAAAATGATTATATTGATGAAATTGCATCGAATAAATGGTTAGTATCTGGAGAATTGTTTGCTGAAACAGAAGGCTTGGCAATTGCGATCCAGGACCAGGTTGTTTTCACAAGGAATTATAGAAAACATATCATCAAACAAAATATAGATGATTCTTGCCGTAGATGTTTCTGTTCTTCAGAAACAGTTTTTCATATATTATCATCTTGCTCAGTTCTTGGTTCAAAAGATTATTTAGAAAGACATAATGCCGTCGCTAATATTATTCACTTCAATCTAGGAATTAAACATGACCTAATTCCCAAAAGAAAAAAATTTCAAAAATATAAACCTGAGATTATTTGTGAAAATGACAAATATAAACTTTATTTTGATAAAACAATTCTGTGCAACAGATATGTCAAACAGAATCAAATAACATATATAATTGATATTGCTATACCCGACACACATAATATACAAAATAAATACAATGAAAAAATTTCTAAATATATGATGCTTGGCGACGAGATTAAAAAATGTGGAAAATGAAGAAAATATTTATTCTACCGATTATTATTTCTACAACAGGCGTTATTCCTAGAAATCTTCACAAAAGTATTGAGATTTTGGGTCTGAAGAAAAATTTGTTTGAACAGTTACAAAAGATAACAGTCATCAAATCTTGTAATATTCTTCGTAGGTTTCTTTCCGAAAATAATAATGAGGTAGAGTCATAGGTTTTCTCTTTAGTTTATACTGCTCAGAATCTCATTTCATATTTTATTTATTTGTTTATATAAATGTAATATAATTAACTGACAATTTTATCATATTTATATTCAGAGCAGTATTCTATTCGATCGTTCACCACTTCACACAAAGGAAACTATTAATGAGTAACATTCAGTGTTACTTGACTAAGGTCCGTACACTGGATTTTTCCGGGGAGAAAGCCTCTGACACTACTCGTTGGTACATTGATATCATTGTCTGATGATGCTATAGTATGTATATATTCTGGTAGATTGATATATTCTCATAACATTTAACGTTATCCTAATATATAATTACTCCGGGATATGTTTTGATTATAATCATTGCCTGGCAATGATATTAATTACCGGGTGGTGGATTTATATTTTTCATGAAATCAGTTTGATTGCATGAACAGATATATGGGCAACTCGTCGGGGTAAAACCCTATATATATATATATATATATATATATATATATATATATATATATATATATATATACAATATATTACATAATAGTATGACGCAACTTGTGGAGGTAAATCTACGTGCAATTTCAAGAAAAAAAGTTCATACAAATATAGGTCCGCAAAAGCTACAGGGTGTTGAAATTTCCAGAAAAAATTGTTTTTCTCTTCGAAACTGCTGCAGTTTTTCAGATATTCAGCCCAAATTTGGAATGCAAGCTATTTCTTACAACCTCCATCATTACACGTCTTAGAATTTAACTGAAATTCACAAGGTGTTTCCTTTTCCGAGGCCATGTCTCCTTTTGCCTTCTCAATCTTTTTTGCAATACGCCACTGTATAATACTTGATGACGCAGGTGAGTATTTGAAGTTTCCTTTGAATGTGAAAATCATAAAAAGTTTGGTGTCTATCTTGAACATGCAGTTGTTACGGGAATGTTGAAAACATTAATACCTTAAATAATGGGAAATGAAAAACGCGGACTGATTATCGTGTTTTATGAACTATATGAAGTGAAATTACGAGGAATAACGAATAAACGGACCATTGCTATTGCATCCGGAAATTCGAAAAACGAATTAGGTCATGCAGCTTACGATCTCGGAATGGCAGGTGAACGACACAATGCAAATGGCAACGACCTCTTCCAATTTGAATGATGCATTGCCCCATATTCTATGTTGTTCCATAGTTATCATTAGAATATCTGAAAAAATTGCTGAAAACAAAGTTTTTCTTGAACATGAATGAGATTATATGAAAATCTGCGTTTTTGTGCAGAGTGACGAAGATTTTTCTGCTGAAATATTTCATTAGAGTTCCAATTCTGCGACTTCCAGGTATGCTTCTTTTGTATACTCCGGATACTACTGTAAGACCTTCCTGTTTGGACACTGGTGGAAAAGATAGTTAATTCTCATTCACCAATAGTGTCGTTTCGTTCATAGTTAATATTATGATCAGCGATTATATTGAGTCAGGTAAAACACCGAGATATTGAGAATAAGAAATTCGGAATGATTAAGTAAATTGGTAATTCTTTCATTTGGAGAATTGAGACATTTCAGTTCACTTGAGGACTAATCAAATAGAACGATAATAATTGATTATTAGGTGGCATTCTAAATAAGAATTCACTGTATTCTATCTGTTGTCTAGGTTGATGTACAGAGTGTGCAAGTTTCGATACTTCCGTACGGCTGCTAGGTGAAATATTAGACACACACCGACGAAAAATTCGATGAACCAGAAATTATCCTCACGTTTGAAACACCATAACTCTCTGCTTCATCGTTCGATATCCTTAAATTTTGTATGTTACACACTATTCAACGCAGAATAACAATTGACATTGGTAATGTGTGAAAATGCATTTTGAATAGAGATATACGAAAAATGAATTCTCGAATTTTCAATCGCTCTGTTGAATTTCTGTGCTGAATTTTGCCATGAAGATACTTTTCATTACTAAAATACATTAATTCTTGATGATGAAGTCATTGGTTCATGACTCTAGCTGATTTTCTATAAATGATACAGTTTTTTCTTTTGCAGAAAAAACGAAGAGGTAGACAAGTGAAAGAATGAGAAATATTATATTGAATGAACACCCAATCAGTAGCGGATGTTAAATCTTTGAGCTCTTATCCTGGCATAGCTTTAATGAGATTATGGATGGACCCTTGGTTTATTCTTTCCCACTCTTCTTGGAAAGCCTGACCTATTCCATTCAAATTTTGAGGAGCAGGAATGTGCTCTCTCAACCTTCTACTTATCGTGTCCCACAGATGCTCAATCGGATTGAGATCAGGGCACCTTTCCGGCCAGTATATTATCAATATTTCAAGTCCATTAAGGCAATCACTCATCACTCTTGCGGTATGAAGTGTGGCATTATCATGCATCAGTAAGATGTTTTTTATACAATTCTGGACAAGTTGCAGGTTTTTTATCACGAAGACTAATTTCTTCGAAACGCCTCCTCACTTTTGCCTCATCTACTGATAGTTGCCTCACTTCTTCCGATTTGTTTCTTTCTTGATCAGCAGTCTATCTCAAAAAATCAAGCCTTAAGAAATGATCTCTTTACGCTCTTTGCCATGTACATCCACCATTCCTTTGGCAACGCTCCCATGCTCTTGGTACTGTGCTTCTTGAAGTACTTATTGGACCAGTAGAATGATTTTGTGATCGTCCATCAATAATTAATTATACTTCTCGAGCAACAACAAAAGATGATAGAATCATGGTTGAAAATATTCAACAATTGATTTTAACATCAACTAATTGGTTCAAATGTAACAGTATTCGTTCAACTGACTTAAAAGTTGTTATTACATCGAGTCGTGTTTTCCATAGAAATTTCATATGAAAAAATTGATATTCTCGTTGCGTTTGAAATTTATGGGGCTTCTAATGAAATCTGGCATTGTTTTTACAAATACCGCGATATGAATCAGACACTAAGTCATTGAGAATGAATGTAGCTTTGTCATGCAGTGTATCTATACGACAAAATTTAGCTCAGAAAGCCTAAGAGGTTATTCAAAATATATGAAGAAAAATAATTCTTGAGTTCACTCGGGAATATCGCAGTTTGAAATGAATTCTCACAAATAAACAAAGTCATCTGTTATTCTGCGTTGAATATTCTGTAACATATCCAAAATCCAAAAATATCGAACGATAACACAGAGAATTATGAAGTTTCAAACTGGAAGAGGATTTCTGCTTGATCGTGTTCTTTATCGATGAGTGTAGTTAGGGAAAGATGATCGCCTCTTGAACTCTTTTTCAGTTTAGTACTGCAAACATTTTTTGCAAAGTCGATTATTGGGAAGGTTATAATTCGCGGATATATCAGTCATTATCAAAAGTTACATAAAAATGAGTTCGACATTCAATGGCATGTTTTTGAGGACAATTCAGTGACGTGTAAAAGAAAATTTCTGCTTAGCGGTTTCCGAGCTGAAATTTATAAACATTTTACTTATTCATTTATGAGCCATAGACAATTTTATTCGTGTTAGGTCCGATATTTTTTCCCTTTGAAGAATATAACACAAGTTGTCAATTTTTGCATTCACTACCTTTTTTCATGAATTTTTTCCGTTTCGTCCATTCGGTGCATGTTCATCAACATTCTTGCTGTTCCATGCCTAAGAATCATAAATTCTCTTAGGCTCTGTTTAAGGCATGTCTGTTTCGATTGTTTGATCAGATTCAGACCATACTAATTATCTGTGGTATCAGAGTTTGAAATTACTTGATTTCAGTTTCGAAGTAAGAAAACTACAGTTTCATGGTCCACCGCTTGGTTGCTTGATTCAATTCAGACCATTGTAATTATTTGTCATCTCAAATCTTAACAATCACTTCTGTTCTTTTAGAATATGTGATTTGTACTATAAAATGCACTTCCAAATGAAAATTAGTTTTTCGAACTTTCTCTTCCATAACTAGGTATCTGAGTAATATCAATATGAGCCTATGGATGTTGCATTGGCAATATTCCATTAAGAATTATTACAAGAAGATGCAAGAATGAAAGAATTATATTGGGATAAGCAAATAAGAGCAATAAAATCAAAATTCTCACACAAGGAAATAAAAACCTACACATGGAATTTTAAACAAAAAAGGAAAAATTTTATCAGTCTCAAATGAAGGAGGAAAATTTTTCTTATTAGTTTTCAAAATGTGATCATTGTTTTCAATACCTAAATTACATGAGCAATGAATGCAACGGCAGGCTTAGAAAATATGAATATTACTAATAGAAGCAAGGAATTGCTTGAGATTCTGTTTTAGTTCTTCTAAATTAAGCTGTTTTTCTTATTGACTACATCTTCAATATAACCCCGAAGAAAGAGGTCGTGTAGCGTTAAGTAATACTAATTGCACAAAATAAGTGGGCGAATGGTATTCCGTGACTGCAAAAATTATGATACCCAAATTTTGTAGGGTGTGAACTTGCTTTCTTTCAGCATACCGAACGCACGAGTTCCTTCGTCTATTTTTCTGCTCGAATTGGAAGGTTTGACCGTCACAGCTGTTATTACTTCTATTATTGCTATTTCCTTATCTCAACCCTAACTTTATATTAATTTTTTCTTGGTACTCTCAAGAATCTTCTCTTGATAAGATGTTGTTGTTTTTTCACAAAGTTGGAAGAATTTTCAAATGTAATTACTTTGAATATACCACAAACACACTGTCCACTTTTGTAAATCCTCTCTTTTCAAAGAATATATTTATACTGTCAATTCTGATATTTGAAGAAAATATATATATATATATATATATATATATATATATATATATATATATATATATATATATATATATATATATATATATATATATATATATATATATATATATATATATATATATATATATATATATATATATATATATATATATATATATATATATATATATATATATATATATATATATATATATATATATATATATATATATATCTCAAATATCAGAATTGGACAGTATAAATATATTCTTTGAAAAGAGAGATTAGAGAGGATTTACATCATTCATTATCAACAACTTTACGTTTTATGATAAGTCAATGCTTAGAATTAATTAAACTTAGAACTAATAAAATTATAAAATTAAAGTAGAATACATAATGAAGATCATATAAAATTTAAGTTTGAAAGAATAATAAAATATAAACGCTAGGACGCATAGGTCGTAGGGATATCAGTGGACATAAACTCATCGACATCGAAAAAACATTGATCTATCAAAAAGGTTTTGAGCAGTCCTTTAAATTTCAAAGCTGGCAGCTGTCCCCACGAACCGGGCAGCTTATTATGGAACGTCACACCCAGCGAGTTATTAATAAACCTTGTCAGCCTGTATCTTTGGCAAACAAGGTTTGACCTGTTCCTGGTTGAGTAATAAAGTACCTCTGCATGAGAGGCGAATTTGTCTAGATTTGACCGAACAGAGAGAGGATAAACATTGATGGTGGACTCATTATTCTATTTGTGATAAATAATGGTTTACAGTAATCTAAGTAGCTGGCTCCCGACAGAACTCTAACCGCCGTTCTGCAATTTAAATATTCTTTCCGAACTCGCGGAATTGCCTCACAGTTTGACTATATATGATATGACTGAATGGAATAAAGCAAAATACGTAGACCTGACTATTCTATGATCGAATTGGGCAAATCGCATTTTCCTGATCAGGAAGATGGTGGAGGAGAGTTTTCCAGCTAGTAAGTCTGTATGTGGCCCCCTGGTGAGAGAGTCATCGATGGTAATTCTCAGAAGATTCACTGTTCGAGGTAACGGGGAGCGATCCTCAGGAGGAATCATGATTGATTATTTCGTCTATTGAGCAATAAATTATTACCCTGCGACCACATATGCGCCTTCGAAACCGCGACCTCCCTCGAATCAGTCACTGACCGGATATCAGCGCCAGAGGCTATGATCGTGGTGACGCCCGTGAACAAAATGCAATCAAAGGGATCCAAATAGTTCCAAGATCATTAATATAAATGAGAAATAGTAGGGGCCCCAGGAAAGAACCCTGGAGTACCGTCATGAATTCGGAGACGGTACCACGAACCGAAACGCACTGAGACCGACCAGACAAGTAGGGGTCAACAGCCTGAATGGCATTCTTCTGAAACTACATCTCTCCGCTTTTATTGCGAGTCGTTTGTGCACAACCATATCGAAAGCTTTCGTTAAGCCACATAGCTCCAGGTCAGTGATCACACCATCCTCCAAGCCAGACACAATGTTCTAGATAACGCAGAGAACAGCTCCAATTGTAGACCGACCACATCGAAAACCGAATTGAGCCGACGAAAAAACCGAATTCTTTTCAAGAAAGTTCATGAATCTAGTTTTCAATAGTGTTACCGTTTCCCACTACGGTATCTCACCATAGATCGCTCTAGGCCCCTCCGAATAAGCGTGTTACCGTGTTAACCACGCTTTCTTAATCACAGATCGCCAAGTTGGCCCATCGACCAGGCGAGGCACAGAACGTACTCTGGGCCTACCTGAACCGAGCGTTTAAATATCCGTGCATTTCGGAGACTCTCTCACTTCCTCTTCAACGACCTCTTCGACTTCACATTGTTTCAGAACACCGGCTTCAGCACGCGTTGCCACGAGTCGGCTTTCCGTACCCACGCCATATTGCCAAACCGCCGTTGTTTACCAACGAACCACGTGTTTTATTTCATTTTAAATTTACATTCAGAAAAAGTGTTTGTGTTAACCATCAGTGTTTCCATCGTGTGTGTGACCCCATCCCGGTAGCAATAGATGTTCGAATACTTTTGCGATAGTTGGTATTATTTCTATGGGTCTATAGTTGTTCAGATCATTAGGATCGTCTTTGTTGAAAATCAGAATTACCCCGGATCTTTTGAAAACGATAGGGAACACCCCTTCCTCCATCCACCGATTCAAAAATGTACAGAGGGGAAGCTCTAAGATCTCGCACACGAATTTGATAATCTTACTATTCATTCCATACACATCTAGAGATCAAGAATTTGAGAGTCTCCTAATAGAAATCCGCAGCTGGGGTGAGGAACAAAGTGAAATCCGTAGATTTTGTATACTCGGTGATATCTGGAAGTGATTGCCCGGAACCGGAATCGGAACTTCCTCAACTAGCTGTTGACCTACCTTAGAAAAGTATTCTCTGAATTCCCTTGCAGTAAGAAAATCTGGAATTATATTCTTTCTCACTTTGTTTCGTTCATCATTGATAAAACGCCACGAGTCCCTAGCTAGATTACTAGATCGTCCCAGGTATCTATCCCTGGCATTTTTATTCGCTTCCACTATGCGTTGCCTGTGAAATTTTCGAAAATTCATAAATCGCGTCTTTGATTCATGGTCACCAGATACGTTCGAAATTAGACGTAAAGTGCCCAAAAATTCTCCAAGTCTCTACAACTCCGGCGTCAACCAAGTAAGAGGATTGCTTTGTGACTTGCATTGACGTAGCGGAAAAGAAGAAGAGATGTTTTCCTGTTAAACGGATATCATTAGCTGCGCCGAGTTTTCGACATTATAACGACTGACGAAAGGCCAATCCAACTCAGATAGCCTATGAAGAAGTCAAACCGTTGTGGGATATAATTCTCTCAAAGTGATAGGAATTCTCACTACGTTTCATACAGTATGGCATATTAACAGTTAAAGCCTGAGCAAAGTGGTCGGAAAGCCCCGGTTTGATAACACTGGCACTGAAGCTGCCAACAGGGATATCTGTAATAACATTATCAACACAAGTTGCCGAATTAACAGAAACTCTAGTAAATTCATTGATAGCAGGAATCAGGGAAAAAGTCCAAAACAAAATCAAGAGTTCAGAGCGTCTAGCTGATGGAGTCATGAAATCAACATTAAAAGTGCCTAAGATTATGATAGTGTCATAAAACAATATGATTTGTTAATGACATGCACCGAAAGAATGAAATGGAGGAAATTCAGATTTTTCCTGAAAAGGGTGAATAGATGCGAATATTCCAAAATTCTGTATGGAACAAAACAAAAATCGCGTATAGTTCGTATCTTAAGCATGTTTGCATTTTAACTCGAAATCTGCTTAGCGGAAAAATTTTTTCCACACCATTTGGTGATACTCGAAAATATGGCAGTGAAATGTCGAACTCATTTTTATACATCTTTGATAAAAAGCAAGATGTCCGCGAATGGAATTTTCCCAAAATGCAGGAAAGTAGGTTCGAAAACGGAAAGAGATATTAAAAAACTTTTTTCACCACTAATTCGCTCCCTGAAAGAGAGATCGAGAGATCTCTATGATATATCTCCATAATATTTTATATACGCATCAAAAAAGAAATTGTATTTTCCTTCAACAATATCGTAATACTTCATTTCTTTTGAGTAATATCCTCAGTTTTGTATACACGGTGATATTTTCAATTAGCTCATTAAAATATTTTTACTTATTATAGTAGAAATTTAAAATTCAGCATGTAATTATCAAGTCTGGTGAGAAACTGTAAAAATGATTAAAAGGCCGTGGAAAATCTGATTTTACCGGAAATTACTATAACTTGGAAATTCCAAGAAGCATGAAGTATTTTTCGTTTAGAATAACTTTTCAAACAACTAAATTGACAACTAAAAAGATAAGATTAGTTCAAAAAGTTTAGTGTTCTTATTGACGTTATTTCTAAGCGTGCAAAATCAATTTTTTTTTCAACAGCTTAAGATTCATTTTTTCAAAGTATAATCCATTTTGCTAGATTTTTTGAGAGTTTGTTAGCAACTCACACACTGGAAAGTCTGATACGCATTTGTCTTGAATTTATTAGTACTGAATCTTGATTCATCTAACTGCATTAGGTTTTTCCATAATTAAAATGACTCGCTTTCCATTCATCACGACTTGAATTGAAATCTCTATATTATTCGAATATGTGAAAACACACGAAATTTATCACTATATGTGTATACACATTGAAAAAAATATTCAACCTTTCATAGAATGTTGAATATCCTTCCCTGAAGGAGCTGATTTTCTGATCCACTCTTCATGATCATCGTCAATCAGGGAAGTGGTTCAATTTGGTTGGATGTTATGAATAGGAGCAACATACTGTAGTATTGGTCTCGTTTGACTTCCTCAGTGTCGCACACCCATTCCAACACGAACCAGACTGCCACCTGGTCGTATCAATCCGTTAGAGCGTATCACGTTCATATATATACAAGGTTACGCAAAAGTACCGGAACGGCTAATTATCTCAGTTATTTACCTAGCGATTTTTTTGAAAATTGGTATTCCCATGTTATGTGTGAATTCAGTGTTAATATTTTGTGATCAATAGTGTTTCCGGTGTAGCCGGAAATGACTACAACATGAGAATTTAAAATATAACACACTATATGTTTATTTATTTTTAGATTCAGAGGAAAAAACTTTCCTAGAAACAATCAAGAAAAATGCTTTTTCTCCAATGTCGTGTTCATAAAATCCTAAATCAAATTACTCTCGAACTCATAATCAACGTGACAGGTTGACAATTATTGTTTAGTAGTTGTTGAAGTGTTGATATTTGCCCGAACGAGAGAATTTTTTTTATTGAAACTATAGCAAGTGTTGAAAATGAGTTCCATTCACCTCCTGACAATAACTTTATCGATCACTGAAATTTCTAAGAGAATTTTGTAGGAATTCTGGTGGTATCAAATTGATTTCTTCTGTTATGCGACGCCTTAACTCATCTAGATTGGCAGGTCGTTCTCTATAAACTTGGCATTTCAAGTGACCCAATAAAAAGTAGTCGAGAGGCGATAGATCAGGTGACCGCGGGGGCCACTCGATAGGACCTCTCCTATCGATCCATCTTTCTGGAAAAACTTCATCTAGATAATTACGATCTTGTTGAAACCATATAATATCAGCTGGATTATTAACGAATTATTCAAATTTCGAAATAAAGCTGTTATAGCTGGCATAATTTCATTTCTTAATGATTCCAAATATCACTCACCATTCAAATTCCCTTTTATAAAAAATCAATCAATTATGTTGTCAATGTGGGTTGTCTCTCGACCAAATACGGCAATTATGCCTATTTACTGTACCGTTGAGGCAGAACGTAGCTTCATCCGAGAATACGATTCTATTCAAAAAAATTGGATTCGCCATAATCATTTCCATGATGGTCTCTGAAAATTGTAATCTACGGTCAGGATCGTCTCCAGTAAGCTCATAGACGAAATGGATTCTATATGGTTTCATTTTTTTCTGTTTTCAATATCCTACAAACTGACCTCTGAGAAATATCATAATTTAAGGCTAGTTTATTTGTACAAACCTGAGGATTTTCCTCAATTGCCAGTGAAATGCCCAACTTTGTTTCTTCGTTAGTGGCAGACTTAGGGCGTCCTGCTCTGGGAATACCTTTCACTTGCCGACTTGCTTCATATCGCTGAATAGTTCTGCATACTGTAGATTTACTAATTTGATGATCTGGGTGAACAGGATTGAACAGACTGCGAATTTCTTGGTAAGATCGTTGTCTGTCACCGTATCCGCGCAACATCAAAACCTCGAGCCGTTCTACTTCACTGGGCTTGAATACCATTAGTAGGAATTGAAGTGCAAAAATCTAAACTTCAACAAATACTTGACATTATTTGTCAACCTATTCCGTTGATTATTAATGCAAAGGTAATTTGATTTAGGTGATATAATTTTTTATGAATTCGACATTGAAAGGAAATATTTTCTGTTGATTGTTTCTCAAAATGTAGTTTTCTCTGAATCTAAAAATAAATAAGAATATATGGTGTTACATTTGAAATTCACATTTTTGGTAATTTCAGGCTACACCGGAAACACTAGCGAGCACAAAACATCAACACTGATGTTTGCTTTATGTTTAGCAATGTAGGAATACCAATTTTCAAAGGTATCGCTCGATAAATAACTGATATAATTAGCCGTTCCGGTACTTTTGCCTAACCTTGTATATACATGAACGTGAAACGATCTAACGGATTGATACGACCAGGTGGCAGTCTGGTTTGTGTTGGAATGGGTGTGCGACACTGAGGAAATCAAAGGAGACCTCCAACAAACTAACACAGAAGCTATTAGAGAAATCCGGAAATCGATGAAAACAAAAAAGTAGATCGTTCAGAGACTTTAATGAGCCAGATTAATTCGACTATCTACCACATTGCTAAACACTGTGCCCGTTGAATGCAGTTTGCCAAACTAGGCTAACGCACCATCAATTAAACCAGGTGTACATCATATCCCTTATCTAATTTATTGCTATATGTGTAAACATATTTAACACATTTAAAGATCAACACATTTAAGTATTCCGCCTTCCGTATAATGTTAATGTTATATATCCGTATAACGTAAGGGTCGATTTAACTGTCTAGACATTTAAAAATGGTATCTCTTTTTTCCGTATTTCTCACAATTTTCAGGGGTTGATCGAAAATTCTTATCTCCTCGACGAGCAATTGAATTTTCAGCATATTTTCATTTTTCACAAAATTCACACAAGATTCTACCTTCTCAACGCCTTAGCAAGGAATTGAAAGTTTCAGCATACCAGCATACATTCAGTCTACGACAAAGAATATTTAACTTATATAACTAATTTTTCTGTATTTTACATAGTTTTCGGGGGTTGTTTAGAACTCTTTATCCTCCCAACAATGAATATAAATTTTCAGCATTCACTCAGTCGATGAATTTTTTGTCGTCAATCTAAAAACGATATCTCATTGTATGTTTCAAAATTTTCGGGATTTGATTTAACCTCTCAAGTTTCTATTAAACAATTTCTTTTTTTTCATAGCATGACGTGATTCGGTAGTCTAAAATGCTAAGAAAACATTGAGAAATTTATAAGCGACTATTTCGTAATGATCTTTCGTTCTAATAATTTTTTCCGTGTATGTTATATTCGGTAACTTCGATAAAAATTATACATTATCATTTGCACAAGTAATTGAAGTTCAAGCCTTTAATACCAAAGATATGATCCTTGAATGTTGAAAAACAAGTCAACAGTTTCTAGTCAGCCTATAGATTATTTCGAAAATACTCAAAAATATTCCTCATCATGAATATACACACAACCAAATGTATATAGAATCATCCGATATTTTGAGTATTACCTCAGGGATTTTGAAATTTCTAAGAATTGTCAGAACTGATACATTCTGAGAAATCTCAATTGAAAAAAAAAGTGTTTATTTTAAGAAACAAATAACAAACAAAAAACTCTTTCCGCATGTGGTAAAAAAATTGAAAATTGTATTTTCATAGAGTAGGTGTTTTTTCTCGACTTCAGTAGCTTGTATTACCTCCTCCTGCCCTGATACAAGCCTGATTCCCATATATGCTCAATATGATTTAGGTCTGGAGAGCAAGCTGGCCAGTTCAAAATAGCGATTCCCTCTATTTCAAGATAATTGTCGCGCGATGTGGCTAGTATGCGGAGGAGCATTATCTAGCATAAAAGTGAAATTCTCACCGTTGACACCTCGTCAGAGTCTCACTATGGACTGCAGCACTAGGTTCACGTAATTTCTAGCCATTACACTCGCAGGAAACGATATGTTTTCCTCCCAGCATAATGCCAACTCAAAACATCACACTGCCTCCTTAGTATTTCGGAATTTGTCTTGCTGCTCGGAATCTAGCTTGTCTTCCACGACCCCTCAAAATCCGAATATGGCGGTCATTTGATTGAACACCAATTCTGGTCTCATCCGAAAAAACATTGCGCCAATTCTCAATATTCCAATTTTGGTGCTCGATACACCAATGGAGTCTGTTATTTTTTTCGTTGTCTGGTAAACTAACCTAACCTAACCTAACCTCACCCCCTGTGATACTCCCATTGTGGCTGCTATATCCCTCTGTCATCCCTTCTTGAACGAGAGCAATTGTTAGGCTCGTCTGCACAGCGGACAATCCAACGTAAGGCATTTTCAATAACGATTGTAGGCTTTTGTAAATTTTGAAATTCACAGTTTCAAATCTCAGTGACTGTGTACAATATCTCGAACAAGTGGTGATAATTCAACAGTTTGTTAACAACAAATAACTTCATTCCTCGAAATTATTCAAAAATCCGTGGTTAGAAATAATCAATAAGGAAAAATATCGAGTGTTTCATTATGAATTTGGTTGTGTGTAACCAATGAAAATTTTCCACCCCCTCTATCTCATGAAGGACAAATTTTTGCAGAAAGAGCTGAGACACGTCAATTTTTGATTGGAGAGGGACCAATTTCTGAGTTAGAGCGGGGCATGCAAAATCTAACCTACCCTCAGCAGCACATAAGTCTAAATTAAATATAGGGAAAGTGGGTCGAGTGACATATCTTGGGATTTGTCTTTTAATTCTCTAATCATAAATAGTATCTCTATGAACAATTAATATCATATAGAAACTCCATGCACAATGAAAGTTTGTATTGCAAGAAAACTTGCCACCCTTCTCTTGTCAAGAAAGACAAGCGGAAAAAGCTGGGACCGATTTCTAGGTTGATTCGGAGCATGTCAGATCGCCCCCCTACCCTCAGCAGCTCCTGAGTTGAGATTGATTATTGGAAAAGTGGATCGAGTGACATATCTTTGGAAAGGTCTTTCAATTTTCTGTTAAAAAATGTTATCTTTATGAACATTTGATATCAAAAAAATAGTCCAAATACAATAAAAGTTTTGGTTTCTAACAAAAATGCTACAAAGCTTGAAATCAAATCAAGTTCTAAAAATGACCTTATCCAACATCCATTGAATGATACAATTCTAATTCCCTGCTATTATTTCCAAGTGACGATTCTTGTTCTTAGCACTTCCAAATGGTTGTCACTGCTAATGGAAATGTAATAATATGAGATATTGATAAACATCAATGTTTTATGGAGAACTCACAATTATTTTTATCACAACCATTTCATGATGATAAATCTGTTTCAAATTGGTCTTTCATATTTGCAATACTTTCAATCACAGTTGGTGTCTGTTAGATAAACGTTGAAAATGGTGTACTCCAATGATAAGAGGGTAGAAATTGTTTCAATTTATTATCAGAATAATAGACGTGTCAGAGAAACGGCAAGAGATGTAACAGAGACATCTGTATTATATTCAATTAATAAATTTTTAATTACAGGGACGGTTGCGAACAAAAATCATGGAGTTGAACATCGGCCCATACGGAAACAAGCAACTGAAGTGGCAGGTTTGGGCCACCTACGAAAGAAAAATAGTACTTTTATCAGAAAATTACCCGTCTGTATGGTGTATTAGCTTCTACAGTCTGCAGGATTCTGAAACAACTCTAATTTCACCCATATAAAAAGAAATTAGTTCATGAAATAAACGAAGACGATTCTGATCGCCGCTTGAAATTTCGTGAAATTTTAATAATATATAATACGTGTTTTTTTCTGACGAGAGAAACTTTTATCTCTGGTGAAGTGAATATGCATAATTGTCGATATCAAGATACCCATAATATATATTCGTTCATATAGGCATAGACACAATTCAGAATTTGAATATTTGAGCTGGAATATATGGAAATATTATGACATTGTAGGAAAGAGATGTAGTCTCTATCTTTCATAGTTAAAACGATTCAAGAAGTATATCGACTACCAGAAGTGTATAAAACGCGAAGTACATAACTGACATAATCGACTTGAGTTCACAAATGTTAAAAATTTTACTGTGAATATTTTTTCCATTATCGATCGACGCAATTCCCGACGAGGTATCGTGTAAATTATCTGTTCTTTCAGTTTCAACTTTTTTCTACTCATAAGAAAATTTCAGGAAAGATATTATTTTATTTATTCGAATATGAATATATGAAAACTCATGCCACATAAATGCTTGTCAATTAAGCATATGTATTATTGAGTGGCGAGGTAGGTCTACATGAAATTAGGAAACTCATTTTGCAGGGATAGCTTGTCCAGAGTATGTTGGTAATTGTTGACTCATTTGCATGAATAGATGAGAATTTGATGAAGTACTGTACGTGAACTTTGTTGAAATAGTGCCCACTATTGGAAATGAGGTCGTTGAATGAATCTCGTAGTTGGTATCCTCGGAGTTTAAAGGAATTGCACAACAGTATAGAAGCTATGTTTTAATCAAGTGCGTATTATTTCCCTAGGATGAAATAAAAAAAATCTGGTAAATCACAGATGAATAATAACGTAAAAACCCATGATGTTTGTGGCAATGCCACCGTCAATATTCTCTTATATTTCTTCTTGGATATACCTATAGAGATACAATAATTCGAGTACCTAAATTAAATTATTGAAAAATATTCATTTCATAAAGTTGTCTATTCAGGGAAACCTCTGGGGCTCTATATGGATGAGTGAAGTTATATTTTACATCTATATTTCTTTGAGATATTCAAGAAAATAAAATTGCTACTAGTTCTCGTGAAAAAGCGTTTCATAAACTGTTTTGCTAGTTTTGAATAGGATATAATCCTGTTTGTTCAAGTTGAGAATTCGAGAATTATCTTTGTATAATCATTTTGAATAAAAAGTGTGACTTCGTTTCTGTAGAAGCAAGTTCGTTCTTATGGATGTATCAAATTTTGTAACTTCAATTCCCAAAAAATAAGAAAGAATGGTTACTAGTTGATATACGTCCTGTGTTAACTATGATTATTCAATTCGAATTGTTTTTCTGTGTCGACATTATTCGTTTTGTTTTCTGGACCAGAAATAATAAATTTTATTGTTTCCGTGATAAGGAACCTATTCTACTTAAATATATTATTGAATGCTCGACGCATTTTGATACCCAGTATCGTTGTCAAGAGCGAATGAATACTACAAATATATCTTACTTACATATACTTATACACACTGATTGAATTTCTATTCCTAAAGGATTATTGAACAATTTGTTTTTGAATCATGTTGGAATTTTTAAATTTCATCTTATGCTAGCTCAATTGGAGAAAGTTGAGATTTTCAAATTGAATGTATCTCCTTGAATTGGGATAGTAATGAATAGTGTTGAAATTTATATGGTTGATGAGTCAGTATCTATAGAACAATACTGGAAGCTTCCTTACCCTGAAGATGTGTGAGTTCCATTTAACATAAAGAACTATTGAGTATAAATATCAGTGAATATAATGAGACGTTCAGTATAGATATAGTTGGATATGAAGAGCGTTCAGTATATTTTAGTTTAAGTATATTAGGCGTATAGTATATATTGCGTTCAGTTTATTAGGCGTTTAGTATATTAGTTGTTTAGATATAAAAGGCGGTCTTAATGGGCTCATTAGTATAAACTAAAGAGGCAATCCACTCAGAGCTATCTGTATTTCAACTAGTGAGTTATTTATGTCTAACTGATCATTAAGAATTTCCGGTGAATACCTAAATCTGTTAATTTCAAGTACTTCCAGAAGGTTGAGTTTTATACCTCTATTCCCAGAATGTAGGATTTTAAATATTGAATTGAAAGAACTCTTTCAATTCATTCAATTCAATTCGTACTTCTCTTTCAAAATTGTGGCTCCGATGATGTTGTTCATTAATTTCTTCAACGCTAACCGGGTCGCACTATAACTTTTAACAGTGCAATTACTCTGACAATTAGGAACCAACTTCTAAGATAATTCGCAGAGGTGATGTTCACTTTAAAGTTAAAAATTGACGATCGAATATGTTGCCATCGAAACACGAACATGATTGGCTTCTGGCAGATTTCGATGGTGTAGTCCACGGTCCAAGGAACCGATTTACGTCAAACGCCATTGCGGCTGTTTTGATTGCCTGTGCATCGAATTCGGTGCGATGTTGCTCAGATTCCGTCGTGTGTACGACGTAATTTTCGTTTTTCAGCTGTCTTTCTATTCTCGAACTTGCAAATGACGCCATTTTAGCGTGTTTTAAGACTGTTTGGAGAATTCGGAGCATAGCGGTTACAAGTAGACAATCTATTGTGCGGTTAGGTGGCGTGGTATATCTTTTTTTTCATCCGCGCTTCCCTGGAATAGGTGAACCTGTTACACCCCTTGAGTGTTTGTTAGTTATTCCTTTAACGTGCTCTATTTCCGCCTTTCGGCAAATGACACGCCGGGGAATTTTGTCACCTCACTAACCCGGGAATTTTTCCGAACCCCTCTCATGTCGAGGGAAGGGATCTTTAATGTCTAACACATCTCTGTTAGACAGGACCGACGGCTTTACATCTCCTCCGAAAGATGAATACTCAAGCGATTCCCAGAATCCGAAAAATCCCATTGAATCCAGGTAACTCTGCGCAGGAGACGAGCATCATATCCCATACGCCACCGAGACGGATAACTACATGAGTGGGCACCTAGGAAGAATTGAGGTGTCTGTTTACTCGTTATTTGAAGAGGGCCAAATTGTAGGAGATTAGGGAGATGTTGGACGGAAGCGAGTTCCACAGCTCACCGGCCCTGTAAACGAAGGAATTCCTATAGAGAGAGGTTCGAGGGGTGGTTAAATATACCGCTATATGATGAGAACTTCTTGCCAGCCTAGTGTTGCGGCAAATATGACTTTTCCCGGAACTAGGGCTTTCAGCTCCTAGGAGCATCTTCCTTGGAAGTATCTGTAAAACAGAGAAAGGTCAGCAATCTGTCTTCTGAGAACCAGCGGTTCGAGATCGCGGGTGATCTTCGGGTGGTCGATGAGGCGCACAGCCCGTTTTTGCATACTATTCAACATCCGCAACGAACGGTTGGGCGCAGATCCCCATACATGGGAACAATATTCCGAAGCAGTTCGAATTTGCGCCTTATATAAAAACAAATAGCTGAGAAGACGTGAAGTATCGCTTGGCTCTGAAAAGACAAATAAGTTTAGCTGATGCTGACTGCTATTGCTGATACATGTTCATGCCAGCAAAACCCGGAGTTGACCGTTATTTCGAGAAGGTGTATCGAATATTTGGATGCAATTCGTTGGCCTTGCATCATTAGAGGAGGTTCTTCAGCGGGGACCTTTTTAGAAAACGTAAATGCTTGAGTTTTGCTCGCATTGAAGCTCACTAGGTTCAATTGACCCCATTCAGATATCCTCTGTGAGTCAGAGTTCAAGTTATTTATTTGTTGACAACTCTGACGCTGAGATTCCGCAGCTGTAATTGGCCGCAAACTACTGAGATACGAAACCAGGGTACAACCGCCTGCAAAACCGAAGATCTTGTTCTCTGTAGATGACAAAAGATCGTTCATCTGCAACAGAAAGAAGGTCGGCAAAAGAATGGATTCCTGAGGTACTCTGCTTGCAACTGGAAACAATCTGATGTTATACCATCGACCACAACTTGTATTGATCTTTATGAAAGAAAGCTACTTATTGAATCCCGCAATTTTTCGGGAAGTCCATATGCAGTAGTTTATTCAACTGGCTATATGGCTGCATGCCAAACCCTATCGAAGGCTTAAGAGATGTCGAGGGCTATTGCTCTAGATTCCCCATGCGTTTCCATCGTTAATGTTCGAACATGAGTGACGTAGGCGAGCAGATCTCCTATCGATCTTTGCCTTCGAAAATCATACTCACGGTCGTTAATAATTCCCTGCAACTCAAGATATTTGATGAGTTCATCATTTATGACTCTCTTCATCACTTTGGACATAATGGGAAGAAGTGCAACAGGGCGGTAGTTTTGGGGTAAGAACTTTCCAGCTGCTCGGAAAAGTCTGGCTTTCAAAAAAAATCTAAAACAGATGGTTAAGAATGGGTGCCAGTTCGGGAGCAACTGCCTTCTTGCATTTTAGCTGCTCGAGAGCCCATCTCTTAACTTGATCTCCGCCAAGAAAGAATTTGTAGGTGGAATGTTCTGTGGTATTGCGTTAGATGAAACTAGCACAGAATTTTTCGAGAACACGAGAGCAAAGAGATTGGATTTCTCTTTCGGAGATTATGCTATACTTCCGTCTTCTCTAACAAGAGGCGGAAACGCAGATTTGCAGAAATTGGCACTGACAGTCTTCGCCATTGACCAGAATTATCTAGTCCCGCTTGCCTGTTCAAGGAGTTTATTAGTTACCCATTCGTTGAGATTGGCCTTTGCTCTTGCAGTTGTCAGGTTGCATACGTTCCGTAGGGCATGAGCACAGTTTGGTTGTTAGTAGTTGCTCTTACCTTTTTTGTAAGAAAAGGTTTGATGTAAAATTAACTCGCTTCTGACAGAGAGAGATTTAGGAAGGGCTTCCATGTTGCCTTCCTGGTCTTCCTCTTACTGTTTAACGCAGAATCTTCTCAAAGATGAGGCTAGACCTATCGTCGCTACCATAATTTTCTGCACTGCAATACTCATACAAAGTCAATTTGTAACTTCAGGAACAGTGGATAAATACTTGACTAACTCAGTCAGTGCTAATAACTGTCAGGAATATTCTATAATTGTACCAAAGGCTGAGGTGAACGTTGTGGATGCCGTAAGGCAGAAACAAGTAGCCTCTACGAAGAGATAACACAGATTCACTTCGATGAATTGAATGATTAAATTTACTCGTAATGTTATTTAAAAGTGACACGATCCTTACAGAATATACCTCGGGGGAATGCTTCAATTTTGTAGAGTACATACATATAAGAGAAAAACTGAAAAGGGGTCTTTAAACTCCTTTCTTCACTTTTAACTAGTTATTCTTTTTTTTGCCTGGGAATCTTCAGACAAAAATTAACGTAAGCGATAGAAAGAAGGGTCTCTGGCTCATAGACTTGACTCACAATACTATTGCTTAATATGAGTAATAAAATTGAAATGTGTTTTGAAAGATTTCGGATGCTGAAATGAATAACTTGATTATTCATATAAATCTATGACACTCACAGCATAGAAATTGTGAATCCTACTGCAAAAAATAAGAAACGTTTTAGGGAACTTTGTCTGTTTCAGTTTTATGTATAAACGGTTTTTCCAAATGAAAACTTGGGAGCGTTGAGTTCTCTAGAGTAAACCTACACTCGGAGTTCGTCTCGAATTGAAATACGCGATATTCGGGATGATAGCAAGGGATTGGAACAATGTACAGCTTTGTTATCAAATTTGGATGCTATACCGCTAATTTGCCTAAGCTATGCCCCAATATTGAGAAAGATTGTTAAAGGAAGTCCCGGAAAGAATGAAAGAAGAGAGGCCTGTAAAAGAGTTTATTTTTCCCCTTTTTTTGTTGATGAAATACTGATGCGTGGGAGTTTGTAGGGACCGTTCTGAAATGGAAGGGGATTATGCGAACTATAGATACTTGAGGGTATGGGGAAATGCGGCTCACAAGATATTAATTACGTTTGTTACTTGAGATTTTCGTTAAAAAAATTTCAATATTATAGTAATAGAATAATGAAGAGCTTCAATCACTTTTTCGAATTGATGATCTGAATTATAACTATTCGAATTTCCTGAAATTATTAGATATTCATTAAAGAATAGTTATTTCGAAATTTTGTCGATCAATATCTTCATCAACTTGATTTATATACAGGAATATCCACCGGGACCGTCCGTTAAAAACTTTTTGAGTTTCAATTACAATATCAAGCTGAAATTTTATACGCGGCCATAACTAGCGATTTTCAATTGGAGTGAAATATTTTCGAAGTGATACCATTTCTGGTTATACCGGAAGTGGGTCATCACTTTGTTATTTCAAATGGCAATATACATTTTTTATTATACATCTAGAACCGACATTTGAACAAGGCATAAAATACCCAAGTTGTCGGCACTTATCTGTCAAAACTTTTGACAGATTTAGTTATTTTTGTTATGAACATTTGAAAAACTGTAGCTCGGAGATCTTTTGCACTACAGACACAATTTCTGCTTGGGTGTATAGAAGAAAGATCAAGGAATTTTTTAAGCAGTCTACACATGTCAAATATTTATTGCGTTGTTTTGTATAATTTTTTCAATTTGGCCTTTTTCAAACAGCAATAACTCAATTTTTTCAAAAAGCACGTGCCAAGTTTTATATCGCCATCAGATGAAGCGTTAAATTTCAGATGGAATTGTATCAGCATGTACTATACCTATTTCCTATAGTTCCGAATTCGGGGAAATATCGCAGGTTATGAATTTTTTTATTATCTGCTTAGTCCTTTTCGTGACCTTGCTTGCTATGTAAAATCTTTTCTCAGGTTTGTTTAGACATATACGAAGTATGATTGTTGAAATATTTTGCTGCTGGTTTTCTTTTTTCATTGTTACAGATTCCTGTCCCTATTCCCCTTCCTTTCACCCTAGTCTTCGTTTGGAAATCATGGAATGCAAGAGCGAATGAAGCGGCTAAGCAGAAAAATCTTTGGTACTTTTTATGTACACATGACACTAATACAACATAAACAGACAAGCTATTGCTAGTGCAATAGCGACAGAGAAACGAGATTTTTCCTCAGGTTTTTTCACTCGTTTATTGAATCATACGCAAGATAGTATGGTTCCCCTGTTACATTTTTCTGAGCTCACACTTGTGTTTTTCTGACACACCAAAATTATAGATTTAAGCATTTATTGTAATTACAATTATTCGAATTTTGTAAATCCTCTCTTTCTCGAAAGAATATATATATATATATATATATATATATATATATATATATATATATATATATATATATATATATATATATATATATATATATATATATATATATATATATATATATATATATATATATATATATATATATATATATATATATATATATTTGTTCGAAAATAATTCGGGAATATAGTGAATTTGATTTTTCTTTTCAAGAACTAACAGAGAAAGCTTTGAAATATTCGAAACAAGTAGCTGAACTGGGTTAGATATATATATATATATATATATATATATATATATATATATATATATATATATATATATATATATATATATATATATATATATATATATATATATATATATATATATATATATATATATATATTTTGTTCCGAAATAATTCGGGAATATAGTGAATTTGATTTTTCTTTTCAAGAACTAACAGAGAAAGCTTTGAAATATTCGAAACAAGTAGCTGAACTGGGTACGCTCACCTGACAGGTGCCTAAAATTAATGTACTTGTCACTTCGTACATGCGAATTTGATATTTTAACAAGAATTGTTGGTAATTTGAAGTGAAAATTTTTGAAAAACACCAGATTGATAATGAAATGGCTGATTATTCAAACGAGGATATGTTTAGTCTCTTTTTAATTCATGGAGAATGTTGAAAATTGGTGGATAGAACTTACAGGCAATTCAATAACCAATTTCCAAATTTGGCGCCTATGAGTAAAACAAAATTTCGAAGGATTAGAAGCAATTTTCTGCCATTCGGATGAACAAAATACATAGAAACTAGAAGAAAACCAATTCTCGAGCACGACGACAATCAAATTAATACACTAGTGTATTTTCGTGCCAATCCACATCCGTCCATTAAGTCAGCATCAATGGATATTGGATTGAGTTATACTTCCATTCAAAGGATCCTTAAGAAACATAACATGTACCCGTATTCTTTTATCAGACTACAGAAATTGAAACCAACTGACCTTCCGAAGCGGTTAAATTTCTGTGAAAATTTATTAATTCGGCTTCAAGAAGATGAGACAATTCTGCAAAAAATTATATGGTCTGATGAAGCCAATTTCAATGAAAGTGGAATAACCAACAGGAGAAATCGACATTTTTGGGCCACAGAAAATCCACTTTTCATTGAGGTTATTGATTTCCAAAATAAATTCAGCGTGAACGTTTTTGCAATTTTAATAAATGATTTGTTGGAGTTTATGAGGAAAATCTTAATGGACAAAGATACCTAGAAATCTTGAGAGGAACATCAGTAAATTTTTCAGATGGATTACCCCTTAACATTCTGAGGGATTGCTATTACCAAATGTTCGAGGATAGACGGTGGGGTAATCAAGGACCAAATTTATGGCCTCCTCGTTCTCCGGACCTGACGCCCCTTGAGTTTTATTCATGGGGCAAAATCAAGAGTGAGGTGTACTTTATTCCTGTAAGAAGTAAAGAAGAGTTACTGGAGCGCATGCATAATGCTTTTCGTAATATTGATCCTGAGGAAACTAGGAGGGCAACTCATCATGTTCGTATACGAGCTGTCAAGTGTATTGAGCAAAGTGGGGTCAATATTGAACATTTACTCAGATCGTAAATTAGTTTTCTCCTATGATGTTTGCTATCATTTATTCGTATTTATGTAATTATGATTGGTTTTCGCTTAGTTCCTTCAATTTTTATTCATCCGAATTGTAGAAAATTGCTTCTAATGCTTTTTTTTTTTTTTACTCATAGACGGTAAATTTGGAAATTGATTATTGAATTGCCTGCAATTTCTACTCGCTACTGTTTGACATTCTAAAATGATGTAAAAAGATTAAATATATTTTCGTTTGAATAACCAGTGGTTTTATTCCAAATATGTTGTATTTTTTGAATATTTTCAATCTGAACTAACGACAATTCTTGTTAAAATATCAAATTCGAATAAACGAAGTGACAAGTAAATTAGTTTTAGGCACCTGTCAGGTGAGCGTAGCCAGTTCAGCTATTTGATTCAAATATTTCAAAACATCGTCTGTTAGTTTATGCAAAATCATCAGAATTCAATATATTCCCGAATTTCCATCTGAAATTTGACGCTTCATCTGATGGCGATATAAAATTGGCACGTACAATTTGAAAAAATTGAGTTATTGCTGTTTGAAAAAGGCCAAATTGAAAAAATCATATAAAACAACGCAATGAACATTTGACATGTGTAGATTGCTTAAAAAATTTCTTTATCCGTCTTCTATCCATCCAAGCAAAAATTGTGTCTGTAGTGCAAAAGATCTACGAGTAACAATTGTTTTGAATGTTCCTCCAAAATCGAGTTTATAACAAAAATAATTAAATCTGTCAAAAGTTTTGACAGATAAGTGCCAACAACTAGGGTATTTTATGCTTTGCTCAAATGTCGGTTCTGGATGTATAACAAAAAAGGTAGATTGCCATTTGAAATAACAAAGTGATGACCTATTTCCGGTATAACCGGGAATGGTATCAATTCGAAAATATTTCACTTTAATTGGAAATCGCTAGTTATGGCCGCGTATGAAATTTCAGCTTGATATTGTAATTGGAACTTAAAAAGTTTTTAACGGACGTTCCCGGTGGATATCTGTGTATAGACAGAACGATAACATACATTTTTGGTAGTTCGAAAGCACATCGTTTTTGATTCTAAAAGTAACAGAATGATTTAAGGGATTCGTGACCTATGTTAATTGTCATGAATCATAGACTGCTGAAGCAAAGTCACTGAAATCTTCGTTCTTCGATCTTCGTCAATCTGGCCCGATCCAAATTTTATCTATTTTCCAGGGACGGGCTGGAAATTTTTGAATTCACTCTCCCCCTATATATAACGTGACGGAACTTTCAATTTCATTTCAGAAATTTAAAGGAAATGATAGCGAAAAGATGTATGGTACAAGGTTCTATCAGAAAAAAATTTTCATTTTGAAAAATGAGAAAAAGAGCATCACGGTACTTCAGAGAGAGCTTTCAGAAGAGATTCGCAACATCTAAAACTAGTTGTAGAAATATTGCAATATAATAATCAACTTGAACTAGTTGAAATAAGTATACAAAAATTCAAGAAATGCCATTACAATAAAATAGAAATTCATTTGCTCTCCAGTTAAATTAGTAAATTTGGATATACGAAATTTGCAGATTGGAATGACGATTCAATGAAGAATACAATTCAAGTTATTACACATGGTATTCCGGACTGAACGAAAATACTTCTGGGCATGATTGAGTATCAAGAGGCTAACACGAAACGGGTTATTATTTGTTTCATTGATTTTTTGTTCACGATATACAATTTTTCATTATATCAATGTGCTATATATTTCAAGCTATTGTTTGAATTTTGCGGGCAAGCCCAAATTCAAATTATTTGTATGAATTAAAAACATAGAGCCATGTGAGAGAAATTTCAGTTTTTTTGGACTTAATTCATTACTCCACCCTGTTTATCGATATTCAAATTCTGAAATTTTTAGGAAATCCTACATGAGGGAATACACAAAATGAGCGCATAATATCCTTTGGCACCTTATTAGGGGATCAAGAATTAGCAATCTTTTCTACTTTACAGTAGAAACGGTTGCTGATTCCTAAACGTCGTCTTTCATTAAAACTTTTTATCAATAGCCGTTTCCAAATTTGATTATTTGAGAAAATACAATGCAATATCGAGATTTATCTCTATGCATTCAATTGATCGATGAATAATATTTCGAATCACTTCGGGATTAGCTCTAATGGAATCATCTACTTCAAGTATGTTTTCCATTAGCTGTTTTACCGTATGTATTTCTTCGCCATGAACTCTCTCCTTCATGCAACCCTTTAGAAAGTAGTCAACCGAATTTGAATCAGGTGATCAACTGACAGGTCCACCGATTTTCGTATTCTATATTTTTAATAATCACGAAAATATTTGGTGTTGCACCATTATGCTGTAACCACATTCCCTTCCCATTAAAGATAGCACCATTCAAAAGATTCGGTTTATAAATGGGGTCATATCAGTTTATCGTTGTACATGCCGTACCATATATTCACAAAAATTTTGTTCTGTGAACGTTTTTGTACACGTCGGTGGAGATTCTCTGCCGCCAAAAATTATTTATTCCATCCCAAATTAACTGGGATTCATCAGGAAAAAGAATTACACGTCTGTGGTTTTTCATTCGCCTTCTTAATGTTATACGTGATATTTTGTCACCAATATCCAAACGCAGAACTATAGGTGAAGGAATCTAAGTTCCCTTTTAGAGTTTTTTTCTATACTACAGATAAAGAAACTCAAACTTGAGTACCGATTCTTCTAGTACTTATTCTGTCACTCTCATGTATGAATATTTTCTTCACTTCTTCGATTCTGCTGGCGATCTTGCTACCGAAAGTTGGGGAATATGCTATGTTCTCTGGAAAACTGGAATATTTGGATGAATATTTTTCGATTCGGTATCCTTCGGTTCGGAAAGCATCTTTGATATTCTGTTGCTGCCAGGTATACATTTCCATCATAGAAATCATAAATGTATATCATATTTAACGTTCGAATATTGAAAAGGCATAATATATGTAAAAAATGACTCAAGGTTGAATGTGACTTGTGGACTAATAAACTCGCACCAATTCGCAAGAGTGCGAATTTTTGAGTGTAGTACCGTACTTTTGAAAATCAATCATGTCAGATTATTTATTGCATGCATATATCAAAAAAAAATATCCTCCAAAAGCGACATGAAATGTTTTATGGAGATTGCCTCCGATTTCTTTCAGTCTTGCGAAAACTTAGTACCTAACTTGATAGTATGTGGCGATTTCAATATCATCTTCTTGGAGGACGGATAGATAAAAATATGTTGGTGGATCTTTTCAATAGTCACGCTCTTACCGAAACTTCTTCGTTTCCTACGAGAATCTTCATCAACCAAAGGAGTGCCAGCTGTATAAAAATTGATTATCTGGCATGGAATTGTGACTATGATTATACGATGGAGATCATTCAGCCCAACTTGAGCGATCACTTAGCTATTATATATACCTTTCAATTAACACCTTCTCTGGGCAAAAGAAATGAGGCTAGTAGGGTAGTTGAATATCGCGGGTTTCCGAAAAAAACAAAAGTGCAATGAGAGAGTACTTGGGGGAGAGAGATTTTGGTTAGATAGTGAGAAGAGGACGTGATGTGGATACCGTTTATTCAGACATATTAAATTCTATCAAATTTGCAATTAAAATTTTTTGTCCTCTACGAGCTAGAAAAATAGGAAAGCGAAATCGTGGTTAACTCAGAAAATTGTAGAGAATAGTGCAAAATTAAGAGATCTCTTTTGGTTGTAGCCCCATAAAATTCGAATTCCATACAATTAATAAAAAAGAACATCGAAATAATGTTAACTAAACTAAAAAACTATTCTACAACAAACGCCTCCTAGAAAGCGATAACAAACGGAAAACTATTTGGAGTATGGCGCATTTCGTAATAGGCAGGACCACAACAAACAGGAAAATTGAATTAGAAAAAGGTGACACTGAGATATTGGATTCAGACCAGCTCGCACCGTCTTTGCTGACTATTTTTCGAATATAGCGGAGGAAACTCTCTAGAGAAATCTAGGCAGTGTTAGATCTAATGAATGTATCGTCATGAGCAAAACTCCTACGAATAGCCTGTTTTTTAGACCTGTAAAAGAGCTATAATTATCGAATATAATAGATAAATTTTAATTTTTAATTAGAAAAATAGCACTGGGGAAGATAACATACCAATTAAGGTTATAAAAAGTCTTAGACATCCTTATAACCCCTCTACAATACTTGGCAGAATTAACTTTTAGTTCGTCTTGTTGTCCTTGTTCACAAAAAGCTCGATCCATCGTCTGAACTCAATTATAGGCCAGTAACTATCTTGAAGGTAGTATCTTAAATTTTGGAACGCTTGCTCTATGATAGGTTAATAGAATTTCTGACAGAGAATAAAATAGTGGTAGACTGTCAGCACGGATTTTGCTTGAACAGGTTCACAGAGAGTGCGGCAGCTGATCTTCTTGAAAGTATATACAAAATAATAGATGAGGGAGATCTTGTGGCGGGACTTTTTTATGACCTGTCAATGGCGTTTGATTTTCTAACGCATCCTTCCATTACTAGGAAGATTGAGGCAAGTGGGATTAGAGGTGGCATGTTGCAACTAATACATTCTTTTTTGAATGGTACAAGATTTTTGGTTGGAGTGTGTGGCGAGATATCTGATCTGAGAAATACTGACATTGGAGCTCCTCAAGGGTCCGTGCTCGGTCCTCTTTTGTTTTTACTCTACGTAAATGACATGGTAGACTATGTACCGGACACAACAAGGATAATTCCTTCTGCGGATAATACGTCGATGGTGGTATCTGCTCGATCATCTGAGGATCTTGAGAAGAAGGTTAGCACAGTGAATAATGACTTCCAAAAATAGTGTAGAACAAACAATTTAATACTCAATTGGGAGAAAACGGTGTATGTTAATTTCCGATTATCAAAAACCCTATTAACTGGGTGGCTTCAACCGACAATTGACTGTCAAATTTGTAGGTGTTCATCTCGGCGAATATTTGAAATGGGACTTTCATATAGAACAGCTTTATAAAAGAGTCAGCAGAGGGCTTTTTGCAATATCTCGAATAAAATATAAATTCGATATAGGTGACTAAATCAACATTAATTATTCACTCATTCATAGTCACCTGAGCTACAATATAATACTCTGGGGAAATAGTCCACAAGCACAGAGAGTTTTTATTCCTCAGAAAAGGAACATCCGTTTTATATTTGGGCTGGGTTTTAAAGTTGCAGGGAAACTCAGATCAAAGGAAATTCTCACTTTTCCATCATTATTTGTTTTTAAAACAGTTTTGTTTACAAAAAAATCTCATCAAGTACGAATCGAATTCTGATTATCATGGCTATAATACCAGAAATGCCACTTCTCTGGTAGTAGAGAAACATAATCTCAAAAAATTTGAGGAATCGCCACTATACGTTGGTAAAAAGATGTTCAACATACAGCCGAAGACTGTGAGAACGTTTCATGACAAACCATTCAAGAATACCATAAAATTATTGGCATCAAAGGCATATAATTCTGTCAATGAATTTCTGTCTGACACCTTATGAAGTTTTTCTTGCTCCTCGTACTTCGTGATGTATGTCCCAGTTTATTATTCGATGTTGAGACTGAAAAGAAGTCTATTTTATTGTAAATAATGTTATAATATGTTTAATATTAGAATTTGAAATGACATGAACATCCATAAAATAAAATGGCCAAATAACGAATGAACTGAATTAAATTGAATTGAATCAACTTTGAAAGCTTGCCTAAACTCAGAACAAGCGGCTGACAACGACGTGATTTGATTTATCTTGGCATGTCGTTGGTCAAACGTAGATCAAACGCATTGGGACCATCATAGAAACCTCAATTGATATTTTGATTTCATAGATACATTCAGACAAAATTTGCTACTTGATTTAACGTTGTCATAATTCATGGTTCAAAAATATTGATCATAGTAGAACAGCTAATAGAATGAATTATATGTAGCTGATTACATTAGAGCCAATCCCGACGTGACTCGAAAGTTGACACGAAATATTATTAATCGATCAATCAAATGCATAGAGAATGAAGGTTATTTTGAGCTTCTACAAAATTATCCTATCAAATCTGGCCCTGTGAAAATTTTGGAAGTTAATTTTCAGATACTTATGAATAACACTCGTCATGTCATTTTTTTTTCCTGAAATAATCAAATTTGTAAGCCGCTATTGATAAGAACTTTTCATGGAAAAGAAGATGTAGAAAATAATTGCTAATTCTTGATGCCAAAAAATATTATTGGCTCATTTCGTATTAGCTCATGTAGGTTTTCCTAAAAATTCAAAATTTGAATATCGATATACAGTGTGGAATAATGAATTTAGTCTGATAAAACTGAAATTTCTCTAATACCACCTTAAATGTTTTTTTGATACGAATAGGTGCGATTGGCCTATGAAATTCACACACAAAATTTGAAGAAAGTCGGATCAATGATTTGAAAGATATGGCCCATTGAAATATCGACAAAATTCAGAAAACAGCCTGTGTATCATAAACAAAAAGCAATGTAACCATTAATTGCCTATTTCGAGTTAACCTGTTGATCCTTTTTCCCCTCGGAGGCATTTCCGTTTTCTCCGGTAACACCCTGTATTTAAATTGCTATATAATTGTTCTACCAGGTGATCATACTTTCTACAATTCCAGACAAGTGATGTGTTTCCTCGCGAAATGTCAACGTGGCATAAAAAACAACATTCAGGAAAAGGAAATCGAAAACTGATGATGAGGTCCAGGATGACATATTGGTTGAAGAAGATTTCGCCAATCCGTGATAGAAATCAGAAAAAGCAATAACGAAACTATCTAGTTTCGGCCAACACACGATGTTTTCGAATAGCAATCGGAGAAGCAATATCTCTTCCATTAGTAGCAAGGAGTGTTTCAAAATGGAAGAGGTAAACAAGAATCGACATTTGCAGTGAATAGTATGTTCTATTTCGTTTTATACGCCATTTCAATTGGTATAACTAGAATTTATGTTCGAAATATACGATTTCAATGTATTCCCCCTTAAAAAAATTGAATTCCCCGGCTATTTATGAATGTATTGAAAGGTATTTATAGAAACAGCATCTCGTCAAATTATTTTTGAACATTCAAGGTATTCCATTTCAGAGATTCATATCAGAGTTATGTTTTCTAAATAGGATACCCTATGTTACTCATTTTGAATGTGTTAATCCTGTTAACATAACAGAACCGTTTTCGATTTAAGAGACATTTTATAAGAATATGTTTTTCAGTTTCATCATACATGTGTTTACTAGAATTGTCTTAAAATTTCAATTTTAATACTATTCCCGAACATCAAGTAATTATGGATACAGCTAAACGGGGTGTTCTGTGATGTCAGATTATGTTTAGGTTCAAACCTCATTATTTTTCTTATATTAAGTGAAAAACCTTGACTGCAAATAAAGGAAAACTGAAATAACAATTGAATTATACAGGGTGTTACATAATAGTATGTCACAACTTGAGGGGGTAAATCTACCTGCAATTTTAAGAAAAATTTTTTTATAAACATTGCTCCGCAAAAGCTTCGTGACGGAGCTACAGGGTGTTGAAATTTCCGGAAAAAATTTGTTTTTCTTCAAAACTCCTGCAGTTTTTGAGATATTCAGTCCAAATTTGGAATGCAAGCTATTGTTTACAGCCTCCATCATCAAACGTCCTAAATTTTAACTAAAATCTACAAGATATTTTCTCTTCCGAGGCCATGTTTCCTTTTGCTATTTCAAACTTTGTTTTCAGTGACGATTGTACGCCACTGATCAGCGTAGAATCAATTTTCATCATCTTCGTTCAATTTAGAAACTATTTTGATATGCGTAATTTTTTCGTATCTCCAACCGTTCTCGAGCAAAAAATCATTAAACGATTGTATGCATTCGCTGAATTGAAGGCACTTCTAATTGAAAAAATGACTAGTAGGCTTTGATTTTTTTATTTATTTTGACAGTTGCTAATGTTGAACCAGTGTCTGTTCGAATTGTTTATTGAATTTTCGTCATCTTCATTCAATTAAGAAATTTTTTGACACCTGTAACTCCAACCGTTTTCGATGGAAAAATTATTTGAATTGTATGTTATTCGCTAAATAAAAAAAAATAATAGGAATACTCGATAGATATGCCCAAAATTTGCTTTTATTTTGATAGCTCGTCTTCTGAGACTCAACTTATACTCCTTCAATATCAAACTAAAAAAAAGAACAAAATAAACTAAATATATTGCTGGAAGTGTCCTCCACCTGCAAGAAGCTCTCTGTAATTCTTCGCATATTATCACGCACTCTTTGAAATATTCTTCGGGTATTTCTTATCGTGTCACAAGAGATTATTATTCGATTTCTCAATTCTTCTACAGTGTTCACTGGAGTAGTATAAACTAAACTTTTGAGATATCTCCATAAGAAAAGGTCTAAAATATTTAAGTCTGGGGACCTAGGAGGGCATGGTTCTGCCCCACCCCGACCTATCCATCGGTTGTTGAATGTATTATTCACGAATTCCCTAGATTCTCCACTAAAATGTGCTGGTGCCCCGTCATGCATGAACCACATTATGTTTCTCACCAGAAGTGGCACATCCTCGAGCAATAAAGGTAACTCCTCTTCAAGAAATTGCCGATAAGGGGACCGTTTAGTCTCTCAGGCAAAAAATTTTATCTAAGAACCATCTTGCGAAATTCAATCTTGAAGGAAAATCTCGAGGAAGTAGAGTTTCGACGAGTTTAATATGGAACGGGTACAATAAAAAGTCGTGGAGAATCCTCCAAACTAGGACATGTGAAATATTCAACTGATTTTCAATTTTTCCTGTACTCACATGAGGATTCAAATACAATTCAATATAATACAATACAATTCAAAACTGCTTTCTCAATATCTGGAGTGCTCATAGTTTGAGTTGCACATTTTAAATGATTATTTGCAGTTAAAGTACCAGTTTCCCTCAACCATCTGTGGATATTTGAAAATGTTCGCCTGCCTGGTGTTACTCGATTTGGAAAGCGCACCTGATATAATCCCCTAGCTTCTGTTGTGTTTCCGTCAGTCAGACCGTACATGTGATGTATATCAGCCAATTAGGCGTTAGTAAAATTAGCCATTTTTTCTTACAGCAATAACAATTCGAGCAGACACTGGTTCAACCTTATCAACTGTCAAAATGAATAAATTAATGAAAAAAATCAAAGCCTACTAATCATTTTTTTAATTAGAAGTGCTTTCAATTCAGCGAATGCATACAATCGTTCAATAATTTTTTGCTGGAGAACGGTTGGAGATACGAAAAAATTACGAATATCAAAATAGTTTTTAAATTTAAAGAGGATGACGAAATTTGATTGTACGCTGATCAGTGGCGAATTTTAAAAGAGTTTGAAAGGACAAAAGAAGACATGGCTCCGGAAAAGATAACACCTTGTAAATTTTAGTTAAAATTTGGGACGTGTAATAATGGAGGCTGTAAAAAAAGCTTGCATTCTGAATTTGGGCTCAATATCTCAGAAACTTTAGGAGTTTTGAAGAAAAAATCAATTTTTTCCGGAAGTTTCAACACCCTGTAACTCCCTAACTGAGCTATTGTGGACCTATGTTTATATGAACTTTTTTTATTAAAATTGCACGTAGATTTACCATCTCAAGTTGTAACATACTATTATGTCACACCCTGTATTAGGTAACCCTATATCTAATATCAATGAATTTAGAGTTGAAAATAATTTTGTATTCTATGCGAGAATTTCCATATAATATACTGCATCAAGAAATTAACGCACAAAATCTAAAATTGAAATTTAGTCAGAGGAAGTTTAGATATGTTGAAGAATTATTTCTCTAGTATCCCGCCAGCACTGAGTTATGCTTGATAACAATCGAAATGAAAATGGAACTGATAGAAATTTGAATGAAATTAATAATGAAAAATGTTGCAAAAAGTCCCCAAAAACTTGTTAACACTGGATATTTCCATTCTTGACCAAAAATACTGAATAACATATACGATTCATACACAAAATCAATGTCCTTATAGGATTGATCCATTTCGTTCCAAATTTCGATCAGTGTGTTCCGAACCTCATTCATGGTAGCTGGCTAGTTTTGCTGGATTTTTATTATCTATTGAGAATGTCTCAGACATGTTTGTTGGGATTGAGGTCTGGACTTTGGACCGGCAACTCCATTTAAGTGATTTCGTGATCTTGAAGGTAGTTATGAGCTTGGTTTACACCTGGTATTGCCATGCATCAACAAAAACTCTTCACCCATGCTAACCGCAAATTGTACAATATGTTCTTCTAAAATATCTCTAATGTATCTTTGAGCACTCAGGTTTCCATTATTCTCTCCCCACACTATTATTGCTACTTCACCAAAACCAACAACTAAAAAGGTAGGTGAAAACTTGCACTGAGCATATCTCTCATTTCGACGCCTGTACACTGAAGAACGTCGATCGCAATGAAAAAGATGAGATCTTGACTGGTTTGTAAACAATACTCCGCACTAGTCCGCTTTTAACCAATTGACACGTTCCCAGGCAAAATTCGATCGGGCTCTTCGATGTGCTGCGGTTGGATCTCGGACTCGTGCTCTGACACGAGGCCCCAAACTAAATGGTCTGATACGTTGTCCTATCGTTTCAGTGCTAATTTGAACTTCACTGTTCTGTTGAAGCTGTTTTTGAAGGTGTTTTGCAGTCTTGCAGTAGCGAATCGTTGTCTCATAGTGAAAATTCTTAAATGAAGCCCATGGACAGTCATTCTTGCCTAGGTCTCATTTCATGACTACCAGTGTATCTGAACCTGCAAATCATTTTGAAAATAGTTAAATGGGACACTCCGAGCCTTTGACCTAATTTTGTTCAGTCTATCCTAAGCCATTCAGTACCACTGCTTCAGCATATTCGGCCGGGGTCCAATTTCGTGATTGGCATAGCATTATTGCAGAAAATAAAAATTAATAAGAAGAACAAACGTTACTCGTAAAAATTGACCGACAACTGCTATATGTATATGTGGTGTCTTCTTGCGAAATATCAATTTATTTCTTTCATTTTATTCCTCATGAGAAGAACATATGCGCCAAGACAAACGTCGAACTTTGTTGGCATATATCTGGATATATTCAATAAAAACCATGTATTATCAAATTTAGCCTTGAAATTCTCAAACAGGGTCTAACAACAATATGCTAGAAGGAGAAAAAGTTACAAATGCCATGAAGGATGTTATCTGAAGTTATATTATGGAAATATTTGCTATTCTCCGGTGTGTATAGGAGAATATAAACAGGAACTATAGGGACGCATACATCTATATATGCTCTGACAGCCAGAACGCCCTTGGCTATCTGAAAGATACGAAGGTTAGATTAGTTAGTTAACGAATGCAAAGCAGCACATCGACTACTTAGTGCTACAAACAGAGATACTCTGATTTGGTGCCCGGCCCATCAGGGCATCGAAGGAAACGAGAAAGCAGACAGCCTTGCTAAAAAGGAACAGCAGTCAGGTCGATGAGACCAGAACCAATTCTGACCATTCCATGGACCCATGTGCTCTCTTTCTTTCAAAACTGGAACAACATCGAGGCCTTGAACTATTGGGCAGGCATCTCAGGACTGAGACAGTTAAAAAGGCTCATAAAGGGACCGCAATCAAAGAAGAGGCTATATAAACTATTGTCCCTCAATAAAAGTCTGTTGGGATAGTAGTGGACCTATTGACGGGACACCAACTCGCGGTGAAAATACGTACAGGTCATGAGACTACAGTGCCGTGTTTGCCTAGAAAATGACGAAACAACGAAACACATACTCTTGGAATGTCCCGCTCATAAGGAAACCAGACTGAACACCTTGAGCGCTGAAACACCCAGCGCCCTGATGATCCAGAAGGCCGCTTACAACAGTTTTGCATGCTTCAGCAAGAAGTTTTTGCAGGACACATAACAAAACATAACACGGCAAGAACAATGTGCCAAAGGCCTGAGTGCTGCCCACATAGGCGCCGTGCAGGAGAAAGAAGAAGAATACAGTAAATACAAAACTAATATTGAGTTCATTACTTAATTAGGATGATAATACAGAAACAAATACAAAAGAACAAAAATCAAGTATTTCAATAGCGTGTCAGCAGGCCATGATTCAGTTATACAATGTACATATTGTGCAGCACGGCATTAAGCCGCATTAATTTTCTCCATTGAAGCACCTTTCGATATACGATATTTTCTGTTTTTTTTTCAGGCGCAAGAACAAGTGTATGATTTGTCAACACAGAACGGCATGTTCTGTGACCAAGGAAAAAAACATGAATTTTGTAAGTTTAGAAAACAAAGAGTCCAGGATTGGCCTACGATATCTCATCTCAAACCTAGCCGTTTCACAAATAGTACGAAGTAGGGCTCTACCAACGCGGCGCTATTTTCGTGCAATTTGTCGTTCTTCCTAATTAAATTGATTCGTTCCGCAGCCTAACTGCTTCATAGCTTCGTTTGAAAAGGTTAGATCTTTTTTGTCGCGTCGTTTATAATGATGATACTTACACAAAATAATCCAATTTAACCCTGACACACCCAGTGTAATGTTACGATACAAGTTTTCGAAGATATTTGATAATACAAGGAAGAATTGAAAAATTCGAATGAATTTCAAGATTTTGTTTTTGTAGACCACGTTTCCGAATGTTTAGTATTCGGAACAAGTTATTTCCTCAAAGGATGTTATGTAATCAAGAATTTTTATCCTGCTTCTAAACATTGAATCTGCTACGGTTTCGTGTGCTTCTGATATTAATTAATGAATAAGGGTAGATATTAGGAATGTTTTTCGAGAATTTTGTTTAATTATGTGAATGTAGTACGTGATGATTAATGAAGTCTGAAAAAAACTCATTTATTGGGCTATATTATTCCCACCGAGCCAAGAATTTCCCTATTGTTGAAGTTTTTCGTGGACTACGAATATGAATGGATCCCATATTTCTTCTCAGAATTCGTGTATTGAATGGAAAGTAACCAGGATTCCAGGATTCGAATTCTAAATTTTTTGTAACTATGAGAGGATTTCAATGTCAATCGTTCAGAAAAAGTCTATATTCTTGGATTTGGTATTCGAGAAATAAATGCTTCAGATATTAATATAGTTCTTTCTGTATCAAATGAGTTAAGATGATAAAATTCTATCTAGAGAAAAGTTTCGAGGATAATTTTTATACTAATGATGTTGTTGAACTGTATTATTATGGAAATCCATTTTAAACCAATTGAAATGAAAATATACCAGGGTATCCTGGCGAATAGTCTGAGATATTTTCCTGAAATTTTCACAGTAAGATTTGGTTTTGACCAAATATATTTCAAAAATGTTCCAACCATTTCTGGTTAAACCGAAAGATGACATAAATTTTCCTATTTTGAAGAGAGCACTCTATATGTTGTGTAACAATTGAATTACACTCTAAATGCTGATTTAAAAAGTGTAGCACTTCATACGAATAAATTCTACTATTTCGTAAATATTGCATTTAAAAAATTGATCTTGACGTATCGCAGATAGACGCCCAGTTGTATAAACCGATGTTGAGTCAGTTGACAACGATTCAACTTCATCAATAAGGTAACATTGAATCAATTTCAGTAGCGTTTTTTGCGTTTAGTTTACTTCTTGTCAGCTGACATGAAGTTAACAAAAACTTCACATAGAACTTCAAGTGACTTTTCGTTGGTACTAACATTTGACTGGCGAATGTCAATGTCATCTCCATGTTATTTCGAAACCACAAATTCTAATATCCAAAGAAAATTGGAAATTAGAGGCAGAAATGATAAAACTGTGTTTGTTGTTTTCTGCCTCGAAAATATATTTTCAATTCAGGGGAAAGTGAGTTCAGGAAAAAGATCAGCAAATTTCACTCTGAGTGAGAAGAAAATTGTGATTAGTATCATATACAAGTAAATATGTTTCCATAGCTTTATTGTATTCATTACTGCTCATTTTTTGACATTGAAGAAATTTTCTTTTTTACCTTAAACTCCGGCTAATTCTTTATGATTTCTTTTCCAATGTTTTCCTGTCTGCTCAATTCCTAGAACTCATCTATTCCTCCATTTCCTCTTAAATGCAAGAAGATTTTTGAATGAAAAATTATATCTCGTCCAATAATTGATGAAAACAACAACTCGGAAAAAATTAGCGGAAGTATACAATGCGAAGACTTCCAAGCATCTTCGCATGTAAATTTCAAAGGGAAAACAAGAAAAGATGTTGCTGAGGACCACGTTAAATTGAATTGCAGTTGTCCATTAGTCTTCTTGAAATCTTAATTTTTTCAACAGAAAGAAGGGAACCAGGTGGCAAAAGTGGCAGTAGAAAGAAAAAGTTATAGAAAACCGTATGTGGGTCGCTTTAGTCCCACATTGGATGTCACTGAGGACCAAATTTTGAAAATTTATGGTGATCAGATTGATCCTTCACGGAATAAGTTTGATGACGCTCCTAAAGATGTTTGAAAACAAAGTCAGCTTCTAGAACATTTTCGTTTATTTCAGCATCACTTTTGGGCAAGTTGATCTTCCCTCGTGTTCGAAAAGTCTTCCATATCCGGAGCAGACATGATAAGTCGGCCTAGCCTGTTGTATCGTTTTGATGTTGAAGAAACACAACAGTCTTCTTCACTTGAATGATACTAACATACAAATTACATAATTCAAATAAAACTAAATGAAACAATAACTATGGTCTCCGATCAGAGATACGTAGCTTAGGTTCAGGATCGGTGTTCACACATCTTGGAACTAGAAAAGACTGGGTTCGACCAAAAGTCACATGTTTTTCATTTCTACGAACCAACGTTCTATGTAGTTGGTTGATGTGCCGTTTGAAACATCGTTCCGAATCTAGTTTGACTATATAATGATACTGACCAATTTTCTTCTGCCAAAAAACGAAACTATCAAGAAACTAAGTAAAAGTGGAAGGTAATCACAAAAGCTAGTGTCTATATCCAAATTCAAATATTCCAACAATTCAAGTTCACAGATCTTCAAGAATGGACGCAAAACAATTTCAACTACTTTTGAAAACTATGAATGAGCAGCAGAAAACACTATTAAATGTTTTTCCTAAAAAATTTCAAATGCACGTCAAGATGACAGCAGCATTTCAAAATCAGATAATTATGTGAATATTACACCTTTCGAAGAATTCGAATCAAGAAAAGAAAAATTCACATTTTATTTGGAGAGATTTGAAGATTACTGTCTAATGAAAAGCATTGTAAACGCTGGGATGAAAGCACAGTTATTATGTACGTCAATTGTTTCAGCACATTATAATAACTTAACTGTGTTGCTTGGTCCAGAAAACTCAGTGAAAGCGTTGAATTACAATGAATCAGTGAAAAATTTTCGTGCAATGCTCATTCCATTCAAAAGTGCAGTTATTTCACAACATTATTTTTTAAATATTCATCAGAAAGAAAATAACAGCATATCCGACTATGTGGCGTCATTACAAAAGGACATTAGTGATTGTGACTTTCATATTACCTGTGGCTGAAACAAGCAAGTTTCCTGCTCAGAAATATTTTTGAGAGCTCATTTCATTCGAGGGTTGAAAGATAATTGGATCCGGGAACATTTGCTTCAATCAAACGCGACCAGTTTTGACGAACTCTTCAATAAAGCAGTAGGACTAGAAGCTTCGAGAATTGAAAGTAGGGATACTTCAAATCAACAAAATATCTCAGAAGTTTCAGAATTGAACAAACTTCTGCGTGTACCACAAAATCGTGAGTATCACAAAAATAAAAAGTCCTATACGCATTCTCGAAATCTTTTTTCTAATTCAAAATCAGAAGTTTGTCTCGTGGTCGAATAAATCATCATGATTTAGGAGTTGTTTCCCGTGTGGAAAATCAAATCATAAGGCTAATGAATGTAGAATCCAGTGAAAAAAGCTGAAAATTTCAGTCTTACGGAAAAATTGGGCATGTTTCAAAAGTATGCATTTCTTCTTTGGTACGATAAAATTCAAATTCGAGAAATCCAGAACAATCCACATCTGGTAATCAGATTAATTCCAGTCTTCTTCTTCATATGATTGCAATAGCATAGAAAATTTCGAACTGTCCCAAGATAATGAAATTGTTGATCTCCATGTTGAAAATGAAGACTTTGTCAGAAGTGATGATAAATATTACGTTTTGGTTGAAGTAAATAATGAACCTTTGGAAATGGTAATTGACTCAGGAGTAAAATTTTCACTGATTGCATAAGAAATTTACATAAAAATGAATCATGGCATTGCGTTTCGATCATATTTTGTGACATTTCTCCAGCTAAAGGTAAAATTTCAGTTACAATATTCCATCTTCGTCGCCAAATTGTTGTATCGAGTAGGAGTAAATATATATACTGTTATTATGGAAAAGATATATTGAACAGCAACTGGAATATGAATACCATTTCGTAAAATTATAAAATTGGATAATTGCAATCGGAAACAACTGTTGCTAGGATATAACTAAACTAGATTTAAGTATCGTTATTAAAGAAACACGACATAGCCCTAACATTAAATCTTTGAAGAGAAAATTAAAAACAAACCAAGTTTCAGAAAATCATAATTTGAAAAATGATGAAACTGCAAGGTTTGAACTAAATAAAAGAAAACCCATAATCTAGAGGTCAAACTGAAGAAAAAACAATTAGAGCTTTTGAAATGAACGTTCAATAAAACATATTTTTTTCATTATTCATTCTTCTTTTCAACAAGTACTAGAATTTTATTACATGACAAAGGGGACTCATGCTAGATCAAAAACTGAACTTATTATGGCTATGTGAACTTCTACATTTTCATTGCCTTCATTATGCAATTTAGTCTATTGAAATGTTACGATTTAAAGGCCGAATGTCATTTTTCAGAGGACGCAATTTTATTTTCGGACATGTGGGGAGGCAAGAGAAGTTTAACCCCAAGTTTGTGGGACTGGCGCCCTTGTCTCCCGGTCGTCTTCTTGGAAAAATGGGTGCAAAACCTTTGTCGCGATATCTCGGAAACTATATCTCTTAAAAAAATTTGTGAAGACATAATTTCTAGCAAATTGCTTTCCTACAAATATGTTCATCTAGCTTTTAGCCCTAAATTTAAAATTAAAAAGTTATGAACAAAAAGTGAGAAAATTTTATAGTAATTTTCTTTTTCAATATATTACATTTTACAAAAACATTACCTCAGACCAATTTTGTAGATGGTCTTTTGTGGAAAATGTTTCCTTTATTATATTTGAATCTGGGAGGCTTTTACTTGGTAAAATTCCATTATCAATAATAAAAAACAAGTACTGTGTTTTAAGGAATTTTACTTAATAATTGCGATTCGTAACGCGTTTCACTACACCGTAGCTTCTTCAGACGAATGAATATACAGAAAAAATATAAATGAGAATATAACTATAAATGTTCTTGAGTAATTAAAAGCTTATTGGGTTGCTTCTTCTTAAGTGGTATTTATGACAGGTATATCCAATAAAATTAGGGAATAGATTGCTCCCCGAAGAGATTCAATAGAGGTGAAGGGCTTAAATCGCCTTGTTTATTGATGAGTCTACCTGAGTGTTTATATTTATTGATTTCTAAAGTTTCCCAAAGATCTACCTTCCAATATTTATTATCTGTATGCAAAATTTCAAACTGTGGGTCGAAAGAATGATCATTTTCTAAGAGGCGATTCGCGTAATTTGAATCTGATTTTTTATTTGAAAAACTGCGTTTATGTTCCGATATTCTAATATTAAAATTTCTATGTGTTCTACCAATGTAGAAATTATCACAGTCATTGCAATTCAATCTATAAACACCTGATTTATTGTTTTTACCTGGTTGGGTTTTATTATTTTTATATATTTGCCTAAATTATTATTAGTTTGGAAAGCTATGTTGAAATTATTGCTACTTAAGAATGATTTCAGTTTCTCACTTGTAATGCCAACGTAGGTTAAGGTGTTGAATTTTTGTTTCAATTTATCGACGGGGTAAACTTCATTCAATGCGATTCTACTTTGTTTTTCATTTAAAATATTATTTATTTATATTGGGATTGTAACCATTATTTTTGGCTATTTGTTCAATCAAATTTAGTTCTTTGTTGAAATTTTCTGGTGATAACGGGATGTTAATCAATCTGTGAATAAAACTATTGAATGCTGACATTTTATGTTGACATGGATGACACGACGAGTTATGTATTATAATATCTGTATGTGACGGCTTATGGTAAATTGCGAAAACATGTTTTCCATTTTCATTCAAAATTGTTACGTCTAAGAAATTTATCGAATTATTGCTTTCTATTTCGGTTGTGAATGCAATTTTTGGATGTAATGAATTTATATGATTTTCGAAAATTTTCAACTGTCTATCTGTTCCTGTGAAGCAAATAATGATATCGTCTACATAGCGATACCAGTATAAACAATATTCACTGACTGGATGATTATGAATTAATTTCTCTAAGTTATTCATGAATATTTCTGCTAACAAAAGGACTTAACGGATTGCCCATAATCAAGCCGTCTTCAATAGTATAATATTTGTTATTGAAATGGAAATAATTTTGATCTAAACAAATTTGTAACAATGAAAGAATATCTGATTTAATGATAGTATTGACATGATTCTTTTCTAATAATTCTTCAACAAAGTAATACGTATCTTTCGGAGGAATGTTGGGAAATAGATTCATCGAAAGAAATGAGTTTGGAATTAGGTGGTATAATGGTATCTTTGATATTGGCAATAAGTTCGTATGAATTTTTGACCGAAAATTTAGATTTAAAATTGCAATGTTTTATTAGCAAGTCGTTGAGGAATTTTGAAAGTTTGAACGAAGGTGCCGTTACATAAGAAACAACAGGTCTAATAGGGTAATTAGGTTTATGAAGTTTTATCAACGAATATAATTCGGGGGATTGTGGATTGGAGTTAATGAATTTATATTTTTCGTGGTCTGTAATTAATGATTTTGCTGTCGAAATTATGTTTTTAACCACTTTCTGAAATTTTGCGGTAGGATCCTTAGTTGATGTTATATAGTTTCCGACTGTTAAGAATTCTTCAGTTTAAGAAATATAATCGGTTTTACTAATCGCGATGACGGTGTTACCTTCATCTGCTTTAGTGAATACTAAATCGTTCTTGGTACTATTTTCACGAATTGTTTTTATTACCTTATAATCGGAATTGTAAGGAGGTGATAATTTCGAAAAGTCTTCTTTGATGATTTTTGCTGTTTTATGTTTGGCTAAAATATTATCTTTGGAGTTTTTGAGAATGATTTCGGAGTCTATGCCTACTTGTTCAAAATTAGTTTTATTATGTTTTGGATGTAAATTATGTTTGAATCCTTTTTCTAATAGATCTTTTTGTGTTTGTGTAAAATCGGTATCAGTTAAATTAGTGAATCTGTCAGAAAATTTATGGTCTGATTATCAGTTGAAGGTTTGGGTGGAGAAATTTTGAATTTAAGTGAATTGAACTTAACAACTTAACAAGTTCTAAGTGAATGGCTTTTGACGTGAAGCAAACAAAAATACATACGTAAGTCTTCACTTTATTGCGATTTCTTAACTTCTTTTCTTTTATGTGAAATGGACCACAGTAGTCCATGCCGGCATTCAAAAAAGCCCGTGCGTTTACAACTCGTTCTTTCGATAGATTGCCCATAATGTGCTATTCGTTTGATGGTTTTGCTTTCGAACATGTCATGCATTTTCGAATAATGGTCTTGATTGTATTTTTTCATTGATTGGCCAGTATTCCGATCTACAGGCATACAAAGTAGCTTGAACGCCACTAAGAAGATTCAAGATATAGTATTCGCGTATTATAATGTATAAAACGTTATTATTATTTGGCAAAACTATGGGATGCTTTTGGAAATAGGAAAGATTTGAATGAATTGAATGTCCACCCACTAGAATTGATTCATCTTCATCCAGAAATGGATTGAGTGGTATAAGGTCACTTTGATTGTTATGGCTAGGGCTGGTTGAATGAAAATGGGCGTATGTTGCTTGCAATATTTGATATCTTTGTTCTAAAAATTCCAAAAATATTTTCATATTTGGCATTTGAGATCCAACTATTGATCTTTCCCACTCTTTATCATGAGTGTTACGATCCAATTTTTGTGTAATCGTATATATGAGCTATGTATCCCATATTTCGACCGGCTCACCCAAGCTTTTTGAAGCCCGAATATGCATATTGATATTGTCAAGCATTTTTCGTAACTCCGTAGCATGTTTTCAAAAGATTAGGCAATTCCATCAAGCTTTTGACGTGAGTTTGAATGATCACTCTTCGATTATCATACCTTTCATTCAGAATATCCCACGCGATTTTGTAATTATCTTCTGATATTTCTAAGGCATTGATTATTGAAGATGCGTGACCTTTCAAACTAGGCGAATATAGTGAAATTTTTGAACATCTGAAAGTGTCTTATTCTCGTGAATAATTGTTTTGAACGAATCTCGAAAATCTCCACGAATCATAATCACCATTGAATATTGGCAAATCAATTGTGGGTAATCTAACGTTAAAGACAGATTCAGCCTTTGTATTCATATTAGTGGAAGAAGTTGTTCAATTTGGATTGTTTTCTATTATCAAATCATGGGCTCAGCATGTAGAGAAATATAATTTTTCAAAATATTTATATTCTTCTGTAACTTCTCCCGTGATTTCGAATATCTCCTCTTGAACTTTTTCGAATTCTGCCAGAATGCCATCAAGTTTGTCTAAACGCAATTTTAATTCAGTAGTATTTGGTTGATTTCCGTTCAGAAAATTTATGAAATTATCGAATTTTGTTTTTATAAGTGTACGAGTTCTTGACAACTGAATTAATTTTGAGCTGTCACTGTTTCTTCTTGGCATTTTGCAAACTTATTCGGTCAAATTGAATGAAATGAGAATGAAATATAAGAAATAGAAGAAACAAGATTGGTTGGTTTTTTGTTCATAAGCTTACTGTGGAGTCCGTGCTTCTCCTGAATCAAGACATGGCGGGTATCTGTTTCTCGAGGTTTTTGCTCTCTCAATCCCAATTGCGAGCTGTTGGGTGTAGGTTTGGATGTTCCTTCTTCCAAATAACCTTTTAGGGAACTCTCCTGGATTGACGAATGCCAATGAATCTCGTATCGGCTTGTTGATGTTTCGAAACATTCTTCTGAATTGAATGTTTTAGATTTTCATCCGGCTCGAAGGACCATGTATATAATTGAGGTTGTATTGAATATACAAAATTAATTAAACATATCGTATTTTTAATGAATAATTGTGATATATTTCGTGATTTTACGAATAAGACGCTAACGTGTATTGCTTGTTGAATTATATTGAATGAATTGTTTTCGTAGGACAAACTAGATTTTATATAAACTGTAGTTCACTAACTAGATAATAATATAAGTGTTATAAATATAATGCAAATCTCAACAAGCTGCTGAAATTATCTTGTTGCAAAGAATCTAAATGTGATGAGAAGTTGAAACTTAGCAGAAATAGAATAATTTTTACTCGTTTTGCAGTTGGAAAATTAATTCCATAATTTCTGTCAAAGTTTTTTTGCTACCTTTATATCTTCATTCAAAATTATATTCATCATACTTCGTAAGTGGATCTGTACTCTTAGTAAATTGTGTCGGATGGCCAACTGTTTTAACTAGCACTTCCAACTCATTATCATCAATCAAAAATGACAAGCTCGAAATAGACTTCTTCTGAAAATTAAGAAAACGAAGCCGCTGACGAACTGACCAGATCAGCTGCTGGAATCCCACCCATCGGACCTGAACCGTTCTGCGGTCTAAGTTAGCCGCACAGACGACAGGAACTGGAACGATGGGAAGAATCTAGCAAAAAAGAATACTGGAGGAAAACTTCAGGCCAAAAGCAAGCGACAAGTTCATTGACTATTCGCCGAAGAAGACAAATCAGCTTCTCGATCTCTCTAGGGACGAGCTGAGGACTATAACAGTCCTGCTTACTAGAGACTGCCTACTGAGATACTATCTCAGTAATATGGGCAAATCGGAAACAGCAACATGCAGAATGTGTAAAGAGGGCGATGAAATTGCCGAACATATTCTTTGCAGTTGCATCGCAACTGTCCGCCAAAGACATATACACTTCGGTAGCGTCAAGCTAGAGCCGCACGAAGTAAAAGCGAAAATCCCAGGGAGATTTTTAATTTTGTAAGGGATTTAGACCTACAGGAAAATTAATAAGAAGCGTTACGAACAAAAGACCAACTTACTCGCACTTCGGAAAGGCTTGCAAAGCCAAACGATCCCCATCAATGTAATGTAATGTAATGTAGCTGACAAACAGTTGACATGTACATAACAAAAAGTGAACAAATTATTAGGTATTATGCAACCCAAATACTGCGCCAACAATGGTTTAACATATTGCACGCTAATTTTTGTTAACTTCTTGTTAAGTATTTTATGCAACTTCTGCAGAAAATGAACACTGAAATAAAGATTCTGAATTTTGAAATTTGTAGAAACAAAAAAAAAATTATTTGCTAGACCAGTGTTTAATTGAGATGCCGAAAGATGGAATACAAATGAACACATCATCAATTTCTTTGTGATTAATGGCCAGTGTCTTAAGAATATTAGAATACTAGTCGGACTTGCCAAACATTCAATGAAATATACCCAAACGTAAGTCTGCTGAATAACAAGAGTTCCGCAGAATATGAGGAAACATAAATTTTGGCTCTATTTTGAAAGGACGGGTTTTTTTTTGAAACCTACGAGAACAGAAAATGACATAATTATTGTTCTAACTTATTTTGAGACTCGTCCACAATCCATGATCAGTTGCACCGAAGGAGAATTGGGAATATCATGGTCCAAAATTCAGATGATTCTCAGTGAATTCAAGATACATCTTCAAAAATTAGTCAAAGTCCAATCATTGTTTCCAGAAGAACTTCCGAATGGAATCCATTTTTGTGAAATAATATCAGAAACTTGCAGGAGGATGCACAATTTTTGAGGAAAATATGGATCGATGAGTTGAAATTTTCAAGAAACGGAATTAATATAATTTGGGAAATCGAGAATCGAAATATGACTCGAAAACAGGACACCAGAGCGGATTCAACTTTTATGTATTTGCTTCAATGATGGATGATCAGATACGATTTTTTATATATGCCAAAAAATTTGACAACAGAGTGATATTTGAATATGTTTAGAGTGAGTGTAGAACCGGGAGTGTTTTTTCGAGTGGATCTTTAATATCCTCGATGAATTAAAAAATTCCAAACTGAACACTAGTAGTCGTTCCTTGATGCAAATTCATCGGAAATAATAAATAGAAAAAAAATTTGATTTACACTTATTAACATATATTTGTAACGTGTTTCGACCACACTGTGCCTTCATCAGATAGATAAATGAATGGGAATAAATACTAAACTATGGTACACCTAGTAATATAATGATAAACATTACATAGAAAAAATCAAAATAAAATACAATCGTAAAAAGTACGATCACCTCAACAAAGTATACAAAATGTTTTTAGAATGTATTCCATGGACTTGAAAATATTGAGTAATTTTCATTAGCTTAGATGGTTTTGGAGTTATAGAACAAGAAGGTGATGAATTATCCCATCAGATCTCATGAGTGACATTAATTTTGTTAAGGTGCACTTCGAAGCAGTTTCATGGCATGTTATCCTTCATATTCTTCGAAACAATGATAAATAAGGTAACTATAGGAAGGATAACAGCTAACAATTCAACACAATTTATCTGACTACATTCTTGATCTAATAGCTTACACTTCTGCAGTTCCAGTCTAATTGAAACCAAAGAGTAATGGCCCCTGTCACCAATTCACCTCGCATTGAGATTTATAATGTGATTATTCCACCAATATCAAGACGGCAATGAGGTTCCTAATGCTGTTCTATATATTATGTTCAGAACTGTGCGAATATGAGAAAATGGGTATAAAAAACTTGTGATCTCTACTACTATTATTCGTTTCATTAGAAAAGTAATGAGAACAGTAAATACAGGGTGTTTCCTATAAAACGCCAATCCAATAATGTTTTGATGAGCTATTAAATTGGTATGTCTAATTTTTCTTCGGAATAAGGGGAAAGCCCCGTAAAAAATGATTTTGCATGGGATCATGCATATTTTCATTTATTTTTGTGTGGAGAATATTTTTTCCATATATAAGTATGAAAGTTTAGCTACAAATTTGGAACAGAAATATTCGAAAAACATTGGCAGACCTATAATGGAAGCGTTTTATCAAGGTTGGTTTAGAGCATCTTCAGATGGAAGAGAGTCGACTGAACGAGGGGGAGAGCCGTCGAGTGCAAACGCCGATAAAAATGTCAACAGAGTCTGAGATCTTTTGAGTCCAGATCGACCATTGACAACAACCAGAATGAAGACTTCAAAATGAGTTTTTCGTATGCGATCAAACATAACAAACAACAAGATGTGGCATTACGACCATGCGCCATATCACACTGCATTCTTAATAATGGATTTCAAACCAGTAGAAACATTTCCCTCGTGTGGGGATTTACCAGTTACCTCCATCGGGCGCTTCCCTATTGGAATTGGGGAAAGCTCACCTGCATAGCAATCCAGCTGTGTGGAAACTAAAACTGGACTGCATACAACGATGACGACCAATGCACGGAATTGGAAAAAAGATTATTGGAGAAAAAACACAATCAGGATTGCATGCTGGAACTTAGCCTCTTGGAATAACAAAGATCAAGAAATCATTATTGTAATAAACCAACATAAGATAGACCTCTGCGCGATATTGGAAACTGAAATAAAGGGCCAAGGAACAAGCCGATATTAGAACTATATACTTATATTCAGCGGCAAAAAGAAAGAAGAACGCGTCGCGTCTGGAGTGGGAATACTGATCCATGAGAAGTTCGAACAGGATATAAACGATATACAATATATCAATGACAGAATCCTCAGAGTTGAAGTCAGTTTGAAAAATACCTCCTTGCATGTAATATCTGCTTTCGCACCAGATGTAAGCAAGCCTAGAGCCGAATCGGCGAATTTCTATGAAGCGTTACACCTATGATCAAAAACCCACATCCGACAAAATCATAATAATGGGAGACCTAAATGCAATAATTGGAGACCAAGTTAGAAATGGAATAAAACAACGTTGTAACGAAGGAGTGACCAACAAAAATGGGGATTTACTAACGGAATTCTGAGCCTTCAACGAACTACTGATATTAACAACACCTTCAGGAACAACATAAGTTCACTTAGTCTAATACCCAAGGACATCGATCAACCATTGCTTACATACTGACAAATAAGGAATTCCATCCAAGTCAGATAATGGATGTACGTGCTCTGACATCTCCCAACGTCGGTTCAGACCATAATATGGTTCTGGGAAAATTACGAAATATCATAACCCACAGGAAACAAGCACCTACGACATCAAAAACAGAAAAATTCAATACAGAAGCACTCCAGGACACGACTCAATGGCTGTTCAATGAAAGACTCAAGACCAAAATTACAGACAATCCAATAAAACAAGAACAAAATGTTGATGATATCTGGAATACGATAAAAACAAACATTCTGGAGGCTGCAAAGGAAGCGCTTGAGACGAGAATAGTTGGAAACGCCACAAAGCACAAATCGACACGTGGTTACAGAGGAGGTAAAAGCTTTAGCAAAGAAAAAAAGAAAAGCATATTTGAGATACAGAAGTATGAAGACTCAAAAAGAGCACAAAAAATACGTGGAGACACGAAACAGAGTGAACAGACAAATCAGGGAGATAAGGAAAGAACATTGGAGAAAATTTAGCAAGGATATGGAGAACGATATGTCAACTCAGAGGGGGAATATGGAATATGCTTCGAGTAAGGAAAACCAGTAAATGAATATGTCCAACTGAATCAAGTAAGCGCGAAACAATGGGAACAATATGTCACAGAACTCTATAATAACGAAGAGAGCGAAAACGATAATGAGAGACAAGCAGATCAGCTTAAGGGGGAAGAAATTGTCGTTGTTGTGATCTCTAACGAGTCGATAACTAGGGCCATCCTAAAACTCAAAAATCGAAAAGCACCAGGAATGGACATCACTAACGAAATGATTGAATACGGAAAAAACAATCTAATAAGGGAAATCAAGGCTTTATTTGGAAAAATCCTCCTAGACAATACCAGAGTGGAGAAAGAGCCTTTCTATACCTGTACATAGGTGACAAAAAGACTTCCTCAAGTTACAGAAAAATAACTCTGCTAGGGGCACTAACCAAGCTCTTTACCGGAATTCTACGAGACAAAATAAAAGAAGTGATAGACATCAACGAAGAACAACAAGGATTTAAGAGGAGCAGAATAACAATAAATGCAAACTTCATAGTACGACAAGTAGTAGAAAAATCTGTGGAATACAACCAACCCTTATACATTTGCTTCATTGACCTGACAAAAGCCTTCGATCGTTTAAAAGTGAAAGATGTGCTGCAGATGTACTGAGAGAGGAACAGATCCCGGAATCAATCATTAAAATTAACGAAGACCTGAACATTTGAATTTGGGAGGCTTTTACTTGGTAAAATTCCATTATCAATAATAAAAAACAAGTACTGTGTTTTAAGGAATTTTACTTGATAATTGCGATTCGTAACGCGTTTCACTACACCGTAGCTTCTTCAGACGAATGATTATGCAGAAAAATGTAAATGAGAATATAACAATAAATGTTCTTGAGTAATTAAAAGCTTATTGGTCGCCTCCTCCTAAGTGGTTATTTATGACAGGTATATCAATAAAATTAAGGAATAGATTGCTCCCGAAAAGATTCAATAGAGGTGAAGGGCTTAAATCGACTTGTTCATTGATGAGTCTACCTGAGTGTTTGTATTTATTTATTTCTAAAGTTTCCCAATATTTATTATCTGTATGCAAAATTTCAAACTGTGGGTCGAAAGAATGATTATTTTTCAAATAAAAATCAGATTCAAATTACTCAAGAACATCTCTTAGAAAATAATCATTCTTTCGATTTACATTTTTCTGCATAATCATTCGTCTGAAGAAGAAACTTTAGGTGTAGTGAAACGCGTTACGAATCGCAATTATTAAGTAAAATTCCTTAAAACACAGTACTTGTTTTTATTATTGAAGACCTGAACACCAAAAACACCATGAGAATAAAATCTCAAGGTAGCCTTACATCAAAAATAAATATCACTGCGGGCATAAGACAAGGAGATAGTCGCAACCTCTTCTGTTCAATTTAATAATGAACAGAATCATCAACAAAGTTGAATCAGTAGGAAACGGATACAGGACGAAAACGGGAGAAATAAAAATAGTATGCTACGCGGACGATGCGACAATAATGGCGGAAAATGAAAATGATCTCCAAAGACTCCTGATTGCTTTCAAAGCCGAAGCTGAAAATTACAACATGAAGATAGCTACCGAAAAAACAAAGAGCATGGTGATATCGAAGAAGAAGATGTAAGCTCGTAATTGATGATAAAACTGTAGAGCAGATAATGTCCTTCAAATACCTTGGGGTGCTAATAACTAGTAACGGTGATTTAGCGAGAGAGGTCCGAGAGTAGGTAAATAAAGCAGCAGTGATTTCCAGATGCCTGAGAGATGTTGTAATGCAGAACGAGCATATGAGCATGAGGATTTATAAAGCGTGTGTACGACCTATCGCCACCCATGCAGTAAAAACTAGGGCCGATAACTTCAAAACCAAGAAAATTCTAAGAACGTCAGGAATGAAGACGCTAAGGCAAATATCGGGAAAATCGCTCAGAAATAAAATTAAGAACGAGGTTATAAGAGAAACATGTAACATTGAAGATGTTGTACGATGGGCAAGAAAACGCAGACGAGGATGGAAGAACACAGACTAGCAGTTATTGTACGAGACGGAAAACCAATAGCAGCACGTCGGCCACGGGAAGGCCCCCAAACGCTGGAAAGATAGTTGGCAGTCCATCTCACAAGAACAATAGTAGACAGATCTCCGGAAAAAAAACAGACCTCAAGGTCTGAATTAAGAAGAAGAAGAAGAAAAACGTTTCTGTGTCTCCTCAGTCTCCCTATTCACCAGACTTGAATCGTTGTGATTTTTCCTCTTGCCGATAAATAAAAATCAACTCCAAGGAATTTATTGGGACACTTGAAAATATTCAAATAGCTGTTATTGACAAGCTGAAGACTATTTTAGTATCTGAGTTCCAGCAATGCTATGATGATTGGAAAGACCATCTCCAGCGCTATGTGGCCTCCAATGGGAACTATCTTGAAGGAGATAATATTGCATTGTGATTGTATTTGAATAAGAAATTGAAAAAATCAGTATTACATTTTCGTATATCACACTTAATGCTCATCATCATCATCAGAGTGGTCTGTGCTGAAAAAAATAGGATTTATCGTTCATCGCATTTCAAGATGATATTAGAAAAGAGTATTCAGTGCAATATACATATAACTGCAAAGCTTGTAAAATTTTTTTTCTGATCTATCAAAAGTACATGGGATGTTACGAAGTAAAAAAATATTTTTATCTCATAATTCGAAACCAGTGGTCTCCGAAATGAATTAGTTAACATGACTGGATTCTACGTGCAATGTAAAATAGATTCGTGGGAAATATTCAAAATCACCCTGTATATTAAAAAGAATAGAGCCATAACGATTCTGTTTCTTGAATATTTAGTTTCACAGTAATAGTAGCATAGGATTTTTGCCTACCTTCACAGGTTAAATTTTTAATTTGTTACTTGCACACAGGTTGACACAACGTATACCAATTGCCAGAGGCGGACTGAGAGTGAAAAAGAAAAAGCATATAAAAATCGGCTTTCAAAAAATTCTCACTCCAAAACATTAATAGCTCTTAGACTATTTCAGTTTACTGGCTAATAATTCACATAATTCGCAACCAAAAAAATTTAGATTAATCATAACATAGCCTATAAACACACAGGACAGGAGTCCCATTTTCTATCTCTTAGTACGTCAGCTATGTAAGATACCGCAATAGAAAAATTAGCCCACCTTCCACGTCGTCAATTTTCGAGGAAAATTCATTGGTGAATACAGATAGTTGCTATATTCTCTTGTTTTCGAGTTATGCCGGATTCCTTGATTTTTGGGGATTTCGGCATATGACAATATTTTGGTTGCTATTAAAGTTAGGTGAGACCTATTTTGACATTCGACATTCCTTTTTTCTAAAAGAGAGCAAAGACGTTTTCAAAATTTTTTTTTGTTCAATGGTTTACGAATTATAATATAAATTTGTGTTCTTTTTATAAGTAAATCATTAGTGCGACTTGTTATAGCTGGATGATGAATTTGATGACGATGAATCTGTAGAATTACGACAAAGTCACACTGCTTCAATCAGATGAAATCATTTCACGTTTTCGAGTACACATACGTTGCTGTTCGTCGTCACTACTATGAGGTACTAAATCGTTATCTACATTTGAATATTATTTAAGAGTATGAGACATCTTGTTATCTCCTAGTGAATGTGAAATACTGTATATAGAAGAAAATTACCGCCCATCTCCGTCCTCGATTTTCTAGGAAAATTTAGCGGTGAAAACAGATGGCAGCTATATTCTCTTGTTATCGAGTTATACCGGATTTTTCAGGAATTCAAGCTTATGCCAATATCTGGATTGCCATTAAAGTTAGGTAAAAACTATTTTTATATCCTAATGGCACTTTTATGAGTAGAATTCAGGGATCTTTGGCGAAAACCACTTGAACCGCTGATATCTTAGAGGAAAATTGATTTCTAAGGAAGAGCTTCACAACCTAGAGAAACTAAATGATCTTAAATTACTTGCATGAGGAAAGCTCACGAAAATACATTCTAGAAATAAGTTTCTGGCCGGCTCCAATTCGGAAATTTTGGGGGCGAAAATTGATCATGACATAGCACTCTTAATCCGTTAGATTATGGCTTTTATTTTGGAAGCAGATATCTTTAGAACGGAGAGGAATTTGAGATTGGAAATACCTTTGAAGAGCGGACGATTTTCCTTATAAACTTCATTCTAAGAAACTAAGTTTTTTTTAACGAAATCTTATTTTCTGTACCTTTTTCCAGGTTCTCTAGCGCCGCCCCAGCATTACTCGAATGCGAATCCTGTATCTTCGGTGTGGAGAAGCACCACTTTTTACGAAAAAATTGTCTTCTATCCGCTTACTTCCATCCGACTTTTCCACGTGATCACGCCGGCGTTTTTAGGTATTCAGTATTGTATATCATTTATCTTTAGTGCTGGAGTCTCAGTATAGGTTGTTCTTGATATCTAAGACAGTTATTCTAGATTGTAATCAAGTGAATACATTTTTTCAATAAAATCGTATCTACCAATTTTCCTGGAAACTGAATTATAGGTCGATTAGAATATTAGGTTAAGAAAAACCGGTTTAGGTAGACCAATATTATAAGGATATTTTTCTTCACTATAACGATTCATCAGCCATTCAATGACACTGATATTTTTCTTCGAGTACTCATGGCTGGCGGATCAACTTTTCACTGTCAAATTAAATCATGAACATCTTCCTATTCATTGCTTTGTCTCAAGTTATTAAGGAGAAAGTTTGTTTATGAGTATTCTAAATATACGCCATATTCTTTAAGAATTGCAATCCATCACCGCATAATCCTATAAACAATTACGTTTGTTCGCCGATGGAAAGAATGGGGTCAAAGAAAACTTTACTTATAAATGAGAGATTATGATACCATTACTTCAGATGCAACTTCCTATAATTTTCCGGGCTACGATGTAGGCCAACAAATACTTTTGTGAAGAAGCTTCTTTGATGTTTTTCACCGAATTCCTCATCTCTATGTTCCAAGTATGCGGTAAACCTGTTAGAGGGAAGACGATGAATCCAATTTGTTCACCGTAATAACCGGCGTAGCATTTTGATAGGGAATACTTTAAGTATATGATCTATTTATTTCTGAGAAATAAACTGCGTCTTGGCATAAAACCGGTTGGTTTCGTTTTTGATTGGAGATATCAAGGATTGTCGAACAGCATGAATGTGTACTTACATGTATATAGAATTCTCCGAATTCAAATATTTCATTAATATTCCATAATAGAGACAAAACGGTTGTTAGCCATGATAGGTTACTTATATTATTATGTCGCTATCTTTGCAGACAGTACGTGTTAGAAAACACCTTGATATTATTTTAAAAAGCAAGGTTTCTAATATATTACACGAAAGTAAAGCAATAACCGTTACTGTATCCTACAAGAAGGCAAAAATAGGTCAGTAGAGATACCAGGATAGCTATGCATTTAAGTACTTCGTAACATATATAGGAGAAACATCTAGATTAAACTAATATATGAGTCTGTTTCGAGAAACGAAAACAATAAAAATTCCATCTGAAACCCAAAATATGGCTGAGACACATCGACGACGTTTTTATCATATGGTCCATCATATGGTTAAAAATCCCTAATCGCGTTCCATCCGAACATAACATTCACAATTGAAAAAGAATCAAAAAAAGACTTGACATATCTGTATCTTAACCAATTAATGCCTATGATATAATATATCATATCCTCGAGACGACCGCTTTACAGGTGACGACATGTCTGAACCATCCGTTGTGTTCGATATTCGTGTAACGAATTAGCATTAGTACAAGTCTGTGTTCAATTCGGTGCGGGACGGGGAAGTATAGTGCGTGAAAAAAAGTTTCTACACCCGAAAGAAGTGAGGAGAGATTTTATTTCGCTTCAACGATGCCGCCAAGGTGAGATTTGATTCAGTTTTTCCTACAAAAATTGATCTCATTTTATTTCCATTCTGGAATTTTGAACAATGAAGGTTCATTTTACCAGATTACGAGCTCAGAAAGTTCATTTTTGGATATATGTATGAGCTAGGAGCTCGCAATTGTAGCACATGATATATCATATCATAGGAATTAATGGGTTCGTTCTATTGCAGGAAACGCAAGTATAACCCAGAGGATCCTCGAGATGCCGAGGATGAATTATATTTTCGAATTGAGCGAAGTGGATGAAGATTATTCAAATGTAAAAAATTGTGATCATCTCGACTTTGTGTTATTTCCACCTGAAGATGTACAAGACAGCGGTAGAGATGACGGTCCAAGCGACGAAGAAGGAGATTTTGGACTAAAGCATATTGGCAAAGGAGTTCTGAGACGTACGATGGAAATATACGCCGTTGGTGGAGATAATGGTACTGAAAGGGTTGAGTTGAATATTCCTCAGAAAAGTGATGATAATGGTACTGAAATGTTTGAGTTGAATGTTCCGCAGAATAGTGATGATAGTGATGATGATAACTTACCTTTGACAGAGTTAGCAAAGAAATTCAAAAAGAGTACGAATACAAACGAGTACCCACCAAACGAACGACGTCAGGGTGAGCGTAAAATAAAGAATAGAAAGAAGAGGAACTGGCATAATTACATTTTGAACGAACGCGAAGAGAGAACTTCTCTCGAAAAAACTCCGGCGCCCAACATGGTCAATACTATAAGGGATCAAAATTTAATACCACTTGATTTATTCAAAATGTTTTTTTCTGAAATATTTGTTCAAAAAATTTGCTACGAAACACAAAGGTATGCGATCTTCAAAGGCAATAATTCGTTTTCTGTTACCACTCGAGAAATGTATATCTATTTGGGAATATTGATTTTATCTGGTTATTGCAAGTTGCCGTCCAGGAGATTGTTTTGGCGCACAAAGTCTGATACTTTCAATTCCCTAGTGAGTAACAGCATATCACGTGACCGATTTGAAGCTATACATCGTTGCTTACACTTTAATGACAACAACACAATAGATCAAAATAACAAACTGTATGAGGTTCAACTCCTGATATATCAACTGAACCATATTTCCCAGACTTTGGCTATACCGTTGGGAGAAAATTTTTCCTTAGATGAAGCAATGGAGCCATATTTCGGTCACCATCATATGAAACAATTCATAAGAGGGAAACCATTAAGATACGGTTTCAAATTATTTTGGTGCCTAACAACAATTGAAAGCTATTTATTGAAATTCAATTCATTCTTTGGTGCAGGAAATAAAAAGGAGGGGAAAACTTTCGGTTCGTCGGTATCAGAAAATTTATGTCTACACTATGTACCCCATGGTAGTACTGTTTTCATGGACAATTTTTTCAACTCCTTATAGTTGCTAGATACATTGAAGGAAGAAAAAATAAATTGCATAGGTACCATTCGTTCCGATAGAGTTGAAACAGCGCCCTTGAAAGAATTGAAGAAAGAACCACGAGGAAGCTTCCATGTTCTACAAGATTCTGATAAGTAAATTTCATTGATAAGGTGGAACGACAACAATGTTGTCAACATCGCAACGAACATAAATAACGATCAGCTGTGCCTAAGTAGGGTAAAATGCAAGCGTTGGTCAAAAAAAGAAAAATCATTTACGCAGGTTGATTAAACTACCCTCATAAATATTTTGACCAAATGAGGGGACTTTACCGTATCCGTATACGTTCCAAAAAATGGTATTGGCCATTTGTTCGTTTCTGTATAAACGGAGCAATGGTGAATATGTGGATCCTTTATCGACATGCTTTTCCAAAAATCAGTATAATGGAATTCACCAGAGGAGTCGTTCTATCAATTCTGACTAGTCCTGAACATATGTCTGGATCAAAACCAAAATGCAGTTTTAACAGAAGTGAGGTTTGATGGGGTAGATTACTTAGTTTCTTGGATTCCAACTCAGAGGCAATGCGCTCAGTGTAAAAAATGTACGAAGTTCATTTGTTCCAATGTTGGACTTCAACCAAAGGATTGTTTCATGTTATATCACAAACGACTATGAATGTTGTCGTTTCAGAATACTTTCCTAGTTTTTCATTATGACTAATCATAAGTTCTGTTATAAATTCTTCCAATAGAATATTTTTGTATTAGACTCGCCAATGCCTATGGTATGATGTATCATATGTTAATTAAAAGGTACTTTCAGTAGAATGGTGTATCTCAAAGTATTGTTCTCGTATTTTGTCAATAAAGGAAGGAGTGTTTTCAATTTCATCAATTTTCGCGGAAAAAAATTACTCAGGCATTAATAGGTTAACCAAGTCAGAAGCCAGACATTCGAAATTTTCAGTACACAGAAAATCAACCCACACAAATAGATACTTATATGCTAAATCACATCATCATTCAGCTTAACTAAAAACAGTGTTCAAAACGCTCATGAGCAGATCGATAGCACTCACAGATGACAGCCACATTGAAGAAGAGTTATCTGCAATAACTAATGGTCTTGAAAATAATGGATGTGATGAAAACATATAAGCAGCTATAAGAGATAATCCCACTGGCCGAAACACGATATGTACACAAGAGCAAAAGAAGACAACTGTCGTACCATACATCAAAGGAGTAACAGATGAACTAGGAAGAACATTACGGAAAAACAAAATCAGAACCGCATACAACCCGCACTCATCTATCGGAAAAATGGGAAACCCGAAAGACAACGTTCCTTCAGAAAATCAGGGAGTTCACTCTATACCATGCGGAGATTGTAACGAGCTTTACATGGGCCAAATCAATCGAAGCATAAAAGATAAATTAGAGGAACATAAAAAACTACTGAAAAATAAGTCATACAATGGATTTCGATAACTCAAAACAAATCTGCACAACACAATATCTTGAGAAATGTCTGATCAGAGAATTAGTGAAAATTGAAAAAGAGGGTATAATGAAAAAAGAGATGAAACCTTAAACTATCAATGCTTGGAAAGTTTTTTTATCACTTAGGAAACATCAACAGAGAATAATGAAAGCATCCCCTTCACTAGGTCTACCGACGCCCACAACGAGAATATAAAAGGAGAACCACTAGCGAACCGCTATCATTGCTGTTTAACATCTACACCTCGGACGTCCCGAAGATCCCCAACACGAGCTTAGCCCTCTATGTGGATGTCACGGCCATAATGACCAGATTGATAGCCCCCCGCTTGATAACCAGAAGACTCCAAGAGACCGCAGACTAACTGGAGGAATGGTTTACCGAGTGGCTGATCACCATCAACCCAGAGAAGAGCTCAGCACTGACTGTCCACAAGAAGACGTTGCCCCGAGGAGCAGATCACAATGAACGGCCAACCCATCCCGTGGGTCAACAAGGCCAAATACCTGGAAGTCACACTCGACCGGCGGCTTGCATGTGGAAGACTTCACGAGCAAGGCGAAGGCAGCCCAAGCTTTCCTGTACCCCCTGATGAACAGGCGGAGTAATCTGAGCTCAGCAAATAAGCTGAAGCTCTGCAAGACCATCCTCAGGCCCATGATGACATACGCGTCAACAGACTGAGGACATGCGGCTGCATGTCATATCCGGAAGCTCCAAGTCGTGCAGAACAAGGCAATGAGGATGACCGTGGACGCCCCCTGGTACGTGAGAAACTCCCAGATACATCGAGATCTGCAGATGCCGAGTGTGATGGAGTTCATCAGAGAGACAGCGGTGAAAGCATTCCAAGCAGTTGACGACCACCCAAATCCATTGTTGAACACCCTAGGAGACTACGAGGGAGAAGAACTGATAAAATACAAGAGGCCCAGGATGGTGCTTCGAGAAGACCCGGATTAGCTATAAGAATCTTGTAGAATAAATATGTTAAGACCGTCATCACTAGGACCACAAAACGAATTGTACTGAATTTAATTATTTTAGGTTACATTCAGTTCCCTCAGATCACGGCTTAGAAGCAAAAAATTTTCTTTTTTCCCTTTAAATTCAATAAGAGATGTGTAGTTAAAAGTTGTAAAACTGGTACTTGAATAAAGATTATGTTAAAGTCAAGTCAAGTCAACCGCTATCAGTTACTCTCGAGACAATGCCTACCGAACGCCTGAAGATGACGAGGGACTACTTATCGAAACGTCGCCGAAATCAAAAGATTTTATTCTCTATGAGACCACGTTATTATTTACTTTCTGAAAAACATGTGATGTGAAATCGAGAACTGTTTGAAAATATTTCAGGTTATCATGAATCCGATCGATCTCCGATTGTTTGAAACGGAAAAATTTCTGTTACTTATTATAACGTTTGCGTATCCACTCCATATTCCTATAACTACCTGTCCAAAAATTTTTATAATAAGGAAGGGGACTTGTGATATCTTATTCGTAAGGATTCTCAAGATTAGTCAGTATCATTAATTAAAAGTAACTCTGGCATCTATGACTCTAAAAAATCTATTATGAAATGAAATATATCACACAGTTTTCAGTTTTTTTATCCTTGTACATTTCTATCGCAAATGTTCGAATCAGTCAACATTTGCGAACTGATCTGCTGCCATACTTGAACAATCTTTTCGCATAGTTGTAACATGGACTTCAACGGCAGCATACTCGGTCGGTGGTCTATGCTGTTGATTTGTCATGAAACTTTTAAGGGGGAAGCAATCAAAGTCTCAAGCATATTCAAAAGGGTTTCGCTGTCCAAGTTTTTCTGTATATATATTACAATATGGTCTCCAGAAATTTTGCACAAACATTAAGTTTTTGATTCCCTTTTTCTAAGTAGAGATTAGTTCCTCTCCAGACTCTACAGAAACGTTACTCATTCAGAAGCAAACTAGATTAGTCAAAAAAAATATTTTGAGGCAAGTTTGGACTGTTATTCATCCGCACACTGAAACGCAGAAGCCTAAACGACATTAATCAAATAGAATTTGTACTTGTGAGAAAACCTAAGACTATGTATCCACTATACTCTATATTTGAGACAATCACCCATCCGATTGTGTGTTTTCTATAAAGGCAACTTCACCCAAAACAGCAACACCAATTCTTTCGTTATTCACAACTCGGGTGGGATCTATTGTTCATAACGCATCCTTTTAGTCTGAATTTGCTCGTTAAGTGAAGAAAGGATTTATGCTTCACATTTCCCCCTGATTTTTTCGCTGAAAATGAGTGTTGAGTTGATGTCAGTTGTATTTTAACGAATAACCTGAATCAGGCAGATATGGAAAACATGGAAAGATTGGTAACTAACCAACATTTACCATCAAAATGAAACAAAGTTTTGTTAATTGATTCAAATGGAAGAAATCTAGCTTTTTTCTAAGAGAATGATATCGCACAATTTCTGTTTCCCATTCCAGAACAGCAGAATTATTAACTAATCTAAATGAAATCGACTTGATAGATCAAGTATGTAGAGGGTTGCTTGATCATCGATGAAAAAAAAAATCAGTAATTTGAACAACCATTCAAAGCGGTATCACGCAACCTCCTTGTCATAAGATGGGATGGTACTTGATGCGCAAACGTTCTAATGAAAGAGACAAATTTTTCAATCTATATTTATATTGTCACTTATAAGAACATACAATCTGTGGAGTTCATCTGAATTTTCTCACTTTCCTGTAGTTTTCATTCTTGAAAAGTTTTGATTCTTGAAAAGTTCATTAAAAGAATAGGAAAGTGCATAGAGGAAGTATAATTTTAACTACTACTGTTAGTTTTGATTGAATTTAGTAAAAATGGTGGTTAAGTTTTCTTCCATGTATGATATTCAGTTTATATGCCTGTCATTTGTCGTAGTTTGTACCTTGACACAGACAAACACTTCGCTACGGTTTTTGTGAGGTGATATTCTAGAAAGTTCACCCCACAGCGTTTTGAAATTTCCAAGGAAGTTGTTTTTGTGCATTTGTGTTCATGCTTGTCCTGATGGCAGACCAGAAAACTCCTGGATCTTTTGCCTGATCTTCTTTGTACCTATTCGCTCTGCTTCAATATTGCTCTTCTACCGTTCGCGTATCAAATTAACACACCGAAACGTTTGTTCTGAGCCAATCTATACTATGCTTGATAACATATGAAAATCACGTTTCCACATTATATTCGGATATTCAGTATCTCCATAATTTCTCATTTCCAGGTCAGGTTTCCATTTCACATTATTAAAAGGATGGCAGTCATCTGTCAAGAATGAAGTACTATTATTGAATTATACTAATTAAAAATCTTAAACTGAAAAATACACTTTTAACATATAATGAAATTTGTTATGATAATGGTCGGTATTCTTAACAATTATTTTAGCTTTAGGAGTTAGAAAGTTAACGGACGATACTTTGGAATAACACTCTTTGGTGATGCATAGTAAGATCTTCTTGAAGGAATTGTAAATCATAACTATGCAGAATTTTTTCATAAATATAAGGATCAATTAGTGTTTCTGTGACATTGTTGCTCTTTTGTAAAATTTGTATGAATTTTGAGAAAGTAACAACAAATTTGTTTCAAAATATTTTACTATTAAACTTTGTTTCGAATTCAACTCACGGCAGGCCTGTCCGATTAGGTTCTTTAAAGAGTTCAATTGACGAGGCTTTCACGTGATAGAAATCCATTCTCACAAATACAAGTAAACGATGATTTCTACTAAAATATATTATTAAATGCTCTACGCGTTTCGATGGACAGTATTTTTGTCAAGAGCGGATGAAGACTACAAAAATATCTTTCTAAGATAGAAGAAATAGTGATATTTACTTGTAGTATTCCATTCGCTCTTGACAAATATACTGTGTATCGAAACGCGTCAAGCATTTTATAATATATTTTAGTAGAAATCATTGTTTACTTGTATTTGCCTTTAGAGAGTCTACAAGGAACTACATCATAGTTTCAAAACTTTTTGTAGCAAGGATATATGCAACGCGTTCACAGGCCGCTTAGGTCCATTGGTTGGTAGTCTTCTTCTACTCCCGATTGTTTTAAATTGCTCTACAGTTCTTTATACCTCTTTCCTCCAGATCTTCCAATACTTCCTGTCTCAAATTCCTTTCCGTGCGTCCTCTTTCCCTTGTGCCCATTCCCATCATATGCCCCAACCATTGCAAACGTCTCGATCTTACGATGCCCGATATGACTGGTTAATAAAATAATTCATTTATATTTTCCTTTTACGTCTTTCCCATACTCTGTCCACTTTCTGTCCCCCAAAAATATTCCTCAAAATCTTTATCCCCATAATTCAGCTGGTTTTTCTCATTCATTGGCAAGTTCTCTGCCGCGTAAGTAACTGCCTTAAAATAATTTTATAATTCTTTTTTATTTTCATTGACCGTGAAATATCCTTGCTCCTCATCAAACTGTTCACTGCATCTGCATTTCTATCGCCCTTCGCTATTCTCCAATTTTTTCCATGTCTGCATCACATATGGTATCTATTGGAATCCGGAGATATAAGAAACGTTCGACGTTTTCGGATTTCATTCTTCCTTCTCTAGTTCGAACTTCTTAATTTTCCTGGTCAGCATTTTTGCATCTTTGCTCCAAAAATTTACTTCTTCCTTCATTGGCGCAGTTTGTTTCTTTTCATCAGTTTGGCGCGCTACACTTGCGCCTCCTCGTGTTCAAAATCTGGTTTTGATAAAACTAGTAAACATACGAGACAGTAGTGTGAGGAGCATATTTCATTTTCAATAAAAAAAAATATCTACTAACAATATCAGTGAAAAAACTGATGAGTACCTTGATCGGTTTTAAACATATATTCCCAAAATTAACAGAAATACATACAGCAGCTGCATGTTCACAAAATTCTTTTCTCCTCGTCCAGTAAAAATAATTGATGAATTAAATTTTTTGGAAATAGTAAGGACAGATTTAGGATAATATCACTTTTCTCTGTGATGATAACTTTCTGTCATTATCTAATCTATATAAAATTCATAGGTAAGGTTAGGTTAATTGTAAAATAAGTTTTGCAACTTATTCTATCGTAACCTTATAATAATTTTCATTATTTTTTGTGCTTGTGTGACCAGGCGTTTCGTGAAAAACTCTTCCAAGAATACGTCGAGATCAATCTCGTTATATGTTTGAAACATGACATGATACATAATTTTGTATCTTTTGAGATAATTTTTTCTATTGAAAATGCAATGCACTGCACATTACTATCTCGTTTATTTATTTTATAGCTTTACCGGAAGCAGATTTAAAAAAAATCGATAACGAGTTAATGAAAAGGTATCTCGCCTAAAATAAATTTGTATTTTTGCAGATGCTGATACAAATCGTGACTAGTGTGAATTTTGGATAACATTTATTTTAATTCTAATCAAATTCTCACAGAAAGAAAAGGACAAAAGTTTGGATTAAAACATACCGTATTCAATTCCATTTTCCATTTTCCATTTAATATTTTCACCTTGTCTCTAAAGCGAGCTGTGAAATCGGTCACTCAGTCCAAATCAACAATGTTCAGATATTTTGTTTTGTTTGCATACTACAGTTTTCGAAATATTAGCAAAATATGCATCATAAATGACAAAGCGACCATGAAAGTATCTATCTATGATATCAGTTTCATTTTTTTTTTACTTTAACGCGTCCTTTAGATAAACAGTCTTACTAGACAGATCACGAAATGTTCTCTCCAAGATTTTTCTCTTCCCTTTGTTTCACTATCTTTTAGTTAAGACAAGTTTTCAAAGTTCAAGAGTATAGTATATATCAGAAATATCGACTAACGAAGGGAAGCTCTGAAATGTGTTCCGTGAATTCTTAACAAGAATTTGCATCTGAATTTGTAATCTCATTTTGATGACATGCGGTTAATAAGTCGTCTGACTGACTGATTTTCATAAATTGATTATTTCTAGATCAGAGATTCTCAAACTTTCGCACTTAACTTTCTCGAACTTTTATCATTATGGCCTTCTCGTGAAATGGAGCAGACAAGAAAATTTCTTTCACATTCAAATTGATGAGGTAACAGTATTGTTTGATCAGGATCAAACACGATGATGATACACTCGGAGGCAAAATTAGCGGAACACTCGAAAATTTAACCAAATTCGAAGTTCGATATTTTTCCTAATTCTCAACCGATTTAGATGATTTGTTCGGCAAGTTATAGATCAACTCTTCTGCTTTGTAGAAATTATAAGAGAAAACAAAAAAAAATTGAAAAAAATTTTATACGGGGGCAAAACTAAAAGTGTTTTTTTTGTCAAAAATTCGTAACACCCTGTGGAATTTCGTGGTCCGAATTGAAACGTACAATATCATGGTCTGTCAAGACACATCTTCCTACAGTATCGCCCTTCTTGGTTCATGCGTTTATCTCTATTTTTGCAAAATATATTTAATTTCAAGTGGAAAATCACCTTTTTGGAGAAATTCCATTGAATCAAGAAATTGTCATTAAAATTCGTCTATCAATTTGGAATTTTCCTATTATCACTCAGGCGTGTCGTAATTGTCGTTTGCGATTTTTATGTTCGAATTGCATTAGTTATTGATGACAATTTGGTTAATTTGGTGAAAATTAGGAATTCATAGGAGATAACAGTCGGTAGGTATTAAAATACACAACCGAATTCTGGGACCATTGATAAAACTTTTCATTTACACATGTGCACACCTTTTTTTATCAAATATGAATACACAACACACGTTTTTTTTGTATATGACCACATTTGCACTTGTTTAAAGAATGAGAGTTTTCCATTCTTTGATTTGATACAAATTCGATCGGTTGCGGTGTTTTGTGATTCTTTTACTGTTTACGATTCGAAACGGTATTTTTCATTCAGAATGAGAGATTTACCACCAACCTCAGTAGCAAGGGCAGTTACATTGATTCGGGAAGGGCGCACCTACCGCTCAGTCGGTACCATGTTGAGTGTCTCGACGTCGGTTATCCATCGAATCTACCGACGTTACAGGAAAACTGGATTGTACGTGAGGAGGCGAGGACAAGGAAGAAATCGGGCAACCCGCGCTATACATGACCGTTTCATCGTCAATCAAACCATAAGAAATCCTCGTCTTACTGCTGTTCAGGCACGTAACCTTTTACAAGCAGTGGATAACATTAACGTCAGTGTGAGGACAGTCAGAAGACGATTAAATGAAGTTGGTCTGAGATCATACGCGCAAGCAAGAGCACCAAGACTCGATAGAGCCCATCGGATAGCAAGATTGGCGTTTGCTAGGGAGCATGTAGCATGAACAATCAATCAGTGGAGACGAGTTTTATTTAGTGATGAGAGCCGATATTGTGTGAATTTCGTGGATGGTGGAGATAGAATATGGAGGCATCGAGGGGAACGGTACAATCAAGCGAACTTCGCAGGAACTGAGCAATACGGTGGAGGGTCAGTTATGATATGGGGTGGCATATGATTGGGAGTACGAACAGAACTGGAGATTATTGGCAATGGATCACTTAATGCCCATCGGTATAGAACAGAAATCTTGGAGCCCCATGTTGTGCCTTTTGCTCCTTCTATAGGGGGAAATTTCCTTTTTATGCACGATAACGCGCGCTCTCATACTACGCGCATAGTGATAGAATATCTCAATGAAGTTGGGATCACACGAATGGACTGGCCGTCGCGGTCACCGGATTTGAACCCGATCGAACACGTTTGGGACATTCTTGGAAGAAGGGTTCGACAACGGAATCCAGGCAACGTTGGAGAGCTGACATTGGCTTTGGTGGAAGAGTGGGACAACATACCTCAACAGATGATAGACAACATCATTGGGACTATGCGAAATCGTATGCGCGCTGTAATAAGAGCTCGGGGGAGTCATACTCGCTACTAAAATCAAATGTTTTTTTTGTGTGTCATTTCACGAGTGTTCGCCAGGATACACACCTGCTCTTAATTTTGGACAGGAATGATAATTATTATAGAGTGTTACACAAAAAAATTCAAAAATAAATGTGCAAAAACAACGATTTTCCAGTGTACTTCGAGTTCTCCCGGAGCGTGAAATTGGCCAGTGAATTTCAAAAATTTTCATTTCGTTAGATTTTCGCTTCTCTAATTTTGATTTTATTTTTTGGCTAACCTCCGATGTTATGCACCTACGCAAGATTAAAAATAAATTCACCTCATGCATATCCAATCGAATATACCAACACCTTGACGACAACAATATATTAGCAGAGGAGCAGGAAGGATGCAGAAAGAAACACCACGGGTGCAAGAAACAACTCATCATCGATTCTGTGATAATGAAAAAGACACACGTAGGGCATCGGAATGTTCATTCAGCTTTTCTCGATTATCCGAAGGCATTCGATAGTACCGCCCCTTCTTGGCTTGTTGAAGTATTGCAGATATACAAAATTCACCCAACCTTGGTAGAGTTCTTGAAGACAACAATGACACACTGGTGCACGTCTCTGCAGGTCAACGAGAACAATAAATCAATTGAAACCGACGAGATACCCATACGTCGTGAAATTTTTCAAGGAGACTCTTTGAGTCCACTATGGATCTGTTTAGCCATGAACCCATTGTCCTCAATGCTCAATCGAACAGGATACGGATTTAAGATAAAAAGAGATAGGAATAATTATACAGTCTCGCACCTGCTGTATATGGATGATATCAAATTATATGCTTCGAACAAGAAGCAATTGGATGATTTGCTGAAAACTGTCAGTGAGTTCCCGGCAGATGTTCATATGAAATTCGGGATTGAAAAATGTAAGACCCTGAACATTCAAAGAGGGAAAGTCATAGATGGTGAAACACAACTTCCAAACGGTGATATTATACAGTGCATGAGGGATGGCGAAACATACAAATATCTAGGATACCAACAAGCCAGATTGCTAGACCAAAAACAATCAAAGGAGAAGATTCGTTCAGAATACAGTCAGCGCCTGAAGACTGTGCTGAAATCAATGTTGAACTCGGGGAATCTAGTCAAGGCAATTAACACCTACGCCATTCCAGTGTTGCTCTACTCATTTGGAATAATCAGATGGACTAAGACAGAACTGGATGATATTCAAAGGCAGACCCGAACGATGCTAACAAAGTACAACAACCATCATCCAAAATCGTCTGTGATACGAACAACCTTGAAGCGAAAAGAAGGAGGACGAGGATTAATACATGTTGTCAATTAACACACCGAACAGAAAAAAAATCTCAGAGAATTCTACTCAGCAAAAGCTCTCACTTCTGACCTCCATAGAGTGGTATCGTTGGCTGATAAGGGATATACACCTCTAAATCTTGCTACCAGAGATGACCTGCTGAATCTACCGTTCCTATCAGATACTGAAAAACAAGAGCAATGGTCAAGAAAGGAAATGCATGGACGACATCACCATGAGATTAATCAACCAGACATCGACAAAGAAGCGTCCAATAATGGTTGATGAAAGGAGAATTATTCGCGGAAACAGAGGGATTCCTTATGGCCATCCAAGACCAAGTGATCGCTACAAACAACTACAAAAAATTTATTATGAAGGACAGAACATTACAAACAGATAGGTGCAAAAATGCCATATAAGATGGGAGACTATACAGCACATTACGTCCGATTGCGAACAACTGGCCAATACGGACTATCTTCACAGGCATAATCAAGTGTGCAACATTATCCATCAGAAACTTGCACACAAGTACGGACTTCTGAATACCTTCCAGCCATATTACAAGTATCAGCCGGTGCCCGTATTGGAAAATGACTCTATCAGATCATACTACGATAGGCCTGTTAAAACTGACAAAATGGTGACGAATAATACATAGTGGTGTATGGACAGAGTGGTGTATGATAAGAGAGCCAGAACAGCAATGCTGGTGGATGTCGCCATACCGAATAATAACAACGTTCTGAATAAGTTCCAGGAGAAAAAGTCCAAATACACAGACCTTGCTATTGAGATCAAGCAGATGTTGCACCTCGAGAAAATAGATATTGTTCCTGTCATCGTATCCTCGACTGGGTTAATACCCAAAACTTTGCATGATAGCCTTAAGAAATTAGAATTGCATAAGAATACCTATATAGAAATGCAAAAAGCTGTTATTCTTGATACATGTAGGATAAATAGGAAATTTATGTCAAGTTTATTGTAATCGAGCCTATTCCCTTTGATTGCTGAATCTGGGAAAGGTAAATTATATCCAGCTAACAGCTGAGATAGTGCATAAGTCCACGATAATAAATAATAACAATTCATATATATATATATATATATATATATATATATATATATATATATATATATATATATATATATATATATATTTCATAAATTACAACCATGCAAAAAAAACATGATTATGAAGATGAAATTTGTCAATAAAAGAAAATATACTGAACACAATACACGTTAAAATTCATGACTTAAATATTCGGACAAGTTTCAAGGCTCCACACTTATTAACAAGGACCAACATTGACGTTTCAACAATTTAAAGTTGTTTAAAATTTTTAGTTTTTGTGGGAGTTTGTTAAAACAGATATACATGAATAAAAACATCCTTTCTCAAATTGAGTCAGACGGTGTAGAGGAGGTTTGTAATTGAAGTTTCTTTTGCTATTATTAATGATGATTTCTTCTAAAATATCCTGTATAAATAAAAATGGTAGAATTTTTACGTCAAAATTACAAATTCTTCGTGGAAATAAAATCAATAATTTGTAAATTATCACAAAATCCATCAAGTTTCACGCATGATTTGAACGCATTTAAACCAACAGAAAATTAAATTAATAGATCATTATTGATATGTTTTCAAACTCTCGTTCATCATCGTACAAAGTACAAAGTGACATTAAACATATTAGGTATATTCCTAAACTATTGAAAGGGAGTTATTATTTGAATACATCGAAGATTTGGGATTTCCATAGATCCACCTAGTCGTTAATTTGATGAAAGTTGTTATTAAATTAAAAATTTCAACTGATTCCATATAATTGAATTTTCTACCTCTGGGGCAATGTGTAGATTTTTCAATTTATCGATATTGAAGAGTGGTCATTTTGGATGCGATGGTTGTATAATGTTGTTAATAATAAATGAAGTTTGATGTTCTTTGTATCTTATTAGGAAGGAACGACCAGTCTGACCCTTGTGAAAATTATTATCTGGACAATATAATTTATAAACATTTGATTTATTTGAATTCTCTCTAGGATTCTTAGCACTAAATAGGAGTGATATTTTGAGATTCGAATGAAATTTAAGAATTCAATTCTGAAAAATCATTAGGGACATTTTCAATTATCTCCCATGTGGGAGAGAAATTAAAGGAGTGTATTTTTCGGAGTTGTTGTGAGCTATAGTTTCCTTGGTTTCAATTTCTTTTTCAAGATTTTCTAATCAAGATGCTTTGTGGATCATTCAATTGTATTCCGAAATTTTATGTGAGTTTATGTGGTTGGAATCCTTGAGAATACCGAACGACCACTAATCTGAACTCTTATCCTACTAAGGATTATTTCGGCAGACGAGAATTAATGATTTTCTTATCCGTTGATTGTAATTGACCCATGTTATATTATAACCTGTCTGTATTTAAAAAACTATTTTAAGCCAGCTCGGTGGCGTAGAGGATATGATGCTCGTCCCCTGCGCAGAGTTACCTGGGTTCAATCCCCAGAAAGTCGGTGCGGTTTTTCGGATTCTGAGAATCGCTTGAGTGTCCATCTTTCGGAGGAGATGTAAAGCTGTCGGTCCTGTCTAACAGGATTGTGTTGGACATTAAAGATCCCTTCCCTCGACACGAGAGGGGTTTTGCAAAATTCCCAAGTCAGTGAGGTGACAGAATTATCCGACGTGTCATTGGCCGATAGGCGGAAATAGAGCACGTTAAAGGAATAACAAACAAAAATATTGTTTTGAATGTTCTAATATGTTATGTAATGAAATATAAATTATAATCAATAACTGAAGTTCCAATTGGTAAATTGAAATTCATACAACCATATGTATACGAACATCAAAGAATCATCCGAACAAATTGATTTTCCGGACAGACATGTCCCTCAATTAATTCGGATAATCTATGCTCTACTGTATCTGTGATGGTAGGCTTTTTAAGATGTTTAAGTTGATTTTAATAATTGAGTGGGTAACTGACAGATCTAAGAATGAGATTTGATGGTTTGTCTCTTTTTCGAACTCAAATTCTATTTTTGGATGGATACTGTTTCTGACTTCGAGAAAATGATCAAATTGTGTTGGTGTACCGTTTCGAGATATAACTACGTGATCGACGTATCTGTACTGAAAATTAATTCAAACTTGCGAGTTAGAATTCAGTATTATGTTTACTGTGCTAGACACGAATATATTAGCTAGAAGGAGATTTAGTCGTGATCACAAAGCAAGGCCGCTTGGTTACTCATATATCTCTTCATCAAATTGAAGATAATTAAGCATAACTCCGAAAATGAAATTTAAATTTCGAAAAGAGGACGACCACCTGTGACACTATTGGTCAGCTGGCTATAAATTCAAAACAGGAACTGGCGGCCTTCGAAAACCTGTCGTGTTATGGCTAAGGATCTGCACAAGGGTATCGACGGCGTTGACCGTGTGTGCTAGCTATGCTAGTTACAGCGGCCGTCAGTACCAGGCTTGTGTCGGTGTCTGCGGTTATGTCTAACGGCCGGCATGAGTGAAGGGCCTTGGCTTAATCTTTCATTGTGGAACTTCCTATGCCTAGGAGCCTGATCGCCTTGTGGGGGTCTCGAATAGGTGGACTCCGGACATCAGCCAGCCACTGGTTTCATTTCGGCTTGCAAGGGTGAGGGAGTACTTCCTGGTGGAGTTTTTATTTCTTCCCGACTCGTGAGATTTTTATGGATCCACATCAACAAATTCCGTAACCTGACGATGGGGAAAACCTCAATGCTCAAACAGAGGAAACCATGGAGGTGGAGGAACAATTTTTAACTACCACTCTGTCACCGTCGCCGGACTTGGTGGATAGCGAGCTATCGCACCTCATGACTCCTACCAAGGCTGAAGCGCTGATTGGGGAGGCAGCGGCTGCTATGCGCCACTGGCCCTAATAGCATTCCAGCAGCTGCCGAAAATGCGACTGAAGGACTTACTTCAAAGCAGTAAAGGCTGAGGGGAGTTGCTTAAAAGCGGCTAAGGAGACTGCTTGTATCCGGCATCGCATATTCGGTTGCAGTCGGTATAACAAATGCGAGTGGAAAGGAGCCCTCAGGGAAAAGATCAACCTAGCCCTCGGATATATCCTAGACTGCTGAGAAGCGCCCCTGGTCTGATGAAAGTACTCCTAGGCAGATCCAAAAAATGTACCACCCGGAGAGTCAGGGACAGGAGGCAATATCCTATAAGGATGCCACGGAGGATAGCACAGTCATACCATCTGTTGAAAAATACTATCAAATGACTACTATAGTTCTTCACTAACGTCTATTAATAAAGAGATCAGGAAAGCAAAACAGGAATCCTGGCGTCGGATCTGCGAGGAGTTGGAAAATATTGCAAGGCTGCACGGGGTTCTTGCCAGAGACCCGATGCTGCCCATTGGATCTGTGGAACGCCCGGATGGACAGTACACGTACTCTGACAGTGAGAGGTTGAAATTTGTGAGAACACACTTTCCAGATTGTCGGTTTCTTGATATCAGTGACAGCTGTGACACCATCGCCCTGCAGAGCCTTTCTAAAAGGCCACAAAGGACTATTGGAAGAACTCAGGAACAATCATCAAACTCGGATCAGTTAGATTGTGGATTCGAACATTCAATGCAGTTAGGGCTCCTAGGGAGAATGGCCGTATACCTGCTTCACTACAACAAGGGTTGGATGTCCTTCTTCCATATCTCATTAGGCTCTTTCAGTCGAGTTGTCCCGGCCAGCTTGCGGAAGGTGAGGGGTTGTAAAATGAGTTCACAACCTGAATCGTTTAGACTGATAAGTCTTATGTGTTCCGTTCTGAAAGCCCGGTAGAAGGTGTTAGATTGATTCATCAAAACCGAGGTGTTAGTGAACATCAATACGTCTTTCAAAAAAGTGAATCAACTGATCTGGTACTTAACAACCTAGTCGGGAGGATCACTTAGTCTCTGGATCGCCAGGATACTGCAGCTGTAGCCTTTATGGACATTGAGGGTACATTTAATGCGGCTCCCATTTGTTCGCCATGTGGGGCTGCGAGAGCCGGAGAATCACCAAATGTTTTTGCGGAATGGATTGGTAACATGCTGAATGCCAGGTTGATCAGCACTGCCCTGAAAGGAAGTAGAGGAAGTAGAGGAAGTAGTCAGTTTTGTGGCTGACAGGGACTACCCTCAGGAGGTAGTAGTATCCCCTCTGTTGAAACCTTGCTAGTTGATGACCTTCTGGCTATAATTGGCGTACTGGATGTTATAGTCATTGAAGTATAGCCATTCTGGCTGTCGGAGATGACAGCAATGTTTTCGTCAGACTTCAGGAGGCTATGTCAGCTATTCAAGGGTGGTGTGAGAGTGAGAAACTTAGCATAAACCTCCACAAAACCCTTATGGTAACATTCAATAGGAAAAGAGGATATTTATTTCTTCTCCGAACCTGGGTGGAGTGTTTATTCCAGTTGCGGAGGAAGCAAAATATATGAGGGTCACCTTGGATAGTGAGCTAACGTGGAATACGCACCTGGAACACAGAATACAAAAGGCCAGACATTCCTTATGGGCAATTTAAATGACCTGTGGAAAGAAATGTGGTCTGGCCCAAAAGCAACTTTAATGGCGATATGTGATGGTGGTAGGAACACGTATCACACCCGGCTGCATTGCTTGGTGGGAGTTCAGTCTTAAGAAGCAATCGAAACTCAAGATGTGCAGAGACCGGCCTGCATGATGATTACTGGAGCTTTCTGCTCTACACCCACTGCGGCCTTGGAACTCATATTGGCCTATGCCCCTCTTCACTTGTAGATTAGAGGAGTAGCTAGAAAGGTTTACTACAGATTCCATCATCGTTCCCGTAATGGTAGGGGTATGTTCAGGGTCGTGTCTGGCGCTTTACAGTCTGAAATGAAGCACAACGAGATGCTAAGTATGAAGTCTGACATGGCAATACCTAAAACCAATGTAGAACAGCTGTTGGAGCTGGTGTCTAGGGTCGAAGTGTTGCCAAGGAATGATATGTTTTAGCGGGCTTGGGACTGTTTCTCAAGCATAACTATTCGCCATTGACCATAGTGATAGCATCTTGCTTGCACGGGGATTTACAAATAGGCCAATAAAATTCATCACCGATAGCCAAGCTGCAGTAAAGGAATTAGCATCCGATACCTTTACGTCACTTATGGTGCAAGAATCTCGCACCACCCTTGCCAAACCCGGACACTCGGGCATTCAAGGCAATGATGCTCGAGGAACGTGCTTGGCATTCATCGGCCAGAGCTTAGGCTCGGGATTCCCTGGAGATTGCAAGGATTCGAAATAACCGGTGGTTTGACCTGAAGGTACGTGAGCACGGGATGAGCCCCTCAGGTCTGAGACATTCTCGACTTGCCATCAGTGGTCCTTCCACTTTGAGAGCCAAGGCTTGCCTTCAACTCTGCAGGCAGCACCTGAGAGCTCTAGCTGAATTACCAGCGGGACATTTCGCCTCAAAAATTACCTAAACAAGTTAGGATTGATTGAGGCTCTTCCATGTAGACTACGTGAAGAAGAAATGGAATCAATGGAACATGTTATGTGCGAGGGCCTAGCTGGAGTCAGATTCAGGATGGAGGAACTTGGATCTAAAAAACTGAAGCTGACTGAGCTTATTAACCTCTAGCTTACAATGCTCATATCCTTCAGAAGAAAGATGGAGCTTGTGGGTGAAATTTAGGATGGAGTGTGCCACAATAGACCACTGGGTAGAAGTGGCCGGGCTGCTAGGCAGCCCTCACTCACAATCTATATATCTATCTATCTATAACAGGTATAATATTTATTCATCTCAATTTCTCACTCAAACAGCAATATTAACTTCAACATTTTCAGAAAACTTATTAGCACAGATATATGTATTTCGGTATTCGATCTGTTTTTTATTAGAGTCGATCAGGAGTTGAAGGAGCTACCGTTAGAGGTGTTTTTCACGAAACATTCGATATACTACGCTCTGCTATCTAGACCCTTGAAAAAAATCAAGCCAATGAGTATATGCACTTTGAAGGTATAGCCTTTGATACGACATTATGTAAGTCATGTTGGCATTCGCAAGACATTCAGAAGCTGGGTCCTATATTCCAACTAAAAGGAAAAATACGAAAACATTATATTTGTAGTTACACCACAAAATAAACATTGCGATAATGAACTTTCTCGCTTTTTTCAGTAATGCGTAGGCGTATCAAGCTTAAATTATTTTTGCTGTTCTTAAACCATAAAATTTTGCTGGAAGCGGTGGAGAAAATATCTTGATGTACCCTCAAGATAAGGGAAAATCTGAAAAAAAAATCCGGGTACATAACAGAGAATATCCTTCCTCAAACAAAAACTAATAATGTTTCAAATTAAACCACTATCAAGGAGATGCAAGAGTTACATACCAAGAGAAGAAATTGAGTAAAATAATGGAATGATATGCAATAAATCATGAGTTGAATAAATTAAATGAAAATTCAAGCAGTTTTGATTTTATTGTTTCGTATATCAGCATACATTAGATCATTTAGAAGAATGTACACCTCGCTCGTATCGATAACCGATATACAGGGTGATTCATGAGGGAGGGAGACATTTAAACTATTTAATTTACCCGTTCGGTGGTTGAGATAGTGTACCACTTAGCTTGTTACTATTTCTTCTTCTTAAGGATATGCTCTTAGTTGTCATTAGGTTCGGATTGCATTCAGTGAGGGTTACGAAATTCTCTTATGGAGGATAAAGGTCCAGTTGAGAAGCTGAGCGGCATTCATGTTTATTTATCACTAGAGATCTAATTAGGCAAGTATTGAGCTTAAATATCAAATTTCAAGAGACTTTTTGAGTAGGAGCGCAATTTTCTCATCAAAATAGAAAAACAGTTTAAAAAGCATACCTGAGAGAGAGGGAGAGTAGTGGTAAAAATATCTGATCATGAGGCAATCAGCATATAGAATATTTTGTTGGTAATTATTGCAATCACTCATCCATTTTTATCCAATATTTAATATTTCAAAGTAATTCTTCGATAGTGCAATATTGTTTGTGGAATCAACGTAGTATTCACAAATTGGACAGGTCATATGGTCAGACCGCGGTTCATTTGAACTACAATTATTTGTATGTAAAATAGATAGATTCGATTAAGGAAGGATCGATTGTAAGCATGTTACAGATTGTCAGAATGAAAGTTAGTTGAAATTGAACTCTGAAAAAGAAAAATTCTTTTTTTATATTTGCGGCATAGTCGAGAAAGTTAGCTTTTTTAAAACTAATAATGGAATGAATTAATTGAAACCGTCCAAATGATTTGGGATATAAGAGTGGCTTTGAAATATTCCAGTTCGTTTGGCTTCGTCTGTAGTATTTGATTATGTGGAACTTTTGGAGTTTTTTTGTGGGGAATTAACACGAACATCTTTGTAGAAAATCTAGCTATCTGGGAAGTGATTTTGGTACCATTCGAACATCTGAGGATGAGTTCTACCAAAATCTTCAAATCAATTCTTAATACGACGTACTGCAGTTTATACAAGATCGTACAAGGTGGTTGGAATTAGAGCAGCGTTTATCCTACTGAGTAACTTAATCCTCTTTGAGATACCTGAGAGTGAATGCTGGTAGCCTAGGGGCCATTGTTAAAATGAGCATTAATTAATTTACTACACATTGCATTATTGTACCGTATTTAAGTGTAGTGACGAAACCAAGCCACTGAGAGTTAGTGTTAGGCGACTGGTCGTACACTCTTTAATTCGCTTGGGAGAACACTATTGCTTTTGTTCTTTTTGAACTTAACCGAATATCTACGATTATCAGAGATTGAAATTTGTTCGTCACTTCTTTGATTCATTAACCGATGGGTATAGTTATTTCAATTTAACTAAGTGTGTATTGCCATAAGCATACGTTAACTATTTTGAAATTCACTCCTTGTGCACTAGTGTCAACCTAGTATAGTTGTTCCGATTATAGGGATCTCGTTGAGTTTATTTGAGTAACCATTAGACGTTCAGTGAGAGGGATATCACTGAAATAGTACATAAAATATCAAGGATAATAATTAGATTTTAGTAAATCAGTGTGAGCTGCAATTTATAGATTTGTAGCTCATTTGCGGTTCATGACTTGAAGTGGTGGTTATCCATCATTATACCGAGTATTATTTTAGTTACGTGCCGTAGTATTATCGAATTGCAAGAATTCACGACCCATGTTCGACGTTTAACTTGGGACCGTTTAGTAAAATATACAGAGTGATCCAATGAAAACTTAACACCTCAATTTCCCGGTTTTAAAATAAAAATATGGGAAATCGCTCAGATCCGTCAATTTCTGATTCGAGGGAGAACAACTTTTCCGCTTTTTTCATTCTCGTAACTTCAATTTCTGAAAGGGGGTGAGCACAACCCCCTGATTTTGAATGGGGATGAGGGGTATTGCGATACCTCATTTTGAAGATCTTATCGAGTACTATTTGACCCTGAATTTTCGTTTCCAAATTTTCATCGTTAACGAAGTGGAAGCTAAAAAGAGGAAGAATTACTTTTGTGATTAGTTTATCAAGTGCCGAAAATGGGCACAATTCATTTCCATGAATTAAAAAACGCTGGTGTATGGCTAGCTTATATTGAATTTACCTAGAGGTATGCAATCTTCTTATTTATTTGTTAATTTTTTGTTCGAAAAAGGAGACAGATCTTGTGTAAGATTCACCTTAGTCTCTGGTTGGCCTATCCTGATTTTTCAGGAACGTTGAAACTCTGCCAAAGCGATTGTAAATTTGTAGTAGGATTAAAATGGTGCATTCCGTAGAAGAAAGGGTGGAAATGATAAAATTACCCTTCAGCAATAACGACTCTGCGCAATTAACAGCTGTTTTATTTACCAAACTACATCCTGAAAAAAATGTATCCGCTGCGTACGTTGTGCAACTGGTTGCCAAATTTCACGCTACTAGTTCAGTCGTCAACAAAAAGAGGGTGTATGAAGGAGACGAAGCGAGGGAGTTGGCTATCTTAGCTCACGTAGCGATGGATACGACACTTAGTAGTAGGAATTTGTCCAATGTGTCTGCTACTTCACGCACAACAATCATGAGAATTTTAAGAGAACATAAGTTTCATCCTTCTGAGATACGATTGGCTCAGGAACTGAGTGAGGATGATTTTGATCGCTGACTCATGCTTTGTGAAGTGGTCAGTAAAATTATTGACAATAATCCAAACTAAATGTTCAATATCTGTTTTTCGGATGAGTGTTCATTTTACCTTAACGACACTGTAAACAAGCATAATTGTCGATACTGGTCAGATGACAATCCACGATTATTTCGAGAAGAGCATACGCAGCATCCCCAAAAGTTAAGTTTGGGCGTGATTTATGAAAATCACATCTTCGGCCCTTTTTTTATTTCCGGTAATATCACTGACCAGATTCATTTAGAACTATTACAGAACGCTATTTATCCAGCCCTCATGCAAGTATTGGAGAATGGAGAAGACCATGAAACGATCATTTTTCAACAAGATGGTGCACCACCTCATTTCGTTCGACCTGTGCGTCAGTTCTTGGATGAAACTTTTCCTCAGGCCTGGATTGGAAGAAGAGGACATATTGAGTTGCCACCCAGATCAACTGATCTGGCGCCACTGGAGTTTTTTCTATGGGTTACGCTGCCCAACCTGAACACTGGATGAATTGCGACTTCGGATTATTAATGAATGCCGCCAAATGAACCAGAAATGTTGAGTAATGTACGTGAACTGTCATTTCGTTAAAGATGGAAATTTTGAAGCGAAAATTTAGGATCAGATAATACTCAATGAGATCTTTAAAATGAGGTATCGCAATACCCCTCATCCCTGATTAAAATCAGGGGGTTGTGCCTACCACCAGTAAGGGATTGAACTTACGGGGATACAAAAATCGGGAAAGCTATTCATCCTCGAATCAGAAATCGACGGGTCCGAGCGATTGTCCATATGTTTATTTTAAAACCGGCAAATCGAGGTGTTAGGTTTTCGTTGGACCACCCTGTATATTCTTTTAGGTGGCAATTGTGTTGTTCAAAACCTGATAGATTAAAATTTGTTTTTTTTCTCTAAAGAGCGAAAATGAAATAATATATGTTCAAAAATACCATCATCTTCACGAAAACAACATCGTACACAATTGATGGGTCCCCTCACAACATAATTTAAGTGTAGGGCTGTAATGCCCACAATAGATGACTCAAACGGTTCTCAAATTCTTGTTGGGTTCCAGCAGGTGTTTGATTAATCTCATTGTTCAAATGTCTCTACAGAAAGAAATCTGGTGGACTAAAATATGGCGATCTCGTTGGCTATCTTATGGGACCATCTGTACCTATCCATTTTTCGGGAAAAATTTCCTCGAGATACCGCGAAACCTCCCTAGTGTTCTGAGAGCTGCACCATCTTGTTGAAAATATATTTCATTCACAACAGCTAATGGCAACTCGTCCAATTCATCTTGTATTTGGGTCCTCAAGAATTCCAAATCCCTCTCCCCTGTCAATGAAACTTCAGAAATTATAGGCCCTATTAAATATCTTTCCATCATCCCCATCCAGACATTAAACCCAAAACGTTCTTGGAAGTTTCCATCTTGATATCAATGCCCATTTTGTTGCGACCAACACCTTGTATTTTGCCTATTAAACATACCATTGTTCGTCACTGAATTAAATATTTATGGGATATTATGGATCACCCTCCATTTTCCTAAGTTACTATCCTAACAATATCGTAAACATATAGTTGTTGGTATAGTTGATATTTAAATGAGCGGTACTTAAGTTCTTTCAAAATTCTCCATGCGCTTTGGTGGTTAATTTCAAGCTTCTGGGCAATTTCCCTCGTTGATGTGGTTGGATTTATTTCAACAAATGTCAATACGTTTCTTTCGTTCTATATCTTTGTCGGTAACGAAATCCTCCTCTTCAGCAGGCTGCCCCTCAAGAAATTTTCGTTCAAATCTGAAGAAATAGTTTCCATTCGGATCACGTCTTTCCAGATAGCGCTCTCCGTATAATTTTTCAGCTTGAACGCTATTTTGCCTGCACTCTCCATAAATAAGGAGCATATCGACTTTTCACTTTGGGTGTATTGATGCATACTCAAAACTGAATTCACTAATTCGCAATGCGATAATTAACAACAATGGAATTTTAACATGTCACACTGATATTTTTATGATCACAAAATATTATGAATATGAAAAAAATTATGCATCGCCAACGTAGTTATTGTCATTAATGGGGAAACTCCAAAAATTGCTTAAGTATTTTCCACTATAACTCCGGAATCGTAAAGAATAGAGTTACGTGGGTGGTATAAAAAAAGATATAAAAGTACTGCTTCTGTAATACCGGGTGGCCCGATATGGTTGTCTCAGGAGAAAACCTACTTTTTGAGGAAAAACTGAAATCCAAACTTTGACGCCCCTTAATAAATGAGCAATCAAATGTTTAGGTACAATCTTGTATGTTCGTGATAGGAGATGTTGAGCTAAACCAATTGTCACTGTTCATGGCCTTCCAAAACGAAAGATGAAAATTGCAAAAGAAAAACATTGTGTTCTGTTATTCATTCAAAAATATGTCAAAAGGTCGTGTGATGAGCTGAACATTTGAAATAAGTAAAAAAATACAGGGTGTCCTATTTGAAAATCTAAAGTTGGTATCGTCTCCGACATAACCGGAAATTAAAAGTCAAACATATTAATGTTATGAAATTCAAAATGTTATCTTCTATCCCATTCCCAAATTTCATCAAAATATTCAGAACAGAAAAAAGTTAGAGGGGTGGCCATAATTTCAGTTACACCCGGTATACAAAAATTCTGCTTGGTTTTGGAGATATTTTAAATGATGATAGGGAAGATCCATGGTTTGTAGAAATTTACTATATTTTGACCAATATACAGCCTTCTTTTTTCAACAGTGCAGATTCTGTGCCCCAGAGCGTTGAAACGCTAAATCGATTCGATTAAAAATTTTAACATTACATTCACTTTATCAGGTCTATCGACCCCAACAGTACTGCCATTTTTCTTGAATAGGACTGTACGGTTCTCTTTTAGGCTGGGTGTAAAACCTTGTGTCATTCAAATGAAAAAACATGCTCATTTCAAAACAAGAAAGATTTCTGTTTCATACCGTATGAGACAAATTTTTGTCACGCTACAAGTATTTTGGAAAAAACAATTATTTTTCAGAAATGCAGATATTTTGGTCAACTTATTCTGATGTCAACTAGGAAAATATAAAACAAATATCGGAGCTGCAAGGATATTTCCTCGACACTTTCAAATCCTCCCGAAACAATTTGATTATTCATTCAAAGGGAATCATAAATTCTTCTTCATCGAGTTGAAAAGAAATCTGTATTAAGAATGGAAATAACAATAGATTGAGATGATTCAAACAAGAGTATCACATGGATAGGAACTAAGTCACCTAAGATTATCGAATGGAAAATCGAATCAGATCCTCGAAATGGCCTCTCCTTCCTACGTTTCCATTGGATTGGCGTCTCACTTCTACTTCATTCTTGAAATTTCCACAACATCCTATGATCCTTTTTATCAAATGTTTTATGGATTTTATTTCAACTTCATAGATACTGTTCTGTTTTTAAAGCTGCATAAAAAAGTTCAACAGAGAATTCTATGACAGAGGCGACAAAATTATCATCAATTTTTGAGTAGGTATTCTTGAAAAAACTGCACAAGTGAGAGTTAATGGGCTAACATCTGAACAGGTAGCAATACGGAAAGGTGTACGTCAAGGCTGTGTGCTGTCGCCTCTATTGTTTAACATTTACTCAGAAGCAATATTCAAGGAAGCACTTGAAAACATAGACACAGGCATTAGAATAAATGGAAAACTGCTTAGTAATATCCGCTACGCAGACGACACCGTGGTACTAGCTAACAACCTTCAAAACTTGCAGAGAGCCATGAACCTTATTGTAGAGCATAGCCAACGCTTTGGACTATCTGTTAACGTTAACAAAACTAAAAGTATGGTGTTTTCTAAGCAAGCAGTGGAGGCTGTAATACGCATTAACAACCAACCTGTGGAACAAGTGCATTCGTTTCGGTATTTAGGAGCCACAATGAACGACCAAAGTGACCCGAAAATAGAGATCAAATCTCGAATCGAACAAGCCCGTAAAATTTTCGTTGGCATGAGAGACCTTTTCGTCAACCGCGGACTTAATCTTCGGCTTCGTATGTGACTATTTCGTTGTTATGTTTTTCCTATCCTTACTTATGGATGTGAAAGTTGGACTTTTAATCCAGAAATGGAGAGATGCATAGACGCTTTCGAAATGTATCTTTACCGTAGAATATTGCGTATCTCTTGGATGGAAACATGGACAAACATCGACGTCCTAAATACAATGGGAAAATCACGAGAGTTGATGAGAACCATCAAAGAAAGAAAGCTCCAGTACATCGGGCACATCATGTGAGGGGAAAGTCCAAGGAAAAAGATCAGTTGGACGACGCCAGAACTCATGGCTGAAAGATCTACGGAGGTGGTTTGGAATAACGTCCACTGAAATTCTTAGAGCTGCAGTGTCGAAAACAATTATTGCTAATTGGATCGCCAACCTTCGTTTGGAGACGGCGTCATAAGAAGAGAAGAATTCTTGAAAGAACTTCCACTATCCAATATTTCATTGTCAAAAATAAAAGTCAGGTCCAGATCAAAGCATATTAAATTTACTTCTGAACCTCTACCGGATAGTGGAACCTACTGTTTGTGTTCGAAATGCTGTTGGTTTTTTCCCTACGAATTGATTATACCAGTTTTTAGTTTATTACAAAACCAATGTTATTCAAATATTATATACGTATAATAAAAAAAAGTTAAGGAGACTTACAATAATGTTTGAAAGGTAAGTGAATGTAATTTGAGGTTTTTTATGTATTTCAATATCTATTTTTTCAGCATGCTCAAGAAATGTACTCAGAATTTCAATATTTCATTTTTTTCATGGTTATTCTAACCTCTATGCGTTGAAAGATTTTCTGGAATTAATAGGATTTTTAACGAATCAATTGGGGCTATCTTACAAAATGATGGGATAATCTTTGAGTTGCTATTAAAAGGTATTGAGCTCTTTTGTAGATATAATAATATTTTTTCTGAAAGGAACTCGATAAAGTTATCGTTAGGTCATTCAGAGTAGGTATCATATAAATATTTGAAGCTATCCACTAAAGGCTATGTCTGTATTAAAACATTTCAAACTGGTTGTCATTAAGACCGTGCCATTTCAAATTGAATTTTCGTTTCAGTTTATTCAAGAGGAAGTACGTTTTTATTCTACAATTCCGAATATAAAAGTAAATGAGATTCAATATGTTTGACAAAGTTCAAGTTTGAACCAAAGAAAATAAGAACTCAAATTTGCACAAAAGGTAATTATTGTGAGTTCCTTCTATTTATTACTCATACTTACTGTTTCTCAGGAAATTTCATCAAGGTTGTTGAATGAATGACAGGTATTCCTCATTGATTTGAAGTTGAAAGTTTCTCTGTTATAGGTGTCAGATAGTGAGAAACATGATGTTCAAATATGTAGAGGTTGCATATGCAGTTTCATTTTGTACAACCACAACTTTTAATCCAAGATTTATGAAAGTCACAGGAAACATGCTACTGCTTATGTGAATCATATTTTGGAAGAAACTCAACAACTACTTTTATATTTTATATAATTATGTGAAATGAGTATGTTAATCACGTTATATGGAAATATAAAGTTGTTTTAATGAAATTTCTTTCTTTTATTTTCTTTTCACAGTATATAATAAAGTTCTACAAGAAAATGAATTGGAGAGAAGTAGAATTGAAGAATAAAAATTTTAATTATGAGAGCAAGTTTAAATGAAGCTCACATTCTCGAAATCAACTGCCAAATCGACAGTTAAGGATCTAGGAAATTAAGAGTTACAAGAAACAGTTTTACTAAAACTGATATATAGTTAACATCATTGTATTGTATATGAGGGTCCATAATGTAATTTACAAAGTTTTGGATGTTTCATTCTCATTTCTGGTTTTTACGAGAACACTTCACTTCAGAAGATGTTTGTTCTTTCTGGTAAGCAAATTGTGAGAAATTTGTTAAATTTGAATTTATGCAAAATAGTTATGATAGGGCAATCACAAGGTGAAATTTGTATGTATTCAGTAGTGTTCCTTTATTTGATTACTAAATTATTGCTTTTGTCTTTTGGATACTCCCAAAAATTTTAATTTGAGGGAACTTTTATTTTCTATTTCATTAATATACTTGACAAGTAATTCCTCCATCTTGCTGTTTAAAGCTCATATTTGTTGTTTATTATAATTCATGAATCTTGTTTGATTTTTATCTGATCTAATTCGAATCAGAACTGTTAAGTGAAAATTTGAAACTATAGATCTGTCAGAAGTATATATTTAATACTTTTGAAACTAAAAATTTGGAATATTGTGAATTAATATTAGAATTGTTGATGATTTCTATGCCTAAAGAATGATTGAACAATTTGTTTTTTGAATCAATATTTGAATGTTTTTAATTTCATCTTATGCTAGCTCAATTGGAGAAAGTTGAGGGTTTCAAATTGAATGTATCTCTTTGAATTGGGATAGAAGTGAATAGTGTTGAAATTTGTGTGGTTGATGAGTCAGTATCCATACAACAATACTGGAAGTTGCGTTACCCTGAGGATGACTGAGGCAATATATGAGAGAGTTCCATGTAACATAAAGAACTATTAAGTATAAATCTCAGTGAATATAATAAGGCGTTCAGTATAGAAAGAGTTGGATATGAAATGGTGTTAAGTATATTTGGGGTTAAGCATATTAGGAGTTTAGTATATTAGCTGTTCAGATATAAAAGGCGATATTAATGGGCTCACTAATATCTATCAAACTATACTTTAGATTGCTACAAAACTATAGAACCATAGAACTGAAATTTTGAATTTTAAAAGTCAACATGTGAACATGGAAGTAAATTAGGATAATCTCCATATTCTGCTTGATATAATTTAAACTGTTTTCTAATTCTATCAATAAAATAGTGTTCGAATATACCGAATATATTATACCCTTTCAAAATGAGAATTATCTGTAAACATTTAGAAAAATAGTCTTTACCTACATAAGTTTTCCCATTGTTCTCGAAATTGAAATAATGAAGTCCCTAAGCCCATCACAACTATTGAACATAGTTTTAGTTTGCCACAAAACTATAAAACGTTTGAATTTTAATAAGTCACCTGTAAATAAAGTATATCTCCATATTCTGTTTGATGCAATTTATATTGCTTATTATTTCATTAAATAATTAATGTTCGAATGAATTAACTATATTATAGCCCTTCGAAACTTTTATAATTGCCTATAAACATTTGAAAAATATCTTTGTCTACATTGTAATACTGCCTTATACAGAGTTTCGCAGCTGCATTGATTTCTGGGTAGATTACATCATTGCTGAACCACTTAATTCCCCAACTTCAGATTCCGCTTACCAAACAGAGAAATAAATGTAATCCTGGGCTGCGAAATGAGTTTCCCATAATTGAATCAAACTGTCACCTCTGAATCCCGAGCGAAAGAAGGCGACGTAGGCTCGGCATTCCCAAACAAGCAGAGATTTTAATGAAACGCTTACTGGGTCCCAAAATGAGTACTGCTAAGAAAATTGTTCATTAGCACTCTGTTTTCGAAAGTGATATTGCGATATGTGTACTTGAAATTTGAGAAAAACCATGCGTAACTATTCATCGAAGTTATAAATTCCGTAGTCTTCTTCGATCGTCCATGTAATATAACCTCAGAAAACGAGAAGAAACAGGTTAAATTCACTTGATATTTTAATTGATTCATGACAATAAGAGAAAAACTCAGCGTGGCCCGTTGCTCAGCAAGAGCTAATCTGTGAGTTGAGAAAAATTAATATAATCAGAAATATTGTGTATGCTTCATTCTTCGTTCAAACTGATATTCTGAAAAATACAACAGAAAAACACCAGAAAGACATGATGTAAGTGATGAATATTTTATCGACGAAACATCCAAATAATACATCTCCTACCATATTCCCTCTCTTGCGGTGTGGATCTTCGATCGTAGGTAATGTTAATTGATAAGATGAATACTTCCGTCATATGGGTTTTCGATAATTCGGAAACAATAACACATAATTCTTGCTCTTCAACCGGGGAGTTTCAAAGACCTGGTCCGGTCTTCCAGGTGATGAATTTCATTGACATATTTGAATTGAATATTCAATAGTGAATTAGATGATATATGAAAGAATTCTAAAAAAATTTAATTTCATCATCATATTGTTTCATGGCATTTATTAGTTGATGGTAACTAGATTAAGGTATATACCGACTTTCATGATACAGCTGAAAACTTTTTTTCAAGATATTTGAGAAGGTTGCTACAGAATAAAAATGTATGAAGAAATATTGATGACATTCAGATTAGAATATTAGAGACCCTATAAAGACGAATTTGATTCAGTTCTTGTGAATTCCATCCGTAAATCTACACCACCGAGCAAAATAATTGAAGTCATTGTGGAAATTTAGTGTTTCTGGATCATTTGATCAGAACCACAGCTTTTTTTTTAAACGAATCAATTGCATTAGGGAATCTTGTAAAATAATATCTTTTAATGAACAATTTGATTGAGGAGGTCGTTACTTGATGAAAATCGATATACATATTTTCAATGAAATAAAACTATGGTATTTAGATTTTCAATATATCAACAAAACTATGACCGGTTTCACCACACTGTGGCTTCATCAGATAGATACAAACTAATGAACAGAGTTATTCCTCATATATTAGTCTTATTTCCTACTTAACAAACTAACCATCAGATTTGCTTACTTTATGAATTGAAAAGATTGAGTAGAGGAGAAGGATTTTGAGGTAATTCACTATTAAGTAACCTACCTGAATTCTTTTCTTTGTTAATCTCCAAAATTTTCCATAGATTGAGTTTGTGTCTATTATTTTCATTGTGTAAAATTTTGAAATTATCATTAAAGCTATTTTCTTCGAGTAAGTGATTAGAATAATGGGAACCTGATTCATGTAATTATAATCATGTTTGTGCTCGGATAAACTAACTTTGAAATTTCTGAAAGTTCTAATAATATAAATTTTATCACAAACCCCGCAAGATAATTTATAAACTCAGGATTTATTACCTTTATCAATTTTAGATTTGCATTTTTGATATATCGGCCTAAAGAATTATCAATTCGGAATGCTATATTGAAATTATGATGGGAGACGAATGATTTCAATTTCAGACTAGGATTACCAATATAAGTTAAGCTGTTGTATTTTGTGTTAGAAATTTTTATACCTGGAAATACTTCCTGGATTGCTTTTTGAAATTTTCTGCGTGAAATCATGTTCTCAATCCTACTCGGACTGTAACCATTAGAGGCTGCTATTTGTTTGATTATATTCTGCTCTTTTATAAAATTATTTTGTGACATTGGTATATTAATACGACTATGTACCATACTATTGTAAGCAGCTAATTTATGTGGATAAGGATGTGTAGATGAGAATATCTGCATTGGATGGCTTATGAAAATAGAAAAATCAAGTTTGCCGTTAAATTTAGTTATAGTTAAATCCTAAAAGTTAATAGAGTGTTCTGTTTCTACCACTAACGTGAATTTTATATTATCGTGAATTTTGTTAATGAATGTTTTGAATAACTCTGATTGTCTGTTTATGCCAGTGAAACAACAAATGATATCGTCGACATATCTAAACTAATAAATAAAGTGTTTGAATAACTGATGTACTTGGATAGTTTTTCAATATTATCCATGAAATTTTCAGCGAGTAGAGGGCTCAGAGGATTACCCATTATTGAACTTCTTTAGTATTATATAATATTCGAAAATTGAATAAATTATTGGTTAATAAACCTGAAACTTCAGAAATCAAGTCCATATTTTCCGATCACCAATTTTATGATAGGTTCTGTAATCGCTCAGATTCTAATTTTTCCGAGTATAAAAAGTTCTAACACAAAATACAACAGCTATAACATATATTGGTTATCCCAGTCTAAAATTCAAATCATACCTCTCGCATTATAATTTCAATATAGCATTCCGTACTGATAATTCTTTAAGGCCGACGTATCAAAAACTGCAATTCTGAAATTGATAAAGGTAATAAATCCGGTGTTTAAAAACTGTCTAGCGGGGATATTAAGAAAATTTATACTGGTAGAACTTTCAGAAATTTCAAAGATATATTTATCCGAGCACAAACGTAGTTTTAATTATCCTAAATCAGATTTCCACTATTCTAATCACTTACTCCAAGAAAACCATAATTAATGATAATTTCAAAATTTTACACAATGAAAATAATAATAGACAAAAACTCAATATATTGGAAATTCCAGAGATCAACAAAGAAAAGAATTCAGGTAGGTTACTCAATAGTCAATTAGATCTAAATCCTTCTCCTTTACTCAATTTTTCAATTCATAAAGTGAGCAACTCCGATGGGTTTCAACGTACCCTTTGTACTTTTAAGTAGTAAATAAGACCAATATATAAGAAATAACTCTGTTCATTAGTTTGTATCTATCTGATGAAGTCAGTGTGGTGAAACCGATCATAGTTTTGTTAATATTGTGAAAATACAAATACCGGTGTCTTATTTCAATGAAAATATTTTAATGAACAATTTATTCACAAGAAAAAGAATTGGTTTAATGAACGATGGTCAGGTACAATTTAGCGAAAAGTGAAAAAAACCACATTAGTGTCAACACTACTAGTCCCTAGTAACGAGTAATTCGTCTCTTGCGTTTATAACAGCTTAGAGTCTCCGAGGCATGTGGTTGATTAAATTGAGAGAACATTTTGACAGATATTGCTTCACTCATCGTGTAACAGTTTTCTAAGCTGTTCGGCATTTGTTGGAGTTGGAATGTAGGTTTGAATACGTTTCACTAACTCATTTCAGACATATTCAATAGAATTTAAATCCGGATCAATGTCGGGTCATTCAAAATGCCTTTTTGCCTTTTAATACAGATATTCGATAATGTTTCTGGGTGTATGTTGGCCTTGCAAATATCTCGCATGAAAATGCCATCGCTCATAGTTATAATAAAAAAAGTATTGCATGGTTTTCGAGAGGTTGGAGAGGTTCCAATGTACCACTGTGGTGTTGAAGAGCCATCGATGAAGACCAACTGTGTACGCAGTTCTGCTGTTACACCCGCCCAAACCTTAACTGGACCTCCACCAAAAGGCAATCCTTCATCAATACAAGCTGAAGCATATCGTTCGAAAACATACCCTTCGACAACCATCCGACTGTATGTTCGCGTTGAAGTGGTGAACCTGTAGCCCTTCTTCTACAACTGAGAACAGCAGCTCGAAGCCTCCTGACAGTTATTTCGCTAACATTAACTTTCTTCACTTCTTGTAATTGATTTCGTAGTGAACTTGCAGATGATAAAAAATGGTCACCTCTTTGGGTGGTGATTTTTCTCAGAGTGAAAGTGACTATCTGGTTATTCTAATTTCTTAATACCGTAGGTTCAATGGCTGAATTGCAGGTTGTCCTCGACCATCTTGTAACAACGAAATAATTGTTACTAGTATGATAGCATACAAAGGCATTTTTAATCAGTTAATTCCATTTTGCGCGACTTTTAAAAACTACATCTCTTGAATTTATTGAAAATGGTTTAAAACTCAATCAAAATCGCTACTTATCAATGTAACAAAAATAATTCTAGTTTTACGAAATTATCAAAAACGATGCTGAAAAACTGTCAAACGCCGAATATGTCCGAATTATAATGAAACATGTTCTCGAGCCTCTTCTGTGGTTTAAGATTTCCAATGTACAGCTGCTGAGAGGAGAAGCGCAAAAAAAGATGGTATTTCGAAACGACCTGGAATATTTTGCCAGTGTATTCACGAAAGAATATTCCCTGAAATGTTCAAATATTTATCATTTTGGCAATTCGTCAGCAGGATGATACTGATAACTTGGAAAATTACAGACTGATTTCATAATTGGCAACTATTGAAGGTTTTTGAGAGAATTATATAAACAACTAAGGGATTATCTCTATAAAAACAAGATACAGTCGAGGAGGTAATATAGTTTCACACCTTCCTTTTCCATCAATATGTAGTCTGCATATATTTCGATTCAAGTCACTCAAGGTGTGATCTTGATAATCTTCTGGTAAATATGAGTAAGACAGTTGTGCAGGACTTTAGCAAAACAAAGACTCGAAATAATAATGATTTTATTTGGCCCTTGCCATTGAAATTCAAATTTGATGACCCTCTCAGGTGGGATGTTACATGACCTAGCGGAGAGAAAAACAGAGCATAGTGTGTGATCAATACCTCAAAAACTGTATCGAAAAAATTGAATTTATTTCAATATTGGATGTCATCTTGCCTTGGCAGAATTGCTTTCCTTACGCTACGCAGGAAGGAATCTATGATTTCGCTGAAACCTCCGAATTATCATCCTAGATATTTTGTGTATATGCTATCTGTTGTTTTTTCATTGAAAAGTTAATTATATAGTATATATAGCTTTGAACCTAGGTACTCTTTCTCGCCTTGAATTGTGTCTTCAATAGTTTATCAATTACATACCTAACAATCTATTTATTAATATAGATTAATATAGATATAGATAATAATAATAATGAAAGTTTATTGAGCCAGTTGACATTGTAAATATGTATGAATAAAAAGTGCTAACACTTGTTCGTGAGTAGAATAAAAGTAAATAAATGAAGTGAACATAGAGATTAATAAATATAATTCATAATTTAAAAACTGAAACCTAAAACTGAAACCCACAACCAGGAAAACTGAACAAACAAAAACAAAACACAATTATGACCACAATGAAACTAGACGAAATTACTTCTGACGATAAAATTTCCAATGAACTGGAGTGAGAGCGACTTTATACATCCCTTGACCTGTCTCCGATATGAACTTCAAGAGTTTTTCATTCTCATGCTTGAAGGTGAGCTGTTGAATAGCAAAGGTCCTAGGTGAGTGAAACACTTAGGTCCTACAGTTGTCTTAACCCTAGGCAAACTAATAGCCCCCTCTGTTCTTGCGTTGTAGGAGGTAATATATTCTGGTAAAGAAGGATGTTTTCATTTAAAAAATAAGAGAAGTGCTCGTGCATATAGTTGGTAGGTTGTACATACATCAGCCAGATCGTAGAGTTCCTGCGTAGGGTATTTTCTGTTCTTTTCATAAATAATTTTCAGTATTCACTTTTGTGTGACCTCAATTCGCTTGTAGAAGCAGTGTGCCTTGCTTCCCATGCTATCACCCCATAGGATAAGCAAGGCTCAAAAAAACCAAAGTAAATCTTTTTGAGTTTTTGAGATCTTTCTCCTCAAAAATTGCCTAAATGCCCTGAATCTTGGTAAAAGCATCCTCACTGTTCTAACTACAGCATCAGATTGGCCTGCCATCGAAGGTGAGAGTCAATCATTATTCCCTGATGTTTAATAGAGGCTGCGCCTTTTATTGCGAACTCCCCAATATCAGTGCTGATCTGCAGTGTATTATAGGCTGGAAGATGTTTTTCATAGCTTGTAAACGGAATATATTTGGTTTTTTCAACATAAACAGTCAGCCTTCTATGCTCGAAAAATTCCAATACATGTGTGAATTCTCGTTCCACCTTTTTTTTCAATCCACTCTACGTTTCGTCTCTGAAAGAGGTACATGTATCGTCGGCAAAACTAACCGCCTCAGCTTGTATATTGATAGTATATAAATCGTTTACGAACACCAGAAACACTGTAGGGCCCAGGACAGACCCTTGAGGCACTCCTTGCGTCTTAACTCTCATCTCACTCACCTCATTCCCAATTTCAACACACTGTTTCCTTCCTTCAATATAGCTTTTCATCAGCTAATATGGCATTCCTCCCATCCCAAACTTATCAGTGTGCTCAGCATCTCTCCATGATCCACCGTGCCGAAAGCCCTTGCCAGGTCCACAAAGATACACAGAGAAGAAAATTTTTTGTCAACAGCATCAGATATTAAGGCAACTAGTTCAGCAATTGCATCCTGTGTAGATCATGCTTTCTGAAATCCATATTGTCTTCTCAATAGCAAATCAAACATGTCGACAAAATCTTCAATCCGTTTCTGAAGTAGCTTCTCAAAGACCTTCGCCAAGGAATAAATCAAGGAGATAGGCCTATAGTTTTTAATTTCTGTTTTGTCTTCTGCTTTGTAAATGGGTATGATCATAGCACGCTTCAAGATATCGGTAAATACTCCGACATTCATACTTTGGTTAACGAGGTACGTTAGGGGACCCAATATTCGAGGAGCTATTGCTTTCAGTGCCTCTGATTTTAATTCAGCGATGCCATGTGCCTTTTTATTCTTCAATTCACTTATTATTTCTCCTACTTCAGTTTCATCACAATCTAAAAGCACTATCGAGTTAGGAGCTTACTTTGTACTTGGTTTTCATACTGTCCCATGATGAACCCGAGTTCGAAACCGTGGTAACTGTGATCTATTAATTTATTACATTTTGTTGAAAAAAATTTTGTGTTGTAATCATGCCTAGCAACCAAATAATAAAGACTAAATCCATACAGTGTCTTATTAAGTTGAGAATAATTATAGTTATTTTGATGGCTTAAAGCTTGAAAAATCCAACTTTTAAGTATACGTTATGAAAATCGACCTGGTATATATGAAATTTCTTCTCACACGATTAAATCAAAACAATCAAAATCTATAAGGTTGATCTAGAATTATGATATATCGTTACGAAAGGTTCGACGTCTTCTGAAATTTATGTATGCAGGACTCACCTAATATAACTTAAGGAAAATTTTGAGCATGTGTTCCATAACAATGTTTTCCTTCTAAAGATCAAGTAACTGACATAACAAACATTGATCGCTAGAAAATACACGATTATTCCAGACTCTGCATAAGCTAGGTTAGCATCGATTTGGTTGTCGTAGATTCTACTAGAAATATTATTTGTTTGAATGTTGGCATTAAGAAACGAGATTTTCGAGGAGTGAGCGAACTGGAAGCAACAGAAACTGTGCCAGCAGCTTGTTCCACTCAAATATTTGCGTAATAATTAACTAGAAACTTTTGTTGATCACGTTCATTTAAAATTTCGATCCGAACTTGATAATCATGAAACTTCAAAAATTTTTTGTTTCTCTGTGTAGTGAGATGATGAATTGAGGAACGATGAATTCATTCGATATTTAATGAATAGTTTATTCCATAACAGCATTGGAATTGATGGAAATCGAAGTATCAAAAAGTGCTAATTAAAATTTCAGAAAGGAGAAATCCAATATTTACAATGAAGTTAATATATAAAGGGTCTTATAATCTGAAATTTTTCACGAAAACTTTGGTTCTAGTTTTTCACACAAATTTTGCTCAACATTAATTTTCACATGTATCGGCGAATTCGATTGATTACACAAAATAGCCGAAATTTCGAAAAATTATTATCAATGTGATCAGTTTATGAGGAAACTATTAGGTTTTGATTATCTAATTATTGATATGGTTGATGGATATATTTTATGAAAATTCCTTTTAATATGAATGAAATATAACACTTTCGTATGATTTTCACAATGTTTATTTTAATACACCACCGGTTTCGACATTCACGTCATTTTCAAGTGTACAGAGTAGACGATGATGATAAGAAAATAAAACTATGTATTATAATACCAGAAGAGATTTCATTGAAAACCAGGATAGCAGCATACTTATGAGATTATAAGGGTGCTTTGAGTCATAAGGGATGCAAATATCAGTAAAGGTGGGTTTCCGATATATGTCGAAACTTAGTATATTATTTATACGAGTGATCAAAAACCCACCTTTACTGATATTTGCATCCCTCATGACTCAGATCTCATAAATAAGCTGTATTTAATTCAATGATTCATAGGGCTTTCTCTCTTCCATTATCCGAAGAAAATATGTCCAGGGAAGTGTCAACTAATGAAGAAATAGCTAAGAACAATGGTTATTCTTCAAATATAATCAACAAAATGATTCGAGAAAAACAAACCCAAATAGCATAATATATATCCACGTATAGAATCAACTAATACAGATAAATATATTTCATTAACATATTTTGGCCATATCAGCGAAAATATTGCATATGTCATTTCAAAACAGAATAAAAAAGTAGATTTCAAAAACCACATGAAACTCTCCCAGGAATTATTTAATAGTAAAGATAAAACTGATGAATTTCACAATACTGGGGTTTATAAGTTGTCCTGTATGGACTGTGAAAGCGTCTATATATGTCAAACTGATCGTTTATTCAAAACGAGATATAAGGAGCATCAGTCAGATAACAATTACCAGAGAACAGACGAATCTACTTTTGCTTCACATTGTATCGAAAATGGCCATCATTTCCCACCCATAGATAAACTTAAAATTATTCACAGAATACCTAAAGGACGAAAGTTAGGTTTCTTGGAATTAATTGAAATTTTCAAACTGCAATAAAAGATCAGACCACCCCCCCACCTCCCCCATAGAGATAATCTTCTAAGAGAATATTTATCGCCCAGAGATATTCAAGTATTAGTGCAAAAAAAATGGAACAGATTCATTCCAGATCAAAAATGAAAATTCTTTCACGGAAATGCAGACGAAGATAATTCCTTTTTTTCGAGTTATCGCTCGACCCATCCATCCTCTCCCAAATTTTTAAGGGTATTCACCCCTGCTCCAGGGGTTGAAATTCGAGATGGGGATGGTACTTGATGATGACTGCCATTGATCAGCATGGATCTGTTCCATTTTACCTCACTGAAACTTGAATAGTCTCAGGGAAATAGTCTTCCCTATCTTTCAGTTGCTCACCCTGTATCTTTTATAGTTTTCAATTATAAATGAAAATTCGTTCAAGGCAATGTAGACGAAGATACCACCTTTCTTTTGAGTCATCACTTGACCCATCTTCCCTATTCAAAATGTTCAAGGATTGCAACCCCCGCTTAGGGGGTTCGTATTTCAGGCAAGTATCGTACCCCAAAAGATGTCACCCTTGAAACAAAAATTGACCTGTTTTTGTCGTTTGATCAGAAATGAATATCCTGGTAGATATAGCCTCTATTTAGTTTTCGTTGAAGCACCCTGTATATGTATGTATTTTCAACTTTCGTTCAATACTTGTTGTAAGCTGAAGATGGTCGAGAGATCGAAATTGCAATCCTAATTTTCTATAGAATCTCTTGTGATAGTATAAAATACATAGATTTAATGTTTAATCATCATCATTATTAACCTACACGTAGTAACGGCGGAATCAATTAACTATTTAGAGTAGACAGTTATGAGCAAGCATGTGCTATAACTATTTTAAATGTGAGTGATTTAATTCTAGTAGGTTGTTGAGATTGGTGAATTTTGGGATTTTATAAAGTTTGTTCATTCTCAAACTCTCCAACAGAATAATTGTCATCCCTTTATTGCATTTGTGGAGGATTTTTTGAGTTGATCTAAGGCAATTCTGTGATTTGTATATTGAAAATGTTCAAAAATTGCGAATTTGTTACCTGAGGCCAGATATTCTCTGAACCTAGATTCGAAATTGCAACCTGTATGTCTTATGTAAAATGTAGGGCCATAATTGCATTCAATTCTGTATATTCGAAACTATTTGAAATGATTAGTTTTTCGCTTGGCATTTGATTGCCAAGTTTATGTTGGGACCACAAGTAAATGACGATTTTTATTTGTGACGACTGCTTTTAAGTTCCGATAATATTGAAAAATCTGAGAGTCCTACCTAAATAAATTTCATCAAAATTTCCAGAAGAGAGTTTATTATCATTATAGATTTGTTTCCTTTATTTTTACAGTTTTATAGTTTTTCATTGAATTTGAGGTTTACAGTTTTAATATACCTGCCTAGAGAGTTATCCGTATTTTCAAATTATGAAATGAAAAGAATGACTTCAAATTCATTATGGATTTACCAATATAAATTGATATATTATACTTTTGATTAGTGTATTTAACAATAGGAAAAACCTCATGGATTGAATTAGTTGAAATGAAGCGACACGGATCTGTCAAGAATGAAGCTCAATTGAGACATCCAAAGTGTCTTGCTACAGCGCCACTAAAAAATATTATTTTCATCTAGAAAGGTTGTGGTAAAACAAGAATATTGAACTGACACACAAAGTTTGTAACATTTGGAGTTTGTCGGAGGGTTGAAACTGATATAATGTTGGGAGAACAGGTTAATTATATGAAACGTTGTCGATATTACAATAGGAGGTAAAGGAATACTTTTGATATTCTCGATTATTGATTTTGAATAGAACATCAAAAGCAATTCGAAAGGTAAATTATTATAATTATAGAAGATACAGCATGTCTGAATTGTATAGATAATTTCATACAATTTAATTTTATCTGTTAGAATTATATGTTCAATGGTTGCATAATAATAATATAAGTAAGGTAGATTGAAAGGATTAATTAATTCAATATATGGTTGATAGTATTGATGATTTATTTATTTTATGGAAATTCATTTTTTAAAGTAAAACGAAATAGGACACTTTTGTCCCTTTCCACAATTTATTCAATAATCACGACCGGTTTCGACCCTAAGGTCATTTTAAGTGAATAACAATATAATACATGAGTAGGCAAGTACAAGTACAGAATGAAATTTATCCTAAATATTGAGTAGTGGGGATCCATTATGCTCTAGTTGGCTGTTGAGGATAGTGAATTGTGGGTTTTTACATAGTTTGTTAATCTCCAATTTTTCCAACAAACTCATCTCTCTCCCTTTGTTACATTCATGAAGGATTTTAAGATTGTTCAATGATATCGAGTGGTTAGTTGATTTTATGTGTTCAAATATTGGCGAATTTTTATCTGAGGAAATGTGTTCCTTGAATCTAGCTTCAAAAATTCTACCTGTTTGTCCGACATAGGCTACCTGACATTCATTGCATTTGATTTGATAAATTCCTGATTGCTTGAATTTATCGTTCTTTTGTGTGGCATTGAACAATAATCCGCTTAAGTTGGGTCTGCTTGAGAATGAAGTAGTTATGTTCAATTTAGAAAAGTAGTTACTGATTTTGTTACTGAGTTCGCCGGTGTATCTGAGACTAGTGTATCTACTAGATAAACACATAAAATCAACTAGCCACTCGATATCATTGAACAACCTTAAAATCCTTCATAAATGTAACAAAGGGAGAGAGATGAATTTGTTGGAAAGTTTGGTTAACAAACTATGTAAAAAAAACCCACAATTTACTACCCTCAACAACGAACTAGAGCATAATGGATCCCCACTACTCAATATTTGGGATAAATTTCATTCTGTACTTGTACTTGCCTACTCATGTATTATATTGTTATTCACTTGAAAATGACCGTATGGTCGAAACCGGTCGTGATTATTGAATAAATTGTGGAAAAGTGTCTCATTTCGTTTTACTTCAAATTTATTATATCATAATATAAGGAGCTACAGGGTGTTGAAATTTCTGGAAGAAAATTGGTTTTTGCTTCAAAACTCCTGCAGTTTCTGAGATTTTCAGTCCAAATTTGGAATGCAAGCTATTTTTTACAGTACGCGCCACTGATCAGCGTACAATCAATTTTTGGGCATCTTCGTTGAATTTAGAAACTTATTCGACACTTTTAATTTTTCTCCAACCGTTTCCGAGTGAAAAATTATTGAATTTGAATTGTATGTTATTCGCTAAATAGAAAAAAATAATTGAAATACTCGATAGGTATGCCCAAAATTTGCTTTTATTTTGATAGCTCGTCTTTTGAGACTCAACTTATACTTATTTAATTTCAAACTAAAAAAAGAACAATCAAAAACTAAATAAATTGCTGGAAGTGTCGTCCATCTGCAAGAATACAGGCCCTGTCCTTCTTCGCATATATCACGCTTTCTTTGAAATATTCCTGGGGTATTTGTTATCGTGTCACAAGATGTTATTATTTGATTTCTCAATTCCTCTACAGTGTTCACTGGAGTGGTATAATTTAAACCTTTGAGATATCCCCATAAGAAAAAGTCTAAGCTATTTAATTCTTGGGATCTAGGAGGCCATCGTTCTGGCCCACCCCGACCTATCCATCGGTTGTTGAATGTATTATTCAAGAATTCCCTAGCTTCTCCACTGAAATGTACTGGTGCCCCTTCATGCATGAACCATATTATGTTTCTCACCAAAAGTGGCACATCCTCGTGCAATAAAGGTAACTCATTCTCAAGAAATTGCCGATAAGCGGGACCGTTTAGTCTGTAAGGCAAAAAAGAATGGCCCAATCAAATAATTTAGAGTTATTCCGACCTAGACATTCAATGAGAATTGTTCTTGATGATGAGATTCTTTAATCGAATGGGAGTTTTCCTTAGCCCAATAATAAATATTCTGACAAAATGACGTAATCGCCTAATTTCTGTTGTGTTTCCGTCAGCCAGATCGTATATGTCATGGCTATCAGCCAATTCGGCGTTAGTAAAATTAGCCATTTTTTCTTACATCAATAACGAAGCTGACGAAAATTGATTGTACGCTGGTCAGTGGCGTACTGCAAAAAAGTTTTAAAGGGCAAAAGAAGACATGGCTTCGGAAAAGAAAACACCTTGTATATTCTAGTTAAAATTTAGGACATGTAACGATGGAGACTGTAAAAAATAGCTTGCATTCCAAATTTGGGCTGAATATCTCAAAACCGAGTTTTGAAGAAAAAAACAATTTTTTCCGAAAATTTCAACACCCTGTAGCACCGTAACGAAGCTTTTGCGGACCTATGCTTGTATGAACTTTCTTTCTCAGAATTGCACACAGATTTACCCTGTTGTGACATACTATTATGTAACACCCTGTATATGTGTGTATTTACTGGGTGAATTTTTGTGGGAACTGTTAGGAAGAAAATTATAATAATCAAATGAGTCTATTTCTTCATTCAATTAATTTGCTATGGGATATCTTAAAACAGATTTTATTTCCAATACATTTCCACATTTTTACATTAATAAATTCGCCTTTATCATAATCATTTGATTTTTCAAAATTTGTTTTGTATACGCATGAAGAGGTCGAATTTCTTTTTAAAACCAAATAGAAAAATACAAATATCGGTTGTTTACATCAGTTAGATGTCGTGGAACATTTTTGTCTGATTTTTTTCTTATTTTGCTAAAAAGTGCATTAACATTTAGAATTTTTCTGACGAAAGGGAAAAATTATCACGAAACGTACAAATGAATTGTTTTCGTGCAGATGAACAACTGAGATTTTTAGAACAAAACATATTTGTCATTTGGTTTCATTTGACAGAAAAATTATAATCAGAAAATGGGTTGTTCCTAAAATGATAATTTCTTACAAATATCATCTCTTCAGAATTCACCTCTCACAAGAAGTACGACCATGAGCTTCATTGGAATTCATTGCATTTTCGGTATAATGCTCGAAGATAATTCTTACATGGGCTGTCATAGTTTCTGGAACAATGAGTTTTGATCTCATGGCCTCCGTTTGCTTGCGAAACCGCAACTGGATTATCATACTTACAATTTGAGAATTATCAGAAGATTATCTTCCTGATTTACAAGATGATACACCTATCGCTGAATGTCAAATGATGAAGTAGCAGCAATATCACAATCGCAAAAGGCTAGCATGATTATCCAATATTAAACCGTTAGATGTTGAGGACTTGATTTATGTGACACAACCAACTTTTTAAGATGATTTGAAAATTAATATGAAGCAGCTCTGTAGTCTCATCACAGAAAACATGAAGATAGTATGTATCCTATCTTTATGTTTTTTATGTAAAAAGGAACTAGTTTGTCGTACTGAAGTTTGTGCTAATGAAAATAGCAGGAGGTTCATCATTTCTGGTGTGGATGATGTAGATCAGTGAACACACAAAAATATTTTAGTTTAATTGAGGACGACGATTTACATCCCCACTCATTTTATTAATCGATACTTTCATTTGATATTTGGTCAATTCATGAAGTGCAACTCATATAAATTTTAAATTTACCTAATTTTATGGAATCTATTGAAAATACTTTGGAAAATGATTAATTATCTTAGTTCTGTAGAAAATTGAGAATGAACACTTCGCAATTATACTGAAAATAGCTGAACAAACGAGATAAGAAAAAAGTAATGAATGAAAAAAATCTATATTGAGTCGTCCTATATCAAAACAATAGCATAAACCAGACAGACGGTTTATTTAATACTTATCCTTCTCGAAGAATTATGATTCATTAATTCATCATGTTCATTTGTCAATGAACTACTCGCACAGAAAATTTCTTTCGGTAATAAAAATAAATAATTCCATAGGCTATATGAAAACAGAAATACTGCAGTTTACATTATTACTCACGTACAACCATATGCCATGAGGAAGGGGTGTTCCATCGCAAATCACAAATATTAGATTGATTGAAAAATACGACACAATTCTAATATAAATATCAATAATGCTTTAAATTTATATTATTTATCTGATTTTTTAACACGATAATGTAACATCATTCAAAAATTTGATTTGGACACTTTATAGCTATGACATTATCCGTGTCATTTCCAGTAGTCGCTTACGTTCCACACCTGCCCTCGTACATAAATTTTCACAAGACATTATTATTTTCAACAAAATTTCAATCTCTACCTCCATGATAGTCCCGTGATGTATTCCTCCACTCCCTTTCGTTACCACCCTATCCAAGTACAAGAAAGAAACAGCAAGTTCAATCGCTTACCAGCAAACCTCAGCAGAACTCCTGAGCAAAAATCAGTTTGGGGAAATCTTTCAAACGTATGCCTCTTAAACAGGAAATGATGCAAAAAGAAACATTGCCTTCCTCTTGCAGTATTCAGATTGGATAGGTTTTTGAGATCTACCCCCTCCATTCAAAAGTAACCGAATTTCTTGAGGATAGATCAAACCAGTAATAATTTTGATACAGATCTTTTTTATCAATCAATGAATGCGCCTTCTGCATGGATACACAAATTAGCACCCGTCAATAAATTTTCAAACGACTGCTCTACCTCCTTTTTGGGAATGGTCATTAACGCGTCGGTCACCGCACTTTCAATGGCCTCAATCGAATCGTGCCGCTTTTTTTTTTCATCATCAAATGCAGGTTAGGGAACATAGAGTAGCCACATAGAGCCAAATCAGGTGAATAGGGTAAATGTTGTAAGGCATATAAAGCAATAATGTGCTTTTGATCAGAAATTCATTTACAACTCTTGGACAATGTGATGTGAGCATTATTGTGCAGAAGAGTGCAACTGCGGTTTTCTCAATATTATAGCCGAAGACGACGAGTTCTTGCCAGAAATCGTTTCATGACACCCAAATAAAAGTCTCCTGTGACTGTCTGGCCGCGTGGAACAAAATCTTCATGGATGATTTGCCTTAGAATCATAAAAATTCTTCTTCCAACGCTCTCCATTCAGCACTTTGCCGCTTTATTTCTAGCTCATACTGAACACACCACGTCTCATCAGTCTTAATCGTTTTCAAGAAATTTGGGTCCTTCCGAGCATTTTTCATGTGGTCTTGATATGCTCAGTCTCATTAAATTCTTCATTTGTCCGTGAATTTGTGTGTTACTAATTTCGAATTTACCTTAGTAGGGCCCAACCCTTCGGTGAACATGCGGTATACAGTTATTTCAGGAAAGCTTTATTCCATTTCAATAAATTTCACCGACGGTTTTCTTTTGTTTTTGATCCATTCACGCACTTTTTCGATGTTTTCTTCCGATAATTCAGTTTGTGGGACGACCTGATCTTTCGTCCTAATCCAGGGTCGTGCTACGCGATTCGAATTGCTTTAACCACTCATACATTTGCGTACGGAATAGACAATCATTGGCACATGTAGCATTTAGTGCGTTTCGATGAAAGATTTGACAAGTTCAACACAAAACTCAATTGCAGATCTTCAGTTGAAACTCACTTTCCGACCGATGTACTAAACGTAGTAACAAACATGACTCAATAACTCAATTGTTTATATACAAATGGCATGAAATTTTCAGCAGCTGTCAATGAAGTTCCAAGTTATTGACCTGTGGATCGGGGTCTGGAAATGAGGCGGTGTCGATCCTTAAAGTTTTGCGATCTATCGAGGGCCTTCGACATAGTTTCGCATGTGTTTTTGTTGGCGAAAGCCGCGTGTTGTAGTTTCAGGGGATTATCGTATGACTTTCTACAGTCTTATCTTGGGGGTGGATGCCAGTGTGTTTGCATTGCGGGAGGTTCATCTGGATATCTGCCAGTAAATTGTGGTGCCCCTCAGGGTTCGGTTTTGGGCCCTCTATTGTTTCTGATTTACGTGAATGATCATCCTGCTTTCATGAGCCCAACAGATGCTTTCTTGTATGTGGGCGACGCCACATTATGTTGCACTGGAGTCGACGAGCGGTCCTCGAATTTAAATAGTGAGATTGCTTTAACCAGGGCTGAGACTTGGTTCAAGGTGAATCTGCTGAAGCTGAATAGATCAAAGACACAAATGAGCTCTTGGGTATGGTGCAGGACAACTCGCTTTCGTGGGAACCGCATATTGATTCTTTGCTCCCTAGACTGTCGTCTGTTATTCTTCTGTTACGAAATTTAAAACATCATAACTATGATAGCCGGCACATAAGAACTACATATTTTGCTTTATTCCATTCTATACTATCGTATGGAGTTATCCTATGGGGAAATTGTACAAATGCTTCGGAAAAAAGCTGTTAGAGTAATTACAGGTGCGAAGTATGATGATCACTGTAAGCCACTGTTTGTTGCGAATAAAATCATGAATTTGCCATTGCTGTTTGTTTATACTACTGTCACAGAGATACATGTTCGTTTGGGTAGTCTATTGAGAAACAGTGATCATCACAATTATAATACTAGAAATAGAACAGACTTGGTAATCCCACGCAACAGACTGGTCAGATCTGCAAAAAACTCTCTGAATCTAAAATTATACAATAAACTCCTGGCAAGGTGGAAACAGTTTTTAGTTCATAAGTTTAAGAAAACGGCAAAGGAATATTTCAGGAATACCTGTCTTTACTCAGTAGATGAATTCTTGAGATCATAGTCATAGTCATAGTTTCGATCTGTTTTTTTAATATATTATCCTTACTGTTTTGTATTGATACCTCGCTCTGATTGTCTCTATATTTATATCATGTTCTGATTGTTTTCGTTTTTTACTCCTATTCTGACCGTTTTGTGTTTATATTGATGTATGTTTGTCATTTTGTTCGGATGTAATCTATACAAGTGTTTGTCTCAATTCAAGTTCTAATCTATTTATGTCGATTTTGGAGTGACTCTTAACTTGTATTTTGATGATTAGTAAAGAATATATTACAGCAGGTGCCAGTACAATTACTATTCTTTTAAAATAAATCGTTTACTTTACAAAATTTCTCTGTAGCAACATGTAGCGACTCTGTTTCATCAATTCATTCTATCAGGTACATATACATAAAACATGCAATAGTCCAATAAATCCATATTCCATATCACCAGCACCGATCCAGTAATATATTAATAACATTGGGTGCCTTCACACGTCGGCATTCGCGGCAACGAAGGCGGCGACAAAGCTCCCAAAGAGACCTCTACTGAGACAAGGAATATAATAAAAATACACAATGACTTGGGGTTCATATTGCAGAGACGTATAGATGAAACGTGGAAACAGCAATGGAGCAGATCACCTCACCACCACACACAAATTGACCATCTGCCCATTTTACGAAAATGATCGTAACCAGACCAAAATCAAGAGAAAACTCAGCGAAAACAATTATCAATGGCCATCAGTATGTCGACACACGCTTATTGAAATGATAATAGTAATAAATTAAACTTGAAATCTCCTCTTGCTGATGTATCCATAATTTTTGATAGAAAAACGCACTTGATGATCTAACAAAATGTTTTTTTTACTCAAGTCGAACATAAAATTGAGAGCCCTTCAAGTAGATTTTTTATTCAAGGAATACTTGTTAGGAACCGAAAGGATTAGAGAACTTAACTTCACCTAAATAACCGGAATCAATCCCCAATATCTGAAGTCACTTTAACTAGAAGAAGCAAATTTTAAGGTGAATCTCTAAGTGCTCTTTGGTCTTAATTCCATAACTCAATCCCTTACTTCATGAATTAAATGATGCAAATTTCAGCTTAAAATTGGAAAGTCAATATTCAGAATGTAAATTAACTCATTAAAGTTATATAGATGACATTAACCGAACGCCAGAATAACATCTTCTTAGAAATATATTCTTGCGGAATTAAGGCTTCGGTGCTGAAACAATATTGAAAAATCAATAGTCATAACTGAATGTACCTTTCTAGGTGTATATCGAAATACGGATCAGGGTTCTACTGATGAATATAGGGTGTTTCCGGACGAAAGGATCATACTGTAATAGGCGATAGAGTAACTCTTAGTCATTCAAAAATGCCGAATGAAAGTCATCAAAGCTTTCGCGTTTTCAACATACAGGGTGACTAGTTGTTTTTGGTCAAATGTTTAATAATTTGAAACTCGAGACCCCTTACAGCAGATTGATGAAATTTTATACATCTATTAGGCTCGTCTTACTTAATGGACTAACGAGAGAAAAGCAAAATGCAATGTCCGTATTCAGCCAAACTTCATATTTCCGGAAAACTGATATTATAAACACTTTTTATATGGATAATCTGAAAATTTTTCGTACTTCGGAGCAATGGTTTTACACATGACAACTCACATTGATAATTTAATGTTATTTCATCAGATTACAACTATTCTGTGAATATGGTATCATTTGTGATAACGAAGAAGCCATACTGTTCGATATGATTCAATGTTATATTATGATACCGATGCTGAAGAAGCTACTTATTTGGACCATCTTCCTTTGAGGTAACAACTTCATGAGCGTTTACTCGATAAATTCAAGAGGAACGTCATGAACCCTCCCACATTTAACGTCCCAAGGCAATAACATGAAATAGCTACTGGAGGAGATGCAACAATTGATTTCTGCAAAATCTGAAGAAAAATCGCAATTTTTCCGATAAAAAATTTATAGAGGTCAAGTTGGTATCAGAGGTGATGGAACATTCAATCATCGAAATGAACATTGGTGATCGGATGTAAACCCACATCGCCATATCAATATTCAACGTCAAGGCATGATAGCTTCGTCCTTACAAACAAAATTATATTCACACAACAGTTGTAACTCGATCGATAAACATTAAATAATTCATCTGAATTGTCATTGCAAGAATTAATTTTCGAACTGTCATAATGAGGGCACAGAATATACTTAATCAATTTAAATCATTCGATAAAAACTCAGTGAACTGAGTTGAGGGAAAAATTATATCATTGTCTGTTTTTCATGAAATTACCTCCTGTATAAAAAATTAATTGCACATGTGATATATTTTTGAAAGGGACAAAAATCTCTATTCAACAAAATCAATGTTGCTTATGTTTTATATTCAGAAACACCGCAAGTTAGCATAATAACTCAAAAACCGTTAGAAACAAAAGAAATTTCCGCTCGTACTTAGTTTATGTAAAGGTGCCTGAATAATTCCTACATTCTTCAACCAAGAACAACCAAGATATTGGCACTTGACTGATTACAAAAATTTTTGGAATTTGCAAAAAAACTGGAAAATGGAAAAGTCAACTCGAACCTGTTTGCGGCAAAGAGATCCTCATGCAAAAGAAAGGGATCATTTTCCTTTACTCACAATATTTCATATAGTTGCAGTAATAAAATATTGAAATCTGTCCACCCTGTACTTCATTTTCAAAACAAACCTGTTTTGGGTATAAAATTAAACGCTTAACTCTTTGGAATCAGGAAAGTGATTAAGTTTATAGCTGAAACTTTACAAAGTAAAATTCAATGTAATACCAATAATTTCTAAAGAAAAATATAAACCGCTGGTGGTTGAATACAATCTTCTATGTCGAATACCTATCTAACCGAGTAATGGAGAACCTGAACTACCTGAGTTTTTCTGTTTATTCTCTTATTAAAGTCCATTGAGATGGAGTAAAGAAATTAAGGATATCTACACAGCAAATATTTCCGCTATATAGGAAATTAGACCCGTTATTTGCTCAATATCCTTAAGTGTCAGGTTTTAAGAAGTGTTTCGTGATATATTGAGGTTCGTTGGATTTAATTGAAAACGGCTAGGGGAGTATACAGCATTTTAATAAAATACAAAAAGAATACAGGGTGCTTCAACGAAAACTGAACACAGGCTACATCTACCAAGATATTCATTTCTGATCAAAACGCAAAACCAGGACAATTTTTGTTTCAAGGAGGACATCTTTTGGGGTACAAAACTTGCCTGAAAAATATCAACCGCCTAAGCGGGGGTTGTAATCCTTGAACATTTTGATTAGGGAAGATAGGTCGAGTGATGACTCAAAAGAAAGGAGGTGCCTTTGTCTACATTGCCTTGAACGAATCTCCATTTTTGTTTGAAAACTGTAAAAGACCCTGAGACTATTCAAGTTTCAGTGGAGTAAAATGGAACAGATCCATGCTGATCAATGGCAGTCTTCATGAAGTACCATCCTCATCTCGAATTTCAACACCTAGAGCAGGGGTGACCACCCTTGAAAATTTGGAAGAGGGTAGATGGGTCGAGTGATACCTAGAAAGAAAGGTATTATCTTTGTCTGCATTCCCGTGAACGCTGGATCGAAATATTACCCCTGCTCTAGGGCTATAAATTCGAGATGAGGGTGATTTCGGAAGATGACTGCTTTTGATCTAAAATGAATCTATTCCAGTTTTTCGCACTAATAATCCAATAGTCTTGGGGTGATAGTCTTCTCTATTTTTCAGTTGCTCACTCTGTATCTTCTACAGTTTTCAATCAAAAATAGAGATTCTTTCACAGGAATGCAGACAAAGATAATACCTTTCTTTCGAGTTATCACTCGACCCATCTACCCTCTTTCAAATTTTCAAGGATGGTCACCCCTGTTCTAGGGGTTTAAATTCGAGATGAGGATGGTACTTGATGATGACTGCCATTGATCAGCATGGATCTGTCCCATTTCACCCCACTGAAACTTGAATAGTCTTCCCTATCTTTCAGTTCCTCACCCTGTATCTTTTACAATTTTCAATTAAAAATGGAAATTCGTTCAAGGGGATGTAGACAAAGATGCCACCTTTCTTTTGAGTCATAACTCGTCCCATCTTCCTTATTCAAAATGTTCAAGGATTGCAAACCCTGCTTAGGGGGTTGATATTTCAGACAAGTTTTGTACCCCAAAATGTGTCCCCCTTGAAACAAAAATTGAACTGTTTTTGTGTTTTGATCAGAAATGTTTAGTTTTCGTTTAAGCACCCTGTATTTTAAACTTCGTTACAGTAGATCTAATGTCAAAAAAATTTTTAACTTCAGAACCCGGTAGATAATAATATCCATGGCAACAAGTTTCATACATTCGTGATTATATATAAATTATAAAAAACTGTTTTTCTAATATAGCTAAATGATTCCGCCGTTCTACGTAATAGTTAATAATGATGATAATAATAAATTAAACTATGTATATTAAGAAAATCCTTCACAAATGCAATAAACGGATGACAATTAATCTGTTGGAAAGTTTGAGAATTAACAAACTTTGTAAAATACCAAAATTCACCCATCTCAATAGCCTACTAGAATTAAAACACTCACATTCAAAATAGTTATAGTTAGTACATTATTGCTCATAACTGTCTACTCTAAACAGTTAATTGATTTAGCTGTTACTACGTGCTAGTTAATCATGATGATGATTAGAAATTAAAATAATAAAATGTATTTTATACTATCACATGAGATTTATTGAAAATCAAGATTGCAATTTCGGTCCCTCGACCATATTCAGCTGACAACAAGTATTGAAGTTAGAACTACATAAATATACAAACAGGTAGATGCAAAATTAATAAGGGTGTAAACAAGAGGTAATAAACTAATTATGATAAAAGCAGGTATTATCAAAAGATTTCAAATAGGGACGAATAGGCCGTGCCATGCTGGTCGTTCAGAAGGTTATCTCTATTTGGGTTTATTGCAGTTCTGGTTATGATTGATGCTTTTTGTATCTAGTTTTGAATTAACGACACCATCCATACAGGGCAACTTGTAAATTCCAGTATTGTCAAATCTATCAGTTTCATCTTAACTATTAAGAAAATCCTGGGAGAGTTTCATGTGCAACTTGAACGCTACTTTTCTATTTTGTTTTGAAATGACATTCGAAAATTATCGCTGATAGGGTAAAAATATGTTAATGAAATATATTTAACTGTATTAGTTGATTCTAGACGTGGGTTTCCATTATGATATGGAATTTGTGTTAGTTTTTTCTGATCATTTTGTTTACTATATCTGAGGGATAACCATTGTACTTATCTATTTATTTGATCATTTAATTATCTTCGGATAATGGCAGATAGAAAGTCTTATGAAACAATCCAAGCAGAATAAAAAATAACTTTCAAGACGCTCATGAAACTCTCCCAGGAATTTCTTAATAGAGGAGATAACACTGGTAGATTTGACAACATTGGAGTGTACAAGTTGTCTTGTATGGATTATGAAGGCATCCATATAGGTCACACTGGTCGTTCATTCATAGCTAGATACAAAGAGCATCAATAAGATAACAATACCAGAGAACCGACGAATCTACTTTCGCTTCACATTGTATCGAAAATGACCATCATTTTCCACTCATAGATCAACTTCAAATCATTCACAGGATACCTAAGAGACGAAAGTTAAATTTCTTGGAATCCATGGAAATTTTCAAACTGCAACAAATCCCCCATAGAGATAATCTTCTGAATGACAGTATGGCCCGGCTTATTCGTCTCTATTTGAAATCTTTGAATGATACCTGCTTTTATCATAATTATTTTATTGCCTCTTGTTTGCAACCCTATTAATTTTGTACCTAACGGTTTATATGTGTATGTATTTTCAACTTTAGTTCAATACTTGTTGTAAGCTGAAGATTGTCGAGAGACCGAAATTGGAATCCCGATTTTCAATAAATCTTTTGTGATAGTGTAATACATAGTTTAATTTTTTAAACGGAAAGCTCTCATCAGCGGACGGTTTAATTAGCTACGCCACGTGCCTTTTGCTTTCAGGGCTAGTGTGTTGTGGATCTCGCTTGCATCGAACATCTTTCCGATAACTTATAATCTTCAAGAAGCGAGTGAACAAACATATTAAATCATCTTTGGTGGTTACGCTTTAGCAGATTCTCATTTGTTCAAACAATTTCTTGTTTCAGAATTTTCAAGAAATAATGTTTATGTTTGTAATCGGTATTTGATTTTCAATAAATCTTTTGTGATAGTGTAATACATAGTTTAATTTTTAAACGGAAAGCAACATCATCGATTGTCATGAATTTCAAAACAGCGTCAGTGTCAGACGTAAATATAAACATCATAATAATTTTATTCGAAAAGTTATTGTTCAACTGAAATTATGAGTGAGAAATGGAGTGCATTAGATATAGAACTTGAAACTATTCCACTTGAAATTACAAAATTATGCAAAAATATTATCGAGAACCTGCTGCCGCTAAAATCCAAGTATATAAATATGAAAAGTTTTATGCAATGTTCAGAGGTTGGCAACAAGGAAAGAAAACGAACTCAATAATCTCAATAATTGTTCTAATACTAATAATATTAGTGAAGTGTAAAGGAAATGTCTCAATAAATAACGTGTTTTATTGTATTCCAGATGTTATTCATTTGTTTCAACTACAGTCTGTTAATCGATAAAAATGAAGAAATTCTATACTTGTGGTTTCCACTCGTAGCAAATTTTTCATTCTAGTCTGGTTACAGAATATGTTATTCTGAAAATATTCACATTTTTGAGTGAATTTGTAAAGTATGTTTATATATATATATATATATATATATATATATATATATATATATATATATATATATATATATATATATATATATTTGCAATGAGGAAATACTCTTCCTATTTTATTCAAATTCCCCAATGGTTTACATTGAGAAGAAATAAGTTTATATTGTAATTTTAAAACTATTCAATAAAAAATATGCGTCAAATGCCAAAATATTTTTATCTCACTTTTATAGCAACCGAGATATTGTGTTGATGAAATCCAAGAACATCGATAAATCCGGAATAACTCCAAAACAAAAGAAGATTGCTACGATCGTTTCTACCAAAGAATTTCCATCGACAATCGATGAATGGAGGTGAGGGGGTCTATTCGTAGTATTTTACATAGCTGTCGTACTGAAACATCGAAAGTGAACAGGGTGAACAAATTTCGATGTTTCAACTTCGCTGCTCGGTGAAATATTAGAGAAAGAATCGCCTTCTTTCGATCTCTTTTTCCTGGCCCAGTTTACTGGTACAAGAAAAATTTAGTGTGCGGAGGAAAAATGAGGCAAATATATCAGTATTCGTATTCTCTACTAATTTTTAGGAGGAAACCTGGAATTGTCTGAATTTCATTCATTCAGTTCATGTCCATTAACAATTCGAGTAGTTCTGACTACCAAATTTCTTAGGTCATGTCCGAGAACATGGTTGTTTCTATGATTGTATTCAGACCTCAGTAATCATCTATGGTCCTAGAGGTTGACAATCATTTTGGTTCTTAACGAATGTGTGATTCATATTACAGAATGCAATTTCAGATGAAAATTTATTTTGCTGAACATCGATAAATCTGGAATAAATCCAAAACAAAAGAAGATTGCTACGATCTGTTTCTACCAAAGAATTTCCAACGAAAATCGATGAATGGAGGTGAGGGGGTCTATTTGTAGTAATTTACATAGCTGTCGCTGCTCGGTGTAATATTATAGAAAGAATCGCCTTTCTTTCGATCTCTTTTTCATGGCCCAGTTTACTGGTATAAGAAAAATTTAGTGTGTGGTATTTTCCCCAATTAGTTTTTAACGTATCAGTGTGCCAAATATCAATCTAACTTGGAAGAAAGCTGCTGAACAAAAAAGCCACATACAGCACTGAACAGAGTAATGAAAATGGTTGTGGATGCATGAAAGGAAAAAAAATTACACACGAAAGAAAATGAAAATGATAAAAGAACTTAGAATTGAAACAATAAAGGAGATAAAAGCACACGAAAATATCAAAATAAAGAAGGTTTTGGATGTTAAACTGAAAGCTGTATGTAGCAAACTGAGTTTCTAGCTAGTACCGTGAAAAAAAAACGAATAGAAGAAGAAACACAAGTAAAAAAAGAAAAGGAAAATAAGACACTGTTACATAAAGCAGATATTCAAAGAGAACCTGAGGGTAAAACTTTTTGGCTGTTCGATTTTCAAAGACTAGTATAGATGATGCGAACTCAGATGAAAAAAGATTTTTCTATCATGATTGAATCAAAAATTCACCGATTAAATATTTATTAAAGTGGGCAATCAACATTTGGAATACAGCCTATAAAGTTCATCGCCACTTTCACTGAAATAACAATCGACACAAATGTGTTTTTCTTAATTAGTAAATGATGGCTTTCTTCCCAGAATAAGCTCAACTCATTAATAATGATTAACTTGTTAAATTTTCGATAGAATCCTTAAGGGTATTTTCCCCAATTAGTTTTTAACGTATCAGTGTGCCTTTTATTTATTCTAGGTTATTTATAGAATACTCCTACAATGTTCAGGACTTCAAGACGCAAAATGTATGAACGTGTTATACTGATATACGGTTATGGAATTCATTTCCAACTTAATGTTTAAATACAAGAACTGCTAACATTTTGTAGAGCATAATAAGCTTTTATGTTTGTCTTCAAATGAGCTGCTCATTATAAAACAGTAATTGAGATATCAGACATTCTCTATTTTAAAACATCATCAAGCGGAAGACAATAAAATTTTTCATAGTCCCTTTCGTATTAAAATGATAATTTGATTATATTTCTGCGGTTCCAGAACGCGTGTTCTTTTTAATTTCATATTAAAACACAGAATTTAATTTCATTTAATAACATCATTTAATTGTGGTGTATCTATAAATATCAGTAACGAGTTGCAGTTTTTCCACAAATACTACGAAGCGTGAAATATGTCGATAAAGCACCACTTGACTTCATACTTTAACAAATAAACGGTCTGAGTGGTCATGCCGATGTCGTCAGTTATATACGATCGAACGTCCAGAGATGGAGTGATTAATTTTGTAAGCTCGATATGCACTTGATGTTGCTGTAAAGAAAAAAGTGGTGATAAGTATAAAAGTGCTTCGAATTCGGGAAAATATAGGTTTGATCATTTCTGGTCATTCTTGAAAACGTTTTAATTAGAGCTTGTGTTGACAATCCGTGAAAATTATACTTGAAGCTTAATAATTTGATTCTGGAGGTCATCAATTGGTGCTCAGATTTTCACTATATTTATACACATTGCATAACATAAGGGCTTCATCAGATAAGTAGTATATAGAAAACAAGCATATGCCTTATTCATCAAATTGGTAAGAGCAAGTACTTAGCTCAAATTTGTGAAAACAGGTACTAAGCTCAATAAGAGGAAAATCCAAACAGGGTTCTTCTAGAACTGAAGAGATTTAGTAATGGTAACGAATTCATGTCTAATTGACTATTAAATTAGTTTCCATCCAGATTTGTTTTCTTTATTGATGCTACAGTGCTTCTGAAATTTCAATCTATTATTTTCTACTATTTTTAAAAGTATCGCTATAATCTAGTGAATGATTTTCATTGTGAGAATCTGACTTTGTTTTGTCGAAACTGCGTTTGTGTGCTGATAACCTAATATTGAGATTACTGAAAGTTGAACCAATATAAATTTTATTACTACTTTTACAAGCGAGCTTATAACCTCCTGATTTCTTTCCTTTAAGGATTTTGGATTTACAGTTTTGATGTGGCTACCTATAGAGTAATACGTTCTGAAAGCTATATTCAAATTATTCCATGAGAGAAAAGATTTTAAATTTAGACTTGATTTACCAATATAAGTTGATATATTATATTTTGATTGGTCCTATTGATACTAGGAGAAATCTCATGGATTGCATAAAATTATTGCCCGCTATTCGTTTCATGATATCGAGCTCTTTCAAGAAATTATTTTCTGACATTGATATCGTGTCTATGTATCATACTGTTGTAAGCAGATATTTTTGTTGATTTAGATGTGTGTAAAAATTATGAGTGGTAATATCTCTGCATTGCTATGGTTCATAGAAAATAGAATAATCATGACAGTATTGAATTCTGGATACAATAAAGTCTGAAACGTTAATGGAATTCTCAGTTTCCATCTCTATAAGGAACTATATGTTTTGATGAATTGAATTTGGGAAAGTATTAAAGGAATCTAATAGTCTCTTTGTGCCCGTAAAACAATAGTTTATGTGATCCATACATCTAAACCAATTAATGCAGTGCTTAGACAGGATGATTATGATTAGTTTTTCATGCTATTCATGGAAATTTCGGCTAGTAAAGGACTGAGAGGATTACTAATTATTAAGTCGTGGTTGCTCACGTTAATTTCATCATTGAAGTTGAAATGATTTTGTTCTAAACAATCTCCTCGATGCATGCGTTCGGATTGTATAATGATTGCATTATTGTTCTAGAGCTTGGTTAATCTCTTTTAATGGATGCAATATGGAATACTTGGGTAAAGATCTTTTACATTCCATAACATGAATTTTGCATAATATGGGTTAGATTTCAGTACAGGATGTTGTAATTCTTGCATTATATCTGAGAGTGATCAATTCAAAATTTTGGACTGAAATTACATGAATGTTTGAAGATGTTACTGTTGGAGCTGTTACATATCGACATTTGTATTTCAGATTGTTGACATTAAAAATCTGGCATTCTCTGTTTAATATTGAATTGATATTCATTAGTAGGACTCGATTTTTTCAATATTTTTCATATTAAATAAAATTTTTATATTTTGAGTAAGTAAATAATCCGCCTTGTCCAAAGCTACAATAGTAGGATCATCATCTACTTTAGTAAATACAATATCAACTGAATCACACTTTGTTCAGTTTTTATTTGAGGGTTATATTGTCAAAATTATTGGTATGAAGCGGATAAACTCTTGTTTCCGTAATTATGCTACTGAATGTTTAAAATTTTCGGATTGGGATATATAATTTGAGGCTTTAACTGTTTCAATTCCTGGTTGAAATGATATTGAGAAATATTTGACTCTAGTTTGTGTTTGCACCTCTTTCGAAGAAGTGCTGTGTTACTGTATTTAATGATATGTGGATGACATAATCTGTTGTTTTACAGGCACAAATAGATGATGAGGGTTTTTCTTCTCTTCATTAATTAAATTCATTCTAATATAAAGTTCACTTTGGAAATGGAAACTGAGATTTCCATTAATTTATAGATCTACCTATTAGTGAAATTGACCACAGATATGATTTTCTATTTTGCACTAAACATCTCATACAGATATTACCATGCATAATTCTTCCGCACATACATAGTAACATACAGCAACTGTTGACAACAGTTTGATACATAATCTCATCACGATACTATTGCTACAAAATAATTATTTGAAAGAGTTTAGTATTATAAAACAAATAGCGGTCAATAAATGTTATAATTCAAGTCTGATTGATAGCATGCTTTCTCGAAAACAATTTCAACATGCAATCCATGAGGATTTGCCTAGGATTGAAGAGATCCAGCAAAAATTCATAACATTAACGTATTTTGGTAAACCCATCCTAAAAAGTCTTTTCTTTCATAGCATAATTTGAATATAGCTATCAGAACGGATATCTTTCTAGGTATATTAAAAACTGTAAATACAAAAATCATAAATGTAACGAATCAGGAGTATATAATCTCTTTTGTGGTAGTTGTAATCAAATTTGCATTAGTAGAACTTTCAAAATTTCAATATTAAGTAATCAGAACGCCAATGCTGTTCTGACCAATAGAATTTAGATTTTCCTAAGCAAATCATTTACTGGAAGACAACCGTAGTTTTAATGATTATTTTAATAATACATTAAAACAACCTATAGGAAGCATTAGGAATCAATAAACAGAAAAATTACTTAATAGTCAATTAGACCGAAATTCGTCACTATTACTAAATCTTCAGTTCTGAAGCAACCCCTCTGTGGATTTCCTCATATTAAGCAAAGTACTTGCTTTAACCACATTAATATATATCATATCTTTTTTTCGAGAGTATAACGCATTTGATGAAGACACAGTGTGATCGAACGAGTCGTAAGTTTGTGAATATAGTAAAGATTGGAACACCATTGCTATATATAATTAAAAAATGAAACTTAATATTTTATAAATACTTAATAAGGAGAGGTACATTCGTAAATACACTTCACTTCAATGAACATTAGTTCACATTCAGAAATCTCTAGGAACGATTCATTTTTCTAGAAATCCCAAATAATATTTGATGAGAGTGGTGAGGAAAACGAGAATTGTATTAAAGTTAGAAAGATCCAATCTCGGATGTTTCATTCTTCTTTTCATTATTGAAAAGATGCCGATATGCAGAAATATTCTACTTAATTTCCTTACATCAATCAAAACATTTTACGGCAAAATTCATATCTCCAAATTATGTTTCAGCAGATCGAAAACTAGCTAGGTGTTCAGAATTTGAGTGACAGACTATATCTGTAATCTACCAGGGATTTATTTTATCAATATATATCATTGCACAGTAAATTCAGCTGTGAGTACAAGAACAACTGTTGAATGTGTGTAGGAGTAGAATAATTTGATGGATTCACATGCAGTAGGGGATCATTTTGATCGTGACCTATTCTTAATTTCAGAATATGCTGTGGAATTTATTCGTTCACTCACGTGTGAAATGAGTAATGTTGATTGAAATGAATTTATGCGCTTGTTATGTTTATACACCTATCGGATTACAGGTTAGCATCAACAATTACACACTACTGCCTTGAGGTCAGAGCGAGAAAGCCCTAGGTTATCGAGATCTGCGAATTATCGAATTAGGAAGTGCTATAGCATATAAATTGATTAGTATCTGATCCTACTCATAACATATGGTTGAACAAATGGGAGCTTCCTTTTCATCTTGATTCTCTAGACAGTTATTTGAATAGCCAAATGTATTATTTCCACGAGTTGTAACAGCAAATATTTCGTGATATCTTGTGGTAAAAAGAAAAGTTTTATCATTTTTGCTGTGAATATGGACATCATTTTCACTTTGGAATGAACGATACAGATATTCGTATGCAAATTCTGTTATACCATTTCGAGTAAAGATTCGGCAGAAGGATCAAATCATTAAGTATTTATAGAGATAAAATATGAAATCAAATCGAACATGAAAAACGCTGAAGTAAATTTGATGTAGTGGTATTGGCTATTTAAAAAAAATGATATTTGTGGAAAACCACCAAGATAACCAACCATTATTTCATTATTTTTCAAAAATGAAATATGGGTTTTAAAGAGGAAGTTTTCACACTATCTTTTCTATTCAGATAGTCACGAGAAGGTAGCTTAGAGCCATTTCGAGAGAAGCTTACAAGCTTCATGAATTTAGTCATGAAGTCATGAATTTAAAGTTGGGATGAGTGCTAGTTAAGTTAGTGGTTCAGAGAAGACAGACAAAATTTTCTTCTAGTTTTTTTTTCTAATTTTAACTTGAATAATTAATTGTTTGAGTTTTACGAATTTTTCATTAAAATTACATTCATTAATACTTAGCCTTGAACAACTATATCTGTTCGAACGGCAAGAAGCAAAACATCCCCTCTCCGATCTGAAGAAATTTGTCGTCTCAGCTAAAACATAGTGTGTCTTGTGCTGTCAGCAATCGTTTTTCAATTTGACGAGGATAGACAAATTATTTACACATTATTTAAATTGCCTAATTTCGCCTTGCCATTGTTTCACAAGTGCCTTAGTAAAAATTTTAATTATTAACTTTTACTGGATGGGAGCAAGTTATGCTTGTATTTCTTCTTCGTTGCTTTTCTTTTTCATCGTACCATCCATGATCTCGGTTCGAATTTCATAATCATTTTTTTGTTGTGTAGATTTATCTTTGTAATTGTTTTGTTTGCTTGTTTAGTTGTTATTTATTTATTGTTAATACAATAAAAACTCAGATGAATAGGAAAAGTTATCGATTACGAAGTATTTCCGCATCGTATATCTTCTTTTGGAAAATTTTGGCTATTGCCTTAAAAAAATCGGGGTTTGTTCTCAGCAAACTGATTCATCAAGACATGGAAAACGTTCCCTATAGAGTTGAAATGCTGGAGTACCTTTTAGTTTGATATTTTATTGAATTCTCATTCATTATCAAAACTTGAAATAAAAATTTGAAAATTTTCAAATTCGTACAATCAAAATTGCAGAACTAGTCAAGGTATAAATAAAATTGTGAAAACATTCAGAACATAGAGTAACTATACAAAATAAATAACAAACAATGGATTCATACTAACATTTAACACTTATTCAAATGAAGGTACTCAATTTAAACTAGCTGCCAAATATTCACCAACTGAGTAGAAACTATTCCTTATCAGAATTTTTTTCACTCCTCTTTCAAGTGCATTCATTTCAAGTTGATGATATGTTTTGGCAATCTGTTATAGAGCTATGGTCCCCATACATCAATATATATTTGTGTGGACGTCAAACGGTGATACGGTAGTGAATAGTCATGTTTCTTCCTTGTGTGGTGATGATAAAATGTCGAATTTCTAGGAAACATATCTCTGCTACTATGTACAAATTTCAGGCAGGTGACATGGAATGGTAAGTATTTTTTCAGATCGAAAATATTCTCTGCAGCTCTCACTACTTCTGATTCCAGTCAGGGCTCGAATGGCTCTCTTTTGCTAAAGGAAAACCTTATGAGAATCAACCTAATTTCCCCAGAACATAACGGAAAAAGAGACTACGCTGTGGAAATAAGAGAAATAGGTGAGCCTAGCAGCCTGATGTGTGGCACAATTATTCATACGTCTGATGGCATATATGGCACCATTAAGCCTCTTCTGCATGTTTTCTATTTGAAATTTCCAGTTTAGTTTGCTGTCCATATATACTCCTAGAAACTTCACATAGGTTGTTCCGATACTTGTTTTTGTGAAATGCAGTGTTTGTGTTTTTTCTTTGTTCAAAAGCATTCGGTTAGCAGCAAAACAATCCCCAATGTTTTTCATGGCCATAGTCGCATTCGCATCAGTAGATTACTAAGAACATCTAACAGAAACAAACGAGCTATCATCAGCGTACAGGAATAGATTCAGCAAAACCCTAAGCATAGATGAAGATGATAAACAACAGTGGACCCAAAATGGACCCCTGTGGCACGACAAGCATCGATGTACCGCCCCAATAAACTTGCTGACATCTTTCCTTCAGGTAAGACTCTAACAAATTTTTAATTGTACCTCTAATACCATTATAGGGAAGCTTTCCCAACAACAAATCGTGATCAATGACGTCGAATGCCTACGTCAGGTCACAGCAAGTTAACCTTCAACACATCTGGTTGTCTTGACCTGCGATAATTGCATCAATAACTTCAACAAAAGCACTTTGCACTGATAAATATTGAACTATTCAATTCTTTATACACTGTTATTTCTGCTATTTTCAACTCTCTCGGAAATACTCCTTCGATCACACGTTTGTTTAGAACCTTCACAAGTGGTATGGACAATTCGACCCCAATCTTCTTTATGAGGTGTGATGATATATTATAGATATCAATCGTATTTTTATTTTTTACAGATCTGATGACTTTTTGGATTTCTGCTTCGCTGATAGGGATGAAAAATAAAAAAGATATCTGACTAGATTTCATATTTTCAGGAAATAATTCCGATTTATCTTAAGAATCAAGAATAGATTCTACTACTTTTGCTCCCACTTCTGAGAAAAACTTTGCCAGATCTTCAGCTTCTAGATTTGTACTAGTGCTTGACCGATCTTCCTTTCTTACTTTCAAATCCTCATTGAGTACCTTCCATATCTCTCTCTGTTTATTATTAGCCCTATTTAGCCTTTCCCCCTTCCACGTTCATGTTTCCTCTTCCAATTTTTCATACGCTTATAGGCGTTGTAAAGTCTCTCTTTTTTAGTAACACTGACAGCTGTAGCCAGGATGTCAAGCTGTTGCTTCATTTTCACCAGTGCTGCTGAGCTTTTAACTTTATTCTCTGTTTTCTTGGCCATTCATTTTTTGAGTTGACAACACTTCTCAACCATGCCCATAAAAGCAGTATGTACATCAGATGCTGCCTATTGAGCTGTTGTATTCTTCACTTTGTCCTCCCAGTTGAACCCTGCAATTCTTTTCCTCAGCGAAAGTATTCTCCAAGCTGTAATTAATTGTGTGTGATACCCTTTTTGTTCGTCTTTATTTTGTTCCTTTATCTGACAAATGAAACTTCAGTCACTGTAACAGACAATTCGAAACGAAGTTCGGTAATCACGTTGTCTATACATGTTGCGGAAAACTGAGTAACCCTAGAAGGTTCGATGGTTGTTATGTGAAGACCGAACGACTTAATTCGAATAAGTAACTGATTTCTATGGAATCAACATTGAAATCTCCAGTCAAAATAATATTGAATTTCCCAAAAGCTGACAATTCCTGTAGGGCATCCGTTAATTTATCCATAAAGCATTTAAAATCTCCAGATGGCCTTCGGCATACTCCTAATATAACAATTTTCCTTTCAGTGATCTTCACTACCACCATTTCCACATTCATCTCTAGGGACATGTACTATTTCTGTTAAATTGACAAAAAAAGATCTTCCACTTGATTTTCGTTTTCCATATTTATTCTCGGTGAAAATACTCGAAACGAATCAATAGCAACAGAGCTTACTTCACGATTCATTAGACTCTTCTGTTACGTTTTGAGTAGTATAATACCCATAGTACGAAATAATGTGAGTTATCTCAACTGAAATATTGACTAAAACACTTTTTAGGATAGAAAAATTTCAAGACTAAACCAAACAGTCGCCCATTCAACGAATTATATCGATCAATTGAAAAGGTGAGTTTCCTTTCGAAATGTTTCGATCATTTCTTTTTTGTTGGAGAATACAACGTTTGAAGTGATATTGTTTTCGCAGAAGGTATATAAAATTGAACGAATAATCGAAAAAAATTAATATGAGGTTTCTATTCAAAGAGTCCAAGTGAAGATCAATTTCCGGTATTTCCAATTCGGTTCTTGTTTCTTTAAAATCGATCAACAATTGTTGGAGCTATTGCTTGGGGTGTTTTTCACGGAACGCCCGATAAACCTACATTATTAGATGGAAGATTATATATCTTGAAGTCGTAGGATATTTTTTTAGTTTCTTTCTTACGTGGCAGATAATTTTCACTTCAGAAAGCCATGTAGTTTATTTAATGAATTTATGGCAACTACTATTGTTCACTGAAACATAATTTCTCATCCGATCACTGAAGCCAAGCAGCATCGGATACAATAGTAATTGAATGGGTGACCGCATGGGGACAACACATGCCGTTGGGCTTTTGGTCTTTTAAATGTGAAATCTCCTTTAACCTTGTTAAGCAAGGTTTAGATGGTGAAATCCTATGAACTGGCATAACGCCATAGCTCTACATTTTTGGTTTTAGATTAATAACCATACAATATAAAAATATATATACCTACATATTGCTCCGAATAACGATAGATTTGAATATAAGAGTGATTTCAATGATATTAATTTATAAACTATGTAATTTCAGTGGAACAACAATCTATTCAGAAGATCAAAGACAACGACTGTTTTATGTTTTCTTCTCGGTGACTGTCAGCTAAAATGTTTTTTTCAGCTTCTTGCATATTTTGAGTCCATAGAGGAATATGAGCACCTATTAAACTTTGTCTTATATTATGTGATTTATGACATGAATCGTGGTTTTCATTGAGTCACATATTTTCTCCTTTCGATATAACTAAAAAGACGAAAACAAGATGTTTATGTGTACGAGAAAATTCAGTTAACTGCCTCGAATGGTCTCAATTTCCAGTCCTTGAGAGGTATAAGTGTGTGAATTTGTTAAGGTTCTATATAAGATTGCCCCAAAGGTATTCAACCGATCTACTAATTTCTTTCTCGATATTATCCTATGTAGTCCATATTGGATTTAATAACATTTCCAGGACCCTTTTCAATTCTAGAAGCAAAACTAGTACTCGCTTTTCGGTATCACCTTAAAACCTTTTGTTGTATTTGTTTCAATAGATGGCACCCTTGAAGTTTCAATCTTGATAACCAGCACAAGTCATAGGGAAGTTTATCAGTAATATACAAAGACTCATGTTGCTGTAAGTCCTTGTGCGTTGTCAAATATTGCGGCATAATGTTCGATGAGTGTGTTGACCTGTTATTGTGATGGAGAAGCCAGTAACCGCTAACTCAAAGCTGTGACCATGTCCTTCTTTTTGCGTTACACAATCCTTCAGAATTTTCTTTGTTGATTATTTAACCTTCAGGAGCATACTCATGGTGCACGATATCATCATTTTCAAAAAAACTCAGTCAACATTGTCTTCTCTCATAGGGAAGGTTCCACTGAAAGATTGATGTTCAGTTTCGGAATTCTTACCATAAATCCTTGATTCATTACGACTTATAATCATTTCAAGCAATTTTTCATTAATATTAATGAATTCCGAGTGATTCTTAGGCGATTTCAATGTGACTAATCATCCTTCAACGATTTTGAAATGATTTCGCACACAGGCTGGATCTAATTGAACTACCTTCAAACACTACTCTTTGATATTCTATTTTCACTCTCTCTCGCAGTTAAGCCACAGTAATCATTACTTGCAAGTTGAACATGTTCGATATTTTTGCCATCGACAGCCGCCCTGAGCGGAGGTTGTTATCACTAGACGTCGCCACCTTTGATAAATATTCAGTATTCTGCAATTTGTGCTTTGCCTGAATAATAAGTCACAGATGATGCTTTTATCATTTCGATAGTTCTTCCAATTATTCCGTCATTTTTCGCGAAAACAAAATACAATGATAGCTGAAAAGATATTATATACAAGTAATATTTCCCAAGATAGTAAAGTGCCATTAAATTATTATATTCCAAAAAATTCCAGATGTAACTCAAGCAACGAATTATCCAAAGTTATGGTAGTAACATCTTCTTTAAAATAAATTTTCCATATGTGAATTTCATATATACTATAGGGTGAAGGCATATAAGACTTTTTCTCTTTTCCACACAACAGCAGTTAGAATTAACAATTGAAAGAGCTCTTGTTTATTTTCAAGTCCAATTATGCTATCTTTCAGTGGAATACGTACTTTCATCTTTCATGAAGTCTGTGGTAAGCCGATCCTGTGGTCGGCCAGAGATGCAATTAAAACAGCGGGTATTCTATGACCCATTTCCAAGGTGATGCCTTCCGAGATTGTTTTTATTGTGTGTCAACACGGGAATATGGCATTTTTATTGTTACCGCAAATCTGTGTATCACATGAACGAAGTAATTATAGGGACTAGAAGTTTAATGAGACCTGTGGGAGATATTATAACGAAGCTACCTACTCCCTAGTCATACTTCAACGAACACTGAAGGTTTTGAATGAATAATATGGTATCAACAAGTAAATGTCTATGTTGTTTGTTCATTCTCTTGTTTCTCTTGATGTAGGTTTTAGAACAATCTACATTGATTGGAGAAAAAATAAATATTTTGATCTATACAGGGTGTTCCATCTCAAGCCACTCGAATATTTCTTATCCCTTCGTGATTGGAAAATTTTGCGGAAACATGAAGAATGATTTTAACGTATATTTGAAGCTTTAACGAAAAATCCCAGAAGAAGGGTGCTTCAACCCTTAAAATTGAAAGCCTCTTTACAACGACGTACGAAAATGTAATTTTGATGAATCTTTTTCAAAAAAATAATTTTTTATGTCCAACGCGTCAACTCGAATATTTTGGTAATGTTTTGATTATTTTCAAGAATTTTATAGAAACAATCAATTTCTGTTTTAATAGGAACCTGTCGATGGTAGTTAGCACCAGCGTGTCGAAACCAGTAAATTCACTCACTTTGAGGTTTTTGATAAAAAAGCAGGTTTTGTTTTCGTCTTCTTACAAACTACAAAAATCCCAAAAGAAAGATTTTTTTCTGTTGTCATATGTCGCTAAAACTGTCCATGAAAAAAAAGAGCATTCGTCAAATTAGCAAATATGAAATGTGGATTATTGTTGATTCGTTCGGCCATAATTTCGAAAAACTCTCACATTTGTTCTCAATTAAAATCATTTAATTCGTGAACAAATTTAATCTTGTAAGAATGAAACTTGTATTCATTTAAAATTCTAAGAACGTTAGACTGGCTAAGACCGGAAGCTACAGAAGTTTGTTGTATAGATTTTGTATAAATTGGACATACCAATGCTGCCACATCTCCTGCATCACAATTGCAACGGACACTCCTTTTTTATATATTACTGAACCAATCTCAATAAATTTTGATATCGATTCCGTCATGTACTTATGGCGACTGTTCCGTTTAAGATGCTTTTGGTTGAATATCCTTGCTGTCACTCGGCCACAATTTTGATTTTGGCATTAAATGCATACCAGCTCAACAGGTGTATGTAATGGGTAAAACATAATTATTTCTGAAAATTTAAATCAGATAAACAAACTTTTGAATAGTAGAACAAAAGTATTTTCAAACAACACTTCGCTTCTAAGAACGAAAAATTCAGCCCACAAATTGTTCTCATTTATTTTTTTCCCATTTCCACATAGTTTGGCAGAATTTTTCTTATTCAATATAAGAAAATTGCAATTGAAATAAAACAGTGAAATCTTTTTGAGATTGCTCTGTCTTTTGTTGTTCAAAATTCAAGGTGGCTCATTTGAAATAAAAATTGATTTCTCCTGAAGAAGATTCGTCAAAATAACTGTCCTCATACATCGTTGTAAAGAGGCTTCGAAGAGCTTTCACATGAGATTCTTGACGTACTCTTGCTCAAGCTTTTCGAACTTATTTCTATTCTAAGGAAACACCATGTGGATTCAAGCTATCAGACATTGAACCATAGTTTGTTCATCTTCTTTCGGCAGATAGGTTAGTTTCTGTCCTAATGCAACATTTGTTTCTCTCCCCGTAATCCGACTTAAATCACAGTATTCTAAATACCACACTCATTATCAGCTGCTGTGACCTAGGAGTCCTTATTACGGTAGATATTTTGATCTCATCAAGGTGTTTTCATGGAAGGGGACCTAACTCAAAAAATGTAATATTTTAATGAATATAATACTGAATTGAGAAAAACTTATATGAAACATGACAAAATGAATTTGTTCAAGTACAATTCAATTGTTGATATTATTTAGCATCAAAAAGGGTAACTTATATATGATTGTTTTTTCAGAAATCTCACGATTTAAGGGTATTAGTATATTAATATTTTTTCTTGCTTAAATGTCATTCATTTAAAATTATGAACATGCTATGTTTCCTATTCAGCAATGATGACGTGACATCCAAACACAATCAATCGCTAAAGAAATGGCACCTACTGTCAGAATATTTTACACAGATTAAGTTATTCTTGAAGAGATTATTTTGAATTTTATATTTTTTTTCAAGAATAGATGACAATTTTGACACAAAGACATAATAAATTTGCCATCTGCTACCCTGGAAAACAGAAGAAGAAGTTAATGGAATTATACAGGATTTCAAAAACATTGAATGAATTCAAACCGACTGAACAAGATCAAAGCGATCCTTACCTGAAACTGAAATTGATATTGTGGTTATTTCGACTATAAACTATGAATTTAATCAATGTACATTTTCCATATTTCAGCTTCTGAAAGAAAGCGAATTTTCTTTATCGAATTAAGGAAACAAATTGTTTGAGGCAATATCATGGCTACTTAGTTTGAAGAATGAAATTTCTGCAAAAGAAAAATCTTTACTATATGCTATGTTATGTTAATATGATATTAACTTTGTATCATTTTATATCCATTTTGTCGCCAAATACTATGAAAGAATGAGAAGTTTCCATTCTAAAAATCGACTTTCAGTTAATTTTTAATTATATTTTGAATCTACTATGTTGTATTTATTAAAATATTATATCATTTACTCTTTAGTGAATGATGTTATTCTTTATGATAATAGACGAATTTTAAGGAAAAGATGGTATACAAAAATATCAGTATCAAGTCAAGAAATGTCATTTGCGACATGAAATAAGGATTGTCTTCAGAATGCTCAAACTTAAAATTAGCAGATTATATACAAAATTGATTTGAAGTCAAAATAAAATAATAAACTTGGCTTTCATCATATTATTAATTGCTCAGAACACTCTTTACATTTCATCAACTAACTATTTCTAGGTGCAATTGTTCAAACTACTTGCTTTCTTTCTAATTTGAAAAGCAAGTTATACATACTGTAAAAAATACAGAATATCTATTCCAGATATGATTTTCTAGTCCAACCTAACCTATAATTCTGAATATAATACATTTCAGCCATTTATAACGTTCAGTCGAATTGCTCGTTGTTGAAAATAAATAAATTTTAAGTTCCTTCGTTAATAATTGATTCTCTCAGAAAATACTGAAAGTTCTCAAAATCTGACATCTGAAAATGTTAACGTCCAGATATAAGAAAAAGAACTAAAGTATTCATTGGTTTCATTTATTATACTGAACGTCTTTTATACCGAATGTGTTTCGAGATCGCATTAGTGATTTTGTAGTCTCAAATGCGCATCGATACTGAATGCTATTCCAACGACATGAACAAATTCTTATCGCCTTCAATTAGAGATGAAGATATGAATACCAATAGTTCCCCTTTCCAATTGAATGAATAAACTGAGAGAGGAATTACTATTGAACATGAATATAATAATTGACGGACACAAAATCTTCGTAATATTTAATTCTTCAAACATTTGGAATTTTGATGAATACTCTAATGATAAAGAGGGACATTGAGAATATACTAACTTTTGCATTGAATATTAATTAATCTGTACTCTCCGAAGGAGAAAGTGTGACAGTAAGTTGAAATGTCCAAAAGAGGCTTTCCGAACATTATGGAAGCAAATTTCAGGAAAATATATCATAAGTTGATAGTATTGAAGCAAGAGGTGTTATGCGACTGGATGACCTCTTCATCTTGATGAAGTTGTAAATGAGATAACCAAAGAAGAAATAATTCGCTAGTATATATGATGCATTGAATTCGAAGAAATGTGTTCACGAAGTATCATGAAAATAAGTTATTGCCTTTTACGAGAATAATAATGAATTGCTTATGTATTAACTTAATAAAATGGTAGAAAATAATCAACGGATTTGTAACAACACCAGGCCGGCATTTTTCAACAAAGACCCAAATTATTTGAAAATATAAGCTCAATAATAATTTATCAGCTTCTGTCTGTTTATCCTCTTACTAAAATATTTATAAGCATTAAGGAAATCATAATTTACTAGTAGAACAACAGAAGTTGATGACATCATTCAGTAACAAATGTGAACTTCTTGTTTTACGATCATGTCTCACAAAACATGCAAATACTCATTTTAGTTCTGAAGTTTATAGAATAGTCATTATAAGTTGATTAAAATAGTTCAAGATCTCATGGCACGTGCGTCACCCTGCGCGAAAAGACCAAGTTCGGTCCATACTACCCTTACCAGGCATATATATATGTATATATATATATATATATATATATATATATATATATATATATATATATATATATATATATATATATATATATATATATATATATATATATATATATATATATATATATATATATATATATATATATATATATATATATATATATATATATATATATATATATATATATATATATATATATATATATATATATATATATATATATATATATATATATATATATATATATATATATATATATATATATATCTATTTCAAGGTGGACATCTTTCGGAGTACAATACTTGCCTGAAATATCAACCCTCTGTGCGGGGTTGCAATCCTTGAACATTTTGAATAGGGTAGATAGGTCGAGTGATGACCAAAAGAAAGGTGGTATCTTTGTCTACATTGCCTTTAACGAATTTCCATTTTTAATTGAAAACTGTGAAAGATACAGGGTGAGCAACTGAAAGATAGGGAAGACTATTTCCCTGAGAATATTCAAGTTTCAGTGAAGTAAAATGGAACAGATCCATGCTGATCAATGGCAGTCACCATCAAGTACCATCCTCATCTCGAATTTCAACCCCTAGAGCAGGGGTGACCACCCTTGGAAATTTGGAAGAGGGTAGATGGGTCGAGTGATACCTCGAAAGGAAGGTACTATCTTTGTCTGCATCCCCGTGAACGAATTTTCATTTTCGATTGAAAACTGTAGAAGATACAGCGTGAGCTACTAAAAAATAGAGGAGACTATCTATCGCCTTGAGGTATCACTGGATCGAAATATTACCCCTGCTCTAGGGATTGAGATTCGAGATGGGGGTGATTTCGGAAGATGACAGCTTTTGATCTAAAATGGATCTATTCCAGTTTTTCGCACTAATACTCCAATAGTCTTGGGGCGATAGTCTTCTATCTTTCAGTGGCTCACTCTTCATCTTATATATATATATATATATATATATATATATATATATATATATATATATATATATATATATATATATATTAGATTAGTAGTGCGCATATCACTCTTTCATATCAATAGTAAGGTGAATTTAAATAAGAGATGAATCTTCAGCTATTTGAATAATTATTTGAACATAATCCGCAAATGGAAGCATGCATTCTGGAAATGCTACAAAATAGGTATCACTTATGTCTCAACTATTTTTTTTTGATTTGAAATTAGGAACTCTAGCATTCATGTTTATTGCCTTTCAGGCTGCATAACATTTTCTGATCAACTGGGAAGTATAAGCCTTGAAACGAAGGCTACAGTCAAAAATAACACCGAGGTTCTTCACATAGCTCTTCACAGTATTGATTCCCCCGAGATCTCAACAAAAAAGTCCGAGTCAATAAGCTTTCTAGTAGATTTGTTCCAAACAGTATGAGATCATACTTACTAGTATTTAATTAAGTACCATGTGCCCCGGAGTACTCAAAAATTGTAGACAAACTGGCGTTGATAATTTCCGCAGCAGCTGGAGCACGTAGAGCGTCAAAGCTGTAAAAAAGCTGAGTGTCATCCGCAAAAGCACGAGCCTTACACGAATCAATTTCTTGAAAATATTTGCAGTGTAAGGAAGAAAACGTACGGGCCCCCAGCACAGATCCCTGCAGCACCCCAGACGTCACAGGAATGGCGTAAGAACGGTCATTGTCGATAACTACCACCTGGGAACACTATGACTCAAAAAACTGTTACTCAGTCACATCGAAACCAAAATACTTCAATTCTGCACATAGTAATCGGTGATAAACTGTGTCGAAAGCAAAGTCCTAGAGGACAAGTGCCACGATCATACCACAATCAACGGACCAAACAATTTCATCAACGATATCCAGAAGCAAGGCTTACGTGCTGTGCCCCCTACGAAATCCAGACTGCATCGGTAATATAATTTTATTTTCCAACAAATAATCAGTTATCTGGACCACAATGAATTTCTCCTGAACTTTAGACATTGAGGAATGGATGCTGATGGGACGAAGATCACCATAGTTTGTGGGATTCTTCATCTTGGGCAGAGGCCTCACCAATGACAATTTCCAGCATTCAGGAAATATCCCGGTATCCAAACAACAATTTATTATATGGGTCACATGAGGAGCAATCTCAGGACAGCACAACCTGAACATTTCAGACGATCTCCCATTCGATCCCATAGCATTTGACTTTAGTTTCATGATCAACTGTGAAACTTCATAAACCGTCGACAAACGAAAACGGAACTTCAAATTAGGATTGTATTCATGTGTGCTGTAGAACTCAGATGCCGCACCACGAGCATTTCTCTGTCCAAACAGATGAGAAGTAGGAGTTAACTTCACAACAGTTCCTGAGTCAGGAATTTTCTTTCAATTTTAGCAGCTTCCATGAGAATCAACAAAATGAATCATTTTACAGTTTGTCTGGTTACTAGACTATTCAAACCGTAATAAACAAATTAATTGAATTAGAATATTACTAGAAGAACAAACTAATTTACAGGAAAAAAGTCCCCTTATAGGAATTAACTGTGAAATCTAATATTAAATTTCACGGATCAAATAATCGGATTGCATTTTTTTGCAATTTCTCACAAATAGGAGGTAGAGGTAGTTCAAGATCTCATGGGACGTGCGTCACAAATATTCTGCGGGAGGGCGGCCCTTCCATTCGTGAAATTCAGGATTTCTGAAAACGTCTGTTCGCCAGTAACTCAGAAAGCGGAATAACAATACAGGGCTGAACTTGCCCAACCTATAGCATGCGATAATTGCGCTTTTCAAATGAATTGTTCACCGTGGTGATCATAATTGTTTTTAACACTATTCAAAGGCGGATATTCAGTGAACTTGATCATTTTACCTTTCTCTTGAAGTATGATTCAAAAACATGTGCAGTCCAGGCAGTCTGTCTTTGAGTTTGATATTTTGCAGTTTCAAATCTTGAAATCAAAATGTCTCCAAAATGACTTGTAGTATGTGTGATATCAATTCTCTTTTCCTCACGAAGTTTGATACTAACCTCTTATAGGTACTGACTTTAAGATTGGGGTAAACTTCGTTTCCTGAATTATTTGTAATGCAGAGTGAGATTTATCAACTGTATATATAAATATATATATATATATATATATATATATATATATATATATATATATATATATATATATATATATATATATATATATATATATATATATATATATATATATATATATATATATATATATATATATATATATATATATATATATATATATATTGCCCAGGTGATCAGAAAATATTATGCAGTCTGAAAGGTATTATACATGAATGCTAGAGTTCCTAATTTCAAATTCAGAAAAAACTAGTTGAGACATAAGTGCCACCTATTTTGAATTATGCTTTGGTTGTCGTATTTCCTTGATTGGGCAAGCTAACGCAGAGGAGACTGCAGCATGTCCAGAATGCATGCTGCCGATTTGTCTGCCGTTTGCGCAATATGGTCATGTTTCTGCCAAAATTCCAGAATTGAAATGGCTGAAGATTCATCACTTATTTGAATTTCACCCTATTACATTAGTACATAGCATTTTGCATACGGGTGGACCTTCGTACCTTCCTAAGATATTAATATATAGGAGTGATATACGCACTACTAATCTGAGAAATTTCCTCACACTTCCTCTGCCTAGATTCCATTCGGATTTTTTTCAGGAGATCGTTTACATATAACTCTGTGAATATTGATAATCAGGTTTCAAATAGTTTCAAAAATCTTTCAACAATCTCAATGCGTACTCGCCTGAAACAACACCTAATCCATTTGTAACAGAATCGGCTCGAGTAGTTTGGTAAATGTATCTCTTCTTCTTTCTTTACAATTGATTTTGCTCGTTTTTTTTTTCTTGCTGCCCTGGGATGGTCTTTGTTTTCACTTTGTATTTTTCCTTTATTTTTTTTTCGTGGTTAATTTGTATAGCTTCTGCATTTTCCTTTTAAAACAATGGTATTTCATTTTTGTTCTTTTTATTTTATCTATAATTCCATGATATATTAGGGTAAAGTAGGAATAATTCTGCTAGACTTCGCCTTAAGTGTTATTCTGTTGGCAAGATAAATTTCTCACAAATAAACACCTTTTATTATTAATAATTGCAATATTCCCATTATGTATATATTTTATCTGATTAGAAGAGGTATTTATACATCTTATGTATATGTTGGATAGCAAAGAACATAATGTTAGTATACGCAATACGACAATGGAATTTCTAATGAAACTTGCTAATATTGATATATCCACATTGTCATTATATCGGAATAGAAGTGTCAGATTTTAATCAAATTCTCTAGGTATAAGGGTTTACATTTCAAAGCTCTTATGAGAGCAGTATTGATTTGACCATCATTCAGTTTTCAACTCAGTTTCATTCAATTTCAATTCTGTTTCAGTTTGAGTGTCACTCAGATTCAGTTTCATTCAGTTTCAAATTTAGATCAGTTCAACTCAGTTTTGTTCAGTATACACTGTCCCATAGTTGACAGCAAATTATTGAATATATATACAACGAGAATTATTTGATATAACTTGTAGATTCAGATGAACTCAAAATGTTCTTATTTGTGAAACCGTTAAGATGTGACATCGATAAGAATTTCTCCGCTCAAACACATCTTATGGGTTTCCCTCCTCAAAATATTTTTGGAGAATAAATTTAGTGTATTCAATTAGAAACTGTCACATATGCAACAAAAGTGATGTTTAAAAAACTTCAGCTGGAACAAATTCAAAACTTGAATTATACTGGACAACAAAATTGCATTTTCCGCCTGACGAATGATATATGTCACTTGATATTCACTAATTTAACTTTGTTGATTCTTAATATATCCATTTGTTTTCTAACAATTCTTTTTATAAGTTCTAGCTTTTATTAAAAAAAACACTCAATAACCGTAATAATTAGCAGTTGATTAAAAAGAATATTGATTTAACTTGCTGTAATTTGATAAGACATCGTCAAGATTGCTCCAAATCATTTTTGTTTTATTTGCGTGGAGTATATATTAAAAGAATACCATTTAAATGTGACAGAGTTCCTAATTGAAGCTGGAAATGTGTGATGAGCCTTAGGTTCCTCAAAAGCTTTGTAAAACCGTGAGTTGAGTTTCTACGTTTATAGACAAATAGGAAAGGAAAAACTTTCCGATACGAAAGGGCTATGATCTGGAAAGAATCCATGATAACTACTATTTTTGTTTGATGAACATAACTAGCATTAACCGAAAAAATAGAGCCAAATAGGAATATCCTTTCATACAATCGGAGCATAGACGAACACTGAGCTCTAGAACTTTCTCGTACCTCAAGCTAATGTTTCACAGCAGTTAATTGACATTGAGACGTAGTGATGACCTTGAATGTGATCTGAAATTGCCGAAATTATTCAATCATGATCATTCGAACGACCTAATCAGAGATCTGTGACTGTGAAACAAATCCTGGTTTCTAGACTCCAAGAGAGGAATTTAGTAACAGATGAACTAAACTTTTTTAATACCGCAACAGAGAACAGAATTTCATGTAATAATTTGATGAAGAAGATGATTTTGTATTCTGTGAAGATAAACCTGGTTTAATGGCTTCGATGGGATTACATAATTACGATTGTACCGAATTTCGTTTGTTCACAGATTCGACAAAACGGACTCTGAAATGTGTTCTCTTACACAACGGGAATAATTTTAAATCTTTGCCGATTGTACATCCTACTAATTTAAAAGGGAAAAATTCATATTGCTTTGGTTCTGTATAAAATTGAATATAAGGAATAGAACTGGCTCTTATGTGTTGATTTTAAAATGGTCAAGTTACTTTTAGGATAACAGAGTGAAAACACAAAGTATTCCTGTATCCTCTGCTTGTAGGATAGCAGAGCTAAAGATCAACACTGGGTTAAGAAGGATTAGCCTACTTGAGAAGCGCTAATTCTAGAACAACAAAACGTGATGAATCCTCTTTCAGTTTCAAGGAATCGTATCATATGGCCTCCGTAGCATCAAAAAATAGGGCTCATTAAAGAATTTGTTAAAGCTATAACAAAATGTAATTTGTTTCTTCACTTTGTCCGGAATTTTCCTGCGAGTGAGTTGAGAAAGATTAAAGCGAGCATCTCTGATAGGCCACAGATTAGATCATTAATGAAAGACTCAAATTTTACACTATGACGGAGTTTGAGAAAAATGGATGAATTTTGAAGCAAGATGAATAACTCGTTCAGAATTTTGGAAAATAAGAAAAGATCCGACTCTTCTCAACACGTTGAACAACTAATGAGTCACTTTTAAATGGTTGGATATATCATGATCATAAAGTTACAGTTTCTTCACAACCATCTAGATATTTCCTCTGCTAATCGTGGGGATCAAGATAGATATATCGTATGAGTGAGGGCTGCTTAGCAGCCCAGCAACTGCGACCCAGTAGTCGATTGTTGCACACTCTGTCCTAAATTTCATCCACGAGCTGCATCCTGCTTGTAAAGGATATGAGTTTTGTCGGTGAGAGCTTAATAAGAACAGTCAGCTTCAGTTTGTTAAATCCAAGTTCTTCCATCCTGACTCTGTCCCTAACTGGACACTCTCTTATAACATGTTCCGTTGATTCTACATCTTCTTCACATAGCCTACATGAAGGATCCTCAATCAATCCTTACTTGTTTAGATAATTTTTGAGGCGACAGTGCCTCATTAATATGGCGGTTAAAACTCACAGCTTCATCTTAGATAGTTTGAGCCAAGCCTTGTCTCCCGCAGTGGAAGATCCACTGATGGCTAGTCGAGCGTGTCTGAGACCTGAGGGGCTCATTCAGTGCTCACGTACTCTCAGGTCCAACCAACGGTTGTTTTCCATCATTGCAGGTTTCAAGGGAATTTCGAGCCTAGGCTCCGGTCCAATGAATTCCAAGCCTGTTGCTCGAGCGGCCAATGAGTCCAACTTCTCATTCCGCTCAATGCCTGAGTGCCCGGGTACCCATATCCACCATAAGTGACGTACCAGTACCAGATGCCAATACCCTCAGTGCAGCTTGGTTATAATGATTTTAATTGACCTATTTGTTACTCCCCTCGCAAGCAAGAGGTTAGTATAGTGATCAATGGCGAATATTTCCACTTGAGAAATAGTCGCAAGCCCGCCAAGACAGATTGACTGTTTCTTGGCAGCACCTCAACCGTAGACACCAGATCCAACACCTTTTGCAGTTTTTGAGCCGTCCGTGTACCAACAGGGATCCTCAAGTAGACGGTCCTTGAGGCTGGTCCATTCCTGTCTACCGGGAATGATGATCCGGGTCGCTCCATGTTGGCTTTAGGTATTGCTATGTCAGACCTCATATTCAGCAACTCGTTGTTCTCGATATCAGACTGTAAGAAGTTGGACACGAACCCGTTTTAATTCGGGAAAGATGATGTGATCTGCAAAAAGCCATTATATCCATTCTCCTTATCCCCAGATGAATGCCTAATATCAGTTCCATGGCCGCAGTGGGTGTAGAACGAAAAGCTTCAGTAATCATCATGCAGGCTGTTCTCTGCAATTTAGAGAGCTTGAGTTGGGATTGCTTCTTCACAACTATCTGGACTTTTTTCTGCTATTCTTGGAGATCTAAGTGACGAGCTATTTCACCAGGACCTTCGGACCATGGAGGAACGTTATCAAGGCTCCTGAAACACATACATAATGACTGACTATTGTCGGAGCATTCAGAACAGCTTATTGACTACATCTGTGAGAAAGTCTTATTACATAGGACATTTTTTTCAGTTTGAAAATTTAAAGAAATATTATCAATTTTCAAGAAGTTTTATTTTATAGTGGAATGGGCCGTTTCACTTATTTTCTAAACGAGAGCTGATACAGAAGTATTTCGAAATCTTCATTCATAATTATTGCAACTGCTGTTGCAAAAATCACGTGTTATCAATATTTTATAATGAATTAGTGTATTATCAAAGTCAGCAGATTTCAACTTACATACAAAGAGTTCAAATAACACAGAATTTTTACGATCAACACCTAAAAATTTGAAAAAACCGGGAAAAATTATTATTCCTGAAATATCGAAGGTATTTGGAATATCATGGTCTTACAAATTTTGCCTCAACTATACGGAATGTCCTATCCCAGATTGCTCAGCTATTTGACATCATAGATTTGATGGTTCTTTCAGACAAAATTATTATACAAAAAATTGAGATTGGAAATTGTTCCAGAAGAGAACCTTCCTCCTGCTATACGAAAGGAATTGGACGAATTTTCTAGGTATCTATTAATGCTAGACGGTATCATATTCTGAGAAAATTGATTGAGCATCCGAATTACCTTAAATGTGAACTTCAAGTATTTTTGGATGCATGAATGATGACCAGTGTATATAATATATAATATACTGTACATTAATGCACAACTTGCAAGCAAACTGATTTCTTTCAAGTCCCGGGTAGCTTCTTCAAAAACGGTGAGTTTACCAAGGTAAGAACTATGTGGTATTATTGGCTTCATCAAAAAATGATGCGTAATTTACATATAAGAGTAGACAAATCCATAATAAATAGCTCCCAATATTCGAATTTAGGAGAATGCCATCATCAATAATAAAAACAAGTAATGTGTATTTAGGAATTTTACTTAATAATTGTGATTCGTAACGCAACGAATGAAAATTATGTCATAATTTCTGTACATTATTTCGTCTGAAGAAGCTACGGTGTGCGAAACGCGTTACGAATCACAATTATTAATTAAAATTCCTAAAAACACATTACTTGTTTTTAGCTCTTAAAATTCGTTTTAATTCAAATATAATTAATGATTTACTCAACAAAAAAGAAAACGCGAAGCAATTGAATTGGTGTACCTACATGAAATTTAAAGATCGACACAGATGTAATAACTACACATACGTTGTGAAAGTTATCCATAATCTATCACATTTACTGGAATGATATATTGTATATTGTAGATAGAGCTCCCCCATCACTCGACCTTGATATTCGAGAAAAAGTTATGCTGAAAACTGATCTCAAGTATCTTTTATGTTTTCGAGTTATGCCGGAATTCTTGATCTTTCAGGATTTCGACATGTGACGATATCTCGAATCCTACTGAAGTTAGCCAAAAATCGTTTTCACATTCTAAAGGCTCATTTTTTAGTAAAATGTAGAGACTTATTCGAAAAACTTCGGTTTCTGAGTTATGAAGCAAACTTGTAATATACGAACTAGGGGTGATTCTGCTATCAGTAGAGACGATTATTTTCATCGTTCCAAGAATTTATCACATGTTATTAGTTCCTTCAACTGAAGTCTAAAAAAAAAAGGAAAATTTATATCTTTCCACTCGGAACATAGCAGGTATTCACAATTCTATGGCAGAAGAGGTTCGTTTGTGTGCGTAGAATATCTCATTTATTCAATTCACTTCACATAAAGTTTTTTATTGAAAAACTGAATTTTGGACTCAAAAATAGGTTCTGACGAAAAAGCTTTTCCATCATTTAAGTTGCAGGAGTTGCAAAGACTGGTAAACACTTCAGGATGCATTACCTATATCAATGTTATCCACAGTCTCCAAAAAATCCTGAAATTTTATTTCAGCTTATTTATGTTAATGGTTTTTCTTTATATAATAAATTCTCAACATGCTCCCAGAGGAAGAAATCTAGGGCAGTGCGATCTGGGGAATAGGTTGTTCATTCCACAGGTCATTCTGAAAATATATATTTCCTCTTTGCCCTAATGGCAATTCATTCAAATATTCTTCCAATATATTCTCATCTATAATACTAATCGATCGGAAAAGTAAAACTTGGAGAACATCCCTGCATTTTACTCAAAAGCGGGCCTAGAAAAGTAAAAATAGTTTTTGCCTGACTTCAATAGGATTCGAAATATCGTTACAAATTTCGAAAACTCGAGAATTTTAGAATAACTCCAAAACTAAAATGGAAAGCTGAAATCCGTTTTCACCGATGAGTTTTTCTCGAAAATCCAGCTCGAGAGAGAGAGAGGATCATGATTCCATCAATATGACGATATCCATTTGTTTGTTTGTTATTCCTTTAACGTGCTCTATTTCCGCCTTTCAGCCAATGACACGCTGGGGAATTCTGTCACCTCACTAACCCGGGAATCTTGCCGAACCCCTCTCGTGTCAAGGGAAGAGATATTCAATGTCCAACACATCTTTGTTAGACAGGACCGACGGCTTTACATCTCCTCCGAAAGATGAATACTGGAGCGATTCCCAGAAACCGAAAACCGCACCGACTTTGTGGGGATTGAACCCAAGTAATTCTGCGCAGGAGACGAGCATCTTATCCCATGCGCCACCGAGCCGGCTACGAGATCCATTTAATTGAAGAAAATCATTGTTTTAACCAAAATTCTGTATTCTTCTAATAAAAAATTGGATATTAACTATTGGAAATCTCTTGAAATCAAAATATTTCAACAAATTATTGAATGAACAAGTAGAATATAACAATAATTTCCCCAATTGTGTTGTCGACAAGGATCACAAATAGAGTAAACTAGTGTTAATCAAATTTTATTACATTAAACACTTTTCGTTAAAATTAGTTTCATTTATTCTACCATAAAATGACTTTCGGCGCCTGACTTTCGGGATATTTAATAGAGTATAGAGGAGAGAAGTAGAAACCAATACTTTTAGAAAAAGTGAATGATATAAGAAATTCTCCCACACACCTTAACTATATTCATATGATATATAATCAAAAAAAAAGGAACGCGAAAAGACTGCTGTGCAACGGAAAGAATCTTTTCGTAAACGGAGCCGAGAAAAATGAGCCGATGAAATATTTTTCGTCGAATATCATTTACCTACCATGAATTTTCACCGAAAGGAAAACACTCATTCCTTGGGCCATTACCTCGCCATATTCCATATCGTCCAAATAAATTCCTATTCTTGCACACCTAGGTTAACGCATGGAATGAAAAATATGGATAGATCAGATATTTTCACTCCAATCGCATTGTGAAAGTCTTCCGGGAATTTTTCATTTGAATTTTCCACTGAGCTTGCTTTATTCAATTTCCAATATGCAGCCGTTCGAAAGCTTTGCGATAAACTTTGGGTAAATTGATTAAAATGGAAATTGTTCAATTAGCAGAAATATCTAATACCAGCCATACATGTAATATAGCATAATGTGATGAAGATCATGGAGGCCCAATGAGATAAACCGGGTGGCCTACCATATATTTTATTTCATTTCTTACTTTGTGGGGAAAAATGAAGGTGAGTTTGTTCGAAATTTTCTATACCCATCTTAAATAATTTCTGAAATATTTGTCATTTTCTCAAATTTGTGAACTTTAAAAAAAAATATTTTTGTGGCCTCAATATTGATTTCAAAGCTTTAGATGTACAACTATTGTGATGATAATTGGCGTTGCTTGGATATATGACATTTTTTGTTGCTTTTGTTACACAGGGTGTTGGAAAACGATTTTTGAAGTTGGGGCCCATTCAAATCTCATTTCACTATTTTCTTCAAATAGCATACCCTATATCGAAAGTGTCGAATAAGTGGTATATTTCAATAGTTGTCGAATGGCACCTAGGTTTCCTATATCTATTTTCAACAGTTTAGCCAATTTTTATTGTATTTCAAGGAATATTTCAAATATCAATTCAATTTATAGATTTACAATTACACTAGTTTGTTCCCAGAAGAAAGTATAATACACACACCACAAAAATTGTCGCATCACCTGGTATTCTGAATTCCACAATCGATTAAGCAGCTCGATCGCAGTTTCTTCATCCACATATGTTTTTAGACATATGAGGGAAAAAAAATTATCTATGTAGTAACATTTGTTTCCATATGATCCCAAACACATCTGAAACAATTATGAGTTTATTTGACTATCAATATTCATTCAATTTCTCTTCAGTTTTCACGCTCAATTCATGCAAGTTTTCTGTGTTCCTTGTTCATTTCAAAATCTTTGAATTTATTGCAATGGCTGCTGAACGCCCTGGACGCTATTTGAGTGATCATGAAGTGGTAAGAATTGTAACACTTTAAGTGGAGGGGCGAAGCCAACGTTACGTGGTTAACTTGTTGAATGTTAACCGAAGCACTATTTCGCGAGCAATCAATCGGTAACACGAAACAGTGGTATATGGAAGAAGTGCCGGACAGGGAAGAAATCGGATAACAACACCAGTTGATGATCGTTGGCTTCATTTAACTGCACTAAGTGTTCGGCACTTTACGGCTAGAATGCTACAAAATGAACTTGCACTTTCCAGAAATGTGCATATTTCACTGCAAACTGTTAGGAGCAGGCGCGGAGAAGAAGATATCAGACCAAGGGTGGCTTCTACCGGCCCGCGTCTTACCAGAGAGCATCGAGTTGCAAGACTTCAGTTTGCGAGGAAACATGCAAATTGGGGTATTCCAGAATGGTCGAATGTTCTCTTTTCCGACGAGTCCGGGTTCTGTCTAGTATCAAATGATAGACGCATGCCTGTATACAGACGACCTGGGGAACGGTATCAGCAATGCAATATCCGGCAAACCGAAAACTTCGGAGGGGGCTCAGTAATGTTGTGAGGAGGCATTTCTTTCCATGGTTAAATTGAGTTAGTTCTAGTGAATAATGAAAGAATGATATCGGCCAGATACATCGCAGATATCCTTGAAACCCATGTTGTACCCTTTGGCCCATTGATTGGCGAAAACTTTATTTATATGCATGATAATGCTCGGCCCCATGCAGCTAAAGTAGTTACAGAATTTCTGCAAAATGCCGAAATTGATATTTTGAGATGGCCAGCCAGAAGTCCTGACTTGAATCCCATATAACATGTTTGGGACAACATGGGGTGGCAAATTCAGCAACGTAGGATGCCTTGTAGAACACTCCAACAACTAGAAAATCTGCTTCCTGAAATTTGGAACTCAGTGACTCAAGAGTAGGGGAAGGGCGGGTAATTGGAGTTAGCGGGCAATCGGAATCACACGCATATCTACAAAACTACGCACCCGAAACCTCTTAGTCTTAGCACCCCCCTGTACACCCGCCGGCCCCGTCTCGAACGCCCCGCGCCAGTTACCGCTGCACGTCGTGATACTAGTGTTTTGTTTTCGCGCGTCGTCATTGTAAATTTATGCAAAAATATCAATAGAGGTGAGTGTCGTTTTTTTTAAGTGTACCATATTTTGTTTATTGTAGAAAGGTAGTCTGTATATTTAAAATTGTGATAAGCGTCTTATATTACTGTTCAAACTCAGATTTTTCTTGTTTTATTATTATTTCTTTGGCAGTATAGTAACGGCTAATGAGAGTCAAGTGACCCCCATTGTCCGCAGGTGATTACCATTACCCGTAAAAGACAAATATTAATATTTTTGCTTCTAGTTGTCAAAAGTACGAGTAAGGACAACCGAAAAAGCCAATTAGTCATTCGAGTCTCTCCAAAAAGCCATATTTCTTATTGAACAAGAGAGTTATTCTATAAGAAAAGCTAGTAAATCTACTGGTATCCTATTTTCGATCTAACAAAAAAGATTCAAAGAGAAGACTATCTAAGAACCACGTCTTGGAAGATGTACAGTACTTATGCCTGAAGTAGAAGAAAAATTAGCTGATGTGATAAAAAAGATGGCTAATATATTTTATGGTTGTACCGCAACTCAAATAAGGAAAGTGGTATTTGATTATGAGGAAAGTATGAATTCAAATCATAACTTTAAGTTACAAAAATGGCTGGTCGAAATTGGTTGAAAGCTTCTATGGCTAGAAATAATATGTCTGTGAGGAAACCTGAGGCAACCAGCATAAATCGAATAACAGCGTTCAATAAAGAGGAGGTGCAGTTATTTTTTAAGCTGTTGGAGGAAATTATGGAGAAACAGAAATTTCTTCCTAAAAATATATACAATTGCGACGAAACCGGAATGACAACTGTACAGAATCCAGGGAAAATACTAGCAACACAAGAGAGTGGGATCTATCACTCGTTGGGAGGGAGGCAAAAATATAACTTTGATGTTTGCGATGAGCGCTGCAGGTGGCTTCATCCCACCTATGTTTATTGATCCCCGAAGAGAATGACTCCTTTACTTGAGAAGGATGGTCCATCAGGAGCACTTTATAAATGCTTCGACAATGGTTGGATAAATGAAAGTCCCTCACTTGAGTGGCTCGCACATTTTAAAAAACATGCTGAACCTTCTATGGACGAACCTGTTCTCTTGATTTTAGACAATCATGCTAGTCATTCTTCCCTACCTATCTATGAATTTTGCAAAAGCAACTATATTCATATGTCATCCTTGCCACCACACACACCCCATAGAATGCAGCCTTTGGACGTGTCATTCTTTGGACCTCAAAAAACCGCATACAAAAAGGAATGTTATTCCTTTATATATGAAAAGTAATCGCCTGGAACACATAACTCCTTATGATGTAGCATCATTGGTGAGGGAAGCATATATTACCGTTGCGTCTATTAACAAAGCGGAATCGGGATTTAGGGCAACAGGTATTTTTTCAATAAATCCCAAAGTATTTTCTGAAGAAGATTTTATGGCTGCTGAGATTCTCCAATTTGACACTATAGTCGTTTGCAATGAATCTATTACCATTTCTACTTGTGACATAGAACAAGATTCGAATGTCATTTCCAGCACATCAAAACAATGAGATTTATCAGCTGTAAGTAAATCAGAGCAAATAGTTATCTCATCCCCGACATCAAAGGCCAAAGAGTCGATTGATCCTCCGTCGAATGTTCAACTATCCGATTTTATAAAATTACCAAAGAAAACACCTGTGGCTAAAGAGAAACAGCGCCGAAAGAAGCAGCATGCTACTGTATTAACCTCAACTCCACTGAAGAAAAATTTGATGGAAAAGGAAAATAAAAAGATAAAAAAAGTACAGAAAAAGCAAGAGAAAGGAAAAGAGAAATGGAAAGGTAAGGGTCAGGGGAAGACTAAGGTGCAGAACAGTGATGGTCCCTAAAGGGCAAAGAGACAGGTTCTTCAGGATTCAAACAATATATCAGACTCAAGCACTAACACTAACGACTTAAGGCAGGATGATGAGAATGATGATGCCGAAGACGCAGGAAATAGATGTTTAATATGCAGTGAATTTGGACGAAACAACGAGATGTGGTACCGCTGTACCACATGTGGATTGTGGGCACACGTAGAATGTACTGGATGGGATTCTGCCGAAGGGTGCGTCTGCGATATGTGTTAGTTTTGATTGATCCTCATTTCCCACAGGCTGACTACCATTGCCCCGAAGTAAGTGCAATGGGAGTCAAACCTACTTTTTTTTAAACTTAATTAATGAACAGAAAGAATTTCGAGTACGTATCAGCGCATAGTGTTCACAATTACATTTTTGTTATACTATGGGTTGAAAAGTTCCTACTTCAAGTAATTTTGCATTTTCATAATCATTTCAACATGAGGCCCTGTCCAATACAAGAACGAATTGATATAATTTTTGTGATCGGCGAGTGCCAACAAATCTGTTTTTTAGCATCAATAGTTTCCTCCGAAAGATACCCGAATGATAGATAGAAATTCCCTACAAACATTTCGACAAACCGGCACGTAGCTTATCCAAAAACTAACAAACAAAAGCGGGTGACGAAAGGCGAAGAAAACGAAATGACATTTGTAGCGACCGTCATTGAAAATCCAACTACTAGTCAGCCGAAGATTGCCGATGAAAGGGGCATTAGTAGAGGAAGCGTATTCAGAATCTTGAAAAAACACGTATTCCATCCGAATCATGTCCAGGTCCACCAGAAATTATCGAAAGGGAACTTTGAACGTTCTGTTTATGGATGTCGAAAATGATTGAAAGAAATGAAAATTTTGCAGATAATATTATGTTCTCCGATAAATATACCTTCCATAACCATTCCCTAGTGAACCCGCACAATTTTCATCATTACGATGACCAAAATATTTGTCGTCAGCCGTACACGCATCATCGATGGGAGGTTAATACTTCGGCCGCAATCATAGGACCATTTTTTTTTCGACAAGCACTTAGACGGAAATATATTTCTGAGGTTTCTTCGTGATCATCTACAAGAATTGCTAGAGGATCGACGAAAGGCAACGAATGTGGTTCCAATTGGTTGGAGCTTCTGTATAAACACCTCAAAAAAGTCTACGGAACACTAACCAATATCTTTAAAATATTAATTTGATGATTCGAATTTATAGAAATCTTTTAGTTTTTGTTAGGATGTATTGTATATAATGTATTCCCAAGAAAACAAAATAATATGTGACTTCTCCAAAGCACCTAATATAAAAAAAAAATTGGAATTTGAAAATGACGGAATTTGGTAAAACACAAAAAAAATCCTGAACTAATATTTTCGAAACGATATGGAAGCACTTATATTTTTCAATACCCAGAAGGTCCACCTCTGTAATTAATGACACTTTGGCATCGTCGCGGCATGCTCAATATTAAATTGTCTATTACATTTCAGCCTAAGTCATTCCAAGCCTCCTGAACTGCTAATCGAAGCTCCTGTTCTTGATGGAAGACGTTTTGACGCAGGAGATTTTCTTTTGGGGTGTTCCACACATGCTCGATGGGATTCAGATCTGGTGATCAGGATGGCCACGGTAGAAGATTGATATCATTCTCTTCAAGAACGTTCAAGACAATTCTTGCACGATGAGGAGGGGCATTATCTTGTTGGAAGAGTGGATTTTGACCCATTGTTTGGAGATACGGTACCACTACAGGTAAAACTATCTCATTTGTGTAAGAATTTTCCGTGAGGTTGTTCTGTACGAAAATGAGGTCAGTTCTTCCACCAAGGCGTATACCTCCCCAAAACATCACTAATCCGCCTCCCTGTCTAACAACTTCTCAAGCATGCTCGAGACAGTTTTGCTTTCCAGGTTCCCTCTATATTCGAATTCTTCCCGAATCGGGATAATAACTAAATTTAGATTCATCACTGAAGAGAACTGTGACCAACCTCTCTTGAACCAGATATCGGTCTTGGGCGACTGTAGTAATCCTGAAACAACCTGTATGGCGTTCTTCTACGCTACCTATTTCATTGAAACGCGACCATAAACGGTTTATGACACTTGGGCTACTTCCCAGAACCCTGGATACTTCTCCTTGTGAGCTCCCAGCTTGGAGCATGCCAACGGCTCGTAACATCTCTTCTCTAGTCAAATGTCGTCTTTCCATGGTCGAATCACAAAACTGGAATCTTTTATTTGTGCCTACAACAGAAACAGAGTGCCAACTAACTGATTTCAAACACTGAATACATGAAATGATTATAAAGCAGCGTCGCATCTGCTGCATTTTTAGTTTTTTATAGAAAAAAACTGAAATCTTTTGCGGCACTCTACATAATTTGGTGAGAAATTGAAGCAGGTGTTCATTTCTTAAAAAAAATCATTCATATTGATCGTTCTGGATACGATATATCGATATTCAGAAGTGCTTCCTAGACTTTTTTCAGGTGTTTATTCTACTGGCAATGTTCAGAATTTCATGCACACACACTTTCCTAATAAATGTATCAGCAGAGGTGGATTCCAAAATTGGCCTGCAAAATTGCCTGATCTAACTTGCCTTGACATTTTCATATGTGGGTATGCGAAGGAGATCGTATTTCGAACTCCACCAACGACGACTGACGATATGAAAGAGAGGATAAGAGTTATGGTGATACCCCTCGCCATTCAAAAAAGAACCAACATTCCGAAGCAAATTCGGATCTTTATTGATCCACTCACCGATATTCTCAGATCATTAAATGACGATCGAAATCATCATCGTTTAACTTTGTCGAAACACTTTTCTGCCTTACACCAGATAATCTCTTCACAGATTGTGTATATTCCATCATGACAACTTCAACTAAAACGAACACACCAATTCCATCGTCAAATCGTCATACAAGATTCTGATGGGATTGTGTGTTTTATTTACAACACATCCAGTTTCCATTTGCTCTCGTTAACTCAAGAACGAATTTGTGGACGTAATTTTCCCCAGGGTTATTTTTGTTAAAAATCCGCGCAGTTGCTCTAGTTATTTATCATTTTCGGAAAATAAAATCAAAATTTAAATGCGTTCCTGCAGTGTGTACACCATCTTCAACTACATCATCGTTATTTTTAGTTAGCAAAACTACGAAAAATATTACCAACGAAAGTCATCTGCGAGTAGCCTATTGATATCACGCTCTCTGTTCCTATTCTAGATCAGCAGAATTATTGAATCATTTAAATGAAATCGAAATCGATAGATCCTAAAATGAAAAGTAAAGAATTGCTCCATCGTTGATTAATTAAAGAAAATGCAGTAAATTGAAGAACCTTTCAAAGAGATATCACACAACCTCTTTTTTATATGGAAAATTTCGGGATGGATTTTCATAACGGTAATTTTTCTCAAACGAAGATAGAACAGTTCGAGAAAATTTGGAATTTCACCGAATGATTCTCGGTTTCAATTTGTTGTCATTTTAGAATATATATAAATACGTGATCGTATAGAAGATGAAACTTTTTGTGCAAAATGGTATCACAGGACTCCTTTTCATATTCAAGAATTTTGGTGTGGAGGCTACCATAGGATGGAGCTGATCAGTCGAAAATTGACTTATTTCAGGAAATTCACAGAAAGATCCAGCCGAGCTATTCAAGGAGCTTCGTCTTTATTAAAATGAAGAAAGGAAATGAAAACATTTGTTTATACTTTTCACTCAAACACAGATTTACTATATTACTAGTATAAATTGTTAAAATAATTATGGTGTTCATATCTGAAGAATATGTCGAGCTAGTGAGACTTTATTACCAAATTCTAAAACGTGTTACGTTTTCCATAAGTTTCTTATGGAATTGATATCGAAATTTATTGAGATGAGTTGAGTTATAGATAAAAAAGTGCGTCTATTGGAATTGTGAATGATGGAGCAGTAGCTGTGTCGGTATTAGGTCATGTCCAACTTATTCCAAAAACGCAATCTGTACTATAAATTCCTGCAGCTTGTAGTGTTAACCAATCTGACATTTTTAGAATTATACATATATGCGTGTTCCGTTCGTACAAAATTAAATTAATTCAAAAATTCAATGTTAATGATTTGGATTGAAGCCAAGCGTTTTGAGAAATTATGCTCGAGGGTACAACCAAACACCCGTATTTCTTGTACAGCGTTTGATCGAGTGCACTTCTACCATAATCTTAAAAATTGCCAAAATATTCAAGATTGTCCGTTTCAGATGAAAAATAAGTTCTTGCAAAAAATATTCGTCGAAAATATTTGTCTTATACACTGATTTAAAGGGTTTTCGAAGAGTTTTCAAATGAGGTATCGTTCGACTTCTTCAACCTTTTCAATTTTGACGGGTTGTAGCGCCCCCTCTTAGAAGATACTTCGATAAAGTCGCAAATATACGTCAAAATATGTATATGAAATTATTTAACAATGCATAACTTCGTATAGAAACAGATGTTGCTTAGAATGTGATTATTTGTTCTGTTTGACTAATATGATTTGTTTATGAAGTATATCAAATCCCTTCAAAAATTCTCTCTGATAATTTGTAACTCGAATTGTTCTCATTAAAACTTATGCTGTATTTATTTGATCTTCTTGGAAAAATTCAATAAGGAATGAAATTTGAAACAAAGTAGGATTGAAGTAGTGCTGAAAGAAATATCCTTTATCCTTTGAATCATGGGGATGTAATTTGAATAATTTGCGTTCTTCTATCGTTGAGAAAGAATGGAAAATAATGACTCATTAAAATTCACATCAATTTGTGATTGTCGTTTCTGAAAACAGAACTCGAAAAATTATATATATCAAAAGGAGCTGACGCAATTGATTGAAACTTCATAGGAATTTTTATAAACCAGGGACGGATAAAGGTCTACAGTTTAGGAAGTCTATCGAATCTTGAAGCTTAGTTTGCTAAGAAACTCAGTAATATAGGGTGTAGCAAAATAAAATGTCATTAAACTAGGGAATGAATCTTTGTGTGACTTTTAGTCGAGATGTTCTCATGGACAAAGGTCGCCAAATTGTTCCATTTCCGAAATTTATTTATATTCCTGTAGAGTACTAGTGTACAACAAATGATAGACGAAACCTTTGTAAAAAAATAAGAGATTTGTTTTCTTGGGTTATGCTAAAATTGGGCTCTTCAATGTTTTTTAGTGTGTTGCATTAATAAAATTAAATAGGCTTTTCAAAGAAGCAACATTTTCCCTATTGCATTCGTTTTGTATTTTTAACTGTTTTCGAGATAATCATTGAAAATAACTGATTTTAGAAATTCGAAAACCACGTTAGAAGCTTAAAGGAATACTCTCTTTTTTCAATTTTTATAACGATCAGCTCACATTTTATACAGTTAAAATCCTCATCCATTAACAAGCTATCTATTTAAGATCAAACCGAGCCACCCCTTTTTTTTAAACCTTTCAAATTTTTTTGAATGCATAACAATCTTTTCAGGAAGATCAAACAATATTTTTGAAATTCTTTGCGTCCAGCATTTCTTCATATTTATATCTGTTCCATAAATGAACTTATCAAAGCAATATCAATTTAATTTTAAAAGGTTTACTAGATAAAATACCAAAATACAAATAAATCTGTACAATAAGCACATAAAAATTCAATATCTGTTGGTTTTGATATTCGGTCCTGCGTACCTGCATCAAATAATTTCTTTGTTTTTGACCTTTGATCAAATAGTACTTAGATGTGGCGAATTGACCGACAACCAATATTAGTGTTCGGAATAAATTCAAAGAATGCTTAGGTAATATTTTAATGAACATTTAAAATTATGAGAATTGCGAAACGTGAAAAAATATCACGGTTCAAGATGGAAAAGTTTATTGAACATAATAACCCTTAGGGCTTTCGCTCGTAATAAAAAAATTACGAGTTTAAAAACTGAAATACACGTTAGCAATTTTCTCATAAATAGGTACAGAGAAATGGGTTAACAGTTAAAATAACTATTAGAAAATAACGTTGGGTACTAATACATAATTGAAAGTTGTTGAAAATTCTGAAGATTAGGGAATAAAATAACTCTCCTTCACCAACACCAACCCAAAACCGACAATACCATAAACACAAACATCAAATCACTCACACAGAAAATAGTAGAAAATGACGTCATTGTCACGAAAGCTAACAATTCTGTCTCTGTTATAATCCTACGCCACACATACATTTCAAAAATGAACGATGTTTTGAAAAATTAGTCCATAAAACAATTAAAACATGATTCTAATCCCATTTTCCGAAAGTCTCTATAAAGTTTTTTGAAATTAATCTCCACCTCCCTTTTTCAAAAACCGATATCATTATTATAAAACCCGCTGCACCAAAACTCAATGGACTCATAAAAAAACTATTAAGAAAACACTCCAATTCGTCCTGTTCTCTCAGAAACCAGCTCCCAAACATACATGCTGTTAAAAGAACTCAATGAGATTCTCAAGCATCTCACTTAATTTTCCCCCAAGTACTCAATAAAAAACTCACTTGAACTCATAAATAAACTGCATAATATTTTTGTTCCTCCAAAGTCCTCTTGATGTAGATGACATGTATTCCAACATACATAGTACTGAATGCTCCAAAGTTTTGGACAATGCTCAAGTCAACCTGTTTTTAAATATAATTGGAAGCAATGAATGCCTCACAGCTTACGTAAGACAAACAGGTCGAAATTTTCAATCAAGGTTCAAAGAACATCCCTTCACAGATAACTAATTCACACCTTCTGAACATAATAAATCAACAAATCACATACTTTAAAAATTCCCCACAAACGTAATAAAGGGATGACAATGAATCTGTCGAAAAGTTTGGAAATAAAAAAACTTTGTAAAAACCCAAAATTCACCACACTCAATAGTTAACTTGATTTGAATTAGTACCCACTACTCAAAATTTAGAAAAGATATAGTCAGCACATTCTTTCTCCTAACGGTTAGTTCTAGAAACTAAAAAATGAGGTAACTCTCGAAACAGGTCGTATGAATTTTATTCGGCGTTAACTATGATAAATAAAGATATCGGTTAAAACTAAATATAACTTTGTCATCATTTTCGAGTTGTCGATTTCACAACTTTATTTTTCGTTAATAATCATCACGAGAAACACGTGGAAATTCAGTATTAATAAAATACGAATTTCGATATGAAATATTAACATTCACATCAGTTAGATTTGTCGTATAACATTATTCTCTAAATTTGAACTTTGAACATTATATTCTGCAAACGAATGCAATTGAATATTAACACCTTTTTCAGTGAATAGCAACAAAATTGTGGCGCAATTGTACACACATACCAAGAACGTTTTCCCGTCAGACAGAATCATTCACAAATGATTTTTCCTCGAGTAGATTTTTGGAAAGTAAGAACGAATATATTTACTTCACAGTCAGATGAGAAAATGTGGAAAGTAAAGTACCTCATGTTCGACTGAGAAAATCAACATCAGAAATGGAAATTTAGTAAATTGAGCGTTCATAAAGTAATGGATTAGCACAAACATCGTCTCATAAAAATTCATCTCATAAACTTCTACCTGCGGCCTTCAAAATGTGCGAATTTGATTAATTATATGAATATAGTGCTCAATGATAACGCTTATCATACGAGCAATCATATTTCGTGGAGCGCGAGTCAAGATTTCATAGCAACCGACTATTTGATTAATTGTTATAATCGTCATTTTCGTTCTGCAAAGAATCCCATTAGGTTCGATCCTACAAATGGATTGGGGCTGTGATATATGGTTTGCTCTGTGAATTGCTTGGAATATTGAACATTTTTTATGATATCTTACTTGAGTTACCTATTTACATTACATGCGGTGGTAGCAAGATGAAACTTCAGTGCACAATGCAGCTACTGTAACGAATTTAAAATTGGCCGATTTGATAACATCATGATTGGTATCATCGGTCCATAGGTGACAAGGACGTTCACCTCACCTTGCACTGTGTGATTTTTTTGGGGATGCTTTTTACTATACCATCAATTTGTTATTACGATTTGGAAAACAAGATGTGGGAGGCATGTAACCTCATCATAAAAAATATAATAAAGTATGAAAGAGGAAACTATTTGGTCGCTTTGAATCTAGAGACATTGCAAATTGGGAGCACTTCGAAAATTCGCAGTTATTGAGCATAGAAAACACATTTGATTATTGTGATTTATTGTGAAAGATGTTTTTCATTTTCTCTCATATTAATTAGTACTTCAATTTGAATCTTGATTAATTGATGAATAGTAATTGAATTGTAGTTCCCATGAAACTTCTTCTTATTGATAATGTTGTCAACATATTTTTGGATTAATCTAACTTTATGAAATTCATTAATGCAAATTTGGAAGAGAATCAATCATTCCAGATGTTCAAAAATTAAATGAATAAAAGTACAAGTACATAACAGTAATTACGATACCAGAAGAGTTAAGATAAAAACCTAGTTTTGGTGAGAGAACATGTTTTTTCTATATTAAAGCACTCTTTTGCAAATAAATTATATAAAAATCAGACTCATATGATTCTTATAAATTTTTCTACCTTTTCAAATAACCAAGATTTCAGCTTCCATATTAACCATTTACATAATTCTCATGTTCATCTATCAATGAACAACCAACATGCAATTACAATTTCGGTTATGAAAAGGAATATTCTTTGGAATTGTATAAAAATAGAAATAATATAGGTATTATTATTACTTACATACATCTCTTAGGTCATGTTCAGGTTATTCCATCTCATTGAACTCACCTGAAAATCACAAACATAACATTAAATGGAAAATACAACAAAAACATATCTTTTTTGTAAATATATAAATTCATCTAACTGGAAAAATTTTGAAATTATGATATTATGCAATTGGTAATCTCACAGAAAACTAGCATTAAAAGTAGCAAGATATTTTGCAAATTGACCGATGAAATCAAGAATGCTCCATTTACTCAGTCTTCATAAAGAATTTGAGTAAGGAACTCACTTGAATATACGGAATTAATCTTAACGCCTGAAGTCATTCTAATCAGTATGATTCTCTTCACACTCTTCGATTTCGGACTTATCCCAAACCTTTTCTCACGAAAAAGAGAATTATGCAAATTTTGTCTGGGGATTGGAAAGGCAATCTTTGAAATGTATATAATTTATCACATTTACTTAGATGATATTATTTAGATTACGTATGTAAAAAACTGACACGAGAATATATTTCATATGGAATTCGGCTATCCATTAATGAGCATATAAGAGGTATATCTTATGAAAGACAAATTTATCGTCACATCATCTCATCTGTAATTTTTTTCAGATCTATCAATTGTGGTTTCTTTTCTAGCACCCTCTTTTGGTAACGAGGGCTATGACATACTTCATTGAAAAGATCTCTTGATCCTCTGAACGAATCTGATCAATATTTCGCGTTGAGAGTCTTTCAATCGAGGTATTCATTCCATTAGGTAACCAGGTAAGCCAAATCTCTGATACAAACATTTCAGGAAACTACTTCAGTGGCAAACCGAGAGCATGAAGTAGCACGTCCTGTAGGAAACTAAACTGTTGAAGATGAGATATTGGACTATTTACTAATAGAAACACTCAGTTCATTTGGAAATTATCCCATCAAACTGGCGTATCATGTACAATACAAATTTCATCCCTACAAAATAAGATTACACCGTGAACTAGATGAAGATGACTCTGATCTTTCTCGGCAAGTTTTCGAAAATTCGAGTGAAAATATGAACGAAAATCCAAATTTTCTTCAAAGGGGCTGTGTCTCTGACGAGAATACATTCATACTCAGAAGAGGTGAATAGACACAATCGCCGATACTGGTACACTTTGAATCCTATTTTGTACAGGGAAATACATACACAACCCCACAAGAAGTGAATACTTGGATAGAGTTGTACAGGAAATATCTTTTTGGACCATTCTTTATCGAGGGTATTTCGGAGATTACTCCCCACCATTGTTGAGAATTGAATCCTCTCGACTTTTTATGAGGTCATTTAAAATCGAAAATATATGCTACCTAGCCAGAGACTTCCTACTTGCTGCGGAGGAGAATTGTGAAAAAATGCTGACACTTAATATGTTTGAGAACGTAAGTAGGTAATTTGACAACCGTTTCTGACATTGTATAGAAGTCGGAGGGGACTATTTTTGAACCGTTTCCTGAGTAACTTTTACCTCATTTGCTTCACTTCCACTTCAAGTTCAACATATTGTAGGTTCATTTGTTTCCCTGAATAATTCGTGTTGAATTTTATTGCCGTTCTTTTGGCACAACTGTTAATTCAAAAATGAATTGTGATAATTTTTACTTTGCTTCTCTTTTCTCTTTTCAACACTTTCCTCGAGTTCTTGCTGCAGGTTTGGATATAATAATAACAATAATTTCTTTATTGAGTACAAAATAAAGAATTACAACTCACAAAGGTGAAACCTGTGGTGAGTATACTATCTACTCTATCATAACATATTATTTTAAACCTAGAATAAGTGATAACAGATCCATCGAGCTTCCAGATCATCCCAAAAACTTATTTAACCAGTTAATTTGAATTGAAGAAAATTTCTTCAAAAATTATTGTTCACAGTAACTAGAACAGAACGACAACGAGTAGTAGATAATATTCATTCAAAATATAGACAGTATTAAATAAACAAAATATAATTATAATTTTAAGTCGATATGAAAAGATCAAAAGTGTCAAAAATTTGTTTTTGTTTTTTCTGAAATATAGATTTCCGAGTTTGAGGGAGGGTTGAGAACTAAAATATTTCAATTTTGATGTATGTGTTCTTTTCTTTTTGAATTTTTCACAATTTAAAGGGTTTCAACCCAATGATTCTGTGAAACAAATCCAACATAAATACTAAGAATTTACCGGCTTCCTTACATTTTCTTTGTCTAAACTCATGAGCCATCTCCTAAATTATTTTTAAACATTTTCAAATTCTGTGTACTTTTCAAATCCAAAGAAAGAGTATAGAAAATTCTGGAGGCAAGATATTAAAAACTTTTTTGAGCAACTGTTATTCGAACTTTTGGAACCCGAAAAGCCAACTGACAATACATTGTATTCGCACCATGATCTATAAGAGATTGGAATGGTGTATTTTTTCTCAAATGCATTAAGATGGAGAAGCAGTATGATTGATATATATCCCATACATTAGCCAGATTATAAAGGAGCAGAGTAGGAAATTGAACATCTTTCTTGAACATAACTTTCAGTAACCATTTCTGTTGAATAACGATTTTGTTTAGTACGTTACTATATGCACCCCCCCAGGCTATCAACCCATAACGTAGTTGCGACTCCACAAGTGCATGATACACGATTCTTAAATGATCTATTTCCAATATATTTAATAAGTGCTTGAACCTAGACACCAGCCCTCGCAGTTTTGAATTCGAATTATTCGACTTTCCTTACATAATTTGACATAATGGGAACATCAAAAAGATGAGTGTTAGAAAAATGTTTTTCAACGATTCGAAAGCATGGAATTCGAATTCGATCGTGAAACACTCTCTTTCCAGACCAGAAAACGCTTTATTTTAGTCGTTTTTGTAGGCCCTCGAGTCCGACTTCGACGCAGATTTTTATAGAAATAGAATGAAATTTCCAAATAAGAATTCGAGAGTCAGACTTCCTATCAGTATATTCCGAAATTGGTCATTTCTCTTTTTTTTATACGGTCTCATAGCACATGATTTTTTCAGAATTTTTCCAGCTTGTAAAAAGCGTACTCTCTTCTCGAAATGATCGAATTTCCGTTTTTCCACAAAATTTTTGTTGCTATTTTAATTGGTTCGGCGATGGAGCGATTTTATCCTTTGTTTTTGAAAAAGCTGCAATGGTGACAACTGAAAGTCTGAGCGCCAAAATATTTTGTTTCCAACTACTTTCATACGAATTTTGTATAGTTTATCATTTCTACTAACGAATAATATTAGAGAGCAGCATACTGATTTATCTCGTAAATTCGTTATTTTAACTGTCACGCTTGTTTCATTAGGTTTGAGAATACATTAATTAAGATTTTTTCCATCAGCCTTAAGATATTAGGACACCAGATGCCTAATTATTGGGAGTGACAAAATTTAATAACATGATTATTTTATTAATGTCTCCCGCGAAAATTTTAATAATTTTCAACGATCAGCGTTCAACCTTCCTTTCAACTTGATTACTGTAATTGAATGAATTAATTAATATAAATTATCGGGAGTTGAAAAATTCGAGTGCGTTTTTTCGTATTAAGATTGTTTGTTATTTCGATCATGATTATAATTAGATATAAGAATTACCATTACCTTGCCACTACAGGATCACAATTTTTTACTTCCTAATATTTATTGAGGAGTAAGAAATTTGGGACAATCTAGAACCATTATTCTCAACCTTATTTTGTTCACCGCTCACTCCGAACGTATTTTCATTCTAGACGTTTATCTTTACCTGCCATTTGTCTCGAATTCAAAGCAGTTATTGCGACAATTTCATTCAAATGTGAAATATTAAAATATTATATCCTAGTCGTGAGATAGGATATTTATTCTATCCTATTTCAGACTTCAAAATGGAGAATGCAAGACGAATATTTCAATGGGAGATATTAAAACGCAAACTTATGTAGAACGCCTACTCATTTATGTTGAGAAATGATTTCATCATAATTTTTCATTTCATTTCGATAATCATCAAGAGACAAGAATTTATATACAACTAGTAAGGTTGATTTTGATTCATCACGAGAGATATCAAGCTTGATTCAATTTAAATACTACCGCAAAGGTAAGCGTCAATAAAGAAAAGAAAATTTTGGCCAAGTGGTTTCTGAGTTATAATGCATACATACTTTTTCTTATAATAAATACGAACCATAAGCGATTTTCATTTATTGGTATTGTTTTCCATTGTCAACAAAAGTGAAACATGTAATAAGTTTTGTATTCACTACCTTTTTTTAGTTGGCGCATGTCCATGAACGATCCATTTGTTCAATGACTGAAATCCATAATGTTTGGGTCCTGTCCAATACTAGTTTTTATGGATTCACTAAAATCAGGCAATAATATGTAACATTTTAAAATCAATATTCCCCACAATTTGCTTACTTTCAACATCTGAGATTGTAGTTTCGATTAAGGTAGAGATAAAATCAACAATTAAGTTTACATAGTTGCCCTCAGTAAATAATAATAATGAAGATATCTTATCATTCTGGATATCCATTCAATTAAATAAATTATTATGCTGCAATCCCATTGCATTTCTTGCATTTCATTGCTTTATTTATTTCATAATTTTAGAGGTTAATAAATTTGTCAAAAAACTCTGCTGTTGCTGCGACGTTGCCGGTGGAGTCAATTGTTAGTTGAATACTGATTTTAAATCGAGATCATGTGACGTAGACCTTCACGTTCTAGTCAGTTATTAATGATATTTATGATGGAATAGTTGATTTATTGTTTAAAATTGACTGACGATATGGAATTACGTTTGTTCCATCTTGGTTTGTTTCGATATTGTTGTTGACTCTTTTTAATGGGACAAATATATAGGCCCACGGTATCAGTGGTGGCATTTAAGATAGACTTGCCAATATCAAAAAATTTGATGATCACCTGTTTCGTTTCGAATTCTAACGTAATTTATAATTCTTTTCCGAATGTGACTTCAACGAGTTTCTGTAAAGTTTTGTAAAGTGGTTTGAAAGTATCCAAATTGAGGGATTGAAGGAGGGAGTTTTGGTATTGTGATAATCCCTATTTTGACGTTCAGGATTTGCTCTGAAGCGGATTACTTAGCTAAATATTCCTTATTTGGAATTTTTTCTGAAAACAAATTTGGCAAAGTGGTTTTTGAGTTATAATGTATACATCCTTTTTTTTTCAAACACGAACCATTATTATTATGGTTTATAAATAATTGTATATGGTCCTAAAGGTGGACAATAACTTCAGTTCTTCATAAACCTGTGGTTCATTAGACAGAATGATACACAACTTCAGATGAAAATTGTTTTTTCTGAAAATAGGAATTTCCATTCCTTAGATACCGAAGTAACATCAATATGAGTTTATAGATGTTGCATTGGCTATATTCCATTCAGAATTATCACAAAAAGGTGCATGTGAAGAAAGTATATTTCAATAAAAATAAGATCATTACATCAAATTTTTCCCAAACGGAAACAAATAAATCTCTATAAGAAAATATTCAATGAAAAAAAGGGGAATTTTACTGGTCTCTAATGGGTGGAAACAAATTTGTCTCAAGTTCTCAAAGTATATCCATTACTTGCAATGGGTGTTTTCAGTAATGAATATTGCTAACAAAAGGAAAAATTTTCCCAGAAATTCTGCTTCATTTTCTATGAATTGTGTAGAGTAAATCATCAATATAACCATTAAGAAAGAAGTCTCCCTAAATCTTTAGTCCCAATCCAATAATCCCAACAAGTTCAACAGGTCAGTGCGAAAGGGCACCATCATGTCAAAAGAAAGTTCGCAATGTTTAAATTAGGGGCAGTGCATCTAGATATGTTTCAATAATATTACTATTGTTGATTTCGTCATGACGACCATCATTAAAGTTTTCGTCAGCTGCTACAACGCGGCTATCTTAAGAATCTGAAATTTATTCCTACTTCATACCATAGTAATTGTAGTCGTCGAGAAATATATATTAGATTTGAGTTATCTACAAAATCCACATTTTGGAAATATAGAACATAATTGGTACACTACAGATATGTATCATAGCATAAAATTTAGCAGAATAGAAATCGCTCATAGAATCACATGAGTCTTTTACCAGAAACCGAAAGAGTAGTATCTTTGTATCTTTCCAAGCACAGAGCATGGCATTCCCATGGTGATCGGTTGAACAAAAATTTAAGCCAAATTTGGTTAGCTTTTTTGCGTCTTCGATAGTCTCAAAAATTTTGTTCGTATGTCTTCATCTCAACGACAATTGTGTTGTGTTCTTTATGTGCATATAGAAGACACTTAAATATGTATGCACATGAAAATTTCAAAATATCTGGTTGACAAATTAAGTGTTTGCAATCATCCTCATAGAATAAACCTCAAATAATCCTAATAACCCGTCTCTGCCAACGATTTTTCATGTTCGGAGCCATTTTCCCATAAAAAAACACCATTATTGAGATGAAAATGAAACAAAACATTATAAATTGAAATCAATATTTCGGAAGAAATATTGTTAGACAGATAACGAACCTTCCAGGAAGACACTCTTGCTCAATCTCTGAGCCAACTGAGCCACATGAGCCCACCACTGAAGCTAAGGATCCAAATAAACTCTCAAAACCATAACGGATTTCGGAAAGCGCATGCCCTGCTCCCTCCTAGGAGAGAAAATCATCGTTTCAGTCTTTTCCTCATTTATCCATTTGAGGAGAACCATCTCAACAGAAATGACCGTGCTGAGTTACCAAATCCGCTATCTCGGCACCACCAATATTAACATTGCAATTGTCTGTCAAAAGCATTGATTTTGTTGAGTTGAGAAAACACGGAACATTGTTAGTAGCTTTTCGAAAATTGAGTGCGAAGGTACCCCACACTCAAAACAAATTATATGATAATGATTGGACAGATATAATCTTATGAGATTCGCTTTATCACTATTGAAATTGTAACATTCTAGCTTCCGCTGCAGCACCGAATCCGCGACGCATTCGAACGACTTTGGAGGTCAGGAAAACGGACAAGAAGATAGACCTCGCCTAAAAATAAGACATTGTGTACTTCACAATTTTAGTAATAGTATCTGTTGTGCTCCTTCCGCGCCTGAAACCGTCTTAACTAGAATCGAAATGCCCATTCGTTTCAAAAAGGCCTATAATCTGCTGTCTTATTATCTTCACTAGGATCTTCAAGTAGGCGGACAATAAAGAAATGGGTCTAAAATTGGAAGCACAATTCTAAATGCATTAACCAGTTTTCAATTAGCATATGGAAAATTTCGTGAACTCATAAAATGATTGTTATTAGCTACAAGTTTCCTCGGCCTAAAAATAATCCTAACCTTTTTCAAATTATCATATTTTCGCCTAGACTAAAGTTAATCGAGGAGCTGTAGATGAGGTTCTAGGGTACACCACACTTTACAGCCATACGTGCCTTGATGGTGCACATCAATATGTTGCTATGATTTATATCAAACCAGAAAACCTAATTCTGGCTATAAAATATCCCATCAATGATGCAAACGTCTTTGCGTTAATTTTTTTTCGAAATACCGATTGCAATTTCAAATGGGATTTCCTGGCTACAAAATTGTGATAATCGCATTTTGTAGTGAGTGAACTCAGAATACTGAGCGCAAGACATCGAAACTCCTGCTTCTGCCTCTATTCACCTTATCAACATGGAGGGATTGGCCCCCTGTTGCTTTAAGTGCTGCTTCTTCTTCATCTCTTACTTCATATTCCTCACTTTTTGATGCGTTGAGCGATACAATATCGATAAGATTTCCTGTCAACCTTCGGAAAATAGAATTATCCGGCTGGTGCCTTATAGGAAGCTGAATCTTATACGTTTCTAATATAAGGTTCTACTATGTCAGTGTCAAACTCTAAAATCACAGATAAGTACTTTGGTCTGAATTTGATGAAACCATTGAAATAACCATAGAATTCTGCAGGATCGGAAAAATCTGTGGTTTTCAGTCATAGAAAAAAATAGTTCGTTGATGAACATACACCGAAATAGACAATTTTTCCTGAAAAAATACAGTGAAAGGTGAAACTGATTACCTGTCTTTCATATTTGAAAACAAAAACAAAATACTGTATCAAACAAAATTGAAATCGCTTATAAATCGAATTTATTATGCATTATACCTCGAAAACCGTTAAATCGAAAAATTTTTGGCATACCAATGAACTTTAATCTTTAGAAAACCTATACGATGCCAAACTCATTTTTATGTAACCTTGATGATAAACGAGATATTCCCGAATGAATATTGTCCCAAAATGCAAGAAATTTTGAAATTGAATTTGAGATGTTTTTTCTTGGCGCATATGTTCCTCTCATGAGAGAAACAAATTGAGGTTTTGCAGGAAACCACCACATATTGATAACAGAAGTTGTTGATCGAATATCATTCATTTTTCATGAAAATTTTAATTTTCGGAAATGATGCTTAGCGAATCACGAAATTTGTCTAGGCAAAATATGCTGAAGCACATACAACAATAGGCCAATCGCTTGAGGTTCATTCAAGTGTTTCCGGAATGATTCGCAGGTACAGGGAGTCTGTTAGTGATTGAAGGAGACCTAGGCAAGTACCACCCCGAGCAAAAGTGGCGATCCATGACCGTTATCTAACCATTTTATCGTTGGAACAACAGTTCGTTACAGCAAGGCCCTTCAAATATTGCTTCGACAGAACAATGGAGTACAACTCAGCACTGAAATGATACGACAACGTCTCAGAGAAATTGGTTTAAGGCCTCGTGTCGCAGCTTGATGTCCACCACTAACCGCAGCACATCGTAGATTCCGAATTTCGCCTGGGAACATGACAATTAGTAAGAGGCTGACTGGAAGAGAGTTTTATTTAGAGGTGAGTCGAGATTTCAACTTTATCGTTGCGATCGACGTTCTCTAGTGTATAGAAGTTGAAATGTCAGTACAACTGCTCATCTACCTATATTTTGGTAGATGTTCAATTATTGCGTGAAGAGGAATTTTGTTGAAAACCATGACTGATATGGTAATCGTGCATAATAGAACCCTGAATGCTCAGGGGTACGTTACAGATATTTTATAAAATCATGTTGTTCTGTTTGCGGCAAATATGGATGAAATCTTTTTGTTTATGCATGACCAATCCAGATCTCATAAAGCCCATATCGTTTGGAACTACCTTCAATATCCATTCGTGGAGTGCCATCGAAGATGTCTGGGAGATTCTCAATAAAAGATTAAGAAGCTAGCAAAACCAGCCACCTTCCATGAATTTAGTTTGAAACAGACTGTTAGAAATTTGGAAAGGAATGGACCATAATGTTATAAGCTCATTCATTTTGAATATGAATCGTAGATGTCATGCAGTTATTCTTGCCAAAGGTGGAAATATAAGGTAGTAATAGGTTTTGGGTACATTGATTTTTTGAAATGTTTTACATTTGTCATCAGTAGTTTTTTCAATTTCTTTCAGTATTATTTTCATTGCGAATAATCTCAAAAATTCCCTAGTACTGGTAGATTACTGGAAAAATAATTCTCCAATAAATTTATCGAATGAATTTGAATTTTCTATTTATTAGCGCTATGTACAAATCTGGTGCTTGAAAAAGATATTGGGAGACAGGAGTAATATCTTTTTAATTATAGTATTTCATTGAGCCATACTAAAACATCGACATTTGCTCACTCTGTACTCAAATGAAAGGAAGTCAAACTTTCGAGGGAGAATCAAGTCCTTTTCATTTAATTCAATATTCTTCTTTTGGAAATGATAAGTATTATTCGGACTGAACCATTTTAGCAAAATAAAGGTGGAATTCAATTTTTTCAACGTTTTATAATTGAAAAGAAGGAAGATCTTCAATGATTAAGGATTCCTATTCTCTTATTCTATCATCTTCTATTATATTTCCTATTATAAGCTCGACATATTTTACACTTCCAAACTACATGTGAAGTTTTTCCAATATTCAAGATATTTTCATTTTTTAATTACGGGTTTATAATGGTATGCAAGTATCATTATTTGTAGAGTTCTAGGATGTTATTGAAAATCAATATCCTTATAATCGCAGCAAAAACCTCACCAAATTACTTTTCCGTACTCCAATATTACAGTTTTTCAGTTATTTCCTATCGTGAAATAAAGTATCTCTCAACATGGCAAGGGCTGTTCTGGTTGAAAGAATACGATCTCGATTCTCAATATGGAATATTCTATAATCTCGTATATGCATTTACGAAGCGAAAATCAAATTTTAAATAAATTTCCTATAAATGCACCAGGATTGATTTTCGATTCTGGAAACTCCATTCCATTTATCGCTGGAATGATGAAAACGTTCATTTTCAGTCATACTTGAGGAAAGGAAACATTTTCGAGAATAGTTCTACGACAATGACTTCATGAAATTTTTCTAGATTCTCTTAAAGAATACTCTAAAAGAAAAATTTCGACACAATCCATTTTCTTATCGATTTGAGTATGACAAAAAATCAATAAACTGACAGATTTCAATAGTCGAAATGTATAGGGTGGGTAAATTTAGATATTTTCAATTGGCAACAAGAGGCAGTATTATAATCACAGTAAAATGAGATCCTTTTCCCGAAATTTTTTGTCAGGAATCAGTTTAGTGGCGGTTAAATGCTTTCAGTATCTCGTTCCGTTCTCGAGTAAATCGAAATTTCTCGAATCTTGGGAAAAACGAATATCCCAGATAATATTAAAATTACATAAAAATTAGTTTCATATTCTTGAGGAACATTCAGTTGGTTGGAAAAGGTTTTGTGTTCAGCGAATTTTGAGTTATAATATAGATATGCTTAATTATTATACTAACCATAAGCCAACAAACAGCTTGTTCATTTTATGTTCAATGTTGTTTCATTTAGAAATTTTTCAATTGCATTTATGTTTCTATGAAATGCAGAATGAGAATTATCACTACAAAAATTATGAGAAATTTGACATGGTACAATATTCATAACTGCTGGGCACTGTATTGAGAGAATCAAAAGGCAATGAAAATATTAACGTTCACAAGATTTTATAAAAAATAACTGAAAATTTCCTTCTTTGACAAAGATGAAAAATGAATATGATACTTTATAGATTGTATACAAACAAAATACGAATAATGTCAAGCTTCCCAAACACCAAACTTTATGAATAAATATACAGTGATGAGCAAATATATGGAACAAATTAAATACCTCTGGATTTGTTAGAGATATCGAAACCAAATTCAGAAAGTGGATACTACAATAGTCTGCTCATTTGTTTTCGTGGTTTGAAGAATTTTGGTTTTGTAACGGAACATTATTTTAGAATTTAATAAAGCATTCGATTACGAGTTCGATATTTTTATGTTAATATCTACTGGGATATTAACAGAAAACTAGCTGAAGAAACTTAAACATACATCAACTTCCAATGGCATCGCCACTTAGCCCCCTATTCTCAGATAATTTCATGGACAACTTAGGAAGCAAATCAATACTGAACAGTTAGTCAAAAAACATATCTTGTTCTGGTAACGGAGCGTTGATAATATTTCGGTTGGTTTTCATGGCCAAATAAATGATTAGATTCATTTTTGATCTTCCTCAATAAAACTCACGATCATTTAAAGTTCATCGTTGAAGTAGAAACTAATGAATTCAAGAACTTACTCGCTTTAACTGCAATGAATATAAACAATATCCTAACTTATAATATCATAAACTCGCCACCAACTATTGAACCCCAGAGCTTTTACTATGCCATTCTTAATTCAAGATTTCAATACTAAAATAAATACTATGAAGAGAATAGCCTTCAATAACAATATACCAGACTCTTTCATAAATAAAATCATTTGGCTCAAAGAACGAAATCGCCCACTTTTTCATCAAAAATATCATTATTCTTGAAAATTTGAAATAACCACCTCATTTTCAAGCTATCCAAATCTTAGCAAATTACTTTTTAATGTAAAACAGAAAACATGATCTTGAATAATCAGGTATTTACAAAATCGGATCTAACGAATAAAATTCAGGAAGAATTTTCCAATGCATATTAAAAGAACATTCATCATCAGCTAAAAATCTCTTATTCATTTGCATATTCAATCAACAAATCAACAAACCCTTCTCAATATTTGAAGATGAAATATATCTAAATGACTGTATTCAAAAGTTGAAAATGATCGAAGTGTCGACACCAGTCGCGTTTTACCAAATGAACATGGAAAACTAATTAACTCAAGAAAGGAACAAACTTATCATATCTTCGAGTTCATCGAATGAATCAGTGATTAAAATTGTTAGCTAAAACTAAACGAATTTCAAAACAGTGAAACCAAATAGAGGTACCGCGTGAACCAAAGCTAAATTAGTGTACCATATGCACTTCGTTATTTTTTCACGAAAAACTAGTCAGTTTGTTTATGCTTTACTTGTAATGGCTAATGTTTCTGGAGGAATTTTCTTGCTCTCTTGGGTTATTCTTTCAGCTAATTTTCTGCAAATTATTTGGTTAGTTAATATAAACATCTAGCAACAAGTCACCTTCATAGAAAATAGTCTAGTAGACTAAAGTCGGGACTTCGTGCAAACCATTCATGAGTACCTCTTCTTTTAATCCATTTTTAATGAAATTACCTTTCAGAGATCTCAGTAAATACGATTAATGGATCAGTGTCTCGTTCTGCAAAACCCAGATATTATTTGTCCATTTACATCCAACACAGAGTTCGCTAGCTTCTTAAATAGCTGTAAATACTACTCTCCGTACCTATAAGAAGAAGGTACACATGAATCTGTTATTGTAAATACCGACCCAATCGTTCAATTTTAGGGGATGGTATAGTCAAGACAATTTGAATAACTTGGCGACCAATAGCGGCAGTTGAATCGATTAAACATATCGTTTAATCGAAATGTACCATCGACTGAAAACACCACATTTCTTATAAAATTATTATCGCGGTTGCTAATATGTATCTTCGTTTCACAAAATTCTAAATGTCAGTCGAAAACGTCTTCGGAGAGTCACTAGTTATGGTGAATGGATTATATCTTCTCGCCTTATTATACTGGGTGATTCACGGTGCTCTGTAGCTCGTACACTCTTGAAGATTTCATTTTTGTTCGAACAGTATTGTATTTAGAAAGTGAAAATCTACTGCAGCAATTCATTTTGAAGAAAACAGGGTGTCGCAATTTCCTATAAAAAAATCTTGGGAGGTTTTTTCAGATTGGAAGACCATTTTTTTGTTGAAGATTCAAGAGCGTTCTGAACTCTGCTATAATGTCTTCAAGTAATAATTTTTTTTGGTGAGTAGTCACAATATTTTTTTTCCGTAAAACTTCTTGAAAATAGGCTCTCACATCATCGCATGCTCGTTCGGCCAAAGATGATGAATACTTTTTTCCTTTCGTTTTCTTTTTGCCCAAGGATAGCTTTATTGATAAATTGAAATAGATTTTCCTCATTTTATATAGGAATGAATCAAAAAAATTATTGAATATTGTAATTTTAAAAGAAACATATTTTGGGTTTTTCAAATGGAACATTTGAGAAAATTATTTTATTATTGATGTCAACGCATAAAATGTTGTGCCATATTTTTATAGAAGTAACCTTATCTTTATCTTCGGCCATTTCAAAAATAAAAGAAAATAAACTAAAATAATAAAGTCAGCGGTTGCTGAAGAAGAGTTTTTTACTAAATATCATTATATTTGATCAGATAAATGGAGATATTTTCAGCTAGTCATGTATGAAATACGTAATAGACTGGTTTTTGGTGAGATGATCTACAAGGTGTTGAACTATTTCAATGAGTGTTCGAAATACTGCTCATTTCTTTGTAAACACAACTCAGTCCTTCTGAGGAAAGACAGTTGAACTCTCGACAACATTTGCGGATTAACTGACTGAAAAGCGCCGACTATTCTCTGAGTCATATCCAACTGTGTTGTAGAAAGAATCTGTTGAACGATGCCCTTAATATAACCCCACAAGAAAAAATATACGCTTGTAAGGTCCAAAGTCCTAGCTGGCCACCTAACAGGACAACCACGTCCTATCCATTTGTTTGGAAATACATGATTTAAATGCTCCCTAATCTGATGTGAGTAATGTGCCGGTGCTCCATCCTGTTGAAACCACAAATCTTGTCTTATATGCTCTGGTACATCATGGCAAGTAACATTGGTAGATGATTCTGCAGAAAATCTGAATACATTTCACTATTGAGGTGTCCGTCGAAAAAGTGCGGCCAAATCTACTATAGCGGCCCATACATTCAAGGACCAACGATGCTGGTGATCTATTTGTCTCATGAGGTGTGGATTTTACGTGGCGTAATAATGAAAGTTGTGCCTGTTAACAGGCCCATTCTTGTGGAAAGTTGCCCCATCCGAGAACAGAACTCTGCTAAACATATTTGGATTTTTCGCTACTTTGTCACTCGTCCAACTGAAAAAATTGATTCGATTTTCATAATCTTGATAGTTCAGTTCTGGTGCTGCTGTACATGATATGCATGAAATTTATTCACTTTCAAGATTCTCTGGACGGAAGTTTGACTTATATCTATTAACTGTGAAATCTCTCTTTTGCTTTTAAATGGGTCCTCCGTCACTGTCAACAAAACTGATAACTGGTTGTCTTCAGCTGTAGCAGTTTTGGGTTTTTCATGTGTTTTATAAGCGATATTACCCATTTAGATAAATCTAATTAGTAAATTTTCAAAGCATCTTGCATCAGGATGTCTCTCATCAGGAAACCTTTGTGCATAAACTTCACTTGCCAACAAAGAATTTCTATCAAACTCACCCAGAATAAAAATCATATCAACCATTACTTCTTTGGAGAACTTCATGGCAGTCAATTGAGAAAATTGGGTTCAAACCTCAGTTTAACAATGTATAATAACGAAACACTGATAAGTTCACCATGTAAAATGCAGAATATAATATGTCCGGATACCTGACAGAAGGCACAAAAAAAATGTCAACACATACCTCGATTTACGTTTTAATCATCTTGATTCTATCATTCGCTAAAAGAATTATCTTTTTCAGGTTTCATTTTTACTACTTGAATCATTACAAACAAAAATACTTCTGCGCGAATAATAATGCATGTTAATGAGTTTGATAAGGTTTGTAGAATTTTCATCATAAATTTGTACAAATAATCGAATATTTCGAAAATGTTCGAAGATGAAGATAAGGTTACTTCTGCAAAAATACAGCACATATTTTATGCGTTGACTTGAATAATAAAATACAGGTATTCTATTTGAAAAATATGATATTTTTACAATTGCAATATTCAATAATTTTTTGAGTCACTCCTGTATAAAATGAGAATAATCTATTTCAATTCATCAATAAAGCTATCCTTGGGCAATAAGAAAACGGAAGGAGAAAAGTATTCATCCTCTCTGCCGAAGGAGCATGCGATGATGTAAGAGCCTATTTTCATGAATTTTTACGGAAGAAAAATATTGTGACGAAACTACTCACCAATAAACTTATTACCTAAATACATTATAGCAGAGTTTAGGCCGCTCCTGAATCTTTAATAAAAAAGTGGTCTTCCAATCTGAAAAAACCATCCCATATTTTTTATAGCAAATTGTGACACCCAACTTACTACAAAATAAATTTCTGAAGTAGATTTTTACTTTCTAAATACAATACCGTTCGAACGAAAAATCTTCAAATCTTCAAGAGTGTACAAGCTACAGAGCACCACGCCACTAGTGAATCACTCAGTATATCCTATGGAACGACTACTGATTTCATACATATTGTAGAGTTTAGAAGTGGATTTTCTTCCGAAGATATAGCGAATTTTCAAACTACATTTTCAATAGTTACACTTTTCAACCGCCTGCTTTTAGATGAAGTGCTAATTATATCAGTTATGTTGAGCTTTTCCAAGAAAGTGATACCTCGGCCACTTTAATAAAATTGACATACATTCTCCTGAAAACAATTATTAATTGAGGAGTTATGGTTGATTTTACTTTACCTTCCTATAAACCTATTACTCATTTTGGTAGAAAATATGGCGGTACATGTATTTTCATAGAGAATAATAGGTTAATTATTCTGTACTCTGAGAAATCTTAACTTATTTTGAGAGGAAGGGGTTATTGGACAATTGGGAATTGTAGTACGGGTAGGTAACATGTCTATTGGGATGCTACTACTGTACAGATTTGGTGGAGATATAATGTGTCTTGAAAATAATGCAAGTATGGCTATCGTACGTATTACAGAACTGTGACTATATTGTGGTGTCAGCGGATTTTACTGTAAATTATCATGTAACTGGTGTTGCGAGGCGATTGTTGTTTGACATGACAGTTGTGGTCTACAATGTACTACGAAGGGCTATACTAGAAAAACTAACCAATTTAGTACCAAATCTAGGTCTAGAATTGATTATATATTAACGAATATTTTTCATGACAATTTTGAAAGTATTATATTTGATCCTTGTTTATCTGATCACGCATCAAGTATTTCAGCGTTGGAATGTTGTGATCGATAACGGCCCACTAACTAGGGGAAATACTTATCATGCAGGTTTTCAGATGCCAACCTGCGGTCATTATTCAATTTTTTAGGCAATTCTAAATGGGACCTATAATTTGTAATAGTATAGATAAGACGTATGGAAAACTGTTTCCTTTTTGCAAAAGACATTGGACCTACGTTCCCCACTAGTGAAAAAAATTCGGGACAACTCGGCAATAATAAGAAAAAGTTAATCACTTGTGAGTTGATTCACGAAGCCATTGTCTCATAGCTTAGCTATCCGAATGACAGTAACTACTATAACAGGATCCAGCAAAATATAGGAGAAATCTAATAGAACAGAATCGAACTTATCATAAAACTGAAGATGAGATATCCATCGTTGATCAACAATGAGGCGGTAAGAAAAAGAAATCAAACAACGCATTGAAAAGCAATAATCTAACTATCTCGAATAATATGGATCTACTAAACAAATTTAGAAATTACTCTACGCGAATTGATACGGTGTTTACTTTCCGTATGAACTAAACCCTTTCACCAACTAACTCTGCGGATATTGTAGATTTCATCTTCATTTATCGTATTCACGATGAATCTTTATCTCAGATAATAAAATGCATAAACAGCAATCGCTGTGGTGGATGTGATGACCTAAGCATTCTTATTCTCCAGAGAGTGACTGATTCTACTGTCATGCCCTTACTTATCTGATTCACAGGTCACTTCAGGAAGGATATTTGGCACAAGAATTTAAGAGAGCAATAGTTGCCTCAGTATTTAACCTTCAGTGGGCGCGCCGAGGTAGTTCACACAGACGGCGGGAGCACGGCGGCATTTTGGTCTTTATCCAATGATAAATGTTTTAACCCATATTTAAGCACCAGTGTTATCTATCGATTATTGATTTTTTAATAGAAGGTATGAAGACAAATGTAAGAAACAATCAACTTTATTAGACTGGTTTTTAACAATATCAGAAAAAATTTTCATAAGAAATAAAATTAGACTCCCAAGTAAACGTAGTATTCCTTTGTTAATCAAGTATGTAAGAACTATAAGTAGAATTATTATCAATGGAATATCCAAAAGGAGCAAATAATATCAAATATAAAATAAAGTTTCGAGCCATCAAAGGGGTTGGTAACAAAACAAATTTCTGATTATTACTTTTTAACTAAAAATGTGACCAGAAAATTAGTCTTGCTTCTCTCCCTAGTCTAATTTTTCTTTCGTTCCTCACCTATCTTTTTCAAAAATCCCAATGGCAATGAGAAAATATTGAACACTATTCGCCCTCCAATTATTTCGCAGATAATAAATGTCTTCTTGCTCTTAGTAGGTTCAGAACATGAATTGCATGTAACTTTCTGTTTTTTCATGTTTTTTGCAAACATTTTTGCTATATTCACAGCAGGACATGAAGTTCTTATATTTTTCTTACCACTGCAAAAAACAAATCTTCTTTTAGATTGAAATAATAGCTTTCGCTCGATTTGGTACTTGTACTTTTCTAAAAAAACCTTTATATCTCTGGGAAGGTAAGTGAGTGTAGCTCTGTTTCAAGTTTTCCCCCATGAGTAAAAGAGCTAAGTTGAATGTTGTTGTTCTTACAGTCTTGAGGTTGGGATTATTGGACCCAAATATCTTGAAGGAATCAATTCCAGTCACATCAAGGAGTCGATGAAAATGACTTGTTGTTGTAGAAGTAGTTGTTCTAGAAGTATATCAGCGAGTACACATCAAATCAATAGTGTCTGCATACTCTTTAGTTGCATTGTAGTCCATTATATCATCAGGTTCATCTATTTCAGCATCAGTTTCATTATCGTCATGCATAATGGACAAAACAAGTACTGGTTTTTTTTGGTGACCATGGACACTAATGTTGTATCAGATTGGGCACCAATCATGTAATCTCCTGCCACCAACCTGGGATGTTTTTCAACACACTGGAGAGGAATCTCTTTTTGTTGCTTTTTAGGGTTCCCAAGAAGGTCAACCCATTTTATTAGCAATTCAGCAGCGGATAACTGCTAAACCAGTTATCAGTAGTAACATCTCTGTTACTCTTTTTTATCGACTCTGTCAATCTGACAACGATGTCATGAGGCTGTTTCGAGGTAGCAAAGAGGCCCATATTTTGTTGACCACAATTGACTTCAAAACTGTATGTATAAAAGGTACGAGCATCACACATGGCATACATTTTGATTCCATATTTAGCGGGCATTTTTGTCAAGTATTGGATGAAACGGTAACGACCACGGAAAACTGCCAACATTTCATTCGATGGTTACGAATTCTCCTAGTGCATATGAACGCTGATATTATTGAAGTAATTTATTTAAAAATTTCCGAATCGGAGCTAATCTGTCACTGTCCATACGTTGGTTTCTTGAGGTAATGTCATCAAACCGTATGCATCTTAGTAATAACCGAAACCGTCTTACGCTGAAATTAGCCCGCAATATCAATAAACTTATGACGTTGGTTGTGAAAAATTCTGCCAGGTTGGTTCCATTTCCTCTTCTGACCGCCATTGAAAAATTAAGCTCCAAAAAAGGGCGAGATTTCATTTTTATTGGTGAATTTAAACTCTCTCTCGACTCTCTGGGTTTTCATTTCCCTTCTTCTCTATGTAAATGTATGTATTCTGCTCAATATCTTCGATGATGTCCGGAGACATGACTTGAAAAAAAAACATTCAAGCTCGGACATCCATTGGCGAGAGATCCCTTTATGTCCAGGAAGAGTCTTGATAATATTTTTGTCCTTGTTTAGAAAGTATGTGTCACAGGTTCATACCTTCGTTCATTTTTTTATTTCAGTATCTTTACCAACTTAAATCTGATAGATTTCACCTAACTCGATGTCACCTCCTACATCGGCTCCTTCGAATTCTTGTCCGGAAACATTGTCAGTAGTTGTCATCTTCAATACATTCTTCTTCGTAGTCCGGGTCATCTGCATCCTCACTTATGTCTTCATCCCCATGTTGCATTGAATCTTCGTCCTCCAATTCTTGAGGTTTTCGAGCGATGTATTTTTGTCTATGGTAACTTCGTTTCCTAAAAACCCAAGAGGGACAAACTAATGATTATTAAAAACTTGGAAATAAAACAGAGAGAAGAAAAAAAGGTGGGTACATCACAAAACAAAATTTTGTATTTTCATTTAGTTGATGGGGGGAATGGGGGGTGGAACTAAACCTATATTTGAAAGTTCTATATACATATATCAAAGTGATGTGAAATAATTAATAAAATAACACAAATTAGATAATAAATATATAATAGTTCATAAATAAAATAATTATTAATTTAATTAAATTAATTAATAAAACAAAAAACATTTAATGGACCGCCGGAAGGTGTCTTCTCGAACTTGTCGTCAAATTCCGCACTGATTTACGGGGAGCTATTACAATTCGAAAGTATCTCTTGCAGGCCATCAGGCGTCGTAGCGCGTAATTAGAGAGTACTAGTAGTGGCCGTTTACCTGTGCTGCCTTATCACCATGCAAGCGAAGTTTTCGAGAAAAGGCGGCCAAGAAGCCACCCGCGCGCCCGCCGGAAGATTAAGAAAGGTGATCCAACTGATATTGAACATTACCGGCAGATATCTGTTCTGAGTGGTGTGTTTAAAAGTTTCTTCTGGTGAAAATTATGAAATTTTGTCATTAGCCTAACATTAATTCCGGTCTAATAGATCAAGAGAAACGGCAGCATGTAATCTCCTTGATTTTGTTAATTACGAGATGGAATTCGAGAAATTGGTATTCGGTTTCTGATCTTCATCGAGCTTTCTCCTTGATGAACCCAAAGTTCGTTCGTTTTGAATTCTGAAGTATCGGCCTGCGTGATGTTTGCTTACAATGGCTTGAATCATATCTCGTTGACAGAGTTCGTGGTTCAGTCGGTTGTACTAGACGTGGGAATGGATGTTTCGCAAGCCTCTGTTCTGGGACCGCTATTGTTCGTGTTAATTATTAATAATCTTCCGAGCTGTTTAGACAGCGGGCATATGATTATTTTCGCAGAAAGCCTCTACCGCCTATTGCGCTTAACTTTGCTATGACCACCAAATATTTGGGGATCTTACTGAATGCCGGTCTGTCGCAAACCTCCCTGATAGATCTTGTTTGTAAGCGCCTTAACCAGGTCTACTTTACTGTGACGCATATGAAGCCGTGCTTTGACATTGGACTCATACTATTCTTTGGCGTGTAGTGACATTTCTTATGATTTTATTCTGTGGGGGCCTATATGTCCATTGTAAAAGAGTTTTTTAAACCCAAAAGAGAATAATACGGAATTATACCGCTTAGTTTAACTTGAATCCTTGGTGATATATTTACTATCCCATCCATACTCTTCTTTGAAGCTGCAATTTATGCCATAAGTGGCTTCTTGCAGTGTGAGAGATTTGGTCACTGCCATGAATACGGCACAAGAAACCAACTGACAATTAGCTTTCCACATCAATATTGTACGAGCGCTCTCCGAACTATCCAGCAATTAAGTGTACATTAAAGGACTGATTGGGATTGGGGGAATAAATAATGGAAGTAAGTTCAAAAATGCTCTTAGAGAGTATTTTACTAACGATAACTGTTATGACACAAATGAGTTGTATATCGAATCCACTTAAAATGGGATTTGCTTTTCGTATCATTATTTGTGATATTAACTGAATTATTGTGCTATTATTATTTTCATTATATTTGTGATTACTTCATTGAAATGTTACATGAGGTTTGCATTTTTTAGTGGACGCAATTTTATTTTTGAGATATGTGGGGGAGATCATGAGAAGCTTAACTCCAAGTTTGTGGGGTTGCTGCCCTTGTACCCCGGCCGCCGTATTGGAAAATGGGGTGAAAACACCTCTTTCGCGATATCTCGAAAACAATAAGTCCTTCGAAAAAGTTGCGGCAACATAATTTGCAGCAAATCTCTTTGACTACAAATATGCTCATTTAATTTTTTGCTTTAAATCCAAAATTAAAGAAGTTATAAGAATAAAATGAGAACATTTTTATAAAATTTTCTTATTTGCGCTAAAACTTTTTTTCATACATTTTTCAAAAAAATTACCTCAGACCAATCTTGTAGATGGTCTTTTGAGGAAAATTTTTCTCTTCAATTTTTTCAATTTTATTCATCAGCGCTCCAAATTTGACCAGGTTCGTCAATGCACATGGGAATACGGTCAAAAGGAATTGTTCAACTGAGTTTTATGATCTTGTTTTTATTGTTAATAAATTCTCACAAATTTTTGTTAAATCCCTACCTACAACTTCACTTATTGATTGCTAACTCTCTTTCCCGCCAACTGTGAAGAAGACTCTGTATGCGCTTTTTTTACGTGGTATCTCCAGTAGGCCTTCTCCACAGACATCTTGTCGTTGACGTAATCATAATTTCAGTCATTAGCTAGCTTATCTATTTCACTTTTCTTTGATGGTCCAGGCTGTGGCTCAGAATGTAATTCAACGTCAAATGTGAAGGTTTGGGGAATGACAGGAGTTAAAATTGGAGTCATAGTTGGGAGTTCATCTTCGAATTCATATTCTTCCATTAACTTTGATATATCCATGATGTTGTTGCATGTTTCGCCAGAACAATGGAGGCATGATGTAGAGCATTTAAGGCCTGCTTTTCTGCAGCCACACATGCTTCCACAATTTCATTGGCAGAAAATTAATTTCATGAAATCTGGGGATGTTGTAGGCTTGGAAGCTTCTATTGGCATTCAAATGTTTGCATGCTTTTTCTAGCCCTAATTTTCAGGATTCTGATATTTTTCGAGCCACGACTGGACCAGGTGATATACTCTGAGGCTGTGATAATGAGCTGCACCCTGTGTGGGAGGCAGCGGCGATAAACTAAATGAGTTTTTGGTCACTGTCTTGACAAATCGTTTGTATCGCATGCCGTCTAATGAATCGTCTTTATTACCGACGTATAAAGCTACGAAAAAACGTTCGCCAACAAGAGTGAGCAAAGATGAATCGACTTTCTCACTCAGATATAGCTTCGTATCACCAGCTAATTCAGAATGTTACTCCATAATTTTTATAAATTTTAGTTTCTCCATGTTATAGGCTGCTGATGTTGTATCACATCCTGAGAAAGCATGAATAAACAGCGAATTTTGTGCTATAAGATCTCCATACATAAAACTTGAAAGGCTATATAACTGACCATTTGTGCACCGCTTTGGAGGCTGAACCTTCGAGGGCTACGTATAATAAAAATAGCCGTAGCAGGAAGATGTTCATTCATCCTCGAACGGTAACTCGGACATTTCTACCTGCTTAACATTCTGGACAATGTACACTCCTCTTAGAAATTACTATAAGAGCAATAATTTGAAAAGTTCTATAGTGAAGAAAACAGTTAGAAATGAATAAGTGAAGTTGGACGTAGAGATTTAACAAAAGTTTTGAGAATGTATTTACAATAAAAAAAAAAGATCATAAAACTAAGTTGAACATTTTGTTTTGACCAGATTCTCATGAGCATTGACCAACCCGTTTTAAATTAATTAAATAGAAGAAAATCAAAGCGATTTGTTACAAATTAATGTAGGACGTATAGTTTCCTAGATATCGCGAAAAAGGTATTTGCACCCCTTTTTTCAAGATGGTGGCTATGGACAAGAGCGGCAAACACACAAACTTGGGGTTAAGCTTTTATTGACTTACACCCCCCCCACCTATAACAAGAATAAAATGGCGTCCACTAAAAATGCAATATTCGGAATTTCAACTGTATCATTTCAATGGGCTAGATTGCTAAAACTAGACTTTTGCTAACTGTATCTATGTATCTATATGACGTTATTCATTGAATTGATAATGTCGATATTGTTTGTAACTGATGATTACAATCTGCGAAGGAGAAAAGTATAATATGGAGATTTGATTCGATTTGAAGATCACAAACTTCTTGATTCCCCCTTTCCAGTCCCCATACAGAATAACCATTAATATTTCCACGGTTGCGGCCCTGTAAGAATAGTGGTTCATTCACCGCGACAAGAAAAAAACAAATCATAGTAGATATGAAGAGATTGCAGCATATATGGAAAGAGCTGTCATTTTCCGGTTCTCAATTTCAAGTCGGGGAATTCATGCTGAATAGAAATAACAAGATTATGAGAGCTAGGTATTGTATTTGAAATTAGAAAGAAGTTCAAGGCGCATGAGTTGACTGCATATTTGTTTTCACAACCACGGAAACCTCGAATGGATTTGTCTTGCCATCTGTTCTTACAAGAAAGCCTAGAATAATCTGAATTAAAACTATACAGAGCTAGGCAAAAGTACCGGAACGGTTAATTATCTCAGTCATTTACAGAGGGTTTTTTTGGAAAATTGGTATTCCTACATGGCCAAACATGAGGAATACAGTGTTGATATTTCGTACTCGCTAGTGTTTCCGGTGTAGCCGGAAATGACCAAGAAAATGTGAATTTCAAATGTAACACCCTATATGTTTATTCACTTTTAGATTCAGAGAAAAAAAACTATTTTAGAAACAATCAACAAACATTATGTCCTTTCAATGTCGAGTTCAAAGAATATTAAAATAATTGAAATTATATCACCTAAATCAAATTAATTTTGCATTAATAATCAACGGGACAGGTGGACAAATAATATCAAGTATTTGTTGAAGTTTAGATTTTTGCACTTCAATTCCTAATAATGCTCATGATGATGCTCATGATAATAATTCAAGCTCATGATGATGCTCGGATATGGTGTCAGACAACGATCTTACCAAGAAGTTCACAGTCTGTTCAATGTTGTTCACCCAGATCATCAAATTAGTAAATCTACAGTATGCAGAACTATTCAGCGATATAAAGCCAGTCGGCAAGTGAAAGATATTCCCAGAGCAGGACGCCCTAAGTCTGCCACTGACGAAGAAACAAACCTGAAGATTTTACTGGTAATTTAGGAGATCCTCAGGTTTTCTACAAATAACTAGCCTTGAATCATGATATTTCTCAGAGGTCAGTTTGTAAGGTACTGAAAACAGAAAAAATGAAACCATATAAAATCCATTTAGTCCATGAGCTTACTGAAGACGATCCTGACCATAGAGTCAAAGACAATTTTCAGAGAACATCGTGGAAATGATTATGGTGAATCCAAATTTTTTTAATAGAATCGTATTCTCGGGTGAAGCTACGTTCTGTCTCAACGGTACAGTAAATAGGCATAATTGCGGTATTTGGTCGAGAGACAACCCAAATTGAGTTATAGAGGTCCATAAACATCCACAAAGATTGAATGTTTGGGCAGGTATTATCGGTGACCGCATAATTGGGGTAATTCAAATGGAGATATTTGGAATTATTGAGAAATGAAATTGTGCTAGCCATAACAGATTTGTTTCCAAATTTAAGTAATCCGCTAACCCCAACTGATATTGTATGGCTCCAACAAGATGGAGCTTTCCCACGCTTTGCGGTAGATGTTTGAAATTATCAGGATGAAGTTTTTCCTGAAAAGAAGAACGGTAGAGTAGGTCCTATCGAGTGGCCGCAGCGGTCACCTGATCTACCTCCTCTGGACTTCTTTTCTTGGTGTCACTTGAAATTCCGAGTTTATAGAGAACGACCTGCCAATCTAGCGTCGCATAACAGAATAAATCAATTTGATACCCCCGCAATTTCTGCGAAATTCTCTTAGAAATTTCAGTGATCGATTAAGTTATTGTCAGGAGGTGAATGGAACTCATTTTCAACACTTGCTATAGTTTCAATAAAAAAATTTCTCTCGTTCGTAAAAAATCAAAACTTCAACAAATTCTGTCACGTTGATTATGAATTCGAGAGTAATTCGATTAAGCTGATAATAATTATTGTCATTTTGTTTTTTTTCTGAACACGGCATTGGAGGAAAAGCATTTTGTTTCTAAGGAAGTTTTTTCCTCTGAATCTAAAACTAAATAAACATATATGGTGTTATTTTTGAAATTTTCTTGTTGTGGTAATTTCTGGCTACACCGGAAATACTATCGAGCACAAAATATTATTCTTTATGCTTCACAATGTAGGAATACCAATTTTCAAAAAATTTCTCGGTAAATATTGAGATAATTAGCCGTTCCGATACATTTGCCTAACCCTGGGATCGAGGAAGTTTCATTATCGAAATATGAAGTCTCAATCACGACAAATATATTCATATTTATCATGCATTATCAGCACAGCATAATTTCTGGGGCTGATTGTTTTGTTCGTTCCTGAGGGCTGTGTATCGTGAAAACGTGCGTGACAAACTACCGATAACAAATAAACCAAACTGTTATTGAACGATGGAAAACTATAATTATCAAAGATATACGTAACTAAATTTTCTCATGAGCTGAATTGCGACTATGTAGGAACGTTGCTAATTGATGGATATATCCTTGTTTTGAATTTGGGCAATAAAAACAAAAACATCAAGTGTCAAAGATCTAAACTTGCATAATTTTTCTTATTTGATGGTACGCTGAAGATTTTAATATGAGCTTAAGAATATATTACGAATATATAACACTTCACTTCAGCATTCACAATCATTACAGTGTTTCCATAATACTATCGAAAGTGAACTGCAATCTGGAAGAAACCAAGAAACGGAGATGATTTGCAAAATCTATATACACACGGATGGCTTAAAAAAAGAATCTTTTGCTCTAGGCTACGAAGATCAGTACCATTACACTACAAAAATTTCACGATTCATTTTGAAGAATTTATTTTCGGCTAATTTTTTTTGTTTTTGGTGAACAAATTATGCATTTTCAATATGAGCTATCTTAAGATCTAGCTGGAAGATTCGTCTGATCTGAAAACTAAACAGTTAACACACGCCATGTTCTAAAAGCTATCTAGGTCCCATCATTAACTTTGATAGTTTAGTCTGGTCATCAATAATCCGTGAGGGTATGTAATATTCGAAGATTCCACAAAGAAGAATCACGAAAATTTTTTTTGGTCGGTCAGACCATGTTACGCGATTATATTTGTTTTTCTGGCAATACTACTTTCGAAACTGGACAGCTGGGGGGAGACATATTTATGGCCTAAGATGCACTCCATGCAACTCTTGTTTGTCTATTCTGTTCTCGTTGAATCTTAATTCCTCCCCACGTGGACATCGCTCTTAGTCTAGGATGTAAAAAGAGAATTTCAAGACAACTCAGTGCCAATGTTTTATAACCACTAAAGCCTTGGAACGAAATCCTCATGAAAGTGTGGCCAACGCCAAATGTGTAAACTCCTTCAAGGACTTATCTGTTCTGTTATCATCCCTCTGATACCTACCTGATACTGTCTTGAAGCTACATCGTGCCAAGAAATTAACGCACAAAATCGAACAATCAAATTTATCTAGAAAAAGTTTAGAAATTTTGAAAAATGGTACTCATAGAAATTGAAATAAAACTAAAAATAAAAAAGTAAAACTTTTGTGAACATAAAAATGCCCAAGAATTTGTTAATACCAGATATTTCCATCCCTGGCGAGAATAACTGCATGACATCTACGATTCATAATTAATATCATTGACCTTATAGCAGCTTTTTCTGATTTCTTTTAAATTTCGATCAGTTCGTTCCGAGCCTCATTTGCAGTAGCTGGTTGGTTTTGTTGGTTTCTCAATCTTCTATTGAGAATGTACCAGACATATGCGATGGGATCGAGCTCTGGATTTATCATGCATGAACAAAAAGTTTTCACCCCTGTTTCCGCAAATAGTACATGTTCTTAAATGTCTGTAACATACCTCCAAGCATTCAGGGTTCCATTGTTCACGATAACCTGATAAGTGCGACAGTTCGGAGAAATTCCCCCCACAATATCATTGAACTTCTCCAGAACTATAGGTAGATAAAAAGTTGCACTTGGCATATCTGTCACTTCAACATCTGAATACTACACAACGTCGATCGTAAAGAAAAAGACAATATCTTGATTCATCCGTAAACAAAACTGTGACAAGAGGCCTCAAACCAACTAACCGTCGTCTCAAGTAGAGAATTCTTGAAATTGTTGCTCGAGTGAGTCCTTTCCTAGGTCTCCTTCCATGAATACCAGACTCCCTCTACCTGCATATAATTTTGGTAACTCTTCAATAAGACACCTCAGGCCTATGCTTGTATAAGTCCAATTCAGGTCATCTAATACCTCTGCTTCAACACATTCTGCTTGCATTAAATTTCGTGATTCGCGTTGCATTGTTTCCAGAAATTAAAATCTACAAGGGGAACAAACGTTACTCGCTAAGATTGATCAACATGTTATTAGCTGTTATCAATATGTTGTTGGTTGTTGCAGAATCTCGATTTATTTCTGTCATTCTATTTCTCATGACAGGAATTTCCGCGAATTTTGTTGGCGTATGTCCATACATATCCGGAAGAAAGAAATGTGAATTAATACTTGTCTATCAAAAAATAAATTCGAAATATTGGAATTGTACTTTTATTTCTTTGTGCACTGTATTCTCATTTAATATTTGTCTATTATCTGGTCACAACAAGCATTTAGCTGTTTCATATATCTATAAACTTTTCAGTCAACTCTTATATTATGAAAACATACAAACTGAAAAGAATCTCGCAAAATGTGTATTATGTACAAATTGTGAACGAGTATCAAGAATGAATATTTCGCAAAGAATTTTAAATGAAATTTCATAAGACACTGGGTTATACGTAGCGACTTGCTGTGATCTCAGGAGATAGAAATTGAAGGAAACTCGTTATATTCAAATTCAATTTGCACTGTGTCCTTGTTATTGAAACTTGTTCATTCTCATCGGGAGATTATGTTAAAATACTGTTTCAATTCTATACTATCAATCGATAGCTTATGGATACCAGTTTTTTGTTTTTCCGTACACTATTAAATGAAGATGAAGCTGTACTGACGTTTGCACTAAAAAAAATCAGGAATAAAATTAATTCAACTAATGATGAAATGCAGGAGCGCCAACTGAGAGAAAGTTCTCTATGGATACAAATTTTATTATCATCCATAAGTTTCATGACGAATGGATAAATTGTTCAATAATTTCTTTGTAATTTACAGTACAAGAAGGTACTGGGAGCTGAGAATGGCTGGTGTAATCCAGTCGAGACATCGTCAACTACTTTCAATAAATGGCTTCAACCCCTAAAAGTTAAATCAGACTGAGTCCAGTATTCACAATGGTGTATGAGAAAAGTAATTTTCACGAATCTTTTCTGCGAAACGTTCATTTTTTATTTCAAACGAACGAGCTTTAATATTTTGTCAATTTTCAACATTGAATTGATATTGAAAAGGAGTAGGAAACTCAATTTCTGTTTTTGAGGAAAACTCTTCGAGGCTAGTAAACGCCTAGGAGCAAGAACCAGTAAATCTACTCACCTCGAAGTTTCAGATAAGAGAAGTAGGTTTTGTTATAAGAGATTTGATTGTTTTATTGTGTTGTACAAAATGGAATTCATAGTTAATTTTTAATATCCCCTCCTCAAACACATGGTTCAACACGAGATGAAAATCGACAGTACAAGAATACATGTGCAACCAAGTGCGAGACGCAATTTTCCAATTTGAACAATACGAAAATAACCTAAATTCTTGAGGGAAAAACATGCCGATTATCCGTGACTCAAGAACAAGAACGAGATAAGGAAAAAGTGCTGATCAGCCGAAGAACGTGAGAGCAAAATCAAAGGTCGAAGAAAAATTAGGACGCGCCAGGATAATCTAAGGAGTCCACAAAAACAGCCACAGAAGAGTAGCAGAATATCACCCCACAGGAAGTCGAAAACCTAATCCAAAGCATGCCTAGACGGATTCAGGCTTGTATTAGGGCAACAGGAGGTAATACAAGCTACTGAGGTCCAGAAAAAAACACCTACTCCGTGAGAAAACAATTTTTAATTTTTCACTACTTGCGGAAAGAGTCTCTTATTTTCTTTTATTTGTTTCTTCCTTGAAATAAACCTTAATTCATTTAGTTTTACAATTGAAATATCTCAAAAAGGATCAATTCTAATTTTCTTTCGAAATTTCCAAAATCCCTGAGGTAATATTCAAAATATCGGATGATTCAATATAAATTTGGTTGTGTGTATTATTTATTTACAAACATACCACAGGCGGAATCACCACCGAACGACGCTGATGTTGCTTCATTTGATAAATTGAATGATAAAAAAGAACGACTTTGGTGTAGGTTACAATACTGCTTCGATTTAACATTAGATCTTCCGAATAAATTAAATGAATTCAAAGTGAGGGTGGAAGAAATTCACTCCGTCCGAGAAAAGTTTTCGGAATTTCTTGATGAATTGTCTGTTTTATCGAAAAGGCATAAGAAAACTGATGTTGTTCATTTATAATCTAACTTTGATGCACTTTATTTCGATATTCAATCATTCGCGGCGGAATATAGTAATCCGGTCAATTAACCTCAATCATCTGTGCAAAACCAGAATTGCCTTTGAGCGATATCAATATATCCAAGATTTGATGGTCGGCCTGAATATTTCCCTTCATTTCGAGTCATATTCGACTCAAGGGTTCATTGTACCACATATTCAAACATGGAAAAATTTACTATATTACTGAATCACTTAGAAGGCGATGCGTTGAAGTTTGTGGAAACTATGATATTCACACCAGAAAATTATGAGTTTGTTTATAATCAATTGATCAAGCGATATACAAATAAACTGGTAATTGATTGTTATTTCTTAAACAGATATAGATCAAAAACTATCAACAGAATCAGATTACAACAGCGCTCTCATTCTCTTAACCAAATCATCGCGCCATCAATTTTATTCAAAAGAAATCAATTCAATCGAAAGAGAAATGCAACTTCCTACTAAAAAACTGTCACTTTCACCATTCTTATCAGAGTTGGATATTTTAGCTGTGGGATCAGGTTAGATTAAAACACTTACAATTGGCACCCAATCCCAACCATCTGATGAAAGTCGATTAGCCACTTTAATTTGTGATCATTACCATATTTTTTCTGGACATGGTGGCCCAAAATTAGTGCAGACCTTAATGAATTGAAAATTTTGTATTCCTTGTTTAAGGCGGCTTATACGAAAACGCAATTTTCGTTGTACCATTTGTTATCGCTTCAAGACTCAGCCTATCCAACCAACTATGGGGGATCTTACCGTCTTGATACAGAGAGATGTTTTAAACATACCGGCATAGATTTCGGGGGACCTTTCGAAGTAAAAATTGGTAATCATAGAAATGACAAGCACCAAAAGTATCATATTGCACTCTTTATATGCAAGGTTTCAAAGGTTGTTCACATAGAAATGGTAACTTCTCTAATCATGTCTTGCAGCATTAGATAGGTTTATTGCAAGACGAGGGATTCCCCTAAAATGTTTATTCTGATCAGGGATCGAATTTCAGGGGAACCGCTCGTGAAATTTCTGAATTGACTAGGTTGATTGACGATAATCTTGAATCGAACGAATACTTGGCCACTCACCGTATAACTTGGCATCATAATGCACTGTAAGCACTACACATGGGAGGTCTATTGGAAGATGGCATAAAATCGTTCAAATACCACTTCAAACGAATTATAGGTAACGCGAGATTGAATTGGGTTAGAGTTTTTACTTTTGTCACACGAATAGAAGGTATTCTCAGTTGAAGACCCATTTGTCGTGAAATTTCAACGACAGGCGATGAACTGGACCCGTTAACGCCGCTTCATTTCCTGATTGGTAAACCCTTACTCGTTCGACCTGAACTAAATTTAACTGAAATTTTTCAGAATCGACTGAATCATTTTCAACTCGGTGAACACTTAGTCCAATCTTTTCGGAAACAATAGGCAAACGAATATGTCTAGTCCCTACAAAAAACAAGTGTTCTTCCTAGTCATAGGCCTATAGGCAAAATTAAATATTCAGTTTATGGTCCTGATGGATTAGCTCGAGTCACCAAAATCCAGACAACGTCAGGAGAGATAACGCGACCATACTTTATAATTGAATTTAATTATTTTAATTTTCTCATTTTATTTTGCTTCTTTCTAGAACGTTTTCTTTATTTTTTGATATAGATATGTATTTTGGGAAATTTGTTTTGTTTTTTTTTCACCATTATTCGGCTTATTGCAAGTTAGGTTAGGATTTAATTGAATAACGAAAGTTTAATCACAAATATTCCATTTGTGGGTGGGTGGTATGTACAAAACGGACTACATAGTTCATTTTTGATATTCCCTCCCTAAACACATGGTTCAACACGAGATGGAATTCGATAGCACAAGAATACATATGCAACTGAGTGCGAGACGCAATTTTCCAATTTAAACAATACGAAAATAACCTAAATTTCTGGGAGAAAAAAGTGCCGATTCTCTGTGATTCAAGAACGAGATGAGGAAAAGGTGCTGATTAGCCGAAGACCGCGAGATCAAAATCAAAGGTCTATGGATTATTCCTTTCTTTAACTTTCCGATATTTTCTATAGTATTATGAACTCTACTGGATCTATATATAATTTCCTACACGTGTACAAAAAAAACTAAATCCAGTGATTCCAAATCAAATGTTCGAATGGACCTTCACCTACTTCCAAACAATAATACAATCTTGACTGAAAGTCGTCTCTAACATATGTTACCATATAAGGAGTTATTTGATGACAGTCATGTACAATTTGCTGGCGTAGATCGTCCAAATTCTCAGACTGAGGTATAAAATACCGTTTTGTTGGAAATGCCATTGTTGTTCAACTAGTATGTGATCGTTTTCTAGTTTCCTGTAATCGATAGACCAATCGTATTTTCCAGCATACCGAGATAAATTACCAGAAACAAACAAAGGTTCAATTAGATGGAATCACAGAATGCCTATTCATCCTTAGGCTTTCCCTGATATTGAGTGTAGGTTTCTTGAACCTCTCTGCATACATACTAAATACAGGAAATAATATTCAGTAACGAAATGCAGTTGTTTTAAACTTTTTGGTCCAAGTTTGTGTTTTTAAAGAAATTTAGTGTCTGCTTTATGTTGAGGGATAGTGAAATTTCGATGTGAATAACTCCCCCTCTACTGCGCTCAACAGTGTATTCAGGACACTCGTATGAGATATGTGCTGTTGTTAGGACTCCCCAAGCTTAGCAGTTAGCACTATTAAATCATTTAATTCATGAATTCATTCAATTTTTGAGGATGGTACTTGATTTACGAAAAAATCGTAAAAAAACATTAGAAGGGCTGACACCAAAAGCCACAGAGATTTCTAATATAGATTGGCTTTAGATAAAAATGTTTCAATCCCTCCATAGCTGCTATTTTTCATTCTATTCCATGTGGGCGCTCGGTTTCCATCCAATACTAAACCATTCTCAATAAATTCTGATATTTTTTTCATTACCTACTAATGGCAAACGTTGAAGATGATTTGGGTTAAATATTCTTGCAGCCACCCGGGAAGACTTTTGATTTTGGTCATAAGAACTCCACACGTTCTGGCAACAAAGTGTACACATAATTATTTTTGAAATTTCAACTACATCAGCATAGCAGTAACTCAATGACTGATTCACAATGCATTAAATGATAGACAACAAACATGTAATCAGATAAACACCTTCCAGGAATAAAAATTAAATGAAAACAACTGTTTTAATTATTTTTTTATTATACATATTTTGGAGAAATATTCTATAAAATGAGGAAAACTTGCAATTCAAATAAAACAATACAAAATAAAATTATACAGTTTTTAAGATTGTTGAAGTTTGTTAAATGGGCTTTCGGAAGTAAGTAAGTAGCCAAAATATTGATGGTTACTCATTTGAGATAGAAAATGATTTTTCGCGAAGATGCTTCGTCAAAATTAATTCATACACCGTTGTCAAGAAGCTTCCAACAGCATTTAAATGAAGTATCACTCGATATCTTGTCCCTTATCAATTTTGTGGGGTTCAAGCGTCATATCTTAGGGACTAAGACCGCAAATATATGTCAATAGATGTCCCCCAACTGAAATTATTCGACGTGTTTCGTCAAATTTTTCAATAACTGCGAGATAAGAAATATACACAATGATAAAATGAAAATAAAAATGGAACACCCTGTGTATATAAAAGGAATAAAGATGAAAGCATGAGTAATTGGATTCATTTCAATTCACAGATTCTGAATTTCGATTTTTGATATAATACTTCGACAGCCTATAATGACTCCCTCTCCAATGTATTCATATTTTTTTCCTATTGCTTTAATACGGATGATAGAACAATTAAAATATTAGCAGTTACATATGTAAAACTTTCCAATTTTCCTGGAGGTCGATCACGAAAACAAATTACGTCCCAATTGAAGTGGGAGTGTGAACTGCAATAAGGAAGTGGAAGTTCAACTAACTTACGACCAACAATGTATGTACAGAAATTTTGAATATGTTTCCCAATGAGTTTCGTGAAATAAAAGCTGTTGATTACAGGAGGTATACTACAATATTCGTATTGTTAACATAACAATACTTCATTTATTCTCATTAAAGAGCCTTAAATCGAAGAATTACTTCATGACTTCGTTCAGTAGAGGAGAGCAACAACTTATATACGTTGAGAAACAGAATAATGAAAAATCATCACATAGAAAGGATCTCAGATAAAAGTATTGAAAATAGAATAGTGACTTTGTATGTAAGTCGCTGGAATAAAAAACACTATTAATGCAGATACCAGTTGCACTTTGAACATACTTAGGTTGAATGAAGATACAACTTACTTTATACATACTTGGGTTGAATAAATATAAACACTAGCAGTTGCTATACGGAATTCATTCGTTGACATGTTTGTTGAATGAATAAGTCAATAGATTGTTAACTACTTTGAAGTCTTTAGTTTTTATCAATAGCGTTACATCTTATCACATTTAAAAATTCAAATATAATCGAACAATAACCCATTTCTCTTTACTGCGAGTTATTCATTCCTTAACAAAATCTCCTTCTAGGGCTGTACACTTGCTCAGACAAACTGGAAATTTTGGTGTCCTCTTTGTAGTTGCCTTTTCAAGTCCTTGAAGTACGTCTTTGTTTCGGAGGTGAATCAATTTTAAATCTCAGTTCTCGGAGCCATATTCTTATGTATGGAAACAAATAGAAATCACTAGGAGAAAAATATAGAAGATGATGTACAATCCATATAGTAAATCACAATGTAGATTCACTCTTCACTTTATCTTTGAATATCACTCAGCGATCGACAAATACAATATCATGGACTTTCGTGATCATTTTCGAAGGACATCGTTTGTGCTCTTCTTCTGCCGCAATGACACTCACAAAATCACTTATCAAGTTAAATGATTTCTTGTTTTCAAGTGTTGTATTGTCGGAATATTATGAATCTTGAGTATTAGTATCATCACTTTATTAATTTTCAACTGATTTATAAATTTCTCCTATACGATATACCTTGATTAAGTGTAGATATGTATTGCGTTCCAATGAAAAGTAACCACCGAGAAGAAGTCGGCCGGTTTGATTTTTCTCTGGATTTCTTGAAAGAGGGCAATTTTGGATTAGAGGGGGACATTTGTTGTAACATGTTTCTTTCGCCTCCTGTCAGGACTCAAGCCTTGGCAGCTTCTACTCCAAAATTTGGTAACATGTGCCGAATTGAAATAGCGAATTGCTCATAAAAATTCCAAGGTTTCATCAATTCATTCGATCTCAGTTTGATGAAAACATTCGATCAAAATCGAATTGGTAGAATCGGAAAAATTTTTATTACTTATTCGAACCTTCAAGTATCCATCTCACACCTCTATCAAATACCACCCCAAGAATTTTCATTTCGAGATAGTTGTTGTATGATACCTCATTACGAATATTATCTGATTCTTAATGTCAGTCTGCCAGTGCCACGGATTGAAATGTAACACAGCTTGGAGAGTTACTTTCATGAAAATCTACTATGAAGCAAAAGAGTTTTCAATTTTTCAATCATATCAATCGAGAGGCGTTAGATCGGGTGATCTAGCCGGCTATTCTAAAGCGCCTCCCTTACCTTTTCGAATAGGAATCAGTCACACCAGACTACAGCAATGCCGATATACAACGCAATTCAAAAAGAAAATAGGATAATCAGAAAATCAAACATTTATAAGCAAATACGGATTGATATTGATCCGCTGACTGAAATGTTCGTAGAATTATATACAACGATCGAAATCATCTCCACTCGGCTCGTGTACAAGTCTGATTTTATGTGGATACAATTTGTACTCATAAAGAATTGTGAAAGTGCTTGTCCAGCATACGCCATAGATAATCTCCTGACAGATTGTGTATTCTCCATCATTTCAACTTCACCCAATATGGCCCAACGATTCTTTGGTCTTTCACACCTCTAGCGGGATTGTGTTTTTTATTAACTATGCATCCAGTCTCTATGAATTTGCTCATCAATTAAAGAAAACATTTGTGCCCCAAATTTCTTTCAGGATTAATTTAGTTAAAATGTGTTGAAAATAACACAGTTATTATTTTCGAAAAATAAAGTCACAACTTCAATGCGTTCCTGTAGTGTGTACACTATCTTGAACGTAATCGCTGTTATTTCTGGTTATCAAAACTATGGAAAAAACTACCAACGCAAGTCCCCTATGTTTTAACGAATAACCAAAAATAACTGAATCTAGCAGATCTGGAGAAAATTTTCAAACGTGAAAAGACCGATAACAACCCGAAAAGTACCATCAAAATGAAACATCGTTTATTTATTCAAAAGAAAGAAATCTAGCTTATTCTATAAGAATGATATATCAAGATCCCTGTTTGACATACCAGATCAGCAGAATTATTAATTCCTCGAAACAAAATCGACTTGATGGATCTTTACATAAAATTTAAGTTGATGAAATAACAAAAATGCAGATAATTAATCGACCTTCCAATATGGTATCACACACCCTTTTCTAATATGGAAAATGTCAGGGAGGAAATTGACATGAAATCAAAAATTTTGAGTAGCAAAAGGTAGAGGGTTTATAATTGGAGAACGAAACATGTAACGAAAAATGTCCGCCTGCTATCAGAAAGAAACCTATTTTAGGATATTCACAGAAAAACTAAACTAGGATCCTCATACAGGATGGTTCGTTTTCATTGGAACGCAATATTTAATAAATGTAATGACATGATAATCGTGAAGCAACATGCTCATCGACCGTTTTCTATGAAAATTGATGACTATCTAATTATTAGGGTACACCAAAATTTCTCCACACTCTAATTACTAGGTTTTCTACCTTATCCAAAATAAAGCTTCAGGGGAAGGCGCTGACGAAAAATTGTAATGAATCAAGCGATACATAAAAACTTTCAGAAGACTGTATACATCTGTTCTCCTGAATGAAACATATCCTAAATCGTTGGAATTTCAGTCTAACTCTCAATGATCGGAATGGAGATTCTTAAAATCCAACAAGAGATATCAAATCGGAAAAGATATATATCTTATTTTGTCTCAAGTCAATAAAACTATAGGAGCAGCAATAAATTTCTCTTGTATCCTCGAAATGAAAATTCAATTTTCATCATTAAATCTTTTGAGTACAATTGTTGAGATTTCAATTTGTTTTGCGATATTTCGAACGACATAACTTCAAACCACAAAGAAGAAGAAGTGATATAGTTAGCAATACTCTATTCAATACTCGTTCATCAAAAGTGGCGTATCTCCGCGAAGTCTCATCGATATCGTTGTAAGATATTAAATATAAAACATGTTTTTCCGTCTGCTTTATCATCGGTAAGCTCTCGCGTAGGTGGAAATATCGTAATCGTTTGGCGGATATAAGAGATAAAACATGTACTTAGAGGTAGAATGAAGCAATCTTTGTCATGAAAGTTCCCACTCAATTGAAATTCTTTCCCAGGCATTGATGTTGAGTTTTGCTAACGTTTTTGATTTATTCAGTTCATACATCAAGTAAAAAATTTAAATTGGATCTACTTTACCTCATGGAAAAATTTTCCATTTTGATTGATGAGTACGTTACTTGGTAGAAATTGAAACATATTTTTAGTAGAATATGTGTAAAGATGTACTTATCTTCTTCAAGACTGTTAGTCGAATCAATATGTAACGGCACAATGTATAATTTCCTAATATTCTAAACAGAGAACAAAAATGTGGTTGAATAGAAAGAAAATTTCTAAGAAAGATAACGTTTTTCTTATTGTACATACTTCATGATCTAAAAATACATAAAATTGAGAAAAAAAACAGATCATCAAGAATAAACGATAATTTCTATAATTGCATTACAGTTTGGTATTATGACAATCGCCTCAACCAGTAAACTCATTGGAAAGACTGTTTTCGAAGTATTCATTGCTACTATAAATGATTACATTATAAACGTTATATATGATGATAAATTTTAATTATAAACATTATATATTGAAATTATAATTCAATATCTGTGAAATCACATGAATTAGTGAAAATATCTTTATTTACCAACAGTTAGAAGACAATAATTAAATGAATAAATCAACATGATATTTTTCAGCTATTCGAATAGGAGAAATTAACTGAAAGCAGAAAAATGGGACATCCTTTGCCAATAATAATAATTTTTCAACATTGTTGTTCTAGTTTTCCGTTTCATAATTTATATATATATATATATATATATATATATATATATATATATATATATATATATATATGTCTCTCAGAAACATGAAACATTCGCTATATTCTCGAATATTGGTTGGTGACGATCGTTTCCGAGAAATCATCGAGTACTATCAATATCTGGGCATGTCTGATCACCTTGTTGATATTGATATCATTGATGACTGTTGGTACATATTGAATTCATAAATTAAACTGATACCCATTTTTAATCTAGAATAGACTTACATTCATAATACTAATACTACTACGTGCTCATCGACTCATCGAGCTCTTATTTTTCTAAATACTCGAACAATTGAAGGAAAAACTAGACTTAAGTTTCATGAAATATAACGGATATACATATGATTGAAAAATAAAATAGAAACCAACACTTATGTCAATCATATTTATATAAGTGTCAGGTTCTATTCTATTTTTCAAAAGTAAGAGTAAGTTAAAAATTACAATGTCATTTAACAAACAGCAAAAGAAATGGAGACAAATGGAAATAGAGCTGGTCGTTGGTTATTGTTATATCATGCTTGTGATCTGATTAAATTTCAATGAATTCTAATAATGCCTATCTCTTTCTCTATTGCCTAAATGTTAAATTTGGATTTGTGTGAAATCTAAGAAATGAGTTTCGTTAATACAATGCTCTGAAAAATCAATTTGAATTTATTTATCGTGAATTATTGATTTATCGTACTCGTTTGGTCTAATATCCATGGAACGACTAGCTGTACCCATAAAACGCAGCAGAATCAATACAATATGAGTTATATACACAATTTCTGTCATTTAGATCTTTGGTATTGTCAGAGAATTAACATGGATTTTTATTCGTATATATAGGGTACGCCAGAGGAAACCGGATTTTTTCCCGTTATAACTTCCGCAATTTTAGAGCAAGATCATTTCTTCTAGCTCCATCGGAAAGCCGCAGGACTAGGTTTTTCAGAAATTGTATCGAAATTTCACTTCCGGTGAAGTCTAATATGGCTGACTCATTCGAAAATTTCAATTTAAGTGGTCCATAATTCAGTCTTTTCTGAACAATTTGACATATTGATCTTAAAAATGTTCCAAAAATTGGTAAAATAATAGCGTGAAGAACTTTTTTTCATTCTGATTTTCAGCTGAATTCGAAATATTTTTTTAACCTCATGTCGTTGGCACTTCTGAAGTTGTTGTGTTTTTCATGGATGTTCTAAGAAGACAAAGAACCATTCTTTACTAAAACCAACCTGAAATTTGATTTCCGTTCGAATTCGAAATGGCCGACTTCCTCAAATATCAACAATTATCGCTGTCGTAATTAATCAACTGCGTGATTCGATCACTAGATGGAACCTTTCCCATCATGTTGAGGAGTCGATCTCGAATATTGATTCAGAATTGTGCCAATTGTCGTCAATAATGTTTCTCTTTTCCAGCATCATATGCGGTTGTGAAACCTCTGATCATAGATTGCATATATTAACTCTATGATAAACAGAAAATAATGAAATGTCATCGAGTTTCAGACGACATCCGGTTTGAACTCGAATCTTATTTTGTGTTGCTTGAGTTTGACAATGGTTTTAAAAATTGGGGTTAAGCGTTTCATTGAATGTTCATTTGTGCGTGGCTATACAGCTAGGCAAATATTACTCCAATTTCCAGACCCTTATTATAAAGGAAGTACAATCTATGATCTTGAGGAAAAATTTCGGACAATAGGGTCATTAGGAAGAAGATCAGAATAACTGTTTCCCAAATATCTCAGAGATGCCAACAAATAATACGACATGGTTTTATTTAACAAATTACATGAGTAAAAACATTAAACAAAAAGAATCAAGTACTCAGATTGGAATATGGCATCCACAACCATCCGCACTCGTCTTCTCCAGCTCTCTATGGATCTCGAAATTACTTCATCAAGATTGTGGCAACATTCTTGAATTTTTGCCTCAGCTCCTCACAATTATAGAAAATTCTTGGAATATTTTCAAGATCAATATGACAAATTGTTCAGAAAAAACTGATTTATCGACTGAATGCTCCATTCGGATTTTTTAGTGAAAAAAAATGTTCCAGCGATATTAAAATATTGCTCATTTTCGAATGAGTCAGCCATATTGGATTTCACTGGAAGTGGAATTCCGATACAATTTATGAAAAACTTATTCCTTTGGCTTTCCAATGAAGCAAGAACGAGTGATCTAACTCTAAAATTGCGAAAGTTATAACGGAAGAAACAGTCCGGTTTTCTGTGGCGCACTCTATATATTGTGTTCATTCAATTCTGTTTCGATATGTGGCATAATTCAGTACTCCTTCGTGAGACATAATTAATGCTGTGATTTTTTATTGTTTCATGAACCTTATGACTGTGCTGAATCGAGGATGATATTGATTTGTGTTGTTGTTTAGCTATACATTTGCTTATAATGTTTTTGGCGTATACGTAACTTGACGCTTTTGTGTTCGAAATTCTTATCTAATCTAAAATTAAAGAAATTTTACTGGGTAAAATACGAACGAATTCACCATGGAAACTGAAATTACGCATAAAACACTTGATTTCTTAGATATTTGAATTATCAGAACAGTAATAATCTGGAATTGATACTTATCGAAAACCAACGTTCACTGATATCTTGATCCGCAACAGTTGTTTCTAACCACATAAAATGAAAATATTGCGTTTCATACATTCGAGCTAAAGGTTTCTTACGGTTCCCCTTTCACGAAAAACTCTTCAAAAAGAATATAAAGGCAACGTCTTGGTACTCCTTACTCCTTACTCAGAACCAACACAATATCAAAATAAAAGATATATTGAATACATTGGAGATCAGAGAATTACCAACTGACCAAACAAAATCATCCATCGAAAAAGTCAAAGAAGTTTTGAATTATGCAGACCTTCCAGTGCATATACTATGGAAAAAACGAAGACTCTTACCGATGAGCTCCCTCAATGACCCAATACATGTAGACTGATCCAGCTACATCAAGAGGAAAATCTGCTAGGTCTTTAGTTTCCTCCATTAACACTACTCAGGGCACTACTACAAAGCCAAATTTTTAAACTATAAATTTATTGCACTCACAAACTTTCCTTCACATCATAACATTTTGAAATGCAACGACCTTAACAAAAATGTCTCCTTACATAAAATCAGTTATAGCTTCAACCTTGTTTCCTTTGATGTAGCAAATAAGTAAGCAAACATTCCATCAGGTGAGTAATTACCTCAAGTTTCAGATATTTTCACAAAAACCAACATATTTCCACAAATTTCCTTTGAATTTTGCAGCCTATTAAAAACATGTTTAGATCTAAATTATTTTCAGTTTCAATAAATATTCTCTTCCTATGGGATTCGCACTCAGCCCCCTATTGTGAGATATTTTCATGGATAACTTAGAAAAGACATCAATACTGAACAGCGACCTTGTCAAAAAATTTGTCATGTTCTTTTATCGGTATGTTCATGAAAGTTTGGTTGGTTTTCATAGCTCAAATAGACAATTAGATATATTTATGAATTCTAACCTCAATAAAACTCATGATCATTCAAAATTCATAGTTGAAGTTGAAACTGATAATCCCATAAATTTTCTGGACTTAACTATAACAAACAAATACAATCTATTAACTATCTAAAGAATATATCTATGGAAAAGAATCGTTCCTAATCGAAACAAACCCCATTCACTTGTTCAACCATTTGAATCGTAAGCCCGCCACCTACAATGTCAAATTAGAAATAAATAACCTGAGAAGAAAAGCCTCCAACAATATACCAGTCTCTTTCATAAATAAAATCATTAGACGCAAGGAACAAAATCGAACATCACAATTATCATATTGCATTCAACAAAAACCCGAAAAAAGATACGCTAGTTAGTTCCAATTATGTTGGCCCATTTTCTCATGAAAAAAACATTATTTTCTGAAATGCGAAATAACCATTTTATTCTCAAGCTGTCCAGATCTCAGCAAATTACTTTTTGAAACAAAACGGAAAACTGATAAAGTCAAACAATCTGGTACTCACAGTATCCAATGTAACGAATGCCCTTCAGCTTATGTAGGTCAAACAGGTAGAAATTTTAAATGGAGGTTCAAAAAACATTCATCTTCAAACAAGAAATCCCCGATATTTGAGCTCATTCAATCAACAAACAACACACTAGTTTTTGGCAATCTCAAAGTCCTCCCAACTGCAATAAAGGCAGTGAAATAAATCTATTGGAATGTTTGAAGAAAAATAAACTCAGGAAAACCCCACAATATACCACTTTAAATAACTGATTTAATTTCAATAATTCCCCCTCTACTTAACAAATACATCTTTGTACCTTAGTTAGTACAAGTCGTCGAGAATATCTTTGAGGTTGAGATTCTTACAAAATGCGCGAAGAACAAAAGAGATAGCAAGCGAAGGAATTGAGATGAATAATACGTTCTGCAATGTAATATCAAATAGCTATCAGGGTCGGCGGAAGGGCTTTTTGAGATAATTATTCTCTTAAGCATATGGCATTTCAAGGTACTCGATCATTCTACTTTCTATCACAAAGAAGTGCGTCACAGACTCATCACCAGTTAGACTACAGGAAATTTTCAAGATTTTTCTAACTGAACCTTCATAATAAGTACTATTGTTGTCTCCTTATAATTCAAATTTTCAAGAATACCTGGAATCTGAACAATAGGATGAAATAAAGTAGTTGAAGGATGATATTCCGTGGGGATTTGAGGCAAAGGAATAGTAACTATGTTTTTCCTAAGTACTAAGAATCTTTGTGATACCTGGATGGGTTTATATAGGATTAACGGTATAATAAAGAAAAACGGAAATTACAATCGTATTGCGCCATCGTGAGGGCGAATGGTTCGGATTTACCTAGTTGTCAGTTTGATAATACAAATTCATTAAAAATAGTAAAAACTCTATTTATCTAGATAATTTTTGCAAAGAATTCAAATATGAAACACAAAATGAGTTTAGTAACAAAAAATTAAAAATTTTCTATGTCAAATAATTCTTCATCAGAACTATACTCGCTGTTGCTGTCACTATCGTCTGCTTGCAAAGTAATTATGAAATTGTCGATAACGTCATCCAGCATAGGTTCTTGCTCGATAAAAGATTGTTCAATTTCCTGCGCACTGTCGCATAATGATTCCCACATTTTTCATTGAGAAATCATCATTCCTGTCAGCTACATAAACTTTTATGCCTGCCCAAACTTTTTCAATCGGTTTTAAGTCAGAATTATATGGGGGAAGTCTGAGTCCATCGTGGCCCTGATCATTCAGGAGTTTGTCAATAGCACACGTTTTATATCTGGGTTTGTGCAACTTAATTAGATTAGAAAGTTCTGCTTTGAAAATCCCATCTGCGAAGGCAATATTTCGATGTTGCAGCCACTCTTTTATTTCTTCTGTTCGGGAAGCCATGTTCGGGTGTTTTCTGTTCGTACATTGTGATATGTGGCGTTGTCGACGACTAACACATTTTTTGGTGGTAAATTTGCAATAAGTTTTTGTTTCAACCATTTTTCGTAGTTTGTGAAATTCATATCATTCGTAGGAATCCACATTCACCACCGGCGTTCAAAATTATCAGTCTTGGTCCTTTTGAAACAGGCTGACGTAGGACGTCGTTTGTCTCGTCACTCTAAGCCTTCTTGTGTCTATGGGAAGAATGAATATATGTTTCGTTCATGTAAATTATTGGTCTCTTCTCTTGACGGTATCGTTTGATGCTTCTTAAATGATTCAAACGCAGTTGCTGTATTTCATGTTTTTCTATAAGTAGCTTTCTATTCGTTTCCGTCTTAATACAGTGGAACCACATTTCTCTCAAGCAGAGTTCTATATCATCGAGATCTGCAACCTTTTACAAAGAAACTTCAGGTTCACTCTGCATCCCTTCGCATTTCATGAAATGAATGACATTCGTAACCATTTCCCTGGATTTACCACCCAATTTTTTCCTTTCAAATTAGAAATGAACTCCATCCTCGCCGAAATTTAGAAATATTGAAATGAAATTTGCAAGATTCGGCTCTGTTCACTCGGCTTCTTCAAAGCTTTATTGATAACTGAGCTCTCGGCCACGTGACCGGCAATGTTAACGCGCAACAAGAGGAGAGGCTATTTCACCTATTTCACAGATGTTCTTGTTGACCTGTACTCAGCACTTGAAAATGACCGAAAGGTCGAAACCGGTCATGTATCAACGAATAAAAGTCGAAAACTGGCAAAAGCCTTTTATTTCTTTCATATTTAGATATTAGTTTTGCAACTTTGCCTATAGTAGTTATACTCATCTTTAATCCGTTAATGTAGATCATGTATAAATTGTAGTTCCTTCTATTCATCATCTACTATATTTGATTTTCTAGAAGATATACTGAAGAAGATATATGTTCTTTCAGCGGAATTATCTTCACCCTTAATCTTGAAATTAGTAAAAGCCATCCTGACTTACATGGTTAACTGAGAGATATTAACCATATCTTACAACTCAGTAAGAGTGAAAACTATATAAAGTTGTCTAAGACTGCTCTTAATTGACAAAACTATCATTACTCGTTACTTCTATTCGTCTTACCTCAATAGTAGCAGAAAATTGCATGGATGTTAGAGTTGACACTATCCCATTTTCATTTCTAAAGCGTCAAAAAACGAATGTGCAGCATCTAAAAATACCTGTTTCATCACTTTCTTCTCCTTTTTTTGCACTACTTCTATTCTCATATATTTGGGACGCACGGTATGATGCTTCAGTTGCAGCGTTATTTTTGTCAACTGTTTTCAAAAATATAACTGTTATCCAATCAACTAGTTCTTCAATTGAAGATAAGAAGAATTATTCAAAAAATAAGAGATCAATGAATAATCCTTCCTGACATGAGCTTGTTTTCAAATCTACCTGCTATGCATGTAGTAATCAAGAGCTACAATGGTGAAGTTAAGCAGGATACCGAAAAACAAAGTGGCAGACTGTAGTTTCATCCTCATTAGAAACTCATCAATGTCGCATACCGCTTTTCAGCTTCCTAACAGACTACACCGAAACACCCTAACGATTTCAGAAAAGATGCATCTCGTACATACAAACGAGAGTGGCCCTCTATAGACCGAAAAGGTGAATCCGCCACCGGACTTCAAGAAAAGCAACGAACAATAACAAACAGATGTGAGAATGTAAAACCTGCAACACTTATCGACCATATTTCACCCGTCAGTGAATTGCATCACGGTTTAAACGAGAGAAACAGGATTTCGGTGCTTCGGTGCTCTAGACCACGATGTTTTCAGGATAAACCTCCTATCGCTCAAGTTCTATTCGAACTGGTTGAATGAAGATTATGGTGAAAATAATAAAATATTCAGAATTTAATTTGTCTGTAAACATAACTTCATCGCTTGATTCCATCCGGGAGTAACAATATAAAAAATGAAGTCAAATTATTTATTCACAACTCATTCATAATGAATTTAGCATAATATAGTTCGTATGTATTATGAAAAAATGAGACAAATTCCAGAAACCGTATAATATATTATATTTGTTGCCTCTGCACATCTGCGGCAAGAGTCTTTTTCATCCCATTTATATTCAGAAGCTCTTTATCTCACGTGTGGGGGGTTCGTTCAGAAACTCATTTATAGTACTCTTGAGAAATTTAAGAAAAGTATATACATTTTTTTCTATTGCACATCAAATATATTTCTCGTGTGCGCTCTTGGTCTACATTCAAAATGATGATTAATTCTGATACAATATTTGTATGTTTATAGGTGGAATTCTTTCTTGTATGTAGATCATCAGGTATTCTTAGTTAAATGTATCAGATTGCTTTTCTTTCAATCGCCATTGTATTCTTGGCAAATTGAATAGTTATTATTGCTTTTTTATACACTGGTTAGAACAAATATATACTCAATTTGTTAACTGAGGAATTTGCTTAAATGATTAGTTCGTTGATATGCGCTCACCTTGAGAGCGTCCGAAAATATATTTTTGTATTAAATGAATCGTTCACGGAATGCTGCTGTATTTTATGCAGTGAAAGTGTGAATTTTGGTATATAATTCATACTTTTTCCACTTCTGTTTTCAGGAATTTTTATATTTAGCTAGAAATTTGTGCTGAAGTAGATTTTATTTCACTCTTTTTCTTGATTTTGTTTTTTCTTTATAGATTTAAAGACCTTTGGTCAAATAACTTATGATTCGAAAGAAAAACCTTGCTGAAATCAATTCGATATGAATGATATCATGTCCTTACCCTTATCCACATATGAAGCTTGATAGGGAACAGAAGTTGAGGACATTTGAAAGGTACATATTGCAATGCGATGAAAGAAACCATTTTTATATTGTGCATTCTAAAGCATGTTCGAACAAAATATCAGTGTAAGTATGAAATTCAGGAAATAATCAGAAAATGTGTAATTTGTTATCTACCTGCGAATGACATCGCTAAATGATTCTGAAACCAATTTAAAAAATGTTTTCGAAGAATTTTGCTGAAGAATAAAATCGGGAAGAAACCAATTCATAAGAATTTGTTTGCAGTTGCCTGTTTAATAATTTCTCACTTGAAATATTCGAAACGAGCGTCATCAACAGCTTGTCAATTAGCCAACCGCTTTTCGAATTCATTGAAAAATTAACGGTGGGTTTCTGGGGTGCTCAAATTGATTTCGTACCTGATTCATATCATCGAGTTGTCGAGATTATTAACTCCTTATGAGAATAATGAGGATTAAAATCTGAGAAGCTTCTAGGCCTGGGGTGCTCAAACACGGACTGCTGGCGATCTACCTTAATATTTTTAGACTACTTACGATCGACTACTCTGAGAGGCGGCAAGTATGTTTAATGCAGGGTTGTCGTACATAGACGATACACCCTACATACCTACCTACCTAGGTGGGGTGTACCGTAGCATATATAGATATTAGCTTTCCGCACAATATACATTATTTTAGACAAGGTTTGGGTTAGGTTTAGTTAGGTTTTTCTCTATAAAATCAATGAAAAAACTCATAGTTATTCAAAATTGGGAGTTTATTGGTTATTACAAAACAAAAGAGTTATATATGGTGTTGAAATTAACTAAGGAGTGACTTTGGATGTTGAAGCGTGGCATTGCATGTACTCAGCATACTTTGCATAAGATGGTACATAACCACTTAGTGCTTATCGCAAGCATGATGACATATCATTGCCAGTTAGTCGATTGCGATATTTTGACTTAATTATTCATTTCAGAAAATACAGACTAGCACAGGTAAGTTGACCCATAAACAGCCGTCAGTTGAAGGGCAATTTGCCTCAGATTCGGAAATTTATCTTCAGATATAAAACATCAGAAATTTGTATCACATGCTGCACCAACTCATTTTCAACAGAACATGAGTTCATATTAAACTGACTTGCTATTTAATAACTCATAAAGATGCTATATTTGCCAATTTACTGCAATCGTAAAAAAGCATTTCCAATTGTCCCAAAATATTTGATAATTCAGCCTCATGCGTATCGTAATTCAACTGAGGAATCCTTGCTTTCAAAGACGGAAAATGTTTCAGATCCTTTCTTTTCAGTTGATCTATCATAAGTTGCAATTTACTTTTGGATGCGTTTACTGCGCTAATCATCTCAATAATAGTTTTTCCTTCACCTTGAAGCTGCAAGTTAATGGTGTTCAAGTGCATTGTGATGTTAATCAAAAATGCCAAATCAGTCAGCTGTTTTTCGATTTTCAACATCTGAGTGTCATCACCTCTTTCGTTCTGAAAAGCTGTTACTTTGGGCAATAAATCTCGAAACATTTCTAGGAATTTGTCGCGAATCAACCACCTGACGTCGGTGTGAAGAACTAAATCAGTGTGTTCAGCTGACTCCCTATCTTCCAACTGTAACTTAAAGAGCCGCCGTTGGAAGCTACGTGCACGGATGGAATTCACAATTTTTGTTGCAATGCTCATAATTTCCTCCGTGTTTAAAACTTTTAAACACAAAACTTGATGATGTATGATGCAATGGAATGAAAAAATGAAGGGAAATCTTCATCAGCTCGACACAATGTCACAAAATTGTTTTTGTTTTTAGTCATTGCTGGTGCACCATCGGTTGTAATGCACACAAATTTATATATTGGTAGCTTGTAATTTTTACAAAATTGAAGAAAACGTTATATTTATTTCTACCAGGGGGCGTCCGCTTCAGAGGAATGATTGTCAAAAATTCTTCCTTATCCAACATGTCAATGAATACCATCCGAAAAAAATACACAGCTGGCCAGTGTCTGTCATATCGGTGGATTCGTCGAAATGTAGAGAAAAGTATGTACATTTCATGATATCATGTTTTAGTTTATCTGCCATGTCCTGACTCATGACTTCAATACGCCTTGTGACAGTCGAAAGAGATAGCTTAAGTTCTCTAATAGCAGACATTATCTTTAGTTTATTTTTGTAATCTTCAAATGAACTCTTACCCGCTTCATTAAATGCTTGCTTCACAACCGTCCATCCATCTTCGAATGATTTCTTGTGTTTCGACAATGATATATGAGATATTTTGAATGACCCGATCGTTACAGCTTTTGATTGTTTGGCTGGTCTTGTGAACATGATTTGTTCTTTTTATCAAATCACGTACATTTCGTTTTCCTAATTAACTTTGTGGAGGAAAATCCTTTTCATAGTTTTCATGAACCGTTTTATCCTGCCTCTCTAAGTTACCACGGTTAGGTATTGCAACTGACGCAAGACGAATAAGACAAATGCACTTATCCTTCAGTATACAAAAGAAAAATTCTTCCATCCAATCATTATTAAAATGTTGCATTTTAGATTTTATCGCTGCACTCATATTGTCTAACCTTCAAGTTACAATTCAGAAAGACTCCATTTCCTGCAGGCGCAACATTTATATCGTCATGAACGAAAGTCTCGTCAAACACGCCGCCCGAAATTTCTAGAAAAGCGGCAATTATAAAAACGCGTGTTTTCTTTTACAAGTACTGCGTGTTCCTTTGATAAAGCCGCCTTTTGCCGCTAGCAGAGTGTTATTTTACTACGTTATACTTATTAAAAAAAATTTTCTTCCCGAGATCTACTCAAAAAGCACTCGCGATCGACTGATCGATCGACGTTTGAGCACCCCTGGTCAAGGTTATTCAGCGGGTTCTCTCTTACCAATTTGATGCCTTCTGAAACCGCTTTCGAAAGCATAGTTCATGGAAGTCCATCTTGATGAAACATATGTATGAGGTATGTCAGGATTGTTATCATTAGAGGAAAGTACAGCCAAAACAAGAATTAGATCATTTCACAAAAAAATTCGAATACATTTCTTCCATTCGATCACCGTTAAAACATATTACACCAACATTTTATTTTTCACCATCCAGACATTGAGTATTTGTGGATAGTATGAATTGTTGCATCCAATGTGGATTTTCTTCATCCCAAAAACATGGGGTTTGGCGATTGAGATCTACTTTCATGGTGAACGTCATTTTCTAGTGACCGTAGTGACAAAAGTGTGTCATTTCGTTTAACTTCAAAAATAATGAATTTCCATAAAATAAATAAATCATCAATACTATCAATTTACAGTTGGGCGACAATTCATTGAAGCCAACAATCGATAGAAGATGCCTAACATATTTCTTATTCTCTCCCATCCATCCAAAACACGTGCATACAATTCCTGTATCGTAGCAAGAGGATGTAAGTATATTTCTCTTTTGAAATACTCCCAGACAAAATAGTCTAGGGTATTCAGTTCGAGAGATCGTTAAAGCAAAGCTACAGGACCGTTTCTACAAAACTATTTATTGGGATATGCTCGTATAAATGATATTAGATTTGGGAGCACCTTCATGCATAAACCACATTCTTCTTCTATTCGCACAAGGTACATCATCTAAGGAATCAAGAGTGTTCTGAAGGAAGACAAGGTGTACTAAAGAAACCAATCTGTTACCAAAAATTACTGGCTCCAACAATCTGCCATCTCACTAACAGACCCAAACATCGATAGCAATTTGTCATGCTGGCTACGCTCAAGCCTATCATGAGGATTTTTTTCCTTCCATATGTGATCCTTGTGGAAATTCATTTACCATCACGCGTAAACCCTGCTACGTCTTAAAAAAAATCCCACAAAGTTCGGCATTTTCAGCACATCTTCGAAGTAGCCATTGCTATAATTCAAACCTTCTGGGTAGTTCTCCAATTTCAACGGCATCAATCCTCTGGATATAGTAGGAGTATATCGGTTGCTCATGCAAAACTCTCTAAACAATCGAATATGATGAGACGCCAGTCTGTAGAGATGGCTTTCGAGTCCAGGATTGTTTTAGACATCCAAAATAGCTCCTTCATTCATCGGTGTCCCGACAAACCGATCTGGTACAGAGCTTAGCTGGACGAAACCGTCCATTTTCACGTAACAAACGGCCACTAGAAACGAGAAGTTTCTTTGCAGGAAAATTTCTGTTAAGAAAAACTGCAAGATAGAGTCTTTGGGCTTCGGCTGCATTATCATTATAGAAAAGATTGATATCAACCAATTTTAAAAAGGTGTAAACCACTCCCTCTTTTCAAAATACCCGAAGCTAGGTTTTATTGACAAAAGTAACTCATGATGATTATGAGAAGTCTTTGATTTAAAACTCTGGATATCTGCGAGATTAGATTTTACTTAAAAGCACCCCTTATAAGATGGCCAAAAAAGTTACAGGCCATTTGAATTTCCACTGAATAAATTGTGATATCCAAACTTAATAGTACCGCCCAAATTGATAAAACAAATATTTGGGCTGAATATTTTGACGCCATCAGTCTTGAACGCATAGATCAATTACCTCGAAATGTTGTACGGAGAATGACTTATTTGAATCTAACGAAATGATTGTGGGAAAAAATCAAATAACAGGGCCGGCAAGAAAAAATTAGTTTTATCTAATCGAAGCAACACCCTGTACGTCACACTTGGAAAATCATTATACACGATGTGAATGAGCAAGAATCGTCTTGAAAAATGAGCGAACTGCAAAAATAGGCACATTCTGTGCAACTTTTTTATGGAAGAATGATTATGATAATGAGTCCTCCACCTACCCGCTGCAGAATGAAACAGAGGTATTCTGCAAATATTTTCTCAATTTTTTCTATTGACAGAAATTATTGATACGGACAAGTCATCAATCTAAATGAGATAAAAAACACAAGGTTTAACTTTAATCTACACTTTATTTGAAAAAAGAAAAAATTCGACGACGTTTCGCTGACACAGCAGCTTTATCAAGAATGACAAACAGAATGAAGAGTATGGTATTATAAACAAATCGTAGAACAAGTTGGATGAATAACAGGAAAAACCCACACCGAGCCATTGTACAGTTAGTATGAAAGGTAATTGAAAACTAATTAAATAAGTTAAGTAGGGGTGAATAATTCACATCTACCTGCTCATTCAAAAGCTTATCCGAATGTTTGTATCTATTTATTTCTAATGCTTCTAGGAGATCTAATTTCAAACTTTTTGATTTTATATGCAATATGTCAAAGTTTTCATTGAATGAATGGTGTTCTTTCATTAAGTGGTTTGAATAATTTGAATCAGATTTATTTTTATCGAAGCTACGTTTATGTTCAGATGTTCTTATGCCAAAACTCCTATAGGTCCTACCGATATAAATTCTATCACAAGAACCGCAATTTAGTTTATAGATTCCTGATTTACTTGATTTTTCAACACGAGATTTATTATTTTAATATGTTTACCTAAGTTATTAGAAGTTTTGAAAGTTATATTAAGATTTATTTTGACGAGAAAGGATTTAATATTTGTACTTGCAGAACCTCAGAATGTTAAACTGTTTAATATTTTATAGTCTTTATGAATAGGATATACTTCATTTATTGCTTTCTGATACAGTTTTTACGGATGATTAGATCTATCAAATTCAGATTATATGAATTATTAATGGCTATCTGTTTGATGATGTTTAACTCTTTATTATAATCTTCTACTGATAAAGGTAAATTGAGTAACCGATGTACCACGCTGTTTAAAGCTGCAACTTTGTGTTGAATTGGATGTAATGAGTAGTTATGTATAATTGTATCAGTATGTGTTGGTTTACGAAAGACCGAAAAACATGATTATTATTTCGTTTAGTGATTTTCAAGTCCAGAAAATAATGGAATCCTTCTGTTCAATTTCTATCGTGAATTTAATGTTCAAATGGATGGAATTAATGAAATTAAGAAATAAGTCTAATTGACGAGTAGTTCCAATGAAACATACTAAAATGTCGTCAACATATCTATACCAATAAAGAAATTTGGAAATGAGTATATTTGTATGAATTTTCTGTTCAATATTATTCATAAAATCTCTGCTAAAAGTGGACTCAAAGGATTTCCCATGATCAAACCATATTCACTACTGTAATAGATGTTGTTGAAAAAAAATAATTTTGTTCAATGCAAACGTCCAACAGATTCAATATTTCTGATTTAATTATGTGGTTAACATGATTTAGAATTCAACATGTTTTCGATTAATATTTTGACATCACCTGGAGGAACACTTGGGTATAAATTCTCAACATCAAACGAAATAAGTTTAGCGTTAGGTGGTAGGTTAACGTTTTGTATGTTATTTATCAATTCGAAAGAACTTTTTATAGAAAAGTTTGATTTTAATGAACAATAATTTTTAATGATATCTATAAGGTAGTGCGACAATTTCACGGCTGGGGCTGTAACGTAAGATACGACTGGTCCAACGGGGTTATTTACTTTATGCAATTTAATGAGTGAATACAGTTGAGGTGGTTGAGGGTTTGGTAAAATTAATTTGTATTTATCTATTGCTTTAATTGAAGATTTTGCGTCATTTATTGCAATTTTAATATTTTTCTGTTCTTCTTGACATGTTAACCACATAATTAAATCAGAAATATTGAATCTGTTGGACGTTTGCATTGAACAGAATTATTTTTCTTTCAACAACATCTATTACAGTAGTGAAAATGGTTTGATCATGGGAAATCCTTTGAGTCCACTTTTAGCAGAGATTTTATGAATAATATTGAACAGAAAATTCATACACATTCTCATTTCCAAATTTCTTTATTGGTATAGATATGTTGACGACATCTTAGTATGTTTTATTGAACTACTCGTCAATTAGACTTATTCTTAATTTCATTAATTCCATCCATTTGAACATTAAATTCACAATAGAAATTGAACAAAACGATTCCATTAATTTTTGGACTTGAAAATCACTAAACGAAATAATAATCATGTTTTTCGGTCTTTCGTAAACCAACACATACTGATACAATTATACATAACTACTCATTACATCCAATTCAACACAAAGTTGTAGCTTTAAACAGCATGGTACATCGGTTACTCAATTTACCTTTATCAGTAGAAAATTATGATAAAGAGTTAAATATCATCAAATAGATAGCCATTAATAATTCATATAATCCGGATATGATAGATCTAATCATTCGTAAAAACTGTATCAGAAAGCAATAAATGAAGTATATCCTATTCATAAAGACTATAAAATATTCAACAGTTTAACAATCTGCTTCAAATTAGTCAAACCACTTAATAAAAGAGAACCATTCATTCAATAAAAACTTTGACATATTACATATAAAATAAAAAATTTGAAATTAGATCTCCTAGAAGCATTAGAAATAAATAGATACAAACATTCGGACAAGCTTTTGAATGAGCAGGTAGATGTGAATTATTCACTCCTACTTAACTTGTTTAATTAGTTTTTAATTACCTTTCATTCTAACTGTACAATGGCTCGGTGTGGGTTTTTCCTGTTATTCATCCAACTTGTTCTACGATTTGTTTATAATACCATACTCTTCATTCTGTTTGTCATTCTTGATAAAGCTGTTGTGTCAGCGAAACGTCGTCGAATTTTTTCAAATAAAGTGTAGATTAAAGTTAAACCTTGTGTTTTTCATCTGATTTATATCATGGATCTACATCAAGTAACGGCCTCCACTGTTCAAAAGACATCAATCTAGTAAACTTTGAAACGCTATGGGAATTTTGTCAGCAGTTCCATTTTGAAAACTACTGCAATTGCTTTTTTCACAATGACAAAGCAGTATTCTGACCACCAAAATATAATTTTATCATTTGAGATATCAATCGCAGTCATTTTTGATGAAAATTTCAGATAAAAATAATAATTTATTCAGGAAAGACGACATTGAAACAGAACATGAAAAAATAACAGTCGATAGAAAAAACCAGATTCATAAAATTACACAATATTTTTTCCAAAATGCCCGCTCCCCTTCACAAATTTTTCTTCAAACTACCAGATGGTCAACTCCCTTTCTTATAACATCCGCTAGATATCAAACAATAATTCTGTGAATTCTAGTCGATCAGTGGAGCATGGAATAACCATTCACAGATCTGTAGAACACGGAATCAATTCTCGACAATCAATTCGTTAAATCAACCGGTGAATTTTACAATTGAGTCCAAATTATCACAAATATCATAAAGTATCATTACTTCTTATGAATTTATATTCAAGGTGTTCTCCACGATTTTCATGATAACGTTTTGCTGTCTACCGTTTAGCTGGACAGGCCCTCATCCTTTTGTAGTCGATGAAAATTTTCCAGCTTGTCTTAGAGAGCGATTTAGGTCAACGATCATTTCGTAATTTGGAATATATCGTTGTGATATCACTAACGATGTTCTCCGACTTCTGCCCGAGAATTGCAATTACAAAAACCATACCCCAATATTATATCAGCATATTCGACGATTGTAAAACTGGTCATACTTGAAAAATGAAAATTGAAATAATTCAAAATTTGATTGAAAATTCACGGATTGGTTTAGTCGAAATAACTGTTGAGACTTCATTTTGTGTACTACAAATCTAACTGAATTAATTCAAGGCTCCTCCGATGTTTCAAAGATCTGTTCGAAACCAACTAGATGTTAAAAGAAAATCAGTAAGCAATCTAGCAGTTTTGGTGGAGAATTTGTGTAGAAGAGAGAAGGTATTTTGAATAATTTATAGTGGAATTTTTGAAGTCAATATTTTCTATGCTCTTGTATATTAATGCTTGGCGAAAAAAGAATACCAAAACAATTATCATTCTATCGACATGGGTGAAAACATTCGCCAGGGATATCAAAAAAACTCCCGAAATTGGTCTGACGAATATATGATGCAATTCGTATGGCAATGCGAAAATTTTCAGAATGATCACTTCGGCGTACCCAGTATTTTTTCTACAAATGAAATTAAAACTATTTCCCAAATACGTCCCTGAACTTTGGTCTCAGTTTTATTATAGAGAGGGTAACTGAAAGACTCACGAGATAAATAAAAATCGAGAAATATCTAAATTTGATAGATTGCGGCCGCGAAAGGTTTCTGAACCTAAAAAAATGAGTCGTCTTCATGGTCATTCTTCAATAAAAGAGGCGAACTGAATGTGACAGTTTTCGCAATCAGCTAATGTTTTAGAGCAATTCCTTCCCATTCACATTGTTGACAAGAATTTTCGAAAAGCCATGTACAGGATTTTGCTCCAATTCTTTCAAGGTTTCAGTCCAGCTCACGAATAAGATTTTTCCTACTATCGATTCTTTAATCATGTCATTCTCCATACGAAATTTCTGGTCAATCGATGTATGCGTTCAAGAATATTCGGCGCAAATATATAAAACAGTTTTTATATCGAGAACGGATAGCCTCTAGTTTTTCTATTTACAGCCTTTCGTGTATCACTTTGTATATGAAGGTGTTTTTCAATTATTTTCACACGAAAACTTGTTATTAATTTGAGTCCACTAAGGCTTGTTTTAAGGAGATAATAAATATTTCGGTGGAATCAACGCGCAAATAACATATTAGTTGAAGTGTCACCAAACAGGTGTCACTATTACCCTTCGCTTCATATTTCAATGAAATTGATGAACAAATCTGCCTTAAATATAAGAAAGAGAATTTTTATATTCAAAAAGAACCTCAGTGGGGATCATTAGATCATTTCGAAGACATTAATGCAAGGAATATCTCCAGTACTTATGTTCTGCGAGTTAGCCAGTTCAACGTTAGAATAAAAATGCTTATAAATTTCACACTAAACTATATATATATATATATATATATATATATATATATATATATATATATATATATATATATATATATATATATATATATATATATATATATATATATATATATATATATATATATATATATATATATATATTTCAATAAAGTTCTCGAATTGAATAAAATGATATTATTTCTTATATTCATTATAACATGCTTTTAAAAAATGGCGAATGCGCCAGGAAAGCAATGTAAATACACACAAAACCTCTGATTTGTTAATGTAAATCCAAAACTTCACTTCTATGCGTGCTTTGTTAAATCCACAACAAACTTTCAAAGTTGACAAGTTAGTTGAAAAATGTAATTAAACCGTGAGCATTTTCGCGCAATAATTTCAATTTTCAAAGACCATTAATTGTCTCGAAAATAATGTCTCCGCGAGTTGGTTTCTGTTTTTGGCATTTCTAGATGGTATGAAGAATTCAAATGCAGAACAATCGAGAGAATATTGAGTATTGCTCTCTGAATAAAAGTCTAGAAAAGTTACTGATGTAAATATAAACGGACTCACATGGCGAAACATTAGTATTTTTTTGTTGACAATGGAACCCTAAAATAGATTCAAATCTTTTTGAATAATCAAGATCCAGGCATCGTGATTCATTTTCATCTCTTATCTCATATTATATCATATCCATTACAACTAATGGATATTTCATTCTTTCTACCCTTTATCTGCAATAGTTTCCTCATAATAAACTATAATGAACATAATATTGAATTTAGATTACAAATCTGTAACTCGACACATGTTATATATACAGTTCCCTAAGAGAATTATTTACGGATTCAATAAATATCTATGCACGTAATAAAGTAATCTATAATCAACGTATAACGTTATAACTATAAGGTGATACCGAGTATGCTTTTATGTGATAATACCACGAAGAATATTGGATAACACAAAGGGAGCAGCTGCCTCATCAATTTCATCACATTGCATGGAAGAATATCGATACTCTGGAATAACATTACTGCTATATATTCCATAGTTGAAATCGGTTGTAAACATGTTTCAGTGCAAATATTTGATCCATTCATTATTTAACGGCAATAGGAAACATTGGAAGTAATAATAGCAGCAACTTCATTTATAGCGTCTAGTATTTTCTTCTATAAGGTATTAAGACAACGACCTGGAAAGCTTCAACATTCGCAGATAATATATTATTCCTTTTAGAATAATGCTGCTCATTTGAAACTTTTTCGCAAAAATAAGCTATGATTCAATTTCGATATAATCTGTGTTGAGTGAGGAAAGACCCATGTTTTACTTTTTTTTAGTATATTTTTCACGGTGGTTTTCGAACAAAGAATATAGGGATAATTGTCAGCAGGAAACACAGATATATCACACCAAATCATTGGACACTACCGTAAATGAACGCCGTCCGTAGAATCAAACTTTTCATTATTACAGAGAAATTTTAACCAAAACTCTTTTGATATGATGAAATTGATTTTATTGATCAATGTTCTTAGTGACTCGATATCGAGGAGAATGACATTGATTATCCACGGCCATGTACTAATTCATTTCCACTATCTACGGATTCAGCATAATTAAAAGTTCACAGTCCAATGTACAGGGTGGACATATTACACAAATACCAGTAAACGATGATTTCTACTAAAAAGTATTATTAAATGCTCGACGCATTTCGATACACAGTATCTTTGTGAAGACCGAATGAATACTATAAATATATCTTACTAACATAGGTATACTTATATATACTACAGAAGTAATCCACTCAGAGCCATCTGTATTTGAACTAGTGTTTAGCTCTGAGTGGATTGCCTCTGTAGTATATATAAGTATATGTTAGTAAAATTTATTTGTAGTATTAATTCGCTCTTGACGAAGATACTGTCTATCGAAACGCGTCGAGCATTTAATATCATATTTTAGTAAAAATCATGGTTTACTTGTATTTGTGAAAATGGATTCTATCTATAAGGCTTTATGGTACTACAAATTACTTCTCCGAGGCACAATACATTCGCAAAACATCTGGTTTATAACTATGTGTTTGAAAAACGAAGTGATAGAATACATCAACCTGAAGACAAAGAACACCAGTGCAGCAGCCATCAAAGGATCATTGAAAGGAAAGCTGTCGTGGATGAAAGAAGACAGAAAAATCCAATACAACAAACGGGATATTAGTTATACTTTTGTTAAGTTAATTCATTTAGAGCTTCCCATTAGATTATATACAAATGAATTCGATATTTTAGACCGGGAAATCAGAGAAAAGTCAATAAAATTATCCAGAGTAAATATGAAACTCAATTGATGAAACTCAATAACCTCATTAAAAATAAACCTATAATTAAAGAAATTAAAACCAATTTATCAAATCATCAATTCTTCAAAAGATTCATAAATTCAACCGAAACAAATTACACCATTCATGAAACGGCGTTATTGAAGAAAGGATTCAAACACAAAATTTACCCTAAACATCATACATCAAACTTTGAACAATTAGAAATAGATACTGAAATTCGCCTCAGAAATGTTGAAGATAATGGTTCCCTGAAACACCAAATTGCGTCCGTGATTAAGAATGAATACCTCAAGAACTTTAATAGACCAATTGGAGATCACATATTAATCGAAAATATGACAGTTAAATCAACATCGAACGACATTATTTTCACAAAAGCAGATAAAGGCAATATCAATTTTCAAAATCCATCATATCAAATCCCGAATTCACGGAGTAAATACGAGGTATGGCTTTATTAGATGTTTGCATATCTCAAAATTATTTTTTATTTAACGATTGTTTTTATAGAACTGCTGAGGGACTTATAATGGGAAATCCCTTAATCCTTCTTCTAGCAGAAATCTTCAATGATAATATAGGAAAAAGTATTCATAATCACCCGCTTAGTAAACATTTCTTATATTGGTATCCGATATGCCGATGACATTAGTGTGTGTTTCACAGGAAAAAACATACAATTTATTGTATTCCAAAATTTCATCAACAACCTGCACCATGAAAAAAATTCACTTCTGAATTAGAACAGATCAATTCGATCAATTTCCTAGGCCTCACAATAACCAGAACAAATAATAAACACCAGTTTTCAATTTATCTCTCATACAGATAACACAATTCATTATACATCGGCCCATTCCTATCAACATAAACTTGCAGCATTTCATAGCTATATACATAGACTCTTGAGCACACCTATGTCTAATTATAATTATTTCAATGGATTGAATTTGATAAAACAGATCGCAATAAATAATGGTTATGATGCATATTTGGTTAACAGCATATTATATAAGAAAAACAAAATTAGCTTTACAACATATATGTCCGATCAGTGATCACCAAGACAAGAAATTCAATAGTTTAACATATGAAGGCTATATTAGCATGAATGTGAAATCTCTTCTTAAAAATTCAAATTTAAATATGGCGTTCAAAACATCAACAAATTTAGGTTCCTTATTAGAAATTATAAGGCTCCAATTAATGAAGAAAATGAATCAGGTGTTTATAGATTAGATTGTGCATAATGCAATTGTTTTGATGTAGGTAGAACAGGAAGAAATTTTTATGAATATTACAATCTCAGAATATAAATGCACTTTCATCAATGGAAAAACCGATTCAAATTATTCAAATCATCTTAGGAAAAATAGTCATTCTTTCAATTCAGAATTTAAAATCCTACATTATGATAAAAGAAGTATAAAACTCAACCTTCTGGAAGTACTTGAAATTAACAGATTAAGGTATTCACCAGAAATTCTTAATGATCAGTTAGACATAAATAACTCACCCTTTTCAAACATGTTCCCTAAACACTAGTTCAAATACAGATAGCTCTGAGTGGACTGCCTCTGTAGTATATATAAGTAGATATTAGTAAGATATATTTGCAGTATTCATTCGCTCTTGACAAAGATACTGTGTATCGAAACGCGTCGAGCATTTAATAATATATTTTGGTAGAAATCATCGTTTACTTCTAGTTGGGAAAATGGAAATGGAAAAATTTCTATCATGTGAAAGCCTTGTCAATTGAATTTTCGAGCATATTTCGCCCATTCATTACTGCATTTATGTGAAATATTCTGAATGGAGGGAAATGACCCCCATTTTTCACTATTCGCTATATGTAGGAAATTTTGAAAAATTTTGGAAGCACTAATATCTGGTAATTTTCGAAGGTATATATAGGTGATTCTGACATTCTACGGGTACTTCTCTAGGAAAAATCGAACTACGTGAGGAAATTCATTCTTTATCTAACGGTTTTCGAGTTATAATTCGAACTTCTTCTTCTTCTTCTTCTTCACTGTGTAGAAGGCGTAGTGCCTGTTCAGTTTCGGTTTCCCTGCAGCAGTTCTTGTGAAGTTGATTGCCAACTGTCCCGCCATCGTTTTGGTGGTCGTCCAACGGATCTTCTTCCGTGTGGTATGTTGTTATATACGATTTTGGCTATTCTATCTGTGGTCATTCTGTTTACATGCTGGTTACATTCTCTTCTTCTTTTTCTTACCCATCTTACAATATCGTCTGTTTCACATTTCTCCCTTATGTCGGTATTTCTTTGTCTGTCATTCAATGTGTAACCGGTTATAGTTCTTAGCGTTTTCATTTCTGTTGTTCCTAGTATCCTCTTTGTTACCGACGTTTCCGCTCTTGTTTCTGCCCCGTATGTCATAATTGGTCGCACACATGTTTTGTAGATTCTGGATTTGCATGGTATACTGAGGTGTTAATTTTCCCAAATTGGTTGTTTAAGATGTCCCGATACTGCAGCTGCTTTGTTCACTTGTCTCCTCACTTCATCTTCAAGGTATCCTGTGCTTGTTATTTTGCACCCTAAGTATTCGAATGACATGACTTGGTCTATAGTGGCGTTGTATATTGTTAACTTACAGCGCAGAGGTTCCTTAGCTATGGTCATGCATTTTGTTTTACTTGTTGAGATTTCCATATTGAAATTTTTTGCGCGTTTGCTAAAGGCGTATAACATTCTTTGTAGGTCGTCTTCTGATTCTGCAGTGAGTACGGCGTCATCGGCATAGCATAAGATGTTAATTTTGTAGGTTCCCATGCGGTATCCTAGTCCCAAGTTTTTAACGGTCTCTACAAGTTGGTCCATAACAGTATTAAATAGTAGAGGGCTAAGACTATCACCTTGGCGGATTCCCGACGTTGTTCCGAAATGCTGCGTTAGGGTGTGGTTTGTTTGTATTTGCGTTGTTGTATTAGTGTTCAGATCTTTTATGAGTCTTATATATTTTTTTGGTATCTTTTTGTTTTCCAGTATCTTGATTACATCCTTCAGTTGGACTCTGTCGAAGGCCTTCCTTAAGTCTATGAAACAAAGATATGCTGGAGTGTTATATTCAAGAGACTTTTCTACTAATTGCCTTGTTATAAATAGTGCATCGACCGTGGACCGCTTTTTTCGAAAGCCTTGTTGCTCTTCGCTGATTGGCATTGCTGACGTTATGTCATCGGCAAGAATCTTTGTAAGCAGTTTCAAAGAGGTGCTTAATAAGGTTATTCCGCGATAGTTGGCAGGATTTGTTTTGTCTCCTAGGCACTGTTACACTTTTTTTCCATTCTTCTGGTATTTTTCCGTGTTGAATTATGATGTTTAACAGTTTTGTGTACTCTTCTCTCATGGCTACTCCGCCATATTTGATCATCTCATTTGTTATCTTATCTTCATTTGGAGCTTTCCTATTTTCAAGTTTACTTATTGCCATAGCTACTTGCTCTTTCGTGATTGTTACCGGTTCATTTATAATGTCGTTTTCTAAGTCTTCTTCTGGGGGTTCTTCTTCATATTCTGATTCGGTGTAAAGATTTTTGAAGTATTTTTCCCATGTTTCGTTTGTGATTGTTTTCAGTTGTATAGTTTCATTGGTGTCCTTTTTCATACCCCTTAATAATTTCCAAATTCGTTTTTGCGCTCCGTATATATCCGCTTCCATTTCAGCACTAATTCTCTGCCAGTATTCTTCTTTAATTTCCCGAACTCTGTTATTCACCCTATTTCTTATTTCTATGTATCTTTTTTTCGGTTCTCTGGTGTCGGATGGTTCTTATATTCTAGATATATTTGTTTTTTTTCCTTTGTAATGTTTTTGACTTCAGTGGTGAACCAGGGTTTATTATTAGGTTTGCCGTTCTGTGATACCGTGCGGGTTCCCAAGGCCTCTGTGGCACCCTTGTATGTTTTCTTTTAGTTTGAGCCATGCTATGTCGGGGTTATCTTGCTGCAATATTGGATTACGAGTTATATACTGTTTGCAACGGTTTGAATAAAGTTGTTTTTTGCTCTCATTGTTGAGCGATTCTACGTTAAATTTTTCAGTTTTTACAGATGGTGTTTTCTTTTTTCATTGAGTTGTCATCTTCAGTTTCCCTAGAACGAGCTTGTGGTCTGTTCCAATGTTAGCTGACGACAAAACTCTTACACCTAAGATTTGTTGGGGTAGAAACATTCGGTTAGTGATAATGTAATCAATTATGGATTTGTTGTTTCGGTTATCGTAGAAAGTATATTTGTGCTGTTCTTTGTGAGGGAAAAAAGTGTTATTAATTCGCAACTCGTTCTGTGCACAAAATTCCGTCAACATTTCTCCGTTTCTGTTAATGACGTCTTCGTTATATTTTTGTTTTACCCCGTTTACTACTTCGTTACCTACTCTAGCGTTAAGGTCTCCTAATATGATTATCTTTTCTTTAGCTGGTATTTTATCTAGTTGTGATTGAAGACTTTCATAAAAATCTACCGCCGCTTCCTCTGGTTTGCTTATGTCAGGTGCGTATACTGATAGGATATGTAGCGGACGGTCGAACGACATTGTGACTCTCAGGATTCTATCGCTAACATATTCTACGTTTACCATATTTTCTTCGTATTTTTCATGTACTAGTAGTCCTACTCCCGATGTTGCTCTTTGGTCTTTTTCTACTCCAGAGTATACTAAGATGTAATTGTTTAATTTTGATAATCCTCTTCCCTTTTTTTTGGTTTCGGCAAGTTCACATATATCTATTTTGTGTTCGTTCATTTCAGGGATTATTTCGTGGTCTTTGGAGAATAGAGTTTTTATGTTCCAGCAGGCTATTCTTACTTGATGCTTCTTCCTGTAGAGTTTATTCCTATTTAGCGCGCGGGTCGTATTCCGTGTTTTCTGTCCTTGTTCCGAGGCTGCAGCTCTGGTGCTTTGAGCAATGAATTGTTTTACCCTAGGCAGGTTGCTAACCTTTCCTAGGAACCCCTTATCCTTGATCCGGACTTGGGACTGGCATTAGCACTTGCTGGACTACTCAATCCATCCAGCTTGTACCAAAGGCGAACTGGTGTTTTTTAAATAAGTAACTTGATTTCATTGAATAGAGTTTTGCTTCTTATATTTTATTATATGCAAAGCAATTCAATTGTAATCGTCAATGTCGGAATTCAAATGTATTGCCATTACTTTTAATGCATAATTCGCAACGCCTGAGGATAATCCGATAGGCTTAGGAATTTGAAGGAGACAATGTTTGCAATTTTGCTTCAATTCTTCAAATTTCGACCAGCCGATCAACATAACAGTTGCCTAATATATTTACAAAGGGAAAATGTCCAATTTTTTATTATAATTCACCGCGAAATTTTTCATCAAAAATATATATAATACGCTTTGAATGTACACCATACACTGAACCCATATCGGCCTTGACGTTGAAGAACAATATGATATGGGTTCATATACGAGGAAGAATGTTTCATCACTACTGATGTAAATTTGATCAGCCCAAATTATTTATCGGGAAAACTGTCGATTTCATGAAGATCTTTGCGAAAACCAATCGGGTCGGTGATAAAAATCTCCTCGCTGCAAAAACTGGGATATTCTCACTTTATAAAGTTGATATATCAAACAATCAACTTTCCGAACAAACAACGGACTTCTCATGAATAAAACGACAAATAGATCTATCTATTTGTCGTTTTATTCATGAAATGAATCGCGCGCCCTCTCATGTAAAAATTCTAGAGTTAGAAGATCTTTCCAATAAAATGTTTGGAAAGACCAGTGATTTTGATGGGGTCAAAAGAAGCATGACTGAAAAAAATATCTCATTGTATTTTTTCGCAACTACTAGACCCATCAAATGAACTGATGAGTGAAAATTCCTCTTCTGCAAATTGAAGCTAGAATCACTGAAAACTACAAGAGTCACCAATAGAAACGCGAAAACAATCTCGAGAAAGGAGGCCTTTTGGACATATGTTAATGAGCTTTTTTATATTTTTTGATGAGGATTTCCCTGTAAAACTTAATTTCTGCCTACCTGGAACACCCTGTATACGTTAGCCTCTATATATGTTGATCATTCTGGTGACCTGATGATTCTATATCGAACGTTATGTGAATTACAAGATGTGGAGTTTGCTGAGCTTTGTGAACTAATGAAAATTTATGTTTTAAGTGAAATATTCATAATCATGACCAAGCATAGAGTAAAACTGAGTAAGAGTGATCGTTTTTAATATGTTATCTTTTGCTTTACTTGTTCATTATAAATTACTAAATTAATTATTTTTTACGGCCTCTACGCGACCAATTTCATTCAAAAAATTGAAAAGGGATTTCTGATAATGCTTTAGGATTCAATCCAGCTATGTGCGATTATATGAAACGCCCGAGCAATTTTCCTTTCATATTTTTACAGCGGACAGCTGGATTGAAAAGTTCGAAGTTCATTTCATTTCGATGCAAATTTGTGAAACATTACGAAATTACTTCGAAAATTATATAACGCAAATCTCTTCTCGAAAAAGATTGATTTTGTCAGTACTCAATAATTATAATTTAAAATAATAAGTATGAGTTAAATTAAATTAATTAAATCTTTGGCTCATCCCAAGTAATACGAAATAGTTGAATAATCCATCAATTTTTATTTGTATTAATGATTGATGTTGAGACTAATCATATCGTTGATAGATTTTATTTATGGAAATTCATTTCAATATAAATGTAGTGAAACAATTTTGTCTCATTTACTCAATATTTGTTTTCAATACACACGGTTTCGACAATTATGCAATTTTCAAGTGTCAAAAAGTAACAATTGTGAGAAAGAATGCGCTAACTATACCTATTGTAAATGTTGGGTAGTGGGGAATGATTTAATTCTATTTAACCATTGAGAGTGGTGAATTTTCGGTTTTCACAAAGTTTGTTGATTTTCAAACCTTGTAACTGATCCATTGTTATCCTTATAAGCATTTGGGGAGAATTTTTTTTGAATTATCTTTTACAATTATGTCATTTGTAGATTTAATATGTTCAAGTGCGGATTTGTTAGCTGAGGGGAGATGCATCTAATCTAGATGATGATATTCCTGTGGGTTTTCAAGCCTCAAACCGACAAATAGACCAATTTCTACAATTTATAAATAAAATGCATAATAAAATTACTTTCATTGCTAAATTTGATCAATTCAATAAATTTCGTTGACATAGCATCACTAAACACAATAAAAATCTCACCAACAACATATATAATAATTTACAGACTCAACAAACGTAATGGATTGTTTTAACCACATTTCACATAAATTAGCCACTATCATTCCCCCACATGAATAGTATTATTAAACGCAAAGAACGAAACCAAAATTCTCAATTAGTATATTCCATTATAGATAACCCAAAATTGAATATGCATGTCTTACTTACATTGGCCCCTTCTGTAGTGTTATCAGCAATTATCTTTCCAAATTCAATAAAACAACTTCATTTTCCAGTGGTTCCAGCATAAGCAAATTCCTATTCAAATCTCAACCAAAAAACTAAAAGATTCAATTACTCTGGAACCTATAGAATTGAACGCAATAAATGCCGAATAGCTTACATAGGACAATTTCGCTGAAGGAATGACAATGCATCTGGTTTGTTCGAAAATAAACAAACCTTGTGGAAAACCAAAACGCACTACTCTCAATAGTCAACTAGAATTGAATCACTCCCCTCTACTCAACATGTTAAATAAGTATTGATAGCAAATTTTTTTTCACAACTGGTAGCTCTAGACACTCGAAAATGACGTAACTATCGAAAAAAACGAGTGTATTCAAAGTAATTATTGAGGGGATAGAACAAAAGTTGTGACATATCTATATGATTTTCGAATCGCGTATACCCAAAATTAAGAATAAAATATCTCCGCGATTCACGTTCATCTTGATGTATTAGTCACCATTCTGAAACGACTATAAATCTCTATAAATAAAAGTTCATTTTATAGTTAAAGTATAGATATTGTATATAGCGCATACAGGTTCAGATTCAATGCAAGATAAATGTTGTAAAACAAATTTTCAAAATTTTTGCTCTGAAACCATAAAATTTTGATTGAAAGAATATCATCATACTTAAAATGAGAAAACAATGTTTTATAATGCGCTGAATATTTATTTACCAATTTTCCGTTATAGGGAGCACTGAATATTTATTCCAAAAATAACTATTTCCATACATTGACGTCAATATTACACCTTTAAAAAAAAGTGTGACCTATTTTGAGACCCTTAGGATGAATTAATATAAAGAATCAAATTTAATTGAATCAAAATTATCAAAATATGGTTTATTGTATTTAAAAGAAAAGTTATATGAGATGTCAAAAACCTTGAGCACAATAAACAAGTACTAAGAAAGCGAGACTAAAATGTATGAGAATATTGCACAACGAATAAAATATCACTATAGAACTATATAGCACAACAGTGAAATGAAATATCACTATAAAACACTAAATATATCAAATAGATAGATATAAACAATGCAGTACGTTAAATAGATTCTCTTATTATTACAAACTTTGAGAAAATCATCTGTTGTATAACATATACCTTTTGTTGACCTGCCGAAGAGCACTTGCAAGTCAATCGATGTTGAGGAACAAGTAAATTATTTTCAAATCGAGTGTCATGGCCGTGTTTGTTGGTTATTCGTCTGACTGCTTTTTTCGGTTTGAGAAATATAACCGGGGCGTCCGTAGCTGAAAACTTGGCATAGTAAGTGAGCAAAGCTCGTGTTGTTTGACAACAGTTTACGAATCTTTCTTTGAGAAACGTTATTTTTTTGTAAGAATCCTAATGAAACAAGTGAAATTGGAATAACGCTTGAAAAAAGTTTTATAATTTAAACAGATTGTATATTTCTAGAATGACTATGCTCTTCCATATCAGACAAGAAATGTCTCAAGCCTTTTAAAGTAGTGATAACAGGATGACAACACGCGAACCATCTCGTTCAACTATATTAGATTTTCTTTCTCTGGGGCTATGTCAAGGATTTATTACATTGACCAACTCATAATAATACGAAAGAGTTAAAATGAAATTTTTTACGAATTGTTCTTCTTCAGTGACCAATATTTGAGTTCACTACATAAGCAAAAGTGTTTCTGGACGTTGCAATTAATATATTTTGAATGGTATAAATATGGTAGTATTTAGGATAGTTTTATTAGGTTTTTCTTCATTAATAATAAGTAATGAATAACTTTCGTTTGTTTTTATTATAAAATGGCTTCATTTTTGTGAGCATGGAATGAAAACATTTGGGATATTTTGTGTTTGTTTCGAATAAGCATACCATATCGCTCCAAGAAATTAACGTAAAAGATCGAAACTTTAAGTTTATTTAGAAGAACTGTACATATGTTGAAGGATAATTTTCTCATCAGCACTAAGGAAAGCTTAAGAATAATCCAAATGGAAATGGTACTCATAGAAATTGAAATAAAACTTATACAGAAAAATTTAGAACATTTGAAAGGAATTCCAAACCCCCTAAAACCTGTTAATAACACTTATTTCCACCCAAGGCAAGAAGTACTGCATGACGTCTATAATTCATACTTAATTCAATGTTCTTAAAGCATTCTGATCCATTTCGTTCCAAATTTCGATCAGTCTGTTCCGAACCTCATTCCCAGTAGCTAGCTGATTCTTCTGGCTTGTTAATATTCTATAGAGAATGTCTCACACATGTTCAATGTTATTGAGCTCTGTACTTTGTGCAGCCTCTCCAGTAAAGTGATTTCGTAGTCTTGAAGGTAGTTCTAACAATATGTGCTTCGTCAGCGTATAAACAAAAAGTCTTTAACCATATTCGTACCCCATATTCTTCTAAAATGACTGGAACGTACCTCTAAGCATTTTTTTATATTATTCACAATGACCAGATTAACGTGGGCGTTCACAGAAATTCCTTCCAACACCATTATTGAACCTTCACCAGAACCATACGTAACTGGAAAGTTGTTCCATGTATAATTCTCATTTCGTAGTTCGTACACCCGAGAAAGTCGATCGAAATGAAAAAGAAAAATCTTCGGCTCTTCTGTAATTAAAACTCTCTTCCAGTCAATTTTCAACCAATGAACATATTCCCGGGTAAAATTCAATCAACCTCTTCGATCTGCTGCGGTTAGAGTTGGGTCTCGACCGGCCAAACGAGGTCACTAACTTTATTCCCTGAGACGTTGTCGTATAGTTTCAGTGCTAATTTGCACTCTGCTATCCTTAAATAACAGACGTGAATCGCCGTTGTTGCTTGAGATCGTCCCAGCCCATGTCGTCTCTCACCACAACCAGTCTCTATGTATCTAGCTCCCATTCTAAAAAGTGTTAAATGGGACATCACAAGCCTTCGGCCAATTCTTGAATAAGCCTAGGTCATCCAACACCACTGTCGGGGCCAAATTTCGTGATTGGCTTTACGATATTTTTCGAAAAGAGCAAACTTAACTCGCAGAAAAGAGAGTTAAGCTCTTGGCAAAGTGTGTATGAAACCACAAAATATTCAATGAACTATCATCTCTAGAAAAATTTGATGAAGTTCGTCAGACATGTTATACAGGGTTAGATCAAGTTCTAACGAAGACTCAACACTTAGATTTTCCGGTTTTAAAATAAAAATATGGGGAATCGCTTGGATCCGTCGATTTCTGATTCAAGGAGGAATAACTTTCATGATTTGTCTATCCCCGTAACTTCAATTCCTCAACGGGAGAGAGCACATTTTGAATAGAGATGGGGGGTGTTGCGATAGCTCATTTTGAAGACCTTATTGAGTACTATCTTACCCTAAATTTGCGCCTCAAAATTTTCATCGTTAACCAAATGGCACCGAAAAAGTGGAAGCCTACCTACTTTTGCGATTTGTGAATTAAGTGCTAAAAATGGGCGCCATTCACTTCCATGCAGTAAAGAACACTGGTGTATGGCTAGCTTATGTTGAATTTACCTTGTGGTATACAATGTTTTTATTCATTCGTTAATTTTTTGTTCGAAAAAGTAGACAGACCATGTGTTTGATTTATCTTAGTCTCTCGTTAGTCTATCGTGAATTTTTAGGAACGTTGAAACTGTGCCAAAGAGATTGTGAATTTGTTGTAGGATTGAAATGGAGTTTTCCATAGAAGAAAGGGTGGAAATGATAAAATTATTATTTGGAAATAACCACTATGCGCGATTAACAGCGACTTTATTTAACGAACGTAAAATGTATCCGCTGCTCACGTTGTGCAACTGGTTGCTAAATTTAACTATACTGGTTCAGTCGGCAACAAAAAGGGGGTGTATGAAGGATCCAAAGTGAGGGAAGTGGCTATCTTAGGTCACGTAGCGATGGATCCGACCCTTAGTACAACGAAATTGTCCAATGTTGTTTCAAGCACAACAATCATGAGAATATTAAGAAAACATCATCGTTTTAAGTTACGATTGGTTCAGGAACTAAATGAGGATGATTTTAATCGCCGACCCATGTTCTGTGAAGTGGTCAATGAAATTATTAACAAAATTCCAAACTACATATTCAATATCTGTATTTCGGATGAGTGTTCATTTTATCTTAACGGCACTGTAAACAGGCATAACTGTCGGTACTGGTCAGATGAGAATTCAAGATTACCTCGAGAAATGCATACTCAGCATCCCCAAAAGTTACATCACATCATCGGCCCTTTTTTATATCCGGTAATATCACTGGCCAAATTCATTTAGAACTATTACAGAAGGCTATTCATCCAGCCCTCATGCAAGTATTGGAGAATGAGAAGACTATGAAACGATCATTTTTCAAAAAGTTGGCGCATCATATCATTCAACCTATGCATCAGTTCTTAGAAGAAAATTTTCCTCAGGTCTAGATTGGAAGAAATAGACATATTGAGTGCGAACCCAGATCTCCTGATCTGGTGCCACTGGTTCTTCTTTATGAGGAAACCTGAAATCTTAGATTAACGATACCCTAGCTGATGATTTTCGAATTCGGATCATTAATGAATGCCATCAAATTAAACCAGAAAAGTTGAGTAAAACTTATTTTATTGCATGGAAATGAATGGAACCCATTTTCAGCACTTAATAAACTAATCACAAAAGTAAGTAGTATTCCACTTTTTCAGCAGCCATTTCATTAACTATAGAAATTTTGAAGCGGAAATTTGGGTCAGATTGTACTTAATAAGATCTTGAAAATGAAGTATCGCAACACCCCTCATCATTATTCAAAATGAGGGGGTTGTGCACACCCGGTAGGGAATTGAAGTTACGGGGATGAAAAAAATGGAAAAGTTTTTCCCCCTCGAATCAGAAATCGACGGGTCTGAGCGATTCTCCATATTTTCATTCAACCGGTAAATCGAGGTGTTAAGTTTCCGTTGGACCACCCTCTAGATACAGGGTTAGGTTAAAGAGTTGAGTGGCCTATGAGACGTTTTTGGAGAACTACATATTACATAAATGAAAATCGCAATTCTCATCATGTGTCTGCATTACTGCTTGAATTTCTTTTCTTTGTGTTAATGTCAAATCTTCATCAAAGATGCCGAGTTTCTCTCATAATGAATTTTGTTGAAATGTGTTGTATACAGTTATGCTAGTTGGAATTCACTAGAAGCATATAAATATCAGAGAACAAATTCAGAGACGAGAATTTCCAATTATCAAACTTTTGCAAACGTCTACCAAGATTTTAAATAAAACACTACGATACCTTCGAATCATGAAATAGATATTATTGCATTGGTGAAGGAAAGAGAAATAATATATTCAAAATAATTTAAATTTTTGAGGAAAACCAACAATAAGTGTTTGTTGAGAGTTTCAGAGGGATCTTAGAATATAACATTATCCTCCACTTTATCCGCAGCCTGTGCAAACACTTGTAGTAAGGGACGATATCCCTATGTTGTAATTGTGTAGATGGATATAACGGGGTCATCCTGCCATGTAGAGAATATTAATTTACTGATCGAGTTCAGTTCACAAAAGATGGTATAGTAAATTTTCGAAATTTTCCTATACACTGCGCTTCAATTGAAATGTATCTTCTTCCTGCACGGTGACCATATGGGTAACATTCAGGCCGTTTGGCCCATTGTTATGTTGAGTGATCCTGGATCATAGGGCGCTGGGTGTTTCAGCGCCCAAAATGTTCAGTCTGGTTTCCTCATGAGCGGGACATTTGTGTTTCGGTGTTTCGCCATTTTCTAGGCAACCACAGCACTGTCTGGTTTCCGATAGTCTCATGACGTGTAGATGTTTGTTGAGTTGGTGTCCTGTCAATAGACCCACTACCATCCCAACAGACTTTTTATCGAGTGTAAATAGTTCGTGTACCCTCTTGGATTGCGGCCCCTTTATAAGCCTTTTTGACTGTTCCAGTCCCGAGATGCCTGCCCAATAGTTTTAGGCCTCGGTGGTGTTTCAGTTGGAAAGTAAGAGAGCACATGGGTCCATGCGATGGTCAGAATTGGTTCTGGTCCCATCAGCTTGATAGCTGTTGCCTTTTTGAAGAGGCTGTCTGCTATCTCGTTTTTTTCGATGCCCTCATGTGCTGGGCAACAAATCAGAGTAACTCTGTTTGTTGCACTGAATTGTCGAATGCTGTTCTGCATTCGTCAACCAGTTTGGATGGAACCTCCGTATCTTTCAGATATCCTAGGACGCTTTGGCTATCAGATCATATGTAGATGTATGCGACTCTATAGTTCCTGTGTAGGTTTTCCTATACACACCGGAGAATGGCAAATATTTCTGCGTGTGTTACGGTGATGTTGTCTCCCAGAGCAATCGTAATGTTTGCCCTAGGGCCCAGAACGCCGATGCCTGTACCCATTGCGGTCCGTATACCAGGTAGGGCCTTGTGGGCTGAGTAAGGCGTGGGGTATGGTCCGACTTTCTTTTGGTAGAATAACGACTTTGAAGGGTTCGTCGAAGTAGTAGGTGGTTTTCATTTGATCTCCTCTTGTGAGAAGTTCAGGACGGAGTTCTCTGATTTTGTTCAGAGATGTGAAGTGTCCAGAGATTGGATTTCTGTCCCTCGAAATACCTCCCTTCCACAGTCTCAACGAGGCCCTTATGGCCTCCTCCTCCACCACTATGTTTAGTGGAAGGATTCCCAGAAGACACTCTGTAGAGGCCATGTGTTTGGATCTCAAGGCTCCCGTATATATATATATATATATATATATTCTTTTGAAAAGAGAGGATTCACAAAAATTTGAATAATTGTATCTACAATGAATGCTTATATCTATAATTTTGGTGTGTGTAAGAAAAAAACACAAATGTGAGCTCAGAAAATGTACAGGGGAACCATATTATCTTGCATTTGATTCAATAAACGAGTGAGTGAACCTGAGGAAAAACTCGTTTCCCTGTAGCTAACAATGGAAAAAGAAAACCAGCAGAAAAATATTTCAACATTTATACCTCTTATATGTCTGACCAAAACTAAGAAAAGATTCTACATAGCAGGCAAGGTCATAAAAAGAACTAAGGAGATAATCAAAAAGTACATAACCTGCGATATTTCGTCTTTCGCGGAGATGTTCTTTCGTCGCAGTGTGAATCTCCTGAAACATAATCACTTCCTTGTTCTTGCTTGCCAATTTTGAAGTATTTTTGCAGAAAAACTGTTCAATATTCAAACTCAACAAAAAAATCCCCTTCTTTCTTTGACCGAGAGAGCCCCGATGACCAGGTTCAATCTTCCAAGTGATGACGATTATGATCTATAGATGTTTTAGAATCATTATGGATCCAATAATTTGGGTTGACATCGCCCATATATTATTTATTCGTGGATCTTGTTTAGTTGAAAGAAAAATTTGCGAAAATTTTGACAGTCGTTCGAAAAATATGACTTTGGATTTTGTTGACTTTATTCCGTTTCATCTCTCTTTCCAGTGCGGGCCACCATACGAAGGCCGCATAGGCCAGGAGCAGTCTAATCACGGTTGTGAGAAGCCAATATATTATCTTTCGTTTGAGTGTCTGGGGCCGAATAGTCTCCAGCACGCCCAGAGTGTGTTTTGCGCTCTTTGCTGTAGTCCCAATTTATTTTGGCCTCAAGCATCACAACTAGGTATTTCACTTGTTTTACCAGTGTAAGATCCTCGTTGAAAAGAATGGATGCCTTGAAGGGCGATAGTTTCCTTTTTCGAATGAATAGAATCATGTCTGTTTTGTTCAGATTCACAGACAGGTCATTCTCTCTGGACCGTTGTTCAGTCATTTGCAGAGCGTTCTGCCCAACTTCACATATGGTGCTGAGGTTTTTTTCCCCGAACAAGGAGGTCGAGTCGTCGGCATAACCCAGCGAAAAGTGCCCAGCATCGGCAAGGGCCGCCAGTAGCCCATCCAGCACGAGGTTCCAACGAAGAGGAGATAGTACTCCCCCCTGTGGACATTTCCTGCTGGCGGTCCCCCGCCGAGGTGAGCCTCGATCCGTCTGGTTGAAAGCATGCATCCCAACCATCTTGCTATGGTTTTGTTTACTTTCCTGTCTACGTTCTCTTTAAGAAATCTTTTTACTAGTCTCTCAATAGTCTTCAGTAGGAAGGAGGTGAGACTAATTGGTCTAAAATCTTTGGCGATTTTATGTACGATCTTACGCGGCTTGGTTATGAAGACAACCTGAACCGTTTTCCAGGGTTCCAGAATGTATCCCAAAGCTAGGCAGGATCTGAAGATGTGAGTTAAATGTATAACAATGTGGTCCATACCTTTTATAAAATGTGCAGGGTATATGCCATCTGCTCCTGGTACTTTATATGGTTGAAAGGTACTTACTGCCCATCAAACCTTTTTCACTGTAACTACCATTGAGACTGTGTTCCAGTCTGCGTATACATGAATGTATAATTTTTTCGGTTTTCGAACTTCAGCAAGCTTGAAACTATTGTGAATTATAAATTTTGCGAAATATTGTGAGCATATTGGATGAAAAAAATTTACGATAATAAATTTGTATCTATTATTTTGGTGAAATTTAATTTTTTATGTTCATACAAAATTATGTGATTGAATGAAATTTTTCATGAAACATCGGAAAGAATACTTTGATCTATTTACTATTAGTGGGTCGTTCACGATTCCTTCCATTGGCTGCTACTCGGCAAGTTTCTAGAAAACTTTGTGATGAATTCACTGTACCCAAAGCTTCTTAGTCAAATATTTCTAGCTCTTCAATGAATTTACCTCAATCATGAATTCGCTTTCGTAAGCGACTTACGATTACATTCTGTGACAATATTGGCTAGATGCATTATTGTCCATAAAAATAAAATGTTCAATTATACAATTGTGCATTCATAGTTTTTCTAATAATAACTTACTTGGAACGTAAGTTGGCAGTTGTATTACCTCAGTCTGTAACAAATCTTCCAACGAATGCTACCTAATCTACCTTCCCAATGTTTCAAGGTCCCATGTTCTTCAGCCCTCCTTACCACACAATGTTCACGTTTTAGTTGTGGAACCCAATAAGCGTTCAACCCTCATTCACGAAGCCGGCGAATTATAGACACCGACATTTTCACCTCAATCGCATTCTCTATTTTGTTGTATTGCCTTTCACGAAATATTCTAACTGCTCTGCTAACGATACTTTGAGAGAAACATTTAAAGAGAGAACAATCTTCTGTTGCGTTTGGCCCTATTGAAGTGCTCGGATCATATTAGTGTTTTTATCTGCACTTAATTTTGGTCAAGTGTTGTCAGTTTATATCCTCTTTATGTCTAGACGAAAAACTATAAGTTGAAGAATACCACAATCGGGTGACATTTCCATTACCATGTACTGTTGATAAGAGAGGCAATGGTTTAAACCACAAAGAAAGAAAGACATTTTTCTTTCGGAAAAGAATCAGTAAATATTTTACCCCATAGTTTTGAAGAAAATTATAATTATCCATTTCAAATGGTTAGCAGTGTATAATCAAGAGATAGATCGGGAACAACTAGAAGTAGACATAATCAGAAGAGATCAGTTGTTGGGGCCTTCTATTCATTCCAATCGATTGATATTTATTTGATTTTCGTAGTTAATGGATTACCATTAACTCATTGAAAATGCAAACTTAATCATGAAGATAATTTTATTTTCACACAACAAACACCGCTTCGTCATACCAGGAATCATTCAAATAACATTTTGACAAAGCACGTGCTTAGTAGAGATGGATCTCTCAATCATTAGGTACGACAAGCTTGGACTATTTTTCATAGGGATATTCGTAGTACTTAATATGCGATTTGATTCAGGTATGAAATCATCAAGGTCTATAGAGAATTGATCATTTGAAAACATAAAAAATGCCCATAGACATGTCCAAAAGTCTTCCGTTCTCGGGAGGTGTTAAAGTTTCGAAGGGATCTAGCTCCAATTTGTAGAAAAAGATTTTCTTTTCATAGAATTCGTTTTTATATGTCCAGTAGATGCTGAATATAAAGTGCGATTTCTTTTACCATCGAAATCATAGTGTAGGGCGCCATTGGTTTTGGAAAAAATACTTAGTGAAAGATTTATCAATTTTATCTTTTTCGTCTTCTGAATTTTTTCGGAAAATCATGATTTATATGAGAAGGTGCGTTATTCGAATGAACTGAGTGAGAGTCAATAATCCATTATACGAAAGAAGGATCGCAACTGTCGTAATTGAATTTCAGATTGCCTAATAGATGGGGCGGTCTTTAGCTTGGCATCTGCGATTTTCCGATCTGAATCATCTGGACTCCTTCGTGAGGGGGCATTCGATAAACATAGTACATTAACAGCCTGTTGCTATCGTACAGAAATTGCATGTGCACATGTTGCATGGATGTGAGATAATGAGACATATGTCGGGAATTTTCGATCAGGTGCTAGCTATTGAATCCCCGAGAATTGGAAAGAGGGTAGATGGGTCGAGTGATAACTCAAAAAAAAGGTATTATCTGTCTGCATTCCCGTGAAAGAATTTTCATTATTAATTAAAAGCTGTAGAAGATACAGAGTGAGCCACTGAAATATAGAGAAGATTATCGCTCCAAAACTATTGGAGTATTAGTGCGAAAAACTGGAATAGATTCATTTAGATCAAAGATGACAACCTTTGACCTGGAATGAGTCTGTTACATTTTCTTGCACTAATACTTGAATAGCTCAGGGCGATAGATAGTATCCTCTATTTTTCAGTAGCTCACTCTGTATCTTCTACAGTTTTCAATCAAAAATGAAAATTCGTTCACGGGGATGCAGACAAAGATAATACCTTCCTTTCGAGGCATCACTCGACCCATCTACCCTCTTCCAAAATTTCAAGGGTGGCCACCCCTGCTCTAGGGTTGAAATTCGAGATGACGATGGTACTTGATGATGACTGCCATTGATCAGCATGGATCTGTTCCATTTTACTTCACTGAAACTTGAATAGTCTCAGGGAAATTGTCTTCCATATCTTTCAGTTGCTCACTTTGTATCTTTTATATTTTCAATTAAAAATGGAAATCCGTTCAAGGCGATGTAGACAAAGATATCAATTTTCTTTTGAGTCATCACTCGACCCATCTTCCCTATTCAAAATGTTCAAGGATTGCAACCCCCGCTTAGGTTAGGTTAGGTTAGATAGGTTGCATAAACTTGCAACCAGTTTCGTTCCTACCTTCGAACTACAGATTATCAACCCTAACTTGAATTGATTCTAAAAATGCAAGCCTTCTCATGTGAATCATTTTCTTACACAATAATGGTTGCGATGTCCGATATTTGAAAGATCTTGCATAAATTATTTTTGATAAAACAATTAGCGCACTACACTCTGATTTTGATGCATGGCCCTAAAAAAAATTTCACCTCGTGTATTTTCGCTACTACTAGACAAATCTCATGAATTAATGGATCGAAAAATTCATTTTCTGCAATTTGGAGCTAGATCTCTTGAAAACTACAAGAGTAACTAAATAGTTAATTGATTTCGCCTGTACTACGTGATAGTTAATCATGATGATAATAAGAAATTAAACTATGTATTATACTATCACAAGTATTGAACTAGTTCAATACTTTCTGTCAGCTGAAGATCTCTCATGGAATGGAATTAAAGAATTCTTATTCTTATTATCATTAGAAGTTACCAACAGAAACGTGAAAAGATCTGAATTTCAACACCCAGTATCTCGAGAACGGAGCATTTTGGGACATATAGTTATGAAAATTCTTTTCTTGTTTCTTAAAGAAGAATTTCAAGTAGCAATTAATAACTGTATACCTGAAATACCTTCTAAGGCATGGAAATGATGGATAGACATTCAATCAATCAATAAAATATGTGATAATGGAGAATTCAACCGGGTATGATCCATAAGTCGGTAGGAGAATTATTAATGAGAGATGAGAAATATATGAAAAAGCACCAATTATAAAATATTTCACCTTACCTTTGCTGTCTGAGATTTCATTTCCGATATATGTTTCTCTAATATTTTGTGATTGAGGTATTATTTTGTTTGTGATGAGTATCGTTTTATATTTGTTCAGTATTTTCTCCTTCATAATAGACTCTTATTAAAGATACATCTAGTTAGTTTCTTCTTCTAAAATTTAGAACCTGAAGCATTCCATTCGACAAAGGGTTTATTCTATGAAAGAAACAAGGAAAAAGATAATAAGAGACTCTTATAGCATGTAGTGAAAAGATGAAAATTGTTTTTTCACGGAGTAGGTGTTTTTTTCTAGACCCCAGTAGCTTGTATTACCACCTCTTGCTCTGATGCAAGCCTGAATCCGTCTAGGCATGCTTTGGATTAGGTTGTCCACCTCCTCTGGGGTGGCACTCTCTGTGGCGGCTTGGATGAGCTATTGTGGAGTTCTTGGATTATCCTGGCGCGATTTAATTTTTTTTTGTATAAAGGTCTGGAGAGCAAACTGGCTAGACCATAATAGCGATTCCCTCTGTTATAAGATAATGTCACGCGAGGTTTCTGGTATGCGGAGGTGAATTATCTTGCATAAAAGTGGCGCGGGCACCTCGCCAGAGTCTAACTATGAGCTTCATCACTAGGTCCACTTAATTCCTAGAAGTTGAACTCGCAGGAAACGAAATAAAATCTGTTTTGTCTTCCAGCATAAGCCACCCCAAAACATCACACTGCCCCCTTGGTATTTCGGAATTTGTCTTGCAACCCGTAGTCTAGCTTGTATTCCATGACCCCTTAAAACCCGAATCCGGAATCCATCTGATCGAACACCAATTCTGGCCTCTTTCGAAAAAAATAACATTTCGCCAATTTACAATATTCCAATTTTCGTGCTCAATCATTAATTACCACTTAATTCTGTTGATTTTTTGTTGTCTGGTTAGCTCTGGAACTCTTAAGGGCCTTCTGCTGTATAAACCTTTTGAACGAAGTGTTTGACGTATCGTTTCGGAAGACTGTTGCTTCCAGAAATTGCCTTTGGAGTATGGGGTGGCACGCACTAGGGTCTCTTCTTGCAATTTGGCACAAGAAGCGATCTTGTTCATCAGAACGACTTATTCTAGGCTTATTCTGCAGAGACTGTGTAGCTCCACGTATTGGGAGTAGGTTTTTGAAAACACCCACTGTGATACCCCCATTGGGGCCGCTATACCCCTCTATGTCACCCCCTCTTCAACGAGAGCAATTATTCGACCCCTCTGCACATCGGACAATCCAACGTAAGGCACTTTCAATTATGACTATACACTTTTTTATATTTTGAAATTCACAGTTTCAAATCTCAGTGACGACTGAGTACAATATCCGAAACATGTGGTGATAATTCAACATTTCTTATCATACTATCCAGCTTTTTTACAACAAAAAACTTCATTCCTCACAAGTAGTCAAATATCCATGGTTGAAAACAATTGATAATGTGAAATACCGAGTGATTCCATATAAATTTTGTTGTGTGTATATATCATTATTATTTGAACTGAATAGTCTTAACAATTTTGAGGACTTGGATTTCCCGGTTTCCTCAGTACCCTCTTCTATTGTTAATAAAATTTTAATTCTCTGGTGAAACAATCTATATTCCGTAATATTTCTAGAAAAAAATAATGGATTGAGTTGATAGAGGAGTTAATTAATAAGTTAGAATACTCGGACAGAGGATATAATAAGAATAATATACAAACGAAGAGATGTATGCTCAATAATCACAGTAATAATAATTAATACTTCGTTAAATAATATTTCTCTTTCAAAATTGAACATTTTCGCCAAATAATATATAAGTATAACCAGCAAATACAGCCAAATCGGAAAATGCGGTAAAATATTTAGGATTTAGGCATCTTAAAGACAAATAAAGAGTTATGTAGCTATTTACTATTTTACTCGTACTGGTGATGAAAAAGAAGCATATATTCATCTTAATTTTATCATTCAAAAGTTCCTCCTCTCCATGTATGCCTTTTTAGAATATTGATTTTTGAGTTTTCAACTAATTTCTTGAATTATCTGAACTTGTCGATCGCTTTCCGAAAACTTGCTGAATACATTCTGCGATAAGATTTTTACATTGCTGTAATTGAATTTGTAAGTATATCTTTTTTCATACGTATATGATGAATATATATATTATTTGCGTCCTAAGCATCTTCCCAAGAGATTTTCCTATACATCAGCCTCTTCTCGACTAATGAGTAGTACGACAGAAAAACTATTTCAGTGTTACTGATGATATTTGTTAGATTTCAATATGTTTTGACCAATGAAGTTTGAGATCTTTTCTTAGATCAGAAAAGACAACAACATTAATTTTCTTCAATTACACTTTCATTATTTATTTATTTTCAGTTTCATGATATGTGAACTTCAGGAATTGCGTTTTTGATATAATTGATTCCAAGTTTTCTAATAAAAAAAAAATAATCAATGTGTCGAGGTAAGCTCTTCTGTTGGGTTTTATGCCTAAAGCTTTCAACAATTAATTCTGAAAATACTGCTGATGATTCAAGAGCATATTAAAAAATACTGGTTTGCATCTCATCCGGTACATAATTCATGTAGAGAAGATATTATAAGAAAGGCCCAAGAACGTACACCTATAGTACTCCTTGTAAATAGAATTTTGTTCTTCAGATCTAATCCTATTTCCTGTTTGGTTTTATTCCTAGACAGATTGATAATTGTTTGAGAGATAATATGTGATAAGTTGAAAAGATGTGTCGCGAATTACACTTTCTTCAAAATTCTGAACTAACATTCCGTGGTCCACGCTGTCAAACGCTTGAGTTAAACATAAATGAAGCTAGTGCTTTCCGTCCATTGAACAACCTTATTGATTGCCCCAGTTTCTGTAACTTAAGTATAGTTAGTGTTCCTATCTAAACAATAAGTTTTGTAGCAGTAGTGATATAAAAAATAAGTTCGAAATCTTCCATGTCTTCGGCATGATAGGTCGATTTCAATGAGATCATTTATGACTTCATGTATCAATATATTATTGAAATTTTCACGAACGCAAAGAAAACGGACAGGTCCATCATATGATGGAGAATATTTTAAAATGGCAACATTATTCTTGCTTCAGCTTGCTAACTAATCAAGTCCTTATTCCTCTTTTTTTATAGTCTCATTTTATTTTGGTATAACTATTCAAATCGAAAAGAAAACTATGGTGAACACAACTTAATAAAACCTACCAAAAAAGAGTTCAATGCTTTCCAGAGAAGAACGTAAATCGTCACCGTGATTTGAGAGTTATGTCAAAAATTGCAGCAGGCTTTCATAGAAAACCATAGCTTAAACAAGGTAAAGTCGTAAACATGCTCATTCATATTATTACCAGTATTATCACCTTAGCTTTAATCTGTGAATGTATTTTTCTCGTTTTGTGATTCTGTGCTTATACAATGCGATAAGAACGGCTTAACACCAACATAGTATGGTTAGGTTAGCCTATCAGACTTCACTACTATGCTTTAACCCTACACTGGATTTTTCAGGGTGAACAGCTTCTGCCATTCTTTGGTACGTTGGTACACTCATTAAATTCGTTGATAGTTTTTATAATTTGTGGATGTTATCATAGATTGGTATATTTATTCTAATATGTATTTGATTATTCTAGGATTTATTGTGACTATAATCATTAACTGGTAGAAGTATTTATTACACTTATGCTCCTCACACTGACACTGATAGTGTTATAGTCAGCTTACGTTCTAATAGATTATTATATTTGGATTGTTATAAGCGAGAATATTGTTAATTTCGGTGGACTGTATATAAAAAATCATAGGAGAAACTGATACGCTAAATTGTATCATTCAGTTATGAGTGCTGAACGAAAAATATATATAAAATTTACGAAAGATTGAAAGAAACGAATGTAACGAGATTGTTCAATTATTGTCTTGACTTACTTATAGAGGAGACCCAGGATGCGAACAGCTATGCATTCAAACTCAGTTCACAATCACTATAGGGCACTACGTTTTATGCACTGTAGTTTCACTGTAGTCCAGGCCTGGAAAATGTCTCAGTTTGGGTTTTAATGATTTATGAGGTAAATGTATTTCAATAGTCTTTTATGTCACAATAGACAAACTTGATTCCACATGGAAGTGAAAACGAGGTTTTTTGGCGCAACTGCAATTCATATAAGCGAATCTTATATTTCGAGCGGCACTATACGGTCGATAGTACTCTCTGTAGCAGACTGGTTGGCGAGCTACCCTGAGGCACGATTTCCATTCACAGATGTGCGGGAAATTGAAAACCGATAAAGAGCGCCAAGACAATATGTATTTGAATTTTAATTTAATGAAACGAATTTTGAATGCCGCGAAATCGGAAGAAAAAGTTCTCTCGCATAACTTCCAGTCTCATGAAAGCAAACACAACGAAAAAATGTACATTGAAAAATGAGTTAGTTTGTACGCAATATCAAAGTTGAATGTGAAAAAAAAAAAATAAAAAAATTAAGAAATCTTAAACATAAAATTGAAGACGAAACAATATTTCCATAACAAACCTGAAAATTAAATTAGATTTTGCCAACTAATGTCTTCTTGAATACATTCAGTATTTAGAGATCTCAAAAAAATGCAAAAAGCTCTCTTTACCTTTATTTGAAATCATATGCTCCAATACAAGATTTGCAATAATAAGTTTTGTGTACTTTTATGTATAATTTCTTGCTTCAATAATTGGTTCTTGTGTGAGCTTCAATATAGCCAATGTAACGAAAAAGATTTATTTTATACTTTGAAGTCGCATGCCAGAAATGTGCAAAGTAACGTATGCCTGAGGCATACAACGTTCCGAGAGCTTTTCAGATGTATGGAATCTCTAGAATGTCAAGGCGTATAAATGAGAAGCATCACTGAGAAGAATTTGCAGTTTGAAAATTCGACATTCTGACAACCCAAACAAGCTCCTGTGAATATAGCATATCTGCTGCATACTCATAATGAAAACGAAATGGAAATGACTCGACAGACATTCTCATATAAAATATAAATTTATCATTCAACCCATCGCTTTAAATAAAGATTTTATTTCACAACTTATTAATCTGTATCAGAAAGCAATAAATGAAGTATATCCTATTCATAAAGACTATAAAATATTCAAAAGTTTAACATTCTGCGGTTCTGCAAGTATAAATATTAAATCCTTTCTCGTGAAACATAATCTTAAGATAACTTTCAAAACTTCTAATAACTTAGGTAAACATATTAAAAATAATAAATCTCGTGTTGAAAAATCAAGTAAATCAGGAATCTATAAACTCAATTGCGGTTCTTGTGATAAAATTTATATCGGTAGGACCTATAGGAGTTTTGGCATAAGAACATCTGAACATAAACGTAGCTTCGATAAAAATAAATCTGATTCAAATTATTCAAACCACTTAATAAAAGAAAACCATTCATTCAATAAAAACTTTGACATATTACATATAAAATCAAAAGTTCAAAATTAGATCTCCTAGAAGCATTAGAAATAAATAGATACAAACATTCGGACAAGTTTTTGAATGAGCAGGTAGATGTGAATTATTCACCCCTACTTAACTTGTTTAATTAGTTTTTATTACTTACATACTAACTGTACAATGGCTTGGTGTGGATTTTCCTGTTATTCTTCCAACTTGTTCTACGATTTGTTTATAATACCATACTCTTCATTCTGTTTGTCATTCTTGATAAAGCTGCTGTGTCAGCGAAACGTCGTCGAATTTTTTCGAATAAACTGTAGATTAAAGTTAAACCTTGTGTTTTTTACCTCATTTTCTTAATATTTACCTCATAATTTGCGGAGTACCGCCAGACGATGTTGTTTTATTCTGTCACTTACTAAAATTCTGAGAAGATTCAAGAATACAGGAATTTTAAATTGAATAAGAGTTCAGCCAATAAAAGAAAGAAAATGTATACATTTCGAAATTTCACTTCACCGTTTTCTAAATTGAAATCATTCGTTTTATGGTTGGGATTTCAACTTTCTTCTGAAATTCAGTCGAGTTCATTTACTTTATTTATTCTTATTACAATATATCATGTAATGATACAATATGATGTTCGCTTCAAGTCGGTAGTAGTAGTTCAATGTAATTCTTATCACTGAATTTGAATTAGTTACTAAAGCTTACGTTAAAATATCGTTTATCTTAAGATGTGGTTAGAAAAAGCCAACAAGATTATCGCTGTAAAGGAGATTGGGATCGAGGAAAGATAAAGTATTAGAGCAAGCCCAAAAACACTACCTATGTGTTTGCAAATTTGCAACGTAATTTCGATTACTATTATTATCTTGCAGATAGAGAAATGGATAATATGTAGTGAGTTCAGCGACCACACAATCCACCAAGGTGGTAGCCGTGAAGGAAGCATCCTGTTCTTGGACCGAAAACAACACCAAGTGTTGCCCAAAATCTTCCTGAAGCAACACAACCATGATGTCTGGACATGTTGAACGTGATGACGAGTGTTCGAGTGTGATGCTCAAGGCGACTAGTGTGCGAGTAAACCTATTCGCAGTCGCAGCTCTCCATTGCATAATAAAGTCATTTCGTGTCTCAGGCAAGTGAAATCTGTCCTTTTCTTCCAGCACTTTTCTTTTCTTTTTCAGGCACTTTTAATATCTAAGATTTATATAACTGACAAATAGAAATACAAAATAGATGCGTTTCACTTACGTAAGACAAGGTCTGCAAACTAACCTAACTTCACCTTGTAAGTAGCTAGACCATACAACTCACTTACTTAAGACAAGATTTTCTGTGGTTTCCCTCGTCATCATCGCGTTGATGGCAAATGGTACGTAGGATAGTAACACAGGGTCGTATTAGATTTGAGTAGAATAACCAGATAAAACATTTTTCCTTTTTTTTTGTTTTTCGATGGTATGATGTACACGTATGAACATGTCTTAAATGAAGATACAACCTGGTTTTATTACCCGGTATGGCAATATAGAGGCGCCTAACCAGATCGTCTGTAGCACCTTGCAGAATTGGCGTTTGTCGTGACCAGATTTCCTTCAGATTATTCTATTCTACGGAATAAAGGCTGAAGACCATACTTTACTATTGTTCTACGAAAGACTCGACTCTCTTCACCTAAGGGATATGCTGCACGCTTTCTAGAGAAGCTTGAAGTACGTTTCTCTGCTGTTCTAGTATTCAAAGTTTGTCTATTAGCAATTGACTCACCATAATACTAACCATTACACTTTTTCATTCTTGGCGTATGTTGTTGCAGTGTGAATTAGGATTTTCTTTAATTTGTAGAAATATTTCCTCTCCACCATGTACAGCCCTTAATTAGGATGGTCAGAAAGTATTTGCGATAACGTTGCCCACCACGAAGAAGATACATATTTATTATTGAACCCTGAGCATAATGGATGCAGTAACTGGAACAAGAAAATGCTGGCACAGTTACAAATGAATCCAATTGCAAGCAACTTGGGATTCACTCGATCACGGACGGAATATACAATAAATTCAGTAGTGCAGGGATCTACACTGTGGAAACTGAACTGAATAGCATCATTTCATTTAGTTTATTTATACCCTGTAGTAGTTAACAGCTACTAGTACATTAAGGTATTATCTTTCATAGCCAATTTTTCAGTTCACCACTTGAAGAGTTCGTACTTAGCTCCCTACAGTATTCATAACTACTAATATCCAGACCTGAACCCATATTGAGTTCATTAAATCATTTCAAATTTTGCAAAGAAACTGGTCTCCCAAAATGGAAATTTTAGTTTAAGCAGAGCCATAAAATTGATATAATTGTAAATCGGGTAGCGGTCTAGGGGCAGGAAAACGAATTGTTTTTTTTTTGAAGATTGTGAACATAAAATGTAAAAAGAAAAAAATTTGTGGTTGTGATTGATTTGCAATTTTGCTATTTATGTCTCCGTAATTTCATGTCTCATTTAATTCCTGAAAGGGCAATATATGTTAACTTGTAAATAGTGTATTGGATGTCGTCAATTTTGGTGAGCAGTTTTATTTTCCTAATATTTTAGATTTTAGTAAGGAAGATATGTGAGAAAACAATTCGTTTTCCTGTCCCTAGACCCGATTTACAATTATATCAATATTATATATTTATATATATATATATATATATATATATATATATATATATATATATATATATATATATATATATATATATATATATATATACAGGTGTCTACTATAAAAGGTGCCAAACCCCAGTAGGTGATAGTACAAGTCATTTGCAACAAAAACTGTCCCTAAAATTTTTTAAAAGTTGATAATTATCGAGTTATTCAACACTTTTGATTTTATGAAATTTTTGCTTCTCTCTAGAAAAAAATATCTCTGTTATCCTTGGATTAATTGTGCCACTTTCAATTATAATAGAAAAATTTTTTGCTTCTCTCTATAAAAACAAGAATATCGCTGTTAGTCTTACAGCTAAATCAAATCTGACGATACCATCGGAAAGAGCACGAGAAAGAGTATGGAATAGGTAAGTACTAATAGTAAAAAAGAATTGTATACCGGGTGTTGTAAAAGGCTGAATGAAAAAATTGTGAATTGAACAAAATAGTCGTATTTTCTTGTTAGCTGTACCACTGAAAATTGATCGATAAGTAGCTGTTTTTTTTTGGTAAAAACTACTACAATCAACTGGCTTTCAAATGGTATATCAACTTTTGAGTCAACTATTCTTATTCCAGCAATATCATGGGTAAGAGCAAAAAGTACATAAAATTCGAAAACGCAAATATCTTATATTACTTAATGAAACATGAACAGGAACTAAAAAAAATTAATGAATTATATTTTCACTAAAGAGAATCAAAAACTATAACAGGTTTTCAAAATGTCTTCCTCTTCCTTTTTGAAATTCAATGCGTTTTTGACTCATTTCGTTGCAACAGATTCGAATCCTTTCAATTAATTCTTCTCGAGTATTAAAGGGAATTCTCTAAACATTAGTTTTTATTGAGCCCCACACATAAAAATCAAGCGGCGTAAGGACAGGGCTTCTGGGTGGCCATCTCACCGGCCCGAATGGACTTGTCCATTTCTCTCCATATCTCTCAGTCACCCAGTTCTGGACTATTCTAGAATTATGAGCTGGGCAGCCGTCTATTTGAAACCAAAGGTAATGCCGAGTAGCTATAGGCATTTCTTCCAGAATGTTCATTATTTCATTATTTAATAGATTTAAAAATTCGTTTGAGTTGAGACGATCGGGAAGTATAACTGGCCGACAAGCTGACCCCTCCTTAACCCTACACACACACATACTCTAATCTCGTTCTGAGAGTGTGACATAATAGTGCCAATAGGATTTTCTGTATCCCAATTTATTCATGTATCACCTATAAAATTGCAACCTCACCTCACTATCCATTGGCAATAGGTCTTGAACCTTACTCAAATGGTAGGGATGTAAATTGTTTCACTTGACAACTCTATGAACCGTGAAATAATGAAGTCTCAATTTGGCACCAATTTTCCGAGTACTCGTTGTAGGGTCCTCGCGAACAGCCTGCAATATTGCAGGTGCTTCTCTCCATCGCTGAGCATTTTCACCACTTTTTCTAATTCTTAAACCACTGAATGAACTAGTTTCACCAGAGCGCCTAAACACTTCAACAAATGTCTTTCTGCAAGGTTGGTGTCTGTTTGAAAAGCGTAATTCATACTCCCGCACCGCTGCACGGGAATTTCCATTCGCGAAGCCATAAACAAATAACATATCTCGATATTCAATATTTGAGAAACTAGGCGTTTAATTTTTTTGAAAAAAAAAGAAATTGGAACCGTTAATGGGGAAAATATAAACTTCAGTTCATTTATTCATTGAATGAAATTTCCTGTCAAATTCTAAATATTTTTATTTGTTTTAAAATCAAGTAATACAAGCCATCTGTGATTTATTCTTTTCAATTCTTTTTCTGATTTTCTTCTTATAATTCGAGAAAAATTAATTATTCCTAGTTTCTTAAACATTCAATATCCAGATATGTAATTTATTTATCGCTTATTATTATTGAAAAGTCATATGTTGAATTCTTTAGACGCTCCGGGGAAACAAGCTCATTTGTGATCGAAGGATAGTAGAATTTAATGTTCTTACTCTAACTCTTACCCATGATTTTGCTGGTAAAAAAAGAGAACGCTCAAAAGTAGATATACCGTTTGAAAGCCAGATGAATGCAGTAGTTTTTTCTAAAGAAAAAACGGCTACCTATCGATCAGTGTCCAGTAGTACAGCTAACAAGAAAATACCACTAATTTTGTTCATTTCACAATTATTTCATTAAGCCTTTTACAACACCCGGTATACAATTTTTTTTTACTATTAGTATTTACCTATTCCATACTCTTTCTCGTGCTCTTTCCGATGGTATCGTCAGATTTGATTTAGCTGTAAGACTAACAGCGATATTCTTGTTTTTATAGAGAGAAGCAAAAAATGTTTCTATTATAATTGAAAGTGGCACAATTAATCCAAGGATCTTGTTGGAATACTGGAAACCTATTACATGGAATACTCAACTAGATTTAAAAATAATAATTATATATATATATATATATATATATATATATATATATATATATATATATATATATATATATATATATTAAGAAAATTGTTGTCATTAAAATAATTTATCAAAGACTTCATTCGGTAAACCAACAATGTTCATCTTGAACTTCAAATATTTGAATTCTGAATTTCCAATGAAGCAGAATTTCCATTCAGAATACACCCATCTAATTAAGTAAAGTAATAAAGAACTGAATAAGAAATGAACGTGATAATTTTGTTCCGGGAAATTGCTACCAATACTATTATGAAAAGAAATATTTCCACCCTGACGTCGTTCCGTCACGTTCAAAATTAATTCAAGTTAGGTACCTGGTATTCAGAGAATATCATACTCGTGTATATCTCAATTGTAATGATGAATGGATTGTACAGATGCCGACTGATGAATAAATCGAGCAAATTTCTGAAAAATACTTGTCAGTGTTGTGAATGATATTTTTGAAGATTTGTTAATACATTTCTACATTATCTCCTTAATGAAGATACTTCAGGCTACGATTGAAAAGTATTACTTTATGTAAACAATCTTGCATTGTCTGTTTAATGTGCGTTTGAAATTATCATCGTTGTTATATGAAAGGTGAAATAAATTATGAAACTTTTCATACAATATAATGAAATTGATACTTTGTGAAAATGATAATGAGGGAATTGGAACTAACTCACAGTTTTTGTTGTTGATAATACCTAAGCACAGTGTCTGAAATTGCTTGACTTTGGCGATTTGACCCATTTCTAGAAGAGATGGCGAATAGCCGTCTGAGAAGTTCAAATTTTGAGAAATGCGGAAAAGTAATATCTGTTACACGACACCATAGAAACAATTCTGTATGGCTATATTTCTATCCATTTTTTAACATTATCGAAAGAAGATATCACAGAAATAGTCAGTTCAAAGGTGATTCGAAGTGTTCTCCTAAATTCACTACGCAGATTCTATATTCATTCTACAGAATTCTCAGCAGTTTGTTTGAATCTTATTAATAAGTAATATAATAAGGTTCCGAAATTCCAACATCTTCTCCATATCAATTTACCCAACCAGCACTGATGAAAACCTGAAAATACGATTTCTTCATTCGAAAATTTCCAAGGAAAAACTCTATAGATATCGCCATAGACAATTATTGCTTTGGTTGAATATTGTGCATATTTGAACTCCGAGGAGAAAAATATATTTCAAATGCGAGCATTCTTAGAAATATGTTTAATTCTTTGTCACAACTTCTCTCAGAGCACAGCAGATCTACTCTTGATTTTATGGGAAGAGGTAACTGGGCTACGGAGCAATGGAAGTACGTTCTGTTGTTATATAAAAGCAGAGCCTCAAGAGATCTAAATAGACGTCATCGGATCTACTGATGTGAAAATGAAAAAATCCTCGTACTATCACAGTAACAGTGGGTTATCAGATTTTGTATACCGAATCGATCTTTTTGTGTTTCATGGGCGCAGCAGCGACAGTTTAGTGGAAAAAAAATTCTCCAAAATCACGTAGTTCCGTTGGTTCCATTTATTGGAGAGAATTTTATTCTAATTCAAGGTAATGCAATGTTTCTAGTGTCGATATTTTAATCATGCAATACCTCAGTGAGGATGGTATTCAGACTTCGGCACGGCCAACTCGTAGCCCTAATCTTAATGCGAACGAACATAATTGGGATAACTCCAAAAAGGTTCACGAAAAAGAATCAGTGTCTATAACTGTAGAGAACCTAGGATCAATATAGAAGAGGTGGCCAAATATTCCCCAATCTAAAATTCGATCTTTGAAGGAAGCTCACAGAGCTATCAAAGTGATCGAGGTATTCATGAACGAAATTTCAGATTCCAACAAGTATAATTTTTGTAACACGTAATATTTTCAGATTTGCGTTAATATGTATAATATTGGCAAACGTCAATATAATATACAATAAGCCAAATCAGTGATGGAAAACGCAGTACATCCGTTTTCATTAGTTGCAGTAAGTGGACGTTTCTTAAAAAGCTGATGAGGCGTTTTTAATGCCAAAATGAAAACATTTTCTTTCCAGATACGAATGCAATAAAAATAAGCTTACCCTATCTGCTAAAAAAATATGCTATTTGAAGAATATTTCAGTGTGGTGCAAAGAATTGATACAAATAATGGGCTTAGTGGTCTTCAATCAGACGGCTCTCCGCTGTCGTCCTCAGTAGTCTGTCTATCTTTGTTTGGGTAGTGTGTGTATGTGTGATGAATGCAGACAGACAAAGACGGCGACGCCACGACTGCCTAATTAATTTTTACGCAAAAAATACTTCAAGCTGTCTTTTTTATGAACAAACACTTAATAAATCAACATATTTTTACGCTTATAATTTCGAGGATATTGTATTAATTGTTGTTCAGTAAAATCTTTTCCCATAATGTACAACACTATGGATAATTTTAATAACTGCTGATACCCTAATTAATCAGTTTATAATCAAAATCTTAAATACAAATGTTCTTGTCTTGAACTTCAAAAGAGAACGAATTGCATCCAACATTTCAACCTCTATTTCGGAATTTTAAGAGTCATTCCACTAGAAATTTTGAAACGAAATCTCGAAGATAAAGGAGAATACAATAAAATATTACATCCCCAAAGGTGGATGGATATTCCAAAAATGTTGATACTATCTTTTCCTACTCTAAATTAATTATTTTCACGGCTCTTACATGAAATCCCGAAAAATTCGTATACAAGTTTCTATCATATATTTCGAATCCATATAGTAGGCATCTAGTAGGCCTTACTCTCTATCCCATTTCGTAGATACTGTCACATTTTTACTAACCTCCCTGCCTACATATGTATTTTACTCATCATGCGATCACGTTCTAATCCACTTGATCTGTGTGTTTTATCTGGAATTCTTCCCAGGTCTCTTGTCATTTTCCCTTATCCCAAGTGTATCATTCACCAATTTTTCCTTTACCACCATATTCCATCCATCTTCGCTTGACATTATAATTTAAACTATATTTTCAGGGCTTATTCTCGTCCTTGTAGCTTTTTCTGATCGGTTTTGATTCGTTTTTCATCGACTATAGTCAAAGAAAGAGAACCTTACCTTATCATTTGAATTTCTACAGAACAACCTATCCTGGAACCTTTCTCATTTTAAAATATGACTCAAACGACGCGTGTCCACAAACCATGTGCGTTAATGCATATGTTCTATTTTATATGAAGGGGTTCTCTTTTATTCTCGAAGTACATTGTTATTATCTTTGTCCTCTGTTCCACCTTCTCAAATACTTATCGAGTGCCTCTTCTCATTTTCTCTCCTAGACCTTACGAGCTCCTGCTACCATCGTAAAGTATGCCCTTCAAAATAGGTTATTTGATCAACAGTCATGTTTTCGGTGTTTCTCGAACCTCAGTACTTCAACATAGTGCATTATTGACATATTGCTGTTGATGAAATTGATATTCTTCTTTCTTTTTCAGATCATAGTGGTAATTGATGTGGCTGCTCGTGCTCTCGAAAACGGCGATGGCATTTTGTCACCTAAGGTACTTTACTTCTCTACGTGTTCGTTGGATTTCATTTCGTTCTGCCAGATAGCAAAACCATATCTGCTTTCTGTATTGACTTTTCCTGTTTCTTTTCTCCGAGATGTTCTTGAATCATCTGCGTAACTTGTAGTTATCATATCAGAATATATCATGCATGTTGCAATGAGTACAAGATAATCCGCGTGAGCTATACTCTATAACTTTTATGACACATTCGAACTGAAGACGAGAGCATTATAAAGCATTCGAAGCACCTGGCTATGAACAGAACATCGAAGTACTCTGCAAACGATCTCCGTATCCCCGGAGAATTGGGAAATTGAAACACGAATCACAATAATGAAATTGAATTCATAAATTCTTAGCTAAGGTCAATATAATGGATTTTCCCAGCGAGGAAATCTATAGCATCCGCTTTATACTGGGTATTTTCAGTTTTCCAGATACAAAGTGATTCACTGTTTTTAGTCAAATGGAGGGGGGGACCAGTAGACATACATTTATTATGCTCGTCCTACTTAATCGAATCACAAAGAAAAACAAAAGTCAGGTCAGTACTCAGCCCAAACTCCATATTATCGGAAAATCGGATGATAAAAATACCATGTATGTAAATAACCTGATTTTCCTTGTATTCCGGAGCGGTCCTACATGTGTAAGAATTGGCCTTTTCACTATCAATGAAATCAACAATGAAAAAATAATGCTCGACAGTGTTCAAATCATACAGCAAAACTCATGTTAGATACGATGTTAATTCAAACGGATTTTCGGTTGCTTCCATGAAAATAGCTATTGAGCACGTTTGCTAGTGCTTAGTAAAGCACAAGAGTTAGCAAAAAATGAAACGCTTTCGACATTATTTCTTGATTTTTAATTTATTTTTGAAAATATCTTTTTATGAGGAAAGAGCTTCATTCTCAAGAGTGTGTATTTCTAACTCATTCAAACAAATTCTTTTTTTTCTTCATCCAACGAGTCGCATTTTCGCTGGCAAGACTAAATTCGCAGAAATTGCATAAGAATACCTAATCACAGAGAAACTATATTACTTTATGATTCTAAAACTGTTCTTCAGTGATTCCGAGCAATGATCTGTCAGAAAAGTACTTGATGAGATTTATTCGAGTTTTGAAGCAAAATTTTTTCAGTGAAATCAAGAGAAAAAAAGCAATACCTCATCTATACACAAATAGAGAATATGTCAATATGGTGTTTTGTTATGGATTTTGCGATTGAAATGCATAAGCAGAAATCCTTAGATCCTCAATTATAAAACAATTCATAAGGTGTATAATAAACTGTCGGAATCAGGTATCTGCTTCTGAACATAAACGATCCACTAGGCAAAATATTAGGGAGGAACATAGTAAACCAAACCCCATAAATCAGTACGAGAAAGATGAGTACCAGTTCGTATGTTTCACTTGAGAGAATTTGGATATTGACAACGCAAATAAGATAGCATTTCATATACAAAACGTTCAACGCTTACAGTCCGGAGATTAGATTTCACAACAGAATTATTGCAGATGAGTTTCGTTTTATAGAAGCACTCTTCTGCAACGGGGCTCAATTTACGGATGATGGAATCTACAAGAACACAACTGGTCACATTCTAGCTATCAAAAATCTTCATGCAATCAGGTATAAATGATCGCTACAAAAATATTCTGTTCATGTGCGGTATTTAGTGAAAGATTGCCATGTGGTTGGATCTCACTTTTTTGAAGGAGCATTAATTGGTGAAATTTATTTGGATTTTTTTGTCAATCTTCTGCCAGATCTGTTCGAAAACATAAATGTGAGTGGAATTCGGTTCCAGCACAATGGCGTTGTACCTCATTTCTCAAATGATGTGAGAAGTTTTTTGATTCAAAACCATGAAAAAATTTTAGTCAAAATGGGCCTGTTGCACAAATCCCAAGGTCACACCTCTAGATTTCTTTCTGTGAAGTTATTTGGTGACCAGAGTAGAGAGGGGACATATTTCTTGCAGAAAACAACGAGTATATCGCATAATAGATGCCTAAGGCGATATATAATATTACGAGCAAATGATTCGTAGGAGCATCAATGATGCATTTATACAACCCAGAAAATGTTTCGTAATCGGCGATGGTCATTTCGAAAATAGATTTCAATGATACATCAATTTGTATCCCGTTTTTATTTCTCTTTAATGTAAAGAAAATATTTTGTGCTTTTCACGATTTCTTGTATGTTTCATCGTGTGATAATTTAATTACCAGTACACGTAAACTCAAATTCTTCTTAAAAAAGAAATGATGAATCATATTGAAAAAAAAATGAATAAGTATCTCATATCAGTTCTCCTGTATAACCGAAAAAGTTACACCATCATATATTCATTGTTGATTTCATGAATAGTAAAAATTGTGTCAACCGGCTCGGTGGCGTAGGGGATATGATGCTTGTCTCCTGCGCAGAGTTACCTTCGTTCAATCCCCACAAAGTCGGTGCGATTTTTCGGATTCTGGGAATCGCTTGAGTATCCATCTTTCGGAGGAGATGTTAAGCCGTCGGTCCTGTCTAACAGAGATGTGTTGGACATTAAAGATCTCTTCCCTCGACACGAGAGGGGTTCGGCAAAATTCCCGGGTTAGTGAAGGGACAGAATTCTCCGGCGTGTCATTGGCCGAAAGGCGGAAATAGAGCACGTTTAAGGAATAGCAAACAAACAAAAATTTTGTCATGATTTCATTCAACATGTGTTGGATCGCTATAAATCGAAGTTCCAGAGTACAAAAATAAAATCAGATTGTCATTATACATAATGTCTATATCATCTCATACAGTAATTATTGGTGCTAATATACAAAAGTGTTTACACACGTCATATCACAGAAAAATATCAATAAAAAACTACAAACGACCCTGTTACTCCTTCAAAAGCAAACACAGCGAAGAGTTCAGGTTGTCAATTCTGAAAAGTTGAGATTAAAATAATCATCAATCTTATACAAACATTCTCTAATTAAAAAATTCTTTATTTCACTTTTGAATGATACCAGAGAACTCTACGCATACAAACTGGTAAAACATTATATAATTTGTAACACAGAAAGTTTGGTCCATTCTAAGACCTCCTCAAACTATAAAACGGGATTCTTACATTATCTTTGCCTCTGGTACTATAGGAATGAAACGGGCTAGTTAAAGTTAGTTTTTATGGGTATCGAATAGACATTCAAGTACAAACAAGCTAGGGAGAGTCAGTATATTCAGTTCCTTGAAAAAATTTTACAGCAATCTCTATAGCCCACTCCACCAACAATTCTCACCGCTCCTCGTTGTATTCGGAAAACCCGATCGAACTCACTGTAATTTCCCCACACCAAGATACGGTATCTAAAATGTGTCTCAATAAGGGCAAAATAGGTAGCTTTCAGTACCCTCCTAGACAAAGCATGCCGAACTTCGCAAGAGAAATATATTCTTGCAAATTTTTTTAGCAAGCATATCGCAATGAACCTCCAAGTGAGGGACGAATGCAAATGAATATCCAAAAAGAGAACACTTTTAGTCTCAAGAACTCTAACACCAAACACAACTCTCTCAGTCTTGTTGTTGTTCATGCTCAATAAATTACTTAAAAACCATTCCAAGCCCTCGACTTCGTTTGCGCAATCTTTTCTTCAGTTTCCACCAAACAATTACTATGTACAAATACAGTAATGTAATCAGAAAACAAAATTTGAAGACAGCCGCTCTGGTAATCCGGAAAATCATCAAAAAAGATGATAAATAATGAAGGACCCATCACAAAACCCTGTGGTACTCCAACTTCAACTCTCTCCTTACCCGAGAAACAGTTATTAACATCATAACCGAGTGAGCCATTCAGTCAAAGGCCTTAGTAAGGTGGAAAAACAGAGAATGAATGAAAACCTAATTCAAAACAGTTGAGCGTGTTACTGACGAATACAAGAATGACATCCGCAGTGTTACGTGCTTTTCTGAAATCGAATTGATACTGTGAAAAGAGCATTTTTCCCTCAAAGTAAAAACATTTGATTACAAAGAATTTTTTCAAAAATTGTGACTCATGAAATATTTGACCAAGAAGAAGTGATCTTCCCGTATCTTAAAAACCCGAAAGCTCTGATGACTTTCATATAGTATTTCTGAAAGACCTGGAGTTACTTTATCCTCGATTACAGTATGACCATTTCGTACCGAAACACCATGTAGATGATTTCGTTCTTTAGGTTGGTTTCCTTACGTTCGCAGACTTTTCGCCAAAATATCATTTAGCATTTGCAAGCAATGCTTTCATTCTAGGAAGGGAAAGAACAGCAATAATTTAGACCACGTCATCAAGTTCTCTGGACAGTGAGCATGGAAAAACAACTCTACTGCCCTACTTGAAAGGAACAATAGACGGTATTGGCAGAATCCCCAGAAAACATGATATTTCAACCGTTTAAGAGCTTCACCAATCGATTGGAACCGTATTGCACAATCGAAAAGACGAACTAAAAGAAAAATGACAAATAATAAATAGAGAACAAAAACGTAAATAGAGAACAAAAACGTAAATTCGATATAAGAAAAACAACTTCTGTCCTCTTGCACCATAACATACATACAGGTCACGAAGTAAACTTCGAATGATGCAAACAAATTGCCACCAAAAATAATTTGAGAAACTGAACTACATATGGAGCAACTGAAATTTGAAAGAATGGATACTTCAACAAAGGAGACGGTGCTTAAAAGCACCCAAGTGTTTGTAAATCAATAATGGAAATTGAAACCAAAACTGCCGCATTGATCATCAATCAACAATCTGACACAGAGAACAAACTCATCAACCTAAGTTGCATAATCGGCCAATGCTAACTTCAATTAATATCGATATGACTTCCGGTTACAATGCGGAACCCTAGCAACTCGTTTCTCTTTCAACACCTAGATAGAAACATCAATTTCTGATTGAGAGAGACCAATTTCTGAGTCGAATTGGAGCATGGTGAATCAACCCTCAGCAGCACCTAAGTCGAATTTCTTTATAAAGAAAGTAGGACTAGTGTCATATCTTTCGGAGAGTCTTTTAATTCTCTTTTCAAAAATAGTATCTTTATGAACAAGCCATCTCGTACAGTCAATTCAAACACAACAAAAGTTTCTATTTTAATGAAAATTTAACAATGCCAAAACTCAAATAGAATGGTCAAAATGACTTCGTTCTACCTCTATACGATAATACAACCGATTGGGGAATTCTCTTCCAACATTTTAAAGAAGTCTGGTTTCATAAGTCAGCATTCAGAGACGATCCTCTTCCGCAGCTTCTTCAAGTATTCAGGTTGTGTAAAATAAACTCTCGACTTAAGATGACCTCACAAAAAGAAATCCGAAGGATAAGGTGCCCTAACTGGTCATTCAACTGTTCTTCATCTGCGTATACAGCGACCTAGCAAATTTGCATCCAAATATTGTCACACACGAACATCGAAATGTGCAGGAGCTCCATCTTGCTGGCATCATATCTTCTTCTTTGAGAGAGTTCCATCAGTTTCCAAAATTTCTGTAAGTCTGGGATTAATCAATTCTTTCAACAACTGCAAATAAGTGTCTCCATTACCTTTTATAAAAAAAGGTCCTACAATATGCTTTCCATAAATTCCAGCCCGAACTTTCAATTTCTGAGGTCTTTGTGTGTATGCCTGTGTGAACAAATGAAGATTCTCGATATCACAATATCGGTAGTGATGCCTATTCACTTCACCATTAGAGAATTAAAAGACCTTTTCAATGTGTAGGGCTGCACCAACTCAAACAATAGAGGTGATTCCTAGCTAGACTTCAATATAAGCTCTAACCTTAACCTAATGAACGAGAGCTGTTAACTCGCCTACATTAACGAAAGACTGGAAGAAGTACTGCAGTATGTTGGTATAAGGCGACAAAGGATAGTAGTACGGACACTGTTTAAAAGAGTAAAAGTAACTGTTAAATGGGAAGAATATGAGGAAGCCCTAATCAATTATATTAAAACACTAAGAAAAGCAAAGCGAGAAGTCGCTGGAATCAAAAAAATCCTCAGTTTTGATTGTATGAATTCCATTGGGAGTCTGCAAAAACCAGATAAGCTAGACTAGGTTTCGTCAGAAACCCAGGTTTTCGTGCATTAAATGTAACACGCGATGTACGCGTTCATAATTTAAGACTTTTGGCGATGGGGTACAATCGCAAATATCGCTCAATTTATGCAGAATACTATAATCATTGAAAATTTTTACGGAAGAGCACGCTTGTGCGAGCAAAGCTGTGTCTCTAAATAATTTCCAAACATCTACCTTATAACCCCGAAACATATTTTAATTTTTTTTTTACTATGAAAAATTATGTTATCAATGCATTGATACTTATTCAAATAACCTCTATATATAATTACAAAATTGTATTATTGCACTTCTCACACTTCATGAAAACGTATTCACATTAACTGATCGATTTTGTTGAAAAGCATCAAACCAGAACAAATAGTGAATATGAAAAACATATCTGGAGGTACCTGAAATCAAGAGCGCAGTTAATGAAAAGCTTGTTGCAGATTCAACTTATTGGAAATCAATTTCACGATTGGATTAACCATATTTCAAGCATGAGAACAGACAGATTTAATATCTTCTGATTGACGATCTGTGAGTAATTGAAATCAGAACGTCGCGAATGAAATCTGAGATCGAGTTCATGAATTGATCAATAAATATCCACCTTGAATAACGATGGTTAAGAAGACAAGAATTTCTTCGAGGAAAACCGTTAATGTATACAGGAACAACAAAACTTTTCAAGTTCCAATTACAATATCAAGCTGAAATTTTAAACGCGGCCATAACTAGCGATTTCCAATTGGAGTGAAATATTTTCGAAGTGATACAATTTCCGGTTATACCGGAAGTGGGTAATCCCTTTGTTATTTCAAATAGCTATCTACCTTTTTTCATTATACATCTAGAACCGACATTTGAGCAAGGGATAAAATACCCAAGTTGTTGGCACTTACCTGTCAAAACTTTTGACAGATTTAATTATTGTGTATTTCGTGCAAAAGATCTACGAGCTACAATTTCTTTAAATGTTCCTCAAAAATCGAGTTTATAACAGAAATAATTAAATCTGTCAAAAGTTTTGACAGATAAGTGCCAACAACTTGGGTATTTTATGCCTTGCTCAAATGTCGGTTCTTGATGTATAATAAAAAAGGTAGATTGCCATTTGAAATAACAAAGTGATGACCCACTTCCGGTATAACCCGAAATGGTATCACTTCGAAAATATTTCACTCCATTTGAAAATCGCTAGTTATGGCCGCGTATAAGATTTCAGCTTGATAATGTAATTGGAATTCAAAAAGTTTTTGACAGACGGTCCCGGAGGATATCCCTGAATATAGCTCTTTTCAGGAAGGATTATTCATTGATCTACGAATTCTTGAATAATTCGTCTTATCTCAAGTTTACAGATCTCACCAAGTTGCTTCCATGTTTTCTAATTGTGGGCGGTCGCTATTCAATTTGTGGTAATTCTTTTCAAGTGTTCGTTGATCGAATTGGTGGTCAGCTCACCTGGTCTTGGTTTCCTTTCTAAGATCTTCTTCCTGGTTCATATATCACTATCACATCCCAAAAATGTTTTCATCATCTGTTCTTCCATTAATTTTCGTCCACATTTCATCCCTACATTGTGTTAAAGTCTGTATACTGATATAATATTTTGGATGGGGTTAAAGCACCATATGTGTAAAATTACTTCTTCTTCACGTTAATTGGAATAACACGTCTCGACATTTACTACAACCTGATGACGTCAGTATTGTTCTGTGTAATATTATATAGCAGTCATATAGCAATTGAATATCACTAGTGAATTTAATAAAGCGCGACAATAACAAATATATACGCTTTATACTACGGAATGTGCAGTATAGTTGGTTCTCTTGTTGAATCAAAAAAGATATTTGAAATGACAAAGTATGGATTTAGGCGTTACTATTTGGTTTGGTTAAGCAGAACTTGAACACAAATGGAGTTTCTTCTATATTTAAACTACCAACCACTAATTGAATTAATAAATCACTCTATGCCTAAACTTTCATTCATCATTGGACAGTATGAACCAAGTACAAAGTGCGTTGACATATATATGAATAGGTCGCAATTGGGATTTGGAAAAACCAGATATTTCGTATACAGTTCACCAAATAGTGCAAGAGAGATATAATATTCGAATACATCGGAAATTTAGAATTTACATAGATCAGTCAGGTCAACTGATTCTCGTTTTCTTCACCTTTGTGGAAAGGTGTAGAACTTTCAAATTATCGGAACTGAAGGTTGTTGCTCTTTTTGTCTAATTTTGAAGGAACGACCAGTCTGACCTATGTGAAAAAGATTGCAGTTTGGACAAAATAACCTATACTCTACTGATTTATTCAAATTCTATTTCAAATTTTCAGCATTGAAGGAGATTGACGGGAGTTCATTTTGTGGTCTGAGTGCAATTTTAGATTTCGATTAAGAAAGATTGTTTGCAACATTTTCACTTATCTGTCCCAAATATGTTAAGGGGATGAATTTTCAGATCTTTGATTTTGAAATATCTTTCAATGGTGAAGGTTACGATAGATGTGTTGATCTTGGATAATCGATGTGCTCGAAATTGCTTGGTTCTAGCGATTCCCTGCATTTCTGAAGGAAAAAGTGAAAAAGTGTTCGAGAAGTCCAGAGCTCGATTTTTTGAGAAACGCGGAATAGTGAACAGTTTAGTAATATCATTTGCTTTCTAAAACGAAATATTGCCAAATTGATATTTGACGGATTTAAAAAAATGTCGTAGTTTTCTCGTATTTGAATATTTTCCCAAATGGTTAAAAGTTTTCACAGACAAACACAACTTTAGAAAATAGAAAATTTCATTTTGAATAGAAAGAAAACTACCGTGGAAAATATTTGTTCAAACATAAGTGCTTCTGTTTCTGAATTTGTTTCGAAACGGTGAAAAGTTTTATGGACACTTTTCAAGGCGAATAAAAAAAGACATAAATATCTTAAATTTCGAAATGTGAACTACAGAAAAGAAGAAAATTTCATTTTGTAAAGGAAGGTTATTACAGTAGAAAATATATTTCTGAATATCCTCTTTATTCAGTCATTGCAATAATTCTCTATGCCAATATCGCTAGAATCCTTCTGTGAATATTTCTGAATGAAGAAATCACAGAATAATTTTAAGATATGTGATGAAGATCTTAATCATAGATAATACATCATTATCCATCTATTTATCCAGTTTTTCTATTTTTACTGAGCTGGAATAAAAAATATCGATCTGAGCGCTGACAGTGAGCACTTTCGGAACTTTTGAACTACCGTTTCTTCTCCATATTATTGCAATATTGCTCATTGAACCACTCTTATAATTTTATGTTTTCTTACGTAAGAAAAAACATGGTTAAACTAAGCAATCTCAAAATCCTTTTTGTGGACTTGGCTGTTGTGTTGGTGGTGATTTGAGTGAAATAAAGTGATATAGATCTCCTGTAGTGAATTATAACTTTGAAAGATTATCAGGGACCAAAGTTTTGAGAATATTAAATGATTCTACCACCTATTCGAAAATCAATAATGAAAAACTGTATAATTAATTGATCTTTATTTTGTTCAGTGATTATGGTATTATATGGGAAACAACTCCATGATGAGCACTAATGGAAAGAATAATGATAGAACATTACAATTGAAACACAGAAAAGTTATGTCGTTATTTAATCATAATTCAATCTGAAAACTCATGGAATAATTTCTTATTTTGTATTATTATTGTGAATGAACTTATTCTTCGAAATTCAATTTCAAGTGGCTAATTAAAATTTAGTACTTCTTCACATATGCTAGACAAAAATATTTGAAATTAATTTTTGGTATAGATACGTCGATGACAAACTTATTTGTACGAACGGTACTCCTTGATAATTTGGTCATTTTCGTTTATTCATCACTCAGAACAACGGTTGTTATTTTGAACTTATCGACGAAATAGTGAAATGCAAACAATTCTATATAGCTATTTTCACCTAAAATAATTTGAAATCTTCAAATCAATTTTGAATGACAACTAAAAACAACCAGTCAGAACTATAAAAATCGCAAATTTTTGATGTATTCAAATGATAACTACGTTTCAATAGTTTGTGCATTCTGTTTTATTATTTGATTTTCCCATATTTTCATAACGACCTGATCATATATATTTCTTGTCACTTTGTATTTGACCTTAATACTGTCTAAAACTACGGTGACAGTGTTCTATTTAATTGAGTTGATGTTTGTTTGTTTTTCCTTTAACGTGCTCTATTTCTACCTTTCGGCTAATGACACGCCAGGGAATTTTGTCACCTCACTAACCTGGGAATATTGCCGAACGCCTCCCGTGTCGAGGGAAGGAATCTTTAATATCCAACACATCTCTGTTAGACAGGACCGATATCTTTACGTCTCCTTCGAACGATGGATACTTAAGAGATTCCCATAATCCAAAAAATCGCACCGACTTTGAGGGGATGGAACCCAGGTAACTCTGCGCAGGAGACGAGCCACCGAGCCGGCCATTTAATTTAGTTGTTGGTGATAAAAACATAGTAAAAATTTCATTTGTGTTTTGATTATTCTGTATGAATTAATTCTACCTGAATCAAGCACAACTGTGAACATTTTGTTGTCCGTAGAAAATTTTGTAACCCGAACGAACATTACATCCTGATTACAAGATATAAAATAATTAATCATTGCAAAGTTTAATGACATACAGTGTGCTAGCATATGAGCCTATATAGACCAAACTGTTAACGAATTTGTCAATGTCATATCCTAATCTCAAACGAGCATACATACTGTTCAGATTCATTAATAATGAATGCAATGAAGACATAAATAATGATTTGGTGTCTCGATGATATGATAATCACGGATAGATGGTATCTGGATTCTTCTCGAAAATTTATATGTAAAATCATAAATTCATTTGGTATACAACTATACAAAAAAATTCCTGAAAGTATTCAAAAATCAAATAAAATATATCAGTGAGGATAGTCCTTTCACTTTTCACTAGATCAATCTGAAAATATAGTAACATAGTATTTTGTGATCTCAGCAAATTGTTTGAAGAAACATCTACAGCTTGATTGAAAATTGATATTCTATTCACGATGGAGTAATTCTATGTTGTTTCAATTTCTTAACTTATCTGGATGAATGAGCAATACTTTTCAAGTACAGAGTGTTCCATTTTCGATGTTTCATTCCGGCAGCTATGTGAAAATGTTTGAGGAAAATTCATTGGTGAAAACAGAAAGCATCTATTTTCCTTAGTTGTTACCAAAGTTACGTCAAGACGATATTTACATTCAACGAGAACTTTTTTGGTAAAATGCTAGAACGTATTCAGAAACTTTTCTCATTGAATGGTTTTCGAATTATAATATAAACTTGTATCATTTTAAAACAACACCATAGGTGGATTTGTATGGGAAGAATATTTATTTCTCCTTCTAAATATCATTTTGTGGTTTCATCTAGAATGCTAGTGCGAATTGACACAAAATATTATAACTGATTTCGATTCAATGCTCACAAGAATAAATGTCGAAATAAATTCATTATTCAATTCACCTTGTCGAATTACAAATAATTAACTGAAAATTTTTGCTGGAAATATGTTCGTGAATTTTGAAAACTTTGAAATGTTAGAATGCTTCGTTCAGAATAGGTATAATTGAGATACAGCTTCAAAAAATTATTCTTGTCGTTTTTTTGACAGAAGGTAACCTCACGCTTCTTTATTTTTGTATCATTGATTGAAGCAGAATCTCATAAACACTGGTTCTTTGAAGTTACAATGAAAGATTTGGGAGCTGTTACTGTTAATTCATCGATTAAATGTAGGTTAGATTAACTTGAACAGAGTGGGATACCCAAATCTGAGGTTTCGCGAATCTTCAGAAAAAAAAAGTGTCGACCGTGTAAGTAGGTAAACTCAGTTTGTACAACCAGAGGATTTTCAGCGAATGCTAGAAGATAAAGTGAAAGTAATCAATGACGGATTATTCAATCCCAATAATAAAAATGACTGGTCCGATGTCAAGCCCCATCATCCCAATTTTGTGTGAGCGCTAATGGACCACTGAATTTTGTCCTAAGTCCTATTGATATAAGAAGATATTATTATATGATAAATGAGAATACTTTGGTAAAATTCCCTTGGCTCAAAAAAGGTTAGTATATGTCCAGCGTCATATCCGATGTCAATCCTCCTCAACCCAATGTAACGTGCACGTTAGTAAATTACGACATTTTCGCGTACGTGGTCTTGATACGAGAAACTTATCATGATATTTTAACAAGATCTAATCGTCCCTGAAGCCGTCACGGCCCGGCGAAATGACGAGTACGGGGCACTTTCGGGAGAATTCGAGAAAGATTTATAGGTTTCAGCGCGCCGTATTTCGAAGAAGGTTCTCGAACGAAGATTTAGAACAGAGCCGAAGTTACGCAAATGTTTGAGAACAATTCGTACTTGTATATAAGAAGAGAGCGCGAAGCGCAAAGAATGAAGTTTGAATACATGGCGCGAATAAGTGGACAAAGTGTTAGAGATAAATTAAGCAGAATCAATTGTGTTATAAAAATTAGTCATTTACACTCGGAGGCAAAATTAGCGGAACACTCGAAAATTTAACCAAATTCGAAGTTCGATATTTTTCCTAATTCTCAACCGATTTAGATGATTTGTTCGGCAAGTTATAGATCAACTCTTCTGCTTTGAAGAAATTATAAGAGAAAACAATTTGAAAAAAATTTTATACGGGGGCAAAACTAAAAGTGTTTTTTTTTGTCAAAAATTCGTAACACCCTGTGGAATTTCGTGGTCCGAGTTGAAACGTACAATATCATGGTCTGTCAAGACACATCTTCCTACAGTAACGCCCTTCTCGTTTCATGCGTTTATCTCTATTTTTGCAAAATATATTTAATTTCAAGTGGAAAATCACCATTTTGGAGAAATTCCATTGAATCAAGAAATTGTCATTTAAATTCGTCTATCAATTTGGAATTTTCCCATTATCACTCAGGCATGTCGAAATTGTCGTTTGCGATTTTTATGTTCGAATTGCATTAGTTATTGATGACAATTTGGTTAATTTGGTGAAAATTAGGAATTCATAGGAGATAATAGTCGGTAGGTATTAAAATACACAACCGATTTCTGGGACCATTGATAAAACTTCTCATTTACACATGTGCACACCTTTTTTTATCAAATATGAAATACAACACACGTTTTTTTGTATATGACCACATTTGCACTTGTTTAAAGAATGAGAGTTTTCCATTCTTCGATTTGATACAAATTCGATCGGTTGTGGTGTTTTGTGATTCTTTTACTGTTTACGATTCGAAACGGTTTTTTTCATTCAGAATGAGAGATTTACCACCAACCTCAGTAGCAAGAGACGTTACATTGATCGAGGAAGGGCGCACCTACCGCTCAGTCGGTACCATGTTGGGTGTCTCGACGTCGGTTATCCATCGAATCTACCGACGATACAGGGAAACTGGATTGTACGTGAGGAGGCGAGGACAAGGAAGAAATCGGGCAACCCGCGCTATACATGACCGTTTCATCGTCAATCAAACCATAAGAAATCCTCGTCTTACTGCTGTTCAGGCACGTAACCTTTTACAAGTAGTGGATAACATTAACGTCAGTGTGAGGACAGTCAGAAGACGATTAAATGAAGTTGGTCTGAGATCATAGCGCGAGCAAGAGCACCAAGACTCGATAGAGCCCATCGGGTAGCAAGATTGGCGTTTGCTAGGGAGCATGTAGCATGGACAATCAATCAGTGGAGACGAGTTTTATTTAGTGATGAGAGCCGATATCCTGTGAATTTCGTAGATGGTAGAGATAGAATATGGTGGCATCGAGGGGAGCGGTACAATCAAGCGAACTTCGCAGGAACTGAGCAATACGGTGGAGGGTCAGTTATGATATGGGGTGGCATATGCTTGGGAGTACGAACAGAACTGGAGATTATTGGCAATGGATCACTTAATGCCCATCGGTATATATCAGAAATCTCTGAGCCCCATGATGTTATTTTTGCTCCTTACATAGGGGAAAATTTCCTTTTTATGTACGATAACGCGCGCCCTCATACTGCGCGCATAGTGATAGAATATCTCAATGAAGTTGGGATCACACGAATGGACTGGCCGTCACGGCCACTGGATTTAATCCCGACCAAACACGTTTGGGACATTCTTGGAAGAAGGGTTCGACAACGGAATCCAGGCAACGTTGAAGAGCTGACATTGGCTTTGGTGGAAGAGTGGGACAACATACCTCACTAGATGATAGACAACATCATTGGGAGTATGCGAAATCGTATGCGCGCTGTAATAAGAGCTCGGGGGTCATACTCGCTACTAAAATCAAATGTTTTTTTGTGGGTCATCATGAACATTTTTCTCAACATGTACATTTCATTTCACGAGTGTATCGCCAGGATACACACCTGCTCTCAATTTTGGACAGGAATGATAATTATTATAGAGTGTCACACAAAAAAATTCAAAAATAAATGTGCAAAATCAACGATTTTTCCAGTTTACTTCGAGATATTCTGGAGCATAAAATTGGCCAGTGAATTTCAAAAATTTTCATTTCGTTAGATTTTCGTTTCTCTAATTTTGTTTTCATTTTTTGGCTAACCTCCGATGTTATGCACCTACGCAAGATTAAAAATAAATTCTTGAAATTTGTGACTTTTCGCTTCAAATTGGATATCTCTTGTGAAAATAGAGATAAATGCATAAAACAAGAAGGGCGTTACTGTGGGAAGATGTGTCTTGACAGACCATGATATTGTACGATTCAACTCGGACCACGAAATTCCACAGGGTGTTACGAATTTTTGACAAAAAAAACACTTTTAGTTTTGCCCCCGTATAAATTTTTTTTCAGATTTTTTTTGTTTTCTCCTATAATTTCTACGAAGCAGAAGAGTTGGTCTATAACTTGACGAAAAACTCATTTAAATCGGTTGAGAATTAAGAAAAATATCGGACTTCGAGTTTGGTTAAATTTTAGAGTGTTCCGCTAATTTTGCCTCCGAGTGTAGTTTGGAGTAATTGTTCAGTATACGTGTAAATAAACTAGTTAGAGTTTTGTAAAGTTGAAGCGTGATTCGAACCCATAAATAATTTCAAGAACTAGGAAACGTTTTAATATAATAAATGAGAACATAGTTGAGAATTTTGTGTATGAAATTTTCTTGGCTCAAAGAAGATTAGTTTATTTTCAGCATCATGGTGCGTCCCCACACCAGACACGAAATGCTTTAATAGGAACTTTTAAACCTGTCATTCAATAAAAATTGGATACGAACAAGAGGACCAGTGAGATGGCCATCTTTTTCACCAAATTTAACTGTGTTTGATTCTCTTCTCGTGGCTATGTGGAGAATATACCAGTTCAAAAATTGTTTAGCGACAGACAATTTGAAACACATGCAGTATTCCTGGATGTTAAATATTCCAGCATTTTGAATGATGAAAATAATTTTGAGCGTTTCCTCCTTTATGAGTAATAAGTAAGTAGTTTGTTCTTATTATAAGTGAGCTTCATTAATGCAGCATGGAAATGATAACAAATTTTCAGATACGTCCCGACTCAAAAAAAAGAGCCCTAGAATGTCAGAATACTTTTCACTTAAGTTTGATAGTAACCGAGATATTGGCACAATTCGAAAATCGAGAAATCTGGAATAGCTCGAAAACAAAGGAAAATACCTGCGATCTATTCTCACCAATGAATCTTCCTCCAAACATCGAGGACAGAGATGGGGTGGGGGCATTTTTCTCTATTTGTAGTATTTCGCATAGCTGCCGTAGTGAAACATCGACACCGAGTACACAAATAGCACTAGAAGAATAGAAAATTTCAACAACTACGATAATGGATTTAGCTCATTGTATGGCATCATAAGAATTATCTCGATGCTCACGACGAATATATCTTAAGCTAAGGATTCCGAAGAAAACGATGCCGATTTATGACTGCTGACATAAAGCGATGAATATGGTTGCTGGAACGTTGTCTATAAAAAAAATAGTGTTGGTTTCTTAGATAAAGCTGATTGTGAGCATAACCTCAAAAACTTGCGTCGTGACAAGGTACAGTTGCTCTGGGATTCCCTCGATTGAACATTATCATAATTCAGTTCGATATTGACAACTTCTTTCAGTTATTATTTCGTTTCCTTCACCATAAATTTGATGGTGAAAAAAGAAGAAAGTTTGTGTGGATCGAAAGAGGGTATGATGAGAAATATACTATAAAAAGTCATATAGGAAAGCAACTTGTGGGATGATATATTCTGCTTTCCATATTGTTGTAGTTCATATGGCGATGCACAAAAATTCGAAAGTCACTCTCCATTGTGACTTAGTTATTCATTCAAAATGCTAGTCTAGAATCTACTACTTGCTGATTCAACTGATCAGTTTTATAATGCATCTTTCATATTGAATTCTCTTCACACCGTTGAATGGCGCCCATCTTGTACTTAGTAGATAGCTTAGGACAGTTCGAGCACTCTTGGTTAGATTCTATAAGAAAATCTCAGATAAAATTTGCAACATCTTTTCTTCCTGAGTAACGTATTCTGTTAAAAAAATCTAAATTCCGATTACGCGCGGTTATCCGCAACCGACACTGCTTGATGCTAGTGAAAACAAATGTGATATGAAGTCATATATTTGTTATCAAATATTTGAAAATGCTTTTGAATGTGGAAGATATTTTTCGTTATGAAGTTATTTCAACGATGAGTTGGTAAATATAGTCGTACTAATAACTTTCCTCGAGAATAAATTAATGAGTGTACAGGGTAGAAATATTTGGAAGATTTAATACAGCAGATGAAATATCGTAAACAGAGCAACATGTTCTCCGCTATCTGGGTTCTTTTTCCATGAAAAATTCATTGCAGCAAACAAAAATTTAGTTATTCTCGTTTTCGAAATACTTGCAAATTTCAAATATTTTCGGAATCAGTCAAGTGCCAATACCCCAGTTATCGCTGAAGTTATGTATTAATGGTTTTGACTTTCTAGAGGAACTTCTTCGCGTTTTTTTTAATGTGAAACATAGACAGCTTTCATTTTGATATAAAGTTTTTTGTTCTTCCCAAAAATATATCCCGAGTGCACACAATTTTTTTATTCAATACGTTTTTGTATAAAGAATTTAAAATTTAATAACTTTTCCTGATATTTTTCTAGTAATTCTATGTCAATTCACAGAATTTACAGGAATGGTTGAAAAATTCTAAGTGTATGCTGTGTTCTCGTTACAAAAGTTAGAGAATTAATTCTTGCAAAGACTATTCAGATGAACTACTTATTCAATGATTATAAAGATACTACTATTTTGTGAATATAGTATCGTTTGTAATAACGAAGTTAACATTCCGTACGAAAATTTTGATAAGTTCAATATGATGGAAACAAAACTGGGGTATCTAAGACAAGAGCGCTCGTTATTGACAAGAAAAATATAAACCTCATTAAATGAGATTATTCCAGTTTTAGCAGCCTAAAATTTCCAGAGGTGACCCGATTTTTGCGATGGGATTATGCGGAAGTATTAAGAAAATCCGCAATTTTCCCGAGGAATTATTTAGACTGCTAAAGTTCATACCAGTAGTGTTGTTAAAATGAGGTGGTCAGATGTGAAGCGCATCGCCATATTGACATTCAATGTCAAGGCCGATATGGGTTCAATTTATGGTGTGCATTGCAAGATTATGGGCGAATAGTGTATGTCATCTTGGGTAGAAATTTCGTAGTGAATGATATCCTGAAATTATAAATAACAACATTATCGATGGATATTTTATAAGTTGTCTTTTACTGAAGAAGAAATATCTATTTTCAACACTATGGAGCTCCTCTTACTCTGGGCGTTACTGATTTACTCGACTCAAATTTTGGCAATATTTGGATGAGAACTATAGGGTTAGTAAGATGGCCAGCCCGCACTCTGGATTTGTCGCAGCTGGATTTTTTTCTTTGGGTTGAATCAAAGATCTGTTATATAAAAAAGCTAGCCGAAATATGGAAGACTTGAAGTAAAATTTCAGACATAGTCAAATTTCCAAGTCGGGTCGGAGTATCTTCAGGCGTTGTGAAATATGCATACATAACAATGAAAGTACATTTGAATACCTACCTTTATCGATTATGTCCATTATATTTTATTCCCTATGACAGAATGTCACATAAGTTTTTTGTTTTGAAATAACGATTGCATGTAATTTTTATACGGCACAGGCACTACGTTATCGAAAACGATACCATTTTTGCATAAAAGTTATAAATGAGATAAAAACACAAGGTTTAACTTTGATCTACACTTTATTTGAAAAAATTCGACGACGTTTCGCTGACACAGCAGCTTTATCAAGAATTATTTATTATTATTATTTTCATTCTTGATAAAGCTGCTGTGTCAGCGAAACGTCGTCGAATTTTTCAAATAAAGTAGATCAAAGTTAAACCTTGTGTTTATCTCATTATATCATGGATCTACATCAAGTAACGGCCTCCACAATTCAAATAAAAGTTATAACTTGATGAAGAAAATTTCATAACTTACCTGAATTATCATTGTAGGAATCAATTTCTGAAATGTGATTATAAAAGCATAGAACATACTTAAGCTATTTCTATCATTGCGTGTAAATTCTAGGAATGGACATGGATTTTCTGGATAAAATTTGGGAAAAATTTTGCAATTTCTGAATTTTCGTGAAAGCACGTCCTCAATAAAGAATTTGAGTGCCCATGTGATATATTTTTGAATGGTTCACACTTAAAAGAAGGCAAGTTCACTTTATAACTGAAAAACTGTCGAACAAGAAGAAAAATTTCGCACGTAGTTTGGTTCTACGTGAAAAATTGCCTACAGAATGTCAAAACCTTGTTCACATACCTGACTTCGAACAAAACTTTCAAATTCAAAATTGATGAAAGTTGCTTGAATCTATATGTGGCAATGATTTCCTCGGGCAAACAGAATAGGAGGAAGATGCATTATTTTTTTCTATTCACAGTATTTACATAGCTGTAGCACTACAACGTCGAAATCCGTCCAGCCTGTACATATTTTCACCTTTCTCTAGGTTGTAGTGCAGATGATATGCAAGAGTACAGTGCGGATATTCACATTTATACATTGTGATCCAATTTTAATGGACCCTCTCCATAACTAGGGTACTCATTTTGATTTACAAAATTTTTGATAGGACGCAAGTTTTCAGAGATTAAAGTCAAACTTCTATGGGTACTATGACTTTTTTGACTCTGAAGAATCGGAAAAAACCATTAGGAATTTTTTCATTCGGAATATAACTGCATTGGAATTCGCCATGAATTGTAGTATACATGTAAAATACCAAACAGTTGCCCTATTAATGGATTAGGAATGTGCCAAGTTTAGCTTAGCTCACTTTCTCTGGCTATTCGCAAGGGGACAACAATTTCGGTATTTTGATAGTTTTTAGATAGATAGATAGACAACAGTTATTGATCTATTTCAATTTTTTATTATATGATGGAATTCTACAAGGCCATAAATTTTCAGAAATATTATCTCGATATTCATTTAAGTACTACTGTTCTTTATCGTGGAAAAACTTAAACTCGACCTTGAATTCCATTAACTGTGATTTGGAGAGATAATGTATTTCTTGAGTTTTTGATAATGAAAATCTATTGAAATTTTCAACCAATTTAAAAACGATCAACTTCTATCCAGCCTCCACTTAATTGGACACTAGGTTTCCTTCAAGTCAAGTAGCTTGAAAATTTTTCGAAAGCTTGACTCGACTTGAAATTCAAGCTTTTGTGGAATGAGTTAATTTTGCTAGTGAGAAGCTTGACTTCATATTAAGTTTCTTCAAATTGCTTGAAAGTTCGATACTTGTAAGACCATAAAGTTGAGATCATTTGCTAAACTCTAGTTGCCCTTCTCGTACTGTTTCAATAGAAGTAGGTAGTATTTTTAGTCATACCGAATTATTTGATAGGCTCCGACACATTGGGATTTCAAAACTCAGTAAGTCCAATCTAATCAATTCGTTTCACAACGCAACAAGTAGATACAAAACCTCCTCAAGGGAATTCGGTTGATTTAAAGGGAAAGGGAAGAATGAAACCTGAAGTCATTTCAGAAATGCAAAAAATTCCTGTATTCCACAACACTCAACAAAATATTGATGTCGCATACAACCCACAATAGATTTCTATATAATACAGAATAGATTCTAATGAAATGATTTTTTCATAGGTTTTTCGTATTAATCGTTAAAACTCAATATTCCTTGTAAAAATATTTAGAACACTAAGAGAACTTTATGTAGGATCGTCAACTTACGGCCAGAATTGTAGGTATAATAATCTATCGAGTAAGGTTTACTGCATTCGGCGATATTGAGCAGGACCCTTTCGAAGAATGAGTGGCTCCCCGATAATCGAGATTGAACGGTGATTCCCCGAGAACCGACAGTTGTGGATGTCCAGGGACTTCCCCAAAAATCGTATATAAAAAGAAATGATTTCCCCTTCTTATTTCATTTCTTATGAATATACTATTACTGTTATACCATTATCATTATACAAGTACGGCAGACCGTGTTAAAAGAGAAAACTGGTAGGGTGAAATACACGTTTAATGTAGAAAATCGCGTGGGAATGAAAAATATGATATTTCTGGCTTCTCGTACAACACGGAAGCAAATCCTTATGAAAACAACGGTTCAGAATATACAGACCAAAACTGATTCCATTCCGATACTGATATAGCCTCAACAGATAGAGAACCAATACCAAAGAAAAATAAGTGTATTGAAAAAAACTATAAAATTGACGACTTATTTTATTGTTAGACAAGGAGAGGAAACATTATAAGGTGGAAAAAGGGAATATATGCATCTCTGAAGCATCAAATTTCAAAATGAATGACTGTGCAAGCGCGTCGCTAAAGAGAGATTTGAAATTTAAGCATGTGGACATTTAGAAAAAGCTCTTTGAAGATTCAGCAGAGCTAGAACAGCTAATCTCTGCTGCCAGCACTTCTAGAAGCATTTAGAGAAACTTTACAATCTAGAAAATTCAGTACAAGAAATCACAATCGATTATACAAACAGAAATTTCACTTTCATTAATGAAGTACAACACTCAATTGCTGAAATCGATTCCCAAAATAATCACTTTGTGTGCTCTGCACACATCCTTAGCTTGAGCTAGGGATTTCATCAAATATTCAATTCTGGCATGGAAAATAATATTGAAAAAATGAGGAAGAGTTTCACGATAAATTTGCTTTTTAAAAAAATTCATACTTCAGCCAAAAAATTGAAAAACTCTGAAAATCAAGGTAGAAACTTATAGAAATATTGCATCAGTGCCAGTTTGAAAATGACGATGACAAAATTTGACATCTTTACCTGCTGGAATTCCATCTTCGAAATGTTGTAGTGGGCTTCGTATTTGAAATAGTTAACAGATTTACCATTGAAAGAAGAAGTGTGTAGACACCTCAAAATCTTTAAAACTATTTCAACAATATTAGAAGGCGAATTTTACTCTACAGTTCATCTTGAAGTTACTGGCATCAACATGCTCCTAGAAAAATTAGAAAACTGGGCTATCGAGTTCTACACTCAACCAGAAAGAGATGGATTCGATTGAAGATCAATACGCCACACATAGGAGGCAGGGAATGAAATCGTTGAACATTATGAGAAAATAAAGTGGACAAACTGCACTGAAGATGATATGTGGCGATATGAAGCACCTCTCGTGCAGAAAGCTTAGAAGACATTTTGGAGTGGTGGAAAAGGCACGAAGCTATATTTCCAAATTTGGCGAATATGGCAAAAGAGTTGTCGAGAGGCAATTCTCAAGAACTGCGTTAACTACTTACCTAGAGTAAGATTTTTTTATCTGCTCAGGCGTGTTCACATGATTTTGGTGTAGATTGTTTCATGTTTATTTTCTTTTTCTGTTTTCTTCTGATATCTCGGTTGCTCGTATATTTCTATTCAAAATATTTACTATCCATGCTCAAGGCTCTGCCTTTCATAGATTTTATATAAGGATATCCACCGGGACCATCCGTTAAAAACTTTTCAAGTTCCAATTACAACATCAAGCTGAAATTTCGAACGCGGCCATAACTAGCGATTTCCAATTGGAGTAAAATATTTTCGAAGTGATACCATTTCCGGTTATACCGGAAGTGGGTCATCACTTTATTTTTTCAAATGGCAATCTACCTGTTTTATTATTCATCTAGAACCGACATTTGAGCAAGGCATAAAATACCCAAGTTGTTGGCACTTATCTGTCAAAACTTTTGACAGATTCAATTATTTTTGTTATAAACTCGATTTTTGAGGAACATTTAAAAAATTTGTAGCTCGTATATCTTTTTCACTACAGACACAATTTTGGCTTGGGTGGATAGAGCAAGGATCAAGGAATTTTTCAAGTAATCTATACATGTCAAAAGTTTATTGCGTTGTTTTGTATGATTTTTTCAATTTGGCCTCTTTCAAACAGCAATAACTCAATTTTTTCAAATTGCACGTGCCAATTTTTATATCGCCATCAGATGAAGCGTCAAATTTCAGATGGAACTATAAAAGCATGTACTATGCCCATCTCTTATAGTTCCGAAATAATTTGGGAATATATCGAATTTTGATGATTTTGCAAGAACTAACAGAGAATGCTTTGAACTTTATTCATTCGAATTGATATTTCATAAAGAACTTTCGTTATTTCAGATTGAAAATATCCAAAAAATACAACACATGTGGAATAAAACCAGTGGTTATTCAAACGAAAATAAATTTAATCTTTATTCAATTCATTATAGAATGTCAAAAAGTAGTGGGTAGAAATTGCAGGCAATTCAATAACCAATTTCCAAATTTACCGTCTATGAGGAAAATAAAATTTCGAACATTAGAAGGAATTTTCTATAATTCAAATGAATAAAAATTATAGGAACTAAGCGAAAACCAATCATCGAAGATAATTACATTAATACGAATAAATGATAGCAAACATCATAGGAGAAAACTAATTTACGATCTGAATAAATGTTCAATATGGGCCCCATTTTGCTCGATACAATTGACAGCTCGTATACGAATATGATGAGTTGCCCTCCTAGTGTCCTCAGGATCAATATCACGAAAAGCATTATGAATGCGCTCTAGAAACTCTTCTTTACTTCTTACAGGAATAAGATACACTTCACTCTTGCTTTTACCCCATAAATAGAAATCAAGGGGCGTCAGGTCCAGAGAACGCGGAGGCCATACATTTGGTCCTTTATTACCCCACCATCTATCCTCGAACATTTCTGTTAGCTGCCGATCTACATCTCGTGTTTTATGTGCTGGTGCACCATCCATTTGGTAATAGCAACCCCTCAGAATGTTAATGGGTAATCCATTTAAAAACTTTGCTAATCTTCCTCTCAAAATTTCCAGGTATCTTTGTCCATTAAGATTTTCCTCATAAATGTGATGAGCCAACAAATTATTCATTGAAATTGCAAAAACTTTCACCCTGAATTTATTTTGGAATTCAATAACCTCAATGAAATGTGGATTTTCTGTAGCCCAAAAATGTCGATTTCTCCTGTTGGTTATTCCACTTTCTATGAACTTGGCTTCATCAGACCATATAATCTTTTGCAGAATTGTCTTGAAGCCGAATTAGTAAATTTTCACAGGAATTTAGCGGCTTGGGAAGGTCAGTTGGTTCCAATTTTTGTAGTCTGATAAAAGAATACGGGTGCATGTTATGTTTCTTAAGCATCCTTTGAATGGAAGTATAACTCAATCCAATATCCATCGATGCTGACTTAATGGACGCATGTGGTTTGGCACCATTTCTCCAAATTGCAGAAAATTGCACCTAAACCTTCGAAGCTTTGTTTTACTCATAGGCGCCAAATTTGGAAATTGGTTATTGAATTGCCTGCAAGTTTTATCCACCACTTTTTGACATTCGCTGTGAATTAAAAAGAGATTAAACATATTCTCGTTTCAATAATCAGCAATTTTATTATTAATCTGGTGTTTTTCAAAAATTTTCACTTCAAATTACCAACAATTCTTGTTGAAATATCGAATTCGAATGAACGAAGTGACAAGTACATTAATTTTAGGCACCTGTCAGGTGAGCGTAGCCAGTTCAGCTACTTGATTCAAATATTTCAAGGAATTCTCTGTTAGTTCTTGCAAAATCATCAAAATTCAAAATAATCCCAAATTATTTCGGAACTATAAGAGATGGGCTTAGTACATGTTGATACAATTCCATCTGAAATTTGACGCTTTCTCTGATGTAGATATAAAAATTGGCACTTGTCATTTGAAAAAATTGAGTTATAGCTGTTTGAAAAAGGCCAAATTGAAAAAATCATACAAAACAACGCAATAAACTTTAGACATGTGTAAACAGCGTAAAAAATTCCTTGAACATTCTTCTATCCACTCAAACAAAAATTGTGTCTGTAGTGCAAAAGATCTAAGAGCTACAATTTTTTTAATGGTACTCCAAAATCGAGTTTATAACAAAAAGAATTAAATCTGCCAAAAGTTTTGACAGATAAGTGCCAACAACTTGGGTGTTTTATGCCTTGTTCAAATGTCGGTTCTAGATGTATAATAAAAAAGGTAAATTGCCATTTGAAAAAACAAAGTGATGACCCACTTTCGATATAACCGGAAGTGGTATCACTTCGAAAATAATTCACTTCAATTGGAAATCGCTAGATATGGCCGCGTATAAAAGTTCAGCTTGATATTGTGATTGGAACTCAAAAAGTTTTTAACGGACGGTCCCGGTGGATATCCCTGTATAGTGTAGTAAGGAAAATGTTTGATGAACAAGGAATAACCGAACTTTATTTACTCATTTTTATTTTTGCTGAAGGATGTAAAGATTAATCCTAAGGCAACCAATTCTTTCCTTATGTCTAACTTATACTTTGTGGAAATAAAGTTGTTATTATTTTTATCATTAAGTCACTTATCAGTTAGGACGTTAATGTGTCTCAACTCTGGGTTCAAAAACAGCGAACTATCAACTGATGAAGAAAAAATGTAATTGTACTTGTTCGTACTCTTTCTAACTTAAGTTTCAATGTAGGTGTTTCTTCTATCACCACATTAATTTCAGTTGCTTTATAGAGAACTTATGCATATTGTTTTTGCAATACTATGGTTGTATTTTATTCAAACGATACATTGCAATTTCACTCTCAATTTGCTGTCTGTCTACAGTGCAGCCACAATAAATAATATTCTGTGGTTTCACTAACCAAATAGTTAAAATCACACCACCTAAGGCATTATAGGGAGATTCAATGCAGCATGAAAATTTGTGATTACCTTATAGACTCAGTCATATTTGATTCGAAAGAATGTAACTGTCATTGAAAATTTGAAGAGTGATCGAAAAAGTCGAAGGAAATTTCAAACTTTCTTTTCACCAGCGAATATCCTGTAGAAGTTAGCTCTGTCAAGCTCACTCATTCACATACTAATTCCTTCATTTTCTAGCTGAGCAATTTTAAGTTGGTTTCTCAACACTGTTTTCATAAGATCATTACAATTTTGTATTTGTATTTCTGAATTATAACGAATTCTATTGCAGATATTATTTTTTTAATGAAAAATCCAAGGCCCTGGAAATCGTCATAAATATCCCAAAATTCGAGGGTTTTGAATTTATATTCGATAGAAAACAAAATCAAAAATGCAACACCCGAGATATGGAATTGAAAATGGAGTCGTATACAAACAGAACAATGAATCGAAAGAATTAAAATATCAAATGAGCTTTGAACGCAAGTGATCACCCATGTCAACCGCAACGACGGTGACTGCTGTGATCGTATAGGTGGAGTCGTTGTCAGCGAGGCACTTTCTGACGGGGACATCTTTTGGGGTACAATACTTGCCTCAAATATCAACCCCCTCAGCGGGGGTTGCAATTCTTGAACATTTTGAATGATGAGTCGAGTGATGACTCAAAAGTAAGGTGATATATTTGTCCACATTGCCTTGAACGGATTTCCATTTCCAATTGAAAACTGTAAAAGATACAGGGTGAGCCACTGAAAGATAGGAAAGACTATTTCCCTGAGACTATTCAAGTTTCAGTGAAGTAAAATGGCACAGATCCATGCTAATCAATGGCAGTCGTCATCAAGTACCATCCTCATCTCGAATTATAACCCCTGGAGCAGGGGTGACAACCTTTGAAAATTTGGAAGAGGGTAGATGGGTCGAGTGATAACTCGAAAGAAAGGTATTATCTTTGTCTGCATTCCCGTGAAAGAATTTTAATTTTTGATTGAAAACAGTAGAAGATACAGAGTGAGCCACTTAAAAATAGAGAAGACTATCGCCCCAAGACTATTGGAGTATTAGTGCGAAAAACTGGAATAGATTAATCAAAGATCAAAAGCTGTCATCTTCCGAAATCACCCTCATCTCGAATTTCAACCCCTAGAGCAGGGGTAATATTTCGATACAGTGATTCCTCTCAAGTGAAAGATTTCGATTGCCTTCATGACTGCTCGCAATAATTCTATTCTCATTGAGTTCCATCAGAGTTAGAGGATGCAGTTTTCAATCAAAAATGAAAATTCGTTCACGGGGATGCAGGCAAAGATAATACCTTTCTTTCGAGGTATCACTCGTCCCATCTACCCTCTTCCAAATTTTCAAGGGTGGTCACCCCTGCTCTAGGGGTTGAAATTCGAGATAAGGATGGTACTTGATGATGACTGCCATTGATCAGCATGGATTTGTTTCATTTTACTACACTGAAACTTGAATAGTCTCAGGGAAATAGTCTTCCTATCTTTCATCTCTGTTTAGTTTTCGTTCAAGCACCTTTTATATATATATATATATATATATATATATATATATATATATATATATATATATATATATATATATATATATATATATATATATATATATATATATATATATATATATATATATATATATATATATACAGTTACAAGCATTTCCTATTGTGGATAAAATTCAATGATAGTATACACTACGTGCATTCATATTCATATATTTGAAAGCTAATAAAACCAAATTGAGATATAGGTATTCATCATTCTACTATCTAGTCCTGGAATATCAAATTTTTTAAAAAAAGTCGGAATGTGGAATATAGTAGAAGAAAATTACTTTCGTCATCGTGTCCAATTTTCAACTTCTCTCTATCAAGTTTCAGCGTTCCCCTCATAAGAGGACGTGAGAGAAAAGAAATCAATCTCTGCAATGAAATTCCCGGGAGTCCTACCATTGAGTCAAATATTTTGAAGGCAGGAAAGTTGTTTTATATCGTCCAGATTATTTCACTGGAATGTTTGCTCTAGCTTCTTGTTTTTACTTCTACGATTTATTGATTGGGTAAAAAAATAACTATTTCTGAAAATGAGTTTTCATCTCAATCCCTATGCTATAACCAATTGATGTAAGGTTATTCCATCGAATAATAGTTAGACTGAATATCAATCATCTATCAATTGAAACTTTTCAAAATGATTATATTGATGAAAATGCTTCTAAAAGATGGTTAGTAGACGGTGAATAGTTCGGTGAAATAGAAAGCTTGGTATTTACGATTATAGATCAGGTTTTAAGAAGGAATTATAGAAAACACATCAAGCAAAAGATAGATAATTTTCATCTTCACAAACCATTTCGCATATATTATCATTTGGCATAATACTTGGCTCAACAGATTATTTGAAGTGAATGGCCGTCCTGATATAAAACATTTCAATTTAGCAATAAATATATGACCTCATGTTTGAGTGAAGAAATATTACAAACATGAACCCAACAATATTCTTGAAAACGAGAAATATAAAATTTTATTATGATGAAACCATTTTCAGAGCAGTAATTCACAATAGCTCAGAAATCTCAAAGATGAATCCAAATAACATACTTAACTGTATTGCCATTCTCATTACGAATAATATACAAACTTAGTTTGATGAAAAAGTTTCTGAATATATAAAACTAGAATGAAAGGAAAGGAAATAGAAAAAATATTTATATTATTATTATTGTTCACCTCTAAAGTCGAGCGAAACAAATTGCCAAAACATACTTTTTCAAGAAGTAACTCCTGGCATATTTGACTCCTTATAACAATGTTTAAAGTTTGAGTTTTCAGTAACTCCGTGGACCTACCATATCTATCTATATTCCTAAGTTATATTCCTTACAGTTCCGAACTATTTTCTGTTGAAGTTCTTTAATTTTGTCACGGATGCACGCAGGGCCGAAGCTATATATTTCCACAATATACGATTAAAGAAAGGGGGCATAATAGATCCCAATTCATCATCCGAATTGTTTTAGTGCTGCTATGGTTAATTGTCTTCTATTGACAAAATCCAAGATATTTATATGTATCTCCTTGATGCATTGGCTCGATTTCGATATTGGAAATCATTATATAATCATATGATCTTTCCTTTTCAATAGAAAGATTGATTTTTACATTTTGGCTTCCAAATTTCATATGAATATCATTGGAATAGTTTTATATATATATATATATATATATATATATATATATATATATATATATATATATATATATATATATATATATATCTTGATTTTATCAATAGAAGAATATTAGAAGTTCATATTACAAAAGACTTAGAATTATCATCAAGAGTTATTTAACTAGTAAAAACCTTTTCAGAGTTATCAACTCCTATGCTGTTCCTATTCTTACATCTTCTTTTGGAATTATTAAATGGTCTAAAACTGATCTAAATGAATTACAATGTCAAACGAGGAAAATGCTCTGTAAATATCATAAGCACCACCCAAAGTCAGCTGTTCAGAGAGTTACACTACCTAGACATCTTGGAGGTCGTGGATTAATTGATTTGAATAATCTTCATAGTAAACAGATTTTTCATCTACGTTCCCATTTTCATGATAAACAGAGAACGTCTAAATTATATGATATTGTTGTTGCTTCAGATTATAATCTTACACCTCTGAACTTGACAATGCAAAAGGTAGATTTTGATATATTTGATGATAATTCTTAAAGAAAGTTGGATGCAGAAGGAATTACACGGAAAGCACCCTAAAGAATTGAAAAATGATTATATTGATGAAATTGCATCGAATAAATGGTTAGTATCTGGAGAATTGTTTACTGAAACAGAAGGCTTGGCAATTGCGATCCAGGATCAGGTTGTTTTCACAAGGAATTATAGAAAACATATCATCAAAAAAATATAGATGATTCTTGCCGTAGATGTTTCTGTTCTTCAGAAACAGTTTTCATATATTATCATCTTGCTCAGTCCTTGCTTCAACAGATTATTTAGAAAGACATAATGCCGTCGCTAATATTATTCACTTCAATCTAGGAATTAAACATGACCTAATTCCCAAAAGAAAAAATTTCAAAAATATGAACCTGAGATTATTTGTGAAAATGACAAATATAAACTTTATTTTGATAAAACAATTCTTTGCAACAGAGCTGTAAAACACAATAGACCAGATATCGTTCTTAATGATAAACAGAATCAAATAACATATATAATTGATATTGCTATACCCGACACACATAATATACAAAATAAATACAATGCAAAAATTTCTAAATATATGATGCTTGGCGACGAGATTAAAAAATGTGGAAAATGAAGAAAATATTTATTCTACCGATTATTATTTCTACAACAGGCGTTATTCCTAGAAATCTTCACAAAAGTATTGAGATTTTGGGTCTGAAGAAAATTTGTTTGAACAGTTACAAAAGATAACAGTCATCAAATCTTGTAATATTCTTCGTAGGTTTCTTTCCGAAAATAATAATGAGGTAGAGTCATAGGTTTTCTCTTTAGTTTATACTGCTCAGAATCTCATTTCATATTTTATTTATTTGTTTATATAAATGTAATATAATTAACTGACAATTTTGTCATATTTATATTCAGAGCAGTATTCTATTCGATCGTTCACCACTTCACACAAAGGAAACTATTAATGAGTAACATTCAGTGTTACTTGACTAAGGTCCGTACACTGGATTTTTCCGGGAGAAAGCCTCTGACACTACTCGTTGGTACATTGATATCATTGTCTGATGATGCTATAGTATGTATATATTCTGGTAGATTGATATATTCTCATAACATTTAACGTTATCCTAATATATAATTACTCCAGGATATGTTTTGATTATAATCATTGCCTGGCAATGGTATTAATTACTGGGTGGTGGATTTATATTTTTCATGAAATCAGTTTGATTGCATGAACAGATATATGGGCAACTCGTCGGGGTAAAACCCTATATATATATATATATATATATATATATATATATATATATATATATATATATATATATATATATATATATATATATATATATATATATATATATATATATTTCTCGCTCAAATATTAAGTAGGAGGAAGTTATTGATTTTAAGTTGGCTTTTGAGAGCAGTCTAATATGAGGTTTTCTGAGTTTAATTATTTCCAAACTTTCCAACGGATTTAATCTTCTTCCTTTATTGCATTTTTGATCTAAAACTATTGTGCGGTTTCTTGGTTAAATGTGTTCAAATATTGAGAATTTCTAGTCTGATAATATATGGTATATATATATATATATATATATATATATATATATATATATATATATATATATATACAGGTTTTGGTTGGTATTGGTTTTGTCGAAAACTTTCGAGAACGCATAATTTTCTATACGAAACAATATTTCGAACTCACCAGTGGCGACCGTGTGTGCACAACGCAGGTTATTCTCAAAGTAAAAATTAGGACGCAACTGAAATTTAATATTTTTCAATAATCTAGAAAACGACAGAAAATATTCATGGTGGGTCGGTTAACGTACAAAATCATTTTCATGAAAAATTTTTCGTCAAAATTACTTTTGTTATATAAACACCGTTGCAAAAAGTTTCAAATGAAGTATCCCCCGAGCCATTTGTCATTTTGCTCTATAAATCCTCAAATATACGTCAACATATAAGCCTCAAATTAAATCATTCGTCGTATTCCGGCAAATAATTTCAATCAATACGGCATAGGAAATATATGGGGTGGCTCGTTTGGTATATTATATTCCCATGTTACAAAGCTTACAGTTTTCGAACAATGTCTTGGCGAAGTTCTTTAATTTATTATGGGTACATTCAGGCTCGAAGCGAAATATTTTCATAATCTGGGATGAATAAAGAGGGCATCACAAATCACAATTCATCAATCTGATGATCTTACAAATGACAAATTCATTAGAGTATATTTCAAAACGAGATTGATGAAATTAAATAAAATATGCGACTTCGTAGAAATGTTTTGTAATGCTAAAGTAAATCTACGAATTTAAAAGGTTTAATTAATTAATATTGGGAGGGAAGCCGTTTTACTATTGGCTGAGGTAAAAGAAGGCCACGAGTGAAAACTCGTACTATCTGATACAAAACTTTCGCGAATTTCGAATATTTCCCTTTTATTGGAAATTTATCTTGTTCTTTCAGAATTGTTACTCAGTAACGATGACAAATTCTCATTCAAGAAGATATCAAAATAATTCTACTGTTTCTAAATTAATTCAACCATTATTTTCATCCTTCAAAAATGGAAACATTCGCAAGCAAGACTCGAAAAAATTCAAGTTTGATTCAAAATTCAACTTTCTACAATAAAGAACGAATTTGAAAAAAAGATTTGATCTTAAACAAAGACTTTCTCTAAAGCATCAATTTTCTGGTGATGTACTTTCAACACCAATATACAGTTTGACAGAATCTGTTTCAATGTCTATACGATAATCCGATTTTCATGTTTCATTTTCTTCATTGATAGAAAATTACACATTTTCTTCAATTTCTGGATATGCTTAACTTCATTATATAGAGGCAGGTTGAATTGAAAGGGATATTCAGTATCTGCTATCTCTAGATCAGGTTCAATTTGCTGTGATGAAGTGGAAGTCAGGGTACAATTACGCTCTTCATTTCCCAATTTCGTCTGTTTTAGATTATTTGTATGATACTTCATCTGTTCTTACGACTGACAATGGTTCCCTTCCTAATTTTATTTAATTTTTTTTTTTCGGAAAATCATCTGATATCTGTTTGTCGCCAAAAAATGAATGGAACATTGTGTTATGCATCACAATGAGATATCCTAGTAGTATCGAATCTGGCGTACATCCGAAATATTCCTATTCATATTTTTACTTTTGAATAAAAGTGAGTCTTCATTCACAGAACCATACCTTTTTTTATCTATAATTCGTCGTCCATTCTTGGACAGAGACTGATAGTGTATTGACACTCTCTGATGATGGTTGTCTGCGTTTCTTTACGTTATTACCAATCCAAAGTTCTATTTGTTTTCTGTATCTGAAGACCGATTTAATATTATATTTTTCTCATGAAAAGTACTGAACTTGTCATAATTTTTTTTGTATATAGTAAATCAGTCTAGATTTTTTACTGACGCGTGTATTTTATGGAAAGTACTTCCAAGACAAGCCTTTGAATGTCTTTCTACTACGAAATCTGTTTATTATTGATTCTACGATTATCCCTCTTTTGCACTCCTCGAAACCTCGTATGTATTCATTATTTCTATTATGAACTGAATTCAATTTAGAAAAAATAATCCAAAATTAAATATTTTTTCTAATTCTTGTGACTTCGTGAAGTTAAAAAAATATAATGAAATTTCTTGAATGAAATGATTGAAATGAATGGAACAAAATTACTTCGAGCAATCTTCTCAATATATATTTATATGTAACCCTTTCAATTAAACTAAGTGTCTTTCTTTTGAACAATTCATAGCAAAATCTCTCGGTGCTTTCAATCTGTTAAATGTCTGAAAGGAAAATTTATTAGCTTGGTTCTTCATGTAACAAATTAAGTACATGGAAATTACCAAGTATATAAGAAGCGCAGCAATTATATTTCTACAAACGTAAAAATTCTCAACTTACAATTCGATCAAGTGGTTCGTAATTTTAACGAAGTTTGAAAGCTTACGTTATTGCAATGTGAGAATGGGACTTAAAAAAAAACAGAACCAAATTATAGTAGACTATACTTTCACAAGTCGACCTGAAAATTCGTTTTAGAACTGACCGATAGGCCATTTGTGCTTAGAGTTGGGAGTTGATATTTTACTCAAAGGTTTTGCCAAGCTTAATGCGAATCCGTTTAATCAGCATGGCATCCTTCAGAATGACTTAAAATCCGTTGGCAGGTAGTGTATTGATTGGCTGCTTCCTTTGAACATCGAGAAATGTGTAGTTTTATATATGGGGAAAAACAATCCGATGCTATCCTACAACCTATGCGGCAACATTACAAGGAGTTTTATCGCATGTCAATTTGGTGGTGATTATTAATAGTGACTTGTGTTGGTCGGACCACATAAGTGCGGTGTGTAAAAGAGCTAACTTGCTGCTCTATCTTATTCGTCGGTCTTTCGCGGAGATTTCGTTCAGTGCGTCAATCAAAGTTTATGAAACGTACGTGCGACTATTGATGGAACACGCCAGTCCAGATTGGTGTCCAGTTTTATTGCGCTATCGGGATTTGTTGGAGGGTGTGCAACGCCGAGCAACACGTTTGTCGTACGAGCGTACAAGACCAACGTATCAGGAACGTCTGAGTGCCGCCGATCTCTTGACGTTCAATCAGCGCCACCTTAAGGGTGATCTGATCTTTACATTTCGAAATATTAAATTCAACTACGCGCACTTAGAAGGCTTGTTCACACTCAGCTCTGATACCCATCTGCGAGGCCACCAAATGAAATTGAAAGAAGATCTCTTCAAAACAACGCAACGCCAATATTTCTTTAGTAATAGGGTATTCGATGTCTGGAATAGTTTAAGGGATGAGGTGGTTGACGCGTCGTCGGCCAATATTTTTAAATATGGTCTCTATCCCGCTGTTTTCTCGTGGGCTCTCCGCTACCTACTTTAGTATTAGTGTTATTTTACTTTATAAGCACACTTGTTAGAATTAATTTTTGTATTTTGTATTATGTATTTAATATTTTTCTTCTGTTTTTCTTTCAGCTTAGCTTAATTGCTGTAGATCTCAGATTTTTTTCTGTATTGGGGCTTTTAAAGAATTTGCTCGCCAGCCCTCCATTATGTTTTATAATAATAATAATAACTCAAGACAAACAAGAACCCCAATATCATCCTAGCAAGCGTAAACTCAGTGTTTGAAGAATATACCCACCAGAACACCTTGGAGAAGATCCACACTTTGATTTACTGTGGAGCAGTAGCGGTTCTTCGACTTCACAAACAACGAATCTCCACAACTCTGATTCAAGCTGAGCCAAAAAACGTCAGAAAACAAACATGGCAAAAACGACTGGAGAAGGATATTTGATAATATTAGAGCAGAAATCGGTCGCCTCACAGAATTCCTGAGAAACAGATAACCCTCAAGGCGCTTGAAATCACATATACGCAAAGTTTATAGGAAAATTGGTACGAACCCAAAACACCCTGATCACATACAACACATCGACATATGGACACTTTGAAATAGAAACTCCAAGCAAAAGCAAAGAGGCTTTCAAGATAAGTCAAGTGTACTGAAAGGAAAGACCAAAACCAAAAGTTCCTCCAAAACGCGGCCAATTTTCATAAGGGAAATAACAAAACTGCGACCAACAATAAAAGAGAAGTACCTGACGTACAGTGCTTGACCGACTATTGGTCATCACTATGGTCGAACCCCAAAGAACACAATGCGGAATGGATCACGAATGAAAAAGAACGCCTTGATATCAGACATATGGACTTCGAAGGAATAACGGGGGAAGAAATCACAACAATAGTTAGAGCGACCAACAATTGGAAGGCTACAGGTATAGATAATATCCAAAACTACTGGTAAAAGAAGGTTGATAAGCTCCATGGAGCCCTAGCGAAACAGCTCACGTATGTTCTTCAACATCCCAAAAAAACACCCACTTTCCTAACGAAAGGCTTAACATATATGCTACCTAAGAGCGATAGAACACTGGATCCGTCTCAATATAGGCCAATAACTTGCCTGCCAACACTCTACAAAATACTCACCTCATGCATATCCAATCGAATATACCAACACCTTGAAGACAACAATATATTAGCAGAGGAGCAGAAAGGATGCAGAAAGAAACACCACGGGTGCAAGGAACAACTCATCATCAATTCTGTGGAACAGGCACACGTAGGGCATCGGAATGTTCATCCAGCTTTTCTCGATTATCTGAAGGCATTCGATAGTACCGCCCATTCTTGGCTTGTTGAAGTATTGCAGATATACAAAATTCACCCAGCACTGGTAGAGTTCTTGAAGATAACAATGACACACTAGCGCACGTCTCTGCAGGTCAACATGAACAATAAATCAATTAAAACCGACGAGATACCCATACGCTGTGGAATTTCTCAAGGAGACTCTTTGAGTCCACTATGGTTCTGTTTAGCTATGAACCCATTGTCCTCAATGCTCAATTGAACAGGATACGGATTTAGGATAAAAACAGATAGGAATTATCATACAATCTCCCACCTGCTGTATATGGATGACATCAAATTATATGCTTCGAACAAGAAGCAATTGGATGACTTACCGAAAACTGTCAGTGAGTTCCGGCAGATGTTCATATTGAATTCGGGATTGAAAAATGCAAGACCCTGAACATTCAAAAGAGGAAAGTCATAGATGGAGAAACACAACTCCCAAACGGTCACATTATACAGTGCATGAAGAATGGTGAAACATACAAATATCTAGGATACCAACAAGCCAGATTGCTAGACCAAAAACAATCAAAGGAGAAGATTCGTTCAGAAAACAGTCAGCGTCTGAAGACTGTGCTGAAATCAATGTTGAACTCATGGAATCTAGTCAAGGCAATTAACTCCTATGCCATTCCAGTGTTGCTTTACTCATTTGGAATAATTCGATGGACTAAGACAGAACTGGATGATATTCAGAGGCAGACCCAAACGATGCTAACAAAGTACAACAACCGTCATCCCAAATCGTCTGTGATACGAACAACTTTGAAGCGGAAGAAGGAGGACGCGGAATAATAGATAATGTCAATTTACACACCGAACAGATAAAAAATCTCAGAGAATTCTTCTCTGCAAAAGCCCTCATTTCTGACCTTCATAGAGTGGTATCGTTGGCTGATAAGGGATATACACCTCTAAATCTTGCTACCAGAGATGACCATCTGAATCTACCGTTCCTATCAGATACTGAAGAACAAGAGCAATGGTCAAGAAAGGAATTGCATGGACGACATCACCATGAGATTTATCAATCACACATCGACAAAGAAGCCTCCAACAAATGTTTGATGAAAGGAGAATTATTCGCGGAAACAGAAGAATTCCTCATGGCCATCCAAGACCAAGTGATCGCTACAAACAACTACAAAAAATTTATTATGAAGGACGGAACATTATAAACATATAATGCTGAAAATGCCATATAAGATCAGAGACTATACAGCATATTACGTCCGGATGCGAACAACTGGCCAATACGGACTATCTTCACAGGCATAATCAAGTGTGCAACATTATCCATCAGAAACTTGCACACAAGTACGGACTTCTGTATACCTTCCAGCCATATTACAAGTATCAACCGGCGCCCGTATTGGAAAATGACTCTATCAGATTATACTACGATAGGCCTGTTAGCACTGACAGAATGGTGACGAATAATAGGCCCGGACATAGTGGTGTATGATAAGAGAGCCAGAACAGCAATGCTGGTGGATGTCGCTATACCGAATAATAACAACGTGCTTAACAAGTTCCAGCAGAAGAAGTCCAAATACACAGACCTTGCTATTGAGATCAAGCAGATGTGGCACCTCGAGAAAATAGATATTGTTCCTGTCATCGTATCCTCGACTGGATTAATACCCAAAACTTTGCATGATAGCCTTAAAAAATTAGAATTGCATAAGAATACCTATTTAGAAATGCAAAAAGCTGTAATTCTTAATACATGTAGGATAGTTAGGAAATTTATGTCAAATATATTGTAATCGAACCTATTCCCTTTGATTGCTGAATCTGGGAAAGGTAAATTATATCCAGCTAACGGCTTAGATAGTGCATAAGTCCACGATAATAAATAATAATATACAATTACAAAAAAAATTATAAACAATTACAAGAAATTTATAATGAAGGACGGAACTTTACAAACAGATAAGTGCAGAAAATGCCATATAAGATCAGAGACTATACAGCATATTACGTCCGGATGCGAACAACTGGCCAATACGGACTATCTTCACAGGCATAATCAAGTTTGCAACATTATCCATCAGAAACTTGCACACAAGTTCGGACTTCTGAATACCCTCCAGACATATTACAAGTATCAGCCGGCGCCCGTATTGAAAAATGACTCTATCAGATTATACTACGATAGGCCTGTTATCACTGACAGAATGGTGACGACTAATAGGCCGGATATAGTGGTGTATGATAAGAGAGCCAGAACAGCAATGCGGGTGGATGTCGCCATACCGAATAAAAATAACGTGCTGAACAAGTTCCAGGAGAAAAAGTCCAAATACACAGACCTTGCTATTGATATCAAGCAGATATGGCACTTCGATAAAATAGATATTGTTCCTGTCATCGTAACTTCAACTGGTTTAATACCCAAAACTTTGCATGATAGCCTTAAGAAATTAGAATTGCGTAAGAATACCTATATAGAAATGCAAGAAGCTGTAATTCTTGATACATGTAGGATAGTTAGGAAATTTATTTCAAGTAAATTGTAATCGAGCCTATTCCCTTTGATTGCTAAATCTGGGAAAGGTAAATTATATCCAGCTAACAGCTGAGATAGTGCATAAGTCCACGATAATAAATAATAATAAGCCCTTAGGGGCTCAGGAACATTGTTTCTGAGTACGGGCTTAGCGAACTCGAGGTACCCAAGCTGAACCTTGCAGTAGGTATAAAATGCAACTTATCCAATGATGTACAATCTAAGGAATAAACGGGTGAATCGACATTGTACCACCATAACATCTTGTCGCGTTCAAGATTTAGGAAGAGTGTCTGATTCGGAAAGTCAGAGTCTCCCTCGGTTAGCGACGGAGGCAGCGTGATATCGAGTAGGGATGCTGCATTACGAAACCAAGTGGGAAACAACATCAATACCTCCCAAGCGACTCTTGATCATTCAACGGTGGCGCAAGCCATTATGCTTTCGACCACGAGAGCCTGACTTCCTAGGAAACGTATGAAGTGGACCCCAGAAATGAATGCCTCCATTATGCGTTCTTATAACAAGATCACAAACTTGGAATCGGAAATGACAGCATACAGATACGCGTTACATCTTGCATTCGTAGAAAAATATCCGGAACTACAGCACATATCCGAACAGAGACTTTCGGATCAACGAAGAGCAATCGTTAAAATAAGGCTACTTTCTTCAGAAACGCTGCAAAGCATACGACAAGAGGTTCTAGTAGAACTCAGAAGTGAAGATGATACTCATAACGGTATACCTACCGTCAATAAAAGTGATACAGATAACATCGAAGCCATGGAAACGAATATCAACATAGAGCGCCCCCCTGAGATGAATCAGCAGAACGAATTTATGTATTTAGCCGATCAGAGCTCAACAGAGCAATAAATGAACTCAGTGGTAGTAACCCAACTGAACGACCCGAACAGCCCAAACTCAAGACAAAGAAGAACACAAATATCATCCTAGCAAGCATACACTCTGTGTTTGAAGAATACACTGACCAGAACTTCTTGGAAAAAATTCACACTTTGATTTACTGTGGAGCGGTAGCGGTTCTTCGACTACACAAACAACAAGTCTCCACAACTCTGATACGATCTGAGCCAAAAAGCGTCAGAAAACCAGCATGGCAAAAACGACTGGAGAAGGATATTGACAATATCAGAGCTGAAATCGGTCGCCTCACAGAATTCCTAAGAAACAAAAAGCTCTCAAGGCGCAAAAATTGATACGAACACAAAACACCCTTATCACAAACAATATATTGACGTGTACATGGACACTTTGAAGCAGAAACTCCAGGTGAAAGCAAGGAGGCTCTCAAGATACATCAAGTGTACTGAAAGGAAACATCAAAACCAAAGGTTCCTCCAAAGCGCGGCCAATTTTCATAAGGGAAATAACAAAATTGCGGCCAACACTAACAGTGAAGTACCTGACGCACAGTGCTTGACCGATTATTGGTCATCACTATGGTCGAACCCCAAAGAATACAATAAAGATGCGGAATGGATCAAGAATGAAAAACAACGCCTAGATATCAAACATATGGACTTCGAAGGAATAACGGAGGAAAAAACCAAGAAACCACAACAGTATTTAGAGCGACCAACAATTGGAAGGCCACAGGTATAGATAGTATCCACAACTTCTGGTACAAGAAGTTTGATAAGCTCTATGGAGCCCTAGCGAAACAGCTCACGTATGTTCTTCAACATCCCAAGAAAACACCCACTTTCCTAACACAAGGCTTAACATATATGTTACCTAAGAGCGATAGAACACAGGATCCGTCTCGATATAGGCCAACCACTTGCCTGCCAACACAACAAAATACTCACCTCATGCATATCCAATCGAAAATACCAACACCTTGACGACAATATTATATTAGCAGAAGAGTAGAAAGGATGAAGAAAGAAACACTACGGGTGCAAGGAACAACTCATCATCGATTATCATTCTGTGATATTGAATCAGGCTCACGTAGGGAATCGGAATGTTTATTCAGCTTTTCTCGATTATCTGAAGGCATTCGTTAGTACCGCTCATTCTTGGTTTGTTGAAGTATTGCAGATATACAAAATTCACCCAGCCCTGGTCGAATTCTTGAAGACAACAATGACACACTGGCGCACGTCTCTGCAGGTCAACATGAACAATAAGTCAATTAAAACCGACGAGATACCCATACTTCGTGGAATTTTTCAAGGAGACTCTTTGATTCCGCTATGGTTCTGTTTAGCTATGAACCCGTTATCCTCAATGCTCAATAGAACAGGATACGGATTTAGGATGAAAACAGATAGGCACTGTCATACAATCTCCCACCTGCTGTATATGGATGAAATCAAATTATATGCTTCGAACAAGAAGCAATTGGATGGTCTGCTGAAAACTGTCAGTAAGTTCTCGGCAGATGTTCATATGAAATTCGGGATTGAAAAATGTAAGACCCTGAGCATTCAAAGTCATAGATGGTGAAACACAGCTTCCAAATGGTGATATTAAACAGTGCATGAGGGATGGCAAAACTTACAAATATCAAGGATACCAACAAGCCAGATTCCTAGACCAAGATTAGTTAAAGGAGAAGATTCGTTCAGAATACAGTCAGCGTCAGAAGACTGTGCTGAAATCAATGTTGAACTCGGTGTATCTAGTCAAGGCAATTAATACCTACCCTATTCTAGTGTTAGTTTACTCATTTGAACTAATCAGATGGACTGAGACAGAACTGGATGCTTTTCAATGGCAGACCCGAACGATGCTGACAAGTACAACAATCATCGTCCAAAATCGTCTGTGATAATATCAACTTTGAAGCGGAAAGAAGGAGGACGAGGATTAATAGATGTTGGCAATTTACACTCCGAACAGAAAAAAAATCTCAGAGAATTCTTCTCTGCAAAAGCTCCCACTTCTGACCTCCATATAGTGGTATCGTTGGCTGATAAGGGATATACACCTCTAAATCTTGCTACCAGAAATGTCCTGCTGAATCTACCATTCCTATCAGATACTGAAAAATAAGAGCAATGGTCTAGAAAGGAATTGCATGGACGACATCACCATGAGATTAATCCACCACACATCGACGAAGAAGCCTTCAACAAATGTTTGATGAAAGGAGGATTATTCGCGGAAACAGAGGGATTCCTTATGGCTATCCAAGACCAAGGAATCGTTACAAACAACTACAAAAAACTTATTATGAAGGACGGAACATTACGAACAGATAAGTGCAGAAGGTTACCCAATTAAACATAATAAATATTGCACTTGATGAATTGGAATTGCATCTCTAGTACTTGTCAGAACACTTGATTAGTTTATATTTTTTTGATAAAGAATAACAGTAGACAAACTGAATATGGTAAGCGCATAGCTCAAGTAGTTACACGAGGAAATAAGATTTGCGGTGAAGGGAAGTGATCTGGATATATTAGTTCGAAAAGATCTAGGTTAGGTTAGTGTAAAGTATCTTTTATTTTAAACAGTTTCAATTGTCGTATGGATACCTTGATGATCATACAGGTTTCTGGAAAACGAGTCAAGATTTTATTGCATGTGAAAAGTCGTTTAGGAGGTTAAAAGTCATCAATGATGTAACCAAGTAGGGTGTAGCTCGTATTACTAATCACAATTCTCACTTAATAGCAAATAGACATCAGAAATAATATATATCCTAAAAGTACACCACACGCAAAACTTCCCGAAATGTACTAAACAGAACAATCACCAGTCACGAATAAAACAATTTGGTGGCTTCAAAAATGAACGATCGAAAAACGTTTTTTCTTGTTAAGAGTTATATTACACCCTGATTATCATTAATGATGAAATAATCACTCAATGAATATGTTCAAGGTATTTATGTAGATTATTAATATAAAATAATACTTATTATCATAAGTGCAGCTACCTTCACTACGTACTGACAACCATTTTAAATTATTTATACCATACAAATATACAATTTGTTACGGTAAAATATTTGGGAATTTACGCAAACTCTGAGCTAGTACTGACAATTCCTCCATGGTTCAAATATTAATAGTCTTCAGATGGCTGTAACCTGTCTTCTAGCTATGATAATTACACTTCCTAATAGTTTTGGATAGCCTGAAGACTCAACTTTAAGAAATACAAAGGTTTTTTATTATTAAATATTGCGTGAATTATGAGTATATCCCTTTCAATAAAAATAATTTTTTCTCGTGCTAATTAGTTGGGAAACCAAAATGAAAATAGTGGCCCCCATATTTTTAAGCTACAGTACCTGGTTTTACGAGGATTTTTCTCTTTAATCATTAATATTTGGGAGAAAAGGAGTTGAAGAAATAAATATTATTTTGAAGCACCCTAGTGCCGATTCCATTCAGCTTGAATATTTGTGAGATTTGAAGTAAAAACCAGGACTTTTTCAAATATTGTAAGAAAGCAGAAGTGACCAGGCCTTTATAACAAAACTATAGTCTACTTGTTGTGGTTTACAGACTTGAGAAACAGTTTCTCTGAATTTTTAATAATTCTCCGATGAATTATGCATATGTATATTTCAATTGAGATGAACTGGTGGAAATTTTAGGAGTATTTTTTTCTGTTTGAAATAGAAGAATTTATATTCAAGTCAGATTTCGTATAAGACTGTGACCGAAATGTCTCCCGAGGATACTCTATTTTGGATGGTGAAATATGATAACCAAAGGAACCTTTTTAGAAAGACGTCAAACAAGGGAACCGTTGCTTGGAAAAATGTTTATTATTTATTACATAGATATACGTCACCACGAATAAATGGTGTAATGCAGTACTGAAATAAAAATGGAAAATTCGAAGGAACTGGCTTCTTTCATCTCGTCAAAAGAATAAATGAGGCTAAAAATCTGATAATGTGGGTATATATTCATCCATTTCATTTTCATACATTCGACACAATTGGAAAGAAGATTTCTTATATAGAACTTTGATTGAGCAACGTTGGTAAGTACATCGAATAAACCAATTGAATATAATTTAGAAGTTTACAGAAGTTAGCTAATTGTCAATAAACGAGTGAGAAGAATATTCGTGTTTTACGTTATTATGTTAATATTATCATAAATTGGCAAAACAATTCGAAGATAATATAGCATGATATTATATTTTTAGTTGCTTTTCATGGAAGGTAATGAGTTCAGTGATGTCGAGATGCTAGATTTCGATATGAATATTATAGCAGTGAAAAAATCATACTCTTTCCGATATCCTTTCCAAAGAGAACTTGCGCTTAGTGTTTATTTTACATTTGACAAGCACTTCTTCGTGTAGAATTTGATGATTAATAGGAACTTTTCTTTCTCCATCATCTTAGAGTGACATATATTCTAGAGCAATGTTGTTATGAAAACTAGATTTTTAGTTTGAAAGATGCATCACATATTCGTAAAATTTGTCCTTTTGGTACGTATTTACTGATGGAAACTCAAACCTTATGCAGGCTAATATTGAGTTTTCATTCAACAATACACATCTACACAAAATGAAGAAAATATTACTATGTTTATCAGAGATAAACTAGTTTCACAAAATATGATGAAAAAATTTTTTGAATATGTTTCGGGTTTCATACCATTATCAGAAACTGAGAGATATACAGATATACAAAATTCACCCAGCCCTGGTAGAATTCTTGAAGACAACAATGACACACTGGCGCACGTCTCTGCAGGTCAACATGACCAATAAGTCAATTAAAACCGACGAGATACCCATACTTCGTGGAATTTTTCAAGGAGACTCTTTGATTCCACTATGCTTCTGTTTAGCTATGAACCCATTATCCTCAATGCTCAATAGAACAGGATACGGATTTAGAATGAAAACAGATAGGAACTGCCACACAATCTCCCACCTGCTGTATATGGATGAAATCAAATTATATGCTTCGAACAAGAAGCAATTGGATGGTCTGCTGAAAACTGCCAGTAAGTTCTCGGCAGACATTCATATGAAATTCGGGATTGAAAATTGTAAGACCCTGAACATTCAAAGTCATAGATGGTGAAACACAGCTTCCAAATGGTGATATTATACAGTGCATGAGGGATGGCGAAACTTACAAATATCAAGGATACCAACAAGCCAGATTGCTAGACCAAAATTAGTCAAAGGAGAAGATTCGTTCAGAATACAGTCAGCGTCAGAAGACTGTGCTGAAATCAATGTTGAACTCAGTGTATCTAGTCAAGGCAATTGATACCTACGCTAGTCTAGTGTTAGTTTACTCATTTGAACTAATCAGATGGACTGAGACTGGATGCTAGAGGAGATTGAAAGATTGCAATGTCACTTAAATCTAAAAAATCAAAGAACTGTGGATAAACGGAAATCAAGCTGGTGGTTTGCTATTTTCTTCTATTTCTGGTACATCTAATAAATCTTATCTCTTGCTTTTATAACCTGAATCTCTAATTTGGCTTTATGCTAAAACTAAGAAATAATTCTCGTTTTTACAATGGTGTTATCAATTCATTATGACTCATTAATTTTTCATGCTCGAATACACTAATATCGATGGAACAACCAGTTTGAACTACATAAAAAGCAGGACAATAATTGCAATATAATTTATATACACTGATCTTTACGGCTGTATCGAGTCGATCATTGTTATTGACCATAGAATTTTTTATTGGTACATATTGGGTTTTGATATATGTCGATGTGTAGTCGTAATTCTGTTTTCCAAATTGTAATTTATTTTTCAATGTTTCAAGGTGGAAGCAGAACCATGTGCCTTCTATGCATAAATGTATGAAATACAGAGAGGAACTTTTATTAAACCTTGTTCTCCGATGAATGACAAATTCAAGATGATTATCCCTTCTCTCTATTTAAATTAATTAAATTAAGTGTTCCATGCATATTTTCAACTTTATAGTGAATTAGATCGTATCGTAAAGTGAATTGAAATATTTTAAAACAAGATTTAATTATCAGTACCTGTCCAAATACAACAATACCATCATCAACTCTATTCTAATAAAGAATGATATCAATTCAAATATTATAGAACGGAATTTCATTCTGAGGAATGGTCAAGTTAGATTTCGCTCAAAAAAGAGAAAGAGGAGAATTCATTGAAAAGCTTTAGTTGTTGGTAAATTTCATTATTGCATATGAAATTACTCTGCTCCAGACGAACTTCCACTGTCAGCATCGGAATATTGAGTGTGTTTAGCTTCTTTATCAGCTGTGAAGTTTTTTGAGCGAGTAAACTAGGTTATGTACAGTTGAATCTGTTATTACTCTGCTAAGATATTTAAAAACTTTTGAGGCGGGTGCATTATATATGACACAATTAGTCCCATCGAATAATCTCCTTTATGTATTCTGTAAAGATTATAAATTAAAGGTGAATATAAATGATATTGGAAGGATCTTTCTGCTTTCTATATAGGTCAATTAGTAGTTTCATTAATATAAAAATCAAAGAGCATGAAATAAATCATAATAAATCAACATCTGTTCTTTCAAAACATTTCATGAAGGAAAATAGTTTCTTAGATTCCATAAAAACCTAAATTTTACGTTCAGGTCAAAGAAGCAATAGGTTAGATTTATTGAAATTCCAAGAAATATCATCAGGTCACGAACGTAATCTACCAATATACGAATATCAGTTTGATTTTCGTTTGTCCTCACTCATCTCTTCTGTTCATGTATACATGTCAGTCCAAATGACTCAACGGACACACAAGCTGTATCAAACTCTATGATTGTTGCTTCTCTTTCGTTAACTTTCAACTTTCACTACTTCGTGCGTGTGAGAGATGAATATAATAATTTTTCTTATCGAAAACACTTTTCTTTAGAGGCCTCTTTTCAAGAAAACGATTAAGAACCTGAACCATAATGTTTGTTTGTTTTTCCTTTAACGTGCTCTATTTTTGCCTTTCGGCTAATGACACGCTGGGAAATTCTGTCACCTCACTATCCCGGGAATTTTGCCGAACCCCTCTCGTGTCGAGGGAAGGGATCCTTAATGTCCAACACATCTCTGTTAGACAGGACCAACAGCTTTACATCTCCTCCGAAAGATGGACACTCAAGCGATTCCCAGAGTCCGAAAAATCACACCGACTTTGTGGGGATTGAACCCAGGTAACTCTGCGTAGGAGACGAGCATCATATCCCATACGCCACCGATCCTGTTGGTTCCTTCAGAGCCAAAAATCAGGAGGGCTCTAATTTGGGGAGCGGGCTGACCACCTAACCGAATCATCTGTCCATTGATCAGTAAAATTATTTTTCAGCCAGTTCATATTCAAATTTGTGTTTTGGGGAACCACACCATCTTTGTTCTTCTGGAAGATCATCGAAGAAGTCTTGTGATGCTCAGAGATGAGAAATTCATTATTATTGTTCTGATTCAAGTTTCATCAATGAATATATGGCACACCCGACGTGGCTTGAACCATAATTGTTTAGAACAAAAAATTATCGTTGATTATATAATCAATTACTGAAAGAATTATTCAGTTATTTTGGGAATAAAAACCAAGGTATTGATTTCTTACAATCAAAACTGAGGTCAAGAAGTTATATTTGTTATTGAAAACATATGCAAAACATTGTGATTCCGTAACATTTTCGACTGAAATATGAGAACAGATCAAAACATTATTTTCTTGTGCTGACGTCTCATTCGACAAACTCATTCAGCATATAATTGTGTGATATTCAAGTCATATAAAAATAAAAGTTAGGTTTCCTCATCCGAAACAGCTACTTGAATATTCGTCATCATTTTGAATAAATTATGAATTGAAGCAAGCACAAAGTAGAAACGGATGCAATATTTCAATTTTTGCATACTATGGTTTCGAGTTGATCCAGTCAAAACAAGAAATAGTATTCCATCCATTCATGGACCCAGGGTAATGCACGAACGGTTTCGTCTATTTAGAATAAACTGCAGTCAAAAGATGTAGATGTCTTATTTACCCGGCTCCACCTAGTTGTAGCGCTTTTCTAGAGAGGAAAGGTAGAAAACTACTTGTTTGGGTATAGTAGGACACCAGAGAAATCATGAAAACACCAAAGATGTCCGCTGAATTTTTGCAGCTGCTGTTAAGCCTATACTATCATATGTTGTATTAGTTTGATGACGCAAGATGAACCGAACTGTTACAAAAATTCAGTTGGAATGTTCAGGGACAAGAGTGTCTTTGAATTACGGAGCATATTTTTGGAATTTTTGGAATATACATTTCTGTTTATTACTCGTCCTGGCTACACTAAACAGTTCTATTACAGGGAAAGCCAGAATACGTCTACAAAACTGGATTAGGCATGATAGTGGAAGCATTTTCGAAGGGGTCACTTCAACAATAGCTATGTTGTTATGAAGGAGTGCGTGCTTATGCCATCTGAATACATGGTACTACAGTTCAACTTTCTCGTTTCCAGCTAGTCCTTATTTTCAGGGTATATCGGACAGAAAGTTTCCTGCTGATTGAACCTCCAGGCAGAATGTGTGATGTACGAATGACTCCAGATCAAAAAAAGGTACAGGAGCTAGATGGCCTATCAATTCCTGAAAAGTCCATGAGATAACATCTAGGTTAGTACTGTATTATCTACCTAGCGAAAGTATATGTATATTTATTTTGTAAGCTTCGAAAACTAAGGACATACAATGTCGAGGCGAAGCTATTTTCCACTCTCTGATAGTTGCAGTTCGAGCACTTGAATCATATCGAATATCGAACCTTATAAGCAATGAAAAAATAGAATAATAAGCCAGGATCAGCTCGGACGCGCCGTAGTAGCAGCAGAATTTTCCTACTGCATTTTTTGTAGGAGCGTACGCACAAAGGAAGGTGAAAAATCACAAAATGGACTTCAAAACATTCATTTAATGCAAAACAACAGAACCATGAAAAATTTTAACTATGTCGGGGACGGCGACATCAAGCGTTAAATCAGATCAAAACTGAATAGCTATTGAGCCAAAACTATATTGGTTAACCTTCGGCCAACAACAGAAATATACATTTTCGGAAAAATTAAAAAGAAAGTTTGGTTATGAAATAAACAATATTATCTGCTTTCGTAGGTGGTTCATATTTTTGAGGGGACCAATGTCCTTCGGTTTTCTTCACGACGAGCAACCAGAACTCCTGGAAAATATGCCTCAAAACATTTGGGAAGAATTATAGGTCCGAAGGAATGGTGCTCTAGCACATTTATTCAGAAGTACGTCTTGTACGCGAATTTTTAACGGCACTATCAAGATAGAAGAATCGGAAGGAGAGATGTCCAAAATTGGCCACTGATAAAATGATAAATAAGAAGTGGTTTCAGTTGCCTGAATTCAATAAAGTAGGATTCGGGAATTGTACATTATTAAAGAATAAAATCTCAGGTTTTCTCTACCGAATACGAGGTATCCGATATGGACTGCTGTCACATACCTGGACATACATTTTTTAGTAGATATGTGAGGAATGAGGTGTATGAGACACCTTCTACAATATCTGAGGACATGAAAAAAAGAATTAGGGCTTCATTCAGGAGAATAACCCCAGAGAGCGTAAAAATACAAAAAAAGCCATTTCAGGAAACGACTAGGTTTAATGTGGAACATAATTATTCGTTCGAAGCGTCTCATTCAAATGAACAAAAATTTCAAACTTCGAGGGAAAAATGTCATTTTTCACTTTTATTAAGATTACTAAGATGCAAACTCTTCAATGTCTGTATACCATGATTCCAAAGAGCTCGTCCCAGTTAGACCAATGCATCTGCGTCGAGTTCAGACTTGAGAGGCCGGAGAAAGCAAAATATAATCAGGTTCGTAAGAGCCTGATGCTCTTGAAGTCTTTCTGAAAGTACACCAGCATAAGTTGCTAGTGAGCAACCCCAAAATGGAACGGTTCTTTGTCCTTGGTGATACTTCTCCCCATTTCTCTTTTAGATATGAACACATTTAAGCTTTATCTCCAAAAGGTACGAAACTCCACTCTTTATGAACATGTTGGTGTTATCGCTCCATCATCAACGAGAAATTTCGTTCAACTGCTCGGTTGATTCAGAGATCGTTATGAGCCGTGGTATCGTTGTAAGTCTTCATTCGTTCTGAAGACCGGATTCCATAGCCTACTTATCACGTTAACGCTAACTTATTCTTCAGCCTGGAGAATTCCAATAGGTCAATGCACACTGATTGCAGTAATGCACGTTTTTTTCCACTTCAATTATCAACTAAATTAATCGTGATATGGTTTCGTTTGGATAGCATACGAAGAACTCTTCGTTAAATCAGTGAAATAACTTGATATAATATCATTGTATGACGCTCAGTATTGTTCGTTAATTTTTGCAACGATAGAACCCGCTAAAAATAATGAATATGTGGACCTCACTAATTCGTCCACATATTCATAACTCCTAAAATCTCAAACTTTCTGTACACGGCCTATTTCCATTATCAATATAACATATAATTATATCAGAATTATTTATTTCGAAATTATTAGGATCGAACGTATCGCTCACTCAAGAATTAATGGACTTGGCAGTTATATTTACAAAATAATCTGAACTTCTATATTCTACAATCAACTTAGAGCAGAGCTCCGTTCATGTAATCGGATAATTCGGATTAGCCTACATTGATTGATTAATTTCACGTTGTACGACGCATAAGATTGTTTCTGGAACAATTAAAATTAATAATTTTGGAGTTATATATGCCTTAATAAATCTGCAATCCCTTTCTAAAACAGAAAACTCAACATTTTATTCGAAAGGGAAAGTTGGCAGCTTAATCTGCTTCACTGTTTTCAATTAAAAAATTACACAAAACAAGGGTATTTGATATAATCAATTCTGGTTTAGATTTTGTCATGAATAAAATCTGTAGGATTTCAAACAAAGTCGATTAATTAAATTTTCCAAAGAATGACAAGAAAGTATGTCACACTGAAGTGGCCTAAATATTTATATAAACGAGACTGAATAACCATTCATTCAAAATTGGACATCCTACCCTTAATATCATTCCGTTTAGGAACCATTATGACGTTTTATACATATGAAGCTAGGATTGTTAATCTTCTGTTATTGTCGGCTACAATTGATTTGAATATTATAGGAATGACTTCCATGCACTGTGAATAACGATCTAGTGTACAATTCTCTTAATATTTGGAAAGAAAATGAAAATACAAAATTGATGGTTAATTAGACTGAAAAACACTAAGTTGTATTACATTTTACCTAGTGAAGTTTTGTGTCTTCATGGCACAGAAAATTCGTGAATTAATTTTCCTTTAACAAAAAAAAATGGAGCTCGAACAATGTTAAATGGAAGAGCTAGGTATCCAACAGATCAATCAATTCGTCTTTTCCCATATTTTTTCCAGATAATTGCTTTCTGAATTTTAACTGCAGTACGTCTAATGAGATAAAAAACACAAGGTTTAACTTTAATCTACACTTTCTTTGAAAAAATTCGACGACGTTTCGCTGACACAGCAGCTTTATCAAGAATGCTGTGTCAGCGAAACGTCGTCGAATTTTTTCAAATGAAGTGTAGATTAAAGTTAAACCTTGTGTTTTTTATCTCATTTATATCATGAATCTACATCAAGTAACGGCCACCACAATTCAAATAGTACGTTTAACTTTAACAAATAGAAAAAGTGCACTTCAAATTGTCTAAAACAGCTAAATTCACTCTACACATAGTTGTAATGCTAGCGTCATCCTGGGTGATTTTAGAACTGGTACTTACCACTTACAGCTGTAAGTGGTAAGTACCACTCTTCTTACATTTTCCCATACCCCAATGGACCTTGTCCTGTATCGTAAATCAATAGCACCGTGGGTCGCTACGTCTGACAAAACGAAGAGCTAAAATTATAAGTCCATTAGATGACCTAAGAACATTGGCGTCAGCCCTTGGACTTTCCCATCCTTCTGTGAAGAGAATTTTTCATTCAAATCCTCATTTCGAAGTGGTAATTATGCAGGAACTTTCTGAACGTAACTTCAATTCTCGGAATAATGCATGTGAGGTTCTTATGGAAGAAATATCGCAGGTTATGTACTTTTTCATTAATTCCTTAGTCAATTTTATGGCCTTGCTTGCTATGTAAAATCTTTTCTTGGATTTAAATGAGTTTAGACATATAGGAGTCAGGTATGATTGTTAATATATTTTTCTGCTGGTTTCTTTTTTCCATTGCTACAGATTCCTGTCCCTAACCCCCTTCCTTTCACCCTTGTCTTCGTCTGGAAATTATGGAGTGCAAGATGAGAATTGAAGCGGCTTTCAGGAAAATCTTTGGTACTCTTTATGTACACACGACACTAACACAACATACAAAGACAAGCTATTGCTAGTGTAATATAAACAGGAAAACGAGTTTTCTCCTCAGTTTTTTTTCACTCATTTATTGGATCATACGTAATATAGTATGGTTCCCTGTTACATTTCCTGAGCTCACACTCGTGCTCTTTCTGACACACTCCAAAATTATAGATATATGCATTTATTTGCATTTATTGTAAATACAATTAATCGAATTTTTGTAAATCCTCTCTTTTCAAAATATATATATATATATATATATATATATATATATATATATATATATATATATATATATATATATATATATATATATATATATATATATATATATATATATATATATATATATATATATATATATATATATATATATATATATATGGAAGAGGTTACCGAGAACGCCATTTCCTAGTTATGAAGCCAATTTTGTGTGATTCCGTCCATAAAAAACATGGCTGACATTGATCTATGTAAATTACATGAAATGGATTTGCATTTGTCTAAGGTCACTGCGTAGTGTGCAATTTCCTCAGATGAAATTATTGGTTCTTGGACCTTTGAGAATAATGATGTCTCAGAGACAATATTTTCGGACCGTTATATACACATGTCTTAGGTTTTTTTTTCAGGGCTAAATGAGTTGGAGTTACAGAATACTTTGCTCAAACAACACGGTGCTATGATACACACTTCAACAGTGTCGATGGATTAGCGGGAATAGTCTCCAGATCACCTCATCTGGATAATTTTGTCCTGTTATAGTTTTTTTCGTATCTCCAACCTTTGTCCCGAAGACGGAAAGAACATTACACTGTAGATTCTGTAGACAGTATGACATGTGTATTTATGTAACTCATAATTCGAAACCTTATTCAAAGATTTCTCGAAAATTGCTGGTACTAAAAAAAAAATCAAGAGAATATCGACATTTCAATACCCAGTCGATCTGCAACGAAACGTTTGCTGACCTAAGTTTATTAGAAACTTTAATCACAGAATAAATATCAAACTTAGACATTTAAAAACCAATCTTCAGGAAGAAATGGCGAACATTTTATCTGGTATGCTGACTGGAGACATGATGAATTCCTGAAATTCGTTAACGCAGTGTACGGAGAATGAAGAGTTAGAAGAAATCTGCATTTGATATCTTTGAAACTAAGTAACGAAAACTTTATGTATATGCCTACATTATAAAAAACAAATAAAAATTTTCTGATTTATGCGATAGGTTTCATCAAATTTTTGAAAATAGGATGGTACCGTACATTTTATATAGGAATCCCATCAAAAACATTCTGAAGAAAACCAGCCAAGTCTCGGTGGAGCTGCTCGTTTATCTCTAAAAAGTAATGAAATCTAGGCAAAGTCGTGACGAGTCTAAGGTTCCCTACTGCGATTCCCTTATTATTACAGTTAATGTTGTGTGACTTGGCCGTCGAACATTCCTTATAAGTTAGTGGGTAGGTACGAGTCAATTTTGTTTACATTTGTTTTATTTTAGGCTTTTGTGCAACACATGCATTCAGCATTAACAATGCTGATTTCTGCTCTTTTTTTTTGGAGCGTCAAATCGGCCATCGATCTAACATAAAATAGACGTATAGACGGACTTTTATCAATGATTAGAAGTCCGTCTGCACTAGAAATATTTTTTCATACTGTTTGTTTCAGGCTCGCCTGTACATAAGTATTATTGAAATACGCAGCTCTATCAAGCCTAAAATTGATTGGTTATTCAATCAACGTTTTCCAAGTGGCAATTTTCCAGCGTCAATAGGAAGCGGTTCTGGGAATAGATTGGTGATATGGTGTCATGGAGCACCTAGTTTTGTACCCTTGTATACCTTCAAACGGCCAAGTCACACAACATTAACTATAATGATAAAGAAATCACAGTAAGTACCCTTAGACTTGACAAGACTTTATCCAGATGACATTACTTTTCAAAGATAAACAAGCAGCTCCATCGAGACTTGGATTTTATTACAGAATGATTTTGGTAGGATTTCACTTCTTTTTGTAGAAACGTGGGCATATTGATTCATTTTATTAGATTTTCCAATTTGAAATTTTTTTTAGGAGTATTTTTTTTTATAACGAATCTTTCTTTTCTTTTTTTCCGATTCTGATTCTTGTACATTAGCAGCAGTTTTTCGTATTGCCCATTCGCTATTTCTTCTTGTAAACTTGTAAGTATAAGTAGTCTTAGTTTTCCTTTAATTTTATTTATATGCGTATTAAAAGCGGGAGGGTAGGCATTCGCCTAGCAGTAACTGTGGGACGCTATAGGCTAGATTAAATGTGTCCTACCTCGCTGGATTTTTGAAATGACAGTTCTCCATCAGATACTTCAGACCTTCGATTTATGGAGTCAAATGAAGCGGCCCTCCAAGTTAGATATTTTTGGAAAGGCTCTTGTGTTTTTCAGGGTCACCAGGTACTCCAGATCTTTGATTATCCTAGTTTTTATTGTTTTTCCTTTATGTTGCTATTTTTGTGCCAAATTTCAGCTCTCTTAGTTTGGGAAGTACTAGTTTTATTATGATGATCATGAGTGAGTGAGTGAGTGAGTGAGTGTCAGGAATGCGAAACTTTGCTTTCGCTCAATTTCGGAACTGAATGACCTACATACTTGATATTTTGGATTTTAAATACGTGATTATAGCTCACTGGTCGACGAAAATTTCTGGGTTCTGGTCTTATCCAGAGGTTCTCAAATAAGGGCCTGATAATGCGGCGAAATGGTTATTAGTGCAATGGAGAAAGAGACCAAAACAGAACTCCTGAATGTTATCACTACAAACAACAACATTGAAATCAACTCTTCACAAACAACAACAAAGGAATTATAGAGCGTAAATAGCGCCTTCTAGATCTTTTCGAAAAAATGTTGGTAACGAAAGAAAGTGGATTTCTTTTCAAATGCGTATAAGAATACCTTCTATCTATTATTTTCGTAGCAGTCATTATCGATGAATGGAAATTGTGAAGAATATTCAAGAAAAACAGAAGGAAAGTTACTGTATCTCAAAAAATTTTCAATACCTTTCAATTCCGAAAAAAAACTTTTAGTTGGCTATATTAACAGTATCTAACAGGTTACAAAACCAACATTTGCAAGAAATATATAAACAAAAGCAGACAATTTTGACGATTTCTCAGACATATCTAGAAAAGTAATACACTGATCCACATAAATGAAATGATTCGAAGCATCCAATTACTTGACTCAACATTTCATCTACAAGTTTTATTCTCTATTTATTTGCGAATAACTTCTTCCAAATTTGCGCAGTTTCAATGAAGAGACAATTAGAAATCGACTAGAAAAATTGTATTCTTTGTTACATGTGATTTAAAGTAATGATAAAGATGCAAAGAAAAAAATCGACTAATTGAGCATATAGATTAGAAGAATTTTAACTTGCCGGTGAGCATCCAAGTCTTAAATTATTATTGTCCTTTCATCGGATATTGTTTTTATCGTCTATTCACTCACTGAGGAAGTACACAAAACTCCAAATAATCCTCATCTAAAACTCATTCTTTCAGGAAGATGATATAAAGTGTAATGATGAAGAAGAATATCCCATTTCCTGAAACCATTTGTCCCTATTATGTATACTATGTCAGTGCACTCAAACATTTTCTATTTCTGAGAAGTAGGTATAAATCGTCCAGCTTAGTTCATGTTTTAGTATAGAGTAGTCCAGAATATTTTCATTTTATATTTGACTGTCTCCAATATTAAATTTTCTGATGGTGCGATTTTTCATCATATATAATTTTTGCAATAACTTACCATCAGTTGATGTTATATAAAATTTTTCAGAGATTTATCCCTGGATTCGAAAAAAGAATTGGTTCAATATCACATGAAATGATATATACTTACCCTCACAGAACTAGGACGAAACTACAACTCATTATTCCTTATTTCATGCAGTAAATTAAATTTGATTGTCACACCTTCGGTGGCAATCGAGAATGTCAATCTTGTGAACTTGGTGCACTTGAATTAACATCTACAGACATGATAAAAATGGAGGATATTTGATATTTCTTGGTTTCTTGTTTGACTGTTGCAAATGAGTGAAAAAATAAATACTGTAAATGTGAAATCTAATAATAATATGTGTAATATGTAAAAACCAGCAACAAGAGAAGCTAGATGCTCATTGTTTTAGGAAGAAAAAGTTCATTGAAATTCTCACTTTATTGTTTTTCATTTTTTTAAGATGATATTGAAACAGAAAGTCTTTAAACACTTCCTGTCGTAGCCATTGCCACACTCGCCTAAAATCTGTATGCAGACCCCAACGATATTCATGTGAGAATGAAATATTGGACCATTGTACATGATTTGAAGCCCTATATAATCGAGCTAGCCGGCTCTGTGGCGTAGAAGATATGATGCTCGTCTCCTGCGCAGAGTTACCTGGGTTCAATCCTCACAAAGTCGGTGCGATTTTTCGGATTCTGGGAATCGCTTGAATATCCATCTTTCGTAGGAGATGAAAAACCGTCGGTCCTGTCTAACAGAGATGTGTTGGACATTAAAGATCCCTGTCCTCCACGCGAGAGGGGTTCGGCAGAATTCCCGGGTTAGTGAGGTGACAGAATTCCTCGGCGTGTCATTGGCCGAAAGGCGAATATAGAGCACGTTGAAGAAATATTAATCAAACAATTATCGAGCTACACGGTTTCCTTTTGTAAGGTGGTTGACAACTCCAATGAAGTCTGAAGTGACGATTGACTGGTTTTACAACTTATTGCACGTAATAGTGAGATTCTGGTGCGTAGATTTTTGAAGGAAAAGGTTCTGTGTAACTTCTGTAACACTATGTTTAATTTCATGTCGTTTCATTTCACTGTTGCTTTATACCAGGCCATCAATCGCGAAATAAATATTTGACTTGAGTCCATCATTTGTCTAATTTTGCTGTTTCGCTCTCAAGCATTCCATCTGCTCTTTTCATTTCATCAATGGTGCCTCTCCATGATTTTATTAGGATACCTCACCATAAACCAAATTGAGAAAAGATGAATTTCTATCTTTGGTGTACGAAAAATTCTATGGAACAGAATGTCGGACTGATATCAACAATTCTCATAAGAAACCACATGTGTGTTAAAGAAATCAATGACATGAATTAATATGCAATTGAATAAAGTGTACATACATAAGGAAAAATTTGGCATTATTGAATTGTATTGGTAAAGAAAGAGACTGTTCATAATTTGCATCTTTGCCACGCATGTGTGATGAACGGAAATATCAATCAACTTCAAATTTTTAAATTAGAGTAAATGAATACTGATCAACAATATGAGAATATTTTAAGAGCGGTACCACTCCCAGTTATACGGAACATCGACATCTAACCTAACCTATACCTTAAATGGCTCGTTTTCATTTCAATCGCAATATTTTCAAAAACCTTGAGTTTTTTCGAAAATCAAATTATTAGACTGTGAAAACCGAAACAGACACAGTGGATTTACTTCCGATGCCAGTTTCTTCATGTCACAATGTTCTAGTAAGGTTCGATGGATTTCAGCCTCAAATTGACGTTTGTAATAGCGATAACATTAATTTTGTTCAAGTATAGTGTTTTTTGGTTTATAAAATAGTGAATAAATACTTAGACGGGGATATTATGAATTTATTCATCATTCATGATCAATATCGAAAAATGATAAGTCGAACGAAAAATACCCGAATTCGTGGCAAATTTACAGGAAACATTTTGAAAATCCTTGTCAAATTTTGTCTCTCATAAAGTACAGACAGCGGAAAGGGGTAGAGTTAGTTTCATTACAAACGATGAAGACATTGCAGTTACCGCATTGTGTTATTCTTATGCCAAAACATATGCGTCTGTAAGTACTGCTGTTGCTGATTTGGGAATAGCTCGCACATCAATTAAAATTTTCGACAAAAATAATTTCCATCCCTACATATTTTCATTAGTATCATCCATGAATCCAATGAGGCGGAGGTTATGATTAATTTATGCAATCTGTTGATTGACTTCTTACAAAAACATCCAAAGGACCGATGAGTCCAAATTTCGAGAGGAAAATATAGAAGCAACAGCTGAGATGACGTGCACTATTGCTTGGCTCTGAAAAGAAAACTGAGTTCAGCTGATGCCGACTTAGCTATTGCTGATACATGTTCATGCCTGCAAAACTTGGAGTTGACTGTTATTCCGAGAAGTTGCATCGAATCTTTGGATGCAATTTGTTGGCCTTGCATTATTAGACGAGGTTCTCCAGAGGGGACCTTTCTAGAAAACGTAGTTGCTTGCGTCTTGCTCGCGTTGAAGCTCACCAGAATCAACTACCCCCACAGATATCCTCTGTAAGTCAAGGTTTGAGTTATTAATTTGTTGACATCTCTGACGCTGAGATTCCGCAACTGTAATCGGCCGCACACTACTGAACGACGAAACCAGGGTACAATCGTCTGCAAAACCGAAGAACTTGTTCTCTGTAGACGACAGAAGATCGTTTATCTGCAACAAAATTGAGATTGGAGAAAGGATGGATCCCTGAGGTACTCCTGCTTGCAATTGGAAACAATCAGATGTTATACCGTCGACCACAACTTTTAGAGATCTATTTGAAGAAAAGTTACTTATCCAATCCCGCAATTTTTCTGGAAGCCCATATGCAGCAAGTGTATTCAATACGGCTGCATGCCAAAGCCTATCGAAGGCTTAAGAGATGTCGAGAGCTATTGCTCTAGTTTTCCCATGTTTTTTCATCGTTTATGTACAAACATGAGTGACGTAGGCGAGCAGATCTCCTGTTGATGTTTGCCTGCGGAAAATCATACTGACGGTTGTTAATAATCCCTGCAACTCAAGATATTTGATGAGTTCATCATTTATGACTCTCTCCATCACTTTGGAAATAATGGGGAGAAGTGCAACAGAGCGGTAGTTTTGGGGTAAGGAGTTCTTTCCTCTCTTTGAAAGGAGTTCTTTCCTCTCTTTGGGATCGGTTGAATTCTAGCTATTTTCCAGCTGCTCGGAAAAGTCTGGCTTTCATAAGAAATCTGAAACGACGGTTGAGTAAGTATGGGTGCCAGTTCGGGAGCACACTTCTCGAGTGTAGAAAGGACCTCGGCTTCATTACGGTTAATTCTCTTTAAATAGTGCTCAGAATCATCGACTCGTTATTGTTTTTGGTCAAGAGTCAATGAGCGCGGCACCCATTTCTCACACAGCTTTCGCACATATAATCATTTTTTTTTAGAAAAAAATCCAACACGTTCCTGGGATATCTTTAGGGTATCATCTATCTGGATCAATTTCATTTTTCGGTTATACAAAACAATTTTGCGTACTTTCTTAATGTTTCATCGATGACAACCTCCTCGGGACGTCCACTGCGTTCATCGTCTTCGATGCTCATATCTTTTGAACTTTTGAACTTTTGAATTTTTGAACTTTCGAACTTTTGAACTTTTGAACTTTTGAACTTTCGAACTTTTGAAGCAATTTTCCACTATTGATTTCCCTGGCACAGATTCCGAATAATCTTTACTAAGCCGTACTTTGGCTTCAACTGTATTTTTCATCGAAAAGCAATGTTCAATCTACACACCGAATCCACTTTTATGGATTTTTTCAACAGTAACAAAAGTTGATTCACTTTCAATGCCATATCTCACGAACCAAAGGTCGGACAGTTGAAAACTGTTTACTCGTAACTATATGTTAAGGTTATTACTAACTGAAAATCATGTGCATTTGACCCTAGTAACGCCATCTGTATATTTGCCTATAAACTTTTCAGTCCACCTGTTAATATACAAAAACCATTCACAATATTTGATTTATGAAGAAAATTCACATGATGTAAAATATTTAGAGATTGTAACAGTTTGTAACACCATTTGCTTAGGAATTTTTGGGCAATCTCCCACGTAATGAACTTGTTTCGTGTTGGCATCCATTAGATGGTGCTGCGGCACATTGCAGACCTCGGATATCAGAAGAATTGAACTACTCGTTCGACGACAGTTGGATAAGAAGACTGGGTCAACGGTATTTGCCCGCAAGATCTCCGGATCTTACCCGTTCAGATTTTCATGTATGAAGGTATCTAAAGAATGAAGTTTTAAATTCGCCGATGCATTCGCGAGAGGATCTTAGATTGAAAGTGAGATGCGTCTTTGATAGCATCGATACCAATTAAGGGCAACCACAAGCAACTATCAATGAGGTACGCTCACGAATTGAAAACGGTTTAGAAAACAATGGTGGACGATTTGAGCATTCGATTTCATTTAAATTTCACTACTTCGTTGATGTTTACGGTTTTTTCTTCCCAAATTATATTTTTCTCACATAATAGAAACTTGGTGTCTTGAAAAAGCGTTGTTTTTCGACAATTTAGTTTCATGGCGTTGGCCAGTGTTGTTTGTGCACTCTGTATATAAAACAGCATCGGAAAAACCGTTGCCCCCAAAAATAACGATTTTTTCGTAAAATAAAAATAAAGTTATAATTTTACTCAATTCTGAGTGAATTTTTCTGGGCAAAGAAGAAGACACAATCATCATCACCAATTTTTATTGAAAAGATCATAGCTCAATGCTATATAACTGAAGATTCAATAAATCTTAACAAAAGACACTCGAAAAACTATGTTCATCAATAGAAATAATTGAAGAGTACACCATGCTATTTGAAATATAAAATTGTAGTCGATACCCGGTATAATCAGAAGTGGTATCTCTCTTCAAACAATTTGCCAACAAATAATAGATCAGTATCCATTTAATCTAATGCAAAATTTGAATTTAATGGATAAACCAGACACACTTTATGTACGCAAATTTTTAAGTATATAAAATACATAATTATTACAATTCTCTAATAAAGAAATAAGATGGAACGCTAAGCGATTGAGGTCTATGTTCAGGCGGAAGAATGGCGCAAAAATCTCTCGCAAGCACCACATGTTACCATTTCGTTCTAAAAACGCTAAATAAAGGAGAAGTATAAGTGTATTCTTTAGAGTAAAAATATACCAAAATATATTTCACGACTGTATAACCTATTCACTCATTCACACGATGCTAATTACAATTACCGAGACTAAGGAGGTCTGAAAAAATGAAAAATCGATGTTTCGCATATTTTCAGAGCTTTGACTTTCAAAAATATCATCTCAAAAGGATTTGTCAAAAGCGGAGTGATCACAGAATGAACGGCAGATGTTTTCCAGAAATTCTTTTGTAGCGACTTGAGCTCGTTATGTACCCTTTTTAATTTTTATATATACCTGAATAACAGTACTTACCTAGTATACTGTCCACTCATGGGCATCATCTTGGTACTGAAGCTCACACATTTGCTGTTAGACGTAACGAGCTGAGAACTAATCGCTCTGAACTACAATCTTCTGCTGCTTCAAAAGCAAGCAGAACAGCTCGTTTAAAAGAAAGAAATTTACTAAATCTCGATTTTGAGAAGAAGAAGGTCCAATCTATGGATATGGGATCGCCGATTAATCCGAAGTGAGCATTAAATATTATTATCTGAGTTATTCTACAGAAAATCTTTCGCAAACATCAAACACGTCTTTCCCAAAACTTTTTTTTGTTGAGGTGGTTGACACGATATTTCAAGTTCTATCTGACCGAAATTTTGTGAGAATCTTCTTTATACATCTCTACATCACTTGCACCTTGGACTATGAAAAATTTGAATTTGAAGTATTTTTAAAATATTCGTAAAGGTCGAAAAACAGGAGTAAATTTTCTTTTTTTCAAGTGAACGCCATTTTGTGAATCATTATTTTTTTCGGCCAAGGTCAAAGGGATAGCGACATTTTTACTAATTAAGAATTTTTCTGTTTGTTCGATTTACATCACTACAAGAGTTGGAATCATGTAAACCAGGGAGGACCGTTTGACTGGCAACCTCCACTTCACTGGATAAGTTTTGCCTTTTTTTTTTTAAATTATTTTATATATACTTTGAAAATCATGGAATATTGTATAAAAAACAGGATATTAAAAATGTTTTTTATTTCAAATTACCCAAAAAGTAGGGCTCTAGACCAGAATACCCCCTTAGATTATGATACTTTCGCGAATAAAACTATTTCTACAATCATCCTTAAGAATAAACCAATAAAAACAAGTTTTTTCAAGTGTCTCTCCATCGTAGTTTAGATCTAATACTGGAATACACTACGGACATTAAGGTTCGTATATAGAAATTATGTTATTATTTTACCAATCACTTCAAAATATTTGGACGATAGTTTAACTCCATGTAAATGTAACATTATGGTAGCTAATCAGCAGCTTTCTATTATATCAAATAGCTTAACTTTGTCAACATGTGGTCTTTGAGCATTTGCATTCTCGTTTCTTTCTTTGGCCGGTAGACCAAATGGCCATCAGAAGAGTCTAGCAGGTCTGCTTTGAGGTAGCCCTTGGTCTGTTTATGTCACTTCGTCCAATACATAATATCAATGTTCGTGATAGCGACTTCAGTGCTTGATAACATCTATCGTCGGGTTATCTTCATTTCAGCTATTGTAAAATCTATTGAAAACAGTGTCCAAGATACTGCTGTGTCTGTCATCATGGGTTTACAAATTTGGAATACACCTCCAACTGCAACTTCGATTATTGAACCAAGAGTGTAAATTTTGATTCCTCTTCAGAAACTGTCTCATTCTCACTATGTGGCAAGATAGTGTTTAGTTTTTCGAAGATAAACTGAGAGGTCTGGTTTCCATCCCTTCTAGCTGAGGTATCTCAATAGTATATCTGTACTATAGATGTCAACGCAATAATTCTCTTTGCATAGGCCTTTAGATTATGCCAGAAATATAGTAATTTTCATATTTAACTCTTCTCATAGCAATTTTCATTGTTTGCCATTATCGTCTTGAAATTGGTCTTCTGAACTATAGAGTATTAGATGGCTATCAAGATCTTTTTAAAAATATTATTCATAATGATAGCAGTTCTGAACTATGTTTAGAAGAAAAATATCTTTTCCTCTGGATAAAATATTCTTAAATTCTTATAATCATATAGACAATTTAATGGCGAAGATAGTACATTACCATTAAGCTTGCAAAAATAAGTCATGCTACAAATAACTCCTGAGAATATTAGATAGAAACTATATCTTCACATGAAGGAGGAGCACATTTATACAACTTATATAATCTATCTCCTCATATTTCCGACTAAACAATACACAATCAAGAAGTTTCAAAGTTTGGCTTGTGGAATTGAATAGTTGTGGAAAATAAAATAAATGGTTGTTTCACTTCATATAATTTAGTTGAAACTGCTTATATTTCTGAATAAATGTCATGAGCATTTCCTGTACACGGTGTCATTATAATAGAGAAGTTTGAAAACTTTGTTAGTGGAATTTACAGTTGTGGATAATGAAAATGTTCCTCTCTTCAGATTATTTCAGGTATTTTTCCGCATAAAATTCAAACATATTTTTATAGGAAATTTCAGTTGTATTCCTTGTAAGTAACACCGATTCTCGAAATATATATCTACTGTTGAACAAGATCAGAGTGCAATCAAATTTTTTCCAATTCACAAATATTTCATATTAATAAATTCAAAATTTTATAAAACCCTTCTTACTCATGTTATTTTTCTCATAGTGTCTGTGGCTGGATGGATTTATCTCTTCTATCTATATCTTTGAGCTGTCACTCTGTATTTCTAATTATCCTAAATTTCATGTTAAACTATTATCGAAATTGAAAACACCATGATGAAATTCTACTATGTAACACAAACTTCGTCGAGTAAAATAATACACTTCTTGTTATATTGCCTAAGATAATCATGGTCTCTCATCGTTAACTTTGACTAAATTGACATAACCATTGGATATTCCGTAGAAAGTACGAATTTTTTGTACGACCTATGAAGGTACCTTCTTGTTATTTAATGCGAGATATAGAAAACGTTCAAGGAAAGAGGAAACTTGATGAAAGGATATGTAAAACTTGTATTTGGGTGAATTTCGGTCATGAGTCAGCAACACTATCATTTTCAGTTTCTCTTTGTCTATATCTACAATTTCGGTAGTGAAGTAATATACCTCTTGCAAAAAATTTTATATTTTTACTTGATGAATATTATGTTATCAAACACGAAATGATGCACGCCCATTGAATTAAAAATAACTCCTAAATAAGTAAAATTACACTTTGAGAAAATAGCGGATAGTGAATTACAACCACTTTACGTAAATGATCAGGCGAATCATATGTCTTTCCTCTGGGCTGAAGAGAGAGCTAGGTAGAACAAGACATCATATGGTTAATTTGATACCATCATGTTCGAAGATAGGTTCGAACATATACTACCTCGTCTCAAAAATGAAAATGTCCTAAACTATAAGTAGATGACAATTTGAGTGGTTATTTATCTCTTAGTGATATTCAGAAGTGAAATGTAGATGATATTCGAAATCAACTACAACCATTTGATTTGGCTTATTTCAGACCTCATAAAGTAGTTTGGCAAAAATGCTTAGAAAAATGGCATCTAGAAAAGCATGCAGTATCCAGGACTGTTATCAACAACAAAGTTGAATTCAGAGCCTGCGATTTTATGCTCTTTGATCCAAATATCATTCCGAGAAATTTCTATGCAATATAGGAAAAAGTTTTTGGCTAAACACTTATATCTGACGATAACAGACACAAAGATGTCACGAATTCTATGCTAATTGAAAATGACTGTTAAGGGGACATCTCAGTTCACAAATAATAAAAATCAAGAAAATTGATTTCAATTTATGAAAATGACGAAATAATCAACACAACTGAAGTGATAGATAATCTGTGAGAAGTTCCCTGTGCATATATGAACTAGTATTCACTCTATCCCATGAAGAAAAAAAGAGTACCTCGTTTATATATAACAAAAAAACCTGAGGAGCAGCAATATTTAAGTTTAGAAGCTGTAGTTCTATATTCAAAAAAATAATTTTTTTGTGAAGTGCTTATCACATAATATTTTGCTCTTCATTGCCCCGTTTGACTGTATATCGAAAGGAAACAGTGAAGTTCTTAGTATAAGTGCAGACAAAAGTTTGGGCTAAAGTTGAAGGAATACCGAAATGATAGAAACACCTTAAGATATACCTACTGAGGATTTTTTGGGTTACATAAGAAAATAAGCCAAGAAATATTTGCAGAGCAAATGCAATCCACACCTCGTCGAGGTAATCATCTTTGCTTAGGGACCATCAATTCAAACAAATATTTTTATAACGTAATGAATAGGAATAGGAGAGAGAATATGACTACTCAACAAGTATCTTCCACTTGATAATTTAATTACTCCAAAACTGGCCACCTTGCGGCTTAAACATTTTTTTAAAATATTCACAAGGTGTCTGCGCAAGGTCCCATTAGAAGCATCTGGGGAACGGGTTTATCGATAAATTTCAGATTTTTCTTCACAGCTGCACCACTTCTGGTTACAACAGACTCGAGTACAGCTTTTCTAATTCGTATGGCATAGTGCACTTTTTATATGTTTTTATTGAAGGTCATTTTTTTCCAGCATCTTTCGTTAAAATTTGTTCTACCTAAAATTAACCACCACTGAGCTTTATTGTTTCACCAAAATTTCAGAATGATAGAAAAATTTTCTTGGCCCAAAGAAATTGATTCTGATTTCCGTAAGATTATAACTCTTTCTTCAGTTTTACGAAAAAAGTGTTATATTTGAGGAAAACTACTATCCAATGCTATTTGATATACAAGGTGCTCAAAAATCACAATAAAACCATATTCTCAAAGAAACGTGTTCTTAATACCAGTAACCTTTTTTTACCCTGATAGAACCTGATAGAACTTTTGATAGATTTCAGGTTTATATATATATATATATATATATATATATATATATATATATATATATATATATATATATATATATATATATATAACCACCACTGAGCTATATTCTTTCACCAAAATTTTCAGAATGATAGTGTAATTTTCTTTGCCCAAAGAAATTGACTCTAATTCCAGTAAGATTATAACTTTTTCTTCAGTTTCAAGAAGAATATGTTATATTTGAGAGAGAACTACTATACGATTTTATATACAAGGTGCTCAAAAATCACTTGTCAACTCAATAAAACCATATTCTCAAAGAAACGAGTTCTACATACCAGTAACTATTTTTTACTCTGATAGAACCTTATTTTAAATAACTATTGATAGGTCTTAGGTTTCATTATACATAAATGGTTAGCTTTCATTTTATTCGCGAATTTATCAAAAACCCGCAATTCCTTCTGAAAATTGAGACCGAGGAATAGACATAGTGGATTTAATTCAACTGCCATGCCAGGTTCTATAAACCTCTGCCTCAGTTTCGAAAGTATTATTTTTCTTTAAACTAAAATAGCATCGGAAAGAACGTTGCTTTCATAAATTATACCTTTCTCGTTAAACTAAAAAAGTAATCATACTCAAATCTGAGCCAATTTTTAAGGGCAAAAGGAACGACAATATAATTCCGAAAGTTTGATAAAAAGATCATAGGTCAATGGTTGTCAATTTTGAGAACAGATGAAGCTCGCAAACGGATTCCCTTTTATAACAGTAGTAACTATTACGAGTTGCTTCTTCAGAATAGATTTTACTTAGGCTATCTATCCTGACCTAAGATATCCCTTCTTCTAGATTCCTTTCTCAATTTTGTTAACAAAAGTTCAACCAAATACCCATAGTGTAAAAAATTTGGGATATTTGGTATTTTTTCTTTCGTTCATAAAAAACTTATAATGAGAGATGTGAAACTCAGTGCAAACGAACAATTTTTCCATGTAAAAATCAGTTACAATCACAAAAACCAGATGCCCCTTCTTCGAATGAAGGAAATTTGATGCAAATCCAAATTTCATCAATTTTTCATGAAATATTGAAGCAGAATAACTACATCTAATGAATTTCAAAATAACCTTTGTAAATAATATGACCTCGTGCCAGTTCAACTGAAGGCAGCAAGCAGATATTGTCATTTTTTAAAATGATATTGTTCCTGTAACCGTTCCTTTGCAATGTATCCCAATGATGCAAAATGGATTCAGGTAAGGTCACGAAAAAATATTTCATTCAGATGTAAGAAATTCGTTACAGCAGCTGCAGTGTAAGAAAGGGTGGAAACGAACTCCACTCCAAACCATCACAGTTCCGCGGCTGTAGCTGTACTTCCCTGTGCAGTTTTCTGCACAGTCGCATTCACCTTGGATCGTACAGCAGGCCGGATTGGAAGCCACATGCCAATTCTAATCGCAGATGCTCAATTTTCTCTTAATGGAGACTGAAACATTGAAGGTCTTCTGGGTTGCTTCTCTTCTGGATAAAGCCGTCCTGTAGAACTTGAAACACGATGCTCTTCTTTATGTCGGTCCCGTACACTCCTTTTTTCTCTACACTGGGTCATCAATCGCGAAATAAGGTTCGACTTATACCCAACGAATTTCTTATTTCGTTCCGAGTTATCCTACATCTAAGTCTCCCAATCTCTATATTATTTCTTTCAATCATGGACTCTGATCCCACCCCATAGTTTCATTAGAGTACCTCAGTACTGAAAATTTCAAGAGAGAACGAATTTATGTCTTTAGTATTGAAAGAATTCAAGGAATATCCTACCGGTATCAAAAAACGGACTCTGCGATAAACCGAAAATAAAAACCCTTGTGAGCATAAATTGAAATCATACGTATTATTATGTGGCTGAACAAGGTGCCTTCATTTCATTTGGGGTGTTGAAATTAGAGAAACCTTTCATGACATCTTTACGTTTTTGCCTTGTTTATATATCACTTCTATTGTACGATACGATCGAAGGAGCATACAAAAATTATATCTGGAATTTGTTCGAATTTTCCAACTTGTTTTACATTCATTCTCCGTGATTTCTAGAAACAATGAAGAGCACAGAAAAAACCAAATATGTCATTCATATTGTCAGTTATAATAAAAATGCTAACAAATTATTTTTCCTTGAAGATTTCCTTAGTTCATCATGAACAACAGCAAAACTACACTCGGAGGCAAAATTAGCGGAACACTCGAAAATTTAACCAAATTCGAAGTTCGATATTTTTCCTAATTCTCAACCGATTCAGATGATTTGTTCGGCAAAATATAGATCAACTCTTCTGCTTTGTAGAAATTATAAGAGAAAACAAAAAACAAAACTAAAAGTGTTTTTTTTGTCAAAAATTTGTAACACCCTGTGGAATTTCGTGGTCCGAGTTGAAACGTACAATATCATGGTCTGTCAATACACATCTTCCTACAGTAACACCCTTCTTGTTTTATGCATTTATCTCTATTTTTACAAGAGATATCCAATTTGAAGCGAAAAGTCACAAATTTCAAGAATTTATTTTTAACCTTGCGTAGGTGCATAACATCGGAGGTTAGCCAAAAAATAAAATCAAAATAAGAGAAGCGGAAATCAAACGAAATGAAAATTTTTGAAATTCTCTGGCCAATTTCACGCTCCGGGAGAACTCAAAGTACACTGGAAAAATCGTTTATTTTGCACATTTATTTTTGAATTTTTTGGTGTGACACTCTATAATAATTATCATTCCTGTCCAAAATTGAGAGCAGGTGTGTATCCTGGCGATACACTCGTGAAATGAAATGAACATGTTGAGCCACAAAAAAAAAATATTTGATTTTAGTAGCGAGTATGAACAATACACCCCCCCTCCCCCGAGCTCTTATTACAGCGCGCATACGATTTCGCATACTCCCAATGATGTTGTCTATCATCTGTTGAGGTATGTTGTCCCACTCTCTCATCAAAGCCAATGTCAGCTCGTGAGTCATGAACTTACCTTCATATTATATTCTGGCTTTTAGTTTTTCCGAATTTTCCAATTTTGTTGCCCGATTTCTTCCTTGTCCTCGCCTCCTCACGTATAATCCAGTTTCCTGTAACGTCGGTAGATTCCATGGATAACCGACGTCGAGACACCCAACATGGTACCGACTGAGCGGTAGGTGCGCCCTTCCTCGATCAATGTAACTGCCCTTGCTAGTGAGGTTGGTGGTAAATCTCTCATTCTGAATGAAAAATACCCTTTCGAATCGTTAACAGTAAACGAATCACAAAACACCGCAACCGGTCGAATTTGTATCAAATCAAAGAATGGAAAACTCTCATTCTTTAAACAAGTGCAAATGTGGTCATATACAAAAAAACGTGTGTTGTATTTCATATTTGATAAAAAAGGTGTGCACATGTGAAAATGAAAAGTTTTATCAATGGTCCCAGAATTCGGTTGTGTATTTTAAATACCTACCGACTGTTATCTCCTATGAATTCCTTGTTTTCACCAAATTAACCAAATTGTCATCAATAACTAATGCAATTCGAACATAAAAATCGCAAACGACAATTTCGACACGCCTGAGTGATAATAAGAAAATTCCAAATTGATAGACGAATTTCAATGACAATTTCTTGATTCAATGGAATTTCTCCAAAATGGTGCTTTTCCAGTTGTAATTAAATATATTTTGCAAAAATAGAGATAAACGCATGAAACAAGAAGGGCGTTACTGTAGGAAGACGTGTCTTGACAGACCATGATATTGTACGTTTCAACCCGTACCACGAAACTCTACAGGGTGCTACGAATTTTGACAAAAAACACTTTTAGTTTTGCCCCCGTATAAAAATTTTTCAAGTTTTTTGTTTTCTCTTATAATTTCTACAAAGCAGAAGAGTTGATCTATAACTTGCCGAACAAATCATCTAAATCGGTTGAAAATAAGGAAAATCGAACTTCGAATTTGGTTAAATTTTCGAGTGTAGTTACCATAATAAATCTTTAGGAAGAAACTATAGGTATTTTTATTCAATTTAATATTTCAATTATATATATATATATATATATATATATATATATATATATATATATATATATATATATATATATATATATATATATATATATATATATATATATATATATATATATATATATATATATATATATATATATATATATATATATATATATATATATATATATGGTGGTTCCAGTGTCTGGGGTCATGGTCGGTGGAGATAACTCGTAATTCATGAAATTTCCACCATGAGGACGGTGCAATAGATAAATTCTATGGAATACTACTGAAAAAATGCATGAAAGAATAGATTTATAGTTTTGTTTCAAATTTTCTACCTTTTTGTGTTTTTTTTATTTTCTCACATCCATACCGTATAAAACGAATGAAGTGAGTTAGAATTTAGCGTTTTGTCGTTCAAATCGTGAGTCATGAACTTAACTTCATATTATATTCTGGCTTTTAGTTTTTCCGAATTTTCCAATTTTTCTTTCAGAATTTTCAATTTAACTTTCCACTTAAACCAGATGAGTATTTTTAAGAATATTTCAAAAACAAAATATACACAAATAATAGTTCTCATGATGCTCATTCTAACGTAAAACGTTTCCTTTTTATTTATATAGATAGATTATCACGAGTTGTTGGGTAGTGTAGATCATTAAATCCAAAAGCTGAAGCAGACGTCTTTTGCAGTTTGTATTCATTACCTTGTATTTATATTACCGTAATTTATACGCTTTCAAATGTATTCGTATAGCAGAAAATGAGGGAGGAAATTGGGTTCCTTGCTATGAAAGTTACAAATTTTGGAATTAAGCATGCTAATTTCGACAAGACTTGTTAGTTTAACAATTTGCAAATTCTAAACTTCGGAAGCAAATTTTATTCGACACTTGGTATTCATTAAAGATTCATGACGAAAATTACACGACAATGAGAACTTAATTTAAAACTTCAGGTGTCAGATGAAGGAAGTCATTAAATATTCGTCATTTTCCCGAAGTTATGAATTTTAGCACTCCTTCTTAATTATGTTATAAGAGTAAAAATGAAATCGTTGAATTGAAAGTATCACTGAAGTAAGAAAGTTATTATTCAGTGTGAATTGTATTGACAAACCTCAATATTAACAATTGAACTGATATGGCTATTATACAGTTTCAAATATTTATTAGAGTCCGAATTAGGATTTCATAGTGGCAAAATTTTTGACCAAAATTTGGCGAATTTGGGAAAGGGCAAATGTGCAATTCGTTTATTGTTTTATTCGTCATAGGCTACTTCAAAGTGAAATTTAATCAGAAAATTACCTGGAAAGTTCAGAAAAATCTAAAAACATGCAGAATAATGAATTTCGTTTGTACAGAACGACCAACTCTCGTTGTTTCAGTAAGGCAGTTAGGTGAAATATCATAGCTGAGGAAAAATGACCCCCCGGCCACGATCTTTTTTTCAGACATGCAAATTTTTCCGATATTTCTGTCCGTTTTCCAGTTATTCAGAATCTCTTCGAACAATATATGAAAGCCCAGACTTTTCTGAAGAAATTATATGGACTGATAAAGACTGCATCACAAGTGAGGATATATTTAATAGCCAGAATGAGAATGTTTACTCAGATGGCAATCCCAACCGCTACATTGATTGGCAGAATCAAGGAAAATATGGCTTTAAAGTAAGAAGTGCCCTAAAGATGAACTGCACCTAATATGAAGATCAAATACTTTCTTTCATCAATATCCATAATAAATGACAACTTATTTTAATACATGTAGGATAGTTAGGAAATTTATGTCAAGTATATTGTAATCGAGCATATTCCCTTTGATTGATGAATCTGGGAAAGGTGAATTATATCCAGCTAACAGCAGAGATGTGAGGGTGCTTAAGTCCATGATAATAAATGACAATTTTATTTCCACAAAGTATAAATTAGATATAAGGACAGAATTCGTTGCCTTAGGATTAATCTTTAAATCCTTCAGCATAAGTCAAAATGTGTAAATAAGGTTCGGTACTCATTCCTTGCTCATTTAACTTTTTCCTTACTACACTATATATAATCCATGAAAGGCAGAGCCTTGTGCATGGCTAGTAAATATTTTGAATAGCAGTATACGAGCAACCGAGATTTGGATAAAATGAATGTCATCAATACCATTAATTCAGTACGAGCTTGCGACACTTGCAAATGTTATAATATTAATCATAAGCAACGTTGATTTAATTGAATGGAGTTTTATCCTTTTCAACAATAAATTACATATGCCTCCTCAATTTTTTTATCCAGGACTTGACTTAGAACATAGAGAACTCTATTACTTTTCCCTAATTTTATCTTGTAGGTCTAAACACCTCAAAAAGTCTAGGAACACTTACCAATATCATTAGAATATGAATTTGATGATTCGAATTTATAAAATCTTTCGTTTTTGTTAGGATATATTGTATATAATGTATTCTCAAGAAAACAAGATAATATTTGACTTCTCCAAAGCACCTATTATAAAAAAATTTGAAATTTGAAAATGACGAAATTCGGTGAAACACAAAAAAAATCCTGAACTAATATTTTCGAAACGATATGGAAGCACTTATAGTAGACCCAGAAGGTCTACCTCTGTTATTAATGACACTTTGGCATCTTCGCGGCATGCGCAATATCAAATTGTCTATTACATTTTGACCTAAGTCATTCCAAGCCCCCTGAACTGCTAATCGAAGCTCCTGTTCATGATGGAAGACGTTTTGACGCAGGAGATTTCTTTTTAGGGTGTCCCACATATGCTCGATGGAATTCAGATCTCGGGAGCAGGATGGCCACGGTAGAAGATCGATATCATTCTTTTCAAGAACGTTCAAGACAACTCTTGCACGATGAGGAGTGGCATTATCTTGTTGAAAGAGTGGATTTTGACCCATTGTTTGGAGAAACGGTACCACTACAGGTAAAGCTATCTCATTTGCGTAAGAATTTCCCGTGAGGTTGTTCTGTATGAAAACGAGGTCAGTTCTTCTACCAAGGCGTATACCTCCCCAAAACATCACTGATCCGCCTCCCTGTCTAACAACTTCTCGAGCATGCTGGAGATGGTTTTGCTTTCCAGGCTCCCTCCATATTCGAATTCTTCCCGAATCGGGATAATAACTAAATCTAGATTCATCACTGAAGAGAACTGTGGCCCACCACTTTTGATTCCAGTTTACGTGTTCTTGGCACCAAGCTAAACGAGCAGCGCGATTTCCATGGGTCAGTTGTGGAACTCTTAAAGGACATCTGGGAGTGGAGTTGACCTTCGTGCAGTCGATTTCTCACAGTTTGGTCGCAAATTTGTACATTATGAACTCGTGATAGCTCTTGAGCTAATTGAGATGCTGTGGTAGTACAAACTCTTCTGGCTTGTAAAACCATAAATCGATCTTGGGCGAATGTAGTCATCCTGAAAACGACCTGTATGGCGTTCTTCAACGCTACCTGTTTCATTGAAACGCGACCATAAACGGTTAATGACACTTGGGCTACTTCCCAGAACCCTGGATACTTCCATGTGAGCTCCCAGCTTGGAGCATGCCAACGGCTCGTAACATCTCTTTTCTAGTCAAATGTCGTCTTTCCATGGTCGAATCACAAAACTTCAATCTTTTATTTGTGCTTACAATAGAAACAAAGTGCCAACTAACTGATTTCAAACAGTGAATACATGAAATGATTATAAAGCAGCGTCGCATCTGCTGCATTTTTAGTTTTTTATGAAAAAAAGCTGAAATTTGGTGGGAAATTGATGCAGGTGTTCATTTCTTAGGAAGAATCATCCATATTGATCGTTCTGGATACGATATATCGATATTCAGAAGTGTTTCCTAGACTTTTTTGTGGTGTCTATGTCCATTCACTTTACAGTTTACACGGAATAAGTGAAATAGCTTAAGTATGTTCTGTGCACTCACCATGATAGTTCGAGATTTGATTTTTTTGCAATGATTGAGGCCGATATGGGTTCAAAATTAACGTACTAAAAACTAACTGTGATATTGAGAGCACACAATATACTTGAGCCATTTCAATCGTTCCATGTAAAATCTGTGAATGGACATAGAATTACTAGATAAAATTAGGGAATAGTCATACGATTTTCAATTCTTCATGAAAACATGTGGATGACAAAATTAAGTGCATATGTCATTTATTTCGTGAATCAGAAAAAAAAACTCTTTTCGAAGAAATCGAATTTGCTTATGGTTCATATTTAAAAAACGGCAAGTTTGCATTATAACTCAAAAACCTTAGGACAAAAATAAGGTAGTCGCACGTATTTCGATTATTCGTGAGAATCATTTAACATCACCTCAAAAACAATCGAGAAAAAGGTACTTAACAAATTCCGAAAAATTTTCAGAATTCGCAAATGAGTCAAAAATGGGAAAAACTATTTTGCATTTGTAAGGAATTCATCCTGACGCAAAATTAACATGAGCAATGAGGGGTCATTTTTCTTTATTCACAAAATTTCAATTAGCTTCGAAATCTGTCCACCTAGTACACTTTTATATGCTCCTCTAATTGTAAGTGACATTTTGAATTAATGGTTTGGTAATTTTTTTATTCTGCTTTTTATTGTTCCGAAATTTTTTCCGTAGGAGACAGTTTAGAATCAATGAAAACGAAATCATATTTTTTGCAAGTTTCTTTGATCATACTCACCGATAAAAATTACATATTTGGTTGATTTTTCGATTTGATAGGTGAGTTTCTGGTAATATTTTCCATTAAAAAAATCTATTGTTTGTTGAAATCTAGATTTTTCTACGCTTTGTCAGTGGAAAGTGATGATAATTTAAAAATATTTTGTAAATTCTTCTGTTTACTTCGTCAAGTTTTTGTGATTTAAATGATGAAATTGGAGAAAATCTATGTAAGATCTGTGTAAAAATCAGTGTTTATTAAACTTTCTCTAGAATAACGTCTGTGGATTCACCTAGTTGAATAAAATATGAGATTATTTAATGCATCACATTGAAATCCTTTTCAATTTACATTTCTCTCGATTCATCTGCCACTTAGTTCATTAATTGGTACATTTCGTTTCCATACCTAACCTTATTTCTACGAACAGGATTTCAAACTTGTGTAAAATAATCAGTATTTGCAAGCGCTTCAGGAATGGACAATTGTACGAGTAGGTCGGTTATTTTCTCTCCTTTTGAGAAGTAATTCAGTGGAACTGTAGGAAGATATTATGGGAATAAGTTCTGTGAGAGAAATCCAATTCGAATTATTTTGCCTACTGGGAATTTCAAGATTTATCCGTATTGGAAAAATATAGTCGAAATTATCTTTATAAATGAAATACCTGTGGATGTCAATTCAGAAATAAATTTGATTTTCTGTTATTCGATTTGAATTAAATTCTTCATTTTCATTTCATGTAACTGTTCAGTAATGAAATCCGATGTTCTATTATGGTTGGTGAAATACGAAAAATCCAAAAACCCTAGTTTCCAAACTTCTTTGTTTTATTGTTGAAGACTGATTTTCGTTATAGCCTTCGGTTTTCCATATCAATTTCGGAGTTTTCAATGTTAGTAACGTAAAGTTTGATTATGTTTCGATGTCAATAGATGCTACGCGATAGAGCAAAACCTTGACGATGATGAAACTCCAATCTGTTGTTCCATTATAGAGCATAAAATTCCCTACCGTATGTATTTATTTTGATATATATCTTTCATCTACAGTTTTCTGAGACAGACCATGGAGATCGTGAGATCTCCGGCATGTATGGCGTAAGGCAAGGTTAATCGTCAATTCCAGTCAAATATTAGGTAGTAGAAAGGTAATTATTGATTAGAAAAATAAAATTATTGAAAATTAATTTTTAATAAATATGATCTAATTTATAATATTTATAATAATCCCACTTCTCTTATGACAATGAAAATAATGCAGTAAAATACACTTGTGTGTAATTTGAGTATATTTAACTATCTTCAGTTTAATACATTCATCGTAATCATATTTCAAGAAGAATTGAGGAAATTTATTTCATTTTATTTTGGATATAAAATTACATCTCTTAATGGAAGAGAAATTAAATAATTAGGTTAGCTAATGGTTTGTCATTGGCGTCAGTTTAATTCTTTTCATCGTCGTCATCTTTCTCCGGTCACCCAATAATATCAAACCCAATATCGTCACCCTTGTTGTCAACTGTTTTCTCCAAACCTCTTAATTTTATGCGATCCTATTGATTTTCGTCTTCAAGATCCTTCAAATATGAAGATGCATTGGGGCTTGCTTGCCCATTACACTGGCCATAGTTTGAAGCTCATTTCCTGCTTCAAAAACGAAGCATAACCACTTTTGTAATTGCAAAATATTGTTTTTAGTAGCTCACCTGATACTGGTGGTAGTATAGTTGTACTTGGCTCTTGCAGATCATTCTAGAGCAACCAGACTCATTTCTGGGGTTCTCAATTTGTATTTAGAGTCGGAATATATATTTTCTTTAATATTGATGTACATAAGGTTTAATAATAGAGTATATCAGTGAAAATCAGTTAATAACATAAATAATATTAATAATAATAATAAATCTGTCTTATGCTAAGCAACTGGATATTTTGCAAAAAAAGAATGCACTAAGTTCTCTTGACGTATGCAGAGGAATAGCTGGTGAAAATGGAGATGTATTGGAATTGGACAGTGATGAATATGTGGAGGACAATGTGGAAAAAGAGATAATGAGAGTATAAGTGATTAACGTGCTGGGGAAATTATAACAGACCACTTCGAATTTATGCCATATAGTTTAAATGAAAGCAAATCAAACGGAACACCTACATCTCCTGGAGGTAGGTGCACTACCACAGAGTACTGTTTTTCAGGAAGAGACACAACAGGAGATGAGGTGGCTGAAATCAGTTCTAGATTTCAACGTTCGAATAAGAAAACATAATTTGGTAATGCATCTGCCAGGACCTAAAGGAACATGATAAAATGCATTGTCTGAAATAGAATAAATTTTTGTTGCTGAAGATAAAAGTATTAGTTGAAAATACTAATAATCAAATAAGAAAACAACACACACACACACACATATATATATATATATATATATATATATATATATATATATATATATATATATATATATATATATATATATATATATATATATATATATATATATATATATATATATATATATATATATATATATATATATATATATATATATATATATATATATATACCACCCCGACGAGTTGCCCATATATCTGTTCATGCAATCAAACTGATTTCATGAAAAATATAAATCCACCACCCGGTAATTAATACCATTGCCAGGCAATGATTATAATCAAAACATATCTTGGAATAATTATATATTAGGATAACGTTAAATGTTATGAGAATATATCAATCTACCAGAATATATACATACTATAGCATCATCAGACAATGATATCGATGTACCAACGAGTAGTGTCAGAGGCTTTCTCCCCGGAAAAATCCAGTGTACGGACCTTAGTCAAGTAATACTGAATGTTACTCATTAAAAGTTTCTTTTGTGTGAAGTGGTGAACGATCGAATAGAATACTGCTCTGAATATAAATATGACAAAATTGTCAGTTAATTATATTACATTTATATAAACAAATAAATAAAATATGAAATGAGATTCTGAGCAGTATAAACTAAAGAGAAAACCTATGACTCTACCTCATTATTATTTTCGGAAAGAAACCTACGAAGAATATTACAAGATTTGATGACTGTTATCTTTTGTAACTGTTCAAACAAATTTTTCTTCAGATCCAAAATCTCAATACTTTTGTGAAGATTTCTAGGAATAACGCCTGTTGTAGAAAAAATAATCGGTAGAATAAATATTTTCTTCATTTTCCACATTTTTTAATCTAGTCGCCAAGCATCATATATTTAGAAATTTTTCATTGTATTTATTTTGTATATTATGTGTGTCGGGTATAGCAATATCAATTATATATGTTATTTGATTCTGTTTATCATTAATAACGATATCTGGTCTATTGTGTTTTACAGCTCTATTGCAAAGAATTGTTTTATCAAAATAAAGTTTATATTTGTCATTTTCACAAATAATCTCAGGTTCATATTTGTGAAATTTTTTCTTTTGGGAATTAGGTCATGTTTAATTCCTAGATTAAAGTGAATAATATTAGCGACGGCATTATGTCTTTCTAAATAATCTGTTGAAGCAAGGACTGAGCAAGATGATAATATATGAAAACTGTTTCTGAAGAACAGAAACATCTACGGCAAGAATCATCTTTATTTTGTTTGATGATGTGTTTTCTATAATTCCTCGAGAAAACAACCTAATCCTGGATCGCAATTGCCAAGCCTTCTGTTTCAGCAAACAATTCTCCAGATACTAACCATTTATTCGATGCAATTTCATCAATATAATCATTTTCAATTCTTTAGAGTGCTTTCCGTGTAATTCCTTCTGCATTCAACTTTCTCTTTTAGAATTATCATCAAATATATCAAAATCTACCTTTTGCATTGTCAAGTTCAGAGGTGTAAGATTATAATCAAGCAACAACAATATCATGAATTTAGACGTTCTATATATATATATATATATATATATATATATATATATATATATATATATATATATATATATATATATATATATATATATATATATATATATATATATATATATATATATATATATATATATATATATATATATATATATATATATATATATATATATATATATATATATATATATATATATATATATATATATATATATATATATATATATATATATATATATATATATATATATATATATATATATATATATATATATATATATATATATATACAGGGTGCTTGAACGAAAACTAAACAGAGGCTATATCTACCAAGATATTCATTTCTGATCAAAACGCAAAAACAGGTCAATTTTTGTTTCAAAGGAGACATCTTTTGGAATACAAAACTTGCCTAAAATATTAACCCTCTAAGCGAAGTGAGTCAAGTAATGACTCAAAGGAAAGATGGTATTCTTGTCTATATTGCTTTGAACTTTCCGTTTTTAATTGAAAACTGTAAAAGATACACGGTGAGCAACTGAAAGATAGGGAAGACTATTTCCCTGAGGCTTTTCAAGTTTTAGTGAAGTGAAATGGAACAGATCCATGCTGATCTAAGGCAGTCATCATCAAGTACCATCCTCATTTCGAATTTCAACCCCTAGAGCAGGGGTGACCACTCTTGAAAATTTGAAAGAGGGTAGATGGGTCGAGTGATAACTCGAAAGAAAGAATTATCTTTGTCTGCATTTCCGTGAAAGAATTTTCATTTTTGATTGAAAACTGTATAAGATACAGAGCGAGCCACTGAAAAATAGAGAAGACTATCACCCCAAGACTATTGGAGTATTAGTGCGAAAAACTGGAATAGAGTCATTTTAGATCAAAAGCTGTGAATGGTGTTTCGGAAGATGACATCCTTTGATCTGGAATGAAACTGAATCTCGAATAGAAGAGAAACTATTGTGATGAATTAAACAAAATTTTCACAACTAATGTGGAATAAAATTGGGACGATGAAATTGAATACAAAAAGTACGAAAACATTGAGAATCAATTTTTTTGTTGAAGAAATCTGATCATTGTAACATCTGCGTTCCTGATTCGTAGTGTTGATTCGTATCGTCAAATAAGAGTCATTTCACATGAGGACGATGATCATACATTACCACCTGTGAAAACAAAAAAGTTTCCTTTCAGTCAACTGATAAAAACGCATGTACATGTGAATCCAACTCTAGATGCATTGCTCGCATATCGTACAACGAATGTTCAAAAATCAATGGAGTTACTATGACTGATAGTTTTCTTTCAAGACTCATAATCCTTCATAAGTATTCCAATGTTTCAGCTGCTCACCCAATAATTTTGATGGAAAACGAAAACTTGCACACCATTGTGAAGACAAACAAAAATCCTTTCTTAGAAGGTTATAACTGGACCTATCTTTTATCTGGAATGAATCTATTCCATTTTTTTGCACTAATACTTGAATAGCTCAGGGCGATAGATAGTCTCCTCTATTTTTCAGTAGCTCACTCTGTTTCTTCTACAGTTTTCCATTATCATCACTGGTAAAACAAAAACAAAAAGCAGGACAGAAATAACAACTAATATTTGAGTATAACTGGTTGCAGCAATCTATTGGAGGGTGTATTCAAATTATCAGATTACTGTAGACAATCATAAATCTGTCAACGTCACCCCCGTACAACCTAGCACAATACCTTTCAAACACACTTGGAAAAAATGACTATTACATAAAAGATTCCCAGCATTTCGATAGTTTCATAAAAGATCTAATTAATAGAAAAGGTTTTATGTTAATATCATTAGACGTAATTTCCTTATTTACATATGTTCCTTGTACATTAGCCGTAGATATCATCCGTAAAAAATGTCAAAATATCACAAATTTCACTGAACTACCTCAAGACGAATTTATTGAAGCAACCAAACTTTGTCTGGAATCCACATATTTCGTTTTCGAGTCTGAAATATTCATGCAAACACCGATGGGTTCACCCATATCTGCCGCAATTGCAAATTCAGTATTGGAAGACGTTGAATGTCAAATACTTTCAAAGATCACATTCAAAGTGCAGTTTTTCAAAAGGTATGTAGATGACTGTGTAACATGTATTCCTCACGACAAAATAAACGAAATAACCAAAATCTTCAATTCATATCACAAAAAATTTAAATTTTACCAATAAAATCGAAAAAGATAAAACAATCAGTTTCCTCGACATGCAATTAACCCACGACGATACAGGAAAAATATATACGAATTGGTATCTGAAACCGACATGGAGTGGTAGATATCTAAATTTTGAATCAATTGTACCAAACTGATACATAAAAAGCGTTATCAATAGCTTGGTTGATGGAGCCATCAAACTATCATACCCTAAATTTAGAACATAAAATAAAAAGAAATTGAAAAAAAAGAAACGCGTTTCCACTTAGTTTTTTTGAACTACTCAACCCATCTTTCCTATTCAAAATGTTCAAGAATTGCAACCCCCGCTTAGAAGGTTGATATTTCAGGCAGGTTTTGTACCTCAATAAATGTCCCTGTTGAAACAAAAATTGACCTGTTTTTGCGTTTTGGTCAAAAATGAATATCTTGGTAGATATAGCCTCTGTTTAGTTTTTGTTGAAGCACCCTGTATTGGTAGAAAGTAAAACATTTTACTTTCGAAATATAGGGGTATACGGAGGCAAACAAACATCTGAACCATACGAGGTTGATAATTCACCACCTGCAGTTGCAATGAGACTTCTACAGTAGCGACTGAAAGGAATATAACCATGGACATTTGGTGTATGAGCTATAGACTTTCTCTTACTTTTTTGAGTAATAATAATAACAGCTGGTACGTTAAAATTAAATGAGCGCGAGCTTATACAATGCATCATGATGAAATAATAGATGGACTAATAGGAAAACCTGAAATTATCACCACGTACAATTCAACAAAGCGCGGCGTAGACACACTAGATCAATTATGTGCAAGCTATGACATTGCAAAGAATTGAAGTCAATAGCCATCAACATTTTCTTTTACTCTTCTAAATATAGCAGGTATGAACTCTCGAGTAAAATATACATTCAATAGCAAGATTCACCGACGGCAATACGTAAAAAAATTGGAGTACACTTACTCACTGATCATTTGTGGGAAAGACAAAGCAACGATCATTTACCTACTGTGAATATCAGACATTACAAACTCATAAATAGAATAGGATAATACAGGCTGCCATCGCGACACCATCGGTACTGGTGGTGATGCGCCCTCGTCCTCTCAAGTGCGGACGTCGATGAGTGATAATCGCCGGACTAGCCAGATTGAACCAATTCCTAATGTATCATTACAGAAGGAGTTACAACCTCTTCGTGAATCTGTTGAGTTTTACGGCGGTAAAGTGTCTGATTTTGAGAACACACTTGAGAAGCTCACTGATTATATTAAGCCAACGGATATGCTGAAGAATGAAAATCAAATCTTCTGAAAGTGGTCGAGAAAATAGGTACCTCTGTCGACTATAAAATAAATAACGATATGGTTGACTCTGTTCATCGGGTACCGACTCGCAATTATTTAGGTCGACAAAAAAACATTACACTGAAATTATGCTCTAGAAGATCTCGGGAAGACACTATTGCCGCTGCGAAGATGAAGGTTCGCTCTCTCCCAAAGAAGTAATTAATTTTTCCGGGTTCTGGTGCACCGATTCAATTGAACGAAAACCTTACCACAAAAAATGAAGGTCTGTTCAGAGAGCGAATAATCGCCAAAGAAGAAAATGATAAATTCGTCTGACTTCGAAATGGAAGTATATTTCTGAGGAAGGATTACAGGTCCAATATTGTTAATGTCAATGATGCCAACCTTTTGAATAACATCTCCTTGCTTAAAATTTATTGTGAAACAATCTTCAGAAATTTCGATTAACTTTTCATGTGTTCTAAGATAAGTGCTTTTTATCAGAACGTCAGAGGTCTGAGAACTAAACTGGTAGATTTCAATCTTAGTGCTCGGACAAATGACTCCAATATAATCTTTATCAACGACTCATGGCCTGATGGCAATGTTTCGGACAGTGAAGTAATTGAGTTGAATCAATATGATTTATTTCGAAGGGACCAAGAATCAACAGTTCTCTCTTGACTAGGGGTGGTGGTGTTTCCGTCGCCGTTCAAAAACAGCTCAGGGCCTCTTTGGTGCGTGAGTTTCTTGGTGATGCGGAGGATGTGTGGGTGCGCATTTTCTGGAAAACTCAAAGCCAGTTGTACTCGGTTGTGTTTATTTGCATCCGAGCTACGAGGATTCCCTTATATCATTTATTTCGAAGCTGAACTGGATTAGTCAGCAGGTTTGTGACTGCCAAATTTTTCTTTGTGGAGATTTTGACTGTCCAGGATTGTCCTGGGCACACGAAACATTTTTAACTGGTGCAGCTAGTGATCAACGATCAACTATGCTCTCCGATACTTTGTCTTTCTGTGGGCTGTTCCAGTTTAATTATTTGAGGAGTTTTCCAGGAAATACGCTTGATTTAATATTGAGTAATAATAGTGATGGTATGGTGTCTCTGTCTCATTGTGCTTCGCTGGTAGTGAAGGAGGATTAATATCATCCTTCCTTCCTCTTGTTTTTGATTCAATTGAGCCAGTGAGTGTTCCGAAAGATAAATTTCCAACCTTTCACAGGGCTGATTATGATTTAATCAACCACAATTTTAGCAATATCCCTTGGTTTATCATACTTCAAAATGAAAATCTCAATACTAGCATAGAAACATTTCACAAATTAATTAATAATGAAATATCTGAAAACGTAGCTTAGAGATTCCCCAATTTTGAATATTCTGTTTACTTCACGACGTCCACTATTAAAGTTATGAAGGAAAAAATAAATTCCATAAAAAGCGGAAAATATATGGTAACATACATGATCGAAACACTTTTAGGTTACTAAGGAGTCGCTTAAAGAAACTCATGAGGGAGAACTATGAGAATTACCTGACGCACATTGAGGCGGAGATTCCTAATAACAGTAAAAAATTCTGTCATTTTGTGTCTTCAAAAAATTCTACGAATATTCCATCTACTATGACCTTTCAGGATGTCAGCACTATCGACACATCTGACATACGTTATCTCTTTGCGGACTATTTTAAAAGTGTATATAAACCTAAAAATACTTCTGTATTCTGCAATCCGTCTGATGCTACTACAATTTTCAATACATTAAATTTAACTGAGAAAGAGGTATTTGATGTCTTATGTTCACTCGACCCTAAGAAGGGGTGCTGGACCTGATGGTATCCCTACTCTTTTTATCAAAAGATGTTCCTCAGGTCTTTCGCTTCCGCTTTGCTTGCTATTCAACGAATCTCTTCGTGTTGGCATTTTTCCCGATCTGTGGAAGAAGGCAACAATAGTCCCGATACATGAATCTGCTGGTAAGTGACGTTAGAAATTATGGACCAATCTGTAAGTTAAATATATTCGCGAAAATATTCGAAAAACTTATCAATAAATATCTTTTTTTCACTGTTAAAATTGTTGACATAAGGCAACACGGCTTCTTCCCTAATCGGTCCATAGGCACTAACCTGATTTTCTATGTGGAATATTTTTTTGAAAGTATGGATGAGCGGGTTCGGGTTGACTACGTTCACACCGACTTCAGTAAGGCCTTTGACAGGATAGGTTACGGTCTGCTCTTGATTGGGTTATCTGGGGTCGGGGTGGGTGGTGTCGTTCTGGACTGGTTCAGATCTTACTTATCGGATCGAGAACATTGGGTTGCTGTAGCAGGCTGTACCTCTGAATTCTTTATTGCAATTTCCGGAGTCCCCCAAGGGAGTTACTTGGTGCCGTTGTTGTTTAACATATACATAAATGAAGTAAGGCACTGCTTCAAATACTCAGAATATTCATTTTACGCCGACGACCTAAAAATTTAAAGAAAAATTCGAACTGTTGGAGATTGTATGCTGCTGCAGTCGGACCTTGTTAGATTTGAGGAATTTTGTAAGCTAAATAGTTTATTCATTAATGCCGATAAATGTTTCATCATTATTTTCACAAGAAACCATAATGAATTTCAATTCAACTTTGTGTTGAATAGCAAGACTCTTAAGCGCGAAGACCAAGGTAGGGACCTCGGGGTCATCATTGATCGTAAACTACTTTTCGGTTCAGCATTTCGAATGATGGGGTCGGTGAACAGGAAATGTAAAAATTTCCAGAATAATAATACATTACTCTCTTTATACTATGCTTATGTATTTGGTCGTTTGAACTTTGCCTCATCAGTATGAAACGCGCAGTACAATATTTATAAGACTCGCCTTCAGTCAGTTCGAAATAAGTTTTTGAAAAGTCTTGCTTGCAAGAACAATGTGTTGTTTGATAGAGATTATAACTTCTTGCGGCCTTCTCGCTCAAAGATCGTAGAGTCGTTACAGATATTGTTACCTTATAGAAAATTGTTAATGCAAGAGTAGATTCTCCTGATTTACTATCTCTAGTTGCTTTTAGTGTTCCGCAGAGGAGTTTGAGACATTTTAACCTATTCAATACACCCTTTTCCAACACAAATAGCTGCTCGAACTCTCCTATGTCTAGAATGCTCAGATCGAGTAATAATTATTGTGAGAATATTGACTTCTTTGTGGTATTATTGTATTCCTTGAAAAGATTTCTGAGAAACACTCTAGGGAATAGCCATCATTAGTTTTCTTGTTATTTGCTTTTTTCTTTTTTTCGATATAAAGATTTAGTTATAGTATAAGCAATTAATGTAATTTATGTTTGTAAAACGTGAACACTTTGCTGGGGTTTCCTGTTTATGTCCTAAAAATAAATAAATAAATAAAATAATGAAGATTCAAATCCACCTAAATGTCCAAAATCTGAATAGCAGTAACGGTATTCGGGGTGCCCTAGGTCAAAGGATAGAAAAACTAAATATGCCCATTTAGTTGCCATTCCGTTCGTGCGATAAGACACCAGTGGATTATTTTCAGTCTGGACATATAACGTTCATGTCGACGACAACAAAACAGAAGCGATTGAGCATTTGGAAGACATCATACGTTATATCATTATAATAATACTTCATGATATCTTGCGAACAGTGTGAGGAAATTGGACCCCTAAATGTACGTGACAGCCCCAGTGGCGAATGCCGTAATCATAATTAATCATTAATGCCTCGAAACTATCTATCGAATAAAGCCAATTTCTTGGATATTGAGAACATTTCTCCACCTCGGTATTTTCTCGTACCGTATTTACGTCAAGAAGTGTCGGTGAAATGAAAACATCGTTCCCTTAGGACCAGCTCAAACAGAAAGCTTCATAACCAATAGGGATGTTAATGATATCAGCGGCAATAACATATTACCGCATATTACGAACGCTAAGCATTATTTGCTGCAGTCTACGGTTAGATTATTTGTTCATTCGTTTTTGCATTCATGTCCTTTAATATCTTTAGTATTTGGTAAGTATGGATAGTTCAAGAATATAACAGAAAATTTTTCACAGATATTCATCAGCGAAATAATACAAATTCAGAAAAATGGATGACCTGAACCAAAATCAGTAGTCGAATTTGTTTTGAAAACTCGATGTAAACAATAATTTAGTGAAACATTCATTAAGCATACGAATGGTTGTGAAATCAAAACTGTTCATTTTTTATCCTCTGTCTATTCTTTAAGGTGATTGAAATTAGGTAGGTAGTAATGGCTCAGTACATTAAAGTGAAAAAGCCAAGTGTCAAGAGTAATTTTTCTAGAGAACTAATCTCACTTTTTCAATAAGGTTTCCAACACGATTTGGTATGAAATAATTCCCAAAATCATTGCAACCCGCTTAGAATTGAAGCTGAAATAGCCATAAATCATTCATCATAATCCAAAATTCTAAAACATTCAGCAGGATCATTACTGAATCAAGAGTTTATTCACTTCAAACCTAATAAATTTGAAAATATAAACTTATTAATCAAAGTATAAATTGGATAACATAGTATTTGCTGAGGCAGATAAAGGTTATAGTGTTATAGCATTCAACAAAGCAAAATATTTACTTAAAACCAAAAATTTTATTGAATATGTGAATTTCAATCAAATGTTAAACACGCCTCAGAGAATGCCTTTAAAACCAAAAAATAAGAAATTCAAAGTGTTAATGTATAATCCATAGCCTAAAAAACTTTATTTTTCCTTCAAACTCCATAAAATAGGTTCTCCTATCAGACCAGTTGCCTCATATGCTTCAGCCTCAGCAGCCAAACTTTCATGTTATCTTATAAACATCATTGAACCTTCATGTAATTTCAGTCCAAAATATTCCAATCAAGAATTACTCAGATCTGATGCGAAAAATTTAACGAACTGTACACTTCTACCTTATAATGCTAAACTTATTTCCTGGGATGTATTTATTCCCTACCTCAGCGTTCTAGCACATGATTCAATGAAATTGATTAACCAAGCTCTGCAAAATGAAATTTGAATTCTATTATAGAATCAGAGTTAAGGAATCTTTTAGAAGTATGTTCAGAATTGAATTGTTTCAACTTCAATGATGAAGTATGCATAAGCAACAACGGCTTCAGAGATAGAATTGTGTTTCCAATTTTGCACAGTTGGTAATAAGAAGTATGATGATTCTCATAGACTCTTTTTTGTTTTTACTCATCTCAAATTTAATTTCATTTTTCTCCAGTTTTGGAAAAAAACTTTTCAGATTTTCGCAATCGTGCAATTACAGTGATTTTCTCTAGTTTCATTATTTTTCATGTTGATTTATTATTTATTATTCTTCAAATTATTTTATTTTCATTTTCGGAATCTTTATTAGTTTGAGTATATTGCTCTCTTGTCATTCTCCAATGGTCGACTTGGATTAAATATTTTATAGGCTTTTGAAATAAATTTTCTCTTCTCACCTTAAACATTGTTCATCAGCAAAATTTTACTTTTTGATATGATCACATTGTGGGATGTTGTTCTCAACTGCAAATATTCATAATTATTATATGAAATCTACTCTTTCGCCAACATTGTTATCTCCACTCACACAATCGTCGTCCGCATCAGTGTCACCTTAATGATCACAATGATTATCAATATCATCGTCACCATCAATATCAACGTGATCTTTTATGTGGAATTCTCTTATTCAAGAACTTTCTAAGTGATATCCTTCAGCTCAAGAAAATGAAACTGATTTTATTAAATCTTCTAATCATGAAATTCGAACTCGAAGCTTATCTAAATCTTTACGTTTGTTTGAAATTTCTAAGGAATGAAGTTTAAAATGCTCTAATTTCTTTATATATCATATTAATCGTGTTCGACTAGCATGTTGATATCAAAACATGATACCAAATGTTGTCATTTGGGATGTTGTTTGGCAACATTTTTCCGTCTTATTCCTCTTTACGTAAATCATAAATGAATAAATGATAAAGACCCAAAAAGGCAAATTATACAGGGTCTCTGTGCCCAAGGGCCCATCAGATCTGGAGAACGGGTTTATTGATCAATTTCAAACTTTGAGATTAGAGTGAATAGATACTGATCTACAATTTTACGGTTTGCAATTGTTTTCAAGGCAAATAAACGCCAGGTTATACAGGACATCGACAACAACTTTTCATTTTCTGAGATTTTTCGTATTGAGAGTTAACCACCATTGAGCTATGATTTTTTTTAGCAAAATTTTCGGAATATGAATCATCATCTTCCTCGCCAGAAAAAATTGACTCAGATTCGACTATTATAACTTTGTTCTGATTAACGCCAAAACGATATTTTTATTGTTTGAAGTGAACTAAGGTACCTGAAGCAATTCACGCCCTCTTTCCAATAACGCCCAATCTACAGAAACTGTTCTTTAATTAGTTTCATTCACGTCAACGATCATGCACGCTTAGAATACACCAGCAGGAACACAACAACCGCGCGCGCCAGCCGCTCCAGCCGCCATCTTACTAGTGACCCGTTGTGTTTCCGAGACGCTACTATTGTAAAAAGTTGCTCCACAAAACTGTAAGTTTCCATATGTCTTATTGTACATTTCTGTTTGCTTCTATATTTGTCATGTTGTGTAGGTTGTTCTCCTTATATCTTGTTCATATTTTGAAGAGAATTTGTATAGTTTAATGCAGAAACTTGCGAATACCAAAAACCTCAACTAAGGTATTAACGCCCAGTCAAATGACTGGACGTTATTACCATACGTGGGCGCTATTGACTTTCCTTACACCATTGAAAAAGTACTAGATACTCAATTTAAGTCTGTAGTAATTCTGCTCTAATAACAACTTATATCGGCATTGTGAAATTAAATCTTCAATAAAAATACATGTCCACAATCTGAATTCAATATTATCTTTATTTCACTCATTTCATTATTCTGCCCTTGCCTTTTCTTACAGCAAAGTATTTTGTTAATAAGTATGTACTCATTTTACAAAACACCAAAATGACACCACCTAGCCTGACGAGTAGAAAAAGAGGGAAGCCATGGACAGAAGAAGAAAGATCTCATAATACTTTAAGAACTTAATAGTATAGATGACAGTGGCTTTCATTGTTGGGCATGATTTTCCTGCGCTATTTACCATTAGCGTTCAAAAACGCCCATTGTATGTTTAAACATAATATATTTTATATACATATAAACATTCGCTGTGCTATTATTTTTTATAATTGTTGATGTCAGAACTTAAGACTCGGTGAAAAATGATTACAATTAAAAGTTTGAAGTTACTTTGTGCGTGTTGAGAAAGTTTTTATATTAAATGTTGATGAGTTACATTCTTTCATATCTAATAAAGAAATTTATGAATAACTCTCAGGTTTTATTTGAGTATTTAACCAAAAAATTTTTTTTTACTCGTGTAGCTTCTGATTTTGCAAGCGGTCGCTAATCAACACCGTATTTTTAATAACTCCCAAATGAATGCTTTCGATATTACGTTATTAGCGAGGAAATTTCAAATAATTAGACTTCTTGAATATCATTTTTCAATTCAGAAATATATGTTTTATTTTCACATGACAAGATTTGGGGCCATTTCAAAAGCATTCATATTAAAAAAAATTAAGTTAGGTGGGCATTAATTGCCTCAGGTACCTTAACGCTACTTATTTCAGTCTTTCATATTTCATGAGGCACAAAATTGGATTGTAATTTTCTGAATTGTTTTCTGCAAATTGGTTACAAATTCAGTTTCTTTTCGTTAAATGTTCTGTGAGTTCGACTTACTATTCGTTAACATTGCCGATGAATGATGAATAAATTCCTAATATGCTCGTTATGTATGTATTTATCATTTCATTTAACAAAAAACTAAATTAATTTTCAGACGTCAAACTGAGATCGAAATTCATAGAACCTTACATAAAACATTGTGGAATATAGAAACTGACTTCGGAATTGAATCTAATCTATCTGTTTCTATGTTGATTTGATTTTCCGACGGAACTGAAAGTTTTTGATATAATCGGTATTGAAATGAAAATGGTATTGCGAAACTTATTACCAAACAATAGTAATTTATTTAAAATACGGTTCGAATTAAGTGAATTGAGTTGGTACTTGTACTCGAAAAAAAAACTTTTTTTCGACAATTAAGTTGGCAGTGATTTTTGAGCACTCTGTATATGAAGAAACATCCGAAACTACGTTGCTCTAAGAAATAAGATATAATCTTACTCAAGTCTGAGTCAATTTTATTTGGCAAAGAATATGACACTGCAATTCCAAAAATTTTGATAAAAAAATAACTTAATGATGGGTAACTTTAAATATGAAAAATTCTCACAAAAGATTCTCAAAAAAAGATGCCCTTCAATAAAAAAATTAAAAAAGATACCTTGCCATTTGAAATGGCAAACAGAGTATTAGTGGATGTTTGGTGTAACCGGAAGTGGTACCGCTCTGAAAATAATTGCAAATTATTGATCAGAATCTATTTACACAATTCCAAAATTTGAAATTAGTCGACTTACCCGCTTACCAGATCTTTCTAATGTACCCTATTCCGCGGACTCCCTGAATACTCCTTCTACAATGATTCAAGCATTCCAACTCTCATATGCCTTACCTGTATAACGATTTATCTTTAACCTCAAATTAGTAGTTACTTTCTGACTTACTTGGCATTATTGCTGGTGTGCCTCAGAAATCTATCTTGGCACCAACAATGTTTTTGCTTCATTTAAATAACCTCCTTACTGTTACAAGTTGTAAACTCCACAGCTGAGGATGACAGTACACTTCATACATCTTCTAGCTCGGTAAAACCCCTGTCACCACAAGACATGAACGAAATACGAATCCGGCAGTGCAACAAAGTAAATAGCGACTTGAAATCAGTTCTTGATTGGGGATCTGCTAACCTGGTATAGTTCAATGCTAGTAAAACTCAAGCCTGTTTATTTTCTAGGAAGATGAATAGCACTGTCCCGGATATAACGATGGCGAAAGAGACCATCTCACTTACTTCCTATATAACAATGCTTGGAGTAACTATCGGCAACAATCTATCATGGCATGACCATGTTGGGAATATTGCTAAGTCAGCGTCAAAAAAACTGGGATTTCACTACCGCGCAAAGAAATATTTCATTTCGAACCAATTGCTTACTGGATCAACTTGCAAAAAAAGCTACTGAACTACCCACAACGACATACAATACCTCATTACCTATCAGGATTTGAGAGAAGGTTTTAGGCATACTGCATATGTAGAAACATCCAATTCAATAATTAAATTGAGAACGGGGAATAAAGGAAACTTTAATTTCGAAAATTTTTCAAAGCTGAAAAATCCATAGTTTTTTAGGAAGTACCTAGAAATGAGTATAAGTCTCGTGATGAACCGGTGCTGTTCGGGACACATTAATTTGAATAAATCTTCATTTTCGAAAAATATCATAGACAGTCCCATGTGTAATCGTGGACACGAGTTTCAAACATTTAATCATATAGTGTTCCAATGTTCACTTCACGATAATGAAAGGAACAATGTTATCAGAAAATTGTTAGACATAGGGCTGTTTTTACCTTTGGACATCAAGTGTTTATTGCTTGAACGTAATATCGTTGGTATGAGAATTATCTTAGCTAAGTGTATTATACACTTATGAATACATATATTTTAAAAATTGTTACTATCACCATAGGATAAAATGTTATTTATTGCTGTACTTATTAAAGTTGAGCTTAATAACCCTTGAATTGTTCCACTATTGAATCATCGAAGAAAAATGGTGAGCTTTCTCTTTTTTAAAGGTAGTTTCATGGAAGATGTTCTGAGGAGCTTTTTACGCTTGCTCTGCCGTTTGTTTCTATTTTAAGGCAAACAGGACAAACTCTTGCCAATCACCCATTCGTGGTTGAAACAGAGACACCTAGAACGTCTCTACATCAGAATTCCTTTTTTCATAGAACGGAAAATCTCTGGAACTCCCTTCCATGTAACGCATTTCCTCATGACTTTAACTTGTTAGCATTCAAGCGAAATATTAACCGTCTATCCTTTCAGGTACTCGCGGTGTCCTCAAGACATAATAGGATTTGCTTCCTTACGCGAGTAACTTTCAGATAAAAAAAAGTAATAAAAACCTTGTTGTCTGAGTCTTTGCTACATCTTCTTCAGCAAAGAGTCAATAATCGCTGGGTGCTACATTAGGGTACTGGGTGCGTACGCGAACAAAGCCAAGCGTAAATCGTTGATTTTTGCCATGGTTTTCAATGATATTTTGTTCTTTACCAGCAAAGTCGTTTGAACGCAATATCGGTACTTAATCGGTCGAGTAAGGCTATATAGTTATCACTGTTGATCGTCTGATCTTTCGTCAGATAGTCGATGAACAATATTTCACGCAAATCCTGGCAGGTAGTGGTCGATCCTCGCTTCATCCATGGTCACATATCGAAGCAAACATTCATTTTAATTGAATTTCAAAAGCTCCGAATAACGCAGAGATTTGAAAATTCATTGTTATCTTTGTTCCACTGAGAGCAAACACAGCACCCTCTTCAAAAAAGTTTTACCATAGTTAAATTTTCGTGTAAAATATTGATTTAACAATACTTTCTGATATTTTTTGGCATAATAACCTTTTTTACGTCTGCGTTGGAAGCATACCATCGCCAAATGGTTGTTTTCGACGGAGAATTTTAACGGCAACACTTTTTATGCCATTCCTTGGCTTATAATTCTATTGTGTATTTTTATCCATCAAATCAATATTTCAGGCACCTCTTATTTTTCTCTACTGGGACTTTCTAACCCATGTGCAAGAATGACGATTTTGAATTACTATTTGCTCTACTATCTCTCTCAAACTTAAATGAAGATCAGAAGAGAGGAAAAACTTAATCCACATCTCGGTCGCTGTTGATGAAGCCTTACAGTTAGGCTTCCCTACTATTTTCGGCGATTCGGCACACCAAATTTCATTTGCAATACTAAATTTGAGAGAAATTCTTTTTTCGTATTTTTATTCATTGTGAAAATCATAAAACACACTTGTGAGAACTGACCAAATCAAGCACTGCAAACAAACTAAATGACATATCGCATTCATACTCCACGTCACTATAGAAAACAGTTGTGCCAACTCAGCAACAACAAAAACTTTTACAATCGTTTTGAGAAGATTTTTTGAGTAAACAAATTCCCGGTACATTTTTGACAGAATGTAATACTGGATGATTAGAGACCATCATTCTACATCGTTCTGGCTTGGTTGATCTGTTTTTCTCGAGAGGATCATGGAGACTTTCACACTAGAATTAGCAAAACCATGACACGTTGGTCATTCAAGAGTCGCTTGGTATTTTTCAGAAGTGTAAAATAAGAAGGTATCATTCAAAAAAGATGAGTTTATGTGTAAAATTTGAACAATTTTCCAGTTGATGCAAAATTAAAAAATTCTACCATGTTCAAACATTCGCGAACAGACCAATCAACTAGCATCGAATGGTTACTAATCATTTTCAAAATAGAGTGTTTCCTCCCAAGGCCCTCATTACTGCCAGTATACGTTTCGGAAACCCCTCAAACAAATTTTGGATATACTCTTGAGTCACAGAGTTCCATATTTCAGGAAGCAGTTTTTTTAGTTGTTGGAGTGTTCTACAATGCATCCAACGTTGCTGAATTTGCCACCTCATGTTGTCCCAAACATGTTCTATGAGATTCAAGTCTGGAGATTTGGCCGGCCATCTTAAAATATCAATTTTGGCATTTTGCAGAAATTCTATAAGTACTTTAGCTGCAGGAGGCCGAGCATTATCATGCATATAAATGAAGTTTTCGCCAATCAATGGGCCAAAGGGTACAACATGGGGTTCAAAGATAAGTGCGTTGTATCTGGCCGCTGTCATTCTTCCATTAGTCACAAGGATTAACTCAGTTCGACCATGAGAACAAATACCTCTCCATACCATTACTGAGACCCCTCCGAAGTTAAACGAAGCCAATGATCATCAACTGATGTTATTATCCAATTTCTTCCCTGTCCGGCCCTTCTTCCATATTCCTCTGTTTCGTGGTACCGATTAATTGCCGTTGAAATAGTGCTCTGGTTAACATTCAACAAGTTAGCCACGTAACGTTGGCTCCGCCCCTCCTCAAGAAGTGTAACAATTCTTACCACTTCATGATCACTCAAATAGCGACCAGAAAAATCAACAAGAAACACAGAAAACTTGCATTAATTCAGCGTGAAAACTGAAGAGAAATTGAAAGAATACTGATAGTCAAATGAACTCTTTCCTGTTTCAGAGGTGTTTGAGATCATATGGAAATAAATGTTATTACATAGATAAGATTTTTTTCCTTTAATATGTCCAAAAACATATGTTGACAAGAAAACTGTGATCGAGCTGCTTAATCGATTGTGGAATTCAGAATAGCAGGTGATGCGACAATTTTTGTGGTGTGTGTATTATCCCTAATTTTTTCACTCTAGAATGCATGTTTCTTATCATGAATCAATATAATTAATTTATGATCGAAATATTCAAGTGGATGCCATCTGCTATCAGGAGAACAGAGCAATAATTATAATACTATAACCCTCTTTCTACCAGATAATAATATCCGTAATAATTGATTCGGCTTTGTCAATGGAGTGGAATCCCAAAATTCAGCCATGTATTGATAATAGAATACCTATTTCAACAGAATATTGAAATATATAGAAACACGGTTTCTGATGTACACTTTGCATTCTTAATGATATAAGCATAAATATTTGAAGTATTGTTATCGAATAATTGGATTATGCAATGAATTATTGTAATCGAAAACTTTCACATATTGAATAAATATACTACGACGGCTGTGGCTATAGCAGTAGGTGGAGTTCAGCCATTGGAGTGCGATCCCAAAGTCTAGTGTTCATTCGTTTCCCCATAGGCGTAGAGATTATCCCCAAAAGGCCGATGATACTTTCTTTCGGAATATGCCTGTTACTTCTCTAGATTGGATCCTAGTGCCCCTGATCTGTTCATAGAGGGCAGGACGTGTTATCAGTAACTGGAATGTGATTTTATACCCGTCCTTGAACAATCAGCTCGTGTCATCAGCAGTCAGTTAGCTGATATTAGCAAGGTATCCCACGAAGAATCGAGATCTTGTTTGCTCCAATTGACGACTCAGTTTCACTCCTTCAGGTTGAAGTCTTAGAGCTTAGACTCTTTCAATTTTGTTATCCCTTTTCAATGCCTATAGCTTCGTTATTGTACTTTTCGAACCCCACTGTGATTCCGAACCTTCCTATTCATTATTTGTTTTGCAATTTCACCATACACTACGCTGGTCCTTACATGACCTGCAATCCAGACCAGTTTTACGCTCTTCTTGAGTCTCAAATCGTTTAGTGGTCATGGGACGGCTTTTAATGTGAACTTGTAATCGTTTAGTGCTTTTGAACTAGACTAATTGTCGTATAGTTCTATCAGTTATTTGTTGAATTTGTTCCTTATATTACGTAAGGTCTCTCCAATTGCCTGGAATTTCAAAGTCTGAAACGGTATTCCTGCCCCTTCTCCGAAATTCATTTTCTTCTGATAACCAATTCTGCAAACCGTCTCAGTTTCTAAATTATTTCCGATCTCTCCGTTGAGAATTACAACATATTTACTTTTTCCCAGACTCGATCAGAGGTCTGAGTCTGCGATAGAAAATAATAACCAGAGAACTGACTAATCTACTTTTGCTTCATATTGTTTCGAGAATGGCCATCATTTCCACCCAAAGATGAACTTCAAATTATTAACAAAATGCCTAAAGGACGAAAGTTAGATTTCTTGGAATCAATCTAAATTTTCAAACTACAACAAACCTCCCATAGAGATAATCTTCTGAATATGTATGGTCCTATAATTGTTGAGGAGTCACACCTACAATGATACTAACAGAGCATTTCACTGAATTCAGACTTGGAGAAGATATCAGAGTGGGGCCGGTTGAACTCCACGCAAAATGATCTTAGTCAAAAACGTTCTTTAAAAATGTCACTGTTGGAGAACCGCCTCTAATCATACAAGGACATCAAATTTCCTCAGAAGAGAAGACTTATCTATTAGCCATCACACACCGTGTGTTTTCTGGCATGACCCTGTGTTAGCCATTGCCAAACCTGCTTCTGCTAAACTCACTTTGCTTTCAGAGCTAAGCAGTACTACGCGCCATAACAGCTGAAGATTCTAAAGAAAGCACAGGTACGAACTGATTTGGAAAACATTCATTACATCTATTGGATAGTGTCCAGAAAAGAGCAGTGCGCCATATCGACCACCCATAGATTACGCGTGATCTCCAGTCTCTCGCTCAAGGGCGGCAGGTTTATGATCTTTCTATTTTCTACAGATACTTACTCTGAAGAACTTACAGGTTTGGTATCAGAAAGAATCCAGTTCCAAAGAAAACGTACCTCTTTCTATAAAAATTGTTTTGTTTGCAGGACTTGCTTCCACATTTTCGATAACTTACACGATAATCAAGGATAATCTTGAAATGACAATTCAAATTAACTATTTTATGTTTTCTCATCAAGAAATAACTATGGTGTGAATATAATATTAATTGTAATGAAGAAGCGACCATTTCGTACGAAAAGGTTCAACCCTTATTTTTGAGTAGAAATATGGCGCAGTTGGTTCACATGTTACTACCAATGTTCACTTGTTCTCTACCGATGTGAGTTGGAAAACTCCTGACTGCAAAAACTAGAGTATTTTCATTACCTTGTATAATGTTCATATTCATTCATGCTAAACTAAACTAAATTCTCGATTCTTAGATACCCCTGTTTCCCTTCCAATTTGCCTGCTTGATATATTTACAATTAAATTAACTATAAAATCAATTGTTACATGTTCTGCATCAACTACTTCATATTTTTATTTCCTTTGGACGTTGAATGTACCATAGATCAGGAGGTTTGCCCTCAATTTACACTTTCATGAGATTCTCGCCTCTCAAGAAAACGATCCTAATAAGAAGCTTCAGTTATAATTATCTTGAATTTAACATTCAATCATATCAACCTTATCAAAATGTTCATGAAGCAGGGTCGCTGCATTATAACAAACTATAGTATTTCCACATAATGGTTGCTACTTGAAAAATATATGGCCCGGCTTATTCGTCCCTATTTGAAATCTTCAAATAATACCTGCTTTTATCATAATTATTTCATTACTTCTCCTTTTCACCTTTATCATTTTAGTATCTAGCTGTTAGTATATCTATGTGTATTCAACTTTAGTTCAATACTTATCGTCAGCTGAAAATGGTCGGAAGACCGAAATTGCAATCTTGATTTTCAATAAATCTCTTATGATAGTATAATACATAGTTTCCTTTTTTTATTATCATCATGAAGTTCTTGACTCTAAATGTCTTGCTGTTTCTAGTACCATATGAAAACTAAGCGGTGGTAGTATGATAATTCGTTTTAAGTTTGCCGTGAGGATGGTTCCTTTGTATCTCTTTATGCTCCAGCTTGTGGATCTCGTCAAGATTTCTTCTTTAAGTTGCAGTGGAAGATTCATGAACCCCAATTTTGATCATAAAAAATTTATCCCAGGATAATAACGAATAAATAAAAAACGCATGATATATTTACAATTACATTAACTATAAAATCAATTGTTGCATGTTCTGCATCAACTACTTCATATTCTTATTTCTTTTGGACGTTGAATGTACCATAGATCAGGAGGTTTGCCCTCAATTTACACTTTCATGAGATTCTCGCCTCTCAAGAAAACGATCCTAATAAGCAGCTTCAGTTATAATTATTTTGAATTTAACATTCAATCATATCAACCTTATCAAAATGCAACAAAATTTCAAAACAAATAAAGATGAGACAAAGAAACATCGCTACTTCATTCCCAACAGAAGTAGTTCAAATTTTATGTTGCTCGTTTTAACGTCATGACACTGTTTCGTACAATCACGAGCTAATCAAATATCCTATGTACAGGAAATCGAATATTATAGCAAGCTTATTCTATAACTGAATTAAAAATTGTACTACTTCTTAAATGAGATTTTTGGTTCTTTACATCTAGAAGACTGTATGTATAGAACTGAAATCTACGAATATAAATGAAAAATACTCATGGATGGAAAATTAAGCCCAAATCGTCCAACGAAAATTGGAAAATCTAAACGATAAGGCAAAATTTGTAAAATCACTCGAATAAAACGGTGAAAATCACATAAAATAGTTCAAGCGTAATGATTTCATTCAATTGTTTTCAAAAGTTGATTAAAATGAAACCTGAGGAGATGTCAATCATGAAACTTTAATTTATTCAGTACAGACTCTCAGTTCATTAAAGTATTTTATTGAATAACAGTTTCACGAGAATCGCGTGCTCATTAAAATTGAAACTTGGAGCAATTTAAATCAAAAGGAAGTTTTGAATTTCTGCAGAAAGTTATTCAATGCTTTAAATGATGCTTTCAACCACCTGATTGAAATTTACTCAATTTTTATGATTCAATTATGCCAGAGCTTTTATCTTGTTAGAAAAACTCACAGGTAACATATACAGTAAGAGCTTACATAACAATAGTAAGAGTCCGTCAACGGTCATCAAACGTTTCCGATCGAACTTTATGTTTTCTCACAATTTCAAGCTTTTTTATATATTGCTTGAATTTTACTGTCTGTTATTATCACAATTATTCACTCTATTATTGTTGGTTACATTTGATTGTCGACATAATTTGGTTCAAATAGCAAAATATCGTTGATAATTAACTGTTTATGACAAAAATCCCTTTCGGCTGCGCTCACATGCAAAGGTAGACTTCGTTTTCTTGTCCGAGGAATCACCTTGACGAAACAAATAGACATTTGTCACTTATTTAATTTTAGTGGTGTAGAAGAGAAAAAAGAAAACTTTTCGAACAGAGTTTCTTCATAATAATACGAGGGATGTCTTTTGAGTTTAGCAAATAGAGCCAGAACTAAACCATTGCTTTCAGAGGCCTTAGTGTTGTTCGAAGTTTCTTCCGCGAAAATTAATACATTTCTGTTTTCGTTCGCACCAATTCTGGAATCAGTTATTCCAATCGTTTGCTGCTATTTTCAAAATGGCCATTTGGAAGCAAATTTTCGAGTGTTCCGCTAATTTTGCCTCCGAGTGTATTTTGGGAGTGATCAAAATTTTCCTTCCCTTTTTGTAGATGTTCCAGAACTTACCGTTTGAGATGTCGATGTCAAGGATTCGTCAATGCTTTCATCAGAGCTGGTAGGTGGATTGGGATACTTGTGTGGTTGAAGATAACGATAAACTTCGGAACACATTTGCTCGTGTCTTTTTTCTCTTGTTTCAATTTTCTCTGTCTTGCTTTTGTTTCTTTCTTGACTAACCACTTATCTACATCCTGGACCACCCCTGTATATATATATATATATATATATATATATATATATATATATATATATATATATATATATATATATATATATATATATATATATATATATATATATATATATATATATATATATATATATATATATATATATATATATATATATATATATATATATATATATGTACTGGGTGATTCACCAGTGGCGCGGTGCTCTGTAGCTCATACACTCTTGAAGATTTCATTTTTGTTCGAATGGGATTGTATTTAGAAAGTAATAATCTACTTCTGCAATTTATTCTGAAGTAAACAGGGTGTCCCAATTTTCTTTGAAAAAATCTTGGGAAGTTTTTTCAAATTGGGACACCACTTTTTTGTTCAAGATTCAGGAGCGCCCTAAACTCTGCTATGTCTTTGAGTAATAAGTTTCTTTGGTGAGTAGTTTCGTCACATTATTTTTCTCCTTAAAAATTCATGAAAATAGGCTGCCACATCATCGCATACTCCTTCGGACAGAGAGGATGAATATTTTTCTCCTTTCATTTTCTTTAGTGCCCAAAGATAGTTTTATTGATGAATTGGAATAGATCATCCTCATTTTATACAGAAGTGACTCAAAAAAATATTGAATATTGTAATTTTAATAATATCATATCTTGATTTTTTCACATATCACCCTGTATTTCATTATTCATGTCAACGCATAAAATATTGTGCTATACTTTTGTAGAAAAACCTTATCTTTATCTTCGATTCGATCATTTTCGAAATATTCGATTATTTGTAAAAATTTTTGATGAAAATTCTACAAACCGTATCGAACCCATTACATGCACCATCATTCGCACAGAAGTTTTTTCTTTCTGTAATGATTCAAGTCGTAAAAAATAAAACCTAAACAAGATATTTCTTTCAACGAATGATAAAATCAAGATGCTCAAAAAGTAAATCGAGGTATGTGACATTTTCTTTTATTTGTGCCAATATCTCGCTGAATGTAATTCTTTCTTGAAATTTCCAAAATCCATCAAAAAACTAATTCTATCGTTTGAAAATATTTTGTCATCAACTTTAGGATGAATTTCTCTACTGGATGGGTCAATAGAAAAATTTTGGACGAAATAGGCATTATTTTGACGAATTCTATCAGATTTTTGGAGATCTTATTCGACACCCCGTATATGGAATCTACTACTCACCGAGGTCGATTCGATATTAAAAACGACTCTAACACAATTCTTCATGAGTAAAAGAATCATTATTACCGAAATTCCTTAGTAATTGAGGGGATGAAAACCATTTAATTTTTATTACCGTACTTACTTCCAATTATTATTCGCTTGGACGCTCCGCTGTGCGAACTCTACCATAACAATCACATAAAAAAATACGATTTACATATTAACTAATTGATGTAAATTCTTAAAAATCAACATGAGGTAATTTGAATCGAACATTCGGGTCGGAATATAACAGAATCATTAAAAGAGGCAGAATCGATCAAAGTGAACTTAATTATGTTGGGAAAACACTGGTTAAACTAGTTAAGCTGTTATCCAATAAAACACTCATTCAGAACAGAAGTGTTCTTATTTCATCCAAGATAAGTCCAAATCTACTCCTGACAATTTGGTATCTTAGATTTTCAAATTATCAGATAATTTCTCGATTTGTGCTGCTCTCATATTATTCTTGCAGCAAAAATTAATTATTAAAATGTTGGGACATGCAGTCGATAAATTGGGACTAACGGTACCTCAATTTTCAGAAAAATATGTTATCGCATTCACAGAAGAAGAAACTTTTTCTGTCATATTAATTTTCATTCAAATCACCTATATTGCGGTGAATGTTGGTATTCCAGCATTTCATTACAATCTCAATACGGAAAGACGTAAAAATGTAGGGTTAACAATTTCTTTGCAAGAAAATTTGAAAGCATCGTTTTATTCGCGAATTCATCTTCGATGTTGTAATACTACAAACTATCAAATACTATGTAATTGTGACCATTAATGCCTAGCAACGTCTCATAAGGTTAGAACCTGGATGGGTTATTATCTAGTATCACAGCAGATGATACATTACATAGGAAAAAATTGGAGCTTAGATTTAAATAAAAGAATGTCAAATGGAAGAAAATAAATAAATAAAAATAGTTATACTCTCAGCCAATATATTTATGTATAAATCAGCTACAGCCGTCTTTTCAAGGTTCAGTTGATAAACTCAAACAATGAGAAATTAAAAATAAGTTGTAGAATAAATGATTAGACAAGGAATTTCGAATCAATTTCACAAAACATTATTGATTTTCTTCTTTCATATTCAATCCACATCGAAAAACCATCGGATCATATTAGCGGCAATTCTTACCTCTGATGAATGCCTTACGTGTACAAACATTTGTTTGTAGCAATTGTTTGGAAAAATTTTCAGTTAAACCTGCCGATCTATTGTCTTTGTAATGGACTCTGATAACTTTAGTATTTAGTAACTCAAAATAGATATTTCGACATAATATAAACAATTTTCTAAGATGTCGAACAAATGAAAAAAGCTACAAACCAATAACAACAGGTGGCCAGACCAGTATCCGTACCAAAAAGCCGCAGTAACATACACACGCGAAAGTTTGTTGAAATAATTCATTTAAAATTCTAATGAATTTGTGGTCGTGAAGTAAACAATTGTTTATTTTGTTTTCCCTATCTATTTATTGTAGGTAATCTAAATTGGACTAGTAGTAAATGACTACATTCAAATATATTTGAGTGAAAAAGCTCAGTGTCATGGAAACTCGAAGTAGCATTCAAATAATGAAGTGATATTAACTCTGTTGAGAAAGATAACATGACATAATAAGTGAACAAAGAATATTGACAGAACAGTGCTAAACACAACGACAAAGTGATTAAAAGTCGGTTTGTACTGTGAAGAAGTATGTTATGCTGCAATATTCTGTAGAATATTTGAATTCGCACTTTGGGGACACAAAGAGGCAAAAAAATGATACAAAAAATAAAGGAGCTCATATATTACTCAACTTAATTCGACAAGATATTAACAGAATATTTACAAACAGCAACTATTTTCAGAGGATCTTCTGAGGAAATTCAAAACAACTAGCTAGGTTGCATTTATAAGGAAATTAATGAAAGTAATTTTTTGTGAGTTATAACGGACGAAAGCTAAGGTTTCTTTGAAATTGCTGTGATCGTATATCTATATATTAAGAATGGCAAAATTGTTGAACGGTGAAGAGATTTTTGTGGAAGTATTATATATTCTTTGAGCTGATTCATTTTTACTGAACTCTATGTAACTGTATGTTACAACATACTTTCATCTGATATCATCTTTTTGTTCCATTACACGTCCTAAATTTCAACTAAAATCTACTAGGTGTTTTATTTTTCGGAGCCATGTCTTCATTTGCCCTTTCACCCTTTTTTGCCGTAGGCCACTGATCAGCAAACGATCAATTTTCGTCATCTTTGTTCAATTCAGAAATTTTTTCGACACCTGCAATTTTTTCGTATCTCTCCAGCAAAAAATTATTAAACGATTGTATGCATTCGATGAATTGAGAGCACTAATTAAAAAACTTACTAGTAGGCTTTGATTTGTTTCATTTATTTACTTATTTTGACAGTTGCCAAATTTGAACCAGTATCTGCTCAAATTGTTCTTTAAATTAACGATTGGTTTTAATACCTTTGAAGAAGTTGCTGCGAGAAAAAATGGCTAATTTAACTAAGGCCGAATTGGCTGAAACAGAAGCTAGGCGATTATATCAGGTGCACTTTCCAAATCTCCAGACAGGCGAACATTTTCAAATATTCAGAGAAGGTTGTGGGAAACTGGTACTCTTACTGCAAATAATCATTTGAAAGGTGCCACTCAAACTATGAGTACTCCAGATATAGATGAAGTAGTTTTGAATTGTATTGGTTTGAATCCTCATGTGAGTACAAAAAATTGGGAATCAGTTTAATATTTCTCATGTTCTAGTTTGGAGGATTCTCAACAACTTTTTATTTTACCCGTTTCATATTCAACGCGTCCAAACTCTACTTCCTCGAGATTTTCCTTCAAGACTGAATTTCTGCCGATGGTTCTTAGATAAAATTAGAGAAAATACCTAACTTGAAATAACTCTCACAGACGAAGCTAACTTTTCGAGAACTGCTATCACAAACTGTCACAAAAATCATTATTGAGCTGAGGAAAACACCATTTGATTGAAGAATCTCGTCTGGGTCGAAATAATTGGAAATTATTCGATTGGACCATTTTTTTTGCCTAACAGAGTAAACAATGCCGCTTACCGTCAATTTCTTGAGGAGGAGCTATCTTTAATGCTCGAGGATGTGCCACTTTTGGTGAGAAACGTAATGTGGTTCATGCATGACGGGGCACCAGCACATTTCAGTGGAGAAGCTAGGGAATTCCTAAATAATACATGCAACAACCGATGGATAGGTCGGGGTGGGCCAGAATTATGGCCTCCTAGGTCTCCAGACTTAAATAATGTAGACTTTTTCTTATGATGATATATCAAAAGTTCAGTTCATACCACTCCAGTGAACGCTGTAGAAGAATTGAGAAATCGAATAATAACCTCTTGTGACACGATAAGAAATACCCCCGGAATATTTCAAAGATTGCATGATAATATGCGAAGAAGGACAGATGCCTGTATTTTTGCAGGTGGAGGATACTTCAAGCAATTTATTTAGTTTTTAATTGTTCTTTCTTTAGTTTGATATTGAAAAGGTATAAGTTGAGTCTCAGAAGACAAGCTATCAAAATAAAAGCAAATTTTGGGTATACCTATTGAGCATTTCTATTTTTTCTATTTATCGAATAACATACAAATCAAATAAATCAAATTCAATAAATTTTCACTCGACAACTATTGGAGATAGGAAAAAATGACGAGTGTCAAAAAAGTTTCTAAATTGAACGAAAATGAAGAAAATTGATTGTACGCTGATCAGTGGCGTACTGCGAAAAAGTTCGAAAGGGCCAAAGGAGACATGGCCTCGGAAAAGAAAACAACTCGTGAATTTCAGTTGAAAACTAGGACGTGTAATAATGGAGGCAGTAAAAATAGCTTGCATTCCAGATTTTCGCTGAATATACCAAAAGCTGCAGGAATTTTGAAGGAAAAACCTATTTTTTCCGGAAATTTCAGCACCCTGTAGCTCCCTAACGAAGCTTTTGCGGACCTATGCTTATATAATTTTTTTTTCTTTAAATTGCACGTAGATTTACCCCCTCAAATTGTAACATACTATTATGTAACACCCTGTATAGAATACATAAAAGAGAATTTGCGGAACTGAAGTCGATTCCGAAAAGCTTTTGAAAAAATTTTTGATGATTTGATTAGTCGTTGGCGTGAATGAATTATTTCGAAAGGGCCTACTCTAAAGGCGATAACATAAATTTGGATGAAAATAAATATTTGGTGTTTCATTGACCAATTCTTGGTGCTTTTTTCACAGAATCTTTCATCAAAATATACCAACATGAGCTATTACTGAGTTACTCTAAAGTGACACCCTTCTTTAGATTCACATTACTGTTGCGTACATTGTTAATCTATTCATCCCCATCAAGTACAATAATAGGTATATTCTTCCTGCTAATGATTATGTCTCGTTCCCGTCGTAAATGATTCGCATTCGAGGTTTAGATTCTATAGATGCTAGAATGTAAGATAGCTCAACAATTGCTCTAGCTGATAACGATTGTGAAGCGACACTTGACAATGGATCTCGACCTGCTTTTAAAGGATTTCTTACTTTGGAATCATGTAGGAATTTCACCAAATATAAAGTGGTTTTAAGTAGTTTATCAATGTGTATGTCCACCTATAAGCCTTTGGACACATATAGCTGGCTGTAAAAACCAATTTTGCAGAATGAGTATCACACTTTGGCGAACACCAAGTTCTCTTGAAATATTCTCCACCCATCTTCTATCATGAATGATCTCCTTTGCCGATTTGCACTGGCACTTGCTTCAATACACATCTGCCTTTCAAGTGAATTATATTTGTTGTAATATCGTTATGTTCAGATAACATCCAACATCCGTTGAACTAATTGTTGGTTTAGTAAAAATATTTGTCTTCGTATAAATTTTATATTAAATAAAGTATTCTGAAAAATCTGAGGAAGCATGTCCTCTTCTACAAAGACGATAAAAGATTGGAAAATCAGTGATATAAACATGTCGACTGATTCAATGCGGTAACTTACTCCTAGTTTCTAATACCTTGATTTTTTCTGCGTAGTATATGTTTTATACAACTCATATTTCATATAATTCATGTATGCTATCATGGATTGTATCAGAATATAATAAAATATTGAAATATTTTGAAGTACAGAAATTCCCTTGTACCGACTTTATTTTCAATTTTGTTTTTAATAGCTACAGTTTATATTATTTTCAGCATATTCCATGCTTGGTGAATAAAATAAAAGGAACTAATGTCCTTCTCTTCATTGGGTAATTGTTATGTTTCAGCTAATATGAGTACACGAGTAGGAAACTCAATATAAAAATTAATTTCACTTCAACCTATCCCTAGAAGGCACATCATTTACACTGTAAAAATAATGTAAACCGTAAAAAACGGTATATATAAATATTTCAAGAGAGAATACTCTCACGGTAAAGCGAAGTGCTTTTGTAAGAGTATGGCATGCAAATTATTTCGCTCTCTTTCTCTGTATACAGAGTGCTTCAACGAAAACTAAACAGAGGCTATATCTACCAAGATATTCATTTCTGATCAAAACGCAAAAACAAGTCAATTTTTGTTTCAAAGGGGACATCTTTTGGGGTAAAATACTTGCCTGAAATATCTAACCTAAGCGGGGGTTGCAATCCTTGAACATTTTCAATAAGGAAGACGGGTCGAGTGATGACTCAAAAGAAAGTTGTCTTTGTCTACACTGCCTTGAAGGAATTTCCATTTTTAATTGAAAACTGTAAAAGATACAGGGTGGGCAACTGAAAGATAGAGAAGACTACTTCCCTGAGACTATTCAAGTTTCAGTGAGATAAAATGGAACAGATCCATGCTGATCAATGGCAGTCATCATCAAGTACCATCCTCATTTCGAATTTCAACCCCTGGAGCAGGGGTCACAACCCTTGAAAATTTGAAAAAGGGTAGATGGGTCGAGTGATAACTCGAAAGGAAGGTATTATCTTTGTCTGCGTTCCCGCGAAAGAATTTTCATTTTTGATTGAAAACTGTAGAAGATACAGAGTGAGACACTAAAAAAATAGAGAAGACTGTCTCACCAAGACTATTGGAGTATTAGTGCGAAAAACTGGAATAGATTCATTTCAGATCAAAAGCCTTCATCTTCCGAAATCACCTTCATCTCGAATTTCAACCCCTAGAGCAGAGGTATGATTTCGATTCAGTGATACCTTTCAAGCAAAGGATTTCGATTGCCTTCATAACTGCTAGCAATAATTCTATTCTCATTGAGTTCCGTAGGAGTTAGAGGATGCAAAACAGAAAAGTGACTGAAGATGCATTGCATGGTATACCATCTATCTTCGACCAGAATCAAACAGGGGTTGATTTTTCACTGAATAAACACCTTTTGAAAAACAGTTACTTGCTCGTGACATCCGGTTTCAAACGTTTAGATAAAAAACTAATACAATGGCTGAGAATAAAGAGGGGAATGAAAGGAGAAAATTAACGACTAGAAGTTGTACTTTATTATCCGATAAAATGAACGGAACTGAAGTCACTAAAACTCAACGTAAATGATCTAATTGTTGGCCACCAACCTCCATGCACATAAACAAATTTTGGGTGAAACGTTCACAGACATTCTGTAAAATTTCAGGTGTGATTTGGTTACACTCATTGACGATGCGCTGTCTGAGGTTAGTTTAAATCAGCAGTTTCAGTTTTATAGATTATACTTTTGAGGTGGCCCCATAAGAAAAAGTTTAATGGACTGAGATCAGGAGATCGTGGGGGCCATTCCGTTGGGCCTTTCCTTCCAATCCAACGACCAAGAAAATGATCATCCAAAAATACTCGAACTTGTAGTGCAAAATGCGGGGGCGCTCCATCCTGCTGAAATACAACCTCGTTCTCCGAATAGCGGGGGTCATTCTCAATGATCTCCATTATTGCTGGGTCGATAAATTCTTCCCATAGTTGATGATACAACTCTTTGGAAGATGAAAAACGGTCCAATGAGGTGATCGCCATAAATGCCAATCCAAAAATTTAGTTTTTGAGGCTGCTGAGTGTGAATTTTGTGGGATATTTGCGGCTTAGAATCTGCTCAATAACGGCAATTATGGCGGTTTACGGTTCCATTCAGAAAAAATGTACATTCGTCCGAAAAACACAAGTGAAATATATAATGAGGATTGTTCATGACTCTCTGACTTATGGTCTCGCAGAATTGAAGTTCAGTTCTTGAACTACTTTGATTTTATATGGATGAAACTTATGCCCCTTCAGAATGCGGCAAATACTCGTTCGGTTTACACCACTTACATCTGCCAATTTCCGCAGGCTTGACCAAGCACCGCCACTTCCACAGCTTCATTTCTTGCTGACAGGCTTCTCATTTTGCACCGATCCAGTTTCACGAAATTTGGCAACTAATTCTAGTACATACTTCGAAGTCACTTTAGCACCTTCGTGGCGTTGTTTGAAGAAATTGGCTGTTCTGTTCGCGCAACTATCTGAACTGAAAAATAGTTCAATCATTTCGATTTTATGAACACTGAATTTCAAATAGAAGAGAAACTATTGTGATGAATGCAACAAAATTTTCACAGTTAATGTGGAATAAAATTGGAACGATGAAATTGAATACAAAAAGTACGAAAACATTGAGAATCAATTTTTTTGTTGAAGAAATCTGATCATTGTAACATCTGCGTTCCTGATTCGTAGTGTTGATTCGTATCGTCAAATAAAAGTCATTTCACATGAGGACGATGATCATACATTATCACCTGTGAAAACAAAAAAGTTTCCTTTCAGTCAACTGATAAAAACGCATGTACAAGTGAACCCAACTCTAGATGCATTGCTAGCATATCGTACAACGAATGTTCAAAAATCAATGGAGTTACTATGACTGACAGTTTTCTTTCAAGACTCATAATTCTTCATAATCATTCCAATGTTTCAGCTGCTCACCCAGTAATTTTGATGGAGAACGAAAACTTGCACACCATTGTGAAGACAAACAAAAATCCTTACTCAGAAGGTTATATCTGGACCTATCTTCTGCTTTATATATATTATATATATATATACACAGGGTGGTCACCCCCGCTCTAGGTAATTTGAGATGTGAATGGTGTTTCGGAAGATGACAGCCTTTGATCTGGAATGAATCTATTCCATATTTTTGCACTAATACTTCAATAGCTCAGGGCGATAGATATTCTCCTCTATTTTTCAGTAGCTCGCTCTGTATCTTCTACAGTTTTCAATCAAAAATGAAAATTCGTTCACGGGGATGCAGACAAAGATAATACCTTTCTTCGAGGTATCACTCGACCCAGGATGTTCATTGTCTGTCAAATCGACATCTTCACTTTCAAATTAACGAAACTATGTGTCGCATATTCTAATCACTGGAGCATGTTCTCTATAAGTTTCTACCAGCAACCGGTGAGCTTTAGCTGCTTTTCTCTTTTGATGAAATAAGAAAAGCAACGAATGCTACAAATGCGATATACTTGGAACGAAACTCGACAAACAAATATGACGATATTGTTTTGGTGGAATGTGACTTGCGTATTTTGAAGGTTAATATCAATAGAATAAAAATGACAAACAAGCCAAATCATAGAAATTTATACATATTGCTAACATCTACTGGTAAAACAGGCAAACTTCAACTAAGATCTTAATATATCTCAATAAATCTAAATAAATATCTGAGTAGGATTTCTTCCTAATGCTCAAGTACCATTTTTTTTTCTTTTTGTTAAATAGCGTAGAAGTCTTGACGCCGCCACTAAATGCGTGTAAAAATAAAATGTGTCTTAGTATCGATATTGGCCAAAACTTTAAGGAGAGTATATTTGTGTCTTTATATAAAGTTTTCCAATTTCTTTAAAGAAAATTTTCTATTGATGTGATTGAGTACCACCAATTTAAATAACAATTAATATCAATGTCTTCTCCTATGAAGACGGTAGTCTTTTGATGTTCTGATAAGGCAATAGCTGTGTCGATGATGAGAAGATCAATTTCATCTCTGGCTTGTTTCGTTGTGATATTAACAGTTTTCGATTTTTGAGCAAGCATGCCGAAAATTTTTTTTTATAAGAAGTAAAAATATATTATAGTTAAATATCTTACTATGAATAAATAGATATAAATATACAGGGATATCCACCGGGACCAGCCTTAAAAACTTTTTAAGTTCCAATTACAATATCAAGCTGAAATTTTATACGCGGCCATAACTAGCGATTTCAAATTGGAGTGGAATATTTTCGAAGTGATACCATTTCCGGTTATACCGGAAGTGGGTCATCACTTTGTTATTTCAAATGGCAATCTACCTTTCTTATTATACATCTAGAACCGACATTTGAGCAAGGCATAAAATACCCAAGTTGTTATCACTTATCTGTCAAAACTTTTGACAGATTTTTGAGGAATATTTAAAAGAATTGTTGCTCGTAGATCTTTTGCACTACAGACACAATTTTTGCTTGGGTGGATAGAAGAAGGATCAAGGAATTTTTTAAGCAATCTACAAATTGCCAATTTTTATATCGCCATCAGATGAAGCGTCAAATTTCATATGGAATTGTATAAGCATGTACTATACCCATTTCTTATAGTTCCGAAATAATTTGGGAATACATTGAATTTTGATGATTTTTCAAGAACTAACAAAGAATGCTTTGAAATATTTGAACCAAGTAGCTTGACTGGCTACGCTCACCTGACAGGTGCCTAAAATTAATGTATTTGTCACTTAGTTCATTCGAATTTGATATTTCAACAAGAATTGTCGTTATTTCAGATTGAAAATATCCAAAAAATACAACACATTCGGAATAAAACCACTGGTTATTCAAACGTAAATATATTCAATTTTTTTTTAATTCATTGTAGAATGTCAAAAAGTAGTGGGTAGAAATTGCAGACAATTCAATAACCCATTACCAAATTTACCGTCTATGAGTAAAATAAAGCTTCGAAGCATTAGAAGCTATTTTCTACAATTCGGATGAATAAAAATTGTAGGAACTAAGCGAAAACCAATCATCGAAGATAATTACATTAATACGAATAAATGATAGCAAACATCATAGGAGAAAACTAATTTACGATCTGAATAAATGTTCAATATGGGCCCCATTTTGCACCATACACTTGACAGCTCGTATACGAATATGATGAGTTGCCCTCCTAGTTTCCTCAGGATCAATATTACGAAAAGCATTATGAATGCGCTCAAGTAACGCTTCTTTACTTTTTACAGGAATTAGATACACTTCACTCTTGATTTTTTCCCATAAATAAAAATCAAGGGGCGTCAGGTCCGGAGAACGCCGAGGCCATAAATTTGGTCTTGAATACCCCACCATCTATCCTCGAACATTTCTGTAAGCTGCCGAACTACAGCTCGTGTTTTATGTGCTGGTGCACCATCCATTTGGTAATATCAATCCCTCAGAATGTTAAGGGGTAATCCATATAAAAAATTTGCTAATGTTCCTCTCAAAATTTCCAGGTATCTTTGTCCATTAAGATTTTCCTCATAAATGTGATAAGCCAACAAATCATTCATTAAAATTGCAAAAACTTTCACGCTAAATTTTTTTTGGAAATCAATAACCTCAATGAAATGTGGATTTTCTGTGGCCCAAAAATGTCGATTTCTCCTGTTGGTTATTCCACTTTCATTGAACTTTGCTTCATCAGACCATATAATTTTTTGCCGAATTGTCTCATCTTCTTGAAGCCGAATTAATAAATTTTCACAGAAATTTAGCAGCTTGGGAAGATCAGTTGGTTTCAATTTTTGTAGTCTGATAAAATAATACGGGGCATGTTATGTTTCTTGAAGATCCTTTGAATGGAAGTATAATTCAATCCAAATCCATTGATGCTGACTTAATGGACGCATGTGTATTGGCACGAAAATACGCTAGCGTATTAATTTTATGGTCGTCGTCCTCGAGAATTGGTTTTCTTCTAGTTTCTTTGTATTTTGTTCCTTCAAATTCCAGAAAAATGCTTCTAATCCTTCGAAATTTTGTTTTGCTCATAGGCGCCAAATTTGGAAATTGGTTATTGAATTGCCTGCAAGTTCTATACACCACTTTTTGACATTCGCCATGAATTAAAAAGAGATTAAACATATCCGCGTTTGAATAATCAGCCATTTTATTATCAATCTGGTGTTTTTCAAAAATTTTCACTTCTAATTACCAACAATTCTTGTTGGAATATCAAATTCGAATGAACGAAGTGACAAGTAAATAAATTTAAGGCACCTGTCAGGTGAGCGTAGCCACTTCAGCTACTTGATTCAAATATTTCAAAGCATTCTCTGTTAGTTCTTTCAAAATTATCAAAATTCAATATATTCCCAAATTAATTCGGAACTATAAGAGATGGGTATAGTACATGCTGATACAATTCCATCTGAAATTTGACGTTTCATCTGATGGCGATATAAAAACTAGCACGTGCTATTAGAAAATTGAGTTATTGCTGTTTGAAAAAGGCCAAATTGAAAAAATCATACAAAACAACGCAATGAACATTCGACATGTGTAGACTGCTTGAAAAAATCTTTGATCCTTCTTCTATACACCGAAGCAAAAATTGTGTCTGTAGTGCAAAAGATCTACGAGCTACAATTTTTTTAAATGTTCCTCAAAAATCGAGTTTATAACAAAAATTTGTCAAAAAATTTGACAGATAAATGCCAACAACTTGGGTATTTTATGCCTTGCTCAAATGTCGGTTCTAGATGTATAATAAAAAAGGTAGATTGCCATTTGAAATAACAAAGTGATGACCCATTTCCGGTATAACCGGAAAAGGTATCACTTCGAAAATATTTCACTTCAATTGAAAATTGCTAGTTATGGCCGAGTATAAAATTTCAGCTTGATATTGTGATTGGAATTCAAAAAGTTTTTAACGGACGATCCCGGTGGATATCCCTGTATAAATACGAATAATTGAGTTACTCATTTTGATTAGATATAAGAAAATCTATATTTAGTGCATAAATAATGGGCATTGTTTAATGAATATAAATTTTCAGTTAATAATTGTCTTTGAACAACGTTAGTCATAACCGTCACTCACGCAAGACCTTGCATTAGGTCATACATGACTGCACGCTGCGCACTTTCCGCACTCTACCCCAAAAAGGGTTGATCATATGAAAAAAAAATATGAACAAAAATAGTAGAGAATTTTATACTCTACAACTTCCATAATAAGTACAAATTTAAGTTGAGCAAAAGGAAGCGAGAAATTTACGAAAACCGATTTTTATAACATTTGACCATCAATATCTCAAGACGCAGCACTATAGCGTTTGTGACTTTTGAGTCAAAAGTTTCATATCAATTTACAGCTTATTATTTTTCATTTCGAGGTTGACCGCTTTTGTTACCTAATATGACTGGGCTACAAATACGTAGAAATGTATACATACACAATTTGCGCACTCTAACGAACTAACACAGAGGCTACAACCAATGACAAACGATGAAAAAAGTATATTAAACAGAATATTTCAAGAGTACAGACTATTTCGATTATCCATCGCAACCCTGCACACTGTGCTTGCTGGATACAGTTTGTCGAATGTTGTTCTTGCTGCTATTCAGACCAGATAATTTCACTGCTATTGATACTATTTCACGATAATTATGCAGAGTGGATCTGAAAACCCGCTCCCTTACGGTAGAATATTTGACATGCTACGGGAGGTTGAAGATTGTCTACTGTATAAAAATATTTAATTGTCACTACCGTAAATCTAACCACTCAAAATATATGTCAGAAAAAATGCAATCAACAATGTCTGGACATTTCGAATTTTAATCGCTGTTTCGATGTACCGCAGTATAATATTTGGAAAAGAATCATATTTGCCATCAATTTCCATGAATACTATCTTCTATCCTCGCCAAATACAAGGATCTAAATAGCTTTTGTGCATAATATGGGAATTTCAAATGTTAACAGTTTATGAATCGATATCGATCTCGAAGTTTCACTTCAATTTGCGATAAAAAAATGAATAAAAGTTTCTCCAAAGCTGTTACTCCTTTTCTAATAAAGGAATTAGTATATACCATAGCTCAAATCTAATTTTCATTACTACGTTTTCGTTATGCGGGAATGCGGGTTTTAAAATTTCTTTCCAGCTATGTCTATTCTATTACGACTACCGCAATTTAGTTTATGAATGCCAGATTTTTCCAATTCGTTACGTTTTTATTTGAATTGAACCTGAATTATTCTCGAAGCTGGATGAAATAACTATTTGAATTCAATATTGGCTCCTATTTCGGATACAATAATTGAATAGTATTTTAATAATTTCCACATAAAACAAGTTTATCTGCTCGGTTGAAGGCGAAACTATTGTTGAACTATCATTCAGTATTATGGTATTTGATTTTTCATCAGAATTTTATTCCGTATCCAAGTAAGGTTAGTATATAGTTTGAACAAAAATTAAGTAGTCTTCATTTTTTCAATTTTCTTGAGGATAGAATTTATTTGTTGTTATTGACATATGTCGATTTCATTTTTTCATATGGTGTATGATCATATGAAAGTTTTCTTCCATTCAGTATGCTTCAAGGTTTTGGTGCTATTCAGCTGTTCCGTTTCAAGATGGCAACGATTCTATTCTAAGACCTTGACTTGAGTCATAAGTAAAAAATAACTTTTTCTACAAGCATTATCGAAAACCGCCTTCTCAAAGCTCAAAATCTGTGCCTAAAGCATAATTTTACTGGACACTGTGCGATGTTGTCATAGCCACCACAGTAAAAAATCGTGTTGACTTCATCTCATAATTAATTCTCACTTGCGTTCGAGTGAATGATATATTATCGATAACAGAATCATCTTCCACCTCGTTGAATTTCAACTATAGAAAATTATATCATGAATTCAATCTCAATAATATCGGAAAGTCCCTCGACCTCTGCGACCTGAGTTATCTGGCTTCAATCCCCACAAAGTCGGTGCGATTTTTCGAATTCAGGGAATCGCTTGAGCACCCATTTTTTGGAGGAGATGTAAGGCCGTCGGCCTTGTCTAACAGAGATGCGTCGGACAGATCCCTTTGCTCGAGACGATAGGGTTTCTATTTGTGAGAAATGAAGATTTTTGATGTAAAAACCTGGATAGTATGATAAGAAATGTTGAATTATCAACACATGTTCGGGATATTGTACTCAGTCGTCACTGAGATTTGAAACTGGGAATTTCAAAATTTAAAAAAGCCTTTAATCATAATCGATAATGCCTTACGTTGGATTGTCCGATGTGGAGAGGGGTCGAATAGCATAGCTCTCGTTGAAGAAGGGGTGACACAGGGAGATATAGCGGCCACAATGGGGGAATCACAGGGGGTGATTTCAAAAACCTACGCCCGATACGTGGAGCTATAATCTCTCAATTTGAGCAAAATAGAGCTGAAAGAAGTCGTTGGAAGACAAGCTAGACTCCGACCATTAAGCCAAATTCTGAAATACCAGTGGGGTAGTGTGATGTTTTGGGGTGGCATTATGCTGGGAGTCAAAACAGATTTCGTTTCCTGTGAGTGTAACGGCTAGAAATTACGTGGACCTAGTGCTGGCGCCCATAGTCAGATTCTGGCGAGGTGCCTATTTGAGAATTCCCCTTTTATGCAAGATAATGCTCCTCCGCATACCAGCAACCTCGCGCGATATTACCTTGAAACGGAGGGAATCGCTATTTTGTACTGGCTAGCTTGCTCTCTAGACCTGAATCCTATTGAACCTTTATGGGATAATCTCAAAAAGAAAATCAGATCGCGCCAGGATAATCCAAGAACCCCACAACAGCATATTCATGCCGCCACAGCATACTTAGACGTATTCAAGGTTATATCAGGGCAAGAGGAGGTAATGCATGCTACTGAGGTCGAGAAAAAAACACGTCCGTGAGAAAACGATTTTAAGTTTTTACTACATGCGGAGTGAGTCTCTTATGTATTGAAAAATACTCATGCAATTTTTGCAGTTTCCCCTTTCGCTAATAACAATAACTACGTTGGCGATGCAAAATTTTTGTTCATACTTATAATCAGTGTGACATGTCCAATCTCCATTGTAGCTAATAATCGTACTTTGGGTCTATTGATTCGTACTCAAAACTGAATTCATTAATTAGCAATTTCGATAATTTATAACAATGAAATTTCGTATGGACAAAATTTTCGCATCGCCAACGTAACTTTTTTTACTAGCCAATGGGGAAACTCTACAAAAATTGCCTAGGTATTTTCCAATAGAACTCCGGAACCGTAAAGAATAGAGTGACGTGAGTGGTATAATAAAGAGGCAAAAAAATACTATTTCTGTAATACCAGGTGGCCCGATATGGTTGTCTCAGAAGAAAACCTACATTTTAAGGAAAAACTAAAATCTAAAACTTTGACACCCCGTAAAAAATGAGCAATGAAATTTTTAGATAAAATCTTATATTTTAGTGATAGGACATGTAAAGCTGAGCCAATTGTCACTGTTCATGGTCTTCTAGAACAAAAGATGAAAATTGCAAAGTAAAAAGATTGTGTTTTGTTTTTCTTTCGAAATTATGTCAGAAGGTCGTAGGATTAGATGAACAATCGGATTAAGTAAAAATATATAGGTGTCCCATTTGAAAATCGAAAGTTGCTATCGTTTCCGCCATAACCGGAAACGAAATGCCAATCCCATTCATGTTATCAAATTCAAAATGTTGTCTTGTGTCCGATTCCAAATTTCATCAAAATGTTCCAAATAGAAAAAAAAGTTACAGGGGTGGCCTTAGTTTCATTAACACCCAGTATATATACAGGATGGTCCATTTTTTTGTGTCAGGACTTTGAGGTTCGATATAAAATCGATGTTGATGATCACTTTCAAAACAAACATACGTCCGAAAACGATTCGTTTCCGATATAAAGGGTGTCAAAATTCGAATTTTGAAAAAGAGAACAGAACCCTAGGTAGTGCCAAAATTTGGCGCATCGGCTACTAATAATTTGGTTATCATTTAACGCTGAAGGTCATTCCTGAAGAATGAGCTAGTGGCGTCATAAGGTGTTTATCGACTCCTTTTTTCGGTTTAACTTCTACGCCTTTGTTTTTTCACAAATTCGATTACATTTTGGATATTTCGTTCATTTTTCAAAAAAAGGTATTTATGTGTTTTCTTCATACAACACATAGCTCAGGAGATGATTGAGATCGAAGGAGTGGAGAATCGTTTCTTTCAAGAGAATCATTATGTTTTGAACGGGGTCGATACATTTCGGTTGCGAATAGTTTCTTTGATTTTATGGTTGTAAAAGTGGAATGATCGTTTCCTTATTCTGTTCTGCCTTCTATCTGGTCTAATTCTTCCTAATACGTGTTTAATAAAATTCGAATGCATCCTCCTGAACATAGAATGTTGTGTACTGAAGGCGCCTGAGAGAATTTTTTTCAATACTCTCTAGCCGCTCCTGCAGAACTTCGTTTAGATAATCTATTACAAATATGAATATCAGCTGCTTCTTAACTTGTAATTTCATATCAAAGACACCATGAAACAATTACAATCAATTCTATGAAGAAACGGAAGAACTTCTATGAAGCAATAGTACGATTCATTTCTATGACTTTATCAGCTCCTTTGAATTCTGACAGAAAGGGTTTCAACAATACAAATATTATTTGATATCTGCGATTCGATAGGTATGAATATTTTTTCTGTTATTATTTCATAGTATCTTTGATATAAATTTCATATTATTTTGGTTCAACGAAATGGCCTTCCAATTTATAAATCAAGAACAAGTTCATATTCACTTTTGTTACAGATTATCCAATGAAAATTCTGCCAAATCGGCTAAAGAATGCAATCGAAGATACCCTCTCAGGCGCCATCTACATCATTCTGTTTACACGGACTAGGAACAATAAGACTAGATGAAAGGCAGAACAGAAGAAATAGACGACAGGAGAGAAACAACAACTTGATCCTGAAAGAATTCAACCAAGATCCCTCAAAAACAAGTAGTCGAAGAGTTTCTCAAGTACTGAATACTCAAGAACTCTCCAAGTATTGAGAAACGACCGCATCTACAATCAGTGCAGCATCTTCATGAACGTGATGCATTATCGAGATTACAATTTCAAATATGGATTATCCATTCCATAGAAGGAAATGAACATAGAATTTTATGGACTGACGAGTCTTGCCCTACTCGCCGTGGAATCACGAATTTTCATGATCACCATGAACACCCACATGCTATTCGACCATACATTTTCAGAATGAATTCAGTGTTAATGTATGGCTGGGAGTTTTCGATGACTACCTGATGCTTTTTTTTCACCCTATGGAATAAATGGTGAACTGTTTGCTGAATTTTTAGAACAAGAATATGCCAATATTTGGGAGGACATACCACTCGAAATGAGAAGAACCGCTTGGTTCCAACTCCACGGACACCCTGCCCATTACCATAGAAACGTTAGAAATTGGCTGAATGAAAATTTCCCTGAGAGATAGATAGAACGTAGTAGGACATTGTCATGGACAGCCTGTTTACCAGATTTAACTCCACTTGATTTTTTGTATAGGAATACATAACAGAAAATGTTTACAGAGTTGCTGTGAAAGCAAGGGAAGAATTGATAGACAGGATTCGAAATGTTTGTGATCAATCAACTATGAGATGACGATTTGAATTATGTATCTAATAAATTGAATCGCATTCCGAACATTTGCTTTGAGAATATTCGTTCAAATTGTTTATATTTGTGTTTATTGTTATTTTTGAGTAAAATGTCTAGATCAAAAGAGGGGAAATCAAATTCATGATATTACTATCAACATATGTTGGCAGTAATATCGCGAACTTCGTGTTATTTTGAAGTGATTTATCAATAAAAATAGGTAGAATCATCACATTCGCGATATTTTTCTATAATTTTTTTTCTTTCTTTATTGAAAAATAATTTCAGCTCTGCGAGATAAAGCGTGAAGGGTAACTATTTGAATAGAGTCAAAAATCGAATGGTGCTTTCTGAGGAAGTTATTCCTGCTTTCATCGTCGTGTAAGTAAATTCAAACCTAAGATCTGCTTTCACAATAGTGGAAGCAGGCATTAATGAAGTAGATACTACGATGTAGAAGGATCGGATTGATAGCTCGAGGTGAATTACCATCTTGAGAATATTAACAATAATTTTCCATGAAAAATAGAGTATATAACTAGAGTGATCTCTGTTTCGAATCCGGAATCAACATCCAGAAAATTGCAGAAGTTATTGACACAAAATGTAGAAAAATGAGATTCCAAATTATGTCTGTATCTCGACAAACAAGCATTCGAGGAGACAATTATGATAAAAAACATTTAACCTCATCGAATAACATATTCTGAAGACCATCTCATTTCCGCAACAATAAAAGCAAACAAACTATTAGCAACCGAAATGTATTGACACCGTTCAAAACATAATGATTCTCTTGAAAGAAGTGATTCTTCTTCTTTTTGATCTCAAATATCTCCTAAATTATGCATCGCACGCAAAAAAACAGGAATACTTTCATATTTGAAAAATGAACGAAATATCCGGAAATGTGATCAAGTTTGTGAAAAAAGCAGAGGTGGATGAATAGCGTGTGACGGCACTGGTTTATTTTTCAGAAATGACCTCCAGCGTTAGATTAAAACCCAAATATAGTAGCTGATGTGCCGAATTTCAGCTTTTCGCTACCTAGGGTTCCGTAGCTATAATCATTTTTCGTTTTCAAAATTCGACACCAAGAATTTAATGACTGACTGAACGACAGTGACGTAAATAATAAACATTAGTAGAGTTATAGTATAAGGTTGAAGATCAGAAACCATCAAAAATTCTCTTATCCCCAGCAACGTCGTAACGATACAAGATATATCTTCCTACGACAATTTAAACTAACCTATAAAATTATCAAAACAAGTCATTGGCAACGGCTGCTTAAGCTTGGGTAAACAATCGAAGTTCGTTCCAAAGAGGAACACTGACTGGATTTTCAGATGATTGTAGGTTCTATGAATTTTTTGCGTTGAATGGAATTGGAAATAAATAGTTGAACAAGGATATTATAAATGCATTTATCATTCATTGTTAACGAATATTAAATCGAACATGAAGAACATTTAACGAATAATTTGTAGAAAATGATTTGAAAAATTACTATTAAATTTTGTCACTCATAAATTACAGATATTTGAAACGAGTAGATTTAGTTCACTTTAAGCGATAGAGATAGAAATCATGGAACATGTCTAACATTTATGAAAAATAAAATTGATAAAAATCGTAAGCAATGTAGTAAAAATGAAATCAAATCAAATGTTCACCATTGTTTTTTGTATGTACTTTAATCTGCGTACGCACTCCATTAATAATTGCTTTCTGCGCTACCATCTAATTGGCATCAAAATGAAACAAGTGCATTTTACGGGAGATTCTCCAGGAATCCTGAACCAAATGAGGTTGAAATCTCTGAATATATTACACCATTTATATTTTCTTCATGAATTCGATATTGACATTGCTTTTTGATAATTGAAACCGAATACATTTAAGCTGAAATGATTCTGGAAATTTCGCTCCTGTGTTCGATGTGGATTTTTTATGGCCTGGACATGAGCGTTATGCCGATCAAAAATACCTTCGTCCAAAACTGGTAATGAAACCAAGTCCATCCCATTCCGCTGTTGGTTCTCCATAACCAACAAAATCTGACTGTCAATTTCCAAGTTATTTTCTGCAAATTGGTTGTAAATTCGGATATTCTCGTTGAACGTTCGACTTATTATCTGCGACATTGACCATGAATGATGAATAAATTCATAATATTATCGTTTGAAAATATATTTGCTATTTTATTCTATAAAAAAACCATATAAACACGAAATTCCTGTTATTGTTATTTTTGAATAATGTCCAAACGTTAAACAAAAGCCGAAATTTAAAGAACTTTACATAGAACATTGTGGAATATCGGAAATCCAACCTGCCTGTGTCCATGTTCCACGACCTATCGATTCAATTTTAAGAAGTAACTGACGGTTTTAGATCGAGTCGCGAATAAAATGAAAATGAGCCTTTTTAGGGTTAGGGAAACCTAATAAATAATTCAAAAACGAAATAGGTACTTGTATTTGAAAGCATTTTTTATAGAAAATATAATTCTGTACAGTTGACGAGTGATTTTTGATTATCCTGTATATAAAATAACATCGGAAAGTTCGTTTCTCACAAGAATAACACTTTTTCCATTGAACCAGAAAATATATAAAATATTATTCAAATCTGAGTCAATTTTTTTGGTCAAAGAAGATGACACCTTCCGAATTAATATTTATTATTTCCCAATATAAAAATCATAGCTCAATGGTGGTTCATTTTAAAAAGGTAAAACCTTAATAAAGGATGTTTGAAAAAGGTCTTTCAATAAAATAAAATATTAAAAGGTACACAATGCCATCTGAAGAAGCCAAGTTGTATCAGATGTCTGGTATGATCGGAAGTGGTTCCACTCTGAAAAGAATTGTAAATTGTAGATCAGTATCTAATGCCCAAATTTTGATCGATGAACTCGTTCCCCAGATACTTCTATTGCGCCCTTCAGCGCGATTATACTTTTAGAAAGAGAGTAAATAAATGAGAAGTGTTTCATATGAAAAGAGTGAAGTTATATCAATATCTCACAAAGTGTAGTGGTAGAAAAACCTCAGCACGTCACTGTAATTTCCCCAAAGTATGTTGTAAGTAGTAGCAGTAACTCGAATACAGATGATGTCTGTATATAACAAATTGTAAGAATCACTCAGTAGTTAGAAACTACGGAAGTTAAAGCAAATCTATCTTTGACATCTTCGGTTTCATAAAAAATTGTCACGAAAATTACCTCACTCTATCTCTACTCATAACAAAGCAACAACCAAAGCCTACGAATATGGCAAAGCTTGTATCTAATTTCTGGGATTCGATTCGATACTTCCTGCAGACCAAACACTCTGAAAACGAACAAGAGCTTACCCTAAGAAATTGTCAGCACATTGCTTCATATTCTAGTTCCACATATTTTGCAGGAAACATCTAACCCCTAACGAAACTTCGGCGGATTCGAAATGTCAGCTTGTCGTCACCCTTATCAGTTGTTTTGTGGATTTCCTTCTTGACATAAATGATATTTCGGATTAGGACTGACATCTATGCTACATATCATCGACAGATGAAGTTTATAGTGTATAGCAGTAAATACTTCGAGAAAAAATCGAACTTCTACATTTCAGTCAGAGGTTTTGTAATTTAACGCAAAGAAACAGAACTTCCTTACACCTCCACGGAAAATTTCTTCGCTTTAAAGGGAGAGATATACTTATCAAGTGATTTACGGTACTGCAACATCGGACGTTCTGCGGTTTCTAGCATTTATTTCATCGAATGTGGAGTTTATTGTGTTCTAGAATTCAATTTATTGAGATTTCATTTCTTCCAAAATATATTTGTTTCTGAAATCTGTTTATTTGCAATTGGAAGGGTTTCATTCGATACAAATCTATAACGAAACAGTTATTTAGTTTAGAGATGTATTTTTCAATAATTATTTTCTGCGCCTAGTATTTCTAATTTGGAATCGAAACTTTGAGTTAAATTCAAGATATGAGTTTTATAATCTGAATTTGACCTCTGATTTGTGAAATTTTATGTTCACGAGGGATGTTTTTTATGTTTTGCTTGCTGGGACATAGAAGACGATATTAATAAACTTATTGAGTATAAAAAATTGGTAAATATAAATTCCAAACTCAATGCAATGCGTTCTGTGTTTGAAACACAATCAACTGTCAAAGTTGAAGTAAGTTGGAAAGTAGAATACAACCGTAAGCATACTTCGCCCAATAATTTTCTACAATTTTCAAAGACAACAACAACAATGTCTCAGCGTGTTAGAATTTGAAAGGAAAAGGGTAAGGTTTAGGGAAGATTGAAAGGCAGGTGCACTAAAAACAGTAATCACTCAATGAAATGAGAATGCTGTGCATAGGATTATCAAAGAAGATCAGCAAGCAACATATTGAGAGATTGATGCATCATTACGGATTTCGAAGACATAAAACAAAAAGTTTCACATGAAGAATGCGTCTTTCCGTTGGATACCGCATATGTCGACTGATAAAAACTCTGGTGATTTTCAATATGGGAAAGTCTAACAGCGTTGAAAACATTGTCAGTGTGATGCGTTTTTTCATACCAGGCCAAAAAGAAGAGCCAATTTTGTGTTGTTGTAATTTGGTTGTTCTAAAGAGAAGAAAACCGAAAAAGGTTTGTTTTAAATATAGGTAGTGAAGCAACAATTCCTCCAGAAGATCAAAGAATACTTGTTGTCGATTGGTACGTAACGATTTCTTTACCACTAGTCGTTAGTAAACTTCAAAAAACCAACACTGAATGGTCAATCATCCTTCGCCAAGACAATGCAAGTAAGAACACAGCCTGGGAAACAATTCAATATTTCATAACGAGCACTGGTGCCTTTTTCATTTTCACCCTATCTCAATACAATTCCTACTTTTTCTATTCCTCACTCCGATCCAACTATATCCTGACCTCATCCTCGACTACATTTTCTTCTCCCACTCCATAGTTTCTACAGGGTGTTACATAAAAGTATGTCTCAACTAGAGGGGGTAAATCTACGTGCAATTTCGAGAAAAAAAACTCATACAAACATAGGTCCGCGGAAGCTTCGTTACGGAGCTACAGGGTGTTGGAATTTGCGGAAAAAATTGTTTTTTTCTTCAAAACTCCTGCAGTTTTTGAGATATTCATTCCAAATTTGAAATGCAAGCTAGTTTTTACAGCCTCCATCATTACACGTCCTAAATTTCAACTAGAATCTACAAGGTGTTTTCTTTTCCGGAGCCATGTCTTCTTTTGACCTTTCGAATTTTTTTCAGTACGCCACTGATCAACGTACAATCAATTTTCGTCATCTTTATTCAATTTAGAAACTTTTTTGACAATTGTAATTTTTTGTGTCTCAACCGTTCTCGAGCAAAAAATTATTAAACGATTGTATGCATTCGCTCAATTGAAAGCGCTTCTAATTTAAAAAATTACTAGTAGGCTTTGATTTTCTTCATTTATTTATTTTGACAGTTGCTAAAGTTGAACCAGTGTCTGCTCGAATTGTTTATTAAATTGACGATTAGTTCTAAGACTTTTGAAGTTATTGCTGTAAGAAAAAATGGAAAATTTTACTAACGCCGAATTGGCTGATATCCATTACATGTACGGTTAGATTTCTGGCTGACGGAAACACAACAGAGGCTAGACGATTATATCAGGTGAGCTTTCCACATCGAGTTACACCAGACTTGCGAACATTCTCAAATATCCACAGAAGATTGTGGGAAACTGGTACTTTTACTGCAAATAATCATTTAAAAAGTGCAACTTAAACAATAAGAACTCCAGATATTGAAGAAGCAGTTTTGAATTTTATTGATTTGAATCCTCATGTTAGTACAAGATAAATTGGAAATGTGTTGAATATTTCACATGTTTTAGTTTGGAGGATTTTCCACGACTTTTTATTGTACCAGTTCCATATTCAACGCGTCCAAACTCTACTTCCTCGAGATTTTCCTTCAAGACTGAATTTCTGCCGATGGTTTTCAGATGAAATTAGAGAAAATGCTCATTTGGATAGTGAAATAATGTTCACAGACAAAGGTAGTTTTTCGAGAACTGCTATCACAAATTTTCACAATAATCATTATTGCGCTGAGGAAAACACCCATTCGATTGAAGAATCTCATCATCAAGAACAATTCTCACTAAATGTCTGGGTCGGAATAATTGGAAATTATTTGATTGTGCCATTTTCTTTGCCTAACAGACTAAACGGTCCCACTTATGGGCAATTTCTTGAGGAGGAGTTACCTTTATTGCTCGAGGATGTGCCACTTTTGGTGAGAAACATAATGTGGTTCATGCATGACATGGCAATAGCACATTTTAGTGGAGAAGCTAGGGAAATCTTGAATAATACATTCAACAAGCGATGGATAGATCGGAGTGGGCCAGAACCATGGCGTCCTAGGTCTCCAGACTTAAATAGTTAGGACTTTTTCTTATGGGGATATCTCAAAAGTTTAGTTTATACCACTCCAGTGATCACTGTAGAAGAATTGAGAAATCTAACAGTAACCTCTTGTGACACGATAAGAAATATCCCAGGAATATATCAAAGACTGCGTGATAATATGCGAAGAAGGACAGAGGCCTGTATTCTTGCAGGTGGAGGACACTTGCAGCAATTTATTTAGTTTTTAATTGTTCTTTTTTTAAGTTTGATATTGAATACGTATGAGTTGAGTCTCAGAAGACGAGCTATCAAAATAGAAGCAAGCTTCGGGCATACATATCGAGTATTTCGTTTTTTTTTTCTACTTAGCGAATAACATACAATTCAGATAATTCAAATTCAATGATTTTTCACTCGAAAACAGTTGGAGTTACGAAAAAATTACAAGTGTCCATAAAGTTTCTAAATTGAACGAAGATGACGAAAATTGATTTTACGCTGATCAGTAGCGTACTCTAGTTTCAAAAGTTTGAAAGGGCAAAAGAAGACATGGCTCCGGAAAAGAAAACACCTTGTAGATTCTAGTTGAAATTTAGGACGTGTAATGATGAAGGTTGTAAAAAATAGCATTCCAAATTTGAGCTGAATATCTCGAAAACTGCAGGAGTTTTCATGAAAACAACAATTTTTTTCGGAAATGTCAACACTCTGTAGCTCCCAAAGCTTTTGTGGACCTATATTTATATGAACTTTTCTTCTTGGAATTGCACGTAGATTTACCCTCTCAAGAAGTGACATACTATTATGGAACACCCTGTATGTACCTGTATATCTTTCAATTTCCTGTGATTCTGCCAATTGAATTGATTTCTCTTCAAAACGATATTTAAATTTTGAAAAAAGTGTCTCGTCTACATGCTAGAGACACAAGTACACTGAATTATTGCGAAGCACCTACTCCGAGTCCTCGGTTAAAATTTAAACAGTTTTGATTCAAACGGTCATTATGTTTATTATCTATGAATAGATATTTGCCTACTTCTTCTTTAATTTCAACTTATATTTATTGACAATAAGTTATCAATAAAAATATGAAAAAATAAGCAAATACCTATTAATATATAAAATCCAGTTACAAATCGATAAGAATCAATAGGATACATTTCATTTAAAAGATAAAATGAAAGATGAAGATATTGTAATCTAAAAAATATTGTACTGTCCAGAATAATGAGTTATAAGAAAACAAGAACGCCAGGAAGCTTACAAAGATAATGCAAAAACGGTCTTGATCGGTAAAGCAGTAAAACATTATCGGATGTAAGAGATTTCGAAATTGAAGTTTTATTAAAGTTTTGACAGTATATAGGACATATAAGAAGAGAATTGAAATGGCATAAAGCCGATTACTCAAAAAAAAAGAAAACACCATATACTTTTATACAAGAGGACCCACTCTGGGGTATTAAAAATATAGGAGCAGATTGTCAGCACTGAAAAAAACAGCCCACACGGCACCACGATGTGCATCTCTGAGCAAACCAATAATTGAGCCGACCTAAATAAATGAAGCTCTGATTAGCATTACTAGGCAAGATACCTACTCAAAGAGCCATCAACCATAAGGTACTTGCAGCAGCCCTGAAAGAAGGATGCTCCTCCAAAAAAATTAAGACAACCTCAAAATAACCCTTCAGAGGAAAACTACTCTCGAAATAAAATATAAGCTGTAATGGCATAGTCCAACGAAAAAGAGAAATTTCAAAAACCAATAATAAAACTATGGATCAATCAAGAGATAGGAAATGCGGTGATCGAGAAGTTAATAATTCAGAGAAGAACACACCAAGCAGTACGGGTTACCGTGATGGAGCCATAGCATTGGTGAAGCCCACAAGTAAATTTTAACTGAAAATTCCAGTACCCTAACCTGGCCTCTTTTTCTCCTTTTTTCCCATACTTCAGATTTTTTTTCGGACTGGGGGAGTGAGTAACGTGCACACGTGCACTTGCTCTCTGCCTCACTTCAATTGCAACCTTTTCACTTACTCACTCCTCGACTCAGTTCTCTTTTCCCTCTCCATAATTTCTCTAATATTCTAAGGTCCTGTTTCCCTTTCAATCTCCTGTGATTCTGTCCTGTCCATTGAATTGATTAATTTCTATCCGATATGGCCTCCAAAAGGCAGTTTCAGATTTGAATCCAAGTTCCAAGTATCGTTACAATTTAACGCAAGAAAACATCAAATTGTTACATCATCCTGAGTACAGTCCGAACTATGTTCATACTTTTCCCAAAAACAAGAACTGCGTGATCGAAGGTTTTAGTCTTTAGAAGATGCTGTTGTGGCCTTCCAAAAGACCATTTAAATGTAGCAGCAAACGATTGGAATAACTGCTTTTGGAATTGATTCGAACGACTACTTTGAAGAACAATTAAGCCTTTAAAAGCTCTGAATTGTTTCGTTCCAACTCTATATGCAAAACTAAAGAGACATCTCTCATATTATTGTAAGATTGAAATTTCTTTAGGTCCTAATAATGTAAAATTTATTGCACTCCTTGCAATTCAACTTGTGACTTATTTCTTCAGGATTTAGTTTCATTATTCCAGATGTATTTGCTCCAATTATTAGTTATAACGAATAGTTCAGTAATGACTTGACTTTCTCATTTGTTCTGCCGATGTAAATTAAAGTAATGAATTTTCCTCTTGATTTTGAGGTAGGACAAACAATATGATTCACTAGAGCAGGGTTCTAAAAATCATTAAAAGCTATCTGTTTATGTTTTTTAGATTCAATTCCGTATGGTAATTTTCAGATGATGAATGTATATAACATGTTTTCAATTCATATTGAAGCTGCTATAATGGCCTCCTCTTTTTATTTTACTATCAAATAACCTTATCTTTTCTTATTCAATTTATAATTCAATAATATTTTAGGTTGTCATGGAGATGAGAAGCCTGTGGAAAAAATATTATCTTAGAATTTTTATTTGTTATAAGACCATATTTCTCCGTTTCTTTTCGAGATTTTTGCTAAGTCTTCAAACCTATTAACAAGATATCAATATTTGAAGTATTCAAAGAATCTTCTGATTTGATGCGGCAACTCCTACTTTTTCATTGAAAAAATGAAATATATAGTTCCAACCTCGAATTACATTCGGAATTGGGTACTCCGTTCTTAACAGGGTTCCCGAGTGAAGTAGGTCTTCGATATTCTCTATTAAACTAAGTTTGAGGTTACCAAACTTGGCTATTGCATTTAGATTTACTGTGACTAAGTTGATCGATTGGAAACTTGAATGACTCGTTCAAATTCCACATTATTAAACTATGGTAATACACCGAGTTCGACTACCTTCCGAAAATGACTAATTTATATGCACCTCCAAATTCAATTCCTCGAATTTGTTATTCTATAGGAGTATTGAAATACAAATAGACATATAAACATTTACACCCTCAGATATTTCATGTAAACGTGGAACATAATTTCTATTTCGAGAAGTAATACCTTCCTTCTAGGGATCTGTTCTTTATGACATTCAAATAGTGTATCGATTCATTTTCACATGTAGAAGATCTTAAAGTGCATGTTTTACGTCAATAGTCCCGCTGTTGAGATGAGAAATCAATCTTTTCAGTAGTCGATTGTGAAGTGAATTGAATCATATGCTTATATGTATGATTTACAATAATCGAGAAATCTATGCCATTGCCAAGAAATACTTCGGAAAGCGTGAATAATTTCATCCACCTAAAAATACCTGCTCTAAAATTAAGACAAATGTGCATTACTTTCTGAAATACTATAAGTTTATGAAAATCGATTAAAAGAATGGAGAGCATTGTTACTTTTATTCATATTCATATACTTATATAATACCGAGAATATTAACAGGATTGCACCCATCAGTAAAACTATACAGTAAAAGCAATAACAGTTGAAACAGTCAACTATTTGTTGAAAATATCAAAAACTTACAAAAATACTGAAGAATGAACGAGGATAAATAAATTGTTACAAATATACATAAAAATTCAAATTTTTTACGAAGCATCACAACATATTATGATCAATGTAATAATATTCATACAGGGTGCTTCAACGAAAACTAAACAGGAGCTATATCTACCAAGATTTTCGTTTCCGATCAAAACGCAAAAACAGGTCAATTTTTGTTTCAAGGGGGACATCTTTTGGGGTACAAAACTTGCCTGAAATATCAACCACCTGAGCGCGGGTAGCAATCCTTGAACATTTTGAATAGGGAAGATGGGTCGAGTGATGACTCGAAAGAAAGGTGGTATCTTCGTCTACATCGCCTTGCACAAATTTTTATTTTTAAATGAAAACTGTAAGAGATACAGGGTCAGCAACTGAAAGACAGGGAAGACTATTTCCCTGCGCGTTACGTGTTTTAACAGGTTCGCCTATTCCTGGGAAGGGCAAGAAAAATGAATACTCAGAAATTTGACACGATCGATACTGTTTATGTCACCTATGTGGCGTAGACTTAATACCATTTGCTGAGTCTTTTCCTCATTCCTATGAAGCTTATTCCACGAAAACCAAGCCAAGGCCTTCTCTCTCGCCCAGCCTGCCAAAACTCGCAACGAATACAGCTTACATGACTTAACGGCGAGAGTAGTTATCAACATAAAACATAATGTTGGATTCTGGCATCTAATCAGGAAAGCCATTTATAAAAATCAAGAATTATAAGGTTTCCAAAATTTAGCCCAGCACACCTGGTTTGCACACTCTCCTTCCCGAATATACACCATCTACATAAGCTGTTTGGTACCTTCCAGATAGAGAAAAGCCGATAATAATTATATGATTCGAACGTCTTTTTTATGAATGAGAATGATTTTCGATAAATTAAGGCAGACCGGAAAGACACCATCTCTTATACATCTGTTAATCATTGTGCTCAGTAAAAATATAATTGAGTTCAAATTTTTTTGGAGTACCATCGGTAGGATATAAAAATCACAAGCCCTACTACATGTAATTTCCAAGAAGATAAACTCCAAGATAATGGTATTTGTGACCTGATCAAAATACCGGCTATAGAGTAAGGAATCTCATTCACACATTTTTTACTTCCCTTATTGAAAGATTGACTAATGATACTGTCGTAAGCTATTTTTGCTCTCTTGATTTTCAGCTCATACATGAATCTAAGTATATCTTTTGTTAGCTTGAGGCGTTCAATTTTAATAAAATGATTAATATGACATTCTAATTGAAAACGACTCCTCTTGTCTCTGAACTCCTGAGTGAACCGAGTACCGTAGGCACCAGCTTTCCCCGATCTCACACATCGCAGGAAGGGTCGAGAAAGTTCCCTTGAAATAACCTAAGAGTGTCATAACTAGTTAGGTAAGCATCATCAGTGGATTTCCGGTCGAGCCTCTGGAAAATATTATGAACAGAATTGAACCTCTTTTGGTCGAATCTTAATTTATGAATAGTTATCGCTAACATCCGGCACCACCATGCAAATTTGTTGCGCAGTTACTTCAGTTTCAAGTTGCCCACACATCTAACCTAACATCACAACATTGATCAAAATGTGATTTGTTGACCATGAAGGCGGCGAGTTTATGATTTATAATCTTACTCAAATATCTATAGAAGAGAGTTATCCATAGACACAATAATCCCCATTTAACTATTAAAATCATAAACTTACCGCCCACAGAGTTATGGTCCACAAATCATTCACTATCCCCCTCTCAATTTAAGATTTCAAAACTAAAATAGATGCTATGAAAATAATTGCCATGAACAACGATGAACTAGACTATTTCATAAACAAAAACATTAGACTCAATGGAAAATCTAACATCGAAATTATTGTATTGCCATTCCAGAAAATCCTGAAAAAAGATATGCTAATTTTAATTATGTATGCCCACTTCCCCATCAAATAAAATGACCACCTCTTTCTCAAACGGTCAAAATAGTAGCAAATTACTCTTTAATGCAACACAGAAAACGTATGAACTCAAACAATCTGGTATTAACAAAATCGAATATAACGACTGCCCTTCAGCTTAGGTAGGTCATATAGAGAGAAATTTTGAATGCAGATTGAAGGAGCATATATTATCAGACTAGAAATTCTCAATATTTGAACACATTTAATCAAGAAACCGCACAATAGTTTTAGATCAAAAATGCAATAAAGGAAGAAGATTAAATCCGTTGGAAAGTTTGGAAATAATTAAACTCAGAAAAACCTCATATTAGACTGTTCTCAAAAGCCAACTTAAAATCAATAACTTCGTCCTACTTAATATTTAAGCAAGAAATACATATATATATATATATATATATATATATATATATATATATATATATATATATATATATATATATATATATATATATACATATATATAGCAGCACTTGAAAATAACCCAAGGGAGAAACTGGTAGTGTGGTGGGAAACTGACAAAGTGTTTTTTCATTTCCATATTTTGAAATGGATTTCCCAAATCAATGTGCCATGAATATCATTCATGAATTGAATTAAGATTTTAGAAAAAGAGTTTGTGAATTAAGACTTTTGATCCGAAATTTCATCTTCAACGACAATCTCTTCTGATGACTTTTGAATTAATTGGAAGTAAGACTTTCAAATATAATACATGATTGGTTTTTCCTTCGTAGGGAACAGACTAAAATTCAAGGAAGCCCATCTAACATTCCGTGAGCTATTAATAATGTGAAACGAGTAGATAGTTCTATATGAATACAACATTATATGTAATAATAAATTTTTATTCAAAAAATTGAAGAAAAGACGATGAATGCTTCTGGTTCTAATTCAGTCATAGATATAAGTTTTCATTTCACAACTTCTGACTGTAAAAGCTAAATCCAGTCTGATCTGATAATTATATATTTCTTAGAAGAAATCAACTGAAAATCTAATCACATTACTAATATGGTTAATTAGTATTAATATTTATGACTTCATTTACATCCTCAATCACCCTAAGTTAGAGAATAATTGTTTTATTCGTCTACAAAATTCTCGCAGATTTCCAAAGAAGATGAATTATAGTAGGTAATTAATTCAAAACCTCAACTATAGTGGTGACATTCTTTATTGCTTCTCCGAAAAGAATACTTAAGGTTAATGAAAGGATGAATTATTGTCTTGTCGTAGCTCCTTACTTCCTGGATGCAGCGCGGTTGTCGTTTCAAGGATGATCACTTTTACAAATATATTGCACCCTCATTTATTGCATCATGTTATTTAATATATTCGGAAAGCACATATAGCATGGAAGGATACATCTATTATTACACCGGTAAACACGATTTTTGGATCTGACTTCTATATGTTCCTACGAAACAAATCAGAGAAGTTTTTTGTTCCGAGTTTGCTTTTGTAGTAACTCATCAATTTTTCAAGCTCTTGGTGAAAGTTACTAATTTTCATATTTTTTCTTCAATCACTGTAAATTTTAATACGAAATCATTTTTTAAATACAAGACTCGTTTTTATTCAAGATTTGTGATGGACAATAACATACAGAAATAAAATATCAAAAAATTAATATCTAAAATGTAATCTCCCATCATATTCTTCCTTGATATCGCTGTTCGAAGTTCATAACATCTTGGTGACAACGTTCCTCTTGTTCCTTGAAGAAGGCTCCCTTGTTGTCTTTAAATTCATCCGGATGAGAATATAACATATGAAGCTTATACGACATTCTGCAGCCCATAGTTTTAAAGCTTTGAAGCATTTTCTCAATCTTTTCTGCATGGCGAATAGCTCTATAATTTCCAAGAAAATCATCAACCACTGCTTTGAAACTATCTCAGGTTCGTTTTTCGCGAGCATAGAGAAGCTTAGTGAATACATTACTATCCATTATTTGTTTTATTTGCGGTTCAACGAAAATACCTCCTTTAACTTTTTTTAGATAATTTGGGGAAACATGGAACTGAATATTCGAAAGCTTCAGAGTTTGGATCCAGAGCTTTTTCGAACTGCTTCATCAACCCCTATTTTAATGTAGCGGTGGCATCAATATATTTTGGGGCTTTACGATTGGTTTCCATCTGAAATTTAACGCGTTCAGGCCATTTACGCTGTTGATAATGTACTGAGTCAGCTCTGCTGTCCATAAGCAAAGGTGACGAGGGTATTTGGTAGATCCACCTTGCATTCCCATTAGGAAACCGACCATCTTAAAATCACCGAATACTGGCCATTGGTATTGTGTGAATTTAAATTGTCTCAGTATGACTTTCACGCCATCATAGCTTTCATTCAACAATACAGAGTGTGCTGGAGGAAGACTAGGAAATAGGTTTCCGTTGTGGAGCAGAACAGCTTTTAGGCTTTTTTAAGATCTATTGATAAATATCAGCATTCAGATACTACCAATGTTACTCCGATTTTATTAAACCAATCAGTCACATTGTTCCACTAACAAATGCTGGCTTCTTTCGTGAAAAACAAGGAAAAGTTTCATGGCGCTCTTTTGATCAATTATTTTCGCATCATCTTCAAGCAAGTTCCATTGCTTTAGTAGTGAACCTAGAATTTCCGCTTTCTCTTGGATAAGTTCAGATCTCGCACTAAATCATTAAATTCACCCAAAACTTCGCGATTTTGTCAGGAAATCACTACCATCAGCGTTGGTTAGTTGTACACTCTGTTGAACTTTGTGAGGCTTGAACTTTAAAGTTATCTTTTTTTGAACGTGCCACAGTCAAATCATCATGAGGTATCGGAGATGATGTTGAAAGAAGATCAGGATAAAAATCTTTTCTGCATTTTCAGCAGATCGACGCTCACTTGGATTAACCATACAAAAATAACAGTCATGGACATGATCACTAAGTTCCCTCCAAATCCTGATTAATTATATTATTTTTTGTTCGTTGGATAGATAGTTCAGCTCGAACTCCAATTTATTCCTCATTTTGTCTTAGGTTGTTTTAATAATGGGTAAATTTAGATCCTTTATTCAGCAAGGTGATTTGATCTCTGTTGAACTGATTAGTAGAAACGGTTAATGAATCTGGAGAAGAAATAGATATTTGACTGTGCTGTGTTTGATATCAGGAAAAATGCTGAATGAAGGACCCAAATCCATCACATAACAAAGACCGATAAAATGAAGAATCAATTGCTGTTCAAGCTGAACTGAAAAACTACCCAAAACACTATAAATAATCCAGTTTTTCACGAACAAAATCAGCGAACTCATTGATTTTAACTTAAGACTCATTGAACAGAATCACATTGAAACAATGAAATCTATTTCAACTGAATTACAGAATGAAGATAATAAAAAAAGACGAAAACAGTAACAAGAAAATCGCAAGGCATCATCGATACTTTGGACGTGAAAGAAATCCCAAAAAACAGTTCATTAAAGTTAGCAAACAAGAATTGTTACTATATCTAGCACATTTCGGTTAGGATGAAGATGAAACTTATTCCATTAAACCCTCAAGGTCCAAAAATATATGGTTCAATCAAACTATACAAATAGGAAAACCTCGCAAAGCCAGTTGTATGTTTCATAAACGCAGGTACACATAAATTAGCAAGATTCTTGAAGCACAAATTCAAGTAACTCACCTGCTTTCATGCGCAATACACCATTTCAAATTCTGTACACCTGATAGATAAACTTTAAATACTCAACCATTTTCAATTGCAAACCAATCTCATCTGATTGAAAAAAAATGGACCCAAATATTTCAACAGATGAATATGGGCCTCTATTAAAAAAATCTTCAACCAGAATATTACTTCACCACAGATAATAAACGAATCTTGTAATCTTCTAGAGGCCTGTTTGTCACAAAATTACACCAATGTGAATCAAAATTTTTTAAATAAATCTCCATAGGAATCCCCACTAGTCCCATGAACAATCTTGAAAAACTATGATAAGTAAGTACAGAAACATTTTCAAGATGGCGTCTGACGGTTTGGACGTGAAATCTGACGCTCCTACAAAATCATGTAGAAATTGCGGTATCATACCGAACAGTGGGATAAAGTGCATTTTGTGTATTTAAGAAAAAGGAAATCGTCAAACTTGCCGACGAAAAGGGTATTATATGTTGTAAAAATACCGTAACCAAAAGTGATTTCGTTAACCTAGAAAAGAGTGACTTGATGGTTGTGAATGAAATGGATCATACTAGCTGCATAAACGAAATGAATAACCTCAAAACCATCATCAATTGCAGAAATGAAACCATTGGTGAGCTCAAAGAAAACAATAAATTGTTAGAGGACAAAATCTCCCTAACGGAAAAGTTAGGATATGTGTCGACATCATTTAGTGCTAAGCAGAAACACAATAAAAACAACCCGCCGCCGAACTACGAGAAGAATAAATCTGCAATAGTAACAGATGGAACGCAACATCAGAGGCAGGGCCTAGTAACGCGAAGAAATCTACAATTCGAGTACATGTCGATAATATTGACAAAGATCAGATTATTCATGATCAAAAAAGTGATGCCGAGGGCAGTAACCTGGATCCGCAATAAGAAACCAATCCTGCGGAAAGTGAAAAGTGGTCGACAGTGGTTCGAAGAAAATCTGGAAGGAACAAAAGAACAAAAGTTGTCTATGGAACAAATGACGGAGAAAAAGAAGGCATCTCAAAAAAATCATGGCTATTCGTTAGTAAATACAAGCGTGCATATGACGATAAGATGCTACTGAAAAGCCTAGAAGACACACGCCCAGACCGGAAGTTTGTGGTAGAGACAATTGAGAATCTGGGTCATAACAACCCCTTTAGGGTAGGGGTAGATGCCGACCTAAAAGAGCCATACTGGGACCCAGCTGCCTGGCCAACAGGCACTAGGGTGCCAAATTTTCATTTCAAGAGAAAACTTCCCCAGAAGAGATATAATATCAAACCCCTTACTCTGTACAGGGCCAAGTCTCCCATCAATCTGCCCCAATGTTCAGGATTGCGGCCGTTAATGTACAATGTCTAACAAATAAAAAGCCATTGATGGAACTCTTCCTGAAAAAGTATAATTGTCACCTCTTTTGCGTAACAGAACACTGGTGTAATGCCAGTAACATAAATTTAATGCAATTCGAAGAATACGACATAATTGCTAATTTTACCAGAAAGCAATCTTCCTGTGGGGGATCGCTAGAAGAGGCGGCAATTGTCAAATTGACGTTGTGGATTGTGGGCGGTTTTGTGTGGAGCGGAGTAAAGAATGTTGTGCAGTGAAGGTGTGCATTAATGATCAGCATAAATTCTGTGTTGTGTGTGTACAGACCTCCAAATGGTAACCAGGAGCTTTTTTAACCAAGATGTCACAGATTTTGCTTCATTGTCAAAGGTACAGTACAAGCATCTATTTGTGCGGGGACATAAATGTTAATTGTCTATCCGAAAATGTCAGCAAGATCCTTCTAGCTGACTTATTTGGAAGTTTCAATCTGAAAATAACTTCGTATGAACCAACTAGAATTGTACACAATGATGTGGGCAATATGACATCTGGCACTAAAATTGACTACTTAGTGGCTAATGTAGATTATAATGACATGAAAACAAAGGTTGTACAGCCCAACCTTGGCGATCATCTGGCCCTAATTCACTCGTTTTCAATGGAATTCTGCAAATCGGATAAGCCAAATGTACACCTGAAACATTTTCGAAACTATTCTGCATCGAACTTGAACAATCTAAATTCTTTTTTCTTTTTTGATCAATATTCTTTTGAGAATATGTATAGAGTAGTATAGTAGTGGAGAATATTCAGAGATTATTTATGTATTGTCGAAAGCAATTGATGTTAACTGTCCTTTTGTGTCTGTAAGTGTTAATAAGGGTTGTGACAAACAATGGGTTGACCCAGGTGTGATAAAAGCGGGGAACGAACTGAAAAATTTATTCTGTTTGAAAAAAGATGAATGACAAGGCTTTGTTTGATACTCATAAAGTAAAAAAAGAGAATACAAACTTCTATTTTAGAGAACAAAAAAGAACTTCTATAATATCAAAATTGAAAAAAGTTGTAATAAGTAAAAGTAGAAAAAAGATCGTAATAGATATTGATGATTGTTGTGCAAGCAACCCAAGGTAGGTTGCCAATGCGTTCGCTAATTACTTCTTAAATATAACCGAAAAGACCCTAATTGATAAATTCGGCGATGAAAGTTCAAGCAAATGCTCGTTACCTGTAATGTAGTAATGCCAATAGTTTCTTTTTTAGAGCCTGTGAAAGTAATGAAATTGTAAAAGTCATAAACTGACTGAAACCAAAGGCAACATGGGCACTGATAGCATTCCAATCAAGGGTATCAAATATAAAATTACCCCTCCTATTAAACACTTTATGAATCTCATAATTACTGGGAAGTTTTCTACAGTAATCTAAAAACTGGGATAGTGATACCCGTTCACAAGAAACTCAGTTAGAGGGATCTGGCTAATTATCGCCCAAATTACTATCTTAAATACATTCTCTAAGATAATTGAGACTTAACTATGACACAATCATTGAATTAATTGCACTAGACGATCGACCGGTTACATGTTTCATATGTAAGAATCTGGTTAGAAGCTACTTTGTAGTAACGCTTTTCTTCGACCTCTCGCGGGCGTTCGATAGCTTAGTAATAGATTTCTTGCTTGGTAAATTGTCCTTATGTGGTTTCAGAGGAAAGGTATTAGACTTAGTTGAATCGTATCTTAGAAATAGAGAAATATTCGTAAAAGTTGAGGGTTGCTTCTCTGAATCAGGAAATGTCTATATGGGGGTGCCGCAGGGTTCCATGATGGGGCCAGTATTATTCCTGATCTTCCTAAATGAAATGTCTGAATAGTTTCCGAGGGTAAAAAATAATCTTTGCTGATGATACTTCTGTAGTGGTCACAGCACGTAATCCTGTGGAACTGAAGCTCCAGGTGGAAGAAGTTACACAGGCCTTCACTGAAATGGTGTAATACTAACAATTTGATATTGAATGTTGAAAAAACGGTTGTGTGCAATTTTAGGTGCAATAGAATATCCCAAAAGGTGGAGTTAGACCCGTTGAATTTAATGGATGGATACAGATTCCTAGATTTAGAGGTTGCTGAATTCCTAATTTTGAATAATTATATTGAGTAAATCTGCATAAAAATAAACGCTAGTTATTTTGCCTTAACCCAACTAAAACATACAGTGGATCAACGAGGACTCATAGAAGCATAATTCGCTCTTATATACAGTCACCTTAACTATAACGTTCTTGTTTGGAGTGACAGCTCACAGAGTAAATAAATTTTCATCTAACAAAAAAAGGCCATAAAATTAGTGTTTAAACTAATCGACTGCTAACCTTTTTCTTGTATTTATATATATCGAATGCTTTTATATATTAGGATGCACTCAGACGGCTTTCTCAGAAACTCTCAGTATGAAACAATAACTGCAGATTTGTTTGTTACCGATATGCATTCACTGAGCAGGTTCCAAAAAGCTCCAAGCTATATCAGAAAGAAACACTTTAATAACCCTCCCTCGCGAATAAGGGACCTAAAACCTGAACAGTTCCAGTCTGCGGTAAGAAATCTGCTGATTAGTAAAGGCTACTATTTTGTGGACGAGTTTCTGGGAAACCGTCACACTCAGAAAAAAGTATGAACCGAACTGTTCCTATAATTCCATTTCATACATTGTGTTTGTTAGTTAATGATTATGTATTAAGTTAAATTTTAATTTCAAGATTCTTAATGGACGAGTAGATCCTACTGTCGCCAACATAAAAATGAAGATTATTTATTATCGTGGACTTATGAGCTATCTCATCTGTTAGCTGGATATAATTCACCTTTCCCAGATTCAGCGATCAAAGGGAATAGGCTCGATTACAATATACTTGACACAAATTTCCTAACTATCCTACATGTATTAGGAATTACAGCTTTTTGCATTTCTATATAGGTATCCTTATGCAGTTCTAATTTCTTAAGGCTATCATGCAAAGTTTTGGGTATTAACCCGGTCGAGGATACGATGACAGGAACAATATCTATTTTATCGAGATGCCCATTTGCTTGATCTCAATAGCATGTGTATTTGGACTTTTTCTCCTGGAACTTATTCAGCACGTTGTTACTATTCGGTATTGCTACATCCACCAGCATTGCTGTTCTGGCTGTCTCATCATACAACACTATGTCCGGCCTATTATTCGTCACCATTCTGTCAGTGTTAACAGGCCTATCGTAGTATAACTTTATAGAGTCATCTTCTAATATGGGCGCCGGTTGATACTTGTAATAAGGCTGGAAGGTATTCAGAAGTCCGTACTTTTGTGCAAGTTTCTGATGATAATATCGCACACTTGATTATGCCTGTGAAGAAAGTCCCTATTGGCCAGTTGTTCACAGCCGAATGCTGTATAGTTTCCGATCTTATATGGCATTTTCTGCACTTATCTGTTTGTAATTTTTCGTCCTTAATAATAAATTTTTTATTGTTGTTTGTAGCTATCACTTGGTCCTGAATGGTCATAAGGTATCCTTCTGTTTCCGCGAATATTGTTATTATTATCATTATTACGTTCTTTTTTTTTTGGTACAAATACGGCGTTGAAGTTGTTGGCTTTTCAAAGCTGGAATACGAAAATAGAGCAGCTTTCTCATTTCTGAATAAAATGCATAATAAAATACCTTCACTGCTAACAACTAACATTAAACTCAGTAATAATCTCACCTATAGCATATTATACAAAGAAACATTATAAATCTAACCTTACCGCATTCATGATTTACAATTGAGCATTCCCCATTCTAACATAACAGAGATCTAAAATTGCATCAAATAATACTCCAATCTCCCACATGCCAGAAGACGGACAAAGAATGCTGTTTATCCCGTTCGACAGCGTTTCCGTGTGACTTGGACAATTTGATTTTTGAAAGAAATCAATATTGAAAAAGTGAACTGATCTATAAAACAGAAAAAAAAACAAAAATGATACTTTAATGAAGGCAACCGATGATGAAAATGGTGGTTTATATTTCCTAGATGCCCCTGGTGGAACTGGTAAGACATTCCTCATGTCAGTAGTTTTAGCCACTGTTTGTGCGAGCCTCAACATAGCGGTTGCAGTTGCTTTTTCTGGAATAGCAGCCACATTGTTAGAAGGATGCCGTACGGCTCATTCGACATTTAAATTACCGTTAAATCTGCAAGCTATTGTGTAATATTGCAAAACACTCAGCAATGGTCAAAGTTTTATAGGCATCGAAAATCATCATCTGGGACGAATGCACAATGGCGCATTAACGTGCATCAGAAAATTTGGAATAGGTATAGTAAGCACATTATTTCTCATAACTGTTGTAGACACTTGAAAATGACGTAACTGCCAAAACCGGTCGTGTGTACTTGAATAAACATTGTAGAATTCAGACAAAAAATAATTAATTCAACTCCTATAAGATATTAAAGATAGATCAAATTTAGAAAATTTCTAAATTTGTGAATAGGTCAAAACAAAAACTGATTATTTAAATTTATTTCGAAAAAATTGCCAAGCGTCGCGAAATTTCTATCCATGTATAAAGTAACATTAAGTAGTGGCACTCCTCAATGTTACATATAATTCACTGGCTGATGACCAATATTTTCCTCTATTGTATTGAATAAATTCAATGTCAAGTAAATTAATGAGTTATACTGCTATTGAAATCTAGTTTGAAGCTTTAGTATTTAAGTTTCATCATTCGCATCATCAATTTTAAATTGTTGCGATGAATGATGAATTTTTCTTTCTACAATTCTTCATTAATCCTAAAATAGTTTCATTAATTTTCCTCAACAGATCTTGTAAAAATAGTATTCACCACCTGACAAATTTCAAGTGAACATTTAAACATTAATTGTTTGGAGTTCAAATCTTCAATGACCTGCTTTTGATAAGAATACGGTGAACAAAATGTTCGTATTCAATAAACAAGTTTTCTTTTAATATCAATACAAAGATAATAACCTCTACCATTTTTATCCTAAATTTTTCCAAAATAATGATTTTGGACGCCCAGAATTTTTGTAATTTTATATAAATGAATGCAAATTGATTTCTCTTAATATGTGATGAATTACTATTATTCGAAAGCTCACTTGTAAATTGAGGTGAAACATATAAAAATATTGAAGACATATTTTCAATGGTATATCCTTCAAATATTCCAGAGAAAAATTTTGATTGTCAATTTTTGGGCCATTCCATTCCCTCAATAATGCTAAACCTTATGATCACCCGAATATAAAATATTTGTATGTAGAATATGTCCAAAGTTATAAATAATTTTCATTTGATCTTATTCCCGTATGGTATTGTTTGTTTCTTTAATTATTTGTTCTATGAGAACTTAATCCTTAATTAAGTATGAATTAGATGAAAATTAATAACTTATGAAACATAATTATGTTTCGATATAATCACATTTTGTGATAAATATTTCTTAACTGTGTAGTCATTTACTGACAACTATGAAGATAAAACAATTCAAAATCATTTCGGAAACCTTTATTTCATAATTTTCCTAGAAAAAAAAATGCGAAGGAAGAAATTGATTTTCGGCAATGATAATTGAATTACGCTCCGAATCCCTAAAGTTTTCTCCGAGATAGATTTCTGTTGCACTACCTCACTGGAAAACAATTATCCTTTCTAAAACCTTTCAACATTTGTTAATGTAATCCGCTCTTATACATTGTTGAACTTATAAAGTGAATTTAAGGATTTATCTTCTACGCTAAAGTTATACTAAACACCACTTTCTCCGTTCCAATTTGTAAATTGGTGATACTTCTTTGATAATGACAATTAAAATTTTCGTACAACATAATTTTTTCTCGATTTTCCTCCAACAATTTCATTTTTAACTAATAAATAAATAGAAAAACTCACCTGAGAAAACTAGCGTTTAACTGAAGCCAAAAATGGGGGAACCTGATCAACAGGTAGAGATGAGGAAGATACGATAAACAGTATGAAGCGAGTTTTCCGCACGGAGAAACGCGCGAATACCGGTTTTTCCGTTCACCTGCTAGGCGCTGGCGTCTGCTGTTGATAAAGGGCACGCAGATTGTGAACGGCGACCGTTCATCTAAATACCTATATAGGCGCCGCCAGCATGCGCAAAAATGTCACGTCAAGTGTCATTCATGCCTGTGGGCATGTTGACATAGCTATTCAAATTCGAAGGAAATTCGGCTGAGCGAACAAGGGATAATTGGTTTTTCATTAAAGAATGCTCATTTTGGTTCCTGGGTTTACCAGAGTTGAAGGAAAATTCGGCTTCAGTTTAACTTGATTGAGACTGCATCTTCATAAAGTTGCAATTTTTACAAGAAATGATTTTGTTTTCCATTACATTGAATTAAATTATCCTTCACTGTGAACCTTTTGGTTTTTGGGATTCATAATTAACATGAATGCTTCATTCATTTCGTCAATGTTCTTCTATTATTGAACAACTCAGAAGAAATTGAATCTTGAAATGTTTGAATATACTCTCTTGTTTTATTTGGTTTTCTGATAAAAGGTATTACTTCCACTGAATTCTACAGTGATAAACTTCATTCGTGAGATCATTCGATGAATATTATTTCCCAGGTGTAATTATGTGTTGGTATAAAGAGTGTCTCAATTTACTTGGTTTCGGCTATTTCACCAATTTCTAGAGAAGATAGTCAATAACCGTATGCGTTTAAAGGCCCGACTTCTAAAAACCGCAAAATATTGAAAACCTTTTCCGAAATCGCTCACCGGTTATTACAATCATTATTACTAAAGACCTCCAGGGTCCAAGTCATTCCTACCTCTCCCCGATGGATAAAGATTTTAAAAATTTAGCTTCGAAATTATATAGTATGGCTGCTATACCGTTTTTCATCATTTGTTTTATAACATTGTGATTCAGTATTATGAGTTTGTTATAATTTCTGAGGATGGATAACAATGCTCTTTTTCGTTTGCGTCTATGATGTGCTAGATTCGTGATCCTGTTTTATAGGTTCTCTTGCTTTTTAAATTTTCATATGGATATATCTACAAATCTCTCAGCAATTTTAGTGTTTTTTTTCTCAGACGGGATTCCATACTCATCTCTATTTATTCTCTTTGATCGATTATATGAACGAAAGAGAGATGAATATGGAATCAAGTGTGAGAAAAGAATTAGAGAAAAAATATTTATATAAAAAGATTTTTATGATAGAGGACACCCAGTGCTGTTAGTAATGCGTTAGTATCAATTGCTAGGTAAGGCCATTGTTTCTGAAAATACAAATCTTTCATTTCCGCTGTTGAATCTTGTGATCAGATTTGGTACAAGTGTTAACTACCTGTACATCAAAATATTCACCCGAAGATTAATGGAATATTACAGAGAGGGACTAGGAAAATGAAGTTTTTCATCAAATATTAAATTGTATACCCTGTAGATGGTTTATCGGAAATTTTTCATTCTCCCTCAAAACAAAACAAAAATATCCAGAATAGTATTTGCTCAATTTACGTACTCGATTGAAGAAATTTATGGCGATTCGAAATACTATCTCACGTATCTTTTCTCTGTCCACAAAATATAAAATGTCAAAAACCGGGTATTCTGTAGCATTTTCTTGAAAATTCGATATTTTTCGTATAGAAGGAGTAAGTAAGACGAGTTTTTCAATTTTTATTTCGAAGAAAAACCGACAGAAAATAAATCGAGAAATGTAGTACTAATAGCTCTTAACATTAATTGTCCTACTGCTTACATATCGAGTTCATTCTTTGTTTGTTTACCTGCCTCATCGATTCTATGAATCAATGAATGATGAGAGCCATTATTATTTTCAATGATTGTTGTTATTCCATCTGTCATTGAATTGCTCTGTGATATAACAAATTGAACGAAATTAGTTGAAATATCGAAGAAGGAGTCCAGATCGTAGAATTCCAAATCATCAAACTTTCGTTAATCTCTCCCGATTAAAATGTAAATGGTAAACTTCTTTCGAACACCACAAAAGAAAGGATCGTGTGTGGTCCAGAGACAATTCGAGGGGAAACAAGAAGGAGAAACTCGCAAAGAAGATCTTCGTTTGATGTTGATGATATGGGATCTACAATAACTAATTCTTACGACCATTTATTTCACCAGCATGCTTGAATGGTGACGCTCACCGTAATTTTGTGGTTGGTGAACTGCCAAATATTATTGCGAATGCGAACATCTACATGAGGAGAGCTTAATTTCCGCATGACGGAACACCGGCGCACCCGTACAAGGAACGTTAATAATCATCTCAACACCACCTATCGCTTACACTGGTTTCCAAGAGTTGGGCCTCATAACTGACCTACAAGATCACCAGATCTCACGTGTTTAGACTATTTTTTATGGGAACATTAAAAATTATCAGTTTTAGTGAAAAAATTTTGGATGGGGCACAATTGATTCATAGGATCAACGAGGTCTGTGAACAGATAAGAAATGAACCCAATGTCATACATTTGCCAGTAGGTTAGTTGAGGTTGAGAGTTGCAAAATGTTTAGAACAAAGATGAGGTATTTTTTAACATTTGTTATAATTAGCTCTTTGTTTTTGATTCTTTCAATTAGTTCTACTTTTCTCGATTCCTTATCTGTTGGTGTTTTCAGTTTTTCATAGTTATTTTTCTTCCAAATAAAAGTAAATTTGATATTATTCCAAGAAAAAGAGTGTGCACGGGGGCATACGCTTTTCAATCGAATAATATCAAGTCTTCAAGAAAATGTTTCAGAATAGCCGGTTTTGACATTTTGTCTTCTTCAGACAGAGCCGTAACGAGGGGAAGATACGTGAGATAATATTTCGAATCGCCGAAAATTTCTTCAATCGAATCCTACGCTTGAACGAATGCTGTTGATAGATAGATATTATTATTGTGGTTTGAGCGAGAACGAAATATTTCCGAAAAACTATGTACAGGGTGTTCAAATCAATATTTGGTGAAGATATTCAATTTCCCAGTCCGTCTCTGTAATTTTTCATTAATCTTCGGTTTAATTCTTGATGTACGGGCAGTTAACACTGTAACCTACCTACTAACTAATAGGATGTAGAGTAATATTAATTAATTCAATTTTGAGTAGGTTGACACTTTGTTGTTTACCCTGCTCAGTTGTTTACATGGGTCTTGGATTTTAGTTCCTTTCAACCCAATGTTGACAGTTTCTCCCCAATAAAATTAATAATACGAATAATTTAAAATAATTTAATAAAATACTGTAATCTATTTGATAAATAATCTAGACTTCACAGAATATGTGAATTGGACTTATCTTAGTAGTGATGTGCTAGCAGATAAAATAGAGAGTAGTTCAGCAGGTTGGTGGCTATCCAAAAAAAGATTGATCTCCCCTAAAAATAATGGAGGTTAGTGGCTATTCAAGAAAAAGATTTATCTCCTCTAAAAATACTGGAGGTTGGTGGCTATCCAAGAAAATGATTGGACTCCTCCAAAAGTAAGTCTGTGGGACTGAATGCTGTTGTCCTTCTCAAATATAAAGCTGTTGTTTTCTCCTCTCAGAAAAAATAAATTTGTTGTTGTCCTTCCTGAAACAAAACTATCGTTTTTGTCCTCTCCAAATAAATAAAGTAGTTAATGTCCTCCCCAAAAAAAACTATTGTTGTTGTCCTCTCCAAATAAATATAGGTGTTGTTATCTCCAACAAAATAAAGGTGTTGTGATAAGTACAAGTGATCTCTTCTGCTTTTATTTGAATATTGAATAATTTTTACAAATTAAAAATAAAAATTGCCTAGATTAATATATGGATATACATGTAATAAGAAAATGAGATGGGATTGAACACATCAGACTTGCAAATCAACTATAAAAGAAAGTCATAATGAAAAATATCACTTATTTTCTAGGCTATTCAAATAGAGTAGGAAAGAGGTCAGCAGGTAATAAATGATATTATTAAGCAAAAAAATAAAAGATGAATATTAAAGGAATAAAATAAAAATGTGTTGCGATGTTGGTCATGCTGAAAGGAAATGAACAAAGTAGTGAAATATTCCTATATGAAAATTAAGAATTAAGAAAGTAGAAATCTTAGATCCATGCTGTAAATAAATGTGACCTAAGGAGAATATGCGATTATCGAGGATGGATATTCCGAAATCTATGGACATGTTGAGAATATTAATTCAAAGATAGAAATTGAAAGTAATTACTTAGTTGTGCGAGGGATCTAGGTATTAATTCAATGGTTGCTCAGTGATAAAAAAATTAAGAAATAAAGCGGATGACAATGGATTCTTACTTACCCCTTTTATTTTCAAAGGTTATTAAGCGATTCACAAATTATTGTGATTAATTATTTTCTCGTGGTTTCAACGAAGTCTTCAAAGGAAATGAATGGACTCCAATGTCCTCTCATGCATATCAGTTGTCATCTGCCGAGAGTCGCCGATGGTAGAGGGGATTCTATACGGAATGACGGAATGAATGGTCATAGAATCAATGTCACTTGCACTGTGTTAAACTTACACCGTGTTAATCTAAAGGTTATCCAGATAAGGTAGTAGCGGCCACACAACGCTTAAACAAAATCTGACATGAATAGAGCAAAAGATTCAACAATTATAGTGAATGGAATATTTGGCTCAGATTCATGAAACAACTTGTATCTTGAGGAACAATGGCTTCACCTAGCTTTTCGAGTCGTATAACTAACACCAGTTAGTGTCTCTATCTCCCATACCTATATATATATATATATATATATATATATATATATATATATATATATATATATATATATATATATATATATATATATATATATATATATATATATATATATATATATATATATATATATATATATATATATATATATATATATATATATATATATATATATATATATATATATATATATATATATATATATATATATATATATATATATATATATATATATATATATATATATATATATATATATATATATATATATATATATATATATATATATATATATATATATATATATATATATATATATATATATATATATATATATATATATATATATATATATATATATATATATATATATATATATATATATATATATATATATATATATATATATATATATATATATATATATATATATATATATATATATATATATATATATATATATATATATATATATATATATATATATATATATATATATATATATATATATATATATATATACTAGCTGACCTAGACTTCGTACTGCCTCATCGATAAATAAAAGACCTAATCTTTTGTATAAAATGATTTTAAAACAAACAAATCGAATCCGTATTTAATAAAAAGCATTTATTGAATAAAGCATGAATTATTATATTATATTATTTTCGATACATCATGTTGCTTACTTACAAAACAGAGTTTTCCTGAAATACTGGCTATTTATAAGGTTTAAATTTGATATTCACAGACACACACTGTTAAAATACAGTCTGTTAATTAATTTAAAGCTTTCTCATAAACTATATTTTTGTTTTGTTTTGTGGTGCGTAAATAAACAAAGAAGACGGTTTTCCGACGCGCGAACACGCGACGTATAATTGTCCATGCGCGAAACAGGAAACTCCAAGTTGATTCCACAAACTTCTAACGACTGTCCTTGCGATTTATTTATGGTCATCGCAAAGGCCAGACGCACTGGAAATTGTAACCGTTTAAAATCGAATGGTAAGTCCGTTGGAATCATCGGTATCCGCGGGATCAAGACATCCTCTCCTTTGTATTTTCCTTTTATGATTGTCGCCTCAATGACGTTATTCATCAGTCTTTTCACAGCCAGTCTTGTTCCATTGCATAGTCGAGGTTGATTAATGTTACGCAGCATGATGACAACTGATCCCACTTTAACTGCAAATTGTGAGGTGGTAATCCAGGCAATTCCAGTGAATTTAAAAACTCAGTGGGATAGTTGACTACGTCATCCTGGTTCATTACGGTGTCGACTGATTTGAAGGAAACCAACTGTCCTGGAAGAAAATTCTGAATGGTCGCATTAAGATCCTCGACATCTTTATTTTTCGCTGCTAATATTGCTCGTTCACCCAGCCAATTATGGTTATTGAACTTTTGCGCTATATCTGGGAAAACTCGCTGAATAAGCTCCACTTTTGAGTCTGTGATGTGACAGAAATCTGTAGGTAATGTGATGAATCCGGTCGAGGTGTCCACTGCAACTTTATTATTTCCAATGTCTAACAACTGCTTCGCAAACACATTTGCAGTTTCATCTTGTTGCAAAAATACTCGCATGTTAGTTGTTAAGTGGAGTGTCTTTACGTACTGCCACAAATTTGATGATTTTAGGCATGCATTTAGTTCATCAGCAACAGTTGATCGGGGAATAACTGGAAGAGTCTGACGAAAATCACCTGACAACAGAATCATGGCCCCACCAAAAATATTTTGGTTGTCACGAAGATCTTTCAACGTTCTGTCCAGTGCCTCCAGTGACCTCTTATGGGCCATTGTGCATTCATCCCAAACAATCAATTTGCATACCTGTAGGATCTTGGCCATTGCGCTATTTTTGGCGATGTTGCAAATTGGTGTTTCGGTGATTTGCATGTTTAGTGGTAATTTCAAGGCAGAATGTGCAGTCCGCCCGCCTTCTAGCAGAGTTGCAGCTATTCCAGATGAAGCCAACGCTAGAGCAACATCATTTCGCGATCTGATCCTCGCCAAAAGCAATGAAATTAAAAACGTTTTTCCGGTTCCTCCGGGAGCATCAAGGAAATAAATTCCACCAGATCCACTGTTCACAGATTCTATCAAAGTGTCGTACGCAATTCTTTGTTGTTGATTTAATTGTGGAACATTTGTACGAACTGTTTCGGCCAATGCTTCAATGTCGTACTGATGTTCTCTTTGCAACTCGTGGTTTAATGCATCGTGCATATGACGATTGGTTGCTGTCATTCCCAAACACGACAATACTTTATTTGCCATCAATAAACACATATCTTCTATCATGATCAATGTGTCATTGTAAATTTCTTCAGTCATTTGTAGTGTATGATTCAAAGTTTGACGGCGCACACGATGCAAAACATCCTCAGACATGTCATCTCTATACTTAACCCACAAATCTTTTGGATTCGAGGGGAAACATGTCGATATGATAATCGCAAACAATGTACGAATTTGATGCGGCGATGAAGATATTACGGAATCCTTGAGCGTATCATCCCAGTGCGAATCATTCTCAAGTAAATGTAATAGTTGACATGCCTCACGGTAAGTCGCACACAGCTGTCCATTAACTGTTCTCAGTTGTTGAAACGATGTCGGACCACGAACATTCACCAACAACAACCGCAAATAATAACATTCATCGTTATTTGGATGTACTGTGTAGATGCGACCCAGAGCATCTGAAGCAAATACATTTGGATGTCCTTCAACTGGTGTTCCTTGTTTTCGACGCTGAAACGATTTCGATGATGCGTTCCATGTGTAATAGCGTGGCATGTCAGCATACAGCAAAGTGCGAGCAAAATCATCAGTTTGACAGACTGTGAAGAAACTTGTTAATGTTGTCGACGGTGGATGTGCCGCCCTGTCTGCCGCGTTAGATGCATTAAAATAAACTCGTTGACCATTTTCTAAATGGACTGCCAAATGGACTACTGTAGGGTGTCTTTCATGGATCGCAAATGAAAAGATTCGCCAAATAGCTTCATTGCTACTTACATAGCGACCCATCTGGTACTGTGATATTTCATCATTTGCATTGGTTACACCGAAGACAGCCATATCACTACCTTTATTAACATATTTACATATGTACTTTATCGACTTCACAGAATTACAATATTCCACATTGATGTGAGTCTCAAAAGCTTTGGACAATATTGGCGAGTATGGCACAATCCAACGATTGTCTACATCAACATTTTGTCCTCTTACCTTCACAACTACCGATCGCCCACTGTCTGCAACTGATCGCCGACGATACAATGGGTATCCATCATTTCCCGTTATGGTTTCAGCAAGCAGGTCTCTTGGGTATCGCTTGGAACACCTACCGTCGACCATACAGTGTGAATTGTAGTTGAAATGTCCGCAAGGTCCATGTATCATGTGTTTGGTAACTACTGCATGCAATTTTGGGTCAACTATTTCATCTGGAATTTCAGCTGAAATTATGGAATCAATCTCATCTGGCCTTATTTTGTCCACTAACCAGACTAAAATGTGCGCATGTGGCAATCCACGCTTTTGCCATTCTACAGAGTACATCCAACAACGGACTCGGCCATACACACAATGCTTTATTAAAAATTCATGAGAGATTTTAATTTTTGTTTAAAAACTCTGGCGGTTATGTCATGTCTATCAACTGGTGTTTGGCTATGTAGTAATTCCTTCTTGATTTCGGACCATTTTGGGTTACATGTGAATGTAACAAATAAGTCTGGACGGCCATAATGCCTAACATATGACATAGCATCCTGAGCATATTCATGCATGTGGCGTGGGCTTCCTATATAAGTAGCTGGCAAAATTGTCATTCTTCCTACATTATTCACATTGCCATCAGCATTTATAGCATCGCGGAGATGAATGTATTCCTCTGACCGTAGCCGTCGTTGGTTCAAACGGATGTATGTCAATCGTTCAGTCTCAATTTTGACATACATATCAACTGCAAACTGATGAAAAGTCGTTGACACATCAAAATATGATTTACTTCACCTTGACGGATCATGAGTCTGTATGAATAGAAATTCATAGCACTAACTTTTTGTTGGTTTCAGCACCTGCAATCAAAAATGATAAATGTTTAAATTGTTACTTCGATGAATTGAATTTAAAATATTATTTAATCTTGTTCAATTCATTTACCTGTTACTTGATTTACCATTTTGATATTAAAATGGTATCCATCTTCCCCCTGCCAGAAGATCAAAGGATATTGTAGTGCATCATAACTCCTGTGTGTTTCAGATACACGTTTTAAATCACTATTCCGACGATGAAGCACAATATCTCTAGATTGTAAATTTTCTCCCACAATGACAACAGCCACTTCATCAATGGTAGGTGAATTGAACCTCCTTGTGTGTTCACCGGCAGGTGTTTTGTCAGCTCGAATAATAATGTTATGGCTATCAGATGGCATCCGATCCAATGCTATTTTGAACATGTTTACTAAATTGTTATTCTGATGAAGAAACATTTGTAATTGTTGGACAATGGTTCTCTTCACTGTTGGATTGTGAGCACAACGATTATTAATTTCCGCATCTGAATTGCCCATAAAATAAATTTGTAAAAATTGATGATCTGCATCAGGTAGTGGTAACAGAGTTCCCAGTAAGTGATAAATTTGTCCTTGTATCTGTAATTTTAAAAATTTATCCATTAATTATTTCCGATATATATTTATTTTAGTACAAACTTGAATAATATAAAAAATATTCTTATATAATACCTTGAAAGTGGGCATGAAATTGTCTTGTATAATATGTGTAGCACCAAATGATGTCATCTGGAAACAGTTGTTATATTTCTGAATGTTGGTCAAAAGTGCTTAGAATCATTTCCAATCCCAGAAACTAAAGAGCGTAAAGGATCTGGTGGTGGGACCAATTGTGGCAATTTTACTTTGCCTTCAGCACAACATAATCCAGTAGATTCACCAGTGTATTTTAACGCCTTACAATATTTACAAATTGTTTTCATTTCCCCAATTGTTACTGATTTGTCGGCACAATAATCAATTGCCGGATCATAGTGGAATGCAGCTCGTTCAAGAATCACAGGAGCACTGCGTCTGCGGATTCGCTCAATTTCATTATGTCTAGCTTGCTGTTGTTGTGTTTGATGTGCACGAACTCGTTGCATTCTAAGCCTATCTCCTACATTGTCACTCACTAAAGAACGCAATTCTGACATAGCAATACGACTATTTTCTTGATCTCTCTGTCTCTGGTCATCAGTGCGGTTAGCACGTGAGGTAGCTCTTCGCACATTTGATTGACTACGACGACCTACGTTAGGTCGTCTTCTCTCGGCATCGTAAATTGTAATTGAGAAAATTTCCGCTTATTTAGCAGTAAAGTGTCACTATCACAAAAAGAGCACATTACTTGGAATGTCACTATCACAAAGGATCACCAAAGTAAAGAAAGTTCTCGCGCACGTAGCCACAAAGATAGAAGGATGCACTCATAGATATCGTAACTCGTAACACAATATAATATCGTAATACTTTTTTCCGTGCTCTGACTGAAAAGCGACAGACAGGATGGATTGACATATTAGTTGGTTGTCAAATCTAATGTCAAATATTATGATTGCGTTCAGAAATTTAACTTAAGATTTATAATTTAACGTTTGTGACAAAACTTAAGATTTATCTTTCGATTTCTATATAGTCTTATTAAAAAATAATCTGACAGATTAACAACTGAAGTTAGCTAAAATTAATTTTCTCGAAGCTATATGAAGCTGTGAGACTATGCAATTTTGTCGCGGTCGCGATTCACTTTCACTTTTTTTGAGTTTCGGAACGCGATATTAGATCCTCCAACGCGCATGCGAATTTGAACTTTATACAGCGGTAATAAATTACAAATTGACTCTCCATTTTATTTAGAAAACGTTTGTATGGGAAATAGAAAATACTGTTTTGAGGATTTTCCCGGCAATTAATCGAATTTTTCTCACCTTTTAAACCTTCCTAGACCTCCACGAATAATTCAAGACCAAGATAAGATAAATCCGTTCAGCCATTCTCGAGTTTTAGCGAGACTAACGAACAGCAATTGATTTTTATATATATAGATATATATATATATATATATATATATATATATATATATATATATATATATATATATATATATATATATATATATATATATATATATATATATATATATATATATATATATATATATATATATATATATATATATATATATATATATATATATATATATATATATATATATATATATATATATATATATATATATATATATATATATATATATATATATATATATATATATGTAGAATGTGCCACCTCTATCTCAAGATGGACTGATATATATGAAAAAGCTGAGACACTTCCACTTTTGATTGGAGGAGGACCCAATTGTGAGCATGTAAATTCATTCGAGAAAGTATTCCATTTAATATCACACACCTTCCATGTCAAGAAAGATTGATTGTAGCGTCAATTTTCGATTGGAGGAAGCCCAAGTTTTGAGTTGGTTCAGAACATGTAAAAGCACCTATGTAGAACTCATTATTGGGAAAGTGGATCGAGTGGCATACTATTGGTAAGGTCATTCAATTCTCCATTTAAAAATAGTATTTTCATATCTTATTCACAGCGAAAGTTTGTATTTCAATGAAAATTTGACCATGCCATAAATCAAATAAAATACTCAAAATGATCTCCTTATATGTCCATATAATGATATTTTTCAGGTCATGTGGTATAAACGAAATAAAGTTTTAAGATGACCCCATGAAAAGAAATTTGGAGGACTCAAATTAGGTGACCTGGCTGGACCTTCAACTATTCTTCTTCTGTCAATCCACTGACTTGGGAAATTTGCATTCAACTATTATCGCACACGACATATAGGGAATGGAAAATTTTCGTTTGAATACAAATTTTCATTGTGTAGATAAATTTTGAGTTAGGTGCTGCTGAGGGTGGGGTTAACTGAACTTTTTGTTTGATATTAAATATTCATGAAGATACTATTTTTGAATGGAGAATTAAAAGACCTTTCCAACAATATGCCACTCGACCCCCTTTCCCTAAAATGAATTTTGGCTGAGGGTAGGTGGTGGATTTGACTGATCCAAACCAATTCAGATATTGGTATTCTTCAAATCAAAAATTGACGTGTCCCAGCTTCTTCCGCTACAATCAGTCTTCCTTGACATAGAGAGGGTTGCAAGATTTCTATTGAATAGAAATTTTTGTTGTGTAAATAAATCTCAGCTTAGGTGGTGCTGAGGGTAGGAGGTTGATTTTACATGCATATATTTGTATTATGTATGCTCATATACACTGCTTCAGCATGTAGTTGTAGCATGAATTAATGTCACTTTCAGATACTGGGATGGAATTTGTTACACATCTACTTATTCATTGTTCAAACTTTGAATCCCAGTTCCAGTTGCCCTTCCAACAATGAAGAGTGTTTTTCAAGTGTTTTCATTTTTAATTCTCGAAAGCATAGCTAATTTTGGAATTGATTTTGATTTAATATGTGAAGGAATGGTAAGAACCCATAACTCCTTTTGAGACTTTAAATCGTTTGTTTTTCTCTGTATATGGGCTGAAATCCCACTGACTTTGGGAGGTAATTCATAACGAAGTTGCTAAGGAGACCCTCAATCTCCTATAATGAATTTTATGCTGCCGATATAAAACGCTATTCTGTGTTGTATCTCTAAGAATAGAAGATCGATCAATTCTAAAAATTCTATTTCTACGTAACTTTGACACTAGATTCTTTGAATCATTATTATTTTATCATTCATTTTCAATCAACTTCGCAATAACGTCAGTTTACCGCTCTACTTGAAATTCACTCACTTCAATAGTTACTTCGTCAAATCATTAACTTATAACATCTTTGTTTCCTCAAAATCATTAAATCTAATAAGATGGTATGAAAACCGATATTGACGACGTGTTTTCTCTGATACTTCGCCCAATATTGCTGCAATGGTAGAAAAAGTTCTTCAAATATGAAGACAAAATTCAAAGAACAACATAAAGCCATTTCAGCCTAGTGCAATGTGTGAAAGTGGGAAGATATTTAGATATTGTCTTGATGACTTATTCTTCAGAGGAAGCAATAGCACAGTTATCTTCTAGCCTATGGTAATATTCACGGTTAATTAAAATGTTATTATATTTGTTACCGCAAATCAGTGCAAGACATTCACTGCTTCTAAAGCATCAGGCAGTTGTTTATGAAATGAAAAATTCGATAAAGGCCATATAGAAATATTTTTGGATGAAGCGCCAGATGAAAAAAAATTCTTCTAATAGTTGACAGAGCGGGTGCGATGAACTTGCGAAAATGAAAATAAGTCAAGTCCAAGTTAAAATTCAACTCTTTCTGCAGGAGCTAGGTAACTCTTCTGGTTTACGGTAGTGGCAATGTTTCACAATTAAGGGGGCATGAGGACTGGTAGAGCTCCTGTATAGCTGAAGGATACATAGAAGATTCTACTACTAAAAGAGAAACTTCCAACAAAAAATTCAGCAGAACCATCAGTATCCTCATCAAATCATAGTTTTTACAATGAAAATTGGTTATATGATATTTGGGCATCTTAATCTAATTCTGAATATACTAGTACCTCTGAAGATTCGGTAGTTGGCAAATATTGTAATTGAAAAATGTAAAATGCAGAAAATTGCATTTTCATCTTTAAAGCAGTTGATTAAAGGTAATTATATTTTTCTGCGAATTTTTTTCACATTTCTGTCATTCCATCACATCCACCAATAGTAGTTCTGGTTAAAATGAAGAATGAAACGTTAACATGATCATTATGTTTCTACTTCTTTTTTCAGAACACGCTTAGAGTCTAGTTCTTAATAATGTACCAGAAACGGTCGAGACAGGGTTCTTTCTCAGATTTTCTCTCCTGTTTTCTTGAATCTTATGATATTACGTATAGTTTGCCCACTTCTCCTCATTTTTCTGAATTTACACTTTGGCGCGATTGTTGGAATCTTCACTTGTTTTTAAAGATTATTAATTCCACATACTGTGCTCCTCCCGATCGTGTTTTTAGACTCACATCATGATATGCCATTTACCAATATAGTTTTTTTATTTGAAATGTTCTCTTTTTATTCAAATAAATGAAAAATCAATAATAGATTGATTGGTTATGTGGAAAATGATAATATTAAATGACTTGTATATGAAGTTTAAGTTTTCATTAATGATATTAACAATGAAAATTGAGTCCTATTCAACTATTATTTACGATTGCAGAAAAAATCTTGTGTGTAGTTCTAGCAAATATAAAATTGTCGTTATTAAATTATTGACCGATGCGCAGTATCATTGTATCACTTTGCATTCTTAATCCACAAATTGCTAATGTCAGGAACTGAATTATCAAGCTTTCCTCAGCTATCTCATAAAAATTAAAATGGGAAAATGGATGACTTTGCGTTTTTCCAATGATGTTTGCATGCAAAAGTGGATGACTTTGCTTTTACTATCCTTTGGTATCACTGAAGTGATTTCATAATCTGAATTAAAGAGAAATTTAATCATTTTTATCAACATGCTAGCTAAATCCACATATATTCTCCCGTCTTATCAAATGAATTCCTAGATTTATTCCCCAGATTTTCTGCCAATTAAGTTATATCCAATTTACAGAACCATCAAGAAAGGCAGTAAAATTGGATCAACAATTTGTCAGTTATGATAAGAAAGGCATAATGAAATTATAATTTCAATGTGTGTCCGAATTTTGGCGCATATTTTGTTCCTTCTGCCAATTCTTATACTGTGAAAACATCATATCATAACGGATAATATTTAGAAAATATAAGCAAAATATATCAGGTATTCCAAAACAATGTCTCCTAAAATTTTTGATTGATTTCAATGAAAAATTAACTGAATTGCAGCTTGAATTATATTCAGACAACCTAAAACAGTTTCAATGTCTGTTCCAGAAATACCGGAAGTTGACCTCTGACTTTTGAAAAGTGATCCCATTTTTAATTTTTCTCAGACACTTATTCAATTCTGGATATCTTCAGCGTAAAAAGTATTACTCAAAAATTCTGTATTATCCGAGAGATAGAAATCGTCAATTTCGAAAGGAAACTATCATTTCATCATCGATGTAATTCGTAGCTGGGACTGTTTTAGTTTGTGATAAAATTTTTCTGTCGCAGATAATGTTTTGGCCGCCTTTATTTCAGCTTGGATAACTCACATTATTTCATATTTTGGGTAAAAAACTAAAACATAACAGATGATTTCGAGGAATCCTGAAGTGAGTTCTATTGCAGGATACCAAAGAAAATCACAGAGCAATCTTCATAGAACTGTAATGGATATCATTAGCGATTATTAACGAGAAGTTATGACAGATTAAGTACATATCTGCTAGTTCTGGTTATTGTTTCGTTTTGAGTCTTTTTCACGAATAATTAGTAAGTACGGCACATGAAAATTAAGTGAAGAGATACATGATATGCCTATTCACAGTCTAACAGAAGAAGTTCTCGAGTATTTCGACTCTATCGGGTACGATTCAAATGTTCGAGTAGGATTGAAAATGAACTTGCATGATGTCTATTTTCACCTAATTTTCGTAATCGGTTTTTACTAAACAATGAAAAAAGGAACGAAACAATAATAATGATAAGCAGGTAGGTGCCTAACCTCTGATAATTTTTCGTGAATAATTGCGAATGATATCCATTATTGTTCTATGAAGATTGATATAAAGATATTCTGTCACAGATCTTACTTCATGGGTCAGTAGATTCTGCTGTTACGTTCCGAGTCTTTTTTTTTACCCAAATTCGGTACACGTTATTCTACCACACAGCTTAATTCACAATTCATTAGAATAATCTGTTCCCATGGATTGTTATGATCGAAAGTTAATATAAAATTATTTTTCTGTAGTTTCATCGAATTTTTAGAATTTCTTTCATGGGTGACCCCTGAAAGCTTTTCTTTTCGAGGACCATAACGAACATAGCAATTCAAAATCAGCTGAATATATCTTTTATTGCCAAATTTTTAAGAGAAACCACAAAAAATATAAAAGAATGAGTGCTGTGAAACATTGAAATAGGATTGCGGTTTTACATTTCTGGCAGTAACTTCAATACTACGGAAGAAAAACTCGATTGATGGTTTTGTTTGTTCTTTGTTTTTATTTTTCTTTCAAACTTGGTAAGAGTTCTCATTTTATATGTTGAAAATTAAAACATTTTTTCAAAGAAAAATTTCCATTATTTCAGAGACTTTTAGTTTTCTTGCTGAATATTGAATCTTTTCAAAACATCATTAATCCTTAACAAACCACCATATAAATTATTGTAACTGCTCATTTGTTTCGTTTTTATGTCTATCTTGGGAAAATGATTCAATGATGCATTTTTCGGTAATTGGTAATGATTTTGTTAAGTTTTCAAAAATATTTCTGTAATTTTCACGTTTAATTGTACTATATGAATGCGATCTGCTTATTCCAAAAGCAATAGATGATTTTATCATTTACAGAAGGATAAAGGATTATAGTTATCTTGTATATCATCAGTTATAGCTGACAAATCGAAGAGATCGAAAGATACAAAAATCAGAGTTGCGTGTGTCTATTTCGTTCAAAAGATGAAATTAAATGTCAGTTACCAGGAAAAGATATTGATTCACCAGCCTCGGTGTCAAAGTAACTTTTGTCAAAATATGAACAGTGTGGACAGATTTCGATGTTACAGTAATGCAGCTTTGTGGAATAGAGTGAATAGAGGAACTGACCTTCTTTCTCGCCTTTTTTTCGTGACAAATTCTCCTTTCGGAATCAATGAAATGTCAATATGTTAAATATTATTGAAGTTATGTTAAAATGGTTTTGTCATTTTGGGAATATCTTTTCATGTAGAATCGAACTACGTGAGGCCTTTTTGTCCTACTGCATTCAAATTAGAATGCATACTTAAGTTTTCTCAAACATGAACCACAGGATATTTCGATTTCGTCAAATACGAGGTATTTTCCTTTCAAAAATATATCACATAGGTACTGAATTCATTCATCCAGGACGTTTTTACGTGAAAACAGAAAATTGTATAACTTTCACCTAATTTCTTCTAGTAACTCTATGGCCATTTATAGAAATTACATGGAATGATTGAAACAGCTTAAGTATGTTCTGTGCTTTCATTATAATAGTTTAAAAATTTATTTTTGCTTGATAATCCTCAAAAGATTTAATGTTACATAAACAATATAATGTTTTTTCATCAAATTACAACTATTACATGAATATAATAGCGTTTGTAGCAACGAAACGACCATGCCGTACGAGAATTTTGAACCCATACTGGCATACAATCAACGTTGAATATTAACATGGCGATTCAGAACAAACATTAATGAAACTCTCATTAATTGATGTAAATGTAAGAAATCATTTTGAATTATTCGTGTATGGTTTTTCTTCGAAGAATAAAAGTTCTTATGTAAAACTGAAAAAACCAGTAAATTATTCTATTTTATAAAAGTAAAAGTATCCCTAAATGAGATTTTGACTTTACTTAATGATTTCAAAAGTAATGGCTGTTTATGTTGATCCAGTTCCAACCGAAGCTCTTGCGGTAGCAGTCACTCATCCATCGAGGTTCATCTAAAATCAATCAGACAAAAAATTAATTATGTAAATAGATAATCTAGTGCCTGATTGGAGCTTTTTTCTTTCAAGTTTTTAAAATGGCTGCCTCATAAAAATTTTTTCCAGATTTTCGGAAAAAACCAACAATTAATTGTTTATAAAAATCGAAATTGAAGGAAGCAAAAATCCTTTGATCAGGCACTAGTGCTTCATTTTTAAAAAAGCTGAATGAATTTCATTTGAATCTATTGAGCGGTTTTCGAGCTACAGGGTCACTAGTTCAGGAAACATAATTTTGAGACAAAGGCATTTGAAATTCTACACTCAATTTAAGTAAAATAATACATTTTATTCAATTACTTACACCGTGTCATCTATTCCTGAGTCATAAAATACTACTTCAGCTATTGTAGCAGCTTCCAAAATATCTATTTGATGTTGTCTCCATAGCATTCTACCTTCTCGAGTGTGGTCGTTAGCGCGCTTATCTGCCACTTTCACAGGTGCAGTATCGGTTTTTATACACACCGATGAGAATTACGCCCACAATCAAGTTCCAGTGTGTTCATTATGATCAATAATGATTTCATACCTTCATTGAATATACCAGTAGCTATCTATGTAGCAATTTCTACAACAGCAAAACTAGTATTTATCGTTTTTGGGCATATTTTCCACACTAGTTGGTTGAAGCTCTCATTATTATTCTGATTGAATCCACCTACATATCTTGAAAGTAAATTAACATTACTGAAATCTTCATAAATGGGCTTGATAGCTTCTGAAACATCGAGAGGTAAGGAGGAATATTCTTGAGTATAAGTAGCAAGCTCTCCACTTGCTTCAGCAGATAAGAGCACCAAGAATCTTCGCCTTTTGAACACATACTACTACCTGAGAACCCTTGGCTACTCATCGAATAACTCGAAAAGTTTGTGTCGGATTCACTTCAAATTTTCAGAGAATATATCCAAGTTATCATACTTTAATAAACAGAAAAAAAACCGATTTTCTGGAAGTTATGACTACACTTAAACCCTTGATCATTTACAACTTTCAATCCGAGTAGTTTCCAAATTTTCCATTCGAGAAAAAGGCGTTCGCGAGATTTAACGAGCGATTTTTAACCCATTTTTTCTAGACATTCACTTTTTCATTCAAAGACAATAATTTAATATGGATCTTTGCATAAAGTCACAGATTTTTCACCTCTGATTGAAATAGTATATTCCAAAAGAATATTCAAATAGTGGCTTTCTGTTTACAATTTTTCTGATACAAGTTTGACTTTAACAAGAGAAACAGATGATTTATTAAGTAAAGAAGATGTTTTTCATCTTCTCTATGCAAACCGTTTTGATTCATCTGAATTAATCCTGTAGAGTCGCTGCCTGGGTTTGAAAAATTTGAATTGTTATGAAGCCTCGATCAATTTTTCGATATTATTATGTCAAATTTAAATTTCATCTTCCGATACAGCATATACTGATACTCGAAAATAAGCATCACCGAGTCGAATAACTGATCTGGAAAAGTACTCTCTATCTCTCGTTTCCGCTGAGTGCTATTAGCAAAAAATTAAATCTCACTTCGGAAAATAACAAAGTTGACCTTCACCCGAACTTCTCAAACGGTAACCTCATATTTTCTTCCTTCAATTTTGAGTATCTGATGAGGAAGTACCATTCAAACACTATATGTTTCCTGAAGAAGAGTTCTCGAATTCTCGAAAAATTTCGGAAAAAACTCACAAATCAAATTGTAAGAATTGGCGACTTTTTTTGTCCTAGCTGATTATTAATTGAGTTCGGATAAGTCAGAATATTTCGTATTTTGTGAAGAAATACTGAATAAAGCAGAAGATTCTAATGAATCGAAGTACAGTCAGTCAAGTAACAGCGTGGTCGATTTTACCGACAGGTTATGAAAGGTGTCGCTCTAGTTTCTTCGCCAGCCGCTTAGTCCTTGATGCATTGTCAACAAAGAATCAGTTGTCGTTAATCTCTTTAAAGAGAATCAAGTTAAACGCCATGAGTGCTAAGTACGCGTTGCGCTACGGGGCTGTGTTCTTTGCACCCACCCGAAAGCTCACAAAATATCGCAATCAGCGGCAGCTAAATATATGAAGTCGAAGGTATTTGAACAGAAGTGGGTACAGCGATATAAAATGTCTAAAATGTCAATGATTTACCAGAATGTGGCTCGATAGGAGAAGTGGACAAAAGAGATGAAGAAAGAATAGTGAATCTGTTTTCGCAGAATCCTGCTTTAACACTGCGGTAAGGACAAGCAAAATTAAAAGCAAAAGGTTTAGATACATCTTACGAAACTATCCGAACCCATCTTCGTACTCATGACGTGAAATGGCGCAGCACAATGAAGAAGCCTCTGTTGACTGAAAAACATGGAACAAAGCGACTCGCTTGGGCGCATGAGAATTGATAGATAATTTGAAAATGTCATTTTTACTGATGATAGAACATCATGAAGCAACGTGTGCTTGAGGACACGTTATGTCCTCAAGCGAGCCTGTTTAAGTTCCACCTATAGACTCGTTCAGCGGACCATAAAACAGATAATAGAGGTGCATCTTTGGAGCTGCTTCTCAAAGCAGGGATTCGGCACTTTGCACCTCTTTACCGACAACATAAATGCCGAAAAAATGATAAATACCTACAAAAAAGCTTTACTGCCATTGCCAAAAGATGGTTCATCAGAAAAAATGAGGATTGGATTCTGCAGGAGGACAACGATCCTAAACACCGCAACAAGCTTTGTACTGAGTGATAGACGCAATTTGGCATCGTTACATTGGATTGGCCGTTACAGTCGCCCGATGCAAACTCTATTGAAAATGTGTGAATATATATTAAACAGAAGCTTCGTGAAAGACGCACACATAATTTGAAGCAGTTGCCTTACGCAATTCGTTGGATCTGGAGATTGTTGCCATTAGAATACGCCGTCAAATTAGTAGAAAGCATGCCTCGGAGATGCCAGGGTATTATCGATGCCGATGGTGACTGGGCACATTATTGACCGAATTGTATCATCGTTTGTAATGTGTACAATGTATATACTGGGTGATTCACCAGTGGCGCGGTGCTCTGTAGCTCGTACACTCTTGAAGATTTCATTGATGTTCGAACGGTATTGTATTCAGAAAGTAAGAATCTACTTTAGCAATTTATTTTGTAGTAAACTATAAAAATCTTGGGTGGTTTTTCAGATTGGAAGACCACTTTTTGTTCAAGATTCAGGAGCGGCCTAAACCCTGCTATCATGTTTTTAAGTAAAAAGTTTTTGGTGAGTAGTTTAGTCAAAATATTTTTCTTCCGTAAAATTCATGAAAATAGGCTCGCAATAGGATCGCATGCTCCTTCGGCCAAAGACGATGAATACTTTTTTCGTTTTCTTATTGCCGAAGTATAGGTTTATGATGAATTGAAATAGATCATCCTCATTTTATACAGGAGTGACTCAATAAAATAATTGAATATTGTATTTTAAAAAATATCATATCTTCATTTTTTCTTATGGAACAACCTGTATTTTGTTATTTATGTCAACGCATAAGCTATTGTGCTATATTTTTGCAGGAGTAACCTTATCTTTGGCTTCGAGAAATTTTCGAAATATTCGATTATATGTTAAAATTTTTGGTGAAAATTCTACAAACCGTACATGTCATATTCTGCATTTTACATGGTGAACTTATCAGTGTATCGTTATTAAACATTGTTAGAGTGAGCTTTGAACCCAATTTTCTCAATTGACTGCCATGAATTTCTCTAAAGAAGAAATGGTTGATATGATTTTTATTCTGGATGAGTGTGATAGAAATTCTTTGTTGACAAGTTGAGTTTATGCACAAAGGTCTCCTGATAAGGGCATCCTGATGCAAGATGCTTTGAAATACTTCTAATTAGATTTATTTAAACGGGTAATATCGCTTACAAAAAAACATGAAAAACCAAAAACTGTTACAGCTGAAGACAAGCAGATATCACTTTGATTATGAAAATCGCATCATTTTTTGCAATTGGCAAGCGACAAAGTAGCGGAAAATCCAAATATGTTCAGCAGAGTTGTTTTCTCGGACGAGGCAACTTCCCACAAGAATGGGCTTATTAACAGGCACATCTTTCATTATTACGCCAGGAAAATCCACACTTCATGGGACAAATAGATCCGCAGCATCGTTGGTTCTTGAATGTATGGGCCGCTATAGCAGATGAATATCTAACTGGGCCGCACTCTTCGACAGGCACCTCAATGAAGAAATGTATTTAGATTTTCTGCAAAATCATCTACCAATGTTACTTGCCGATGTACCAGAGCATATAAGATAAGATTTGTGGTTTTAACGTGGTGGTCCCGTTAGATGGCCAGCTAGGTCTCCGCACCTTACAAGTCTGTATTTTTCCTGTGGGATCATATAGAGGGCATCGTTAACCATATTCCTCCTAACAGCACAATTGGACATGAGACAGATAATAGTCGACGCCTTTCAGTCAGTTAATTCGCAAATGTTCTCGAGAGTTCAGCGGTCTTTCCTCAGAAGGATGGAGTTGTGTCTACGAAGAAACGGGCAACATTTCGAACACTTATTGGAATTGTTCAACATCTTGTAGATCACCTCAGCAAAAACCAATCTATTACGTATTTCATATACGACTCTATTAAAATATCTCAATTTCTCTGATCAAGTATAATGATATGTACTAATAGACTCTTCGCAACCTCTGAAGATAAAGATAAGGTTACTTCTGCAAAAATATGGCACAATATTTTATGCGTTAACATGAAAATTAAAATTGAGGATGTTCCACTTGAAAAAATCAAGATATGATTTTTTAAAATTACAATATTCAATAATTTTTTGAGTTAATCCTGTATGAAGTGAGGATAATCTATTTCAATTCATCAATGAAGCTATCCTTGGGCAATAAGAAAGCGAAAGGAAGAAAGTATTCAACCTCTATGATGAAAGGAGCATGCCATAATGTGAGAGCCTATTTTCATGAATTTTTACGGAAAAAAAATATTGTGACGAAACTACTCACCAAAAAAACTTATTACTTAAAGACATTATAGCAGAGTTTAGGACGCTTTTGAATCTTCAACAGAAAAGTGGTCTTCTAATCTGAAAAAATCTCCCAAGATTTTTTCATAGAAAATTGCTAAAGTAGAATTTTACTTTCTGAATACAATATCGTTCGAACAAAAATGAAATCTTCAAGAGTGTACGAGCTAGAGAGCACCGCGCCAATAGCGAATCACCCAGTATAGATATGTAGTTTCATCAAATAACTTTTTTAATAAATAAATACGACCACGCTCTTACTTGATAAAGTTTAAGCTCTGTGGCAGAATACCCTTAAAAATCACAGACTAATCTCCGTAGAATTATAATGGATGTCATTCGGAATAATCTACAAGAAGTTATGATGAACTAGATAATTATCCGCTAATTATTGTTATTGTTCCGTTTCGAATCTTTTTCATGGAGAATTAACAAGTATGGAAGACAAAATCCATGTTGCAAGTTGATGTTCTATCTAATTTCAACTCTATCGTCCTCCATACCCGGAGAAATCTTCACATAGTGAAAACATCTATTCAAAATTAAAAATCAAAAGATTTTCCTGAAATTTGTTGAAATTGCTCCTTCTATGCATGTTGAATACACAATCAACATGTGTACTGCACGTGGCATTCAGAACAGCATTTAAGGAAATCTCTAAACAAGTGATGGGTTAAGTTCGGGCCAAAATAGCACAAATCTTGATGCAAGTAGATTCTTCTTCCTTCGTTCGAAGGAGGATCGATGAGGATATCTTGTAATATATCGAATAAACCATTCCTCAATGAAAACGGATTCTATCGAGTAATTCGAATAAATCGTATACCTATCGAAATGGCGATCATTATGAAAAGTGCACTCATCAAAACGAATGATGATTCTGGTAAAAGAATAATCGAAATGCATTTTATCAGTAAAAAATTCGAAAAGTCGAGCCGTCTAAACAGTGATTTACGTCAAGAGCTCGACCATTTTGAAAAACAAAAGGAATGTATTCATGTTTTCGTCAGCAACGGTAGTTGCTGACTTTCTGGTGTCTACCGAAATTTATCCAACCAATACTTCTGAGTTCGCTTCAACACTCAACAACACATTCTATTCCGTTTATTTATCAATCTTCCTTCTGAGATTTTTCGGTTTGATAGATCGACCGTATTTTTCTAGTCTTGAAAACTTACAGCTCTAGTTCATCACGATCTGGAAAATGTTACTAGTAGAGTCTAAATGCTCGAGAACTTTTTCTGTTGGAATGAAAATAATCTTGTATCATATCTGTATCATTCGAGATGCAATTCAGTTCGTGTTTTATTCAGATCGATTAACAACTGTGGCGTTTTTCACGGAACACAGGATTATATTTCAGGCTGATAGAATATCATACAAAATGAAATTCAATTTTTTTTTCATTGAAAGTGATAAACAATTGTAGGAGCGATTACTTGAGGCATTTTTCAGAGAATACCCTATATATGTATATCTCGTTCATGAAATCATGCCAAAATACTCTCAAATTCAGATGAAGAATTTTCGTATTGAAAATTGAATAAATAAAGAATAGTTATTTCTAAGGCATGCAATCCAATTCGTTGCTCATATTAATGCTCAGCAAATATACAAAATGTCAACGAGAAAACAAGATCAGAATAGCATTATCTCTTCTGATGATTAAGTCCAATTAAAATTGTTGATCATTTAAGGAATGCACAATCCCTGTTTGCTCTATTGCTGTATTAATTTCTGATTCGTCTTCCATCTAACAATTCATTAAGTGAACTTTAGACACAATTCATGCCAAAATATAAATAATTTTCGTGCTAAGTACTCATCAAGCACGAAAATTCTTTTCATTCAGCCAAACAAAAAGCAGAATTGTGCACACCCTCAAGATACCGTGGTTATATTGCCTCCCATGTACCGAGTGTCTGACTTATGGTACGTTCAAATATCTTCGTTGATTTAAGGTAACTTGATCGAGATTTGTGTAATACATTCAAATTTTTCATTATGCAGATATTAAAAAACAGGACAGGATCATCGATAAGTTAATATATTGCAGAAAGTTTCTGCAGTGAAATGTTTTCAAACCGCGTTCTTCCGTCTGCTATATTAACGGAGCTTTCATTCATACACATCTAGAATATGTACAATATTTTCTGCCATTATGTCATTATGATGTGAGTCAAAACACGATTCGAGGAAAGTGCAGTATGCAGAATTATTAAAGTTTACCCCTGAAGTGTAAGCTCAAAAACGTGAGGCCAAACGATTGAATCATACGTTCGTTTTGCATTGAATATGAGTGTCATCTTTCGATGAAAGATCCTTCATAGGTTCAATCCAGATATATGATGATAAAAAGTTCCCATCCTTTGACGAAATTTTTCTTGCTTCCGTATGGATTTTCT